>CM065298.1:90717753-92012753 GCA_032871835.1 Dipteronia dyeriana
TTGATTAATTCAAAAAGTTGTCAACCAATTGAATTAAAACTTATTCACCCCCTAGGTATATAAACATACACATTTTAGGGAATTTCAATCATGATCTCTTCGGTCATGAACAAGTTCACAATCTGCTGAAGGTTCAACTTTTCTTTCCCGAAAGCATTAGCTAATTACCTGACTTGTTATCTCCCAGCTTTCTGGTAATTGGATGAGCATGAATACCACCATAAACTCCTCATTGAAACTCATAGATAAAGAACATAACTCATCATTCACTTCGTTAAACCGAATAAGATTTAAAGCTCTAACCTTCCCCCATCTTCAAAGTTGATAGCTTCTTGATAAGATGGATTTTTTTACCGCAGAAGGCTGTTCATATAGGTCTGATAGACTATCCATTAAATCTTTGGCAGTATGTTGATCCTTTACGTTGAAAGCGTCTTGTTTCGTCAAACTGAGACGAATTGTTCCCAATGCTTTCCGGTCCAGAAGTTCAAAATCATCATCATCCATGTTCTTCAATTTTCATTTTTTTTTTCAATCTTCGTCGATTATATCCTTTAGTCTCTCTTTTATTGGCCAATGTAGATCCTTATAGTACAAATGATCCTCCATCTGCATCTCCCAAAAGTATAAATTCGACCAATCAAATTTCTCAATCTTGTGTATCCTTCTCTGATCCCATTTCTATGACGAAATCGTTGACCTCGAGAAAACCTAGATTTGTGTAGAAAATAAATTGCTCGAACCAAGAGCTCTGATACCAATTGTTGTTGAGAAAAAATGCATACACACAAATCCAATCACACACAAATAATAAGAAAGCAATATGAAGAAAAAGACGATACTAAAAATTTTATATGGTTCAGCAATTTGTCTACGTCCATAGAACACACTGCACTCAATCTACTATTTTCAGAGTTGATTGCAATCTTTCAATCTCTCTTTCAATCTCTCTACAATTGCTCTCTCTTTATAGTAATTCTTCTCACACTTTACGCACTCTACATAATGGTTTATTTATATGGGAGCATTAAAGGTGGCTAAAACCTAATTGGAGTCTATTTTCTTTTCCAATTATTTCTGTACGCAAAATCTCCTATTTCTTATAAAATTGTGTCATACTGCTGTCAAACTGCCTTCAAACTTTGACCTGACTACAGTATGTGTCACATCGCTTCTCACAGGATCTTGGACAGCTATCTCACCGTTGTAGTAATTCACAGTGCAAAACACGTCGCTTTTCAATTTGGTGGACCGTCATTGCTGCTGTGAAGGGCGACAACACAATGCATAACGGTAGTGCTTCTTTTGGCTATTGTCCCTTTGCGTTGACTTCGGTCTTTACATACTCCATCAACTATCAATCTAATACTATACACCACAATTATTAAACCAATAATGTTAAAAACAATTATACAAAGAAGATCAATCACGAAAATCTTTTACTTCCCAAAGAAGAAACCCAACGCACATGCAATGATCCTTTCTCTTGCAATCTTGTCTTACTTGCATAGTTATTACAGTAATATATTGCAAAAGATTCAATTTAACATTATATTCTGTTGTTCACATTTGTTACTCTTAATTTCCTTTCAATTTTTTTTCTTAATTTCAACTTTATATATCTTTTTTTTTTCTTTCTAATGTAGCTTAATATTATTTTAAAATACATAAATAAAATTCACAAATCAATTTGAAACTGAATAATTACAAATATTAGAATATAATTGACTAGTTAGTAGAATTAAAAAAAATTGCTTTATCGGCAGAATATAAAATTTTTGGTTTTAAATTTTTAATTTAATACTTGATTCCCAAGAAATAAAAATCAAAATATTATCCTGTATGAATAGTTTAAATATTTTTAAATATATGGATGAACTTTAACCAGAAACAATTTAGTATTAAATTTATTTTTTTTTAAATTGAAAATGAAGATAATATAAAAAATTAAAAACATTTTTTATTTACTTAAAAAATAGTAGTAAAAACTGAAATGATTGTTATTACAAAAAATAGTTTTCATTAAAAAATAGTGTTTTATTTTCTCCATTTTTAATTTTTTAATTTACATTCAATTGAAATGATTATATTCAAATAGTTTTATTTTTTTTAGAAATATATTATCTTCATTTTGAAATTTTAACAGTAAGGGCAATTTGATATTTTTTTTATTAGTTTAATTTTAAGAGTACGAGAGGTTTGAATAGATAAACACATTTTTACTTTCTACCCGAAATTATGTCAAATTTTAGGGAAGGTAAATGTATTTACCCCTTTTTGTGAAGATCATATCAATGCCATGCGTAAAGGTAGGTAAAACCGAATTGAATTGAAATATTTTGGTTTTAAAAAATGAAAACCGATTTAAACCGGTTAAGGTTGTAGCTTAACTGAATTGAACTAATTCTTATCTAGTTCAATTCGGTTTTGGGTATGACAAATGTAATAAGTTTTTTTTATATACATATTTTGTAAATTAATGGGTTTTGGACTCTAACATTGGTCTAATACTTATGAGTCGTTTGTTTTTTCACTTAAAACTTAATAGGCCTGAATTGAACTCATTAAGTTGTTTTGTTTGTTTTTTTAAGTGACCAAAGAACTTCAAAATATATAATAAAAAAAACAACTTCAAATAAAAAGTAAGAAATCCCGACTATTAACTTAATTCCAAATTATTATATATTTTTAAGTATTTCTTATTGGTTTTAGCAAGGAAAAAAAACCACAATCACTTCTTTATACTGAAATTTTCATCAGATTAAACAATTGAATTTCTTTAACTACTAATATATTTTGGTAAGAACTCTGTATATTTTTTTATATAACTATTCATCTAGTACTCAATAAATTTGTTTGTCGTATTGATTCGTTTATGTTTTTTGAAGATGTTATAGAATAATTTTTATATATGCATATAATTCAAGAACCTATTTCAAAAAAAAAAAATCAGTAACTTTTTTTTATGCTTCCATTGCATATTGAACTTGAACTCTTTTTTTAACAATAACGTGAAGTCTTTTCATGAGATTGAACAATTGAATTTATTTAGCTCCTACCAAATCTAGGTAAGAGCTCTGTATATATATATATATATATATATATATTATCTAACTATTCATCTAGTACTCAATAAATTTTTTTACTGTATTGATTCGATTTTGTGCCTTGAAGATGTTATAGAATAATTATATATATATATAATTCAAGGACCTATTTCAAAAAAAAAAAACCAGTAACTTTTTTTTTTGCATCCGGTGCATATTACTTGAACTCTTTTTTTAACAATAAATTAAACTTGAAATTTGTTTGCAGAACATGCAAAATTATATTCTTTGATAAATTTTTTGTTTTGTTAATTTGAATTTTGTTTGTGGAGAAACATAAAAATCTTATAAAGAATTGTGCATGTTATATTGTTTCTCCTAATTAGTATGGGTATACCTGTAAACCTACTTATTTTCAGACAATTTTATTTTTAAAAAAATTGGCATGTTAACAGTACATTCAGATATGGGAAAAAAAACAAACAAACATGTCATTCAGGTTCAGATTTCAGTCAACTCTTAAGAAAAATTCAAGACTATTCAGTTCTCAGACAAAAAAACAAACGATCCCTTACTGATTTCGTATTTTTTTTCATACAGTCATAATTGAAAGCCAATAAATGTTGAGATAAAAGTAAAACTGTTATAAATCAAAGCATAAAAGCACAAAAAGTAATAATACAAACTAGGAGAGGAGAATGAGAGGAAATCTATTCTATGAATATATTTATATATATATATTGAATGCTTACACAATACGCCTATATATAGGCATACGAAGAGTTGAATCTACAATGAATAGGAAATAAAATCAAGAGAAATCATTGCGTTATATTGAAATAGGAAATGAGATCAAGAGAATTAATTACGAATTATTCTCTAGGTGGTGAAAGTCAATTATTTCACAACACTCCCCCTTTCGACGTACGCCACCTTGATAATAATTTTTGAGATTCTTCTAAAAAATATTGTACGTGCTTAAATACTGTCTTATTAAAAACCTTGTCAGGAAAACCCAGTGGGATAAAATCTTATCAAGGGAAAAAGAGTGCGGTGTACAAATGTTCAAAATGAAGAATGTTATCCCCCTGAAAAATGCTTCATTCTCAATCTTGTAGTTTGCTAAGTCAATGCATCCCAATGCCATATATCAATTTCTCTATTGTTGTCGTTTGTAGGGTCTTCGTAAATAAATCTGCAACGTTATTTGTAAACCTTAGCTACTTGACATCAGTAGAAGAACTTTGATGATATGTGATTGGTTTTGTCTCCCTTGATGTACCCTCTTTTGACTTGTGCTATACAAGTAGCATTATCTTCATATATTGAGATAAGGAAACACCTGCATTGTGATAAGTATAATACAACACCAATAAAATATGGTACTTCTGAACCAAGTATCATTTCATCATTATCTTTATATCGAAATAAATCTTTCTTAAGATCTAAAGATTAGACAATCATATGGATGCTCAAAGAATAAGACACATCCATATTGAGACTTAAACAAGTAATCCATTTAAAATATGCTCGATCTTCAGGCTGAAATAATATTTTGTTTTCCCTAAAACTTTTTACACAAATTCTTGTTTCAAATAGTCGACAGTTTTAAAAGCTCTTCAGAAGCTCCAATTTAAACTCATGTCATCGACATATACTATTTCAATTACAAATCTAGATTTCAAGGTATTTATGGGATACACATAAGGTATATAGGATCTTTAATTTATATACCCAGTTAATGATGTTTTTTCTAAGACAATCATATCACATTCTTTCGAATTGTATCAAAACATAAAAATATTAATTACGCAACAAAATATTTGCATATGATCAAATATTAGGTTTCTATAATAAACCCTTTGCTTCGAGGTATAAGCTATATCTCGCTATCTTATTTTTCGTACGAATACTCGTTTTAATAAAAACGTTTGACGTCTTTAAGCGTCTACACTATATATCCATGAATATAGCTATGTCTTTTGGACAATAGTATTATGTTGACATTCACCCATAATTTATGGTTCAAGATCCTTATCAATTCATAATATGTAGAACAACACTATAGAAGATCTCAATTTTTGTTTACAATACATATGCATCTTACTGTAAGATTTTTATAGTGGGGAACTGTAATATTTTATACTTCCAGTATACGTGCCTTTGCATAGGTTATGGAGATCCCTTTAAAATACAAGTCTCAGATGGGAGGAGATTACGTTTCATTACTTTGTACCTCTTCAAATAAGTTTTTGTCTCTTCAAAGACATTTAACTCTTCAGGAGCCATGATAAGGATTATATATAGCCCAAGCATTATTCTTAATTAACATGATCATGATCTTTCATATTCGTTTCAGAGAATAATAACTTTTAAATAAAAGTTATATTTCACACTTCTATTGTACTATGAATAATTTATTTGTTGCCATTTGCACATAAATTATTCTTCATGAACAATCACCTGGGTTAATATTGGCAATTAATAAATTCATTTGAATATACAATTTGTAAATGAATGATCCTTTGAACTTTAAACAAGGATCAAGAAAAGATAAATATGATGCATGCCAAATGCAATTTCACATCGTTGATTTTTCTAGTTATATTTTGCTCCTCCTAACGATGTGAATTTATTTGTTTGCATCATGAAAATGTCATTTTCAGACATTTATATTGTCATATCATTCTTTAAAGATATATTGTACTATTATATTGTCCTTTAGGGACTTTCACTAAAGAATCTGCAGATTCTTTTTGATAGACTCAATTGTAAAACTAGAATTGCATGCTTCTAGTACGATACAATATAAATAATACAACATTTATTTAGGATGTATATTTTTAAAACTAAATAGATTTTTTAGGATCTATAATAACAAAATGTCATATATATGTCACTTTGTAACATACAGTTAGCTCTCCTAAAGCATTTACCATATACTTGGCAATATATCAACATGATATTTATGTATAATTTAGGTACACCATTATTTTCATCACCAATAGTAAATATTTTCTTACTTTGTTTTGGTGTGATTCCACTTTTGGTGGCTAGATTTTATTATTACGATCACCGATGTTATAATAATTTTAATTGATCAAAATTTCCACCATGACGATTAGATGACTTAACATTCACATAAGATAAATGATTCTGTTTGGGTACAAAATAAGAAATATAATATCCCCACATAATCATTTTCAAGTGCAATAGGCATAGCAAATTTAAAGACGTCAATGTAAACCTTGAATATATGACAATTAACTAAGGTGATATGTATAATATATATATATATATATTGTTGGCATTCTATATATAAAACAAAGAGTTTTTTCAGATTACATACCGTTCACCGAAAATTCAAATTTTACTGTTAAAGCAGAGTCATCTACTGGTCGTATCATCAGTCGTAAGGTGATCATGAATTTGGAAACGATTCACAAATGCAAATCCACGCAATATGTATTTCTTTGTATATATTCGTTGTGTTTCTATCACACGTACACGACACACATATTCACTATGTGTTTCTGTTGACATCAAACATGTTGTCATCGACACAAACAAAATCATTGTTCTTCGTATGGTTTTGATTGGACAATCTAGAAAATATGCTCGAAGTCTAATAGCCTGTATCAACAATCTAGAAAAACAGTATTACGTGTAGACAATAAGCATACATGTGACCATCGTGTAGATGCGTCAATTAATACCATAAAGTATCAAAATGGCCCACTCGTTAGGTGGATGAGCCTACATATGTCTTCTTGAACTCGTTGTAAGAAAGATGGGGATTCAAAATCAACCATTATAATGGATAGTCTGATCACTAACTTTCCTTATGAACAAACGGTACACATTTTCATTGGACAGTAGAATCTTCTGGTTCTTTAATGGATATCCATAAGAATTCTCAATTATCATATGCATCATAGATCCTGCATGATCGAGAAGATGATGTCAAAGTAACAGTGTTTTCAGATTCGTGAACTTTTGGTTCATAATTGTGTATGTTTCAACTGGTTTTATATCTATATAGTATAATCCAGATGAATAAGTATTGAGCATCTCTAAAATGAGCTTCTGACTCGAGACATATGATGTAATATAGAGGTATTCTCTATTATCCTCACTTGTGGTCTCAATATGACATCCATTGTTGCAGATATCTTTGAAACTAGGTAGATTTCTTCCAGACCTACTAGAATATAAAGCAACATTTATGCTTATGTTGTACCATTTGTTAATATAATTGTGGCTCTTCCAGAGTCTTTATTAGGTCTACAGGATTAGATATAATGCTTACCTTGACTTTGATCAAGGTTAAATCCGAGAAGTATTTTCAATCTCGAAGAATAGTATGCGATGTTCGACCGTCGACCAAACATATATCCCTAATTTTCCTTTTGAAACTAGAATATTCATCCATATTCCTGGAAAGAGAGGTCTAATTTAAAACTTCAAATTCTAAATAATTTCAAGAGTTTAGTGTTGGAACTCCTTTCACTATTAACGCAGTGGAAGTAGGTTTTATTTTTTTTTAAAGATCATAAACAATCTGGAACCAGTGAACTTGGGATCATAATTCTTTTTCGGAACTCATACATATCAATTATTACAATAATAAATAAATGTTTATACACAGAAATTATAATCAATATAACAAGAAGAAGAAAATTATAACATTACCAACGTTTGGAGGCTCCTTCACTTCTTGTAATGCTCATTGTCTGAACCAATCTCACCAACGTTTGGAGGCTCCTACACTTTACGATATGCTCATGTCTGAACCACTCGATCTTCCTCGATATATCTCGGGACTGGTAACTGTGTGTGGGCGCATCACGATCTCAGGAACTTGAATGGAGAATATAGAGATAATTGAATAGATGTAGAAGAAACTTAAGAAAACAACACTTGTTTTCTACGTCTGGAATACGACCTTCAAGAATAAAAAATAAAAACAATTTAAAAAAAGAAAAAACTTAGCCGCACAACTCTTAAATTCTTCTTTTTATCCCACGCACACCAAATTGCATCACCATGCAAAAAATCTCTGATGATACGTCTCTCTTTTTGCTTTTATCACATGCATTACAATTTGCATCGATGCAAATCGAATAACAAATGATGTGTTATTAATGTTTCACGCATCACACAATTTGCATCCTATGCCAACTGAATAACTTATGATGCATTTTTTTTTATCCGTTTCACTATCAAATATATATCATATATATTATAACTAAAACTTTTTAATTGATATCTTGTTTTGGTAGGTTTTCAAAGAATATATATCATATATATATTTTCTCTTTTAAAAACCTTATGATATCTTTTTATTTAAATAAAATCTTTATTTTATTTTTATTTAAAGATATCATCTAATTTGAATTTAAACTATTTAAATTCAAAAATTAAAAATAAAATAATCATATTATCTTATTTTATTCAAAAAAAAATATCAACAAACATCCTCAATTTAGTGATTAATAACATAATTAAATAATCTTATTATTTAATTTATTTAATCACCATTATTCATTAATTGAATAATCTTATTATTCGATTAATTCCTGAATAAATACATATCACTTTCGTAACACAATTAATTGGACAATCCAATCAATTAACTGTCACCTTTGATACCTAAATCGATCGGGCTAACAAGGGGACCTAACAGACTCACAGTATTTTGAGCTCCAATAATCATTTGAAATAATTAATTAAACTCTTTAATTAATATTTCACAATTATTAACTTCGGTGTTATTCCACTAAAAACCTGAGGCTGCACTCTCTCAACTGCAGACGTTTTTACACAGACCGATACAACTCGGTGTCCATCGATATAGATATTACACATGGTGTGATCCCCCACAGTAGTTCATAATTAAAGTTGGGTCATAATGTCCATTATATTCTTCTAATTACATATATCCTTTAAGTATCGTTGATTCTCTAATGAACAATAAATCTTATTTCCTCACGGAATTAGGAAAGCGCTCATATTGTCCAAGCCCCGAATCAACCCTTAAGGGAACTACCATCTACTTCTCATAAGAAGGAGTGGATTCCACTATTGTGTACAAACCTTCCCAGCCACAAGCCAAACCGCAATCCTAACATACGAAGTATACTGATCAGGAAATGCATCAAACCTCACCCATGGTATATCAAAGACCACAATCTAACCTGAAGGAATCGATAAGACACTCAAGATTAAGATCACCCACATATAGCCATCATTAGTTGATATATATGAATATCATCGGTAAATGGATCTTGGTGTGAGATTCATATAGATCATGGCCTAGCCCTATATGATCACATCATACAAGGTGTCTCCATTCCCATATCTCATATGCATGATTCAGGATAGAATCACCGTACATTACGGAATGGACCGCAGCTATAGATTAACCGTAAATAAAGTACCAAGCTTTATTTGCTATCTATGGACTATTTAGATTGCACGTCTCTTACTGTATCCATCCATATATGACACTCATATACACAGTTCGAGATTACATCCGACAATCTAGAATGTTTATATATGCACAAGTTATAAAATAAACAACACAACAAGAACGAACTGAACTTTTATTTTATTTCTTTCATAAATCCATTTACAAATTACATCTTTAGGGCATAAACCATAATAATCTCTCACTTGCACTAAAGCATGTGATACATGTTTCGTAACCCAAAACCTTCTAGGTGACCGAAAACACTTTAGCTTGTAAGGCCTTCGTAAATGGATCAATATGATTGTCTTGTGAGGCTATCTTGGTGACGATCACATCTCCAATCTGCACTATCTCTCTAATGAGATGATACTTTCTCTCTACATGTATCCCTCTCTTGTGGCTTATTGGTTCTTTGGAATTAGCCACAACACCACTATTATCACAATAAAGTGTGATGAGCTTATCCATATCTGGAAAAACTTTCTGATCACTCAAGAACTTTCGGAGCCAAACAGCCTCTTTAGCTTCTTCACAAGCGGCTATATATTCGGCTTCCATGGTGGTGTCAGTAATATAGGATTGCTTGATACTTCTCCACACAATGGCTCCACCACCCAGGGTGAAAACTTATTCAGATGTGGATTTCCTAGAATCCCTGTTTGACTAAAAATCAGAATCTGTGTATCCTAACGGGATCAAATCCTATCAGGAATACACTAGCATATAGTTTCTCGTTCTCTAAAGATACTTGAGAATAATCTTGACAGCAACCCAATGTTCCAATCCTCAGTTGGACTGGTATCTGCTGACTACTCCTACTGCATAGCAGATGTCCGGTCTCATGCATAACATAGCATACATGAGACTACCTACTGCCGATGCATAGGGTACACGTCTCATATCCTCAACTTCTTGAGGTGTCTTAGGACACTGTTCCTTAGACAAGTGAACTCCATGTTTGAAAGGTAAATTACCTTTCTTAGGGTTCTGCATTGAAAATCACACAAGAATCTTGTCGATATATGATGCATGAGACAATGCTATGAGTTTGTTCTTACGATCCCTTATAAGTTGGATCCCTAGAACATAACTCGTATCTTCCAAATCTTTTATTTGGAATTGGCAAGCCAACCAGCCATTTACATCAGATAACACTCCCATATCATTCCCAATGAGTAGGATATCGTTTACGTATAAGACCAAGAAAATTACTTTCTTATCAACGATGCGCTTGTAGACACAAGGCTCATCGACGTTCTGCTCGAAGCCATAGGCTTTGATCACATCATCAAACCTAATGTTCCAAGATCTAGATGCTTGCTTAAGTCCATAGATGGATCTTCACAGCATGCAAACCTTTTGCTCTTGATCTGGAGATATGAATCCCTCTGGTTGCATCATATAGTTGCTCTTGTCAAGATTGCCATTCAAGAATGCAGTCTTGACGTTCATCTATCAAATTTCATAATCGAAATAGGTAGCAATGGATTAGAGAATCCTAATAGACTTAAACATGGTTATTGGCGAGAAGGTTTCTTCATAATCGACCCCCTCTTTCTAGGTATTACCCTTGGCCACTAGTCTTGCTTTGAAGGTCTCTACCTTCCCGTCTACTCTTATCTTTCTCTTGTAGATCCACTTACACCCTATAGATTTTACCCCATCCGGTAAATCTTCAAGATCCCAGACTTAATTGGAGTGTATAGACTCCATCTCGAGATTCATGGCTTTAAGCCATTCCTCTTTATCATGATCTTCCATTGCATTCTTAAATGTCAATGGGTCATCCACACTATCAGCAGAGACAACACATTGTCCCTCACCAATACATAAATAGCGTTCAGGTTGTCTCACAACCCTCTCACTACATCTAGGTGATATTGTATACTGATCAGGAACTATCTGACTCCTAGATGTTTATGGATCAACAACTCTTATTGATGAAGAACTAGTCTCACCAGGCTCCAATTCATTCAATACAACCTTAGAACAAGGTTTATGGTCACTAATATAATTGTCCTCAAGAAACGTTACATTTGTTGATACAAATACTTTGTTATCTTTGAGACTATAAAAGTGTCCACCTCTGGTCTCCTTGAAGTATCCTACAAACAGGCAGACCACATACTTGGAGTCTAGCTTTCCACTTCTGTTCTTCGGCACATGTACTGGACACCCCCATATGTGGAAATATCGTAAACTAGCTTTACAACCATTCTACAACTCTAGGGGAGTCTTGTTAGGTTTTAGTTTGTGTTGGCATTAATTCCATATCAAAATGATGTTTACTTATAATGATTTAGTTGTTTAGATTCATGATGATTCAAGCTTCAAATAAGGATGAACAACAAGTCAAATCAAGTTATAAGTCTTCAAAGAGAAAGGATGCAATTTGGTTCTACAAAGGTATACTAAGACCTTATCTTTCTCTTACAAGGCTTAGGCACACACACACAATTCATACATTTGTGTCCCTACATCGTTGTGCACCATTATATGCACACACATACAATTCATTCATATGTGTCATTGCATCGTTGTGCACCATGTATAACACATTCACACACTTGAAGATGAATGCTCATGCATTGGTATGGAAATAATATGTTTTGAAAAATGCATGATTGGAGACTATCTCTATGTAGTTTACATTCTAGTGTGAATTGTGTTTGTTTGTGTATATGTTTGTATAACATGGATATTGAACTTGAATTTAGTCTTAAATCATTCTTGATTGATTTTCGGTCATTTTGGTTACTCATAGTATTGATTTCAAGTTCTAAGTCAAAAGATACAACACTTTCAACTCATGTTGTATACATTATCTTCGTCATCGTATATCGAGTCGAATTATATTTTTTGGGTTGAGTATCTTATATTTCCATGTCCGTGTGAGAGTTACGGTTCGTAATCCATAAACAGATTCGAATTCCGAGTTTGGAGACCAGAGAACGGTCTAAGAACGTGAAGGAAGGTCTAAGGAGAAAGAAGTCAGCAAAGAACTTCTTTCCCGAGATGGTGTGTGGCCATCTCGGGGCAGAAGGCTTGCTGCCCCGAGATGCCCACGCTCCATCTCAGGCAGCAAGCATGCTTGGCTGCTTCTTGCCCCTCTTGGTCATTTCACATGCCTAAATTTCTCTCTCTTTTATATTCTCATTCCCTCTCACATTTCATTCTAAGAAGAAATTTAAACTTGTGTGCAGAAAATTTTCTCTCTACATTTTCTCACCTTCCAAACACCATAACTTCTTCATTTGAACTCCGATTTGAGTGATTCAAAGTTGATAGTGTTTTTCTATTCATCCTCCATCTTTTCTCTGAGGTTTGAGTGAGTTTTGTTGCTGTTTTTGGAGTCTAAACACACAAAAACGGGACTGCACCTAAATCAATTGATTTTCTCTCAAAGTTTTCTTTTAAAACTTGGTCAATTGCCTTAGGTTTTCTTCTTCAACTTATATATGTATATTTTGAGTGTTTTGATTTGAGTTTTGAACTCTTTTAAAGCTAGGTTGAGTTTCAATTGAAATCTTACATGTTGAGTTAGGTTTTGATTTTGCCTTTGTTTTCACATGTTTGGGATTGTATTGTGTTAGCTTTGATTCTAGGACTATTTGATGATCTTTGATTGATTGATTTTGTGAAAAATAGTTCCTCACATGTATTAGGCTCTCTTGGCCAAATTCTCACATTAATACATGTGCTTATGTTCTTTTGAGCTATTCATGTGTTTTGTTGAATCTATGAATATGAATATGCTCTAGAACTTTAGCTTAAATCTAAATGACTTTGTCATATGATTTTAGCATGTTTTTGGTTTATGTGATTTAAACTTGATTTTGTGATTAATTGAGCATATCCTGTGATTAAAGTTTAGATCTATTCATGTATCTAGGTTACGATTAATGTTGAACATATCTTACATGATCTAGATGGATTAATCATGCATGATTGACTAGACTACATGTGATTTGTGCATTCATGCTCATGTCTAGTAATTTACATAAGATGTGTTGATCATAGCATTCTATGTTGCGTGCTTGTTTGCGTTTTTCATTCATGATCACCTAGATGCCTTGTGAGAAGGAAGTCTTGACAATAGGTATGAGACCTATGCTGTTAAGCAAGAAGTCTTGGCAAGAGGTGTGAAACCTTGGATTGTCAAGCAAGGAAGTCTTGGCTAGAGTCAGGAGGACTTGGATATTCGAGCAAGAAGTCTTGCCTAGGGTCGTGAGGATCCGGATAGGTAAGCGATGAAGTCTTGACTAGAGTCGGGAGGACTCGAATAGTTGAGCAAGAAGTCTTGCATTGGGTCGTGAGGATCCGGTAAGGTGAGCGAGGAAGTCTTGACAAGAGGTGTGAGACCTCCGATTGTTGAGCATGAGGGCGACATCTTCATGAGTAGGATATGAGGGTAGTTTCTAGGTGAAGGGGTCACTTGAGAGATTATACTTGTCTTATCTACTAGTGGATTTTGTTTGCCGGTAGTTACTAACCCGTGGATGTTTCCTCTTCGGAGGTTTACCACGTTATATCTTGTGTCAACTTCTCTCTATCCCTATCTCTCTAGTATTTGTATTTGTTATTTGAATACTATGGATAGAACTCTTTATGTAAGTTGACTTCCTTTCTATAATATAAATTGTGTATGTGTTACAATTACTTGTTTGTATCACACTTTACTTGTTTTATATATTGATTAAGTGTCTTTAATTAATATATATATTGTGATACAAGGAATCTAGAGGGACAAACTTTTATTTGTTTCTACAGGCGTTGAAAAAGGTGTCTAACCTATTCACCTCCCCCCCCCCCCATCTAGGTTAGCCTTGAGCATTTAACCGTGTTTGTATTTTCAAGTCTTAGGAACAGATTTGGATGGCATTATATTCAAAATGCATGCCGATGTTTGTAACGTATATTCTCATAATGAATTTGGTAATGATGAGAAAATAATCATAGATCTCACCATTTCCATCAGGATTCTATTTCTTCTATCCGCTACACCATTTTACTTAGGTATACCGGGAGCTGTAAGTTGGGAAACTATCCCATGCTCGACCATGAAGTCTTTAAACTCTTGATCAAGGTACTCACCTCCACGATCAGATAGTAGTGACTTGATAGTCCTACCTAATTGATTCTCAATTTCAACTCAAAATTCTTTGAACTTTTCAAATGTTTTCGACTTTCGTTGCATCAGGTAGACATATCTGTATCTTGAGTAGTCATCTATAAAGGTGACATAATACTCATAGCCCCCCTAGCTCTAACATTCATCGGTCCGCAAACGTCTGTATGTATGAGCTCCAGTGGTTTTATAGCTCTAAGTCTTTTTCCAGTAAAGGTCTCTTAGTCATCTTACCTTCTAAACATGATTCGCAAACAGGTAAGGTTCCAATCTTTAACTCACTTAAAGGTCCGTTTTTTACTAGTATGTCTACCCGGTCAAGGTTTATATGACCAAACATTAGATGCCAGAGATACGTGTCATTATCTGGAGAAATCTTATGTCGTTTAGTTTTTGGTTTTTCAACCTTAAACATTTCAGCGTTGAGTAGTGTAGTATGTATTAACGGTATTTACACATACAATTTGTTTTCAATAATTCCTGAATAATTATCTAGACCATTCTTTCCAGTAATAACAGACTTATTATTAAAAGAAAAAAAAATATTTTTGTTCTAACAACTTTGAAACGGAAATCAAATTTCGTGTAAATCCAGGAATATAAAATATGTTATCCAACAATATATAACTATTACAAAAACGTAATCTGATTAGGCTCACTGCTCATGTCGACACAACATCCCTTGACCCCACGCTCATAAAGAAGCCTCTCTCATCTAGCTGTGTCCAAGAATCAGTACATTCCAAAGAAGAACAAACATGGTTAGTGGCTCCCGAATCAACTATCCAGGGTGAAAAATCATCTTCCACTAAACATGACTCAAGAACAAGTAAATCATATTTACCTTTTTTGGACTTCTTCTTGCTTTGGGCTTTATTAGGTTTAGGCTTACCCTTCGTCTTCCCAGTAAACCTCTTCCTCTTCTTATTATTGGAGGAAAATGGTTCGGTAACATTTGCCTCACCGGTCTTACCCTTGTTATCCTTAGTCAAGAACTCAAAGGTAGTGAGCTCATTGAGCAACTGTGTGAGACTAAACCATAACTTGTTCATCCCATAGTTGCTCTTAGACTGATCAAAACTCTTCGAAATAGTCGTTAGTGTGATGCTGACTTGATTGGGTTCATCAATTGCCCCGCCAATGACTTCTAAAGTGTTGAAGTAGGACATCATGCTCAAACATGTTCCTAAACTGATATTCCTTCCTTCATACGAGCGAGCATAGCGAAACGAACAGCTTCGTGTCGCTTTTGCTCGAAGGGCTGCCCAAACATAGCTTGCAATGACTCCATGATATCAAATGCCGAAGTCATTGCTTCATTCTTTGTGACAAGCACATCTGTCATAGATGCCAATAGATATGTTCGGGTTTTCTCATCAGATGAGACCCATCGCTCGTATGTCTCAAGAACAGTTCGTGCGGCATTAGCAGTAGGCGCTGGAGGACATTCCTCCGTAAGCATAAACTTGAGGTCTTTAGTGACCAATATTGCATTAATATTAAGTTTCCACTTAGTGTAGTTATCACCAGTTAATATATCGTCAGCGAGAAATTGTAGTAATGTAGAAGACATAATTGCTGAAATAAATAAAACATTCATTCAGTCATTTATTTAAAACAAGTGTGAGTGCTTTGACATAAATTTAAACATGATGCATGAACATGTTTAACGAACCCTAAAACTAGTTACTATACCACGACAATCCAACATACCACAAAGAAGTGCCGCCTTAGGGTCGGTCAAGTCTTTACATGTTGGACCGAGACATTCTCAATCAAATGATATTATAGAATAACTCTTATTTCATATCATTCAATCATCGTTTATTCAGTCAGGTTTTTAATTAACAAAACTTAATCAAAATCTTCGTGAGTGTAACCCACCATTTCAGATCTCATTAGCTTAATTCGAGAATTGCCGCCTTAGGGTCGGTCAATCTCGAAATACCCTCAAAAATCTTATCCGTTAGGAAGTCAACCTTGATATTGAACTTTGTGGAAACCCTCCTTAGGGTGGACGAAAGCAAAACCGTCACGAGACCCCACTCGAATCTCATGGTGTTGAACTAATGATGGAGACCATGTGATATATTTGTCATATATCCCTCTCTCATTCACTATTTTAAAACTAGGGTCTTCTATTATCCGTTAATGCATCAAGACTTTACAGGATCAAACGACTAACTATAATCAAGTTATCTAGCGCATTAATTAATTCATTATTAGAATCAAATTCTAATTGACTAATAAATTATTTACGATTTTTAACCATTGAAAATCTAATATATTAGTGAATAATCAAAGCCTTTGTAAACTATTTACTAAGGTCGGATTATTATGTTAGTGTTTACCAATTTTTAACTATTAAAAACTCTAATACTTTATTCGGTTCATTTATTATTAGGAAACTAATCATATTAATCATAATTACAATAAATGACCTTATTAATCTAATTTATTAAACTCTTTAATAACTAGATTAATATTAATGAGAATTACCAAGTTTTCTAAATATTAAAAAACTAATCTCATTTTCATAACCAATTATGTATATAACCAGTTTAATCACATTAAAAAAAATACACAAAATATCAGGTTATGATGGATGTATGACATATCAAATATATTTGTGTAGGCACATCTAATCTAAATTATATACGTATGCATGACAATACTTTTATCATCACATGATATAAAACATACATGTATTGACTGAGTATTGTGGATTATTTAACCTAAAAAAAATTAGGAATCTAAAATTATAAAAATACCCCCAAGGCATTCATTGGTCTTCTTGTAATTTCCGAGTCTTCCAATCTTTTCAGGTCACTCCGATTCATCTCATGAATCCAAAACAGGAAATGCGCACGAAAAGCACTAGGCAACATTTGCCAGTGAAATCGTGCAAGACGATGTGAACAGTACCCGTGAACAGTGTCCATGAACAGTACCCCCGTAAACAGAGTGTGGTAAATAGTACCTTGTCGCACGTGTTTCCAATTCTTCGTTTACAGACTACAAAAAAAAATTTACATTACAATAACAATAAAAATAGTAAAATTAAAATTAAAATTAATTATATAACCCATAAACCCTAAATACACAGTACCATAAAAATTTACGATCAACCATGTTTAAATTAAACAAATTAATTATAAACATTCATACAATTGAAATTCCTTAGAAAGTGTGTGTCTATAACCTAAAGGGGGTGAGGGGGGTGAATAGGTTTTAATTCGATAGATTACCAATTTTGCGAATTAATCAATATTAACAATTCTACCCCAATGTTCAAATAAAAGACAACAAACATAAAACAATAACAACACGCAATATATATGTGAAAACCCTCCAAATGGGAAAAAACCACAGGCAGTTTAGAGCGCCATCCTTGATCCTTAAAATCCACTATTGAGTAAAAGTGTACAACCTAGGTTGACATCCTGTCTAACCCTCCAGTTACTAACCCTTTCACTCTACCCAACGGGCCTTAATAGTGATTTTGGATCACTAGCCTTATGTACTAACCACTTAGCCACAAGCTAAATCAACAATAAAGAGATAATGGCAACCTAAGTGAATATGCAAGAATATTCAATATGCAAAAATGCTTGGTCAAGACATTCATGCTTATCAAGGATTAATAATGACAATTAAAGTAAATCCTAGATATCAATGTTCTAAATGCAAAGGAAAGAAGAATTAGCTAGAAGGGTAAAATCGTCCTAAATGCTAGCTATCACAAATTAATGCATCTAAACCAACAATCAATACACAAGCATGTCAAAGCAATTAAACATATAAGCAAGCAATTAATATGCAATAAATACTAAAACCCTAGGTATACATGTCTTAGTAATGAAAACATAAAGTTTAGAATATGTAATGAATACATAGTCATGAACAAACAAGAAACCCATGCTTGAAAGATGCTTGAAAGATGCTTGATGATTTGGATTTTAAGGATGGTTGAGTAAAAATGGCTTCTTGGAGCTTCACTAAAGAACCTTATCTCTCTCACAAAAATAGGTTGGGAAGCTCTCAAAAACGAGTTGGGAAAAAGATGGTATATTTATATGAAGCCTAAAGTTAAACTGCGTCGTTTTGGCAAAAAGCAACCAAATCTCGTCAGGACCGCTGGTTGTACCGCGGTCCAGGTAAGTGTCCAGACTGCGGCACAGAGAGCGGTGTATCGCCTGGATAACGCCGCTCTGTAGGTCGCTATGCATGCAACGTGCACAGACTGCGGTCTGGACAGCGTGCATCGTCTGTGAAACTTCACTTGGGAGACCGCGGCGTATGCAACAAGCACAGATCGCGGTAGCCACAGCGTGCATCCTCTATCAAACATCGTTGTGCAGGCCGCGGCGAGGGCACTGCATAGAGAGCGGTCTAGACCGTGGTAAAGATTAAAAAATCCTCTTTTTAAGGCAAAAACATACATTCAACACTAAAATAAAAATAAGACACACAAGAAACTGAAAATGGCAAAAAAGCATGCAAGCAAGATAATTAAAAGAAAATGCATGAGTGTGAGTGTGTGCACTAAATCTCTTCAATGAAGTTAAGCAAATGATTTTACGTTTGATGCTTGAAAGAGGACTTGAGCAATGATGACCTAAACTACCCTTACATATTGATCCCAAAATGTGGTTGTCAACAAAATGAGCCAATAAAAAATCGAGGAACTTACAATCTCCCTTTTGGCTATTTCGTGACAAAACCACTCACTCACAAAGAATCCTCACAACAAATAACAAGAACCAACAAGAGGTCAACAAAAAAAACATTCTATATTACAAGAGATACCTAAAGCTAAATCTTCAAATCTTTCATCTCTTGTAAAATGATCATCCATACAAAACAAAAAACTGCATTTTCCAAGACAAGTGTATGAGAGGGATCAAGATAAATAAAAACAAGTGCAATTTGCATGAATTAGAAACAAGTAACATGCAATCAACAATGCACATAGCAAACGCTCCCTCTAAATAGATCCGCTCCCTCTAAATAGATCCGCTCCCTCTAAATAGGTCAATCTCCCCTTAAATCATGCCAATATCAACTCCCCCTAAATCCAATACTACTCTCCCTTTTTGTCACAAGATAGGCAAAGGAGTATTCCCCAACCGGGACTTTTTAGCAAAGAGAGATATTTGCAATGTAAATGCATAATCATATACAACAACTTTATGCATGTGAATTAAGAGAGAGAGAAATTCATGGAAGTTTTATTGATTGGAACATGTGCGAAAGATTGCCTTGAATGAAATACATGCAACATCAACTTCCAAAAGCATGGTATTTGGCAAAGGAAAATAACACATGAGGTTCCAAGAGAAGTCAAACCAATTTGCACCAAATTGTCAATGGAAAACAAGATATAGTTTAACAAAAAAAAAACAACTATCAAACTTTACAAGTTGAACAAGACACGAGCGACTATTGCGTCCTATTAGATTTTTCCGGGCAAGATGCCTATATGATAGTAGCCTTATTCAATAAGTAAAGAGAGAGAGACTATAGGAATGTGAAAATCCTTGAAATTGATACAATATCCTTATTGAATGAAGTCTCAAAAGTCACTTGCACACATATTTGCAACCATTTTGTAAGCATTCAATAAATTCATCATGTATAACACTTTAAGCATGTCAAGATCAAGTTTTCATAAACATGGAGATAAACTTTAGGTCAATCAAATGTACTTCCCAATCAAATTTCCTAGTCCAAAAATACATGTTTGAACACAAATGAGACATGCATTTCAAATAAGGCAAAAACACACTTATTGAATCAAAAGACATATAATAATATATGCATCCAAGATACTCAAGCAATTAATTAAAGAGCATAAGATTGAACAATTATTTGCTTATTAGAATGCAAGTTCACTCTCTTTGCTTGAGTTCCCCATATGGGGTCAACCACCAAAACCCATCAATGCATACTCTTAGTTTGCTTTCCTTGTTGACAAGGTCTACAAACTCCCTTAATCCTATTTCCGAACTTAGGAAGTCCTCTCACAACTTTCAACCTCTCAAGAACTTTCAAGTCTTTGAAATTCATATGACCTAACCTTTGATGCCACAATTCAACTTGATCACAACTAGACAAATTACACGAGATTTCATTGGAATCAAGACAATAACAATTGTCACTTGATCTCTTACCTTTCACTAGGACTTGTCCATCTTCTCTCAGAATAGAAAAATCAACTTTATCAAACATGACCGAAAACCCTTCATCACTTAAATGTGATATGCTAATAAGATTTGCTTGCAAGCCATCTACATAAAGATCATTAGGTAAGGAGGGCAAACTAGGGATGGATATGTTCCCTTTTCCTAAAACCTTATTTCGTGAACTATCACCAAAAGTGACAAATCCACCATCCTCCATAACATGAGTCTCAAAGAAACTCTTATTTTCGGTCATGTGCCTATAACACCCACTATCAAGATATCAAATATTAGAGGCTTTCGCCTTCAACACCACTTGGGCCACATAGCAAACATAATCATTTGTTCTAGTCCACCTAGTAGAAACATTTTCATTTCTAGGAGCCTTGGGTTCATTGGCTCTAAAATTCCTAGGTGCATGCATTTTGGCTCTTCTAAGCATATTCTTCTCAATTATGCTTTCAAAACGACACAACTTAATAAATTTAAAACAATTCGGACTTATGTGACCTTCAACACCATAATAATGACAAATGAGAGTAAAGTAAGAATTCATACCATATCCTTGTAGAAGCATGGAAGACTTCCCTCTCCTTTGAGTTGTCCTTTGTTGTTGAGCCGAATCTCTTCTTTGAAACACCCTTTGTGATTGAGCCAAATTAGCTTCTCTTCTCGGTTGTGGGTTAAACTTTGTTGACTTTGAAAGCTCCTTGAAATTTGAGGTCTTGTTTGATGAGTTCTAGCTTTTGGTGGATGAGCTTTAGCTTGAAAGTTTGTTTGAGCCTTCATTTGAGCTTGCTTTGATGATTCTCCAACTTCATTCAAACTCATTTATCGGTGTGAACCTTTAGTCTCTTTATCCTCTTGACTCTTGACAAAGATGGTCTTCCTCAAGGAAGTGGCATCCTTGCCTTCCACACATCCTAACCCCGTTTTATCACTAGGACTCTTCCCACATGATAGCATCTTGTCAAGTCTCTCGATTCCGGATGTCATCTTGTCAACTAATTCTTTCGCATCCTTAAGCTCATCCTTTAAGTTCTCTTCACTCTTCTTAGTGATCACAAGCTCCAACTTCAAACTCTCTTCTAACTCTTTTCCACTCTTTACTTTCTCACTCAAGTGAGTAATCTTGAAAGTCAACTCTAGGTTCTCCATCTTCTCTAGGTTTTCCCTTTTCAACTCTTGAATCTCCTTCTTCTTTTCAATCTAGACTTTTCAAAAAACTTCACAAAGTCTACATAGTCCATTTCCTCATCAATATCAAATCTAGAGTTGGGAGAGGTACTCTCATCACTAGAGTCACTTATTTCTTCCTTATCACTCACAACTTTCTTATCATTATGAGATGTTGTGAAAGCTATAAAGTTGGCAACTCTATCTTCATCATCCAAAGGTTTTTCTTCCTCTTCTAGGTCTTCACTATCACTCCAAGTAGCCTTCATTGCCTTCCCCTTCTTCTTCTTCTTCTTCTTCTTCTTCAAATTTGCACATTCTAGAGCGATGTGACCAAAACCACTGCATTCATAACATTGAATGTCTTTCTTGGAGTCACTTTCTTGAGACTTTTTCATCTTCTTGAAAGGAGTTTTTGTTTTTCACTTCCTTTCCCTTGGACCCAAAACCTTTCCTCTCAAGCTTCATGAATTTCTTGAATCTTTTAACCATGAGGGCCTTTTCTTCATCTGAGTCCTTCTCCTCTTCTTCAACCTTAGTGGTCTTTAAGGCAATGCTCTTTTGCTTCTTTGGAGGAGTGGGTGAGGTATTCCATCTTGACTCATAAGCTAGAAGTCTTCCAATGACTTCACTTGGCTTCATATTCTTGTACTCACTATTCTCTTCAAGTGCTGTCACTTTTGATTCAAACGTTGACGGAAATGACCTCATAATTTTTTGCTTGACTCTCCTATCTGAATAGGAGCCACCAAGTTGATGGCTTTGGTTGAAAATATCCATCAACTTCACTTGGAAGTCATTGAAGCATTCATACTCCTCCATCCTAATCATCTCAAATTGCATTTGGAGAACTTAGAGCTTTGAGTCCTTGACTATCTCGGTTCCCTCATGTGCCGTTTGAAGAATGTCCCAAGCCTCCTTTGCTATCCTAGTGTTTTGGACCAACTTGTATTGATTATCGTCCACGGCACAAAGGATGGCATGCATAGCCTTGTTGTTCCACTTGGATGCTTCAAACTCTTGGGTACTCCAATTAGACTTGGGCTTAAGAGCTTCTACAGCATTGTTAGTGGTCATTGTTGGAGGAGTATACCGGCCTTCAATAGCAATCCAAGCACGATCATCTATTTGGCAAAGATAGGTTTCCATCTTACCCTTCCAAGAAGCATAATTCACCCCATTGAGCAGAGGTGATCTTAACCTTGAAGCTCCCTCTTTACTCATCCCAGGCTCACTCATAGTGTTTGAGTTATAAAAGAGATGCAAATGAAATGCAAAAACAACCAAGCAAAATCAAACAATCAAAATGCACAAGGTAAGACACACAATGCACGGATCACCTAAGTATATCTAGGCACCGGCTCTGATACCAATTGAAATTCCCTAGAAAGTGTGTGTCTATAACCTAGATGGGGGTGAAAAGGTTTTAATTCGATCGATTACCAATTTTGCGAATTAATCAATATTAACAATTCTACCCCAATGTTCAAATAAAA
The DNA here is from genome assembly GCA_032871835.1 of Dipteronia dyeriana. NCBI lineage: Eukaryota > Viridiplantae > Streptophyta > Magnoliopsida > Sapindales > Sapindaceae > Dipteronia > Dipteronia dyeriana. Next base: position 90,741,255 of record CM065298.1, read on the forward strand.
GACAACAAACATAAAACAATAACAACATGCAATATATATGTGACCCTCCAAATGGGAAAAAACCACGGGCTGTTTAGAGCGCCACCCTTGATCTTCAAAATCCACTATTGAGTAAAAGTTTACAACCTAGGTTGATCTCCCGTCTAACCCTCCAGTTACCAACCCATTCACTCTACCCAACGGGCCTTAATAGTGATTTTGGGTCACTAGCCTTATGCACTAACCACTTAACCACAAGCTAAATCAATAATGAAGAGATAATGACAACCTAAGTGAATATGCAAGAATATTCAATATGCAAAAATGCTAGGTTAAGACATTCATGCTTATCAAGGATTAATAATGACAATTAAAGCAAATCCTAGATATCAATGTTCTAAATGCAAAGGCAAGAAGAATTAGCTAGAAGGGTAAAATCATCCTAAATGCTAGTTATCACAAATTAATGCATCTTAACCAACAATCAATACACAAGCATGTCATAAAAGCAATTAAACAAGCAAGCAATTAATATGCAATAAATACTAAAACCCTAGGTATACATGTCTTAGTAATGAAAACATAAAGTTTAGAACATGTAAAGAATACCTAGTCATGAACAAACAAGAAACCCATGCTTGAAAGATGCTTGATGATTTGGATTTTAAGGATGATTGAGTAAAAATGGCTTCTTGGAGCTTCTCTCACTAAAGAACCTTATTTCTCTCTCAAAAATAGGTTGGGAAGCTCTCAAAAACGAGTTGGGAAGAAGATGGTATATTTATATGAAGCCTAAAGTTAAACTGCATCGTTTTGGCAAAAAGCAACCAAATCCCGTCAGGACCGCTGGTTGTACCGCGGTCCAGGTAAGTGTCCAGACCGAGGCACAGAGAGCGGTGTATCACCTGGACAACGCCGCTTTATAGGTCGATGTGCATGCAGCATGTACATACCGCGGTCTAGGCAGCGTGCATCGTCTGTGAAACTCGCTTGGGAGACTGCGGCGTATGCAACAAGAACAGATCGCGGTAGCCACAGCGTGCATCCTCTATCAAACATCGTTGTGCAGGCCGCGGCGAGGGCACTGCACAGAGAGCGGTCTAGACCGTGGTAAAGATTAAAAAATCCTCTTTTTAAGGCAAAAACATACATTCAACACTCAAATAAAAATAAGACACACAAGACACTCAAAATGGCAAAAAAGCATGCAAGCAAGATAATTAAAAGAAAATGCATGAGTGTGAGTGTGTGCACTAAATCTCTTCAATGAAGTTAAGCAAATGATTTTACCTTTGATGCTTGAAAGAGGACTTGAGCAATGATGACCTAAACTGCCCTTACATATTGATTCCAAAATGTGGTTGTCAACGAAATGAGCCAATCAACAACTGAGGAACTTACAACAATCATATAGATGGTGCCTACACAATCATATATATAGGAGCATTGAAATCAATTTCCTGTTCTGAAAAAAAATTGGCTCTTATACCAATTGTTGGTACTAATTTCCAATCTCATGGGTGTGGGCCCGGTCCCAACTCTTTGGTGTGACACCCACAGATACCTATCAAAGCACTCCTCTAAGAAGCCCTCGGGTTGAGAGCCATGCTTCGTCACACAATCACGCGTGAAAGTTCTTAGGGATCGGCTAGTCGCCACTGCCTTTTACTTTGATACCAATTGTTGGAACCTCGTTCACAGGTAACGTAGCGGAAGTAGGTTTTATTTTTTTTTAATGATCATAAACGATCTGGAACCAGTGAACTTGGAATCATAATTCTTTTTCGGAACTCATACATATCAATTATTACAATAATAAATAAATATGTATACACGAAAATTATAATCAATATAATCACAAAAAAAAAAATCAGAACTTTACCAACGTTTGAAGGCTTCTTCACTTCTTGTAATACTCATTGTCTGAACCAATCTTACCAACGTTTAGAGGCTCTTACACTTTACGATGTGCTCATGTCTGAACCACTTGATCTTTATCGCTATATATCGGGACTGGTAACTGTGTGTGGACGCGTCACAATCTCAGGAACTTGAATGGAGTATGTAAAGAGAATTGAATATAGATGTAGAAGAAACTTAAGAAAACAAAACTTGTTTTCTATGTCTGGAATACGACCTTCAAGAATAAAAAATAAAAACAATTTTTAAAAAATAAAAATTAGCCGCACACCTCTTAAATTCTTTTTTTTTTATCTCATGCACACCAAATTGCATCACCAGGCAAAAAATCTCTGATGATGCGTGTCCCTATTTTTGCTTTTATCAGATGCATTACAATTTGCATGGATGCAAATTGAATAACAGATGATTAGAGATGCACGTTTGGAGAATGGGGATGGATATAAGTCCCTCCATCCCCCCCCCCCCCCCCCCCCCCCCCCCCCAATTTGGGGAAAATGGGGATGAGGAATTTTGGGGGGAGGTCTCCCCATCCCCAACCCAGTTCCCCATTTTATCCGTTTTCCCCATTTTTCTCCGTTTTTCCTGGTTTCCCATTTCCTCATATATCTAAAAATTACAAACTAAACTAAACTAAAAAAAAAAAAATCCATTATAAATACAAAATAAAATCCATTAATGCATTAAAAATATAAAATATATATTACAAATAAAATATATATTACAAATAAAATATAATTATAATTATATTTATATATGTTTGGGGGAAATAGAGAAATGGGGATGGGGGACCTCATCCCCATCCCCATTTCAATATAATTGTGGGAAAAATGGGGAAATAGGGGGACCCCTCCCTTATTTCATGATTATTAACTTCGGTATTATTGCACTAAAAACCTGAAGCTGCACTCTCTCAACTGTAAACGTTTTTACACAGTCCGACACAACTCGATATCCATCAATATAGTTATTTACACATGGTGTGATCCTCCACAGTAGTTCATAATTAGAGCTAGGCCATAATGTCCGTTATACCCTTCTAATTACATATATCCTTTAAGTACCGTTGATTCTCTAATGAACAGTAAAACCTATTTCCTCACGGAATTAGGAGAGCGCTCATATTGTCCAAGCCCCGAATCAACCCTTAAGGGAACTACCATCTACTTCTCACCAGAAGGAGTGGATTCCACTATTGTGTACAAACCTTCCCAGCCACAAGCCAAACCGTAATCCCAACATACGGAGTATATTGATCAGGAAATGCATCCGACCTCACCCATGGTATATCAAATACCACGATCTAACCTAAAGGAGTTGATAAGACACTCAGGATAATGATCACTCACATATAGCCATCATTAGTTGATATATATGAATCTCATCGGTAAACGGATCTTGGTGTGAGATTCATAAAGATCATGGCCCAGACCTGTATGATCACATCATACAATATGCATCAATTCTCATATCTCATATGAATGATTCAGGATAGAATCACTGTACATTACGGAATTGACCGCAGCTATAGATTAACCGTAAATATAGTACCCAGCTTTATTTGCAATCTGTAGACTTTTTAGATTGCACGTCTCTTACTGTATCCAAATGTATATGATAATCATATACACAGTTCGATATTACATCTATCAATCTAGGATGTTTTTATATGCACAAGTTAACACAACAAGAATGAATTGAACTTTTATTTTGTTTTTTTTATAAATCCATTTACAAATTACATCTTTAGGGTATAAACCCTAACATTCAAAACTTCAAGTTCTAAATAATTTCTAAGATTTAGAACTTCAGGTTCTAAATCATTTCAAGGGTTTAGAATTTCAGGTTCTAAATAATTTTCAAGATTTAGAACTTCAGGCTCTAAATAATTTCAAGGATTTATAACTTCAGGCTCTATAATTTCAAAGGGTTAGAAATTCAAGTTCTAAATAATTTCTAATGTTTAGAACTTCAGGTTCTAAATAATTTCCAGGATTTAGAACTTTAGGTTCTAAATCATTTTCAAAATTTAGAACTTCGGGTTCTAAATCATTTATAGCATTTAGAACTTTAGGTTCTAAATAATTTTCAAGATTTAGAACTTCAGGTTCTAAATAGTTTCAAAGGTTTAGAACTTCAGGTTCTAAATAATTTCAAAGGTTTAAAACTTCAAGTCTAAATAATTCTTCAGATTTATAACTTCGGGTTCTAACTAATTTCAAATATTTAGAACTTCGGGTTCTAAATAATGTTTAGAATTTAAAACTTTAGGTTCAAGATTTAAATTGAAATCTAAAACTTCATGTTCTGGTTAATTAAATTGGAATACTGAACTTCAGGTTTTGATCGATTAATTTGGAATCCAGAACTTCAGGTTCTGATTGATTAAATTGAAATACAGAACTTCAAGTTCTCATTCAATTAATTTTCCAAACATTGGATCAATAATTATACTTACAGAATTTTGGGTTCTCACTAAAATTGGGATCCATATGTATCTAAAACTTTAAATTCTAATTGAATTGGAATATAGATCTTCTGTTTTTATTTTTCAATCAAAAACTTCTGGTTCTGATTTTTTTTTTCGAATCAAGAACTTCTGATTCTGCTGCTTTTTTTAGAATCAAGAACTTTTGGTTCTGTTTTTTTTTTCGAATAAAAAACTTCCGGTTCTGATTTTTTTTTTTCGAATTAGGAACTTCTAGTTCTGATTTTTTTTTTCAAAACAAGAACTTCTAGTTCTGATTTTTTTTTTCAAATCAAGAACTCATGGTTATGATTTTCCTGTTCAATAACTTCAGGTTCTTTTTTTTTTTCGAATCATGGTTCTGTTTTTTTGAATCAAGAACTTATGGTTATTCTTTTTTTCGAATCAAGAACTTCCGGTTTTTCTTTTCAAATCAAGAACTTCTGGTTCTTTTCGAATCAAGAACTCGTGGTTCTGATTTTCCTATTCAATAACTTCTGGTTCATCTTTTTTCAGATCAAGAACTTCTGGTTCTTTTTTTTCGATTCAAGGATTTCTATTTCTCCTTTTTGAATCAATAACTCATGGTTCTGATTTTCCTAATCAAGAACTTCTGGTTCTTTATTTTTTTCAATTCGAGAACTTATGTTTTTTTTTTTTTTCCGATTCAAGAACTTCTGGTTCTTTTTATTTTCGATTCAAGAACTTTTGGTTCTTTTCGAATCAAGAACTTTTGGTTCTTTTCGAATCAAGAACTTCTGGTTCTTATTTTTGAATTAAGAACTTCTGGTTCTAATTTTTGAATCAAGAACTTTTGGTTCATTTTTTTTTTCGAATGCAATCTTTATATTGCAAACCTTTATTATTAATAATAAGAAATGAAGAAGAAGAGATTAAATAATCAAAGAAAATCATTTGTGCTGATAACATGTTATAAATCAAAGCATAAAAGCATAGAAAGTAATAATACAAACTAGGATAGGAAAATGAGAGAAGTAAATTTTATGAATATATTTATCTGTATATTGAATGCTTACACAATAAGTCTATGAAGAATTGAATCTACAGTAAAATATGAAATAAGATCAAGAGAAGTCATTGCCGTATATTGAAACGAGAAATGAGATCAAGAGAATTAATTGCTTAATTGTTTCACAACAAAAACCTGTATTTTTAAGGATAAAAAACATGTTTTTCTTACAATAATTCAGTAAGACAATAATACACTAATTATTAATTTATAAACAACTTGTTTTTTTAACTATTTTTTTCATAATTAAAAAACTTGTTTTTTTTTTTCATATATAATGCGGTTCATCTACTGAACCGAAAACCATTCGGTTGGGCTTGATTCGAATTCAACACCCTTTTTTGGGCTTGATTCGAATCGGTTGGATTTTGGTTTTGGATTTTGTACCCACTTGATAATCGCAACTTTAATTCCAGTTTCATCGTCTCACGTACACCAGTCACACAGTCACACGCACCCCTCTTCTGTTCCCGCCATAAACACTCCCATTTCTCGTGTAATTGTACTCTCTCTCGCTATCGCTTCGCTTATTCGCTAAAAGCTTTTCCAGGTCTCCGTAGAAAACAAGCCCTATAGGCAGAGCCATGGCGAGCGGTTCTAGGGTTCACTCTGATTCCGCTTACGCCTCTCAGCGATCCGGAGCGGCTACCATAACACGAATCCGACTTGAGAACTTCATGTGCCACAGCAGTCTCCAAATTGAACTCGGCGAGTGGGTCAATTTCATCACCGGTCAAAACGGAAGTAATCACTCTCACACTCTCTCTCTACATAATAGTTCCAATTGTTCTTTTATTTTTCAGCTGTGCGTGCAAAACCAATTTAATTGACTTTGGTGGTTTCTTATTGAATTCAAGATATATTAGGTTTAGAGTAAAGTTAAATACAGTCTGTGAGTGATACGCCTTTAGATGTTATTTTGACAGGTGACCACTTATTTACAAAAATGCTAATTGTTTGATTAAATATGATCCACTTTTTTTTTTTTTTGGTTAACCTGAAATGCAAGTTAAAGTAGAGAGTGATACATTTGCCTGACCGTATTTAGCACTCGTCTTAGGCTAATGGATGTATTAATTTATTTGAATATGGTGGTTACAGGTGGCAAGAGTGCTATACTGACTGCTCTATGTATTGCATTCGGGTGCCGGGCAAAAGGGACTCAAAGGGCTGCTACTTTGAAAGATTTTATCAAAACTGGTTGCAGGTTTGCAATATTTAATGATAAAACAATACTTTTTGTTGTGGGATTGGTTTTTATATATCTTAGTTTATTTTCAGCTATGCTGTGGTTCAAGTGGAATTGAAAAACCAAGGAGATGATGCATATAAGCCCGAAATTTATGGCGATTCTTTAACTATAGAACGCAGGATTACTGAATCTACTACCTCCACTGTTCTAAAGGATCACCAAGGTTTTTATTTTATTTTTTTACTTTATCTAATATTTTTTTTTATAAATTTCCTTTTAGTAATCTGTTTTGACTCCATTGAAATGCTAAATGATTTGCATGAGAGGTTGTTATGATTGACTGATCTTGTTTTCTAACCGAATTATTTGACAGGGAAAAGAGTTGCTAGTCGAAAACAGGAGCTTAATGAACTAACAGATCATTTTAATGTGAGTTTTTTTCTTCTTAATTTTTTAATTGCCCGATACTTGTTTGCATAAATACATTATTTTCCATCAGCGATATGTTTTCTTGGATTCGTCATATTTGTGGGGTCTTGTTGGTGCCTGAGTCAATGGCAATAAAAGAGTTCTTGCTCGTGACTGTAAATTTTTGTTTCCTATAAAAAAGGGATTGTTTGATTCTTGATTCAATTTTTTTTTTTAAACTAGAATAAATTTTAAAAAAAGAACTTGACTTTTATTCTCAGTGTATCTTTAGTATCCAAAAACATATTTTATCTAGCATCCAACAGCACTAAGCAATTTCTCTTACAAATATTTGTATCCTTTGTTTCTAAATCCAATAATTGTATTTGGATTCCATGTCAAACACTCCTTAAGATTCCCCACCTTTGCTATTTTGCTCTTTCCTAAACTAGCATTGAACTTTTTTGGGTTTGATTTCTCTTTTTTGTATTAAAAATATTCTTGTTTATGGATGTTTACACAGTTGTACTTTATGTTTTACAGATTGATGTTGAGAATCCATGTGTGATAATGAGCCAAGACAAAAGCAGAGAGTTTCTACATTCTGGGAATGACAAAGATAAATTCAAGGTATTGGTATTAGATGCAAGCGTTTATTCTTAATTGACCTATGTGTATGCTATTTTGACACTTCATTATTATTCAGTTCTTTTTCAAGGCCACACTTCTCCAGCAAGTCAGTGATCTTTTACGAAGCATTTACGATTACTTGAACAACGCGGATGCTATTGTTGTTGATTTGGAGACTTCAATAAAACCCATACAACTGGAACTTAGTGAGTTGCAACGGAAGATAAAAAACATGGAGCATGTAGAAGAGATATCTCAACAGGCACAACAGTTGAAAATGAAACTTGCATGGTCATGGGTGTATGATGTGGACAGGCAACTTGAGGAACAAAATGTGAAGATTGGAAAGCTTAAAGATCGTATCCCTGCTTGCCAAGCTAAAATTGATTTTAAACAAGTGAGTTATGAACATTTGGTGAAACACAGTGAATTATATTGTATATCATTTTCATTCTGTTCATCCCCTCCCTGTGTTAGAAGTGAATACTCATTGAATGTGCTCTATGGTAAAGTTTTACTAAATATTTTTCTTTTGGGGTCACTAAGTGCATTAGATGCAGTTGAATGCTCAAATCTTTTCTATTCTCTACTTCCCTTTCTAATTAGATTTTTCAGACTAGTTTGGATGTCTAGAATCAGGTCTCTCGCTGTGCGTTCATGACTTTATCAAAGTTTTTGTTTTGACAGCACAATTTCCATTGGACTTTTATATATTGGTTTATTTTATATATGTCTTTGGTTGCTTATAATTTAATTAATGTATATCATAAAGAAATAAAGTTTCAATTTGAAGGGTGCCACTGAAAAAACCAGTGCAAACAGTTGTATATTAAGCTAAGAAGTATATAAATTTTACTAATATAAATGTTTGGAGAGATATGTTGTTGAAAAGAAAATATCTGCAAGTCTTTATATGGAGGGGGATATAATTTAGAAAATCATTACTTGAATTCCGTTAAGAAAAGAGGACTAGATCTTTGGGTTGGTTGTGGCTGGCTCAACTCCTTAAAGTAATCTTTTGCTTAAGGTTTTTCATGATCCATATAGTTTATGGATAACCTTTTTTTTTTGTAATTTATTATTTTGTTATTATTGGTTGAATGAATCTGGATACAGTTTATATATTTTGATGCCTTTCAGTTTACCAATTTCTTTAGTATTAGGAACTCATGTCTATATTGTTTAAATTATGTAATGATAAATTCAGTAGTAAAGTTCTTTTGATGTATGCTTTGTTTCTTTTAGATCTTATCCTGTGGCATAAAGAAACTCTATTTTGCATTATCCTTTCTTTTTATGTGGAATCCTTGAATCTTTTCTCCATCTATTGTACCGAAAGCTGGATCATAAATTTCTATACTACTTGTGGTTAAAGCATATTGTTTGATGTATTTCATAGAGAACACTAGAGAAATTGAGGGATCGTTTTATGGAGAAGAAAGCTCAAATTGCAGTCATGGTGGAAAAGACATCAGAAGTTAAGAGAAGGAAGGATGAGTTAAATCATTCTATTTCCTTGGTATGTTGAATTTGGATTGTTACTATTTTTATAATTGGAAGTCAGATGGCTTCTAAATGAAACTAATTCCATTGATTTAGAGGTGGTTGCAATGCGTTTGCTGATTTTTTTTCTTTTATATTTCCCAGCCCGTTTCTCTTATGGTATGGTATACATGTTAAAATAATAAAGAAATTGCAAATACTAGGGTTATACTTATACTTATAGTCATCTTTAAAATAAGTATCAGTTCTTTGGGAAGTTTTTGAGTTTCCTATGTAATGTTTTTGGGAATTTATTACAAAGTACTTCTAACCATGCAGTAGCACTAGAAGATGATTGCCTCTTTTTTTCATTGTTTCTTTTTTTACTTATTATTATTTTATAATTTTATAATTTATACCTTTTATTTTTTACTTTTGTATTTCAGTCTTATCGGCATTTTTTTTTCTTTATTAATTTAGCAAGTGGTCAAATTTTCCATGATGTTTTTGGGAAGTACTTATGACAATACAGAGCTGGTTTGTCTATTTTGGAGTCTTATATTTACTTTCTTTTTCTTTAAATTTTTTGCAGCTTTGCAATATGATGTATCAAGAAGGAATTTTGAACTATGCAAAATCACTTTCTATTTTTCATCATTTTGGATTGGAAGGCTGTTGTTTTTTGATTGAGTTCATTGTAATTTTTATTTTTGTTAGTTTGTTGTGTTGGGTGGACTACCGATTCACTAATATACTCTTCATTCTTGAATAAATTTCTGTTTCCTGTCAAAAAAAAAAAAAAACTATGCAGAACCACTTTATTTATTTGGAAGACTTTTACCTTAATGTATTATTTTTAATTTCATCTTTATCCTATTTTCTTTTTCATTAATTTCTTCAACCTTGTACTTGTTTTTATGTGCTCTTTAACAGTCTTCACTATTCTGATCGCTGTCTTTTATCTTTAATTTATGAAAGTTCTTGTTATATGCCTTGTTAATTGGAAATACTAATCATAGGCATCAAAAGAGAAACACGAGCTAGTCAACGAGCATGATCGTAAAACTAATTACATCAAGAAGCAGCTCAATCGTCTCAGGTTTCTTGAAAAACAAGTTCAGGATATTCACGAGCAAGATGCTAAAAATACACAGGTCTTTTTCGTTTGCCTTGATATGGATAATGTTTGTTCTTTCCTTCTAGATTTTCCTGATAAATGTTGTGATATATATTGCTTCCACAGTCCATGCCTCTGGTATTAAGCTTTTCTTTCTGCATAAATTATTTTGAATTATAGTGTTTTTGTTTTTGATGGAACCATGAGCATGATGCTTCATTGTTTTCAGGTCCTTTGAAATAAATATGAGATGTTTTAGATATCCTTTAAAAGTGATTTTAATGTGATATAGATTCACTAAAAGAAAAAAAAAGGTTTTAAAAAAACAAAACCAAAGGAAAACGACTATGGTTTATATGATTCATCCATATCCTGGATTCTTGATATTGCAAATTTTCAAAACCATAGAATGTTAATGTTGGATTAACCAAGTGGTGGGATCATGACACTTATTGCAGAAAGAACTTATTGGCCAAACAAGTTGAAGCAAAATATTTTATTGTATTAGCATGCTGAGGTCTTTTCCTCTGTCAAAATAAAGGCTGTTTTTTTATTGCTTTATCATTGGGTGTTATCCTGCTTTAGATAGTTTAACCTAGTTTAAGATCATTTCCTCATCTGTTAATTGCTACTTTAACCAGTTTAGAGTGGCAGATAATATTGTGGTTATTTTAACTTGGATCATTGAAATGTTAAATTTATTAATTTTGGTATTGCTATAGGCTGAAGCATCTGAAATAAAGGAAAAGCTGAAGGAACTCAAAAATGAGGTCGATGCTGCTAATTTAACTCTTACAAGGTTATATATTTATTCATTTGAACTTTTTGTGTATTCAAATGTTAGCCTAGTGTTAAGCTAGATATTGCTTATTGGGTAAGTCCTATGACATTTCAGATTGAAAGAAGAAGAAAGTGCATTGTTAGAAAACCGATACAAGGGAATTAGTGAGATCAAAAAGATTGCCGATGAGGTATGAAATGTCCAAGATATTTAGTTAACTTTATAAAAAATGAGGATTGTATTGCTTAGTTATGATTCTGTGGTTCGTGTTTTTCTGTTTTTTCTTGAATGTATTAGTGATTTCATTTGGTTTGATATTGTAACTGTAAAAGTGGGTGCACTAATTCTGATCGTAAAAGAGTTGGTATTTTTTCTTCATTGTTTAATTCTCTTGTTTGGTAGTTGGTATTGTATCTTTCCCTTGTTTTTGCTAAAATTGAGCTCTCTTTAGTTAATTTTATGGATCTGAATAACATAGTATTCTGAATTATATCTTGCTGAATCTGCTGCACTCTAATTGTCATAATTTTTATGTTGATATTTGAAGAAGTGATTGGAAATACGGTAGGCTTGAATTCTTTGGATATATGCTTCTGTAATCATCTCTGGATTGATTAGATCGACTTAAATGTCATGATTTGTAATTGTATTGGCCAGAACCACCAATTTCATGAAAGGATGCCTAGATGCCTGTGAACAAGTAGCATTCATAATGAGTCCATGGACATGGGCACCGTATCACATACTTGGTTGTTAAAGTGTATAATTTTTTATCAAACATACTTGAGTTTTTTATTTTATTTTATTTTTTTATAATTTTTTAATTTTTTTTTTCTGGTTTGATCTTTTGATTGTGATTGCTTTTGACATCCCAGTCTTTGCCTGACTTGCGGTGTATTCCGATCCACTAAACTTGTGCAGTGTTTCTTACAAATATTGGTTTTGCATATGATAGTCGCCTTAATTGTAATATCCATATAAAGTCATAACAAATGCTTTTCTAACTCAAAAATATGCCTTTCTTGAATATATTTTGTATTGAAATGATTTAGATTTTGGTTTATAGATTGAAGATTATGTAAAGAAGTATAATGAGATAAGATCTTATATCCTCGAGCTTCAGCAGCATCAAACCAACAAGGTGTGTGCCACTCTATAGTCTTGTTATCTCGGGTTCATAAACAGATGATAGAACTTGAACAGACAGACAGACAGTCACTTGTTTTTAACATTTAATTGTACGTCATGCCCCCTTATCTCAACCATTTTTTCTCGACAGGTTACAGCCTTTGGAGGAGAAAGAGTGATGAATCTTTTACGTGCAATTGAGAGACACCACCATAGATTTAAAAGGCCACCCATTGGTCCGATTGGTGCCCATGTGGTCAGTGGTTCATAATTGTGTGAATCTGTGATTGGATGTGTGGACCTTGTCAATTTCTCTCTTTATTTACGTATTCTCTTTGTATATTCCATACCTTGTGAGTCAATGGTTGTACTGGTTTGTTTTTAGTTTTATCTTCCTTTTGGTTATTCGGATTCTTGTTTTCTTTTTTTTTTCTTCCCTCAATTTTCTTTTTGAAGTGTTACTATTTCTCCCTTCAAACAGTCATTTGCTATTTCTCTTTTTTTATTTTTTGTTCAAGGTAAACACCTGGTTTAGCCAAATATCATATCAATAATGTGACTAGTTCACTATCAGTTTCTCTCTGTTACGTAAACTTTTCTTCCTACATCATTTACCTATCCTGGCTATCTGAGATTTTGGGAAATTTAGCACCTATAAAGTTAAACCTATATTGCCTTGTTGAGATGACAGCATTTGTTATACATTTGAAGCAATTACCATTAACAGTGTCCCAAAAAAATATTACTTCAATTTCTTTAGTTCAGCAGAATTGGGAATTGTAGTCATTCAGTACCAGAGTGATAGTTTGATTTGTTTCCTTTTTATTTTTTTGATAGGAAACAAGAATACGATAATTTTATTTTCACAAAAAATGTTAACAAGTTGTCCCCAAGCTACTGAAGAACCAAAACTCTTTGCAGAAGACTATACAAACATAATCTGATCCTTGTCGTTGACAATAGTGATGATTTTAGTTTTTATTTAATACATAATCCAGAAAATTATTTTTCTATTACTAGTATTTAATTATTTTTTGCTTTTCAGATTCTTGTGTCACTTATGATTCATTTGTAGTTCAATCAGACTCGCGCTACAGTTAACAGTGTTGATTAGAGGGTTAATTTGACATGGTCTTTTTAACCTGATAAATAGTATTATGCAAAGTTCATACATGGTCTTTTTTCTTGTTAGACATGTCAAATCCTGTTATAATAAATTAAAAAGCGATCACTTCATTTTCTGGACTTTAGGAGCATTGGGTCTTCCAGTAATCAGGATTTTTATCTTTTAAGAGGTTTACACTGGAAGCTCTTACTATATTTCGAGCAAATGTATACTGTTAAAGATGCTTGGTCTTTGTTACTGGTTTTCTATCCTCTTATCTTTCTATAGTTTCTAAAGTTGTTGATGTAGTTTCTTTGTATTTGTATCAATCTCTTTCATCTATTACGTATAGGAATTTATTTGTAATAGTTGGTATAAATCCAGAAATGTTATCCTTTTCTAGTATTTGGTTGTTTTCCTTCGGTTTTTTGGACAAAGCTTACTGTAGTATGTCATATGTTTGCTGCAGTTAAAGATGTTTACTTGAGGGTTTATTTGACATTTTTTCTTTATAATTGGTGAATGCAACTATGCAAGATTCTTACATCAGAATTGTTATTATTATCTTTTTTAAAATTTGCGTAAGCATGTGATTTTAATGGGCTTATTTGTGGTTTATGATCCCAATGCCATTAGTTGATCAATTTTTGATGTTGCATGTTATAAGAATAAAGATGTCCAAATTATAGCGGGCAAAGTGAATTGGATTTGGTGGACGTTTTTGGTTGTAAAAGCTTTCTTCCTTTTTGAGTGTTTTTTCCTTTTTTCAATCTGATCCTTGCTTTACTAGTTGAATGTATTGTTTCCTCTTTTGATAAATAAGGTTTACCAATCATGGGATAAGGATATATATGGTCTAATTATATCTGATGTAGGTTCTAGTTATATGCTTGAGCATCATTTCTATTGCCATTCACAGCTGTTTTGATATTTATAAAAACAGTCCCTAACATATCTTAGTTTTATGATCATGTACTGCAGACCATGGTCAATGGAGACATGTGGGGTCCTGCAGTTGAGCAAGCGATTGGGAGGCTGCTGAATGCTTTCATTGTTACTGACCATAAGGATGCTCTTCTTCTGAGAGGATGTGCGAAAGATGCAAACTATAACAACCTTCAGATTTTTATATATGACTTTTCAAGACCAAGGTAGAAAGCCAATTTATGTTATTTAGCACTCTTGGAGTGTGCATAATGTCTCCTGTGTGATGAAAATTTCCTTCTTGACTTTTTGTTCTCAACCTTTTTGTAGGTTGAACTTGCCACATCACATGCTTCCTCAAACAAATCACCCTACTATTCTCTCTGTCTTACACTCTGATAATCCTACTGTAATAAATGTCTTGGTGGATATGGTAACGTGACAGATTTCACCATCGCTTCTCTCGCTTGCTCCTTTTTTTGTTTTGGCTTTTAAATATCTTTTGATAATATTGCTTATTTTATTAAGGGCAATGTCGAGAGGCAAGTTCTTGTTAGAGATTATGATGCGGGAAAAGCTGTTGCTTTTGAGCAAAGAATTTCAAATCTTAAGGAGGTTTTCACTTTAGATGGACATAGAATGTAAGTCATATCTTGAATTGTACATATTATCTGTGTGTATCTATCTTTCCATTTTTTTATTGGTTTATATTTCGTGGTGTGAAATATTAGGTTTGAATGACCTAATTTTTTTATTCCATCAGAACATATATTTATATACAATTGGTTACCTAGACATTAGGACTTCTTTCCTATTTTTGAAGGAGAAAATCTTGCCTAATCTATTCTAAATAAGGAAAACAATTATACACCTAATTACACCTAATTTACAGCAAAGAATCCCAACACTCTCCCTCAAGCTGGGTTGTAAATATTTAGCATACCCAGTTTGCAACTAAGATCTTCAAAATGCGCTCTTGGAAGTGCTTTAGTTAGAATATCAGCAGTCTGTAGATTAGAAGGAATGTAAACAGGCTATATTACTTTCTCTTCTATCTTTTCTTTGATGAAATGCCGATCTATTTCCACATGCTTGGTCCGGTCATGATGAACTGGATTTTTAGCAATACTGATGACAGATTGACTATCACATAGTAGCTGAATTGTTCCCTCATAAGGTATCTTCAATTCGGCTAATACTCTTTTCACCCAAATTCCTTCACAAATACCTGTAATGCCACACTATGACCGACCTCTCACTCTCACTTTTCAACTCACTAACAGACACACAAGAATTAGTTTGATAAGACGTAGGTTCACTCACTCCTAGATAAGATTGTCTCACAGAATCCGGTTGAACCTCAAGATGATAGAGCCCAGCATGACTCCTAGCACTGCCAATCATCCTCCCCGAAGTCGCATCCTGAAATTCGCAGACATGAGGAGAAAAATTAGCTTTAAAGTTAAGATCTTGGTTAATTTTATTTATGGAGAGTAAGTTGCAGTCTAGATTAGGAACATATAGAACAAATTTGAGTGTTATGTCTCTGGATACCACAACTAAACCAGTCCCTTCAACTTTTGCCAAAGAACCATCTGCAATTCTAACTGTGAGAGCTTCATTACAAGGAGAATATGTGTGGAAAACTCGTCTATCTCCTGTCATGTGATCAGAAGCACCGGAGTCTACAATACAGGGCTTATAATGCTCTTGTTTCACAGTCAAGGCCTTAAGAGAATTACCTTTTTCAGCTATGGAACCTGTACCAACAACTAGTGGATTTTGCTGTGATTGAAGCAGCCTCTCAGTCCATCAAGTTCCTCTTTGCTAAAATTTGCAAGTTGCTCTGAACTACCAGCCATGTTGCCTCGAATTTCCTTTTCTGTTGCTATCTTTGGCTTCCAATCAGCAGGTTTTCCATGGAGTTTCCAGCAGGTTTCTTTGGTACGACCAGGGCGGCGACAATGTTCACACCATGGCCTTCCCCCTTTTCGTGGCTGCTGCAGGTTTCAGACAACCAAGGCTGATGACTCACCAGTAGCAGCTGATTTTTCCATCCCCAGCATCAAATGTCGTCTACTCTTTTCCCTTCGTACCTCAGAGAAAGCGTCACGTAAGCTTGGCAGCGGTTTTGTGCTAAATATCCTTCCTTTTACTGCATCAAGACTTGAATTCAAGCCTAAGCAAAATTTGTAAACCCGCTTATTCTCTATGATCTTCTTGTATAGTTTGAGATCATTGGTAGTATCTCAGGAATATTTTTCAAAAGCGTCCAGTTGCTGCCAGCTTTGATGGAGTTTGTTGTAATACTCGGTCACAGATAAATCACCTTGTCGGAGATCGTGCAAAAAACCCTCAATTGTCACCAGTTCGGGGGTGTTGTCTTTATGAGAATAAGTGTCTTGCAGCCTCCCAGATTTTTGCAGTAGTTTCATATAGGAGAAAATTTTCTCCTATGTGTGGCTCCATGGAATTCACTAGCCAAGACATAACCTGGCTATTATCTCTCTTCCAGATCCGATAGCCATCGTCTTTTTCGTCTGGTTTGGTGATATGTCCAGTGAGATAATCTTCTTTTTCCTTGCTGCGGACATGAAACATGAAGGATTGAGACCATTGGATGTAGTTTCGGCCATTCAATTTTTAGATGGTGATTAGTGTGGATGAGTAGCTTGTCATGTCTCCCCCATTGTTATTGAACATAACAGTTTCGATGTTTGAGGAGGATGATTTTGGAGTTTCAATTGAAGATTCTTTGGTGTTTGTCATGTCTGGTATTTGAAGTTGCTACTGAGAATTAGGTAAAGGCTAGGACGGCCGATGAATACTGCTGGAATAAGCAATGTAGAATGCTGCAGGAAAAAGCAGTAGATAGAGAGTTGACATAGAACGGCTATGGGATTGACAGGAGGTGTCTAGGGTTGTTCTGATACCATGTGAAATATTAGGTTTGAATGACCTAATTTTTTTATTCCATCAGAACATATATTTATATACAATTGGAGACCTAGGCATTAGGACTTCTTTCCTATTTTTATAGGAGAAAATCTTGTCTAATCTATTCTAAATAAGGAAAACAATTATACAGCTAATTACACCTAATTTACAGCAAAGAATCCCAACACGTGGAATGTGCAAGATTGATTAAATGCCTCCTAGGAGCTGTATCACTTGTATAGAGT
This sequence comes from Dipteronia dyeriana, assembly GCA_032871835.1. NCBI lineage: Eukaryota > Viridiplantae > Streptophyta > Magnoliopsida > Sapindales > Sapindaceae > Dipteronia > Dipteronia dyeriana. The sequence continues at coordinate 90,758,600 of CM065298.1, forward strand.
AATACCCTCACAATTGTTGTTAAAGTGCTTACAACTATTGTTTAGGTCTTTACAAGTTTAAGTTTATGGGCTAACGGTTACTTAACAGGATATTAGAGCTAGTTTTTTTTAGCAGTGTCTAGGTTTGAGTCCCATGTGATTATGTTTGTATTTGTTATCCAAATTTGTTTATTGTTTAGTGTTTGTGTTTGTGTTTGAGTTAGATTAGAGTGTTGAAATACTATTGTTTGGGGGCCCATGCCTACAAGTTTAAACTTTTGGTCTAATAGTTACCTAGCCATTATAATGTCAGGATCTAGTAAGAAATTACAACCTTGTGTAGAATTGGAATGGTTCAAGTCATTATTGTTCTTCTCAGTGATGGTGGTTTTGGTGGTGTTTGGTTCCTTCCGGTTTGGTACTTGGAAAGTGTCGTGGGTTTTGTTTGACAGTTATGACAAACCATGCAACATAGGTGGATATAAAGAGGGAGATCCTTAGACATGGAGTTAAAAAAAAAATACAATGTTAAGAACCTGCTGGTTGCATTAACAATTATGGTGATTTCCTCTGTATAAATCCTTAAATAACTACTTCTTATGTCCTGGATGATAGATAACGTGTTTGGGCCTTGGTTGTTAGCTTTTGAACTTTGAAGTGAGATCATTTTCCATTTGTTCATTTAGACTGATAGAGTTGCTATCGGATATTGTATGACTAAGCAGTTTCCAGAGACAATATAATCTTTTTTATTTTCTTGTGAAATGCATTTATCAGTTACGAGACAAGACTTATCACTGAATTTTCTTAGTAGGAGACAAAACATTTATTCATAAAAAGAAAATAAGTACATAATGTGGACAACACTTAATCAATGATTTGTTCCCCAGGTTTTCTCGCGGATCGGTCCAGACAATTCTTCCATTGAACAAAAAGATGAGAACTGGCCGCCTCTGTAGTTCTTATGATGAAAAAATTAAGGATCTAGAAAAAGATGCATTAGATGTACGGGAAGAAGCTCAACGGTGCAGGAAGAGGAAGAGGGATTCAGAGGAAAGACTTAAGGATCTTGAACATCATCTACAGAGTGTAAAGGTAATAACAGAGTGGAAACTGCTTTTGTCTGATTGGCATGCCTTGCCAATTTATATCTAGCTCTCTTTGTGACTGCTTACATGAGAATAGGTTGATGCCATATGGGTTGCATTTTTTGACATTGACCATACTTTTTAAGTCATCTGTGTAGCCATGGTTCGAGTTTGGAACACTCATCTAAATTACCAATGGTCCTTACCAAGCAGAAAGAGTTGAAACAATTAGAGTTTTTGTCTAAAATGGAGTTCGAGTATAATAATTTTGGAAAATGGATTAAAATGAATGAAAGTGTAGCTCAACCGTGGGAAATCGAGTTAATATTCATTTGTGTACATTTCAAAATTTCATGAGAATAGGTTGATGCCATATGGGTTGCATTTTGTTTGACATTGACCATGCATTTTAAGTCATCTTTGTAGGCATGGTTCGAGTTTAGAACACTCATCTAAATTTACCAATGGTCCTTACCAAGCGGTAAGAGTTGAAAACAATTAGAGTTTTTGTCTAGAATGGAATTCGAGTATAATAATTTTGGAAAATGGATTAAAATGAATGAAAATGCAGCTCAACTGTGGGAAATCGAGTTAGTATTCATTTGTGTACATTTCAAAATTTTAAATAATGTTTGTCTTAGAGAAGTTCTTGCAAATGGCTTGTCCACCTTTTGTATCGTCCTCTTCTCTATTATTAATACAAAGTTTTTTTGTCTTATACAAAAAATGAAAAAAGGAGGGAAATCTTGTTCCAATTATTGAAGTTTGAGACAAACTTTTCTCATCATTAATCTTTGTTATTGCTATTTACTGAATTTTGACTAACACGTACATTATCACCGCTTCCTTTGTTTTGTTTAGAGGAAGTGCAATACCGCAGATCGAACATTGATGGCAAAGAATCTAGAATTGCATGATGCTGAGAGTTTATCTGTTCCTGAAGCCAGTTCATCATCTGCATCAACAGTTTATGAGCTTTGTCAAGAAATTTCAGTTTGTTCGACTATACTAACACCTTAGAATTCAATTAATTTTTGACTATTTAGTATGTAATCAGCTTTATATCTCCCAATAATCTTGTTTGTATTGTGAATGTTATGTAGAAAATTCAAGAGGAAATACAAGAAAAGGAAAACTTGCTTGAAAAGCTCCGGTTCAGCATAAATGAAGCAGAAGCAAAAGTCAATGATCTTAAGTTATTATTTGCAAGTTTATGTGGTCTGTAATAGTGTTTTTATGTTATCTCTATTGCGCATATTTTCAGTTACACATGCCTTTGCTTAGCCATAACCATATTAAATGTAGAGTCAGCAAAAGAAGAAATCAATGCCTTTGAGGAATCAGAGAAGGAGCTAATGGAGATTGAAAAAGATCTACAGTCTTCAGAAGCGGTTTCCTCCTATTTTTCTCAACTTCTTTTTGTTTAAGTGTTCTCTGCGATTTTCACAGTTTTGTTTCCCTAGGTCTTTTAATATTAAGAAATTATATTTCAGGAGAAGACTCATTATGAAACTATAATGAACAACAAGGTTATTCCTGAAATCAAGGAGGCAGAGGCACAGCATCAGGAGCTTGAACTGCACCGTAAGGTAATGATTATTAAATTATTTGAGATATAGCAGAAAATTCTAATGTTAGTAGTATTGTTTGTAACGTTATTTTTTTTTTCCTAAAAAATTAAAATAAGGTAATTCTTTTTGCATCAACCTCTTGCCAATTTTGTGAACTTGGTGAGAAATTGCAGGAGAGTTGCAGAAAAGCTTCTATTATTTGTCCTGAGAGTGAAATTGAAGCTTTAGGAGGTTGGGATGGTAGCACTCCTGAACAAATCAGTGCACATTTGAACAAACTAAATTACAGGCTTCAGCAAGAGAGTCAGCAGTATGAGTATAACTTGTCTTCATCATGTCATATGAATAAATCAACTGTTAGTTCTGAGTAGGAGTATATCTTTTGGGCAGATATTCTGAATCTATTGATGATCTGAAGATGGTGTATGAGAAAAAAGAACGTAAGATTTCAAGGAAACAACAAAATTGCAAAGCTTATCGAGGAAAATTGAATGTAAGTTGTTTATTTGATTTTTATCTCTAATTGACAGTTTTGCTCTATTTATACTCAGCGAAATCATGCATGTATGTAAATGTTATTAATTTTCAACTTGGTAATCAGAGAATGATTAGTCTGGAGGTTATTAATTACCTTTGTTCCTCTAGTTCTATGGTGGCTGCAAACATTTGTGTTGGGGCCTCTACCATCTCTTTTTTGTTGCTATTAGGCTTTATGCCTTTTTTGTTTGCATCTTCATATTTCCCTAACCCCCTTATTCAATAAAAGATTATTTAGAAATTATTTGCATAACAGGTCAATTTTCCAGTTGTATCTTCCTCTGCAAGGAAGTCGGGGTAATCTTTTCTTAAGCATTAATACTGCCCTGATCAAATGTACTAATGATTCTTATGATATCTTTCTTGGATTTACTTTTTTGATAGGAGCTTTCTTAGATTTGTTTATGTTTTGAGGTTATCTTTTTTACTAATTTCAATGCACTTGGGATTTAGACAATTGCTCCTTTGAATTAGATGGGTTGTTTAGTTCTCTCTTTTTTTCTTCTGTTGGTCAGAGCTTCTGAATTCTTATTAAAATTGGGTTATCATAATGTGTAGTCTTATTGATAAGAGATTTGCGAGAACAAATATTCTTTTATTTATTTAAAACATCATAATAATTAGAATCAGTCAGATTATCAAGTCTTATTGAAAGAATAAAATCTTATTGAACCCTTATCAGTAAAATAAAGGATTATCAAGTCCCATTTTAATTCCAAGCATCTAAAGTCGTAATCATTGCAGTTCACGTGGCATTCTTATTTGATAATAGCAGTTCACATGACAATATATTTACTTGGTTCCCTACTTCCCTCTATTTCTGTCTGTCCTGACTTGTTTCTTATCCTTGTTTTTGCTGTGTATCACATCCCTCGTCCACGTTAGGATATTATTTGCTTGAATTACTTATATTTTTTATCTCATAGTTGTCGGAGGCATTAAGCGAAGCTATGCGCTAGGGGCCTTTGACGCTTGAGGCGCTAGGCGCTAGGCGAGGCGAACGCTTGACTGAAGCTAGGCGGACTGATTTTTATAAAAACATGTATAGACCTGTTTTATCTATAATTTCAAATGACTAGTTGCAAACTCCCCCTATAATACACAATAATAATTATAAGCATTATAGTTCATAGTTCAAAAGAAATAGCATCATAGTTCATAGTTCAAACTTAAAGTTGCAAAAAGAATTAAAAGCATCACAATTCTAAGAAAAACAACTTCATGCATCTAAATCAAATTCATTATCGTCATCCCCTCCGATCTCTTCTTCTTGTTTAAGTTGATCTCCCTCATCTTCCCCTTCAATTTCTTCCTTATCAGATAATCGGTTTGATGGTTGAACTTGAGATTGTTGTGGTACTCTTGGCCTTGATGAAGAAGCTTCTCTCTATCTAAAACTATAACTAGACTCTCTAACTCCTGCAGCTGTAGCAACATCATTCCATGTCAAATTATCTTCAGCGGTAAAAACAAGTTCATCATCTCTTTCATTATCATCATCCAACCTCCCGGTCAACCATTCATTACTGTCATCAATGTCATTTAAATAAAATGGATCAAGGGTGTCACGCGATTCATATCGACGCCTCAATGCTATATTGTATTTTACAAACACCAAATCATTTAAACGACTTTGATCTAATCTATTTCTCCTTTTGGTATGATGTTGCAATAATTGTACATACAAAAGTAAGAATATTTAAATTATAATGTAAAATGTAATTAAAAATTCTCTAAAAGGTACAAACATAAAGTTAAACTTACATTTTCAAAGATGCTCCAATTCCGTTCACCCCCAGATGAACTGCAAGTAAGGCTAAGAATCTTAATAGCAAATTTTTGCAAAGCTGGTGTAGAAGTGCCATAAGAATCCCACCACTCAGCTGCAAGATTAAAAATTTATTAAATATTAATATATATGATGTATTTTGTTATATAATACTTATATATAATTATAGGAATAGAATTCATGTTTTAGTTAAAAAGATATATATACGGTGATTTCTTTCCTCTCATTTAACGCCCATTGGACTACTAAATAGTCCTTCAGCTTTCTTATACTTGGCGAGGTCAAGATCAATCTGACATCGAGTCTCAACATCTGGGACCAACCTTTCTATGCATGTATACAATCCATTTGCCACTTCATCATCTACATTTCTAGTTGTGTAGAAGAATTCCGGGTTCAAGAACCACCCGGCTCCATGTAGAGGGCGATGAAGTTGAATGTTCCATCTAGCATCAATCAACTTGAAAATATCTCCATATTTACTTTCATTGCCCCAAAAAGATTTAGCAGTGGCTTCTTTAGCTCTATCTATAGCCTCATAAATATAACCCATGGGAGGCTTCCTTTCACCATCCACTAATCGAAGCACTTTCACAAAAGGATCGGCTATCTTAAGGGAAAACACTATATTGTTCCAAAATGAAGGCATTAAAATAACTTCCACAACTTTTTTCGCCGTTGTTTCTTTAGCCCATTGCTTTTGTGCCCATTCATCGGATGAGGTTGGTCTTTTGGCTATGAATTCTGGACAACGTTATAAAGGCGGTTGCAAATTTTGTTTTTGCTGGCCTTAGCAATTCCTTCATGTTTGTATACTTCCTTAACATGTTTACCACACCGGTGCGGCCGTAGATGTAACTATTAACCATAATGGCCCTCACAAATGTTTGCTTCATTCTTTTAAGCTTGAAAATATCTTCTAATATTAGATCCAAACAATGTGCAGCGCATGGGGTCCAAAACAAGTTTTCATATTTTGCCTCCAAATATTTCCCTATCATGATAAAAAAAAATGTTAGTATGTTACCAAATCATAACCAATAATTTAAGTATAAAGTATAAACTAAATAATGCAATTTATAAATAAATGCCTGCTAAAACATTATTTGAAGCACTATCGGTGACAACTTGAACCACATTGCTTACACCAATCTTTTCCACAAACTGACTCAATAGCTCAAACATCTTCTCACCGGTCTTAGCATAAGCTGAAGCATCAATAAACTCAACAAACACATTTTCTCTCGGATTATTGACTAGGAAATTAATCAATATCATTTCTCTTCGGTCTTTCCAACCATCCGATAGAATAGATCATCCATAAGTCTTCCATTCATCTTCATGCACCTTCATTGTTTCACGGGTGAGTTTGACCTCTTTCTTCAAAAGGGGAACCCTAACTTCAAGATAAGATGGTGGTTTGACACCCGGACCATATTGTCCAACTGCCTCACAAAATGGTTTGAAGCTAGGGTACTTCACAACATTAAATGGGATACCCACATCATACATCCATCTAGCAAAAGTCTTACAAACACGGTCCCTTAATTCTCCTTTAACAACCTCTGTTTCACCCAGCTTTGTTTGTCTTAAAAGGGTCTTGTTGTAGTACAAATCAAGTGGACCCTTCTGTTTTGGCTTTTTAAAATTGCTTTCATTATTGCTTCCTCTTCCACTCCCACTCCCACTCCCACTCCCACTCCCACTCCCACCAAGTGATGACATTGGCCGTTTCTGATTAGAAATCATCACCAAATTATCATCATCATCATCATCATCATCATCATCATCATCATCATCATCACCTACACCAATGCCAATGACATCATCATCATAATCTGCCGCCAAATTTCTTCAACATATAACTTCTGATCTCCTCCTTTACAGGTTCCAGAACTTGACGGCAATGTGTGACATTGCTATAACCCCCAACTAAATGTTGTTTGGCACGAAATATTCCACCTTTCGACTCTTTACCACAAAAATTGCATTTTGTGGTATTTTTGTTGCTAGGACCATTAGGGCATGTAAAATAATGCCATGCGGGATCCTTCTTTTGGTTCGAGTTCGATGTTTGGTCCGACGACATTTCGACCTATGACCTATAATCACAAATTCACAATTAACACATAATAACATTAACATTCATGACATACTTCACATGCTGCACAGTTTCATGACATTTTAATGTATTTTTGAGGAGTTTGGTCTCTGTTTTGCAAGTTTAAGGAAGAAAGAATCAAAATTATTTTCTTATTGTTTTGTACTGCCGTAACTGTACTAATGCTGTTACAGACTAATAGTAAATGAACAATTGGCCAAATGGCCCAAATCAATTCATCAAAGTATCAAACCAATGCCAATGAAGACCAGCCCAATCAATTCACCCAACCAAATTCAAAATTCCTCTTTTCACTTTATTGATTCCTTCATCAAACACCCAATTCAAAACAGTGACCTTTATCCTCCCAAAAATGTCGCCCTAAACTTCTACTTTTGTCTTTTTATTCTTTTTTTTTTTTTACATAAGTAATCAAGTACATTTCACACATGCATAATTGCATATCGATAATACATCAATGCATCAATAATTCCACATCATACATCATGGTATCAAGTATCAACATTCAACATTTCAACATAATTAATGGCATAATATTAATAAAATAAAAAATTGATTCAAAAAATTATATCTTTAAAAAAAAAAATCGGCAGCATAACACCTTAAATTTGGGGATTTGGAAGTTGAAAAAAAGTAAAATTGTAGAAAAGAGATGTAAGATAAATTCGGAATTAAAAAAAAGAAGATAAACTTGTTAACAACTTGAATGATGAAGCGGAACCTATAATTCTTCAATTCTTGGTGGAGGAGCCTTCCTTTGGTTCTTGAGTCTTGGTCTCGTGGAAGTTGGAGCTTGGAAGATGAGTAGAGAAGCTTGGATAGGAGATCGGAGAGGACTGAGGAGAGCTGGGCTGCTGGAGAGGAGATGAATGTCGAGTGTCGACTGTTTTTTGTGTGTGTAAATAAGCCCTAAATCCCTATTTGTTTCAATACCACACAAAAAGACCAAAATATCCAAAACCCCACTCTTTATTTTAATTAAAACCACATAAAAAGACCAAACTAACCATCAAAACATAAAATCACGCTTAAGCGTGCTTAAGGTCGCCTGTGCGCCTCAGCGACTAACTACCAAAAGCGAGCGCCTGAGGAAAGGTTAGGCGCTTGGCTTACCTCCAGGCGAGGCAAGGTCCGCCCGCTTGCCTTTTCACCTAGGCGAGCACGCTTTTAACAACTATGGTTTATCTGAATTATATTTTGTTTGTAGGCTTGTCGGAATGCCCTAAACTCACGGTGGAACAAGTTTCAAAGGAATGCAACTTTGTTGAAGCGGCAGTTGACTTGGCGGTATGAATTTATCGTAATTTTGGATTGCCTCTGTTACAATCTGATTTTTTTTTTCTCGCTTAAAGGATATATTTGAATAAGGTTTGAATGTTGTATTTTTATTTTATTTTTTCAATCAGATTTAATGACCATTTGAGAAAGAAGGGAATTAGCGGAAACATTAAAATTAGTTATGAGGAAAAGACACTTTCGATAGAGGTCAGTTATGTGTCTTTTATTAACAGATTCTTGTGATTACATTTATATTGTCCTGGGCGTAGTCTAATAAGACAGTAGTATTCCTCTATCCTGATTACCTAGACATTTGTAGTTATTACTTGTGCCACTTTCATCCTGTGTGCTGTGTACAATTCAACTTATATTCTTGATGCTGTTCATTCTATTTATCAGGTAAAGATGCCCCAAGATGCATCGAGCATTGCCGTTCGTGACACCAAAGGGCTTTCAGGTTTTCTTTTGTATACACATGCATATAAAATAGATTTGTCTTCTATCATGCGTTTGTGAATGTCTAGATTGGCTTTGTAGGCTTTTGCATGCAATTTCTACTTGTTACTACGTAATTTGGAGTGGAATTTCACAGAACGTTTTGGACTTCTTGAGCCTCTTTAGAGTTTAAACACTATTATTATGGCCTTTCGTATAAGCTTAATTTTTTTGGATTATTGGTTCCTCAACCTTGTTTGAATTGTATTTGACCGAAAGATCTTGTATTCAAGTCTTGAAAAAAAACTCCTATTCTATTAATTAAACTGTGTTTGGGCTGCGGCTGCGTCTGCTGCATTTGACTATTATGTTGATTAAATTCAGTCTTGTAAGTGAGGAAATGCATTGGAGTTTAAATACATATTTTTTCTCCATCGCATAAAAGTTTAAATTATTGGCATTAATGGTTCCTTCAAATAAGCCTTTTTCCCTCAACTCTGGAATTTTTTAGCTTTACATAGGAAATTTCACTTCTTACTTTTTCGAGTCATTTAATTTATAAACTAAGGTACAACTCTGAACTATTTCAAAAGTTGGTAATGCTCGTAATAGTTGTTTAAGCGTCCCTCATTAGTAAGTGTAGATTTGATATGGAAATTGATATAATGGTTGGAATTTTCATCTATTAGCTTAAGCTCTTGCCTCTTGGGTTGGATTTTTGTATTCACTGTTGCAGTTGCTTACTTATTAGGTGGGGAACGCTCATTTTCAACATTATGCTTTGCATTGGCACTTCATGAAATGACAGAAGCTCCATTTCGAGCAATGGATGAGTTTGATGTGTTTATGGTAAGTTTGTGTACATTGTGGCTTTATTTTCCATTCTTTTCAGTGGGTGTAAAATCTTATGTTTGACATGGCAAATATCTTAATAACTAGGTGTTTAGGTGTTCCTTTTGAAGTTCAAAAGGATTGTTATTTTAAGAATTTTCATGAATTGCTATTGATCTACAGGATGCTGTTAGTCGAAAAATCAGCTTAGACACATTAGTGGATTTTGCATTGGCACAAGGATCCCAATGGATATTTATCACCCCTCATGATATCAGGTTATGATCTATGCTTATGTTGTGGAAGATGTTTTGCATCATGTTTCTGTATAGATATTAATGATACAGTGCCCTTCCATCTTTCATATAACTGTTCAGCTAACTCTTCTGCACTGGTTCTGTGTGGTCAAAGCCAAATCAGAAAAATACTTGAATGACCATTACGTCTGACTTTAGCTGAAGAGCAATTTTGTTGTTGCTCAGGGAGCCTTGTACGGCTTCCTTGTGCATGAATTTACTCATGTTGTAGTTGGATAATGGACTGTTATTTTCCGTGGCTGGCATGATTGGAATTGTCGGTTATTGGCAATCAATTTAAAACCATTTTCTTTGAAGACATCTTGGTTGAGGCAAATTGATCTGGGTTTATTTCCAATTTGTTGACATTTGCAGTATAACTTTAATAATTTTGAGATACTGGCATAAAATATGCATAACAGAATTAGAATGTAAAACTTGAATAGTTTTTGAAGACCCTTAAATTTGAACAAATTCTAGGAGCTTCTGCCTTTTACATCCTGAAGTTAACCCCTGGCTGGTTCACGTAATGGTAGCATTACCGAGCCACTTAATTCTTTTAGTATTTATCTTTCATTTTATTTCTTTATTTCTTATATAGGTTTGACATCAATGGTTTTTTTTTTTTTTGAGTTTTTTGTTGTCTTTTTGATATTTTCATGGTTAGTCGTATATAAATTGGCTTCTGGTTGAGCTTCTTTGAATTTCTTGATTCCAGTTGTTAATTGAATAGGGTCGTGTTTGGCAGTCAATTAGTTCTTTATTTAGTTTCTAGATCCTTAAAATGTGCCCCATTAGAGGATCCTCAAGTGATCAAGAATTGCTCTCAGCCAGCTTTGTTGGTCTTCTTGTGGGAATCCAGCGTCACTGCTTGTCATTATATTCTTGGACTGTTTGGTGCTATTTGGTAAGATGTGGTTAACCATGTGTTCTGTGGACTGTTCCCTGGGCAGCTGAATCCATTTTGATTCAACCAAACCTAATTTTTATGCCATATGAATAAGCTTGCATTGCTATTCATTAGAGGACTTCTGGTTTTTGATTCAATCAAACAGAATGTCAAAGTACTGATGCAGAATAACCGTCTTACATCAAGTACTGATTAATTGAGACGATAAATTTTAACTTCTATCTTTGGTGCTCTTGATACAGTTTGGTAAAGCAAGCGGAGGGGATAAAGAAGCAGCAGATGGCAGCTCCTCGTCCTTGATTATTTGTTATCCGCAGCTTTTGCTTCTGTCAATATTCGAATGGTATTTTTCAATGTACCTATTTATCAGTCCGATGTTTTTTTGCTCGTGCGTTAGCAACGTATTAATTTTAGGTAAAATTTCCCTATGGTCCCATATGCAGTTAATGTGGACCTTTTTGCCTTTATCATCTCTTGCTCGCTGACTTTGTGCTCCTAGTTAAGCATGTATAGTTTGATTTTTTATATAAGACACATTATGATTTATTCTGTTGTGTACTCTCTTGTGCACCAACACCACTGTTGAACTTTATATGCCGTTTTCATGGTGTTATAATTTGAGGTATAAAATGGGTTGGGTTGGTCTGAATGCACCTCGTCGAGTTTGATCCATCGGTTTGACACGAGCCCGGTCTTGGTCCCATATTTAATATTCTATTGTTTGTATTTTTCTAAATAAGTTAAAGGGGAACTGGTCATATTTGATCTTTGTATAGGACAAGACCGATTGTATATCACTTAGATCTGTGATTCAGTTTCCCATGTTCCTTCTTAGGAGCCGAAAGTCCATGCTTGAAATTAGAATACAAGTGGTAGAACTGGAATTTCTTCAGAATTTTGAGTCAAAGCACCATAAAATATTAGGGTTTATTGTGTCAAAGATAATATCAAATATTGAACAGAGTAGCTGAAGCATGTGAGCTCTTAAAAATCTGAGAGACCAATGCACAATTAATTTCATTTTGGTAGAACATTTTTTATTTTTTATTTTTTATTTTTTATTTTTTAAATTGGAATTTCCCAAAGAAGACCAGCTAAGAAAAGTGGGTGGCCTGGCTCTTTTATTAAATTGTATGAATACTTTATTCCTTCTCTTGCATAGCCAATTAATAACAACTTAAATATATTTTGAGATCCCAACAACTTCTACGCAATTTTGTTTTTTATTTTTTATTTTTTAAAAGAGATCTCAACTCTTGTTTTGGGTATTTGCCCATCAAATCCAGTACCGAACATGGACTACAAAGTTTCTATTTAACCTTTTTTCTATTTGCTAATTTATTAGATTTGATTATGAAGTAACTTATGTGAAGATGATATCAATCGGATTATTATATCTAAAAGTTTATACATCACTCATAGACGATAGGATATAGCACATGGGAAAGCTATGTTTCTATTGTTCTATAAAATATTTGACTAAAATTTTATAATATTAGAAACTTTTAAAAAATTTAAAGTTACCAATCCTATTATAACATTTATTTATTAAATTTTTTATTTTATTTTAATCTTGTAATGTTTTAAGTTTGAATCGATATATATATATATAAAATGATTAAAGGTATTATTCGTGCACCACGATGAGGAGGAGAAAGATATCTGCCTTAAAATTGTGCAGGATTTGTGTTTGGGACCTTGTAATGAGAAATTGACGGGGATTGATGAGAAATTGACGGGGATTGCTTGTAATAATGTGACGTTTTAACACTTCAGGTATCATTTTTCTTCCATGGTTAGGTGACCCCACACTCATAAAAAGCAGATTTTGAACTAGAAACGGCTATTTATAACGGCTATATTTTGGTGGGACACAGACACGATAAGCTACAATGTCCTTTAGCTGTTAATTGACGGTGTCAAATTTTGTAGAGAATGTGGAATTAAACTTGCCACCAAAATTACAACTGCCTTCTTTTGTTATTGAAACGAATATAAAGAAAAATTAAAAACAAAATTAGCATTTTCGACATAATTTAATAGATGGGTGCCTCTAATATTTGTGAGTTTTCTTTTTCAGTTTTATTTTATTTTATAAAAGCTTCATATTAGTTGGTGACCTGGTGTGCGTAGAACATAATCTGTATCTAATGTCCATTTGTGTAGATTTAAATCAAAATCGCTACTATGCATATTGGTAGGTTTTAAAAAGTAATACATACGGCTTTATTGAACAAGTGTGGATGATATGTACGTTTCCCAACAACAAATTTCTTGTAAATTAATTAATATTACAACTGAAGTGAGATATTAATGACTAGAATTATAAAATTTTGCTTTTATTTAAAAAATAGAAGTTTAAAGTGGTCTTGTTGTAAACTCATAATCAATACAATTATGAGTTTGAGTTATTTTTTCCTTGTAAAACTTTTAAATTTGTATATTTTGAAATAAAAAATAGATTTTTAAATTTTGAAATTGTTATTAGTAAATTTCACATGAAAAGAAAAATCAGATTGTACTTTGCATATATGACAAGAGAGAGTGATTCCATCTCCAACTGAATATAGAATATAATTCTTAACTTCCATTCCATGTAAGAAATGTATCTAAATAAAAAATTATCCGATCAATATTTTAATAAAATTTAGATATTATAACACTAACGATCGGGTCAACGGCCTCATAAAACTTATCTGAATAAAAGTTATATGTATAAATTATGATCCATATATTTTCTCAAACATTGATATTATCTGAATTGAATGAAATATAATTTCAATTCTAAAAACAGGACCACCAAAGAAGATGGCTTTTACACTTTACTGTTAACTTTCCAAAATTCCCAAATAAAAATGTTGTTGTTGAAAATAAAAAGAGATAATGATATTCCAATCCATCTATCATATCCTCTTCATTTTCAAAATCACAGATAGGGACAAAAAGCACCTCTCAAAAAATAATTAAAAGTTGAAAAATCAGACCAGAGACCCCACCTTTTTAGAAATCCGTTAACCAGAAACCAAAAAACAGTCTCTCAATACTCAAACTAATGCCTGTATCTGTATGTAGTGAAAACCACCACCACCGCTTCCCAATTTCTCTTCAATCTTGAAACTTGTTTATTTATTTATTTTTATTATTTCCACCAACTAACACACTCAAAAAAAAAAAGGGTCTATCGTCTTTTATCGATTCGTAGCTGAGTTCTAGAGATAGAAAACGAGAGTCTATAGAGTTAGAGAGAGAGAGAGAGAGAGAGTGGAATGGTAGAGAGAAGAAGCAGAGGTCTTCTCTTGAGCATTTTTGAAAAAAAAAACGATGTCGTTTCTGGACCAAAACCAAAAAAACCCGTCTATGAAGAAGTGGCGATCCAGCTGGTCTGAACTCTGGCTCAACAACAAAACGACGCCATTGAAGCCCGTCGTGTTCAATATTCAACTACCCAACGCGAAAGATCCTAAAAACAACAGCAGCAACAAAACCCTAATCTCGAATTTCTCCGGAAGCGATCGGACTCTCTTGTTGAATGACGATATTCTCCTCAGAATCCTCTCCAAACTCCCTGTTTCGCAGCGGAACGCCAACTCTCTCGTCTGCAAGCGGTGGTTGAATCTCCAGGGCCGCCTTGTCCGGTCGCTTAGAGTTCTTGACTGGGACTTCATCGAATCCGGTAGGTTGATTTCAAGGTTCCCCAATTTGTCAAACGTTGATTTGATTAATGGTTGTTTCGTTTCGTCTAGAGATTCGGCTGTTATTTTGAGTCACAAGCTCGTGTCTTTGCGTGTCGATTCGTGTTTTTCGAGTTTTTACGATGGAAAATTGTTGTTGCCTACTAATATAGTTGATAGAGGCCTCACGGCGCTTGCTAGCGGGTGCCCGAATTTACGTAGGCTTGTGGTGATTGGCTCTAGTGAATTGGGGTTGTTGAGTGTGGCTGAGGAGTGCCCGACTTTGCAGGAACTAGAGTTGCATAAGTGTAGTGACAATGTGTTGCGTGGCATTGCCGCCTGTGAGAATTTGCAAATCTTGAAATTGGTTGGAAATATGGAAGGATTTTATAGTTCATTGGTTTCGGATATTGGGTTGACAATTTTGGCTCAAGGGTGTAAGAGATTGGTTAAGCTAGAGCTAAGTAGTTGTGAGGGTAGTTTCGATGGGATTAAAGCGATTGGGCAGTGTTGTCAAATGCTTGAAGAATTGACCTTTTCCGATCACAGGATGGATGATGGGTGGTTGGCTGCACTTTCGTATTGTGAGAATTTGAAAACTTTGAGGTTTGTGTCGTGTAAAAGGATTGATCCGAGTCCTGGGCCAGATGAGTATTTGGGTTGCTGTCCTGCGCTTGAACGGTTGCATTTGCAGAAGTGCCAGTTGAGGGATAAGAAGAGTATCAGAGCAATGTTCAGGGTATGTGAAGCTGTGAGGGAGGTTGTGTTTCAGGATTGTTGGGGATTGGATAATGATGTGTTCAGCTTTGCAAGTGTGTGCAGGTAGTGGATTCATTATATTTTTTTGTTTTTGTTTACTTTTGTTTCATATTGGCTGATTTTCAAATATCATTGTGTTAACAAATGGTGGGTAGGACCATAGGAGATGTTTTACATATCCATGACCACTTTGCAATATTTGTTAAATGATATGCACCAAAAACAATAAAAGTTCATGTGTTTGTGATAATCGGTCTATAACTGTTTTATCCTATATTCCTATGTAATGGCACACACATGCGTGCACACACACACTCTCTCTCTTGTATACTCACTCCACACATGTACACTCTGCCAGTGCAGAATGATATCAAAGTTTGGTATATTCTGCTGGACATTATTACAAGTACGATGCACTTTGAGAATTATGAACTCAGTGTACTTATTGCAGATTTGATGTTAGTGCTTACAAATTACAATGAGCAGTTATGGAGAAAAAAAGTGATATTAATGAATTATTAGCTTAGAACTTTGTAACTGTATGGTGGGTGCCACACACGGAGATGAGTTTAGGCCCTTAGGGACCATATAATTCATGTTCTTGCGTACTATACCACAAACATTGCCAATGAACATCTTGTAATAATGGTATATCTACAATTGTACTATTAGGCATTGGATTAGTAAATATGTAGAGTACATTACTCTTTATAGCCAGTTGGCTAGCACTGATTTATTCATAATGATTTTGAGAACACTTTCCGAAAAATAAAGATAATCTACGTAGCCATGTTGGTTGACGCCAGATTTATGGGTGTTACTTTACAGGAGGGTAACATTTCTATCTTTAGAAGGATGCTCACTGGTAACAACAGAAGGCCTGGAATCGGTGATTCTTTCCTGGACAGAGCTGCAAGATCTAAGAGTAGTATCGTGTAAGAACATAAAGGTCGGTGAAGCCTCTCCCGCACTTTCAATCCTGTTCTCCATCCTTAAAGAGCTGAAATGGAGTCCAGACACCAAATATCTGCTTGCATCAAGTCTTGCAGGAACTGGCATGGGAAAGAGAGGCAGTAAATTTTTCAAGAAGTCATGATGCCCAAAATAGTCAGCTACCGATATTAGAATTTGCACTTATTTTGCACACCCACCATCCAATGGTCCAAAAATGTATCAATCGAACTGTAATGTAATGTAACCATTCTCTCATTCATTTAGCCGGTTAACATATATGTTGACAGAGGCAGAATGTACTTTGTGCTCTCTCTCCATATTCGACCTGGAAATGCAGCCACCACCCTCTTCAGCCTTTCTAATGCTCATCACACCGCAGATGGCCTGTTCATCTGAAATTCGAGTGAAAAACAGCTGTGGATGAGATTTTAGATGTTGCTATACATATGCTTAGAATATACTTTTACTACTAAGAATGTTGTATTTGCCAGTTTGTTTTCCTGGCTGTAGTTAGGAAGGAGTTATTAGAATGGGGTTATCCTCCGACTCTCAAAACTCAAAAAGTATTGTAGCCCATATCTCAAGTCAATTTATTTTTCCCAATGCAAATACTATAATTACATTATTCTCTCTCTTGATAATCTGTTCCCACGACATATAAGAGATTTATAAAATATATATAATAGGATTCGAATCAAACATGGTATGAGAGATGCACCATCGTGTGATGAGATGAGATATGTTTATTTTCTCTTTTCTCTTTGATTGGTTTTCTCATTGCTTTTGGTTGTGTATTGCTCTTTTTAAGTATGTGACGGGGTTATATATACATTTGAGAGTTTTATTGAAAACTAATTTTCGTAGGAGAATCAAGTTAATAACTAACCTTTTTTAAAAAAATTTGTAAAAATTAATTCGTTTTTTGTATGTAAATACTACTATATTCTTACTTACTATTTTTTTTCATTTCACTTATCCTACCCATTCTATACCTATTATCCCCTTCCTCTTATTTCCACTTCTCTCCACCACAACACCTCATCTTCATTTCTCTCCCATTCTTCTCTCTGGATTTTTTTGTCTCTTCCTTAATTTTGTATTTTAGTTATTATTTACATTCACCACCATTGAGGAACTCCAAAATATTCATCCACCACAAGGGTTCTTTATATTCAAGATTTGAGGTGAGTTTTGTTTTGAATTTTTTTACTTGAATCTCGGATTTGTATAATTTTTGTTGTGTTTGTGTAATTTTTAGTTATGGAAATAGTTTATATTTACATAATAAAGCATGGGTCTTATGTGTATTTGATGTTGTTGTGATCAATTTATAGTTTAAACATAAATCTAAAGTTTTTTTTTAATCTCTTATTCACTTTCCTTTGTGCATTAAGGTTGCTAATTTTTGTTAAAATATCTTTCATCAATATAATAGCGTATGAGTCTTGGTTGAATTTGATGTTGGTGTTATCAATTTTAATTTTATTCATAAATTTAAGGATTTTTTCTTGTTTGAATATTTTTTTTAGTTTAATTTGTGCATTAGAGTTGCTTATTTTTATCAAAATAGTTGATATTAATGAAATAGAGCATGTGTGTCGTGTGAATTTGATGTTGGTGTGGTTAATTTTCCATTATTGCATTGAATCCTTACAATTGGTAGAATTTTTTAAAAAAATTGTCCAGCCCAGTTTTTCCAACGTAATTGGAAATTCTCAACGTAGTTAGGAAATTCCTAACTTCCTAATTGCGTTGGAAATTCCCAACACTGTTAGAAATTCTCAATTGCGTTAGGAATTCACAATACTGTTAGGAATTCCCAACTGCGTTAGGTATTCCTGTTGGAACCCCGTTCACCGATTACGCAGCGGAACTAGGTTTTAAAATTTTTATACAGATCGTATTTGTATCTAGGACCAGTAAACTTTTGGATCGTAATTATTTTTCGAAATTAATACATACAATATGTAAATACAGGAAATTGAAATCGATATAATCAGAAGAACATATCAACGTTTGGGGGCTCCTTCACTTTACATTATGCTCCTGTCTGAAATACTATGTGCTCATGTCTGAACCACTTGATCTTCATCGCTATCTCCCGGATCTAGTAACAGCGTGTGGACGTATCACGGTCATAGAAACTTTAATGGATGATGTAGAGAAATTGAAGAAACTCTTTATTCTTCGTGTTTCAAAAACACACAAAGCGTGAAACAATATATATATCTATATCTCTGTTCACTGCACACAAAACACAATGTACATATATATATATATATATATATATATATATATATATATATATATATATATATATATATTTCTTCGTCTCGATATGCGCATCAAGCAAAAAAATATATACTTTTTTTTGTTTTTCAAATCTATCAACTGTGTACACGCCTCCAATTGCATCTTTTATCACAAAAATATATCTATCACTCCCTTAATTGCTTATTTTATAACAAATATTCACGCCTTGCTTCACTAAAAAAAACTTCACGCACTGCTTCACAAATATATATTATATATGAATTAAATATTTACGATCCTATACAAATTCTTATTTCGACTATTATTTCACGTGCACACATCAATTTATATTCAATACAATCTCCTGAGTTATTAATTGATATATATATATCTTTTAATTATCCTTTTTAAATATATCTAATATATTAAAAGTGATAATAAGTATTTTAAATTTAAATTTAAACTTAAATTCAAATACTTAGATAAATGATTTAGTAAAATAAAATAATCCTATTATTTTATCTTCACCTAAATCCATATATCAACTAACACCTTCCGATTAATAGTTAATTAATAATTCATAATTATCAATATAATTAAATAATCTAATTATTTAACTAATTTAACTATTAACATTCATTAATTAAATAATCTCATTATTCAATTAATTCCCGAATATATACGTGTCACTTTTGTAACACAATTAATTGGACAATCCAATTAATTAACAGTGACTCTGGTTACCTAAATCGATCGGGGTAGCAAGAGGACCTAATGAACCCAAAGTATTTTGAGCTCCAATAATCATCGGAATCATTAATTAAACTCTTTAATTAATATTCCTTGATTATTAACTCCGATGTTATTCCACTAAAAACCCGAAGCTGCACTCTCTCAACTGTAGACGCTTTTATACAGATCGATACAACTCGGTGTCCATCGATATAGCTATTACACATGGTGTGATCCTCCACAGTAGTTCATAATTAGAGTTTGATCATAATGTCCGTTATACCCCTCTAATTACATATATCCTTTAAGTACCATTGATTCTATAATGAACAATAAATCCTATTTCCTCACGGAATTAGGAGAGCGCTCATATTGTCCAAGCCCCGAATCAACCCTTAAGGGAACTACCATATATTTCTCACAAGAAAGAGTGGATTTCACTATTGTGTACAAACGTTCCCAGCCACAAGCCAAACCGTAATCCCAACATTCATAGTATATTGATCGGGAACAGCATCCGACCTTACCCATGGTATATCAAAGACCACGATCTAACCTTAAGGAGTCAATAAGACACTCAGGATTAAGATCACCCACATATAGCCATCGTTAGTTGATATATATGAATCTCATTGGTAAACGGATCTTGGTGAGAGATTCATATAGATCATGTCTCAGTCCTATATGATCACATCATACAAGGTGTCTCCATTCCCATATCTCATATGAATAATTCAGGATAGAATCATCGTACATTACGGAATGGACCGCAGCTATAGATTAACCATAAATAAAGTACCCAGCTTTATTTGCTATCTGTGGACTCTTTAGATTGCACGTCTCTAACTGTATTCATATGTATATGACACTCATATACACAGTTCGAGATTACATCCGGCAATCTTTGATGTTAAATATATGCACAAGTCATAAAATAAACAACACAACATGAATGAATTGAACTTTTTCTTTTATTTATTTAATAAATCCATTTAAAAATTACATCTTTAGGGCATAAACCCCAACAATCTCCCACTTGCACTAAAGCATGTAAGGCATGTCTCGTAACCCTAGACCATCTAGGTGACCTAAAAACAGTTTAGACGGTAAGGTCTTCGTAAATGGATCAACATGATTATCTTGTAATGCTATTTTGGTGACGATCACATCTCCTCTCTACACTATCTCTCTAATGAGATGATACTTTCTCTCTATATGCTTCCCTCTTTTGTGGCTTCTTGGTTCTTTAGAATTAGCCACAACACCACTGTTATCACAATAAAGTGTGATGGGCCTATCCAGATCTAGAACAACTTCCAGATCACTCAAGAACTTATGGAGCCAAACAGCCTCTTTAGCAGCTTCACAAGCGGCTACATATTCGGTTTCCATGGTGAAGTCAGCAATGCAAGATTGCTTGATACTTCTCCACACAATGGCTCCACCACCCAAGGTGAATACCGATCCAGACGTGGATTTCCTAGAATCCCTGTCTGACTGAAAATCAGAATCTGTGTATCCTAACGGGATCAAATTATGTCTAGAATAGACTAGCATATAGTCTCTCGTTCTCCGAAGATACTTGAGAATTGTCTTGACAGCAACCCAGTGATCCAATCCTGGGTTGGACTAGTATCTGTTGACTACTCACACTGCATAGCAGATGTCCGGTCTCGTGCATAACATAGCATACATGAGACTACCTACTGCCGATGCATAGGGTACACGTCTCATATCCTCAACTTCTTAAGGTGTCTTAGGACACTGTTCCTTAGGCAAGTGAACTCTATGTCTAGAAGGTAAATTACATTTCTTGGAGTTTTGCATCGAAAATCGCACAAGAATCTTATCGATATATGATGTCTGAGACAGTGCTATGAGTTTGTTCTTACGATCCCTTATAAGTTGGATCCCTAGAATATAACTCGCCTCTCCCAAATCTTTCATTTGGAATTGGCTAGCCAGCCAGCCCTTTACATCAGACAACACTCCCACATCATTCCCAATGAGTAGGATATCATCTACGTATAGGAACAAGAAAACTACTTTCTTATCAATGATGCACTTGTAGACACAAGGCTCATTGACATTCTGCTCGAAGCCATAGGTTTTGATCACATCATCAAACATGATGTTCCAAGATCTAGATGCTTGCTTAAGCCCATAGATGGACCTTTGCAGCTTGCAAACCTTTTGCTCTTGATCTGGACACACGAATCCCTCTGGTTGCATCATATAGATGCTCTTATCAAGATTGACATTCAAGAATGCAGTCTTGACGTCCATTTACCAAATTTTGTTATCGAAATAGGCAACAATGGATAAGAGAATCCTAATAGACTTAAACATGGCTACTGGCGACAATGTCTCTTCATAATCGACCCCCTCTTTCTGGGTATAACCCTTGGCCACTAGCCTTGCCTTGAAGGTCTCTACCTTCTCGTCTACTCTTCTCTTTCTCTTGTAGATACACTTACACCCAATTGGTTTTACCACATCCGGTAAGTCTACAAAATCCCAGACTTAGTTAGAGTACATGGACTCAATCTCGAGATTCATGGCTTTAAGCCATTCCTCTTTATCAGGATCTTCTATTGCATTCTTAAATGTCAATGGATCATCAATACTATCAGCAAAGACAACATCTTGTCCCTCACCTATAGCTAAATAGCGTTCAGGTTGTTTCACAACCCTCTCACTACATCTAGGTGGTAGTGTATCCTGATCAGGAACCATCTGACTCTCAGATGTTTGTGGATCAACAACTCTTGTTGATAAAGCACTAGTCTCACTAGGCTCCAACTCATTCAATACAATCTTAGAACGGGGTTTATGATCACTAATATAACTGTCCTCAAGAAACGTTGCATTTATCGATACAAATACTTTACTATCTTCGGGACTATAGAAGTGTCCACCTCTGGTCTCCTTGGAGCATCCTTAAAACAGGCAGACCACAGAATTAGAGTCTAGCTATCCAGTTTTGTTCTTCAACACCTGTGCTGGACACCCCCATATGCGGAAATATCGTAAATTAGCTTTACGACCATTCCACAACTCTAGGGGAGTCTTAGGAACAGATTTGGATGGCACCACATTCAAAATGTATGTCGCTATTTGTAACGGATATCCCCAGAATGAATTTGGTAATGATCAGAAACTAATCATAGATCTCACCATTTCCATTAGGGTTCTATTTCTCCTCTCCACCACACCATTTTGCTAAGGTGTACCGGGAGCTGTGAGTTGGGAAACTATCCCATGCTCAACCATAAATTCTTCAAACTCTTGGTAAAGGTACTCACCTCCACGATCCGATCGCAGTGACTTGATAGTCCTACCTAATTGATTCTCAACTTCAGCTCGAAATTCTTTGAACATGTCAAATGTTTCCAACTTTCGTTACATTAGGTAGACATATCTGTATCTTGAGTAGTCATCTATAAAGGTGACATAATACTCATAACCACCCCTAACTTTAATATTCATCGGTCCGCAAACATCCGTATGTATAAGCTCTATCGATTCTTTAGCTCTAAGCCCTTTTCTAGTAAAAGGTCTCTTAGTCATCTTACCTTCCAAACAAGATTCGCAGACAAGTACGGTGCCAACCTTTAACTCACTTAAAGGTCCACTTTTTACTAGTCTGTCTATCCAGTCAAGGTTGATATGACCAAGCCTTAGATGCCAGAGATACGTGTCATTATCTAGAGAAATCTTATGTCGTTTAGTTTTTGGTTTTTCAACCTTAAACATTTCAGTGTTAAGCAGTGTAGTATGTATTAACGGTCTTAACACAAACAAATTGTTTTCATTAATTCATGTTCAAATATTCAGATCATTCTTTCCAATAATATCAGACTTATTATTAAAAGAAACAGAATATTTTTGTTCTAACAACTTAGAAACGGAAATCAAATTCCGTGTAAATCCAGAAATATAAAATACATTGTCCAACAATATATAATTATTATAAAAACGTAATCTAATTACGCCCACTGCTCGTGCCTACACGACATCCCTTGACCCACACGCATTAAGAAGGCTTTCTCCTCTAGCTGTGTCCAAGAATCAGTCCATTGTAAAGTAGAACAAGCATGGTTAGTGGCCCCCGAATAAACTATCCAGGGTGAAGAATCATCTTCCACTAAACACGACTCAAGAACAAGTAAATCATATTTTCTTTTCTTGGACTTCTTCTTGCTTTGGGCTTTCTTGGGTTTGGGCTTACCATTCGCTTGTATGCCTCTCGAACAGTTCGTGTGGCATTTGCAATAGGCGTTGGAGGACATTCCTCTGTTAGCACAAACTTGAGGTCTTTAGTGACCAATATTGCGTTAATGTTAAGTTTCCACTTAGTGTAGTTATCACCAGTTAATTTGTCGTTTACGAGAATTTGAAGTAATGCAGAAGACATTATTGCTGAAATAAATAAAACATTCATTCAGTCATTTATTTAAAACAAGTGTGAGTGCTTTGGCATAAATTTAAACATGATGCATGCACATGTTTTACAAACTAGAACTACCTTAAAACTAGTTACTATACCACGACAATCCAACATACCACAAAGAAGTATCGCCTTAGGGTCAGTCAAGTCTTTGCATGTTGGACCGACACATTCTCAATCAAATGATATTCTAGAATAACTCTTATTCCATATCATTCAACCATCGTTCATTCGGTCAGGTTTTTAATTAACAAACTTAATCAAAACCTTCGTGAGTGTAACCCACCATTTCAGATCTCACGAGCTTAACTCGAGAATTGCCGCTTTAGGGTCGGTCAATCCCGAAATACCCTTAAAAATCCTATATGTTAGGAAGTCAATATTGATATTGACCTTTGTGAAAACCCTCCTTAGGGAGGACGAAAGCAAAGCCGTCAAGAGGCCCCACTCGGATCTCACGGTGTTGAACTAATGATGGAGACTGTGGATATATATGTCATATATCCCTCTCTCACTCACTATTTTAATATTAGGGTTTTCTATTAACCGTTAATGCACCTGGACTCTACATGATTAAAAGACTAACTTTAATCAAGTTATCGAGCACATTAACTAATTAGAACCAAATTCTAATTAACAAATTTATTAATGATTTTTAACAATTAAAAATCTAATATATCAGTGAATAATCTAAGCGTTTGTAAACTATTTACTAGGGTTAGATTATTTTGTTAGTGTTTACCAAATTTTAACTATTAAAACTCTAACACTTTATTCGGTTCATTTATTATTAGGTAATTAATCATATTAATCCTAGTTACAATAAACGATCCTATTAATCTAACTTATTAAACTCTTTAATAACTAGATTAATATTAATGAGAATTACCAAGTTTTCTAACCATTAAAAACTAATCTCATTATACATAGCCAATTACGTATATTGCCCATTTTAATCACATTAAAAAAATACATAAAATATCAGGCTATGATTCATGTATGACATATCAAATATATTTGTGTAGGCACATCTAATCTAAATGACATACGTATGCATGACCATACTTTTATCATCACATAATATAAAGCATACATGAATTGACCGAATATTGTGGATTATTTAACCTAAAAAATTGGAATCTAAAATTACAAAAAAAAAATCCAAGGCATTCCTTGGTCTTCTAGTAACTTCAGATATCTTCCAGTCTCTTCAAGTCACTCCGATTCATCTCATGAATTCAAAACGGGAAATCTGCACGGAACGCACTAGGCAACACTTGCCAACGGAACCGTGCATGAAAAGTACCGCGTGAACAGTACCCGTGAACAGTGCCGGTGAACAGTGCCGCCATCGCGCGCGTTTCCAGTTCTTCATTTACAGGTTACGATTTTTTTTTCTTTACAATACAATAATAATAAAATAAAAATATAAACAAAAAAATAATAATACAACTCATAAACCCTAAATCCACAGTACCATATAATTAACGATCAATCATGTTTTTGTAAATTAAAAAAATATAATATACATACAAAAACATCATACAGTCAATTTAAATTGTGCCTACACAATTCATACATACAAGAGCATCGAAAACAATTTTATGTTATGAAAAATAAATTGGCTTTGATACCAATTGTTGATATCAATTCCCATCTCATGGGTGTGGGCACGGTCCCAACTCCTTGGGGTGACACCCACAGATACCTATCAGAACACTCCTTTAAGAAGCCCCCGGGCGGAGAGCTACGCTTCGTCACATGATCACGCGTGAGAGTTCTCGGGGATCGGTCAGTCGCCAATGCCTTTGCTCTGATACCAATTATTGGAACCCCGTTCATCGGTTACGCAGCGGAACTAGGTTTTAAAATTTTTATACATATCATATCTCTATCTAGGACCAGTGAACTTTTGGATCGTAATTATTTTTTGAAATTAATACATACAATATGTAAACAGGAAATTGAAATCGATATAATCAGAAGAACATACTAACGTTTGGAGGCTCTTTCATTTTACGTTATGCTCTTGTCTGAAATACTATGTGCTTATGTCTGAACCACTCGATCTTCCTTGCTATCTACCGGATCTGGTAACAGCGTGTGGGCGTGTCACGGTCTCAGGAACTTGAATGGAGGATATAGAGAAATTAAATAAACTATTTCTTTTATGTGTTATGTGTTTCAAAAACACACAAAACATAATATATATATCTATATATCTCTTTCACTACACACAAAACACACTGTATATATATATATATTTTTTTTTCTTCGTCTCGATATGCGTATCAAGCAAAAAAAAAACTTTTTTTTTTCAAATCTATCAGTTGTGTACACTCCTCCAATTGCATCTTTTATCACAAAAATATATATGTATCACGCCTTTAATTGCTTCTTTTATAACAAATATTCACGCCTTGCTTCACTAAAAAAAAACTTCACGCACTGCTTCACAAATATATTATATATATATTAAGTATTTACATCATGTGTAAATTTTTCTTTTGAATATTGTTTGATGTACACACCAATTTGTATCCAATACATTCTTTTATGTTATTAATTGATATATATTTTTTAATTATCTTTTTTAAATATATCTAATATATTAAATGTGATAATAAGTATTTTAAATTTAAACTTAAATTCAATTATTTGATAAATGATTTAGTAAAATAAAGCAATTCTATTATTTTATCTTCACCTAAATCTATATATCAAGTAACACCCTCCAATTAATAGTTAATCAATAATTCATAATTATCAATATAATTAAATAATCTAATTATTTAATTAATTTAACTATTAACATTCATTAATTAAATAATCTCATTATTCAATTAATTCCCGAATATATACGTGTCACTTTTGTAACACAATTAATTGGATAATCCAATTAATTAACCGTGACTCTTGTTACTTAAATCGATCGAGGTAGCAAGAGGACCTAATGGACCCACAGTATTTTGAGCTCCAATAATCCTCAGAATAATTAATTTAACTTTTTAATTAATATTCCTTGATTATTAACTCCGGTGTTATTCTACTAAAAACCCAAAGTTGTACTCTCTCAACTGTAGACGCTTTTACACAGACCGATATAACTCGGTGTCCATCGATATAGCTATTACACATGGTGTGATCCTCCACTGTAGTTCATAATTAGAGCTGAGTCATAATGTCCGTTATACCCCTCTAATTACATATATCCTTTTAGTACCATTGATTCTATAATGAACAATAAATCCTATTTCCTCAAGGAATTAGGAGAGCGCTCATATTGTCCAAGCCCCGAATCAACCCTTAAGGGAACTACCATCTATTTCTCACAAGAAGGAGTGGATTTCACTATTGTGTACAAACGTTCCCAGCCACAAACCAAACCGCAATCCCAATATACGGAGTATATTGATCAGGAAATGCATCTGACCTCACCCATGGTATATCAAATACTACGATTTAACCTGAAGAAGTCGATAAGACACTCAGGATTAAGATCACCCACATATAGCCATCATCAGTTGATATATATGAATCTCATCGGTAAACGGATATTGGTGAGAGATTCATATAGATCATGACCCAGTCCTATATGATCACATCATACAAGGTGCCTCCATTCCAATATCTCATATGAATGATTCAGGATAGAATCATCGTACATTACGGAATGGACCGCAACTATAGATTAACCACAAATAAAGTACCTAACTTTATTTGCTATCTATGGACTCTTAAGATTGCACGTCTCTTACTGTATCCATCCGTATATGACACTCATATACACAGTTCGAGATTACATCTGGTAATCTTGGATGTTTAAATACATATACAAGTTTATAAAATAAATAACATAACAAGAATGAATTGAACTTTTTCTTTTTATTTGTTTCATAAATCCATTTACAAATTACATATTTAGGGCATAAACCCCAACAATTCCCAAATGTGTTTGGATTTCTCAACTCAATTTGGATTCCTATCAGTGTTGAGAATTTCTAACTGAGTTGGGAATTCCTAACTGCGTTGTTGGGAATTCCTTACTGCGTTGGGAATTCCTTACTATGTTGGAAATTCCTAACTATGTTGGGAATTCCCAACACAGTTAGGAATTCTAGTGACATCAAGATTTTAACTTAGTTTGTATTTAGAATGTTTTCTAAATTCACGGTACCATGAGTATAGAATATTTGTTTAGGAATTTAATCATGAATTTATTATTCATTTGAAAGGTTTTATGGATAAAGTTCGGTTCGTTGTTTTATACGATGAGGAATGAAGTGAAAGTGGTGGGAAGTTCAAGTATCAGTCTGGAAAGTCAAGACTAATTTTTGTTTCAAGGGAAACCTAGTATGAATCATTAGAAGACATCATATCTGGTCTTGTTAATGCCAATCTTAACGAGTTCTTCATCAAAATGAAGTATTTGTTTAACTCGCCGGCACTGTTTGAAGTTGTGAATGATAATGATGTGCAAATGTTCTTGTGTGAAAATTCTGTTGTGAAAACGCAAACCTCATTATGTGCCACAATGGAACGGAAAACAAGAATAATGCCAAACACACAAGGTCATGACAATGAACGTGTGGACAAAGACATTGCCAATGTTTTAGAATCAGATAATCCGAATGGAGTTGGTGTTGATAATAAACATGAAAGAGTATTCAGTCCAAATGAATTTGAGAATGCTGATGTATTTTCAATTGGGGTGGACGATGAAGATGAAATTGAAGGTAGTCAGCCATCAAAAATGAAGTCTGAGGGTGTTGGGACAAAATCATCAAAAATACATGGAAGTTACATATCGTTAGAGAGTGTAGTCAACAATGTTAAGGAAGTTAGAGTTGGTGATTTTTTCCCTAGTAAGGAAGAGTTGAATATGAAGATTAGTTTGTTGTCAATTGCTAATCATTTTCAGTTCAAAGTGAACAAGTCCACCAAAGCTTTGTTGGTTTTGATATGCATGGTCAAAGATTGCAAATGGTGTGTTCGTGCAACAAAGCTTAACGGTTGTGACTCATTTCATGTTTGAAAATACAACCCGAGCACACATGCTCTCTTGACACCCTCCACTTTGATCATCGACAAGCAAGTAGCAAACTTATTGGACATTGTATAAAATCAAAGTTTGAGGAACCTTTACAGTTGTACAGACCGAATGAAATAATTGAAGATCTAAAAAAGCAGTGTGGAATGACTTGTAGTTATAACAAAGCATGGAGGGCTAGAGAGGTTGCATTGGGTTTAGCTAGGGGTTCATTAGAGGACTCATTTAGCATTCTTCCTTTATATTGTCACATGCTTGAAAGGAAAAATCCAGGGACAGTCACATTCATTGAAACTGACTCAATCAATCGGTTCAAGTATTTTTTTCATGGCATTAGGATCTTCCATTGAAGGTTTTGAATCGTGTATTCATCCGGTGGTAGCTGTTGATGGAACTTTCTTGAAATGCAAGCATCAGGGTACGCTGTTTATTGCAACAAGTTTGGATGGAAATAACCAAGTCTACCCATTGGCCTTTGGAATTGGTGATTCAAAAAATAACCAATCATGGCATTGGTTTTTGAGTTGGTTGGTGAAATGAATGATCTTGTATTTATCTCCGACCGCAACTCAAGCATTGCAAAGGCAATAGCACGTGTGTTCCCTAATTCATTGCATGGTATATGTATGTATCACCTTGGTCAAAACATGAAGGAAAACTTTAGAGGTGTTGAAGTCCATGATATATTTGACAAGTGTTCAAAAGCTTATCGGGTGGTTGAGTTTAATCAGATTATGGGTCAAATAAGGGGAATAGATGCAAGGGTTGCACACTATTTGATTGAGGCCGGTCCAAAGAAGTGGGATAGAAGTCATTTTGACGGACGAAGATATTGCATAATGACAACAAATATTGCAGAGTGTTTAAATGGCATTTTGAAGGACGTACGAGAGTTTTCAGTTACAAAATTAGTTAAGCATATACATGGTTTACTACAAAAGTGGTTTTGGGAAATGCGTGAGCATATGCAGCAGCCTTTTTCGAGTGTCTCTTCGGAACAATTGGTGGAGGTTTTTCAAACACAATGATACTCATCCCTGTGTTGCAATTGTCTTCTACCTGTCACAAATAAAATGTCACAACTATTCATAGAAAAAAATTAGAAAAAATAGAGAAGAATATAGTGTATTCACCTTCTCAACAGGTACACTTGCTTCATCATCAGTTCTATCATCGAGGTGCACTTGTGCTTTAAAGTGTTCTTGTGCTTCGAAGTGTTCTTGTGCTTCGAAGTCAACATGGACACCTTTATCTTCACCATTACTACCAACCAACTCCAACTCTTCTTTTTCATCCATTTGTTCATCTTTTTCATCCATTTGTGCACCATCCATTTCCATAGCATCATTTGATTTTTCATCTTTTACGGGTGTCTATCCTCTGACTCCTAATAAATTGATTATCATATCCAGCTTCTTGTCCATACCGTCCATGCGCTTGACATAATCATCTAATTAAACTTGTTCTCATGTCTGGCTTCACAATCCTATCATTCATTTTAAAATTACATTAAATATATATAATGCAATAACTTAATAACTTAATAACTTAATAACATAAGTGTTAGCTCACCGGACAAACACGTTTTGCCTTATACTGACCATTTTCTTGACGGTCTTGTTCATCCGCTAAACGTGCATCATTTTCAGCCACATTAATGCCTACAATGTCCTATTCAGCTTCACCGTCAACATCTGGTGGTTCTAACTCATATTCAGCAGTGAATAAAGATTTCACATACTCCTCTCCTCTATCTCGAGGAGTGGGTTTCAGCTTCTTCAAAACTTGCGTCTACAAAACATGAAAAGTAGTATAGGTTAGTATGATAACATAATTATTTTTGAAATTTAATACATTTTCTTACATTCTTGCGATCCAACAACTTGATAACATGTGTTGCATCAGGCGTTCCAGGTGTAATCCAATTAACGATCCTGAGAAGCAAAGCACCAGACTTATTGGCAATCTAAACTCCAATAGTGGGAATTGTCTCACACGCCCAAATCTACTTATATGAAAAAAAAATGTGAATAATAGTATATAAAAATTACAAATTACATAATTGAATAGTTTAAAGTTAGATGCAATAACTTGAAATGCATAAGGAAACCCATGCAACGCATATTGTCTGATACCATCATTTTCCTTGTTCGCCTTACGTTTCCTTTTCTTGCCAAATACAGTCTTTTTCATGGTTATATGATAATCCTTAACCATTTTCCTGAAATCCCTTTGAAGACTATTCAAAGTTGTTTCATAACACTTTCCACGGGTACTTGTTAAATGTATCTAAATCTTCCAAAAGTTCAACATGATGGGCTCCGATAAAGACTTTCTGATCTTTCCCAAACAAAACGGTCTCCAAAAAGTAAAGTAATGCTAGCTTCACCATGTCTTCGTCACTATCTGAAGAAGCAGCTTTGAAAATGGTTTCTAAAGTTTTGTTATTGAACCGCACTTCACCATTCAACATGGACGACCAGAAACTTCCACTACCATCCTTTTTTTCCTTAACTACCAACGGTGGGTCATGCCCACACTCTAAACCCGTGATGAGACAAAATTCTTCTATGGAAAACCGAAATGTCTTCCCACCTATTGCCAACCACATTTCTAACTTATTATGTGACTCTATTTGTCTAAGGAGCAGATGATGAACTAGTTAGCCAGAAAATTTCAGCTCACGCATCTGTAACAGTTTCCCGAAGCATGTCGTGCGAAATAGAGCCAACTGTGCCTCCGTCAACTTTTCCTTGATGCACTTTATAGCCACTGTTGACGAAGTGCTGTTAATCTTAGCTGAGAAATGTTCTGGAACCTTGACTAACAAATCAACTTCTTCTCCCATTCTATTTTCTTGAAATGTAACAAAACAACATTAAAAAAATACAAATCATCTTACCGAACACATTTCAGATCAAGAGGCACAACGTTATTTCATATTCGATTCAATGATGAGTCAAAAATTAAAATTCCCAACAACGTTCGGATTTCCTAACGCAGTTGAGAATTTCCAACGTTGTTAGGATTTCTCAACACATCCTTCACATCGTTGGCATGTCTGTTCAACATCTCACACAACCCATACTCAACAGAGACCTACAAATATAAGAAACAATGATTCTTCAATAATGAAAAGCCAAAGTTCAATTCTTCAAGCAATCAAAGCCAAAACTCAATTCTTCAAGCAATTAAAAGTCAATACTACAGGCTGGCGCCTGGCGGGATCGATCTAGCTTGACAAAGCACAACCAATGAAAGCATGCATAGAATCCGAATTTTCTCAGGCAATTCATTCTCATAGATCAACAATGTACGTAACCAACTCATTAACAAACTTGGGCGTTTATCATCAGACAAGGAAGCATATTATCATCAGCTTCAAAGAATTAAAATACGTGCGTTTTGATCAAGCAAGTTCTGTTCAAATTTTGTTGGTACAAACCCTAATTAGCAAACCGATATCTACTTCCTTAGTTCATCAGTTATCATATGCATTCACGAAATTTGAAATTACATGGCATGTAAAAATGGCAACAAAATTATTCACAAATCCACAAAGAACCAATTTATGTTAACAGACGATTAGTGTTTCTATGTTAAGGGGAGAACATAATTAAGGGAAAAACCACTGAAGCATAAAGCTTCAAAAATTGAAGACCCAAGAACTGTCTTCAACCGTTTTCTGCAAAACAAAAAAAATCTATATATTCAAAGCTTCACATTTTCTAGGTCTAAACATTTTCTAGGTTGTATAATCTTCCCAGATCTAAAGAGAATTAAAAACAAAATCAAAACAAAGATTCTAGATATTTCAAAATAAAATAAAAAATTAGGGTTCAACAACCACATTCACAAATAACAATTCAAAATTAAACAACCATTACCTTTAATCTTCGATTAAAACCTTCGTCGTCATCGTCGTCTTCAGGCTTCCGGCACAGTCGTCGTCATTGTCTTCAACCTTCCACAACCGCCGTTGTTCCGGAGCAGTCAGCGTCGTCTTTGTTGATACCAATTCCCATCTCATGGGTGTGGGTACGGTCCCAACTCCTTGGGGTGACACCCACAGATACCTATCAGAGCACTCCTCTAAGAATCCCCCGGTCGAAGAGCCACACTTCGTCACACGATCACGCGTGAGAGTTCTCAGGGATTGACCAGTCGCCACTGCCTTTGCTCTGATACCAATTGTTGGAACCCCGTTCACCGGTCACGCAGCAGAACTAGGTTTTAAAATTTTTATACATATCATATCTGTATCTGGGACCAGTGAACTTTTGATCGTAATTATTTTTCGGAACCAATACATACAATATGTAAACTCAGGAAATTGTAATCAATATAATAAGAAGAAGATATACTTACCAATATTTGGAGGCTCCTACACTTTTCGATATGCTCCTGTTTGAACCAATCTTACCAACGTTTAGAAGCTTATTCACTCTACGATGTGCTCCTGTCTAAACCACTCGATCTTCCTTGCTATCTCCCGACAATGGTAACTGTATGTGGGCGTGTCACGGTCTTAGGAACTTGAATGAATGATGTATAGAGAATTGAAGAAACTCTTTCTTCTATGTGTTTCAAAAATATATAAAACATGAAACAAAACATATATATATATATATATATATATATATATATATATATATATATATATATATATATATATATCTGTTGCAGCTTTTCTATATCACTACGCACTGCTGTTGCCATATATATATATATATATATATAAATGTTGCTTTTCCTATTTATATCAATGTCGCCTGCTGTTGCTTATCAAAATATATATATCTCATGTTCATGTATCAAGTATTTGCATCCTATGTAAATTCTTTTTTTGACTATTGTTTCATATGTAAAGACCAATTTACATCCAATACAATCTCTTGTATTATTAATTGATATATATCTTTTAATTATCCTTTTCAAATATATCTAATATATTAAAAGTGATAATAAGTATTTTAAATTTAAACTTAAATTCAAATACTTAAATTTAAAATACTTAGATAAATGATTTAGTAAAATAAAATAATCCTATTATTTTATCTTCACCTAAATCCATATCAACTAACACTCTCCAATTTAATAGTTAATTAACAATGCAAAATTATTAATATAATTAAATAATCTAATTATTCAATTAATTTAACTATTAATATTCATTAATTAAATAATCTCATTATTCAATTAATTATTGAATATATACGTATCACTTTTGTAACACAATTAATTGGACAATCCAATTAATTAACAGTGACTCTGGTTACCTAAATCGATCGGGGTAGCAAGAGGACCTAATGAACCCACAGTATTTTGAGCTCCAATAATCATCGGAATCATTAATTAAACTCTTTAATTAATATTCCTTGATTATTAACTCCGATGTTATTCCACTAAAAACCCGAAGCTGCACTCTCTCAACTGTAGACGCTTTTATACAGATCGATACAACTCGGTGTCCATCGATATAGCTATTACACATGGTGTGATCCTCCACAGTAGTTCATAATTAGAGTTTGGTCATAATATCCGTTATACCCCTCTAATTACATATATCCTTTAAGTACCATTGATTCTATAATGAACAATAAATCCTATTTCCTCACGGAATTAGGAGAGCGCTCATATTGTGCAAGCCCCGAATCAACCCTTAAGGGAACTACCATATATTTCTCACAAGAAGGAGTGGATTTCACTATTGTGTACAAACGTTCCCAGCCACAAGCCAAACCGTAATCCCAACATACATAGTATATTGATCGGGAACAGCATCCGACCTTACCCATGGTATATCAAAGACCACGATCTAACCTTAAGGAGTCAATAAGACACTCAGGATTAAGATCACCCACATATAGCCATCGTTAGTTGATATATATGAATCTCATTGGTAAACGGATCTTGGTGAGAGATTCATATAGATCATGTCTCAGTCCTATATGATCACATCATACAAGGTGCCTCCATTCCCATATCTCATATGAATAATTCAGGATAGAATCATCGTACATTACGGAATGGACCGCAGCTATAGATTAACCACAAATAAAGTACCCAACTTTATTTGCTATCTGTGGACTCTTTAGATTGCACGTCTCTAACTGTATTCATATGTATATGACACTCATATACACAGTTCGAGATTACATCCGGCAATCTTTGATGTTAAATATATGCACAAGTCATAAAATAAACAACACAACATGAATGAATTGAACTTTTTCTTTTATTTATTTAATAAATCCATTTAAAAATTACATCTTTAGGGCATAAACCCCAACAATCTCCCACTTGCACTAAAGCATGTAAGGCATGTCTCGTAACCCTAGACCATCTAGGTGACCTAAAAACAGTTTAGCCGGTAAGGTCTTCGTAAATGGATCAACATGATTATCTTGTAATGCTATTTTGGTGACGATCACATCTCCTCTCTACACTATCTCTCTAATGAGATGATACTTTCTCTCTATATGCTTCCCTCTTTTGTGGCTTCTTGGTTCTTTAGAATTAGCCACAACACCAATGTTATCACAATAAAGTGTGATAGGCCTATCCAGATCTGGAACAACTTCCAGATCACTCAAGAACTTACGGAGCCAAACATTCTCTTTAGCAGCTTCACAAGCGGCTACATATTCGGCTTCCATGGTGAAGTAAGCAATGCAAGATTGCTTGATACTTCTCCACACAACGACTCCACCACCCAAGGTGAATACTGATCCAGACGTGGATTTCCTAGAATCCCTGTCTGACTGAAAATCAGAATCTGTGTATCCTAACGGGATCAAATTATGTCTGCAATAGATTAGCATATAGTCTCTCGTTCTCCGAAGATACTTGAGAATTGTCTTGACAGCAACCCAGTGATCCAATCCTGGGTTGGACTAGTATCTGTTGACTACTCCCACTGCATAGCAGATGTCCGGTCTCGTGCATAACATATCATACATTAGACTACCTACTGCCGATGCATAGGGTACACGTCTCATATCCTCAACTTCTTAAGGTGTCTTAGGACACTGTTCCTTAGACAAGTGAACTCTATATCTAAAAGGTAAATTACCTTTCTTGGAGTTTTGCATCGAAAATCGCACAAGAATCTTATCGATATATGATGTCTGAGACAGTGCTATGAGTTTGTTCTTACGATCCCTTATAAGTTGGATCCCTAGAACATAACTCGCCTCTCCCAAATCTTTCATTTGGAATTGGCTAGCCAGTCAGCCCTTTACATCAGACAACACTCCCACATCATTCCCAATGAGTAGGTTTACATCTACGTATAGGAACAAGAAAACTACTTTCTTATCAATGATGCGCTTGTAGACACAAGGCTCATTGACATTCTGCTCGAAGCCATAGGTTTTGATCACATCATCAAACATGATGTTCCAAGATCTAGATGCTTGCTTAAGCCCATAGATGGATCTTTGCAGCTTGCAAACCTTTTGCTCTTGATCTGGACACACGAATCCCTCTGGTTGCATCATATAGATGCTCTTATCAAGATTGACATTCAAGAATGCAGTCTTGACGTCCATTTACCAAATTTTGTAATCGAAATAGGTAACAATGGATAAGAGAATCCTAATAGACTTAAACATGGCTACTGGCGACAATGTCTCTTCATAATCGACCCCCTCTTTCTGGGTATAACCCTTGGCCACTAGCCTTGCCTTGAAGGTCTCTACCTTCTCGTCTACTCTTCTCTTTCTCTTGTAGATACACTTACACCCAATTGGTTTTACCCCATCCGGTAAGTCTACAAGATCCCAGACTGAGTTAGAGTACATGGACTCCATCTCGAGATTCATGGCTTTAAGCCATTCCTTTTTATCAGGATCTTCCATTGCATTCTTGTAACAAGGTTTATGGTCACTAATGTAATTGTCCTCAAGAAACGTTGCATTTGTCGATACAAATACTTTGTTATCTTCGGGACTATAGAAGTTTCCTCCTCTGGTCTCCTTGGAGTATCCTACAAACAGGTAGACAACAGACTTGGAGTCTAGCTTTCCATTTCTGTTCTTTAGCACGTGTACTGGACACCCCCATATACGAAAACGTCGTAAACTAGCTTTACGACCATTCCACAACTCTAGGGGAGTCTTAGGAATAGATTTGAATGGCACTATATTCAAAATGTATGCCGCTGTTTGTAATGCATATCTCCAGAAGGAATTTGGTAATGATTAGAAAATAATCATAGATCTCACCATTTTCATTAGGGTTCTATTTCTCCTCTCCCCTACACCATTTTGCTGAGGTGTACCGGGAGCTGTGAGTTGGGAAACTATCCCATGCTCGACCATGAAGTCTTCAAACTCTTGGTCAAAGTACTCACCTCTACGATCTGATCATAGTGACTTGATAGTTATACCTAATTGATTCTCAACTTCAGCTCGGAATTCTTTGAACTTTTCAAATATTTTCGACTTTCGTTGCATCAGGTAGACGTATCCGTATCTTGGGTAGTCATCTATAAAGGCGACATAATACTCATAACCACCCCTAGATTTAACATTCATCGGTCCGCAGACGTCTGTATGTATAAGCTCTAGCGGTTTTTTAGCTCTAAGCTTATTTCCAATAAAAGGTCTCTTAGTCATCTTACCTTCCAGACAAGATTTGCAGACAGGTAAGGTGCCAACCTTTAACTCACTTAAAAGTTCGCTTTTTACTAATTTGTCTATCCGGTCAATGTTGATATGACCAAGCCTTAGATGCCAAAGATACGCGTCATTATCTGGAGAAATCATATGTCGTTTAGTTTTTGGTTTTTCAACCTTAAACATTTCGGTGTTGAGCAGTGTAGTATGTATCAACGGTCTTAACACATACAAATTGTTTTCATTAATTCCTGAACAAATATTCAGACCATTCTTTCCAATAATAACAGACTTATTATTAAAAGAAATAGAATATTTTTGTTTTAACAACTTAGAAGCGGAAATCAAATTCCGTGTAAATTCAGGAATATAAAATACATTGTCCAACAATATATAATTATTACAAAAACGAAATCTAATTACGCCCACTGCTTGTGCCAACACGACATCCCCTGACCCCACACGCATTGAGAAGGCTTGCTCCTCTAGCTGTGTCTAAGAATCAGTCCATTGTAAAGAAGAACAAACATGGTTAGTGGCCCCCGAATCAACTATCTAGGGTGAAGAATCATCTTCCACTAAACACAACTCAAGAACAAGTAAATCATATTTACTTTTCTTGGACTTCATCGTCAGTATGATGCTCACTTGACTGGGTTTGTCAATGGCCCCTCCATTGACTTCTGCCGTGTTGAAGTAGGACATCATGCTCAGGACATGTTCCCGAACTGACGTACCTTCCTTCATCCGAGCGAGCATAGCATAACGAATGGCTTTGTGTCTCTTTTGCTATGTGGGTTGCCCAAACATAGCTTGCAATTACTCCATGATTTCGAATGCTGAAGTCATTGCTTCATGCTTAGTGACAAGCACGTCTGTCATTGAAGCCAACAGATATGTTCGGGTGTTCTCATCAGATGAGACCCATCGCTCATATGTCTCACGAACAGTTCGTGTGACATTGGCAGCAGGCGTTGAAGGACATTCCTCCGTAAGCACAAACTTGAGGTCTTTTGTGACCAATATTGCATTAATGTTAAGTTTCCACTTAGTGTAGTTATCACCAGTTAATATGTCGTTTACGAGAATTTAAGATAATGCAGAATACATTATTGCTGAAATAAATAAAACATTCATTCAGTCATTTATTTAAAACAAGTGCAAGTGCTTTGGCATAAATTTAAACATGATGCATACACATGTTTAACGAACTAGAACTACCCTAAAACTAGTTACTATACCACGACAATCCAACATACCACATAGAAGTGCCGCATTAGGGTCGGTCAAGTCCTTGCATGTTGGACCGAGACATTCTCAATCAAATGATATTCTAGAATAACTCTTATTTCATATCATTCAACCATCGTTCATTCAGTCAGGTTTTTAATCTTAATCAAAACCTTCGTGAGTGTAACCCACCATTTTAGATCTCACGAGCTTAACTCGAGAATTGCCACTTTAGGGTCGGTCAATCCCGAAATACCCTCAGAAATCCTATCCGTTAGGAAGTCAACCTTGGTATTGACCTTTGTGGAAACCCTCCTTAGGGAGGACGAAAGCAAAGCCGTCAAGAGGCCCCACTCGGATCTCACGGTGTTGAACTAATGATGGAGACTGTGGATATATATGTCATATATCCCTCTCTCACTCACTATTTTAATATTAGGGTTTTCTATTAACCGTTAATGCACCTGGACTCTACATGATTAAAAGACTAACTTTAATCAAGTTATCGAGCACATTAACTAATTAGAACCAAATTCTAATTAACAAATTTATTAATGATTTTTAACAATTAAAAATCTAATATATCAGTGAATAATCTAAGCGTTTGTAAACTATTTACTAGGGTTAGATTATTTTGTTAGTGTTTACCAAATTTTAACTATTAAAACTCTAACACTTTATTCGGTTCATTTATTATTAGGTAATTAATCATATTAATCCTAGTTACAATAAACGATCCTATTAATCTAACTTATTAAACTCTTTAATAACTAGATTAATATTAATGAGAATTACCAAGTTTTCTAACCATTAAAAACTAATCTCATTATACATAGCCAATTACGTATATTGCCCATTTTAATCACATTAAAAAAATACATAAAATATCAGGCTATGATTCATGTATGACATATCAAATATATTTGTGTAGGCACATCTAATCTAAATGACATACGTATGCATGACCATACTTTTATCATCACATAATATAAAGCATACATGAATTGACCGAATATTGTGGATTATTTAACCTAAAAAATTGGAATCTAAAATTACAAAAAAAAAATCCAAGGCATTCATTGGTCTTCTAGTAACTTCAGATATCTTCCAGTCTCTTCAAGTCACTCCGATTCATCTCATGAATCCGAAAAGGGAAATATGCACGGAACACATTAGGCAACACTTGCCAACGGAACCGTGCATGAACAATATACGGTGAACAGTGCAGGTCGTGAACAGTGTTCGGTGAACAGTACGTCGTGAATAGTGCTCCGTGAACAGTACAGCCGTGAACAAAACCGACTTCGCGCGCGTTTCCAGTTCTTCGTTTACAGGTTACAATTTTTTATTATTATTTACAATACAATAACAGTAAAATAAATAAAATAAAAATTATACAACCTATAAACCCTAAACCACAGTACCATAAAAAATTACGATCAACCATGTTTAATTTAAACAATTTAATTATAAACATTCATACAATCATAATGCTGGTGCCTACACAATTCATACATACAGGAGCATCGAAAACAATTTCCTGTTCCGAAAAATAAAACCAGGCTCTGATACCAATTGTTAATACCAATTCTCATCTCATAGGGATGGGTACGGTCCTAACTCCTTGGGCTGACACCCACAGATACCTATCAGAGCACTCCTCTAAGAAGCCCCCAGGCGGAGAGCCACGCTTCGTCACACGATCACGCGTGAGAGTTCCCAGGGATAGGCCAGTCACCACTGCCTTTGCTCTGATACCAATTGTTGGAACCCCGTTCACCGGTTACACAGCGGAACTTGGTTTTAAAATTTTTATACATATCATATCTGTATCTGGGACCAATGAACTTTTG
The DNA here is from genome assembly GCA_032871835.1 of Dipteronia dyeriana. Lineage (NCBI taxonomy): Eukaryota > Viridiplantae > Streptophyta > Magnoliopsida > Sapindales > Sapindaceae > Dipteronia > Dipteronia dyeriana. Next base: position 90,799,009 of record CM065298.1, read on the forward strand.
ATAGTAATTATTTTTCGGAACCAATACATACAATATGTAAACTCAGGAAATTGTAATCAATATAATCAGAAGAAGATATACTTACCAACGTTTGGAGGCTCCTTCACTTTTTGATATGCTCCTGTCTGAACCAATCTTACCAACGTTTGAAAGCTTCTTTACTCTACGATGTGCTCCTGTCTGAACCACTCGATCTTCCTCGTTATCTCCCGGAACTGGTAACTACGTGTGGATGTGTCACTGTCTCAAAAATTTGAATGAAGGATATAGAGAGAATTGAAGAAACTCTTTCTTCTATGTGTTTCTAAAACACATAAAACATGAAACAAAATATATATATAAAATATATATATCACGCTGCTGCTTCTGTGTATATATATATCTGTTGTACCTTTTCTATATCACTACGCACTGCTGTTGCTATATATAAATATAGCTTTTTCTATATATCAAATTATATCAATGTCGCCTGATGTTGCTTATCAATATATATATATATATATCTTAGGTTCATGTATCGAGTATTTGCATCCTATACAAATTCTTCTTTTGACTATTGTTTCATGTGTAAAGATCAATTTGCATCCAATGCAATCTCTTGTATTATTAATTGATATATATATATCTTAATTATCCTTTTCAAATATATCTAATATATTAAAAGTGATAATAAGTATTTTAAATTTAAACTTAAATTCAAATACTTAGATAAATGATTTAATAAAATAAAATAATCCTATTATTTTATCTTCACCTAAATACATATATCAATTAACACCCTCCAATTTAATAGTTAATTAACAATTCATAATTATCAATATAATTAAATAATCTAATTATTTAATTAATTTAACTATAAATATTCATTAATTAAATAATCTCATTATTCAATTAATTCCCGAATATATACGTGTCACTTTTGAAACACAATTAATTGGACAATCCAATTAATTTACCGTGATCCTTGTTACCTAAATCAATCGGGCTAACAAGGGGACCTAATGGATCCACAATATTTTGAGCTCCAATAATCATCGGAATTATTAATTAACTCTTTAATTAATATTTCTTGATTATTAACTCCGGTGTTATTCCACTAAAAATCCGAAACTGTACTCTCTCAACTGTAGATGCTTTTACACAGACCGATACAACTCGGTGTCCATCGATATAGCTATTACATATGGTGTGATCCTCCATAGTAGTTCATAATTACAGCTAGGTCATAATGTCCGTTATACCCCTCTAATTACATATATCCTTTAAGTACCGTTGATTCTATAATGAACAATAAATCCTATTTCCTTACGAAATTAGGAGAGCGCTCATATTGTCCAAGCCCCGAATCAACCCTTAAGGGAACTACCATCTACTTCTCACAAGAAGGAGTGAATTCCACTATTGTGTAAAAACCTTCCCAGCCACAAGCCAAACCGTAATCCCAACATACAGAGCATATTGATCGGGAACAGCATCCGACCTCACCCATAGTATATCAAAGACCACGATTAAACCTGAAGGAGCCGATAAGACACTCAAGATTAAGATCACCCACATATAGCCATCGTTAGTTGATATATATGAATCTCATCGATAAACGGATCTTGGTGAGAGATTCATATAGATCATTGCCCAGTCCTATATGATCACATCATACAAGGTGCCTCCATTCCCATATCTCATATGAATAATTTAGGATAGAATCATCGTACATTACGGAATGGACCGCAGCTATAGATTAACCACAAATAAAGTACCCAGCTTTATTTGCTATCTATGGACTCTTTAGATTGCATGTCTCTTATTGTATCCATCTGTATATGACACTCATATACACAGTTTGAGATTACATTCGGTAATCTTGGATGTTAAATATATGCACATGTCATAAAATAAACAATACAACATGAATGAATTGAATTTTTTCTTTTATTTATTTAATAAATCCATTTACAAATTACATCTTTAGGACATAAACCCCAACAGTCTTCAGCTTGTCGGAGACGTCGTCGTCTTCAACCTTGCGGAGACGTCGTTGTCGTCGTCGTCGTCGTCTTCGTCTAGCTTCAAGAGACAGCGTCGTCGTCAAGCTTCCAGAAACGGCGTCTTCAACCTTTAAATCGCGTCGATAATGTCGACAGAAAACTAGACGTCACCTTTTATTGATCTTAGGTCGATTTCATACAGGAGAGATTAGGGATTAGGTCAGCTTTTGATAGATTTCAAACAGGAGAGAGATTTTGAGATAGGAGACGGGTTGCGGTCGATTTTGGTCGATTACAATAGAAATGGGATTTTGGTCAATTGAAAGGATTCTAGGGATTTAGAGTGTTTAAATCTACACTTTTATTGGAATGTAATTTGTAAAAAAAAAAAGGGTAAAAAAGTCATAAAAGAGTTAGGCCCCGTTCTGCAGCTGTTTTTCAGTCTGTTTTCGTTTTTATTTTTCAAAAAAGATTTCGAAAATGCGTACGATACCCGTTTTTCATTTTATTTTCAAAAAAGGAAAAAAAATGAAAAACAAAACCAGTGTTAAAAGTGAAAGATTGTAAAAACACAAAATACTTGTTTTTCGTTTTTCGTTTTTCGTTTTTCGTTTTTGTTTTTCATTTTTTTTATATATAAACAAATCATTTTGTTTTTCATTTTATTTAATTTAGTTATATTATGCATTTCATATGGCTAGAATAAGACGGGACAAGATTTTTAAATAACCGAAGTGCCCCTATATATATATTTCAGAATAATTTATTTTCAACCAGAACTAAAATCATTCATAATATATATATATATACATTATAATTATTATATATATATTATGATATTATATATTATAAAATAATATATTTTTTATATATTAATAAAAAATATAATAACATTTAATATATAAAATAATATATGTTATAATATTTAATATATATTTTATATATTATTATAATATATATATTTATACAATTATATTTTTATTATATAGTAATATATATATAGTAATTATTTATTTATAATTTAAGAGTTTAGTTTTGATTAATTCATTTTTTGATATGTTTTTTTGAATTATTTTTTGATATGTTACTTTTGTTTAATTTAAAAATTACAATACAAAAATTATATTGGTTAATTATGTAATCAATTTTTAATAGTTTTTAGTTAACCTACCAGATGCGTTTTTTTCGTTTTCATTTTTAAAATTCAGCTTTCGGTACATGTTACCAGACGCGTTTTCGAAATTCGAAACTGAAACAAAAAATACTGTTTTCATTTTCATTTTTATTTTCGAAAAACATCAACTGAAAAATGCTTACATGACAGACCCTTAGTTTTGCAAGTTTTTCAAAAAGAGGTTAGTTATTAACTTCAGTCTCCCAGATATGTTAGTTTTCAATAAAACCCTACATTTTACCTGATTTTTCTACGATGTTTTGATAGCAGATGTTTTAACATCTATGTGGAAATACTTTTATATAATGTTTTGAGAGTAGATATTTGATCCGAATATATTCCCCTGGTTGCCTTTGGACTCCGGTCATGAACTATCATGACGTGTCATGATGAACTTGGCTATTTCTGACATCTCGGGTTTGTCCTGATTAAAGATGCCGATATGTTGTTTAAAATGAGAAGAAAATTATAAATTGAGTAAGTCTATATTAACACAAATTTATGAGTCAATTTTTTTTTACTTTATTATCAACTGTTTGTTTGTTCACGTCATCTTTAATCTAATGGTTGCGACTTGTGAGCAGAGTTGTAAAAATGGACTGACCTGGCCCATTAGGCACGACCTGGCCAGGTCCGGTTTTGGAAACGGGTCGGGCCTGGCCCGGCACGGGATGCTGTGCGTGCCGGATCAGGTCTGGTCCATTTCTGAAACCTGAGGCTCGGCACGGCACATCGGCCTGCCTCAAGCGGGCATGCCTGCGGGCCGTGCCAGGTCGATCCGCAGGCCTGGCCTGGCCTGGCGGACCTAGTCAGACGGGTCTGGTCCAAAATAATTTTTCAAATTACGTTTGTTTGGATTTAGGGTTTAGGGTTTAGGGTTTAGGGTTTAGGGTTTAGGGTTTTATAATTTGAAATGAATAAAGAGAATGAACAATTTTTAGGATTTGGAATGAATAAAGAAAACGAGCAATTTTTTATTTATTTAATTATTTTTCACTTATGGAATTCAGTATTACATATTTACATGATTGCCTCATTAAAAACCTTACCAAGAAAAACTTAGTATTATAAAAACTTGGTAAGGGAAAAAGAGTGCAACTGTTTTACAACTTACAAGTAAATAATAAATATATATGTAAAAGTATAACATAGTTCTGGCCCTGACCACTACCTGTAGGGTCATCAATATATAGATTGTTGAAATTTAGAATAAGCTCTTTATCTACAGTTAGATTTTGCAACCTTTTTTTAGCATGCTCCCAATCCCGAAGGCATGTTAATACCTCCACTATCTCCGGAGACAAACAACTTTTTTTTGGTTCAATTATGCGTCCACTGGTGCTGAAAGCTTGTTCTGAAGACACCGTTGACACAAGAATAACCAATACGTCACGTGCTAAGTGTGACAGAACTGGATACCTGTACTTATAGGTCTTCCACCATAACAACAAATCAAACTCTTCCTTGTCTTCAACAACATTGAACTGTGCTTCAAGGTACCTAATCAGTTCGGTACAAGAAGATGGGCCAGATCTTTGCCCTGAAGAAGTACTTGCTGATTTGTCCTTTTTTCACCGTTTCAGAAGGCTCCAACTTGTTTGCTTCGGCTCTGTCTCCGGTTGTGTTGATTGGGGGGGTGTCAATATTGCCAAACCTGCTCTCATAAATATGGAAAATCTCGAAAAACTTGGTTCGAATGTCAGTAATTTATTCTGAATAATCTATTAACAAATTCATACAAATAAACTCAAGCAAAACTTCTAAACCATATAATTTAACCCTAGGATCTACTATAACACTTAAGGCATAAAGTAGAGGAATGTTAGCCCAATATTTTTTCAACTTTGTCTCCATGGCAACAACTGCACCGCCTAGATATTCATCTTCTCTATGACTGTTTAACACTTTAGACATTTCCACTATCTGATGGATTGCCTGGGAATATGTGGGGTAATAGACCCCGGAAAGAGTTACAATGGCATTGTAAAAAATCTTTAAAAATTGAACAAAAATCTTTGCCACTTACCAATTGTCTATTGTAAGTGTTTTTGCGACCGTTTGACCTGTTTCGGCCAATTTTATGTTATAAAAACATGTAATGGTTGTATCATATTCCAAACAATTTTCCAACATTAAATAAGTAGAATTCCACCTTACCGGCGTATCAGTTTGGAATCGTCGGGGTTTGAGACCGTTTAATTTATAATGTCTCTTGAATTTACTGAATCTAATATTAGAACTGCAAATCCAAGAAATAGCATCTCTGATGCGATCTATTTGGTCGCTTACCTGTTTTAAACCAACCTGTACAACTAAATTTATAATATGACATGAACACCGTTGATGGAAGAAATAACCTCCATCTTGCGGGATATTTCTTGCAACAAACAATGCAATAGAGCTAGTATTTGCAGATGCATTATCTAATGTGATCGAAAGGACGCGATGCATGATTTCATATGTTTCTAAAACAGAAATAATGACATTAAAAATGTTTTCTGCAGTATATACAAAATCCATAGGACGAAAACCAATAATTCTTTTTATTATCCTCCAGTCAGAATCTAAATAATGTCTCGTGACACATAAATAGTCCTGTTTGGAACATACATTCCAAATATCAGAAGTTAATGCAACAGAGACACTTAAATGCTGTATTTCAGCAATTAAGTCATCCATTTGGGTTTCAAACAATCTTATCAAATTATTTCTAGTGGTGGTTCTAGAAACATGTTCATATTGGGGGTTATATGCAGATGTGATTAATTCTTTATAAAATGGACTCTCACCAATACTGTTCGGTTGATCAGTTGTGCAATGTATCGTGCCAAGCACTCTCTAGCGTGCATGGCGTCGAACTGCCACGTCGTAACGGACTTGTCTGGGTACCGTTGTAGTTGTGTCTGGGTTGTAGTGTCTACCTATCCATGTGCAGACATACATTTGTACACATGTCATCTCAAATATCTGGTTCCCTTCGTACTTGTAGCATAATCCTTATGACAAAACTTACATTTAGCTTTGGGCCCAAACGTCCCGTCTGGGAGTGTCATTTGGACTATGTTGAAACACTGCCACACATCTGATGTCAATTTTCTGGGACGTGATGTTGGTGTAACGGCGGAACCAGAAGGTCCCGCTTGAGTATGGGTCGGCTCTGAAATATCAAAATCATAGTTGATCATATTCAAACCGTTCGGAAAATAAGGCTGCTGGTTAAGATTCATTATCTGAAATAAAAATATGAGCACTATAGTCGTTAATAGTCAAATTAAAAATCAATATTTACTAACAATAAGCTTAATTTACAAACAATAATTAATAAATATAATACGACACTTACAATTATTATTTTACAAAAATAAATAAATTAAATAAACAAAAAAATCCTAATCTACTAACAAAAAATATTAAATTCACTACTACAAATAAAATTGATAAATTTACTAACAACACATATGAAAAGAAATCCTACACATAAAAATCTTAATAGACTAATAAAACTTATTAAAATTAATCACTACACTTAAAATTCATAATGGTTCATAAAAAAATATTATCATAAACAACTACACAAAAAATTCATTATCTACTAACAAAAAATATTAACTTCACTACTACAAATTAAATTGATAAATTTACCAACAACAAATATTAAATTAATACTACACCTAAAAATCTTAATTTACTAATAAAACTTATTCAAATTAACTACTACATTTAAAATTCATAATATACTCACCAAAAATATTAAAATAAACAACTACACTAAAAAAATCATAATTTATGAAAAAAAATATTAAACTTAGCTACTACACTTAACATTCATAATTTACTTATTATAAAATTAGATTCAGTAATACAAATTAACTTTCTAAATTTACTAATAACAAATATTAAAATTACTACTAAATTTAAAAATCTTAACATACTAAACAAATAATATTAACATTAAAGCCCAAAAATTGATAAACTAACTAACTAAATAAAAATGTTTTCATTTAGTAACTACAGTGTAAACATAAACATATAAATTTACTATGAAAAAATGTTTGAGCAAAAGTAATAACAAAATTGCACCTTTAAAATTTGGTGTGTTGGTGAAAAATGTAGAGAATTTTGTAGAGAGAGTAATAATAAAATTGAATGAAAAAATGTAGAGAATTGGAGAATATAGAGATTGAGGTTTGAGAGAATGAGAGATTGAAAGAATGATAGAGAGAGTGAATGGAAAATGAAATGGATGGAATTATTTATAGAAAAATTTGATTTGTGGGTCAAGATGTAATTTGAAATATTTGAGGGGGTGTTTTTATAATTTTTTTTAGCCTCCAACAACTGGAATTCAAAATCCAGCCATTGGAGGGATTTTTTTTTTTATTTTAAAAAAAACTAAATAATCGGTTGATATCCCGATCCGGTGGGCCAGTCCAGGGGCCTGGCCCGCCGGCCCGCCGGCCCGTCAGACCTTGTACCTCCGGCCTGGCACGCTGCTTGCTACGGATCGGGCCTCGGCCTGATCCGCTTCCTTCACAGGCCGTGCCAAGCACAGCCCGTTCGATTCGTGGACCGATTGGACCGGACTGTCTTAGGCCGGTCCATTATTACACCACTAATTGTGAGGGTGAACTAAAAAAAAAAGTTAAGTTATAAATTTGAGTCGATACAACATTATAGCCATAACTTTACAAATTTAAGATATAACTAAATTGAATAATAAACGATAATGCTACACATCTATTTATAATGTCATCATTTTTATCACACACAATAACACACACGACGGTTGGGGTATCACTTACCATTTTCAACACACGTGACAGTTGAGATGTCGCTTGGTGAGGGGATAAATATTGGAGCGAAAATAGCGGGATTGTAGAGGGTATATTTAATATTATTCAATAATAAAGTTATTTAAATATTATTCAATTTAAAATAATTAGAAATACAAATCTTACACACAAAATGACATAATTCTAACAGTAGAAAAACCAGCAGCGAGAGCGAAAATATAGGAGAGGTACGCCGTACGCATGAATTTGACAGCAAAAAAGCAAGAATTGGAAAAAAATAAATTCCAAAGCTATCGAAAATATATTTGTGATCGATCAACTGCTACACTTGGACGCTGACACTTGAATCGATGGAGAAAATGAAGAAGGACAAGAGAGTGGCCGCGTCGCCGAAGAGTGACGGCGGTAGTGGTGGCGACGACGTCGATGATAACGAGGATTTCTCTTTTTCCAACATCAGATTCAATTGTTTTCGTAATCCTTCCTCCAAATACGACTTTGTCAAGGTTTGTTTCAATTCTCGTTTGTATGATTTCTTGGTTGTGATCATATCATATCTTGGTTCAATCATGATTGTTAAAGCGATCGTATCACAGGTAAAAGTGTGGCTTGGTGATCATGCTGATCACTACTATGTCTTCTCCAGATTTCTTCTCAGCAGAATGTTAACTGTCACCAAGGTCTCCATTTCTTCCTTCTTTATTTTTAGTTTCTTTAGAATTTATGGAATATTAGATTAGCTGAAACTAGTGAACTTTAATGCTGTCTTGATTTTCTGTATAGCAATCAGTGTTATAACTCACAATGCGACTCATCTTGTTTACTTTACACACCTTTTGATAGATTATTACATGTCCTATTAGTTTTTTTCTTCGAGTTCTATGTAAGTTTATAGATTTTGTATAGTTACATGGTATTTATGAGAAGGTCTAAGCTTTTTCAATTTTATCTTTTTTTTTTGCTCATAAAATCCAAACTTTTTTGAACCATTGGAATCCAATGTATATCAATTGTCCTGTAACTATACAGTGCATGTATAGTATAGTTGCATGAGCCATAGTTTACATTAGTTTCAGTATAGATGATTACTTAACAAGGCATTAGAGATATTTATTTTTTGACTTTCTATAATTTCAGATTCCGAATCATGTAGCTCTCAAAATCGCTCTTGAACTCAAGAAGTTGCTTGTTGACAACAGCCTTCTGGATGTGTATGCCATTCCTCCCTTGTCTTTACTCTGTCTTTTGATGAGCAGGAAAATGAAAAATAAAAAGAGTTTTTCTTACGTGATTTTCAGTGATTTGTTTTTGGGTAATTTATTATATTTTGCAGCTCTCAGTCTGATTTGGAAGCTAATCTGTTTAAGGTATGTGATAATCATGGATTATTCATTTTTATTTTCTTTGTTATCTTGTAAATAATTTTGTTGTTTGAATTACACAAGTAATTGAGACTTTTCATTATCACTAGAAAGAAAAGAATGCATTCCTTAGTGAGCTAACGATTAGGTTATTTTTGGTCTTAAGGCATTGTTAAATTACATAAAACCTTCTCATGAGACTCTATTTTACAGCTAATGGAGCGCAGGGGTTATGGGGAAGAGTATATCAATCGTTACAAGATGATGACTAGGTCAGTAAATTTTTCCATTGGAATAGTCCTCGGGATTTAATGGATTAGTAGCTGTCACATTCACACCTTGGGATTCCCTTTTTGGTTTTACTTGACAATTATCTACATTTCTTATTGTGCTTTGCTATAATGATCAATTTAGCAAAGGAAATGTTTCATTGATTTTGATTAAGATAGTTGTACGTCTATGGATACTTATTGTTGGATTTGGATATACTATTATCAACATTCTGTTTCCTTGTTGTTATTTAAAATAAAGAGATATTAGTTGTTTGTTACTCAATCTCTCTAGGATAGTTCTGTTAATACTTATCTTTGCCTAACTAAGATAAGTGTAGTTCCTAGACTTACGGCTGTGTATGCTGCTCTTTCATTTGATAAGTGAATTGAATAATATTTTCATATTCTCAAAAACTTCATGTTATCAGAGTAGTCTCTGAAACCGTACATCTTTAAATTATTAAATACGAGATGACCACTCCCAGTTCTGAGTCTAAGGACTATGCTTCTTCTTCTACCTCTCCGGAACCCACCATCTCAAACTCGAATGGAGGTTCCAATAATCCAAATTTCCCTCATCTACCCATTACAGGTCATAAACTGAATGGGTATAACCGTATAATTATCTTCAGTGGTCTTATTCAGTGTCAATGTTCATCTGTGGGAAAGGAATGGATGATTACATTACTGGGGCTGCAGTGGCACCAACAAAGGAGGATTCCACATATAAAAAGTGGAAAACCGAAAATAGCATGGTGATGTCCTGGTTAATAACCTCCATGAATAATGACATCGGAGAGAACTTGCTACTCTGTGAAAGTGCTAATGATATCTGGGAGGCAGCAAGGGACACATATTCCAAAAGTGACAACACTTCAGAGTTGTTTGGAATTGAGAGCATGTTGCGTGACCTTCGACAAGAGGAGCGCACAGTCACTCAATTCTTCAACATTCTTACAAGACACTGGCAGCAGATAGATACGTTTGGAAAACACACCTGGAAGTGTTCAGAAGATGGAATCATGTACAATAATATCATGGAGCAGAAGCGAATCTTTAAGTTCTTTCTCGGTTTAAACCAGAACTTAGACGAGGTACGAGGGCGAGTTCTAGGCACCAAACCACTACCAAGCATCGGTGAAGTATTTTTTGAGGTTCGTAGAGAATAAAGCCAAAAGAAGGTGATGATGGGGACATCGGTTAAATCTGAAAACATTTCTTCAGGTTCTAACCTTGAGGGCTTAGCACTAGCAGTTCGAGGGGCACCGAATCATCTCTCTGATAGCCGACCAAAAAAGGGAAGACCCTAGTGTGAACATTGTCAGAGACCTGGACATACAAAAGACACGTGTTGGAAAATTCATGGTAAACCAGCAGACTGGAAACCATCTCGGTTCACTCATGACAAAGAGAGTCGAGGAAATATGGTGTCAGGCACTGAAATCTCAAGTTCATCCGAAACAGTCCCATTTAGCAAGGAGCAGATGGATATGTTGTAGAAACTTCTGCAGAACAACGCTTCATCTGTTATTGGATATGGATCCATTGCACAAAAAGGTAACTTCTTAATTGCTTTGAAAGTAAACAAAGAGAGGTATAGTCCCTGGATTGTGGATTCTGGGGCATCGGACCACATGACCGGAGATGCCACAATATTCACAAACTATAATCCATGCCTAGATAATTATACAGTTAGGATTGCCGATGGTTCTCTTTCAAAAGTTGCTGGCATAGCCGCATAGGTTCTATTAAAATTTCTAAGGAACTTACTCTTCATTCTGTATTACTTGTTCCTAATCTGGATTGTAACTTATTATCAATGAGCAAGCTTTCTCAGGATTTAAACTGTATGACCAAGTTTTTCCCAAATAGGTGTATTTTTTAGAACTTGGATTCGGGGAAGAAGATTGGTATTGCTGACTTGTATTCTGGACTCTACCTTCTCAAGGTTGAAGACAATCCTAGGAAACAACCTCAAGCAGAATGTCTCTCTTTCAAAAGTCAGTCTGTTAGAACCCAAAATGAGAGTGAAATAATGATGTGGCACAATCAATTAGGTCACCCTAATTTTGTGTTCCTCGAAAAACTGTTCCCTTCTTTGTTTTACTAATAAAATCCTCAATTTTATAATTGCGAAGTCTATAGATTTTCTAAACAAACTAGACAAAGCTATCCAAATCATACTTACAAAAATTCTCATCATTTTTCAATGATCCACAATGATGTTTGGGGGCCATCTAGAATTCCTAATATTACTAGGGCTAGATGGTTCATTTCTTTCATTGATGATCAAATCAGACTCACATGGTTATTTCTTATGAAAGAAAAATCAGAGGTTAGTCATATCTTCAAGAATTTTTATAGGTTGATTCAAATTCAGTTTCAAACCAAAATTCAAGTTTTAAGAAAGAACTGATAATGGGAAGGAATACTTCAATTCCGTTTTAAGGAATTTTTTGTTACCGGTGGGAATTGTGCATCAGAGTTCTTGTGTGGACTCCTCAACAAAATGGTGTCTCTGAAAGGAAAAACCGACAACTCTTAGAGGTTACTCGATCCCTTATGTTTGCAACCAATGTCTCTAAACAGCTTTGGGGTGAAGCTGTTCTTCCAACAACATACCTAATCAATAGATTACCATCTAGAGTGCTTAGTTTTCAAACTCCATGTCAGGTCATTCTCAAATCCTATCCCCATACCCATACACGGCTTCTCTCAAATATTCCAACTAGGGTTTTCGGTTGTTCAGTTTTTGTCCATATTAATCAGTAAAATCATAGCAAACTAGACCTTAAGTCTATTAAGTGCATTTTCTTGGGATATTCCCCAACAAAAAAGGGGTATACATGTTAATTCTCCGGTTGCAAAGAAGTTTATACTTCTATGGATGTAACTTTCCATGAAACACAATCCTTTTTACTCCAAAAACAACATTCAGGGGGAAGCTGAGAGCCAAGAAGAATAATGTTTTGGGAAACACATACTGGTCTGAATCTTCGGATGGGATTCTTTCATGTTGTCTGGTATAACCTAATGAAACTGAAACTTTGTCTTATCATCTAGAGTCATCTAAACCAAATGAGATTGAAACTCTATCTCATCAGTTTCTAGAGTCTGATTTACATAAGTTATCTGACACTCCTACAAATCTTGAAACTGACCAGCTGAGTACACCTAAAACACGTGAAATTGATCACCTAAAGCCAAAGTCTGCTATGGATAAAGAGGTCATTGTTTAGTCCAGAAGAAGGAAGAGTCAGAAAGAGGTAGATTACAGAATACAAAATCTGTAAAATCAATAGTCAGAACCAGATCAACTAGTCCAAGAATCTGAGCCAATTATGGAAACTGTAAGAGAGGATATATCAGTTAACAATATTTCTGATCCTATTGATAATGAATTATTTGATACTGACCAGCCTATAGCTGTGAGAAAAGGGGCCAGAGAGTGCAGAAATCGTCCCCTGTATCGTATGTGCAACTATATTTCCTATGAAGGTCTATCACCAAGTTTTTGGTCTTTCACTGCCAACATCTCAGAGACATCAGAAATCCATGTTCCCAGCAATGTTGAAGAAGCCCTGAAAAACCCGAAATGGAGCCATGGAGGGCTGCTGTTAAGGAAGCAGTGAGGGCACTTGAGAAGAATGGAACTTGGGAAATGTCTGACTTACTGGAGGGAAAGAACCCAGTAGATTGCAGATGGATATTCACTGTGAAACATAGAGCTGATGGGAGTGTGGAAAGGTTTAAAGCTCGGCTTGCTGCCAAGGGATACACACAGTCATATGGGATTAATTACAAGGAAACATTCGCTCCAGTGGTAAAGCTAAACACAATCCGAGTTCTACTGTCATAAGCAGCAAATTTAGATTGGCAACTTCACCAATTGGATGTGAAAAATGTCTTTCTAAATGGAGATTTAGAAGAGGAGGTGTACATGAGAATTCCACCTGGCCTTGAGACATCCACAAATAGCAGCAAGGTTTGCAGACTTAGAAAGTCTCTTTATAGGCTCAAACAATCTCCACGAGCCGGGTTCGAGAGATTTACAAAGGAAGTGAAAAGGTTTGGTTTTTCATAGTGTCAGTCAGACCATACAATGTTTGTAAAGCAATCACCTGAAGGTAAAACTACTATACTTATTGTATATGTAGATGACATTATTCTTACAGGTAATTATGAAGAAGAGATTCTGAAACTAAAAGGCTTCTTGGCAACAGAGTTTGAAATTAAAGACCTAGGCATAAGTACTTCCTAGGCATGGAGGTATCTCGTTCTAAAACAGGTATCATTGTTTCTCAATGTAAGTATGTTCTTGACTTAATAAGAGAAACTGGAATGCTTGAATACAAGCCTTCCAAAAATCCCATGGAACACACCACCAAATTGGGCATTCTAGAAGGGAGTACTCCTGTTGACAAGGGCAGGTACCAGCGACTCGTGGGAAAACTGATCTACTTGTCTCTCACAAGACCAGACATAGGTTTTTCTGCGAGTGTAGTTAGCCAATTTATGAACAATTCTACAGAAGAACACATGGTTCCAGTATTTAGAATCCTGTGTTATCTTAAAATGATACCTGGAAAATGGTTGTTCTTCAAGAAGGGTTCAAATAGGGAAGTTAAAGCGTTCACGGACGTAGATTGGGTTGGCTCAGTCACAGATCGAAGATCCACTTCAGGGTACTGTTCTTTTGTGTGGGGGAACCTGGTCACATGGTGAAGCAAAAAGCAGTCGGTGGTGTCAAGAAGTAGTGCCGAAGCTGAATTCAGGGTCATGGCACATGGTATTTTTAAAGGTATATGGCTGAGAAGGATTCTAACAAAGTTAAAGATTCATATGGAAGGACCTATGAAACTATTCTGTGATAACCAAGCTACCATTAGTATAGCCAAGAACCCAGTTGTTCATCATGACAGGACGAAACACATGGAGATAGATAGGCATTTTATAACAGAAAATATGGAAGAAGTGTCAAGTTAATCTATACTCCTACTATGCTTCAGACAGCAGATATATTGACAAAAGCTCTGCCCATGATTAGTTTTGAAAACTTGTGTGCCAAGCTCGGTATGATAAATATTTACCTCCTAGCTTGAGAGGGGGTGTTGGATTTGGATAGACTATTATCAACATTCTGTTTCCTTCTTGTTATTTAAAATAAAGAGATATGACTTGTTTGTTACTCAATCTCTCTAGGATAGGTCTGTTAATACTTATCTTTGCCTAGATAAGATAAGTGTAGTTTTTAGACTTAAGGCAGTGTATCTTATATATTCTGTATGCTGCTCTTTCATATGATAAGTGAATTGAATAATATTTTCTTATTCACAAAAACTTCACTTATTGTTAAGCTTGCTGTTAGGAATGGAATTTTACTATACAGACATTATGAAATGGGTATTTGTTTCATGGACTTCATTATGCATGTATAGGGTGCCTGTGCAGAACTCGTCAAAAGGAGAAAAAAATCCAATGCTGGTATAATGTGTTTCTTATAGAAGGCACTAATACAAATTTTTTTTGGTGATTATGTTATGCATTTGTTTTTATCATGAAATGCATAGATAGTAATTATAATTTTACTTTAGGTTTGATGATACGTTGAACAGTACAATATGCTTGTCATCAGTTGAAGATTAAAAAAAGAAAATATCTAAAATGAATGCTGGAAGGTGCTTCATTGTAGTAATACTTCTTCGTTTGTCTCTTCATTTTAGATTTCACCATCAAAGGGTGCCGTTGGTAATACTTGTTTGTGGAACTGCCTGTGTTGGGAAGTCTACTATAGCTACCCAACTTGCACAAAGGCTAAATTTGCCGAATGTCTTACAGGTTCGGCATTTCTTATGTCAACGAAGCTGTTTTGTTTCTCTCATTCTATTTTCCCTTTCATATACCAACTCTTTATAGGATACTAATGCTTTTGACATGGTTTCTAATTGTTGCAGACAGAAATGGTTTACGAATTGCTACGGACATCAACAGAGTATGTCATGGAAATGATTACTTACTGATTAAATTTTGCCCTAGACATTTATTCCTCGGAGAAGTTTAGATCTTCAAATGTCCCTTATTTTCCATAAAGTTTCTTGAACAAAAATGTTAATCATTGCCTTTAGAGTGTTGCTGGGTTACATCAGAATGCTTATTGCTTATTATGTCTGATTTAGTGCTCCATTGGCATCTGCTCCTGTATGGGCGCGGAAATTTAGCTCCCAGGAGGAATTAGTAACTGAATTTGTTAGAGAGTGCAGAATTGTTCGTAAAGGTACCCTGAATTACCGGTGCATGTGTGGGATTTTTGTGTGGATTTTCTCTTCTTTATAGTTACTTTTTATCAACGTTTTTCATAGGTTTGAATGGTGATTTGAGGAAAGCAATGAAAGATGGAAAATCGGTAATAATTGAGGTATGGGGAACATTTATGATATGTGAACCGAAAGGTACATTGCTTCTTACATCCACCTTTTTAATTTCTCTTTCTTTCCTTTCACTTGAAGCCACTGTACAGTTTTTCTGGAGGAGCATATTTGTTTATTTCTTTTATGGCTGTGGGAACTGCTTGAATGAATTATTACTTCAAAAGGATATTTTTATTGAAATTCTCGACTCATGATCACATAATATGTACTATGTTGTGTATAATATTGTCTGGGATTAAAGAAAGATGGTTTGGATTTGTGGCTGGTATTTGTCATAAACAGGCTATGCACATATAAAGCTAAGTCTACATTATGATTCTGGAAGTAGTAGAATAACTATGTGACCGTTTGTTTTCAAATAGTAAAGTTATTGAGAAATTATTGTCATATGATTGTCATTCTTGTGCATGTGCATGTAACATAATTGTGCTTCTGTCTTATTCCTAGTCATTTGCCTCAAGGCAGAAACATTTTTCCCACTTTTTTTGTTGGAAATTTGATCTTGTTCTGTTCTTGGGTTTACTTGTGGTCTGATTAGTTAAATTGATCTGGTTTGTTCTCGACCTCATTTTAGTGAATGATTAATCATGATAAGATGATCTGGCCACCTGTGGGTATAACAATGTTGTGTGGTTATGAATTTTGTAGTAGGGCTCTCTTTCTCTCTCTCTCTCTCTCTCTCTCTCTCTCACACACACACACACACACACACACACTTTACTTTTGGCTCTTAAGATTTAAGTTTTGACAGTGATAAAGTTATGATTTATGCAGTGGACTTTTGGTTCTCTTTTTCTAATTTTTCTCAGCAATAAAATTTGTCCTGCTTATAAAAACTAATAATATAAGAAAAAGAATAAGAGAAATGGTCTTGCACTTTTCAGGTTTGCTACTTTACATTGTTTTTGTAAAAATGGTAGGGAATACATTTGGACCCAAGCATTTATTTAATGGATGAAGATAGTAAAGCACCAGCTACCACACCAGAAAAGGCAAATCCTGAATTGGCGGCATTTAGAGATGATCCTGCGACACAAGTGGAAAATAATGCTGCAAGTGCTTGTGGAAGTTGTAGTGAAAGTAGCAACAGTGCAGAGCATGTGAGCTCAGGAGAGAAGATATCTACTAATCAGGTGAACAAAGTGGCAGATTCTCTGGAATCTGTTGCCCTAGCAGGTGCTTCTGAGGATAAAGGTTAATTCTGATTCAAGATTTTTCTTATGTGTTTATTATTTTGTTTAGCCACTTTTATGTAAGTCAAGGTTCTGATCATAGATTTTGTGGACTTGTTTAATAATTCGTTTTGCCTGACTTCTGAAAGTAAAGACATGTACTTATATCTTTGTTCGTGCATGTATCAATTTTATAGAACTAGTGCAGAGTGCAATTTGACATATTTGGTCATGCAGGTGAAAAAATCAAAGTTCCACATATGGATAGAAATATATCTCTTAGGAAAGAGAAAGCCAATGCTGAACCAATAATTATACCAATAGTTCTGAAAATGGCTGATTTTGATCATAAGGTGTGGTCATTTCTTTTTACTTACGAGTTTTTCATACACACCCTCATTATTTTTTTACGTTTATTTGTTGCCTTACAAATTTCTATATTCTCAATCTAACAACTTTTTAAAAATATCTTCATGTCTTGTGCAGGCATTGTTAGAGGAGTGGATCTCAACTCACACATTTAGTGATGAGAGTTTGGTCAGTACTTGCTAATCTTTTATTGTTATTCATGAATATATGATCCAGGTTATTAGTTAACTTGTCTAATTGGTAAACATGGTTAACTATTGGTAAAGGAGAACATAGCTCAAGAGATGGTTAAAATTATTAAAGAATGCAACTTTATTGTAAAGGGTGTTGAACAGTGCGACAGATTATTACAAGGTTAGAGGCAAGAAGAAGGTCAACATTATAGAATGAACTTGAGTGGGGAAAATTAAATATATTATAAGAAAGCATACCTAGAACAATTGGATTTATGTAACATAGTTTTAATTATTTAGGAAATTTTAACTTCTTGTTGAGGTCTGCTGATGCCTTGAATGAATATCTTTCTTGATATGGTGTCTTCCTTCTATATCTGTTTCTTGATTGTTTGTTACTATAAATAAGGATCATGTTCATGTGTACGCTTTAAGGGCACATGTTAATAAAGTTTTCTACTAAATGAAAATTAATATTTATTCTTTAAAGACATGTATGATGCAACTGGTGTCCTGAGAAATTATATATATATATATATATATATTTATATATGTTTTAAGTTAAAGAGCCTTTCTTAACACTTGTTTTTAGGATGCATGTTTGCATGATTCCTTCGGTAAATATTTAAGTAATTTATATAATTAATGTAATGCAATTTAATATAATGTATAATGGCATAACAAGATCCAAATTTATGCTGGTATAATTCTTTGATACAGGACAAAGATGGCCTCATAAGCAACTTAAAAACCATTCAGGATTACCTGTGCTCCTTCAATTCACAGGTATGTTCGATTACTTTATTAAACAATTTGAGTGTGACTGTTTTGAATAGTCAGAGATTACATATGCATACATATATATATTACAACTTTCAAGTGTGGGATCCCAAATGAAAAAATGTGTGGGATTTTGCACCTATAATATATATAGTTGAATTTGGAGATTAAAGCCACAGATATATTGGTTAATATTTTGTGAAAGTGTGCTACACCACTTAATCATATGGATAGTAGGTTGTGGCATTTTGCCGAAGGCATTCAATTAGTCATGGATTTCTGGATAGTATATCAGTGTCATTGAAGATAAGCTAATTAGGGGGACTCTTTGCGAATGCTTGTAGCACTTTATTCTTGTGCTTGGAATTCATTTCATTATTATCATACATTTAGGCATCAAAACTTTTGATTCTGATTGGAGTATGCGAATGGTTTGCTTAAACTGAAGAGTGGAGGCAAATAAACAGGGCAAATCATCTTCTATTATCCTGGTTTGTTTGAACTTTGTAATAGCATTTTTCCTATGCTCTTTAGTTGTGTTACAATAATGCTATGCAACCCCAAAAAATTATACCAAAAATCAACTCAACTGACGTGTCACTGCCATGTCACTTGCCACATCACCTCCTTGAATTATATGGTAAAGACAAATCATTTACCACATCATTTGGGTTGATTTTTTAGCTAATATTTTGGGTTATGTAGCAATGTATTATTATCTTTCAAAGGAAAAAGTTGGGTAATTATTTTTCCTAATCTCTTTTTAGGATATAGCTTTAGGTATGCTCATTAAGAACTAAGAAGGCATAAAATAGCTATGGTAAGTAGATTCTAAACTTATCGGATGTTATGGGTAAGTAGATCCTCTTATCCTGGGGTCAAGATCTTTGGATTTCTTTGTAGCTTCTTTGATCATATAAATATGAATGGCTCTAAATTATGATACTTTCCACTTTCAGAATTGTGTTTCTAAAGAAAACTTCAATTTAAATGAATACTAAATTCCTCTTTGATTTGTTATGTTGCAAATGATGGAGCAACATAAATGGCATATTGTACCAGAACTGAGGAATTTCAAACGTGAAGTATTAGTATTGCAAGATAACTAGAAAACTGAAGTTTGAAGTTGGAATTAGGAATTAGGAATTGCCCACAACCTGTACATTTTACTTCCACTTTTTTTCTTTGAATCTAAGAATGTGATTAGTGCCAATCCAGTGGTACCTTCCTGAATGTTTGTGACTGGCTTGGATCTTTGAAAATTATCAAGCATTTCACCCTTTCTATTCTTTGTTCTTTTCTATGATTCTTATTGATTTTCCGTGGAACAGGGTCTGAAAGTCGTCAACATATCTGCTACAACTTTCCCACAAACCTTGGATTGGCTGCATGGATATCTTCTTCAGGTATGCTCGTTTAATAGTCCATTGAAAATGCTTCCTTGTCTCTTCTACATCTTATGCTATAATTGATTCCTTGTCAAAAACATTGGCTACTGCATTGAAAGAATGTTCAATGTTGCGGTGGTTTGTGGTTAAGTAAGATTAAGGAATAATATATTAGAAGCTTAGCTCAGATATCAGAATTTGGTAGGAGTTAAGAGTGCAGTAAGGAGCTTAGGAGTTTGATATGTATTTACACTTGTGAAAGGACCGAGTTACAAACATCGACTGTCTTTCATCTTTTAACCTTTCATTATATCTTAAAATGATATCACATTATTATCACCTGCTACTCCTATTTCTAATCAGCTTATACTATTTTACTTACTCCCTTACTGGCAATTATTATACTATGCAGTGTATTGAGCAAGGCATTTCATCAGGGTCCAACGAAAATGGTCGGCAGGCAGCAGAAAGTTAGATAACATACAGATTTTAGCTCAAGCTCTGACAGGTGCGAATCAGCACTACATAATATCTTTTGGTCAATATGTCTTTAACTGTATCTAATCTAAAATTTTCAGCTTAACTTACATCAATGGTCTTTTGGTCAATTATATTAAT
This sequence comes from Dipteronia dyeriana, assembly GCA_032871835.1. Classification (NCBI taxonomy): domain Eukaryota; kingdom Viridiplantae; phylum Streptophyta; class Magnoliopsida; order Sapindales; family Sapindaceae; genus Dipteronia; species Dipteronia dyeriana. The sequence goes on from CM065298.1 coordinate 90,819,522, forward strand.
TGCATCTATTTGAGAAGGTTACATACATCATATCAACTTGGTTTGATTGGTTATAGTTTTATTCAATTATCACATGTTCACGTTGACAAAATATTTTATTTGAAAATAGATTAAATAAAGAAATGTCAGAGAAATTGCAGATACTAAAAATAAGGGTGAATTTCTTTTTAATCCCTCTAGTTTGACCTAATACACAAACTGATCCCCTGGTTTTGAGATTTATCGTGACAGGTCCCTATAGTTTCAAAAAATGTCAATTGCAGTCCCTACCGTCCAATTCCGTTTGGGTTCGTAAAAATTTCATCCAAGTGCTAAGGGTAAAACGGTAACTTACCATAATAAATATAAAAATCTGATTAAAAATTAAATATTAATTAATTTAATTAAAAAAAAGCATTAAAAAAATATATAAAATAAAATCAAAATCTTATCACATCACCGCCCCATATCATCACTTCAAACACATCTGAGTTTGGTTTGATCAATTCAAACGGATTGAACACCACTCCATCAAACCAATTAAAAAGCAATGTTCAAAATCAACTGAACACACCCCAAACCAATTTGAGTTTGGTTTGAGTTGAAGATCTATGGAAGCGCCTTCCTCTCTCTCACTCTATATTCTATCTCTCTCTCCTTATCTACCAAACTCAATTACCAGATCACCTAAAATCGAACCAGATCTAACAAAATGGAGTGTTCGTAGAGGTGGTAGGTGGTGGATTTCAAAGGTGATGTTGCCGTGTTTGTCCAATTGTTGTGATGGTGTGTTGTTATGGTTTTCGGTTTCTGAGTTTTAGGTCTAGGTTTGGGTCTGGTGAAGATTATGGTGGTTCGGTTATGGGTCTTGGTGTTGTGGTGTTGGTTGAATCATTTGAGTGTTGATGAACTGCGATTTTTGGGTTTGTGATGAATCATTTGATGATTCATGATATTGTTATGGTTTGTGATTTCTGGGTGATTTGTTTCTTTATTAATCTGATAAGAAATTGGTGGGTCTGGTGTTTGAATTTTTTTTTAATTTGGATTTTGGTGGTGGGACGAGGTTTTTGGGTGGGTTTCATGGTAGGTGGTGACTAGGGGTGTTTGGCTTCGGCGGCGCGAGAGAGATGAGACCAGGGTTTAGTAGTAGTAACAGTGGTTTCTAATGATGGTGGTGGTTGATCGAGAGAGAGAGAGAGAGAGAGAGAGAGAGAGAGAGAGAGTTGAGAGCTGGGTTTGTTGGTGTCTGATGGTAGATGGAGAAGAAGAACAGATGAGTGTAAAGAGAGAATGTGTCTGGTTTGGGTTTGGGTTTGGGTTGATTATATTGATCAGATAAGAAACTTGATTGGTGTTGTTGGTTTTGTTTGTGATTGAAAATGGGTTTGGTTGATTGGTATGGTTCTATGGATGATGTTTGATGAACCCAGAACTGGGTTTAGAGATGATTTTTTTTTTTTGTTAATTACAGTTATATTTATTTCATTATTTTTTCTTTTGATTAAAACATAAGTCAGGGGCAACATGGTCATTTGACCTTTTGTCCTGTTAGATTTCACTTTTTCAACGGAAAATTATCAAAAGGACTAAACAAGGTAATTCTCAAAACCGGAGGGCCAGTTTATGTATTAGGTCAAATTAGAGGGACTAAAAAGGAATTCACCCTAAAAATAATAAATATATGTAAAATAAGAGTGATGCTAGAAATTCCTACTGAGTCCTGAGATGGTGATTGAATTGCATTGTTATATGGATCTTGAGATGATCCCATGATTAGCAATTTAGTATGTATCCACAAGTCATTCAAAACAATTGCTATCGTAGTTGGGACGCAAATGTCGGAATGCCAAGTTGGGATATGTAGCACTCATAATAGAAAGAGCTTGAGAAAATGCAGTGTGTTCTTAAGATGCCAGATTATGTAGTTATAACTTGAACCTCCTTGAAATTTAATGAAATTACCATAACGAGCACGGGGCTGTAATGCCTAGTTAGCTAATTTAATTATCTTAGGCTATGTTTGGGATTTCTTTTATTTCTCAAGTTTTAAGTAAATGGGTGTTTGGTAAATTTTCCAAAAGCAAATTATTTATCAATTTGCTCCACCAAGAAGTAGCTTTTGAGAAGTTGGTTGAGGGTTGCTTTTTGAAACAGAAGCTAGCTTATTGTTTATGCAATTTTCTGAATACCCTCACTATTATATTAAAAGACAATATTACCCTTATATTTAATAATAATATAATAACATATTTGAAATTTCTTTTCAACAAAAAATTAAAAATTAAAAATCTAAAACAAGAACTGGTGGCCACTACCGGAAGTTGATGCTGGCGGAGGAGGACCGGCCTTCTCCGACGACGAAGTTGCCAGAGGAAACCAGCTCCTCCGGCTCTCTCCAACCTCAAACTCAGTTTCGTCTTCTTCCACCTCATCCTTCGATAACGACTTCCTCAAAACGCCATTGTTTCACGCCTGTCAAAGCTTCGGTGTACACCCGTTGAGATTCCTTCTCAAAGGCCGGTTTTGCTCCGTCATGATTCCGTCGAGATTTCGTCGCAAAGCCTTCCCGCAGAGATTCCATAATTTTGGTTCTGCTCCGTCGTGACAAATCTCAACGAGATTGGTTCTTCTCCGTCTTGATTCCGTCATGATTTCTTTGCAAAGGGCGGTTAACGACGATCTCAGTGGAGCTGGAAATGGAGGAAGAGAGTTGACACTGGAGTTGCAGAGGTTGACTGTTGAGTTGTTGGTGAAGAAGGAAACTGAGTTGACTCGAAGGAGAGCCTGAGTTGACTAAATGATAATTTTTTTCCTGAGTTGACTCGATGAAAATTTTGTTTTTTATTTCTTTTTAAATGCTTCTTATTTATAATATTTATTGATGTTTATTTTAGTCATTTTGTTTGATATATTTTCCATCATTTTAAAAGTTAAGCAATTTTAAAATTTAGTTTACCAAACACCAACCTATTTTTTTCTTAAGTTGATTATTTCCTAAATTAAGCTATAAACAGACTATAACTTAAGCAATCTCAATCTTAGTGTAAGAAATTGCGTCACATATATGTTTTTTCTATGTGCCTCTCTTTTCAATCTAATTGATTTATGGGTTATCATTACGAGTTTGGGCCCATAAGGTAGTCTGTTTTTTTTTTTTCTCTTCAATGATATTGTTTTTCTTTTCTGCATTCATCTGTATGTAGCCCTTTGGACATCATCACCACCCCTGGAAAGAGGAAGGAATGAATCAGAAGGGGTGCTGGAAAACTAATGATCGATAAAGCTGCTGAAATCCGGAAGATCCATTATTGGAAAGCAAATGAAAACACAAGTTCTTGGAAGACCTTATTGAGCCTGTATTGTGGAGACGTTTATATGATGCAAGGAGTTTCTAGCACTGGGAAATGTATTTCCAGACTGGAGTTCTCCATCTCACATATCTCCAGGATGCTTGTGAGTATCAGTTAGCTTAGCTGTCAAGATCTTTTATAGTTAATGAAAGAGGTCTTGATCAAATATGGTTTTTCCGAAGATGTGATTACGTTTGAATTGTCATATATTTATATACATGTAAAAAGAATGTGTAAGAAACTTTTTATTGTAATCAATCAGCTATATTATTTTGATGACAGCTGAGATAATTGTCAAAACTAACATTTTTTTTAAATTAAAATTTACTTTTAACCTTATTTTAAAAATGAAATCATAGTTAACCAAATTTTCTAAAAATTATTCAAATTTAACCTAAAAGTGACCAAAATACCTTTAGGGTTTTTTTTCATCTCTTTTCCATCCCTCTGTTTTTCACTCTCTCTCCTATTTCTCCATCTTCTGTTTTACTCTCATGGTTCATACTCTACTATGGAGTTTGTCTTCATAACAATCATTACTAAACTCGTATCCACATCCATTATCATCTCATTTTCTATTCCCTTACGCTATTATTTTGTTTCCATTTATTTATTCTTTTTGTCTACCATGAAATAATGATGTCATTTTGTGTTGTTTTATTGTTTAAATATTCTAATATTGTTTGTTGATAGTCTATATTTGATGGGTGTTGGTAGTATTTTACATTACTTTGTTATTATGAACATTAATTTTCAGATTTTCCAAATTTATGGGTGTTCTGATGACATGATAATATGATATATTGTTATGTAATATTTTTTAGTTTATCATATAACATGTGTTTGTCATGTAATATATTTCTGGGTTTTCTAATGAACATTACATGATATGATGCCGTGTAATATTCTTTTTGAAGTTTATCATGCAACATGTATTTATTATGTAACAAATTTCGGGATGTTTTAATGAATATTACATGATATTATATTTATAAAAAAAAAAATCCATCATTTAACATTTGTTTGTCATGTTATTACCGGTTAATCTTGCACTATTTTGTTTGTCATGTAATTTTATTAATTCATCATGTAACATTTGATTAATCATGTAATACTCATTAATGAAACAATTGCCATGGAGTATTAGGGGTTGTTTGTTTTTTCCATTTAAAATTTAATGGGTCTGAATCATAATTATTAAGTTGTTTTATTTATTTTGTTAAGCGGTCAAACAATTTAAATTTTTTAAAAAACAACTTAAAATAAAAAGTAAAAAATCATGACTTTTAACTTAATTGCAAATCACTTAATTGTATTAAATGTAATATAAGATCTTTTCTTCTGATATTATCCCTTTATATATAACATATTTTTAATTTCATTAAAATTACATATGGTATAGAAATCTTTATTTTAATATATTGTTTATTTTAAATAGCTTTAAAAATAAAAAAGAACTATAATTACGGTGTATATTGGTGTTTAATATCGATACTTTATTATTATATTATGGTGATAGATAGATAGATAGATAGATAGATAGATAGATATATATATATATATATATATTACAGTGTTTTGTGCGAGTTTTCCTGATGTCCTTTTTATTTAAAAAAAAAACATATTTTCTTTTCTTAGAAAAATGAAATTTGTTTGTAATAAAAGATGAAGATCATATGTGTTCATATATAATTATTATTTTTAAATTGTTTTTATTTCATATTATATGTATAATTGTTTAATATAGGTATAGACAATTTTAAACAAAACAAATGTGTTGACAATATATTCAGATTTCAGTCTCTATTCAGTTATTAGAAAAATTCAGGACTGTCAATCAATCTTAACATTACAAAACTTAAACATTGCTGAAAAATCAAAACTTGTCAATAATCTCTCTATAACAACAAAATAAAGTGGATTCGTAATCACAAATGGCGTCGATAAAATCACCAAGAGTAAACATACTTTTTTCTTGGATAACATAAAATAAAAACTGGAAATTTTTAATTTTCCATGGAAACAAACATAAAAATTGGCAAAAGTGTCAGACGATTACTCCTCTAGTCGGCGCCGAGGTCTCGTTTATGACGATTCTTCGTCTCGTCGGCGCCGAGGTCTCAACTAACTATAAATGAGAACAAAAGATTAGGGTTGTCATTCATGTAAGGACACTTTTGTCTTTTCATAAGACATGTTGGTTTAAAACGAAATTTTAACCCAGCCTGGTTACTTTTGAATTTTGCAAATTTCACTTGGTTAAAAAAAAAAAAATACCTCATGACAGTTTCATCTGCTGAGGAAACCACAGATATGATGATGTCTTAGAACATCATGATATGATTGGAGGAGTAAGTAGTACAATGGTTTGATTCATCAGGTTTCTTGATAATTGAATTCAAAGACTCAAATCAAGTCGGATGCATCGGTTTATAGCAATGGTATGGTTTTGAATTTAGGTTTTGTAAATCCCTACCAGTTATGCCGTTAAATTGTGAGAGACCTCAAAATTGGGCAAAAATTGTCATGCTATCAAGTAGGATGTCTAGCAGATCTTGCTATCAGGACTCAGGAGTAGAAGTTTATATGTTTTGAACTCATACACTAATTTAACTACTTGTAGTTGACTGCAAATATAAACACACAAGTAAAAGAAAAACAAAATAACAAAATTTGTACAATCGTATGAGGTGAAGCATGTCTGTGAAGCCTCTCCTCTAGGAGAAAATCTCTGGTGTATCTATTCACTAAAGATTTGACACGTTCTCCTACTCTTGAGGCTCTGGTGTCCTTGAGAAAATCTTCTGTGCAAAATTTGACACGTCGTCCTCTTGGGGCCGAGTTTATCTTCACCCATAGTGGACTTAATTAAAAAATGTTAAAAAGGAAAACAAACAAAAGAAAGGACACAACAAGTACAATACTACAGATTCTTGCTTCTTCTTTTTTTTTTTTTTTTTAGGATAACATATTCATGCTGTTTTGTTTTTTGAAAGAGGAAGATACATTGCTATTTGATACATAAGAATAGAGATTTGTCAGATTTCATCATCCCATAGATCTTGAATTGTCTTGTATGGACTTGTGGTTTGATTGACAAGAAAGTCTCCTCTCATGATCTTCCACTCTTTTAATTTGTCCATTTGAATCACATCTTCATCGTCCAATTTTAGATTGATGGATGCCATGTTCTCCCTCATCCTTTCTTGATTGAAACTCTTCACTATCACACTTGATCCCTTTGATAATCCCCATTTTAGAGCAACCTTCACAAAATTCATTAGAATCTTAATTAGTCACGTTTTTTATTTTACCGAACATTAAATATGATTACATAACATTCTCGTATGGTAATCATTTTCAAAACTACAAATATTGCTTAGTTTTATAAACTGTTTTAAGATCATAAAGTGAAATGATAAATCTGTGGAAGTGGTTTGAAATATATGCTATAGATGTTAAATTAATTGAAATTTCATTTAAATGAAGGATAAAAATGTGAATATTGAAGATTGTGATATATGTATTTACCTGAGCTGGAGTTGCATTGTGTTTGAGAGCAATGGAATGGATGACAGGGTTTTCAATCACAGCCGTTGATCCCCAGGAGTTCCCGGGCCCACCAAGGGGTGAATAAGCGCTGACGTGGATTTTGTTTTCTGCACAAACCTCACGAAGCTTGTCTTGCCTCCACATTGGATGCATTTCCACCTGTAAAATGTTACCCCTTTTAGTTGACTTTTTTTTTTTTTTTTCCTTTTTTGAAATATTACAGTTAATTTTAAAAAATGAAACGTGAATCAAACCCATAAAATTATTTACAAGGGCATATCACTAGGGCATTATAAAATTAGTTTAAATTATAATTTTTTAAAATAAATTAGTATAAAAATAAGTGCATTTACTTCATAAAATTGGTCCCTGTTTTTGGTGAAAAAGAGAGCCCAAAATTTAACCCTCACCCAAATCAATTTTTTTTTTTCTATTTATAAAATCTAAATAATTTAATTTAAAATCTTAGTTATCACTTTTGATATTGTCACATGTTATATTTTCAGTAATTATCCGATTAGGGGCACTGTTGGCACCATCCAATGGTGTGCCCAATGCATCAGCAATCTTATAGTTATTATGCATGTGGCAGCCACGAATTGCAAACAAGGATAAAAAAAATTGCATAGTACCTGATTGACGGCTGGAGGAACAGAAGCAAAATCTAAGAGCCGTTGGATCTTGTTGGACGAGAAATTGCTGACACCAATACCTCTACACAAACCCATATCCAAGCATTTCTCCATGGCTGCCCACGTGGCTTCAAGCTCCAACTCGACAAAGTCTTGTTCATTGGGCACAGCATAACATGCCCATTCCTTCAATTTCACTGGCCAATGCACCAAGTACATGTCTACATATTCCATCTCCAACTTCCTGCAACATTTCATTCCATTCAAATTCATTAATAACGATGACAATTTCTACTTCTTTTTTTTTTTTTAATAATCTTACTTTTCCTACAATTTCTTCTTGTAGGGATTCCAAAAATATCTTTTGATAAAAAAAAATCAAAAAATATATTGTATAATTTCGATTTATTACAAAAGGGTTTTTGGGTTGGGACAAAAGTTTTTAAATAAATAATTCATATTTATTCTTTTAATATATTAACCTTTTTTCAATAATCAAATCACAATCATTATGGGTAGAGACAATTATAACGATTGTTGGTAATTCCAAGAGATTAACATAGTTTTTGAGAACTTCAATTTCCAAAGCTAGGAAATATTCTAGCATTGGTAAGACATATATTGTCTTCGACACACAACATACGTACATGTACTTCAAAAAATCAGATGAAAAAGATCTTGGTAAACTATAAAGTCATACTTGCAAAACAATAAAAAGCAAAAGCACCCACATGCAGCAAAAAGCTAAGGAAAACAATAAAAGCTTACTTGAGAGTCTGTTGGAGGGCTGAGGCAGGATCATGGTGATCACTTCCCCACAATTTGGATGTGACGAAAACATCCTCTCTGTTCACAGTCCCATCATGAATTGCTTCTGTTAAAGCACTTCCAAGTGCTGCCTCTGAACCATATATCTTTGCTGTGTCAAAATGCCTGTAACCCATCTGTGCATTCAAATTTCAAAATATATATCAGTTACCAGCATTGAACATGCAGATGAATAGTATTACAAAACTTGCCCAATTATTGGGTTGTTCAGTTATAGATTACGGTGTTGGATGAACCAAAAGCTCACTATGTTCAGTTATAGAATTGAATCATGTTATGAGTTTCAAAAAAGAAAACAAGTAAAACACCATGATAGTGTCGATCTGTAAAAGAGCTCTGATTAAAATGGATTAATAATGCGCAGCAAACAGTAAATGAGAAGAAGAAGAACTCTCAAAGAGGCAATGCAGAGCTGTGTGGTTAATTCACAAGAGGGACCAAAGAAAAACTAAAACGTGCACCAATATTTCAATGTACCTGGAGGGCCATATGGACAGCTTGCTGAGTAGTGTGTCTGTCATTGAGAAAAGAATAAGTGCCCAGTCCAAGAACCGGTATTGTTATTCCACAGTTCAATCTCACTTGATCACTCCTCATCATATTTTCTTTGATGAATATTGATATTTGTCTCTCTCTGTTTTTACACCACAACAACACAGATATGGTTGATGCTTGATGATGATGATGGTGGTGGTCTCTAAATCTACACAAGCACAAGTATTTATACACCAGAAAAAAAAAAGTCAACATTATTTTAATTTTTAAGTGATTTGTTTGGACACATCATCATAAATGATTACATGGAAATTATTAACATATACAAATGACAAATCTGAAATAAAAGAAATGTGAAGAAGCCATGAAGAGGGGTGGGTGTAAATTATTGAGGAAGGAATACAAATCAAAAGCATGGGATCTTCCTTGTCTCTTGGGATTTCATGAGATGGCACCTATCGAGTTCCCACACCCATGTATCTTCCTTCATGACTTTTTTTTTTTTTTGGGTAGGTAATTTTTTTTTGGGTAGGTATTTTTTTTTTAAATTGGCCAAAACATTTTTTTATGCATGATTATTCGATCTGTTACAACTTACAAGAGTAAGAGTAGTTATAATTTCAAAAAAAAAAAAAAAGCAGAAGAAGAAAAGAGTAAGAGTAAGAGTAGTTACAAGTTTTTGGAATTAAAGGGTTCACTAAAATTAAAAAAATTGATCATAAAAAAAGGTTAGAAATTAAAAAAAAATGATCTCTCTCGTAGTCTCGTGATTATCCATCAATTATACATGTTCCAATACTTAAAACAGAAAAAATCAGATATAATTTGTTTTATTGTTTTATAAAAATCGTTTATAGTCACCGTCTAAAAAAAAGATGGTTTAATTGTAACCAATTAAACATGATCTTATCAAAATACCGTTTATTGAAGTTTTCTTGGCAAGCAACTAGATCCTGGAAAGCTGAACCTAGATCATAGAAAACTAAACATATATCATAGAAAAGTCGAGATTTTCATCAGGAAAATCCGTAATTCATGTTTATAAATAACAAAATAATACAAAAACATTCAAAAACCCATAAAATGTATCTCCAAAGACTATTAACATAATTTAATGGAAGATCAACACCAATAAGCTTCATCACGATATCAAAAGAGTTGTTGGGTCACCAATGAAGCAAATATGGTTTAGATCTCGTTTATTACCACTTTGCGAGTTGATAATCTTATATTTTATAAAGATTTGATGATGGAAACTAATTTGGTCTAGTTAGATTTAGAGATAAAGAGTGATAAAATTTTAACATATGAGACAAGATTGTTGGATATGACTTGAATTTCCAATGGTTACCAAACAGGATTCAACCAATGTGAAGACTTCATGGAGACGTAGGATATGTTTGGAAGTAGGAAATTGTGTTTGAGGGAGGCTTGAAGACTGAAAGAACTGAAGAAACGAATTCTGGTAGGTACTGCAGCATGGACCGCGGCACGGACATGTAGGAGTGGTCGAACTCCTGTGGATTCGTGCGGTGTTGACCACGGCGGAGGCAATTGCACCAACCACGGTATTCAGAGCGGTGGTTGACAGCGATGATCCGTGGTGTTGGGAGTGGGTGGCCAACCGCGACCCAAACCACGGTAATAGTGGATTTTGTTCAAATCAGGAATGTTGTACGAAAAGAGGAAAGATATTTTCTTCTGGAAGTTTTTGTGCTAAGCGGAAAAGGAAAAAGTTTTCTTCATGAAGAATAAGAAAGTCTTGTACTTAAAAGAAAATGATTTATTTTACACAAGAAGACTTGTCATAAATAGGAAATAGTATTTATGTGGAACAAGTAATTCTTGTACATTTAGAAGTAGGATTTCCTTTTATCTTAAACTTCCTGTAATTCATATAAATAGACTATAATAGCTGGGCTATTGGAAGTGGTGGAGCAAATTAGTAAATCTAGAGAGATCTCAAAAGAGCATTTAGTGCATTTGGGTTTAGGGTATTTTAGAGAGAGAATTATGAAAGTATGATTGTAACAATTTACTACATATTGGAATTTTCTCTTACCGTTTGGTTTTTTTCTCGATTTGGATTTTCACGTAAATTCTTGTATTATGTGTTTGAATTTATTCTCTTCTTTTTAATTATTTATTTTGTTATTGTTTTTTTGTGTTCTATCTGGTAACGCTTCCACGTAGTGACGATTTATCCGTCAATAAAGATGTGTCGGGAATAATATGAAGATGGAGATAAAAATGGTAGAAAAAGTAGAGAATATTTTGGATTTTTTTTTTGCTCTTAGACGTAAATGTTAATTTGGTATTCCTTATGAAAAGTTAAAATCAATTTCTTTAATAATTTTGGTTAAAAAAATGTGTTTGGTGAAATTTTCAAAACACATTTTGATTAATTCATAATATTTTTGTCCATATAAAATCTAGATAAAATCATGTACACCATTATTTTTATTATTTATTTTAAAATTAAATAAGAAAAAACAAATTTCAATAAAATAAATTATTTATCACTTTGTTCTAAAAAGAAACAAGTTGGAGGGGAAAACCAAAGTCTCCTCCATCATTTTTAATATGACCTAAATTTAATTTTTACTTTCAATTTATTTTTATTAGACATATATGTTATGTAATTTATTTTTATTAAATTCAACAAATACATTAGGCAGCATATTATTTTTTCTTAAACTTTTAACTATTCTAATTAAATATATTGATTTGATTTGGATTATTAATGAAAAAAGTAGTGTTTTAAAATCATACTTATTAAATCATCCAATTTGTCTGAGGTGGAAATTGTGAGGAATGTCACCTTTTTTTGGGTCCCTTGCAGTGATGTCACCTTTTTTTGGGTCCCTTGCAGTGATGTCACCGTTATAATAAGTTAAGTTTAATAGGTGAGCTACCGAAATTGCCCTTAAATAATCGATATTTTATTCTTTAAAGGCTGTCGTCCAATTTAGTTGTCTGAAAATCAATCACCTACTCCATTTTTTCTTCAGAAAATGAGCTTCATTCCAGGTATTGCAAAAGAAGGTAAATTAATATTTCTGATCTTCATTTCCAATTTTTATTGTATTTCTGTGTGGTATAACACTATATGAATATTTATGAACATGTTGTCTCAATTTTTTTATGTTGATGTCCCGGAGTTGTAAACTTTTTACAAAGAATGAACGAACATGTATGCATATTTTTTTGTATATATATTTGGCCGAGTTGAGTTGTAGTGGTGCAAACAAGTTTATAATCTTGGGCATAAAAGCTGGAAAGGTTTAAAAAAAAACTCGAAACATTTGTAAAAAAGCTCGGAAATTTGAAAAAAATCTTGAAACATTTGAAAAAAAACTCGATCAAATTCTAAAAAAGCTCAATCCAAAAAATAGATGTTGGATACGTAAAAAGAAAAGTTCGATCCCTCGAAAAAAGGCTTGATCCATCAGAAAAAAAAAACTCGATCCTTGACAAAAAAAGCTAGATTCCTCACCGAAAAAGCTCGATCCTGTACAAAAAAAACTCGATCCGCAAAAATTAAAAAGTCAAGCCATATTTGAAAAAAGCTCCAGCCATATTTGAAAAAAGCTCCAGCCATATGAAAAAAAACTCAGGCCATAAATTAAAAAGCTCGAATATGTAGAAAAAGAGCTCGGTTTTGAACAAAAAAAGCTTGATACCGTTAGAAAAAGCTCGATCATGTACAAAAAAAGCTCAATCAGTTTAAAAAAAATCTTCATATCTTACACTTTTGATTTTTGATTAATCCTTTATAATTTTAAATTTAATATGAAATATTTTTTTCTTATTAATAGTTTTTTATGTTGGTTTTGATAGGATAATGGATAGGGTGAGAATAATCATATCTTACAACGGTCGATGAGAGCAATTACCAAACGGAAATAAGAGATATTTAGGCTCCGATAACCAAGGTTTGTATGTGTCAAAGAATTTGAGTTACGACGAACTGGTGTCGATCATGCAAACCATTGTGAAGTTTGATGAGAACAAATACAGTGCTGAGCTACAGTCTCTATCAATTGTTCCTGGGACTACATGTCATACATTTATAAGAAACAATGATGATGTTCAGTTTATGCTAGGGGAAAATAGGGTGATCCCTCAAGTATGTGTTAGTATAATTGAGATGCCAGCAGGAGATGTCATTGGTGAAGATATCCCTCATTCTGATAACACCCAACAATTTCGATTGTCAGGCGGAAGCAACCAATTGTTCACAGAAAGAAGTGGGATTGATGGTCGGGAAAACATATGTGCTGTCCCACCGGAAGTAGCCGCCTATGATAATAGACCGAGACCTCAATTCGACGATATATTTGGTTGACATATTGAGATGAATGGTAGATAGTACAACCACCAATACAATGACATCTACAATGACATCAACAATGAGGAGAATACAACACTGAATGTTGGGGTGAATCATGAGGTGGATAATGAGGGCAATTTAAATTCTATAGAAAATGTAGAGGACAATCAGGATGATGCAGAACCTATCGAAACCGAAAGACGTGTAAGACATGTACACAGATTTAGTTCCAGTGCACCAGATATAGCTGGGACTTCCGAGGGGAGGGTTAATATAACTTCAGATGATTCTGATAATGCCACAACATGGGTTATTCCAGGAGCAGAATCATACTCGTTTGGTATTGGTGGAAGCAGGAACTTAGTTGAAGATGAACCTACAAACATGATATATAAATGCCAATTTTTTCCAACGAAAAAGGATTTGAAGAAACTAGTAGGCCATTTTGCAATGCGGCAGAACTTCGAGTGGAAGGTGAAAAGGTACAATAAGACAACATTACATCTAGTTTGTTTGATGGGAAATTGTACGTGGAAGTTAAGAGCGGTGAGGAGAGATGAAGGCATATACTTTCAATAAGAAGTTTTGTCAACGAACACACTTGTCCGTTAGAGGAAATTCACCGCCAGCACCGACAAGCTAGTGCAGTCATAATCGGAGAAGAAGTTATTGCACCTAGACTGCAACAACAAGATGGTCGACTAATGCGTCCAAAGGACATAATCGCCTACATGAAATCAATGTATGGAATCCAAATCATGTACAGTAAGGCACACGCCGCCCTCGATTATGCGTTGTCACTGACATATGGAACGCATGAGAAAACCTTCCAACTGGTTCCATCATTTGATTACGTTTTGGAACAACAAAATCCCGGTACAATCACTGACTTACAGTGCGACGAAGATGGTAAATTTCTATACTTTTTCATGTCAATTGGTGCCTCAATTAGAGGATTCCAGACGTGTATACGTCCAGACATTGCCGTTGATGGTACCCATTTGAAGGGACGATTCCGGGGTATAATGTTTGTTGCAACAGCACAAGATGGGAACGAACAGGTGTATCCAATTGCTTTTGGGTACGGCGACTCAGAAAACAACCTTTCATGGGAGTGGTTTTTGGATTGCTTGAAAGGTGCCCTAGGTCGTATTGATGAGCTAGTTTTCATTTTTGATAGACATACAAGCATTGAAGCAGAGATTTCTAAAGTGTTCCCTTATGCCACCCATACCATATGTTGCTGGTACTTTGCTGAAAATATCAAAAAGCGATTTCATAGGAAGGATGTTGCCACAATAATGTACAAAGCAGCCCGCACATACACCGAGTTTGAATATAACCAGCATATGGAAGAGTTAAGAAACTTGCACCAGAATGCATACGATTATGTAATTGATGCCGGTCCACACAAGTGGTCCCGTGTCGGAAAGAAGGTACAGGGTGATGACGACTAATGCTGCAAAATGCATAAACTTATACCTAAAATTAGCACGCCAACTGCCTATGTTGACTCTAGCTGAGTTCATTAGGAATATGCTGCAACGGTGGTTTCATGATCGCTATAGAGCTGCACAAACCATGAGTCATCAGTTGACCGATGCAGCACATCTTGTGCTCTTAAAACGTGTGGAGAAGTGTGGTTATTTGACAGTAAATCCAGTCGACTGGAACATTTTCTCGGTCAAGCGGTCTGGAAAACAGTGGACTGTTGACTTAGCCCGGAAGACTTGTACTTGCAACAAATTTCAAATGGATCATTTTCCATGTTCTCACGCCCTTGCGGCGGCACGGTACATTACTGAAACTTGGACTTCACAACTTTGTGTTCGTACTGGTCATTTTCTCGGTAAAGTTGATCATTTTCAATGTTTTTTACAGGGAACGAAACTTGGACTTCACAACTTTGTGTGCGGACTACTACAAGAGATAGACACTTATTAACGCGTACTCGGTTCCTATTATACCGATGGGCCATCCTTCCACTTGGGTTGTACCATCTGACATTGCTCAGAGGGTGATTTTGAATCCAAACTCCAGGAGAAAAGCAGGACGCCCGAGGGCGGGTCGCCATGTCTCGTATTCGAAGAGGACAACTATACAATCCTGTAGAAGATGTGGACAACCAGAGCATAATTTCAGGAGATGTTCTAATCCACCTATGATTAATGAAGGTACAAGAAGAGGTGTTCCCAATGAATACCGTCGCAAGTGTAGCATCTGCCATTCAATTGGACACAACAAACAAACGTGCCCTAACGTTGACTCTAATAAGGAATGAATGACAAAGTTTCGATCACATTGAAAATTTTTGGATGTGTATCAGATTGTAGTAATTTAGATTTGCAATAATTATTTATTAATGAATGAATTAATATTAATGAATGAATAATGAACGGATTAATATTCATGAATTAATTAGATGTCTGTGTACATATAAAATGGGAATATATAAAAAATCACTTGGCGGACTTGGAGTTAGAAAAAATCTTCACAGCCATTTTCTCTCGAATGATCCCCATGTCATCCTCTGACCAATCAAAAGGCCTTCGACCCGTCAGTATGTACTCGATAAGTCTCAAAGTATGAGGATCACAGTTACCTCTGCAATTCGGCACATAAAACACCATTTGAAATCGTTCATAAAGAATATCTAAACACGTGAATGAAATAGAATGTCTTACGATTTCTTTCGTTGGGGACTGTAGAAGTATGCACCAGGCTGATCGAAAAGGGCTTATTTTCCTTATGGATCGCCCAACGACCAGATCGTCGTGCTGTGTGGAACCCCGCGTCACTCAACATGGAGGGTAAAAACCATCGTAATGGCCAGACCTGCTGGTGCCTGATCTGATAAGGGACTTCCTGTCTCTAGGGGTTATAAATGTCAATATTCCCGGACAAAGGTAGACGCTCACCACCAGCCAATGTTGGGCCCCACCGTTGTACGGAATCAGCACCTGTAATAGTTTGCATGCCGTGTTAACTGAGGATATACGAACAGTTTTTTTTAAATCATCTCCATCATGTAACACTTACCAGGTCAACCACGTGTCATGGGCGGTTTTCACTCGTGGTTGCTCCACGGACCGTCAGAAGGTCCTCTTCCAACCATCGGGACTGTAACACATTCCACCTTGCCGTGGTCACAGCACCGTGCGAATCGCGAGGCATCATCCTCTCCCACATATACAACATAAGTGGCTATACAAGCATTGACAATATCATACTAATAATAAATAACCAGAAAATCCGATTTGATTCCCAAATGTTATACCTACTTACATAAAATTGTGTATCCAACACGTTGATCCTCTGGTTGTATACATTGTGGAATCCTCGCTGACGCTTGCGAAGAATATTGAGGTATGCATCCATATGCTGACAAACAGTAAAACCACCATAATTGTTAACAATTCAACAATACTTACACAAACGTTAATATGAAATTTAATAAGTGCGTACCGTGTCCTCCAAGTCCATGAAGTTGGACTGCATACACACGAACCATCCCGCGGTAACTGGTGCCAGGACGTCCACATCATGTCTGTTTAATGATTTAATTACCTTAGCTATACATAAATTAGAATAAACAAGAAATGTACATCTATTTGTATTATAAAAAGTTAGACTCACTGTTCCCCGTTAATGTTCCTTTTGAAGGCATTGTATGCCGCAAGTTCGTCAGCGTCCACTAGTCCGTGGGGGTCAAAAATGTGTTCCACGGACTTGGGCCGTGTCCTCGACCTCTTTGGACGGCATGGATCTGTGTAAGGGCTCACCAACTGCCATCCGTGCTTACCTAAATGCTTCGATGTGGGGAAGGGGACCGCTCTGACGATACAGATGTGCTGTGTGGAAGAGGGGACTGCTCTGACGGCACGAACGTGCTGGGTGGGGAAGGAAACAGCTCTGACACCACGGACGTGCTGGGTGGGGGAAGGGATCGCTCCGACACCACAGAAATGCTGGGTGGGGAAGGGGACCGCTCCGACACCACAGATGTGCTGGGTGGATCGATGTGCTAGGAGGTGGGGGGATCGATGTGCTGCGAGGTGGGGGGTCATCCCGGTGTGTACGCATGGTCGAACCTTGAAGCCTCCGGATCATATCCAGTAACAATCGTTATTGCTGATGGTCCTCATTACTCTTCCGGATCATATCCAACAACTCCAAGTGTTGACGTTCTCGATCCTCACCACTCTTCCGGAGGGCTTCACGCACATCGTTCAACATATCTGCCCACGTAGCCTGAAATCATGTCTACATTGTTAGTAAGAAACTATCAACACGTGTTAATAAAAAACACTAAACTTTGTTTTCAACTTACCTCTCCATCACGTCTAACGCCCCCACGGGAATCCCCTACAGATGTACCATGTCCGGAGGTGGAAACATGAACCCACTTATGCCTATGCCTATGCCTTTCTCATTGAGGGTCTGTCTCATATCCCTCACTGTCACTGGGCCTCAAACTTCCAGCAGCGGGCTCAGATCTCTCACTGTCAATGGTCATGTCTGTACCACTGATCCCGCCTAAGGTGGTCTGATCAGGGACCTCAGGCGGCATATCAGCCATGCCATTTTCTACATACAGGCTTTCTCCCTCCCCCCCCCCCCCTCGTCTAGCCAGACATAGTATGGTGCCTATCTCTCAGCTGGTGTCGGCACCAGTTCCTTGATCGCAAACATCTGAAATATTAGTTAGAACAATGTCATTGTACAAATACTAACTAATAAAAACATTAACAAAATAAATACATACCCCAGCTTTGAAAATCTTTGATAGCTTCTTCCCTCTCGGTTGTTTGGTCAACTCCCACTTCAAAATACGGGGAGTCAGATCAGTAACCCTCTGGGCGCCGACTGCTTCAGCCAAATCAGGGATCACCTCCAAAGCAAATATCTGCATCAAAGATAAGTACGATAAGTATCCATACAATTTTGGGCACCAACAATAAAGTACAATTTGTAGGTCGAACTTCTTACCAATAGGGCATGAGATAGACCGTATATGTTGTAGGTCTCCACTCTGTGTAGGTCAGCGCCCTTTTCCTGTTGGCGTCGCTCGAACCCGTCTCTTCGCCCGTCAAACGCATGCTTGAATAAGTAAATAGAATGCATGTACACGTGGGCACCCCACGGGAACTCGTCGAACGCATCGAGCTCCTCAACCAGCTAAAACTTCCAAACTGGAATCTTGAATCTCTCATCCACCCCCATCAGTATCCACTTCAGCATATATAAGAGGCAGAGGTTGACAGCATCGTACGCCTTTCCAAACTCTGCGTCGGTGACAACACCCCTAATCTGCTCTAGCGACACCTTATCGGCTCCAGGAAAGTACCGCTCATGTATGCCATTCTCCACTGCTGCAT
Source organism: Dipteronia dyeriana (assembly GCA_032871835.1). Classification (NCBI taxonomy): domain Eukaryota; kingdom Viridiplantae; phylum Streptophyta; class Magnoliopsida; order Sapindales; family Sapindaceae; genus Dipteronia; species Dipteronia dyeriana. Next base: position 90,838,072 of record CM065298.1, read on the forward strand.
ACATGGTGGTCTCTGGTATAACTCCAAAACGCAGTCCGGTGATCAAGCAAAATTCCACCTTCGAAAACCTCACCGGCTGGTTTTGTAACACCCATGTCTTAGGCCCAATTGAAAGGCCCAATTTGAAAATAAAATGGGATAAGCGTGAAACAGAAAGGCATCAGGTGAGTAAGCCTAAGTGGATTGTATGGCTGACAGGCAGCTGTGAGCTTGGTTAATTAGCTCACAACTTCAGTTGTGTCCTTCCATACGTATATATATATACGAGGATAATTGTTGTGAGAGCTAGAAAGCAGTAGAATCCAGCGGAAGAAAGGAAAGAGAAGAAAAGAGAGAAGTCAGTGAAGCTCTCTCGTGATTATAGATTTCAGTTGATTATTCTTTGATATCCAGTTTCTAATTGGATCTTGTGATTGTTAGGGAAAGAAGACGAAGGGAACCTAGCATATTCAGTCTGAATTAAGCTTGACTTCTAAGTTGTGAGTGAATTAAGTTTCAGTTTTGTTTTTAACTCAAAGGTTTCCAGTTTTATGATTAAGATTAATTGTTGCAAATCTTTTAAGATTTTTATTGCTTTTTATGATTGATGGTGATGATACAGAGAACTGAAAGTATATATTTTATGCTTATATTAGCATTCAGAAACAGTATATTATTTTCATGAATTATCAAGAAGAGATTATGATTTTTATAAAAGCACCATGTAAGTACCTTCCCAGTTATATTATGGTTGGCTTTTGGGGCCGTTCTACACATATGTATGTCATGAGTCGCTCTGCATGTGCATGACCAGAGAAAGAGTAATAGAGTCGCTCTGCACTTGTATGACCAGAGAGTCGCTCTGCCCGAGCATGACCAGAGAAAGAGTAATTGAGTCGCTCTGTTCGGGTATGACCATAAGTTATTCATGACTGCGTTTGCCCAAAGTATTTCGGCTTACGTATGGAGGATATCCCCGGTATGAATTTGGTGAAGATTAAGATTTTATAAAGTATTTATTCTTGTTCAGCAAAGAGAAGCATTCAGTTTATTCAGTTTATTCAGCACGAAAGTAGATATATTATCTTATACCTTGTATTACTGAATGCTTATTGTTAAGTGGTTTAGAAAAGTGTTTTTAAAAGTTTTCATTCACTCACTGGGCGTTAGTGCTCATCATTTCACTCTTAAATATTTATCCAGGTAGCTGCTCGGTTGTGCGGACTCAGAAGTTTTGAGGCGGGCCACTCGATGACATCATGAAGCATAAAAGTCATGCATTTTAAATTTTCATGTACATATTTAGAAATATGAGGTCGGCATGGTCGGGACGGTAGGCATGGTCAGAACGTGGTCGGATTTCTACTCGGTCTGTTCGGCCCACTTGACCTACTCGGCCCACCTGACCTACTCGGCCTACTCGGTTTCTTACTCGGCCTGTTCGGTTTCCCACTCGGGATGGACTGGTTACTTAGTTTTTAAAGTGGTCGGTTTTTGGTCCGAACGGCCATTTTTGATAAACTTTTTGTAACGAACGAAAATATGTAAAGGAATTGCAATTATGTACATTTTACACTCGCCAATATTCTCCTTACATTTTGTTTGATTAAAAACAAGTATTTCCTATAAAAATTTCAGCAGAAAGTCCTTTTATCATGCTAGTAAATGTAGAGCCCATATGGTTTCCCTAGTACTCAAGAGAGGAGTCGGGGCAGCCCACAGAGCCTCCCTCGTACTCAAGAGAGAGGAGTCGGGGTGGGTCCCTTCAGGTTTCCTAACATGAAGTACATCTCATCTGTTGGGCCGTTATGATGGAGCTCCCTCAAAAGCAACCGATGGATATTACCACCGGAAAACTTCATCTCCCTATGCATCGTTAGGAAATGCCCGAAACATGACGCCATGAACCGCCGGCGGTCTTCATCTCCAAATTCTACAGGGGCACGGTTCAGCGCGTCGTCTATATGGGCGAGGGCATCAAAATGGTTGTGTCTTGCGCTCGTACCAGTATCCTTCTGGAGTTTTAAGCGAATCCCTCAACCTAATTCTCATATGCAATGTAACATAAATGCAACATCATTAAACAGAACAAATAAAAAAGCTCGATCCAATTAAAAAAAAAACTCGAACCTATTGAAAAAAACTCGAATCATTTTTAAAAAAGCACGAATCATTTTTTAAAAGTAAAAAAAAAGATCCCTTTTAAAAAAGCTCAATCCCTTTAAAAAACGCTCGATTTATAAAAAAAGCTCGATTCCTTTTCAAAAAAGGCTCGATCCCTTTCAAAAAAGCTCGATTGTTTTACAAAAAACCTCGATTCCTTTTGAAAAAGCTCGATCCCTTTTAAAAAAGATCGATCCCTTTTAAAAAAGGCTCGATCCATTTTCAAAAAAGCTCGATTCCTTTCAAATAGGCTCAATCAAATTCAAAAAAGCTCGATTCTTTTTCCAAAAAGCTCGAAACCTATTCAAAAAACCTCGATCCTTTTCAAAATGGCTCGATCCAATTAAAAAAAAAATCGATTCATTTTCAAAAAAGCTCGATCCCTTTAAAAAAAGCTCGATCCCTTTTAAAAAAAGCTCGATCCCTTTTAAAAAAGGCTCGATCCCTTTTAAAAAAGGCTAGATCTCTTTTCAAAAAAGCTTGAACCTATTCAAAAAAGCTCGAAACCTATTCAAAAAAGCTCTATCTATTTCAAAATGGCTCGATCCAATTCAAAAACAGCTCGAACCTATTCAAAAAAGCTCGATTCGATTTCAAAAAAGCTCGATTCCTTTTCAAAAACGCTCGATTCTTTTATAAAACACTCTATTCCTTTTCAAAAAAGCTCGATTCCTTTTCAAAAAAGCTAGATTCCTTTTCCAAAAAGCTCGATTCCTTTTCCAAAAAGCTCGATTCACCAAAACCTAATTTTCACGAAAAAAAGCTCGACTAAACAAATAAGCTCGATTCTCTTAAAAAAAGTCTCGATAACCCAGATTTCATCTTCCTCAACTGATATTCAACCAAATTACAAACCCTAACCTAAACCACAACCATTCTCACATCTCTATTTTAACCGGTTTCTACATTTGCTATCAACAAAACTCAATTCAAACATGTAATGCAAGTTAACAACAACAAAAAGGAGGAAAAATAACCAATCTTACATTTGTCAATCGCAGCTCTTCCGGTCACTTTACCGTCGATTAGTTTCACGTCGGTTTGACTGTTGCTTCTCTCTGACTTTGAAAACGACAACTTCCTCACTGTTAAAATATTTCAGGGTATTTTTGTCTCAAAGACTCTTTTGGTGCCTTTTAAACATATATTAATAAAGTGATGATATTTGTACAACACACCCCTCAAATAGTACTAATAATTTTTTGACCCCTTTGGCTGAGTGGTAATAAAGTTCATTTACACTTGACAATGTCTTAGGATGGAGCCATTATATACCTATTAGTTTTGAATTTAAAGAGTAAAAAAATTATAAGCTTTAACTATACATAATCTGTACAAAATTCTCTCTAAAATAAGAAAGCACAACTAATTCTTTTCAATTTTCAAAGCTAATTTGAAGGAGGCATGATCTAAACAAGGACAATGATGGGCAAACTATAACAATTGAGGAGATTTATATATAATTTTTCTTTAAATAAACAAATTTGCTCCAAACTTGGCCTTTAGACTAGACTCAAGGTTGCCTTTGTAATTATTGTATATATATTGACAATTATAATTAATAAGATTTTTGAAAGAATGATAACATGAACCTATAAAATGCAGGTGCAAGTGACATACACTAAGCTAACCTCACTTCATATTAAAAAAAAAAAAAAATTGAAATATTCTTTCAACACTTAAAAGTCAGATTAGTTGGTAACTTGGTACCCTTTCAGTTTTCAAAGCAACCGTTAATCACAACTGCGAAGTGCTAAGTGCTAACTTCTCTCCTGCATTAGGCCAAAATTAAAAAGCTTGAAAAAAAATGGCAAAATTGATTCTGTTGGCCGACTAAAACAAAAAGTAATGTATAACAAATAAATAAATAGTGGGTATTTTGACTTGGAAATTTATCAATGGAATGTATAAATAATTAAAATAATGAATGTGTTGAATTTAAAAATATTGTCAACATATATTAAATATAAGTTTGTATTGACTTATTTGTTTAACAAGACTATTTTTCTGTAGTTGATGATGTCTACGCTTGGACTTTTTTTAGACGTCAACGTGAAAAGTGGTAAGCACTACTTGTCTCATGTCAAATGACTCATGAGTCATCACCCGTCGAGAGTTCAAAAATATAATGTCAGCACAAAAATAATAATTCTCAAATAGTCTATTAGGGACCAGAAACGTTGTATAGAAATAGAAGTGAGTTGAAAATATTATTATAAAAAAATACGACAAAGATAACAATAATATATATATATATATATATATATATATATATATTGTTTTTTTAAAGCGTTATAGGAATTATTATAATAGAATTATCGAAACGTATCGAGATCAAATAATATATGTACGGTTAAGAAATATATTTCTATAACAGTAGATAACTGCTATCATAAACCGAAAATAAAACTCTCCATACATACATGTAAAATTTGTATGGTGGGAATTGAACCTCTTACCAATAACATTGAAAAGAGGTGAAAGGGATGTGTAAAACCAACTTTATTCAGAGTTAATGTGCACACCCACATAATTATGACCGATGATTCAAGTTATATTTCTCTTCTTCATCTCATAAATTTCTTGTATTTAAAAAGAAGAAGAAAAGATTAAGGTTATAATAATATCTTGTTTAGCTAAAAAGAAAAGCGCAGCTAATACCAGTTGAATTCTAATATATATATATTTATGAAATATGATAATAATCCAGGGTTTTGGAAAAAGAGAGAGCTTCGAACCCATAATCTCATAGTGTAAGTGTGATAGATATAATATTAGATCAATCTCATTTTTTCCTAATTCTAATATAGAAGTTCATAAAAGTAAAAATCTATAAAAACTGAAAATATAAGAAATTTAATAAAATTATGATTTCTCTTGTAACAATCCATTAACTATATCGTTGACTATTGTTAGTTTAGTAGTAGATGAATTATTACTGACGTATTCTCTCTGTGATTGATCAAATTAATTATATAAATCAAGCATATATCTTCATCATTGCTATAATTAATGAAATTACATAAATCAAGTTCCGTCAACACTATAATTTTTATAAATCTCTCTAACCCTCTAGAATATTCATGATTCAATCTTGTATTCAATTGCTCCATAAAATCTAAAACAATACTGTCCACGTGATCTCCATCATTAAATGTTTGATAGTGAGATAAACCCATTCAATATATTTTATGTTATGTGAAATTGCGTCTAAACGGCATGACAAATTATGCCAAACTAATTTGTTACAATTGCCTTTAAAATTCAAATAATTACAACAAATGAAATCAAGAAGAGCCGACAAAAGTAAAGATTTCTTTTACTCGTAATGGGGTAGTATGGTAACAAACGTTGAAATGCTAGTTTTTGTTTTACTGTATTTATCTATCTTTTTAAACCATATTTTTTTTAGTCTGTTACCGTTGATAGGATCCGAACCGTTGACTCATTTATCCAATCTTTAAACTCGTTCATCTAGTAGCAGAACTAAACCCGGTAGACACTTTGAAATGCTAGTAAATATAGAATATTAAATATGATATATATAATGTTTCAAGTTCGAGTTACCGTAATGTACCCTTTAACATGCATTTCATACAATATGTGCATATCGGCTAAATCCTCAAATTTTCACTTTGATTACAAGAATCATCTCACAATCTTTCAAGTAAAACTATTTGGATTCAAGGATCATCTTACGATCTTTTCGATAAAGTAAAGGGTTCAAAAAATAAATAGCATTTTTTGGAGGTAGTATTTCAATACTGTCATTACTTTAATAACTTATGTTTAAAAGACACCTATTATGGTGAACGGATAAAAATACCCTCAATAGTTGTTCTACATCAGATTTTTTTCATTCATTTTACAGTGATAGTTTTGAAGTAGAGAGAGAAAATCTCGTTGAAACTCAAACAATCGCTTGAACGACGACGGAGTGACGCTACGCAGACGCATTAGGGGGTCGAGCTCCCCGCCGAGCTCGCGGGCCTATCAGCTCACAGGGGGGTAGGGGGCAGGGGGCAGCGTCCCCGAACCTTTTTTTTCTGGTCAGTACTTAATATGCTCGAAATATAATTACAAAAGGTTCAGAGCCTTTAGTAAAAGTCTCGAACCAGTTAAAAAAAAAAAGTTTCGGAACTTAGTAAAAAAGCTTGAACTCAGTAAAAAAAAGCTCGGGCAATTAGCAAAAAAGCTCGAACCCTTACCTAAAAAGGTCGAGCTTTTTTACTAATTGTCCGAGCTTTTTTTTACTGGGTTCGAGTTTTTTTACTAAGTTCCTGATTTTTTTTTTAACTTAGCAAAAAAGCTTGAACCCATTAAAAAAAAGCTCGGACACTTGACAAAAAAGCTCGAACTCTTACAAAAAAAACTCGAACTTTTTTTTAATGGGTTCGAGCTTTTTTACCAAGTGCCCGAACCTTTTTTTACTGGGTTTGAGCTTTTTTACCAAATGCCCTAGTTTTTTTTTTAACTTGACAAAAAAACTAGAACCAAGTAAAAAAAAGCTCGGGCATTTGACAAAAAAACTCGAACCCATTAAAAAAAGCTCAGGTACTTGGTAAAAAAGCTCGAACCCATTAAAAAAAAAGTTCGAGCTTTTTTGGTAAGGGTTCGAGTTTTTTTGCCGAGTGACCGAGATTTTTTTTACTGGGGTCTAGTTTTTTTACCAAGTGCCCGAACTTTTTTTTAACTTAGCAAAAAGGCTCGAACCAAGTAAAAAAAAAGTTCGGGCACTTGGTAAAAAAACTCGAATCTTTTAAAAAAAAAGCTCGGCCACTTGGTAAAAAAGCTCGAACTCATTAAAAAAAAACTCGAGCTTTTTTGGTAGGGGTTCGAGCTTTTTTGTCAAGTGTCTGAGTTTTTATTTATGGGGTTCGAGCTTTTTTACTAAGGGTTAGAAATTTTTTGGACCATATTAAAAAAGCTCGGAGACAAATCTCAGACATTAACTTAACAAAAAAACTCGAAGACAAATCAAAAAAGCTCGGAGGAATATAAAAAAATCTCGGAATCATATCAATATAGCTCGGACACTAATAAAAAAAGCTCGGAGTATTTTAAAAAAGTCTCGAACAGAATCTGGAGACTAAATGTTCATACATGTTCATACAAAGATTGGGACAACAAATCATAACGAATTGATATATTGCTAAACCACACAGAAATATATGACAATATATAAATGAATATCACAAATGTATGTTATTTTTTTGTACAGAATCTGGAGAGAGACAAGTTTTTTGAAGAGAGATGAGTTTTAGATCGATTTTCAGATAACTATTTTAGAGAGAGAGAGAGAGATGGGAGTCATCGTTTTCAAAGTGTAGATAGAAACACAATGAGAATAAAAAATAGATTATTTATGGACAATTTGGATAGTTCACCTGTAATAGGTGTCTTTTAAACTTAAGTTATTAAAGCGGTGACATCATTACAAAACACAAAAAAATGTGACATATCTCACCGTTTCCACTACAAATAAAACTATTTGGATTTCATTAATCTTGCAATACATTTGATCTTTTCAACTAAGTAAAACTACTTGATTACAAGAATCATATTATAACACAAAATCAGTACAAATCAAATGCAGTGATGACTAATGAGAGACAGTGAGGGAGCTGGGTAACATATTAATGCAAGAATATATATTATATTATATATACATGTTTTGTAAAACAAGTGCACCGCCAGTGTGGAGATTTGAAAAATCGTGTCATGTGAAATTTGGATGTTGCATGTTCTCATCAATCTCAACCAAATCTCCTTTTCTTTTTCTCTCTAAAAGGATTTTCCGTATAATTACTGTGTACATCCAATCTTATTAATGTTTTTATTTATCTATTTAAAATGTAATCTTCAGTCAACTCAGTTTGGCATATTTTTTTAATGGGTCTAAGAGCTGCAATTTGAGGGAAGACACTTGCCTGTACTAACAACTCATGTTTTGTGTTTCCTGCTGTTATTTAACCAGATATTACGCATTAAATCTTAAAAATAGATACATATCCTCTCATAGTACAACAGTGTCCCTTTTACGGTAAAGGTGAGGGTTCAAGTCTCAATATACGTATTTTTGAGGAATTTTCTCTTCGAATATAGTTATTAATATCAGCAGGTTTAACAAACCCTTAATGCATTTTGATGGATGACACTTGCATATGTAGTTTGTATTGGATATTTGTGTGATAAACTCTCATTTTGAGAGCAGAAATTGAGTATGATAAATTTCATAGAAATTGAAGATTAAAGTGGATTCGAATTTTCCTCCGTGAGAACTTCAAAACGGTATACTCAAATTCACAAAATGGTTAATGGGTGAATGAGAAATTGAGTCTCAAAGTGAACCCATTGTGTAGGGAATAAAATGAATCTCACATTGCTTAGGGAAATCACTTATATACAGTGAATGTGTAATATGAGCTATCAACATGTGTGGCATAGAGGTTCTCTCTTGCGTGTGCAGGATGCAAATCATGGACCCCGAACCTTCAAATGCACGACTCGTGTGTGGGCGCGACCTGCGTACTCGAATGCCCGCTCCGATTGGGGACCGTGAGAGTCCAATTGACCTTTTGTCACTTCCTTAAAGTCAACGTTTTTTTATTGTGATGAATAAGGAAAGCTTTAATTGTTTGGATTCTGATTTCTTACTTGATCATTAAGAATACAGAATCGGGTTTTAATTAGAAATAAATCTCTTTGGAGAATATTATCTAATTAAATTATTTCCTTATTAAATAAAAAACGAATTTTCCAAAATAATCATAAATTAATCTTAAAACCCTAGTGTTTCGGTTTGGGTATTTAATATCTCTAATATTCTGTTCAACCTACCAAAAAGAAATACAAAATTTAGAGGCAGCCGTATTCGTATTCTTCTTCTCTGTTTCTTGGTAAGTTTAAACTCGATTTGAGTTCGCTAGTAGTGGTGTGCTTAGGCCTACCACTGGTTGAACTGTTGTATCCTGTGAGACAATCGTCTAATACACATACGGTGTTGTCCGACGAAATTGTCTTAAGTACACCATATCAAACACGAGCCTCGGTTCATACACTGTTTTCTAACGTGTTGCTTTCTTGTATTATTACTTTCTATTTCCAAATACCTACAAGATTTCTTTTTGGAATTAGGATTTACAGTTTGATCCCAACAAATCTCTGATCTTGTTAGTGTCTTACTAAAAAAAAAATCTTAAAAATGGAGGGCATTCATTCATTTATATAATATAAAAAAAAAACCGTCAAGTGAAAGACTTGAAGATATTTATGCGGTGGTCCCAAAAGTCGGTCCTACGTTTACTCTACCTTGTACGCGTATTTTGAGAGACTAGACCCCTGGAGAATCAAACAGGTCGGTGATTTTGGCTGGCAAATATCACCCTCTCTTTGCAAAATTGAAGTGAAGACTACGTGAGCTTGGAGATGATAATTACATGCTCATACTGAATTATTTTTATACCAAAACAAGATTGAACTTGTGATATTACAATTTACAGATCTAATTAGTTTTATTCAATTTTAAGTAAATCCAGATAAGGGAATATCCAAAATATTCTTTATTCCTCCCTCAAAGTATAAGATGTTTTCTATGTTTTTCTTGTTTGTTTGTTTATTTATTTTACACCAGTTGGGTAATGGCAGTGACGACAATGTAACCTCCTATACCCGCAGATGAGTGGTATGGATATTATGAATCCACGGATATTGTTATTACGAAACTGACTTGTAATTTGTAAATCAAATTCAAACCCGTTGTGGGTTAAGGTAATTCTAGCATGGATACAGGGAGATATAATATGATATGAAAATACAATAAATCTCTAAAAATTAGAATATCAAAATAATACATCAATCAACATCACATCATTCACCGTATAATCTTATAATTTATAATATAATGTTAACGTCTCACGTGTCAAGATCATTTGAAAAAAAAAAATTAAAAAAAATGAAAATCCTAACATTACTCATTAAAATAATATAGATTTATATTTTTTAAAATAATAATATATTATAACATATTCTATCTTTTGGAAGTCATTTTACCCTCGAATAGGTGAATATTCTCTTTTTTTCTATATATCACATACAGCAGACAAATCGATCCTATAACATTGCAGGACAAACCACATTGGAAGATGGTTATACTTATATGTACTATATGTTTTGATGTCTAATCAATTCTCCATGTATTATTAACAAGAGCAACAACTTTTTATGAAAAGCTTCTAATAAGCTTCATTCACAGAATTTAAAATCATCTATATACATGGACACAATCACACAAGTGTCATTTAAAAACGATCATCTAACTATACAATACTCCACTTGACTCGAAATCAATAAAATTTACATCAATAGTCTCTAATCCTTGGACATCTTGTCAGGTGGAACAGCAATGAACATCAATATTCGTAAAAAGGAAGTCCGTAATTACAGATATCAGATCTTGAAAACCTTAGTGCATGTTGTCAGAGATCCTGCCAGATAACATAGACTCATCGACAGGCTTGCCGCATGACCTAGCAACTGATTCAAAAAGTTTCTCAATCTCCGGCGCACACCTTGTAAAACCACGATTCCAAAAGTTGTATCTAGGGTTCTGCTCAATGAAATCGAACATATACTTCAGCAACCAAGCAAAATCCTAGAGGAGTTTGAGAAAAGAAGAGGTAGCTGCAGTGGATATCAAGTTACCTTGATGAGCTCAATAAACGTTATTAAAAGACCCCAAGGGTGAGGTTTATTAACAATCAGGCGTTCTAATAACACTCTTGTAATCTGCTCTTGAATGATTTCCTGCACACGATAAAGAACAAGCAGTTAGCAATGCATGTCTCAACTTATTAAATGATATCAAGTAAAACTTATTAAATTAAAACAATGTCTCAGAAAATTTCTTTAGTTTTAAGTAATGCAACAGATTGGGTCAGCAGCAATCAGAGCCTGGATGATTGAATTGTTGAAATGCATATTCTATAAATTTGACCAAAATTCAAGAAGGGGTTGATTCTAATCCTTTTACCAATTGCTTCAGAATTTTATCCTTGGCTAGTTTAAAGGAAAATGGAAAAAAAGGGTGAAGATTCCTCACCTGTGCTGCTTCATTAAACAAGTAGAGAACAACAAAGGAAAATAGATGTGTGTGGTTGTTAGGGTAGCGCAGCTGATTTGCGATTGCATTAAGCAAAAGGTAGCGCCCTTCTGTATCCAGGTCCAAGATCAAAATTTGGAAAATATCCAACGCAGGACCCATCAGATACAATTCCATTGGACCATTGTGAGTCATCTGTTGAGCATGGGGAGGTGGAGTTTTTGTCTGCAGTTGTTGGACAGTCTGCAAAAAAGTTCCCACAGTTAAGCTTCAGATGAAAAATAAAAAGGAAACTGTTTCAGATAACTTCCACGTGCTCATTTCATGTTGCTACTAGAGCTAAGGTCTAAGGAATTATATATAATATGAGATAAATGATGAACCCATACTCTGGATACAGTTTTCTAGTCAATAGAAAAGAGGAACAATCTGTAAGACTAGATACTATAATTCAACAATCTCCCAATCCAAAAAGTATGAAACGACAGCTGCTGTTATAGGTAATACGTCTATTGTATTCTTACTACACTAGCCTATTATTTGTATGCTTATTATTACCCCCCCTTTATTTCCTTGCATAATGCAATGTTAACGATACCGTTCCATACGGACCATACACACAATCATCAAAATCAATGATGGAATTTATTAAGTAAACTGGAAAACCAGAAGCCATGAGATAAAGCAAGTACATCACCTGCATTCCAACATAGAGCACAAGGGAGTTTATCAAGGGTACATTGTAACAGCTACCCGCTTGTTCTGCCTCATTTTTTGGCAGTAGTAATCTCTGCTTCAAATCAGACAAGAATGAAGATCCCTGATGTCTTGTCTGCAAAATATTCAAAGATACATTATGCTATGAAAAGGATAGGGAAGGCCAAAACAAAATAAGATAAATAAGATACCCTTCAGCAAGACAGAATAATTAAAGCTAAGAGAGCAACAGAGGAAGAGGGAATAGGGTAACATCCAAGTAGCATGCCCTTATGAGGCTCTCTGTAACCCATTTGATACTCAAAAGTCAATTAATCAGAAACTTGGAAACCCATATTACCTTGAGATAATCGTCTACATCAGATTTCATCTGCTTAGCTTTTAGAGCAGCATCAACCTCTGAAAATATATGTGGTGGTATATTTATCTCCGGTAGCAAATCAATCTGAAAAGATACTTGTTATAAAAAAGAAATACATAGATACTTTTACACATATATATAAGACCTGAAATTTTTCTTCAGGACCTAAGGATTATCAGATGTAATAATCTGAGTAATTTCAAGTCTGATTATGACTAGAGAATTATTCTATATATATAGCTTTACAAACAAATATTTTAATGAAAAATACAGTGAAGAGTGCAACTCAAAACCAGATACCTTTAAGTTGGGGGTAGAAGGATCTGGTAGCCTCATATTGCGTGGAAATGCACTAAGGATGACATTTCGCATCTGAATACAGCTTGAAGGGATCACATCACAGAGGCTAAAGTGATAATCACTAAGAAACTCTGGAAAATCATGCAGCAGCACAAGCAACACCCTGAGAGTGCCTTTATATAGAACATGAATCTACAAAAAAGTATCCACACAAGATGAAATTAAAGAGAGATATCAACAAGTAAAATGACTTCTTCAAGTAGATCAGGGGATCAATAAGTTTAAGGAGTCAAACCGGTTCTCTAAGTTCGGCATTCCTTAAATAAGGCTCCATGAATTTGAACAAGTCTACTAGCAGACGTTGAACATAAATCCAACCTTTTGGAGCATTATTAGCAAGCAATTTAGGCATAAAACTCCTGTGACTCACCAGCTCTAGCCATGCAAAGCTGTAATCACTTTCAAGTTATCACCCACAAAAGCAGAAAATGTAACAAAGTATAATTTTAACAAGCTCTTATGGGCCATTATCCATGCTCTCCACAAAGATTTGGAAAATTTGATTGTTTAGTTAAACATCAAGAAAAATAAAGAAATAGTCAACAATAAAATTCAGGAAAATTTATTATGTCCAAATATTTTTTATGTGATCACTATCCTAAATTCAACAAAATATTTAAATATATGTAACATAAGGAAATGAGTGATGTACCGAGCAGCACACACCTCACTATTAATTCATAGAGGGCAAGTGTTCATAAACATTAAATTAGCATTCCTATTCCTCAATTGTTTTTTCTGAAACCTTATGTCCAAAACTTCATGTGGTGATATACTGATATCATCGGTATTAAAAGAACCAACATAGACAGGTCCATATGATAACCGGTGGTGATCCAGTGCACATAAAATTGAGGCAAGATTGTTGAGAGTAACAATTTCCAACAAATCACTGTTGGAATATATCCACAAGATAGGACTAATTATTAGCTAAAATTAACTGGTACCATCATGGATGAAATATAATCTGGACCATCAAAAGATAGTAACAAAAAATAGGGGAAAAAAAGCCTGAAAATTTGTATTTCTGTGACACTTTGAAGTGGTTGTAAATAATTACATGTTTAGCCAGGAAAGCAGAGTTTATAAGCATGTACAATAGCCCAACCGCTTCCCCATAAAATATGGTAACAAATAAAAGAAAGGAAAAACAAAAGCCTGAAAATTTGTATTCCTGTGACACTTTGAAGTGGTTGTAAATAATTATATGTATAGCCAGAAAAGCAGGTTTTATACGCATGTATGACACTCAACCGCCTCCCAACAAGTTCTAAAATTTTGAAAAAAAAAAATGCAACGTTTTATATCTTGTTGATGTGGATATTACCAAAATTGGAACTTCCAGCAGACAATCTAACCACATTTAATTTCCAATTTATTATCATTCTTAATAGTATCTACAGAACAATAATTCCTTTTCAAATTATAGTTCCAGAAAATAAAAAATGATTGAGAAAGTACAATTCTTAAAGTTTGTGATGCTAACCTGAATGCAGGAACTTTAAGTGGCTGCAGTGCATGGAATGCATTTGCAAGAGCTATCAAAACCTGAAAATACACATCTATGTTAAGTTCATGTAGATAGACAATAATAATGAACGATCTAAAACAAAAACATACCTGAAAGGTAGCCCCATCTAGGATAGGATCCTGCGTAACAAGATCAAAAAGCCAGTTGATGAACAACCTGAAGTATGGCCTAGGATTGAAAGATCCCTTCTTCTCCTCTGCATCTCTCTGAATAACTCTGACAGTTACTGAGAGAATCTGCCAACATCCATAATTCTTGCATTTAAAAAGTGTCCCAAACAAGCAAAGAAAGTCAAGAGGTAAATTCTAACTCTAATCAAACCTTTGACCAGAGGAGAAGTCTACTAGGTCCGTGCTCCACTACACAATACTAAATATAAAAAAACACATGAAGGGTATCAGTTAATACAAGAGGATGTATAACATACCCTGAAAAAATATAAAGTAATATAGAATAGAAAGTAGACCTTCAAAATCAAGGAAACAAGCTTCGCATATACATCGATTGCAAGAAATGATAGATTTGGCACCACTGGAGGTGACTGCATTTCAGAAGCGTGGCAATGTGCAACAGAGATATCCTGCAACATGCAATAACAAAATGGATTACACAGATTTTTCTAATGATAACAATATTTGGAATAAAATTAGTTTTGCAAATAATAGCTCCAAATTGACAGGGATATTACCATGAGAAGACGGAAAAAGCGATCTGACATATCATCCCCATTTAGATATCCACTTTGCAGCAATTGAGTGATGAAATGTGTGCAAGCTCCATCATTTGTGCCACGAAGTTCATATATCTGATACCATTCACGAAAAAGCACAGAAACCTGCAGCAATTGACAAGTTCACAAGGACAAAATAAAATGTCATCAGACATGCACACACACACAACAGAACTGATACCAGTATGTTCAATATATCTACAAAATGAGAAGACAACCAAATTTTCAAATCAAACTCTCTCGGATCTTAAAAAATATGTAATGACAAATCCTTAAGCATGATCACAAAGGTTAATTAACTAGTTAATACACTTTGGTTCAACATTATATCCCATAGCTTCTACTGGAATATTCTGGTATTCAACATGTTCTACATTTGAAACAAATTAATGACAGAAAAGATGGGTGATGGTTGGAGGAAGCAGCAAAGAGCATCACATATTGCACCTAGGCATCAACAAAAAGGATTTTAACAACAAAAAAAATTGGAAAATAAAAAAACTAAAACAGATTTAAAAACATCTAAACAATGTGGTGTAATGATACTCAAGACCTCAAAATCATAGCCAAAACATTTGAATATACTAGCTTTGTGCCAGACAAGACAGTATTCATTTAAAAACAGAAAGAAAATAGCTATAACCAAAGAGCATAGACTTCATTATAATACAACAAAAACATGCCAACGTGATTGAGAATAGTGCTCCAAAGTCCACAGGACCACAGCACATGAAATATGATAAAAATCTATAAAGGCAAGAAATTAACAAATTAAAATACTTTAAAAAATATGAACCATTTACCTGTTTAACAGATATATCAAAGAACAATACAACATAAGACAATAAACAAATAATTTGAACATGTCAATAATGCACACAATTATATACTCTGGTGAGACATTGGTTTGACTACAAGATAAAAAACCAACATATTAATAGACACTTCATAAATCTAAACACATTAGACTTACTGAAATGAGTGAAACACATAAGAACCTCCCTGCTGTATACCACAAACAACCCCGTGTTTTTGGTACATGGCAAGCCAGGGGGAGTTTTGCATTTCTTCCTAATAACAAATCTTGGATCAAATTTTCATTTCTGCCAAAATATCATCTCACATGCAATATTCAAATAGTATTTGGTGTCCAATATTAGTAAAATGCTGATCCTTTAGAATCTTGAGCATCATAACATTTAATTCTAGCATCTGACTTGCTACTTTACTAACCTGCTCCTGGAAACCAGCAGGATCTACTGCCACAGCTTCGGCACTTGTATAGTCCTCCCTGATCGTCATGGAACGATCAATTCCCTGTTTCAACAATAAACAGTTAAGATTTTATCCTTGGGATAATCTTAACCAGGATTGATGTTGGGAAAAAAAACGGATGAAACTATCTTCAGCTACCTTCCTTTCTCTAGGTTGGTTGGTCCTATCTTCCTTGCCGATAATAACACCAGAAAGATTTGCTGCATTTGCTGCAGGATTCTTTGCAATCTCAACCAACTGCTGCAAGGATTCAGAAAATCCTGGTCTTGATGCAACCTGCAGTAACAAATCATCACTCATATATATATATATGTTACACAACAGTATAATAGTCCAAGTAATTGAAAAAATGAACTGATTTTTGCCTTTGCCAGGACATCAACAAGATTTGGAAGTTCTGATATGCTAACTCTTGATTCCTGAACCAAGTTTTGAAGAAGATTTACAGCAAATTCTGTAGCAGCCTCTGCAAATTATTCACAATTAGAGAGCTTAGTTAGGCACTCCAGGACCAACCAAGATTAATGAATGAAAATTTTCTATACATACTATTTCTTCCAGCATCAATTAGCTTTGCCATGTGCTTATTGTATTCAGCAAGGTTTAGTAAATCTTTGCGTATAAGGCCAACCGTTATATTTGTGTTAAACTTCCTCTCCTCATCCGAATAAATCACCTAGAATTTTTTTTAAAAAAAAAAAAAAAGGAACTAATGAGTAGGAGTAGCAAAGATAGACCATATCAAGAAAGTCATGGAAAGGTGTGTTCAAAAACTCATGTAAAGGTACAAGATCAAAATAAGTTTATCTGTCTGCATGACCTTCATAATTGCCAACCTCCTTAACACAACATTGACCAATTTGTAACCATATCAATATCATAGCACAAGATTTTATAAACTTAAATGAGAATATTAACAAGGATTGATTAGAAATAACATCTGAACAAACAAATCTCAGAATTCCTAGAGTACAATATACCCATGGCCAATAAGTATGCAGATCATATACTCTTCATTCATCCTTACTAATTATGATGATGTGCTCTGCTTTAAGTGCTTATAAATATCAAGTACTTTCCTAACTCACTGGAATGGTAATAATTGACAGGATTATACATGTTTTCAATGCTAAAAATATAATAAATAATTAAATATGATGATTGATTTAATTTAGAAGTTATCGGCATTGAAATTTCCTAGTACTACATAGAAATTTCCTAGGTATTGAAATAATTTTCATATTTAACTGCTCCCATGCCTACCAAAGAGGCCATTCCAACTTCCCACAAACCATCCCGTCAACACCCCAACTGTGTGACAGCTTCACAAACTAGAAATTGCAAGGAGCACAAAAAACTCATAATTTATGTTATACATCTAAAACAACTCATAATTTATGTTAGACATCTAAATCGAGCCAAACAATTGTAAACCTACAAAAATAAAAATAAAGAAAAGGTTTGTTGCAAGGAGCCTAAACGCTAAACCACAACAACAATATATTATATAACAATAATAATTAACATCAAATCTCAATCAAACCACTTTACACAAAAAATTCTCTCCACATACCCAACTTGTAAGTTCCTTCACAACAAGCTTGCAAACATCGCGAATAGCCACCAAAATCGAAAGGTGAGCCCCGTGTAAAGTGTTTGAAGCATTTTCATATAGACTCTTGAATACCTGCCCAATAGTACATAGAGAAATCAGAGGGAAGAACATAAAATATAATCATCTTCCAAATGGAAAATAACAAACCTTTTGAGCAACAGCAAGGGCAACCTCATCTCGATTAACACATTTCAGTATGATTTCAGGAATCTGAGCAATAATACCCTGAACATATATGACCCCAGATCATTATGGATTTTTGACATCTTTAAAAACTTTAATGAAAAACTCACATAAAATATAAATTTTAAGATGTACAAAAGCATCTTAATTATAAATTTGAAAAAAAGAATGCAAGTGTGCAAACAAGTAAAAACCTGAATCTCTGCCTCCCCTGAATCTTGGGTCACCGAAGTTTCCAACTGAGATGCATACCCGCAGAAGGTTATTAAGATTAATAAATACAAACAAAACAAAGCTCACAGCAATGCCGCCCTACAGTTTGTCTAGCTAGAGGATAAAGAGTTAGATTAGTAGAAAAAGGAAAATACAAAATCTATCACACACTGGGTTTGCCCGACTCTTAATTGAATCATACTTTATGCTCTCTATAAAATAAATTTATATGTAATTATTAACAAACATAAATGACACCCAAGCTGAAAGAAGGAGAGAAGAGAATAGCCAAGACATTGACTACCTTCTGGGCAACAATTTGATACTTTTCCAGTACATCTGCCATTGATAATGAGGGTTCTGAGATTCCGCTTCCCAGGAGCTCAGGGGCAGAAGTTGCAGGAAGTAATGGTAAAATAGCTCCAAATTCCTTTACCCAATCAAGTATACCAATCAGAACAATATAACACAGGTATCAGGCCAAAATGAATCTGAAAAAAAAAAAAAAACAATATAAACCAAAGTAATTATGTTATAGTTTCTGGCTTTTACAGCATTGGAGGTCTCCACTGCATGCACTTCAGGGGCTGCGGTAGCTGAGGAAAATGAAGTAACAGAATTGATCTTAGCACCATGTGGAATAACACCACCAATTTCTCCAATACGAGTTGATGAACTACTGTTAAAAATAAATAGTTAAAAATTCAGAGTGAATAAAAAAAGAAGATAAATAATGATAATAACAGAAATTAATGAAATGAGTTTATTTTCAATATATTAAAAAAAAGCACCTATGAAGCTGTGCAGAAATGTGGTCCATCTCCTCAGAAATAAGATCTAAGGGCTGGGTAGCATTTAAGCCAGTAGTTCCAAGCCCAGCTGAGTAAAAGCCAGAGTTATGCTGTCCTGCAGGTGAAACATAAGCACGAGACAATCCTGAACTGGCAGAACCACCAGCAGATACACCATTTGAGCTTTGGCCAGGTTGGTTTTGCCAGGGAAACCGAACAAAATCCTAGGACATGATAATAGAGGATAAGATAAAACTGTGTTTAAAATAATATAAAGAAAGCCATGTGCATAGGTAAAAAACTGTTAACCTCATATACTCGCTGTTGAGAATGGGACAGGTGACCTGGTCGGGGACGGAGGGCCTCTGATAAAACACCCATGGAACCTTGTGTAAAAACGCTTGCATCATAGAATGGAGGACCAACACTCTCCCTAAGCTTCTTTCTCTGGGAAAGTGGCTGAGCAATTTCACCATCAATGGTTTGTAGAGCCTGAAATAGTAGAAAATGCACTGTAACTATCTCACAAAGGTCAAACTAACATTGCAACTTGACCAAAAACCTCTCTCAAAAGAAACATTTCAAAAATCTAAGTCTCGTTCTTTGTATTTCACAAGCAAGACCACCCAAAATGAAAAAAATAGACAGACAGTTTGGAATAACAAGTCATGAAAGAATACCTTTTCAGTTGCAGCATGTTCAATCACCGCACAACCCAGATCAAGGTTATCATTCATAATAAGTGGTACAGCTTGCTCTAGAACTTCGTTGGGTATGGTTATACTCTGAAATGAAATCCTAAGCTGACTTGATATTGATGCCCGAAGAGGTTCCTGGCAAAAGAAAAGCAACACTAGATCATTAGAAGAACAGCACAATAACATATCTGGTTGTGAACAAAAAATCTTGAAGAATCAAGCCGATATAAAGGGACCAAACAGGAAACAATGTCCAAAAACGAAGGACAGAAAAAGACTGACCTTGCATGTCACATGAGCCAAACTTCCAGCCAGGCTAGCAACCATCAAATGGGCGGCATTATATATGCGGGTCTCCTCAGGTTCCATGGCATAATCCTGGAGTTTTATATTTACTTAGGTCACAAGAAAGCAATATACCAAAATCTAATGGCCAAAATCATAAATCAGTATATACAATGGGGAAATTCTAACCTTTAGTACAAGTTCCTTTGTTGTCTGAATAGCAATAGCAACACTACGTTGAACAACAGGGGACATTACCTCTTTGACAGCTCTCTCTATAGCATTGGGAATGACACTGAAATGAAAATATGATGTCACGCTACAATGCATAGACAACTTAGACAACTGACCACTTTAGTTAGGCTAGAGCTATAAAAAAGTGACAAATTCAAACCTCTGAAAGTAATGCAAGCCCAAAGCACTGAGCTTTTGGTTTAAAATAATATGACTTCCGATATTTGGAATTGGTGAAGGGATCTGCAAATATCACATACAGTTGTGTTTTAGCAGAGCATAAGAAATTTTAAATTCTTAGAACACATAAGACTCTGTGACAGCAGCCAAACCTGACCAAGAGAATATGGTGACTGCGATGGAGCTACTTGACCAGAAGGAAGGCGATCAGATAGACCTAGAGCTGCCATCTTTTCATCCTCCATCAATTGACCAGAAGCAAGATTCAAGCCACCGGCATACTAAGAACAGTAAACAATTTTAATTCAAAATGCTAGAATTGGAAGTAAATGACGTATTGATGTAACCATCTTGCAAACATCATACACAACAAACCTGAGGCAATACTTTAAAATGTCCACCAGGATGAGATGAATTGACAATTTCAGGCCGTAGGTCAACCCGATTCAATGCAGGTATGATTCCAGAGTTTATTTCAGTAACTGCTTGTGTTTGAGATGCCGCACTATCTTTATTGGAAAAATCAGGGTTCCCTTCTACTTCCCTAACATGATCTTTAAGAAGAGATGTTGGCTTAACGTTCTTCATATCAACACCAAGGTTCTTAAAAAGGACCTAAAGGAATGGAAGAGTTAAGGTACAGTAAGAATGAGACAGTAATCTCATATATTTTCAGAAAATAATATGATATTAACAGCTTTTTTCAACCTCAATGTCAAACTTGAGATTCATTTTTAAATTTGGCAATGTATAAATCTCTGCAAGCAAACTAAGAATCGCCATGGTCCAAGGGTTAGGAGGTCGATAGGCAATACTGCTTTGGCACGGTTCCAAAATCTGCAGCAAGTCCAAACCAGTAAAACATCAAAATTCAACCAAAGAAGCGGCAACTTGCAGCAGTGAGAAAATAATACCTTTGATGTAAAGGGAACGATAGCAATCATCAGTCCCTTCTCATATGCCTGCCCAACAAAAGGGAGAAAAGTATCAGTACATAAATTCTGGTTAAAATAATAGAATCACAAGTAGATTGAGTGTACTAGCTAGCCTCACAGTAAGATCTCTTATGGTTATGTAAGAGGTCTGGGGATTGAATCCTACCCACTTAGCGTTTGGGGAGGATTTGGTTTACATTTCACTTCTATTAAAGGAAAGTGAAAGAAGAAAAGAATCTTAACTGGATATATTTGCCAAAAAAAATGGCAAGACTAGGCTTTAAAGAATACAATGGAAAACAGGTAACAGAGTAGAGTCACCAAAAGAGAATCATTAGAATAATTACCTCTATGATTAAAGATTTGGGATCTAACTCACGAGCCCGAAGTACTTGATTTCTGCCAATTGTAAACTTCCCAAGCCAGCTACCCAGATTTTTCAGCAAGGAGCGTTCTTCTGAACTTGATTTTATAAGCTCTGATCTTAAAAGAACCTGACATAAATTGTTAATTATTATTAACACTCAAATAATGTAAAATTTCAAAGTTCAAACTACATAAAAAATTTAGCAAATAAACCAAACCTTGCAATTTTCATATGCAGCTTTAACAATCTCCTTATTCAATGCTTTTGAATTAACTTTGTCCAGAAACTTCAAGTACAAGTCATGGAAATTGGGTTCAATGCTTGCTCTGAAATGTATTTTGTATTGAGATAAGAGGATGATTTGAAATTAGTTAAGTGATCAAGAAGTAAGAACAAAAGCTAACAAGATTAAACACGTGCTTTATACATAGAGATCAATGCAATCATGCATACAATATCAAGAAATAAAACAGAAACCGCTTAAAATGGAATATAATCACACCTTTTCATGACCATGTACTGAGCAAACCATGGATAATACTGCTCAGTTAAAATCTGAGTAAATTCCTTCGCTTTAGCATCAATATTTAAGGTTGAAATATTATTGATCATAAAGAGTATCTTATCCTGGACATCTGATGCAGGAGCCTGTCAAGAAAATAATAACATTATCATTACTAGGAGGAAGGATACAGCATATAATTTTTTTCCTCATTAGGGGAGAGAGAGAGAGAGAGAATAAGTAAACAAAATATGAAAAATTGATGAAGAGAAATGGAAAGAAGAATGAAAAGGTAAAAACAGTTACTTCCATCAGATGTGATATCCAATGCAACACTTAATCTTCAGTAAACAAGATATTAAAAATTGATAAAGAGAAATGGAATGAAGAATGAAAAGGTAACAACAGGTTACTTCCATCAGATGTGAAATTCAATGCAACACTTAATCTTCAGTATATAACAGGTAATCTCAATTTGGAAAAATTCAGAACTGAAACCAATAGTTCAAATAACTCCAAAAATATAATTCAAATATGAAATTCATCTCTCCATCATGGAAATATATGGGTAAAAAATATTCGTCGATTCTTGCAGGGTCAGAAACAGTGCAATGTACTTCATACATCATAACTTAACAAATAGAAAGACCTGAAACTGAATAAAACAAGGGAACAAAAGGTTTTGGAGGCTCTTCGCCAGATAGTACACAAACTTCATCACTTCTATCTCAGAGAAATGTCTTAAAGGCTTTTCTGAATTTTGTTCTCCAACTAAGTTTGTTTCGGTAAAAGAATATCATGTTCAATAAAAGATTAACATACATACCACAATGGGAGCATCCCTTCTCTCAGCTGCTGCAATGAGTGTTTCAATATTCAGAGCAGAACCAAACCCTGTACTATATGGATGTTGTCTTAGCATGCCTACAAAAATTGGGTATATTTAATAATCAGATGCAAGTGCACGGAAAACTTTCTGCATTGAACCTGAGAAAATTTATCATCCAGGGATACCACCATATCAGTCACAAAGGAATCTATACTTACTAGTTGAAGTAATTCCCCTAGAAGAATGAAGAAAACCAGAGGAGGCAGCTGCTGAGACACTTGTTGCATTTTGTGAAGGCTGAGAGATAGTTAACTGCAAAAGCAAAAAATAAATTTTCAAGAAGTAGGATATAGAGATTATAAACTAACAGGTAGATTGATACAGAAAGAGGGAATACATTTTGACTACTAGACACATCACCCGTAGAAATGTTTGAAGGGTGACCAGATGGAGGCAAAAGTGGTTTTGCGCTACTATTTGAAGTTGCAGTTGCTCTGTGCCTCTCACCAAGAAATACTTGATGTCCTTGTTGCTGGAGTGCAGAAGAGAGTTGCAGTGAGGGCTGTGTGTTCCTAGACCCCAATAACTGCCAAGAAGAATCAGGTACCTACACAATTTAGTAAATGCAAAAGGATTATTAAGTGTTTAAATTGACAAACTACAGCAACTTAGTAACTGAAGATAGATAAAAATGCTGAAATCTTGTATGAAAACAGGTCTTCATAAAAACATTACGAGTCATTATCTCAAGCTATTGCTGTGCCGGAAAACAACCCAGAAGAACCACAAAAATAAAATGAAAAGGCCAGTCAAAGTTTAAAGCCTCTTTTAGAATATTAACCACGACATGTATCAGCATTCAAGACAATGACAGAACAATATCGACAAGAATGTAAAACCATTAATGAGGTTCTGATGCCCTAAAGTTCAGTCGTATATCAATATGAATGGCACTAAAATTATGAGAACCAGTATTCAGATATTATAAAATTTCACATTGTTGTCATCCGACTTTAAACCATACTGTTAGGCCCCTTCACATAACTTTAAGCTTTTAAGATTTGTGGTTCCTCGACATTATATCAAAACCTATCAGCGTGAGAAGCCTTGTGTAAAAATCCTGAAAACCCGGCATCTTTAGTTCAATGTGCCTTTGTAAAATGTTTATGGTTGATTCACGTGAATGTCTGGTACCTAAACACTGTCCTAAAGCTTATATACTAACGTTGTCCACTTTCTTACAAGTTTAAGCTTTTAGGAATCAACAGTTACCTTGGCTGAAACCTTAAACCATATCAATCCCTCATCACTCAAGAATTATTCTCTACCTTAAAAGTAATAGATTGACACTCTCCCCATCAAACTAACAGCTGCTTCCAAGCTGTTTTCAGTAAAGCAACAAGATGCCTCCCTAAGTTTCAAATTAACCGCACAGATAAAGGCGCAAAAAAAGAAAAAAAAAAGCCACACCAATAGTATAGTAAGCTTTGGGTAAAAGATATGAGAATTATAAGTGCATGTCCAAATGGTGAAAGAGTGAAAGACTAAATAATAAATCTGCTATTTGGCACACACATGCCATACCATGATACTAAATCAAGTTATTCAAAGATATAATGCAAAACTAATGTGCAGAGAGGACTGGATGTTACACGAGGCAAGTTTAAAGAGCTCTTCACCTACAGTGATTTAGGATAATCTGATATAGATCCTAACATTCAATTAACTCATAATATCAGTAGACAAAAAAAGTTCTATGAAGTCGATATATGCTCACAGTAAACTTTTGTAACCACAACTGTATTAATGTTTCACAAACCTTACTCGTGAAAACATTTTTATTTTAGTTGTACTTAAGCACTCTAATGGTTGAAGTTATCATATTTTAAAGGTTAAGCAAGTTTAAATGCACAACATGAGTAAACAAATTAAATTCATTTTTTACCTCCACGTTTTCTGACGTAGCAGGAGTAGAACCATCAAGGGGATCAGAGGAGGCACCATGGACTCTATTTGATTCCAAGTGGCCTGATGAAATCCTAGCAAGGGTGTGTTCAATATATGCAACAAGCTCTGAATGAGTACCACGCAAGTGAGATATTTGCAAAATATGATTGCAGTATTGCGGCAACTCAATTAAGCGATCCAAAAACTGCTCTAAAGCCTTGGCCCCAAAAGCAAATATCTACAAGCCAAGACCGTTCACAATGTCAAAAAAAAAAAAAAACGTTTGTTAAAGATGATAGACAAAATATCAAAGGTACAACTAACTTTTGAGTCTGTGGGTTTACGCAAAGCATCCAACACATAACGCAGAGAAATACCAAGTGTAAGATGGGTTACAAGCCGATGCTTTATCAAAGAACCTGTAGAATGGCAAAGGACTAGTATGATATTCAACTCCAAAACTAAGTCACCATCAATAAAATTCAACGAACTTAATATACTTCATTTCTATTTTTACATACACTGATACACATTCAATCAAAATTTCATCCCAAACCATCAAAGGCTAGGAACATGCATAAACAACATAATAAAGCATACCGAAAAGAACGGCTGCAATCTTGAGCTGCTTTTCTGGATATTGGGGGAAGAATTTGTACTCTTCTAACAAATTTTGTATCATGCAGTCAGCGATTGACTGTTCCCTGCCAATTCACATATGATCGCATCAAAACAATAAATTTAAATTTAAACTTAAAGTCAAGCCATGACTGAATAGGCAACAGGCATAGTATGTAGTGTACATAAACAGGATAGATAACAACTCTATTGCTAACTGATTTAAGAAGTTCAAGTTTGGTCTGTTTACTATTAAATTGCATAGACAAGCTCCACTACTATATTATTCATTCTAGCAGAAGAATTAATTATTAAAATAACACAATACTAACACCATACGGTGTCAACTGTGATGCCACTACACACATTCATTCAACATAGAGAAAGATGCAATTAAAAAAAAAAAAAAATTAAACGGCAAGTATCTAAGTTAAAAGCTTCAACATAGAATATGGTAGCGTACAAAAATTTCTCAAAGGTTAAGTTAATATAAACCTTTTCTCAGAAGACTCCTTGAAACGTGCAAGCATTTGAATCACTGCATTAAGAGGCACTTCACCAGAAAATGTTTGATGAAAATAAGAATTTGCTTGAGTCTCTATATCATCAGCATATCCATCTGATGCTGGTGGATCTGAAGTGTCAACGTGCTGGAGTTGAGGAGCAACATGCGGAAAAACCGCCTGTACTCTTTTCAATTCCTCAGCTAGGTGGTCAGAGGAGACTTGTATGACATTAGCTTGAAGGACCTGTAAAACATCATATATTCATATGTAATCAAGAATAATAAAGCAAGCGATAGCTAATGCAACAGACTGTGTCTAGTAGAACCTTTAAAATAGTTGAACTTGTCTCGCTGTATGCATTCACAACAGGACCAGAATTTTGAAACAAATTGGTAGATGCATGATCTGCTGCATCAAAACTAATCTCCTTCAAAAATTTGAGGCACTCCTGGAGATAAGTAGTAAGAACATTATGAATGTTAGTTTATGTGTGATTTGCTAAAACCAATGAAGGCTTTCATTCTCATAGTAAATTGAAAATAACAGAGAATCAAAAAACCAACCTCAAAGAAAATGTCTCTGTAACTGCTCAGGTTATCATTCAACCATGACTCCAAACTTATGCATTCTTTTTGAGCCAAACTTATGCATTCTTTTTGAGAAGCAAGGGCAGCCAATTGAATTCCAAAAGAAAATGGACTTTTCTCCAAGAGAAGTGGTAAAATCTGTGATGCATAAATTTTAAAATAAAGCAATATGAAGTAAAATAAAAGAAGAACAACAACAAACTGTGGATTACCAAATAATAGTAATAAAGAACAAGAGCTAATGCAAAAACGAGTATCAACCATTTTATTTATTCATACATGAAATTAAAACCACACTTCTGAAAATAATACGACAATAAATGGAATTGGTACATCTTTCTGCAGCATTCATCTTTTTTGATCATCTTATTTATGCAAGTAAGCTATAATACGTTTGTGTTTAATACTATACATTTGTAAGCAAAAGACTGGAGTCAAAGATCCCAAAACTCATGCATGCACATCACTGTGCCTCTAAAATTACTCATTCATTACCCACCCTATGGAAACAAATAAATATTCACAATTATCAAAGCTCTTCTATGGGAGAGTTTTGAGGTGGAGGGAGGGGGTAAAGGCTAATTCCAGAAAGAATAAAACTAAAAATGATAAGGCGGATAAGAAGCCCTTATCAGAGAAGAAAGGTACCATCTTGATCTCCCAGATATAAACATCTTACACAGAGATCTACAGGAAAAGAATGATAAATATTCTATTAGCCAGAAAAACGTCAAGCTGAGTTGGTGTTTTACCTTTATCTCCTGGCAGATGTCCAAAATTCTATGCATGTTTCCTTGATTAGTTCTAGCCATTTCTATGAATCCACAGACCACTAGCTTGGAATTAGAATGCCAAAGGTTAAGAATCATGCTTCTCATTGAATTTGCAACAATTATGGGGAAAACAGCGGAAAACACATCGCACTGCAGGAGGTTATAAGTAGTCTGCAAAGGGAAAAAAAAAGGAAAGAAAGGAAACAAATAATTATCACCCACTAACAAAGTCCAGAGGAGACAAAAAAATTTTAATTGGAGAATCAACTTTATATACATAAAGATAAGGAAAATACATTAATTTGTGCAATTCCAAGAAGTAACATTTCAGGGCAGTGTTTGAGAGGGAACTCCAGCATTGCTCGTACTGTACTGGCATGGCCCCGCTCAGCAAGTTGACATAGCACCTCCAAAAGGTCAAGAGACAACCATGCGTGATTTGTTGATACACGACCAGGAAGTACTTCATCATATACCTACAAATAAAAGAACGTACATCCCGATTAAATAGAGAGGGAGGGGGTTGGAGGAATTAGCGAGGACAAGCAGCCAGCCGTACTAGTTTCTGAATGGAATGAACAAAGGTAAACATTTCTGGTGCAGCTAGCACAGCATGTCTTAGGAAAGATAACTGCCCATCGGCATTCCTCCAGATAGACCCACAAACAGCATGCAGAGGGAAAGGAGCCTGCGTATATGCTTACACAAATGAGCAATAACTTCAAAGATATAACATGGTATGATGACAAAAAATCGATGCTGTAAAATAATACCTGACATGCACGAGTGTAAATGGACATTAAAAACGAGAAGGCGCCCTCGTTGGGAATGTAAAACCCTTCATGATCCAAACATTCCATGACACGTATCCAATTGGTTCCGGGAGCCTACAACACATATTACTGTTGTCAAAAAAAAGAACATTTTGCCTGGACAGATCACTATCACTTGAAGAAGATAAACAATAAGAGTGATTATCCAACTAGTGCTTACAAGTTGCTTTATCGAATCAACAAGAACATCGACGTTCCAGGAGCTGAAGCATGACAAATCAGATGTAGCAGTGCCACCAATAGCTGAGCAAAATGTCGAATAAGAACTCTGATTGTCCTCAAGCCCAGTATAAGTCCGTGCCATTGTGCTAAGTATTCTAGAGAGGGTAACTTCAGTTAGAGGTGAGAAAAATGTCAACACCTCAATGCAATGTGAACAATTGACTGTGCATCCATAACCTAGTTCCCTCATAATATCAGCCATGCTAGTTTCACTTTCCATCTCTGCTACAATATCATCAAATTCATTTTCGCTGCAACCATGGAATATATCCAAATTTCTGCAGGAGAAGGTTAAAAAGACGGCTTTCAACTATGACTCAGAATTATAAACTGGTAAATCAATTACACAGTCAACACCCAACAATAAATCAAGGAAAGATGAATACCTGGGAAAAATTGTCGTCTCCAGTAAACTACCAGACAGCAATGGAGCCAATATCAACGGAGTCCTCTCTTTCGGATCCATCAGAGACAACATTTGCATAAAGGAGTCAACATGCTTGGCAAGGCCCTCTGACCGATACAAGAACATGATAATATTCTGTATTTGCTCAGACGAATCAACAGATACAGGATTTTCGCGCAACTTCTCTATCTGACCCATGCTAAAGTTTTGCCCTAGGAAACAACAAATTTTATATGATTACAAAAACAAACATGCAAGAGCACATAAGATAATATTAACTGTGGCACTGAAAAGGAATTACTCATCGGAGCAAAGTAGTAAACTTACCATTTCTTCTCATCTCAAGATTCTCTGCATCTGCCAAAGCAAGACCAAGGGCAATTTTCTCAAAGACTGATAAGTGTAATGCATTACAGAAGTCTCCAAGGAATTTTTCATTGATCGCAATTCCTCTTAATGATTCACAAAACACAGTACTGAAATTTGGTCGATCCAATAGATATCTCAATATCGCAGCTAAAAGATCTGGCCTCAGTTGCATTTTGTGCACTTCCCCTTTGTCAAAATTCATGTGACCCAAACAAGTTCGGAGCAGTAAAATGCTTCCCTCGCTTCCATATTCAACAAACTTCTCAAAAGATAAAAGATGAGTTACTAATGTGAAAATATAGTAAAAGCAGACCACAAACTGCTTAATTTAGAATGATCGACAACATCAATAGATATATTAAAATTTAAAACCATTATCATGTCATTGCAAATAACCCATTTATGGATTTTTCTCAAAATGACTTATACCTAATTCTTGCAAGCGAAAACTTCACAAGATCTGGACAATATTCTTTATAGGATCAGAAAGCATTCTGACTAAACTAAGTCCTCAAGTTTTTTTTTTTCATAAGTTCATTAGTCATAACACCTTTTGTCTTCCTTGGCACTAGAGCATGTGTTTTTACAGCAAAACGCAAATGTGCCTTCCATTTCCTAGGTGCCCCAAAAGCTATAAAAGAAATTTGTATTTAAAATATCACCAAATTTCTGTTTGCACATATAACATAGTTCAAAGTCGCAATCTTAGGCAACATCGCTAACCTATTCTACACGACTCAGCATAAAGATCAAACCTCTTGACCAGAGTTCCTAGGGAAAACGAGGACCACACAAGAAGTTAACAAAAGCTTGTCTGCTCATGACCTGAGGCCCCTTAAGCCTCCCCACTTTAACAATAGCAGAAGGCAGCTCAGTTATATTTAAATAAACAATACTTCTACTTATCAGTAGAATTAACTATGATTGAAAAAATGGAAGAACAAGAAAAATAACTCTTTCCTCCATTACACTGCTATTAAATGTAACAATCACATTTTATACCCATCATTACGACTAAATTTAAATATACCTTCCCTGACACCATATAATAATGAGTGCTCTGATGGCATTGTCGATTCACAACAGGACCGTCTCTATAGTCATGCAAGAAGCAATTAATGCTTCGGTAAATATGACGCTAGTAAGAAGTCTCGACCTATCGAGATAAATTCTGATCTTCGACATGTTTTGCACATTTTAATCCAACGTTTTGGGATAATACGTATGCCGAATTTCCTCAAGACAGTATCAATTTATCGCATTAAAAGTACAATAAATTCTTTATCTATGAACTTCCACGTGTTTCACACATTTTAAGCCAGCATTTTGACATAGTACATATGCCGAATTTACTCAAGACAGTATAGATTTATTGCACTAAATGCATGATAAGTTCTATGATCTTGTTTCGCACATTTTGACAGACATATGCCAAATTAACTCATGACAGTATCGATTTATCGCATTATGCTTTAAGTGTATGATGAATTCTACAATCTTCACTGTTTTGCACATTTTAGCCCCAACATTTTGACATAGTACACATGCAAAATTAACTCAGGACAGCATTCAACACACGCGTGTATACATATTCACACACATGATTTTCTATAAAAATAAGACAAATAATAACCACATGAAATTGTATAGTCTCAATAAAAAGTTTAGTGACTAAACAATCGAAACCCTTATAATCTCTTCACTCACAAAATTTCCTAGGAATCCAAAATCAGCATATCCAAGACATGTACATAAAACAAGATCATTCCTTAGACAACAAATACTGATATTCATTCTTTTCATCATACTATAACCATTTACAATCATTAAAAATAGAAATTCAAAGATTTGAACGCATACTTGCAAGAGTTCGTTCAAAACGGTGTCGAAGTTGGAGTCGGTCAGGCTCTGAAGAAGGAAGAGAATCTGGCTCGCTATGAGAGATGATAAGAGTAACATTTTGTTTTTCCGTTCAAGATAATTTTAATCGTCTAAAAATGAAGTAAATTAGGGTTTTGTATCTGGTATTTCCAAGAAGAGACAGTGAGAGAGAGTACTGGCCAAGACTGGGAAAATTTTGCAGAACAAAAAAAAGCGTGAGAGAGATGCAAATTACAATCCGTTATAAGCTAATGAGAAATTTCCGGCAATGTAACATTGTAACCCCTTTTTTTACGTTACACGTGATTTTGCAAATGAGCTCCCTACTAAGTGACAAATGTGGAAAACTAACCCATTTTATCTCAATTTACAAAATTGTTCTTATATTTTCATTGGTTATTATTTTGGTTATATATCTTACAAAAATCCATATATATTTTTTCCAAAATTACTCAACTTTGTAAAAGAATTGTCAAAACTAAACAATATATATATACTTGTAATATTTCAATCAATTTCTGTTATAATCATTTCAAGTCAATATTCTTTATTTATTGTAAAAATAAATTTAGAACTTAGAATCTTATTTTTTTTAAAAAAATTACTTTTTGAAAAAAAAATAGTTTTCTCTAATTTTGGAGAAATAAAAAATGCTCTTCAATTTTTTTGGCCGAGAAACCATTATGAGCTTTTCTTCATTAGTGATACATAGAGATTGAATAATAATTTTTCTTCAAATAAATGCAAAAAAAAAAAAAAATTAGCATGAACAATATTTTTTAAAAAAAAAATCGATAATATTATAGTTTTTTTTATTAAAAAAAATTGCATGCATACAATTTTTACCTCCTTCCAATTTGCAAATTTAATATTCTTATTCCTACTACCCATTTGAATTGTTTTGACCATTAATATATATTTTTTAAAAAATATTATACTATTACATAAAATTAGGGTTTTTTGTAGAGAATGATTCAAACCCATAACCTCGTGGTGCAAGTGTGAGATGTCAACCTCATTCCATCGACCGATGAGATAATTACGATATATATAGATATTGGGTGGTGTGTTAACAACTGTATAATTACTATAATAAGGAATTATTTATTACATAAATACATTTATTATATATATTAAATCAGAAAGAACAATAAATAATTTCCTTATAAGAGTGTTAACCTGTGCCTAAGGGTATAGGTTAACACTGCCTATAGATATTTTTTTAGCATAAAAGAGTAAGGGGGTGTATTGGTTCAAGATTTTATTAGACAATTTGGGGAAGTAAAAGTCTAGTGATATTGGGTTGAGACTTTTTAACAACTTAGATAAGTCTAGTGGTATTCGATCAAGAATTTTAAGATTTTTTTAAAAAGTCCATATTGTCTTATAGTATTAGATCTAGACTTTCAAGAGAAAACAAATTGTCTGGTGGTATTTGATTGAGATCAAGATTTTTAGGATTTCAAGACAAAATAGATTTTCAAGACTTTTTAGTGATATTTACAAATAACTTGAACCCAAAATTGCATTATCATCTCCCTCAATACTTTCTAAACTTTTCTTTCTAACTCAAAATCATCTTCGGCTTCCTCAACCTCCATACCCCCACCAAATTTTCATCATAAATTTTCAGTTTCCTCAATTTTCATACCTCATCAGATCTTCCATACCCAATCAGATCTTCAGATTGGACGAATTGTAGTCCACAAATGGGGATTGGTGAACGGAGATTGGAGATAGGAGGGTGGAGTAGTGCAACAATTTTACTTGATTTTTTTTTTAAACTTAAATTTCATAGAATAGATGTTGAATAATAATTCATAATCGTGACATCTTTATTATTGTTCATACTCCTTTGATAGGTGTAAATAATGGTTTATTTATACATAATTTGTAATAACTAGTGTGGATAAAGATATAACTGTTTTACTAATATATACAGTAGTTCTCTAGTAAAGACGTCCTGAAATTATAAGTTAATAGTGTTCAATCACAGCCACATATTCATATTGAATGTGAGTATTCGTTCATGTGTGGAGAAAATTGAATACTATAATCGACTCTTGAAAATCCATATTTATAAAAAGTCTAAAAAGTTTTGAAATAAAGTCAAGACAATCCTAATAATCTATAAATAAAGTCTAAAAACTCTTTTAGAATTATAAAAATATAGTATATATAATCATAATAATCCTAAAAGTATAATCATAATTATCCAAATAATCATAATAGTCTTGCAAATCTATAAAATCATTGCATCCTAAAATTGTCCATTAAAATCTCAATCCAATACATTCCCTAAAAGTGTGAAAAAGGAAGACCAGGTTTGAGTTAATTATGAAAAAAAAAAAAAAACTTGTGAAAGGCAATTTTGGAATTATGTCTACGTATTTTTGTTATTTTCAAGAATTTTAGTAATTGGAGGGTTATTGAACCAAATTACACTACCCAAATTATAATTTTATATATACTATGGATGTATAATTTGTCAAGTAGTCTTAATGAAAGTTTGAAATTGTTAATTTATTTGATTGCTTACAAAATATTTCTGTACACTTGATAGTAGAAAGTAATAAACCTATGAGTTATGAATCATATGGTTAAGCATCTTTCACCGAATTTTATGATCATGATCAAATGTAAGAAAATGGTATGTTTGTGAAGAATGAAAATTAATAATTGGGTATTGTATATACCAGATGTTATATATATTATACGACTAGGGGTGGGTGTATGTTGGTTTGGGTTGGATTTGATGATATCCCAACCAAACCATTATTTAATCGGGATGTTTTTTTTATAACCAAAACCAAACCAAACCAATAAAAATCGGTTTAATTTGGCGATTTAAGAAAAAAATAAAATTGAACAAATATAATAATATCAATACAAGTAGTTATCAATAAAATAAACATTAATACTAAATTTAACCTAAGTGCGTAACATTAATAATTTTAAAAAACATCGAGCGTAGAACACATAAAACTTATTTAATTAAAAATAAAACTAAATTATATTGCTTAATGTGTTTTTGTACGAAACAATAAAAAAATAGTTATATATCCTCAATAAATTTGTTTAGTGTCAACAACTTCGAATGAGATGAAATAACTTTAAGAATAAATAGAGGGGATTAGAACTTAGAACCGAAAACCGGTAACATTGGAAATAAATATAATATAAAATTATTATAACTTTATTTTTTTTATATGATAATTTAATCAATAATATATATATATATATATATATATATATATATATATATATAAAAGTATGTAATGGTTTGAGTTGGGTTATGCGAGTTAATAAAACACAACCCACAAACAGGGTCGTGCCCTGGCATTTTGGTGCCCGAGTCATTTAATGACATTAACAAAAATCAGGGCCTTATATAAAAATTAGAACGATGTTTAGATATTAACTGATCAGTACCAAAAATACTGATCCCATCAATGGGAGTGTAGCACGTGTCTTTTTTTTTTACTTTTTACATTTATCTTACAAATTGGGTACTGCTTTGTTAGTATGTGAGTATTGTTTGAAATATTATTATCATTAAAGAAATATTAGCAATTCAATTGGACTAGGTTAGTAAATAAAGTGGACTCCGAAGGAGTCACGGAATGAGTGGGTGACGATTTTGACTAGGTTAGCAAAGAAATGTTAGCAATTCAATTGAACTCTCTTTAAAAAAAAATCAATTGGTCTCTCAAATAATGTAAAATTAAGTTTAATATGTTAGAATCAATTGGGTTTTTATGTTTATTTCTATAAAATAGAACTAGATATGGATAATTAGATTTTATTAAAAAAAAACAAAGCTATGTTTGAAATTGGACCCTTCTTATACTAAAATAAATTGGACATGAGATCCCAAAAGAAGAAGAAGTAGATTTGATCATTTGGTGGCCCTAGCTAAATGCTGGGTTTACTATACCTATGGACCGGTCTTGCCCACAAACCAACCAAAACCAATTGGTTACTGAAAAATAACCCAATCGTTTTTTTTTTCCTTAACAAAACCAAACCAACCTGCTAATTGAAGTACTTGACTGCCATAAATAGGGGTGGGCACCCAAACTATAAAACCTATCAACCTGTCGAAACCAAATCAATGTAAGCATGTTGGTTTGGTTTGGATGGATTGATTGGTTTGACGGTTTACCCAATTTATGACAGTCAAGTACTTCAATTAGCATTCTTTAAGAGGATTTCTATTTCGAATAAAATTGATAGTTATTTGCCATACATATAATTACAATCTTTAAGATATTAGATGAAACTATTTTAATAGATATATTTATGTTCAAAATTATTTTTCCGTTTCCTCATAAATATTCTTCCTGATGACGTCAATGTCGAACAGAAGGGTTGAATAACAAATGGAAACTCTTAAGGAGGCAACAATGGATGGTTCATATGGTTGAAATCGAACTCATAATACAATTGATTAGTGTCATCGTTCCAACTGCTTAAGCAAACAGGCTTTAATGGTTCATTCTGTCTTTCTACGAGGGAGTCACTTGATTTATTAGGTTTCTTACGTTCTTCTGCAATTTTCTGAAATTATAATGATTCCGAGTCTTTCTCTATATCAAGTTAAAAGTGAATTATCATACTCTGTAAAACTTTTAAATATATTGAATTTTAGCCCCTCATTGCTTTTCTGATTCAAAATATATTGAATTTGATGCTTTTTTAGTCTCGTAGTCTTTAATGAAAGTTTGTATTAGTATATTTGGGTATGGACTGGAGACCCATTATACATCCAAGTGGCCCAAGATCACAAGCACACATGGATTGTCTAAAATCCATGTAAGCCAATCCCATATCGAAACCCATTCATTGTTTAACTGCTTGAGCAGTTCTATTATATATATATATATATATATATATATATATATATATCAATTTTAGAAACCGATTGAAAATAGACAAGCAACACAAATATATATACGGTAAGTGTATTGGATATATATGCATGGAAAGCATTGTGTATGTGTATGTGAATAGGGGTGGGCGTTTTCGGGTTCGGTTTGGTTGAAAATTTTTCGACCCAATCAAACCCAACGTAAATTTTAACCCAATCAAACCCAATATTTATCGGGTTGTTTATCGGGTTGGGTTGGGTTGGTTGAGTTAATCGGGTTAGGCTTTTTAAGCCCAATAGAAAAAATATATTTGAATTTAAATTTTGTTATATTAAAATTGAAATTTAAAATAATTTTTCATCCAAATATCATACCACATTGAGTTTAGATTTCTTAAAAGCATCAAAATCAAATCACAACATATAATACAAATTGTTTAAATATTAGTTGCATAATTGAAATATATATATATATAACAATTTATTCAATTTGGAAAGTCTCCATCTAAGCCTCCCATCAATTTTACAATTATAATCACTTTGTCGAATATCTCATGGTTGGATAATCTATTATTTATTTCAACCAACATAATAGTTTGAGTTTATATACAATTATTAAACTTTTTTCTACCAAATTCTCAATCAAATCCTAAGAAAAAAAATACATTTTAAAGTATAATTAAGGATGTGACAATTAATATAAAAGACGAAGATAATATAATTGCATGTTTTTAATTAATGTATTATATATTTATGGTATAAAATATTTAAAATTATTTATTTATATTTATCATTTATAATATTATAAATTTTAAAATATTTTAAAAAATGAGATTTCATAATAGATATAATATTAAATAAAATTATTTAATTTATTTTTTATTATTAATTTCGGGTTGTCGGGTTGAGTTGAGTTATATTTTATCAACCCAACCCAACCCAATCTAGTTGGGTTGGGTTGGGTTGGCGGGTTGGTGCCCACCCCTATATGGGAAAGCATTGTCTGTACAATGCAAAGCTTGTGTGTGTGTTGTGCAATACAAAGGCATGTGTGTGTGCAAGAAAGTATTACATGCAATAATGCATGTGTGCATGTGTTCAATAGAGATCACAAAATACAGAGAATAAAAACACAAGAGATATGTGGAGAAAATCTATAGAATTTTCTCTCATCTACAATCAAAGTGTGGGTAACATACATTGTGATCAGAGGAGACTTTCCGATCGTGTGATCGTCCTCCGACCGATGATAAAGTTCTAGGTGTTCGATCCCGCTTCCGCTGGAATTTAGATTTTCGATGGTGAACGGTAATCCGAATTCGTTTTGATTATATCAAATTTTATTTACATTGATATTAGAGCATGATTATGACTGTATTCTGGTAGAAATGCCATGTTTAGGAATTGTTATTCACGTTTTGAATGCTTCACAATTCGATAATGGTATAACACCACACATTTGTTATATTTCGTTTTAGATGGCATGATGGTATACATATATATGTGATTATATGTTCTGGATTTTATTGCCATATTATAACTTCAAAATTGAGAGAATTTTGAAGAATTAAAAACGAAACCCGTGACTGTTATGGGGTTCGAATTTTATTGTCATTTTTTTTTCTCTGCGATCATGGTACGATTAGATAGAACCTTTCGATAGCTTTCCAACGATAGGTCATTTGCTTAATTTGGTTAATAAACGAGGGAGAAAAACGATTTCGAATATTTACGTTCGAAATCAAAATCTGGAAACTTGTTTTGTTCTTGAATGTGGGTGAAGAACAAGAAGAACATGTTCCACGCACCTATGAGTGGAGAGTGCGTCTCACCCCTAACTTGAATGTTATAATTAAGGGCATAAATGGAATTAAAATCAAATTTGGAGTCGGATGGTGGTGGTCCCATGATCGGGAAAGTCAGGGAAGACGGCGAGTGCGTCTCACTCTCCTCCGGCGCGAGTGGGCGTTGGCATACAATGCATAAGTAATTTTGGTGTTGACATGTGGACACACCAGAAGATGACACGTGGTGGCTTTTTGTCTTTTGTGACAAGTAGCCCATTCTCACTCTGACACGTGGCGTCAATGTGTGTGAAATAAACCGGTGACAGTTTCAGGCCACCGGGGAAGTTTTCGACGACGGTTTCAGACACCCAGAACAGTTACCAGTTGCCACATCATCACCGACTAGACCAATTCTCGGTTTCAGTACTTCGGTCGACAAGTTTTCCGGTAACTTTTTCGACGGCTAGTGTCTTTTCCGGTGATTTTTTTCGACATCCAATAAATGGTTTTTCGGCAACCAAAGACGGTTTTCCGATGACCATAAGTGGTTTTCCGGCGACGATGGCGGTTTTCCGGTGATGAAAATTCAATTTTTTTTTTAAAATTTCTAATTTGTTTTTATTTATTAATTTCATTGATTTGTTTCACTCCAATGGGAGCTAAATTAATGCCCTATGCAAAACGGGGACCTATTTTCTTGCGTCTACTCCTTCGGACGGTTGGGTCCCCAAAGAAACAAAGGTGAATCGGGGGGTCGATGCTTCTGATGACCCAAAAAAGAAGTGTTTCATATGGGGATTCCCTACTTCCAACAAATTTTAGAAGAACAGTTGGTTTTTCGCTGGAAGGGCTCTCGGGCTCGACATCGCTGTTCGATCTGGGGATTCCCGAACGGTGTTGAGTGCTCCCCGTTTTTTCTGTTCCCCCGAAGTGTGGAACAAGAAAATAATTGATTATAGTGATTCTGAGCTGAAGAGACTGACTCGGGCAACTGTTCGTACTCTGGAGAAGAGGAGCAAGAGCTATCTTTTCAAGTAGAGACAGTAAATAAAATTATCAAGCACACCATTAAAGCAAAGTTAGATGACAAAAAAAGAAGCTGGGTTGAAAAGCTTTCTGAAGTATTATGGGCATATCGGACGATTGAGGTTGTTGCTGACGCTAATTTAGACAATGCGTCAGCTTTTTCATTTTCTTCCCTAGGGATCTGAGCGATCTTGTATTCTTTAAATTTTTGGAGGAGCTACTTCGCGATGTCACGGTAGGCTATCATACCTTCATCTTTGGCCTGGTACTCGTCCATAACCTGGTTGACAACTACCTGTGAATCGCTGAATATCTCAACTTCATCTGCCCCGAGAGCTATGCAGACTCTGATTCCAGCTAACAATGCCTCGTACTCGGCTTGATTATTGGTTGCTTTAAAATCAAATCTCATGGCACATTCAACATCATCTCCTTCTGGGGTGCGAACTACGATCCCTGCCCCGCTGCCATGAGTATTTGAAGAGCCATCAACATACAGTTTCCATGGGAAACTCTTTTACAAGAGTCTTTTTGCTTCCAAGTTTGGTTTTGTGAATTCGGCTATGAAGTCTGCCACAGCTTGTCCTTTGAGAGAGGTTCTGAGGACATAATGAATATCGAATTCACTTAGCTCGATTGCCCATTTGGTAAGTCTTCCTGATATTTCTGGTTTTTGTAAAATTTGTCTTAATGGGCAATTGGTGAAAACCTGGATTGTATGGGCCTGAAAATATGGTCTCAGTTTTTTTGCTGCTGAAACCAATGCTAAGGCCATCTTCTCTGCCTGTGAGTACCTGGTATCGGCCGGTATGAGTGCCTTGCTGGTATAATACACTGGTTTCTGCACTCCATCTTCTGTTCTGACTTAGACTGAACTTGCTGCAAGCTCGGTTATTGACAGATACAGCTGAAGTATTTCCCTTTTTTGAGGTTTTGAGAGAACGGGAGCTTGTCCCAAGTACTCTTTTATTTTTAAAAATGCCTGCTCATACTCTTTATTCCACTCGAGTCCTTTCCCTTTTTTGATTATCTTGAAGAAATGTGCGCACCTGTCTGTAGCCCTTGAGATGAATCTTCCCAAGGAGGCTAAACACCCTGTTAAGTGCTGTACCTATTTCAATGTTTTAGGTGAGGTCATTTCTTGCAAAGCCTAGATCTTCTCGGGATTAACTTCGATTCCTCTTTGATGGACTTGAAAACCCAAGAATCTCCCCGAATGGACTCCGAATAAACATTTGTTCGGGTTTAATTTCATCTGGTATCTTCTCAGAACATCAAATGTCTCTCGGAGGTCCCAGGCATGCTCGTCTGCCGAGACACTTTTAGTCAACATGTCATCAATGTACACTTCCATGTTCCTTCTTATTTGCTGAGTGAAGATTTTGTTGACCAACCTTTGATACGTAGCACCTGCATTTTTAAACCGAAGGGCATTACTGTGTAGCAATATAAACCCTGATCCGTTGTGAAAGCTGTTT
The DNA here is from genome assembly GCA_032871835.1 of Dipteronia dyeriana. Taxonomy (NCBI): domain Eukaryota; kingdom Viridiplantae; phylum Streptophyta; class Magnoliopsida; order Sapindales; family Sapindaceae; genus Dipteronia; species Dipteronia dyeriana. The sequence continues at coordinate 90,878,423 of CM065298.1, forward strand.
TTTCTTAATCAGTTTTGTTCATCCGGATCTGATTGTATCCCGAGTAAGCGTCCATGAAGTTGAGCAATTCGTGACTTGTTGTGGCATCCACCAGCTGGTCTATCCTTGGAAGTGGGAAGCTATCCTTTGGACATGCCTTGTTTAGATCCGTGAAATCTGCGCACATCCTCCATTGTCCATTTTTCTTCTTGACGAGGACTACGTTGGTGACCCACTGAGGGTAGCTGACTTCTCTGATTGATCCAGTTGCCAGTAGCTTTTCCACCTCTTGTTTCATTGCTTGACTTCTTTCAAGATTGAACGATCTTCTCTTTTGTATAACCGATTTTGCATTCGGGCTAACTGCGAGGTGGTGGGATATTACTCGGGCATCTATTCCGATCATATCTTCGTGACTCCAAGCGAATACATCTTTATACTCTCTAAGCAGATTGGTTAAGTCTTGCTTGACTTTTCCATCCAAGTTGGCCCCGATCTTGATTTTCTTGTCCGGTTTGTCTTCTTCAAGTACTATTTCAACCAATTCTGTTTTGTATTCATTCGAGGCCTCCCTTGGATCCTGTTCGAATGACAAGGATTCTTCACACTGATTTGGCTGCATTATGGTACACACTTGTTCAGCATCATGCTTGTCTCTGTATACTGACAGGTTTGCTCTTCGGGTCATCTCTTGAGATCCGTTGACTATCCCAACCCCTTGTTCTGTTGGGAACTTGATCATTAATGCATAAGTGGCCGTCACGGCCCTTGTTTTATTCAGGAATGGCCGGCCCAATAATGCATTATACGGCCAATTATCCAAGTCAACTACCACGAAGTCGAGCAGAACAGTCCTCTGACATGGTGTCGTTCCGATCTTCACGGGTAGTTTTACCGTCCTGAGTGACCTGACCTCTATCCCCCCAAACCCTTTTAATGGAGTATGGAAAGGCTGTAAATCTTTTCGGTCTAGACTTAGCTGGTCGTACACGACCACGCTTAGGATGTCTGCTGAACTCCCATTATCTATTAAAATTCTCCAGACTTCCCTATGGCCAATCCGGGAACTTATAACCAAAGCGTCATTAGGTCGAATATCGATGCCATGGGAATCTGCCTCTGTAAAGACTATTGGGTCTCATCCTTCTTTTACCCTTTTCGGGTCTGGCTCAACCGAGTTTACGTTGAAGTTATTCCTTGCTTCTATTGCTTCTCTGATTTCTTGAGTTCGTTCTCGGTTGCTTCTCCTAGTAGAGGGTCTTCCAAAAATTGTATGTATTACTTGATTGGCTTCGGGGCTAGTTCTTTGATTTTGAACCGGGTTGTGATCAACCTTGATTTCTTTCTTAGTTTCTGATCTCTCATCTTTTTTCAAGATTACATCCCTCATGTGCCCTTTCCGAATAAGAGTCTCTATGTAATCTCTAAGCTGAAAACACTTTGAAGTCTCATGCCCGGTTTCTTTGTGAAACCTGCAATACTTGGTTGTATCTCTCTGGGCGAACTGTGATTGTCGCCGTGGCTCTTGCACCATATTCTTCTCTTCCAAGATGGCTAAAATTTCTTCTTGTTTTTTCCGAAGAGGAGTGTAATTGGTATATCTGCCTCGGTATTTCTCTGTGGACCGTTCTGCGTTGAGCCCATTGCCTTCATCCTTGTTTTTCTCCTTGCCGTTCCCTTTCCATTTTTCCTTTTGATTCTGCCCCTTGGATTCGGTATTCTTCTGTTCGGGATTTCCTCCATGCGTATGGCTTTCTCCAGTAGCTAACTCTTCCTCCTCGGCAAGAGCGTATCCTCCTGCCATATCCATCATGTCAGCATACTTAGTCAGCCGTGCTCTTCTTAAATCAAAGGACAGTCGTTCATTCTGCAAGTTATTGGTGAAGGCAGCAATAATTGCTTCATCATTTGCACTGCCAATTTCTGATACTGCTTGGCCGAACCGGCCCAAGTACTTTTTTAATGACTTGTCCTTCCCTTGCTTTATTTGAGAGAGGTAGGCCACCGACTTCTTCCTGTGAACATTGCTCAGAAATTGCCTTGAGAAGCTCCTGCTCAGTTCGATGAGATTTCAGATGCTCGCCGGGGGTAGTGTTCGGAACCATCTTGACCCTGTGTCCCCCAGTGTTTGCGGAAAGTTAAGACACAATAGGGGGTCATTGCGGGCATATTGAGCCATGACACTTTTATAGCGTCTAACGTGCTCCTTTGGATCTTTATCTTTTTTGAATTGCTCCACATGCGGCATTCTGAATCTTTCTGGGAAAGGGGTCCGTAAAATTTCTTTGGTGAATGGACTGTTAGAGTCATCGTCAGATAGATCGTTACAGCCATAACGTCTGACCAGTGCCTCTATCTATCGCCTGTTATTCTCAACTTCTCGAGTTAGGCTCTGGATCGTGACATCTCTGTCCCCCATCAGACTTCCCCGACGGTTAAACCGTTGGGTTATCGTCATTCTTTCCTCAGACTCTTCACTCTGATGCCGGTTCTCTCGTGTGACTCCATGATGACGTTTGCGATGATGTTGATCACTGTCTTCTGATGATGACCGACCTCTGCACCGGTCGTATTTACGATGTCTGGCACGTACTGTTTGATTGTGGTCCAGCCTCTGGTGATGTTCCTCTTCAAGTGTTTTCTTTCCAGCCAGGTTGATTGGGGAAGAGTTCCTTCTGGTTTCTGGCATAGTTATTCCTGGCCCAACCACCATCGAACGGAGCCTTACGGGTGGAGGATTGGGAGTATGTGCTCCTGCAGCCATCAGATCAATCCTTTCCCTTGCTGCGTCCGTCACCAATTGCTGTAAGGCCTCTTAGAAACGCAACATAAGATCTCTACTGGTTGGAGGAACTTGCTGGATCCCCGCCAGGTGCGTAGGCTGGTTTTCTGTGTTTGCTGCAGGATCTTGTGACGTATTGCCAACATGGAAATCGCCTGGTGATTTTTGGCCATTCCCTGAACCACTTCTGTTTCCTGCCATCGCTTTTAACAAGTTAGAAGGTTCAAGCCTCTCCTTCTAGCGCCAATTGTTGACGTCGATTTCTGGATTACGTCAGAAAAGCCAACAAGGATTGGATTTTGGCTATTAATTCAAAGAGAAAGAGATTCAGAGAGAGTAACGAAGACAAAAGCTTTACGTGGTAAAACTCTGATGATCGGAGAAACGTCCACGGGTGGTTGAAAGATCAACCAAGCCAAAATCCACTATGAAAATATGATGTTTACAAGCTCTCGATCTCTCTTTTTTCTCTCTGTATTTGCTATGATTGTTGTATGCTATATTGCCTATATCTTTTGGAGCCAGATTATGGGTCTATTTATATGCTTATAGAACCCTAATCTGCTTTGTACAAGTAATACAAGATCTTTGTATTTAATTATGATTCGGTTACTTGCTTGAGGCTGATTTGTCTTCTTTCCTGTTTCAGAGTCTCTTATGGAAATCGAGTGGGATTCTAGTAGTGTAGTTCAATTTGGACTTGTTTCCTTATAAGAATGTAGTCTTCTAAAGAAATCAAGTTATTTCTTGATTGGGGACTCTTCTAACTTAATGTTCCATTTTATTTGGGATTCCTTCCTGTTGGATATCTTCGCGTATTTAATGACTTAATCCGTGTGAAATAAGCACCAAGTTCTTACTCGAGTCGTATTTATTCCCGAGTAAGAGTAATACCTGATGGTCCCGAGTAGCGCCGTTTGAGCCCGAGTGGAAGCGTTGTTTAACCAGTCCCGAGTGTTGTTAACTGATCCCGAGTAGGTTTCTTTCTATATATGCTTACTCAGGCTTTTCTTCTCTCTAATGATGCCTCGTAGGATATTTCCTGAGTGCCCATTTGGCCGTCCACCTGGCTATTTTCTCTTTCCTGTCAATTACGTGTATGCTTGGTAAAATTCACATACGACACACACACACACACACACACACACACACACATATATATATATATATATTGTTTCATTTTTTTTGTGTTTTTGAAACACATAGAAGAAAGAGTTTATTCATTCGTTTTTCTCTACATTCTCTATTCTAAATTCCTGAGACCGTGACGCTCCCACACGTAGTTACCAGTCCCGGGATTAGCTAGAAAGATCAGTGGTACAGACCAGGAGCATATCGAAAAGTGAAGGAGCCTTCAAACGTTGAAAAACTTCTTAATCTTCTTCTTACTATTGATTACAATTTCCTGTATTGACATATATATTTTATTAGTGTAATAATTTTTATATGTATTAGTTCCGAAAATAATTATGATACAAAGTTCACCGGTCCCAGATATAGATTACGATCTTTTAAAAAAAAAACTCATTTCCGCTGCGTTACCGGTGAACGGGGTTCCAACAGATTGGTTGTGTCTTGACCTAGATTTATGAAGTTCTTGAAAGGATTTCTTAAAAATCGTTCAAGACCTGAAGGCTGTATCGTAGAACGTTATTAAGTTGAAGAGTGTGCATGTCATTGTAGTGGGTACATGAAACATGGTGTTGAAATAGGTGTTCGACACACACGGAATCAGGATTTTGAGAATGAAAAAGTGACAGAAGGTCGAGAAATTTTGAAAGGAATGTTAAAGACCATGACTTATGAGATGTTGGAAATTGCTTATCGTTATGCGTTGTTCAATTGTGATCCATACGTAGAGTAAGAAGACTAGCTAGTTAAATTTAGATATTGATTGACATACATATTATTCACATTCTAATTTCATGTTTTTATTTCTTTCTCTAGAATGCATCTAGATGAACTTAGACGTTCATATAGACATCTCTCAAAGAATGAAAGCCTACTTCAAAAGCGACATATGAAGACTTTTAGTGCATGGTTAAAGAATAAGGTAAAGATGGGAAATTGTAGTTGTATGTCAACTACAATGAAATGGCTTGGATGCAGGCCTAGGAAAGATGTGTCTTATTCTGATTTTATTATCAATGGACATGGCTTCCACACAAGAGATGTTGACAAAAGTACACAAAACAGTGGTGTTTCCCTTGAAACTGTATGTCAATCTAGTGCAAAAAACAATTCACAAGCCATTGGGAAGAATATTATAGGGTTATGTGAGACATTATAGTGTTAGATTATCACATGTTTAAAGTCCCTCTATTCCATTGTGATTGGGCAAACATAAGAAATATTTTCAAAGTTGAAGATGGATTTACGTTGGTTAACCTCCAATAAGGACAACACCAATTTGAAATGGGCCCACTTATTTTAGCAAGCCAAGCAAAGCAAGTGTCTTATTTATTGAAGATTAGCCTCTCTCTGTTGACCTGACATCCGAGAGATTTAAGGGCAATTATGGTTTGATTAGTCAATCCTAGTTTTTAGGAAGTAAAATCAGGGCATTTATTATTTTGATTGATTTGTTTTTATTTCCAGATTTATTTCCTATTTTGTTGAGATATTTACTGACCAGAATATTTCTATATATTCTAGGTCTTTCCTTTGTATTTTAATTAGTAAAATAATATATTCTTAGCAGTGTTTTAAGGTTTTCTTTTCCGGTATCTTTTCTCACATGGTATCAAAGCTGGGATACCGTTGAGAGGAAAACACCATGGGTGATAGCTATAAGCAAGCCCTCACTGGGTTAAACAAGGACGGAAAAGAGGGAGTTTCTATTGATTCTTCCCCTGTACCGAACCTTACAATTAACCCCACTGCTTCTGGATCTTCCCCTGTACCAAATCTTACAATTAACCCTACAAACTCCTTTAAAAACTCCTCCCTCCAAATCACTTCCTACAAACTAAATGGAAAAAACTTTTTCCAATGGTCACGATCTATCCAGATGGTTATACGTGGGAGATGAAAAATTGGATATCTTGATGGCTCCATAAAGAAACCAGATCCAATCGATCCCACTTACACAATGTGGGACACCCAAAATACCTTCGTGATGTCTTGGCTCATCAATTCTATAGAAGAACATATTGGGTCATTGCACCTTGTCCACACCACAACCAAAGTCATTTGAGACAAGGTGAAATTGGCCTACTCTGACCTGGGGAATTCAGCACAATTGTGTGAATTAAAAGATCATGCTAGGGATCTCAAACAAGGAAGTATGGATGTCACAGAATAATACACTGCTCTTATCAAGGTATGGCAGGAACTGGACCTGTTTGAACCAATGATTGGTGTGGTGAGTGTTTAGGAAAATATGTGAAACTTGTAGAAAGAACTAATACCTATGATTTTCTTAGAGGGTTGAATAAGGATCTGGATGAAGTTCGTGGTAGAATGATTGGAATCCGACTACTACCTCAGATTGAAAAGGTATTTGTTGAAGTTCGAAGGGAGGCGAGCAGGCGCAAGAATATGCTTGGCGACACTAAAGGCTTAGTCTAAACAGAAGCCTCTGCTCTTGTCTCCAAAAGCCATGAACAGAATCGCAGAGTAGACTATTCCAATGATCCTAGGCGTGCTCGAAGAGGGAATCTTTGCTCTGATTTTTGTCAAAAGACTAATCACACTAAAGAAACTTGTTGGAAATTACATGGGAAACCTCCCAATCAGAACAACCGTGACCATCAAAGACAATATGGACAGTTTCAAAAAGAAACCTATGCCTACCAGTCTAAAGTTGAACTCACAGAATAGAAACCTGGGAAAAACTTGGGTAGTATCAATCTCAACAGAGAACAACTTGAGCGTCTATGCAAGTTGCTAATCCCTGAAAAAGTAACTGATACTTCTTGAATTGCCCAGAAAGGTAATTTTTTCTCAGCCCTAAATTGCACAAAAAGAAACAAAGAATCCTGGATTATTGACTCCAGGGCATCAGATCATATGACAGGTTGTGCTCACTTATTTTCCTCCTATATTCCGAATAATGGTCATACTAAAGTACAGATTGTTGATGGATCCTTGTCTCCTATTGCTGGAATTGGAACTATTGAAATTAACTCAACCCTTGTTCTTAAATCTTTATTGCACGTTCCAAAATTATTCTATAATCTGCTATCTGTGAGCAAAATTTCTAAGGATTGTGATTGTAGGGTGGTTTTTTGACAAGAACATTGTGAATTTCAAGACTACAGTTTGGGGAAGAGGATTGGCAATGCTAGTGACCATGAGAGGCTATACTACTTTGACGAGGACACCGACAAGATCAAACAAGTTTATATGGTTAGTTAAGAACCTTCTCCAAGACAAAATCAAGTAATGTTGTGGCATTTTAGGTTAGGGCATCCTAGTTTCCCATATTTAAAATACTTATTTCCTTCATTGTTTAAGAATAATGACATTTTTTAATGTGAAATATGTCAGTTGGCTAAACATCAAAGATCTGTGTTTAAACCAAAACCTTATAAAGCTACTAAGCCTTTGGCTATTGTTCATAGTGATATTTAGGGACCCTTACGGTCTCAAAATCTTTATTCAAAGCGTTGGTTTAATTCTTTATGATCACACTCGTGTGTGTTGGCTCTATTTGCTAAAAGACAAATTCGATGCTGAACAAACATTCAAAACTTTTCACAACATGGTTAAAACTCAATACTCCACTAATATTCAAATTTTACACATTGATAATGGCAAAGAGTATTTTAACCAGATTTTAGGAGAATATCTCAATAAAAATGGAATTGTTCATCAAAGTTCTTGTCCAAACAAACCACAACAAAATGACATTGCTGAAAGAAAAAACAGACATCTTTTGGAAGTTGTTAGGTCAATCATGTTTACCACTAACACTCCTAAATATTTTTTGGGGGATGCAGTTCTCATTGCTTGTTACCTTATAAATAGAATGCCCACAAATGTTCTTCAGTTTCAAACTCCACTAAATGTTTTCTCTAAATTTTTTCCTGAGAACCGGATTGTTAGTAATCTACCCTTAAAAGTTTTTGGGTGTACTGTGTTTGTTCATACCTAATCGAAACAAACTTGATCCAAAAGCATTTAAATGCATTTTTCTTGGGTATGCTGCAAATCAAAAGGGGTACAAATGCTATTTTCCAGAAAAGAAAAAATTAATTGTGTCCATGGATCTCACTTTTTTTGAAAACACTCCATTCTTTTCCATAAATTCCCTTCATGGGGAGATAAGCAGTGAAGGAAATTTCTGGCATTTTTCCACTGAAATCCTCAACCCCACTTTGCCAAGCCTACCAATTTCAGAACCTAATCTTACACACACTGAAATTTTGAGTTTACCAAGAATTGAAAATCTTGATGTGGAAAATGAAATTAATAAACAAAGGGGAAAATAATCAAGATGAAATTAAGGTGCCTGATCTAGATGTCTAGCAATAGAACACTCAACCAACTAATGAACTTTGTGTTCACTCTCGTCGGAGGAATCAACAAACGGTAGAAACTCCTCTTACTCTTGAGACTTTTCATGAATCTGACTCGGACCCAGGTAATTCACTTGTCATTTCTCATTTGGATAACACTGATGATCTGCCCATTGCTCTAAGGAAAGGTGTTCGTTCTTGCACTCAACATCCTATAGCTTAATTTGTAAAGTATAATCATTTATCTGCTTCAATGAAAGCCTTTGTATCCAATCTTAAAGATACAGAGATTCCCAAGACTATTGAAGAAGCCTTTCAACGAACTGAGTGGAAAAAGGCAGTAGAAGAAGAAATACAAGCTCTAGAGAAATATAGAACTTGGGAAATCGTTGAGAAACCCAGAGATGTTGTTCCTGTCGGCTGTAAATGGGTGTTCACAGTGAAGTATAAATCAGATGGGTCTATTAAGAGATACAAAGCGCATTTGGTTGCAAAGGGATTTACACAGACCTTCGAGATAGATTATCAGAAGACATTTGCTCCTGTAGCCAAACTCAATACAATCTGTGTTCTTCTCTCTTTAGCAATGAATTTTGATTGGCCACTCCAACAACTTGATATCAAGAATGCTTTTCTCAATGGAGGCTTGACTGAAGAAGTCTACATGGAACTTCCTCCACGTTTTAAGAGTGTAGAAAAAACAGGGCATGTGTGTAAGTTAAAAAAAATCCCTCTATGGCCTTAAACAATCACCAAGGGCATGGTTTGAAAGGTTCACCAGAGCTGCCCTCCAACAAGGGTATAAACAGGCCCACACTGATCACACGTTATTCTACAAACATGAAGGTGGTAAGTCAACTATACTTATTGTATATGTTGATGACATTATCTTAACATGTGACAATATTTCAGAAATAAATTCTTTAAAGAGAAGGCTTGCAGATGAATTCGAAATCAAAGACCTAGGTATGCTAAGGTATTTTCTGGGTATGGAAATTGCTAGAAATAGATCTGGTATTTCTTTATTACAAAAAAAATATGTCCTAGATCTATTGAAGGAGACTGGATTACTTGGGTGCAAGCCTGTTGACACTCCAACTGATCCGAATGTTAAACTTGGAGATTAAAATACGAGCACGCCTGTGGACAAGGGTAGATACCAGTGACTTGTTGGAAAACTTATTTATTTAGCTCACACAAGACCTGATATAGCTTTTCCTGTCAGCATGGTAAGTCAGTTTATGCATGCTCCCTATGAGGAACACCTAGATGCAGCCATCCGAATATTAAGGTATCTAAAAGGAAACCTAGGGAAAAGACTGTTGTTTAAGAAAAGAGAATCTCGAGAAATTGAAGCCTATACTGATGCAGATTGGGCTGGTTCAGTTGTTGATAGAAGATCTACATCTGGCTATTGTTCTTATGTTTGGGGAAACCTGGTGACTTGGAGAAGTAAAAAGCAGAATATAGTGGCTAGAAGTAGCACAGAGGCTGAATTTAGATCATTGGCAAAAGGAGTTAGCGAATTAATTTGGCTAAGGCTACTCCTAGAAGAACTTCAAGTTACAACAAAGGTCCCATAAAATTGTACTGTGACAACAAAGCAACCATCAGCATAGCTCATAATCCTGTGCATCATGATCGTACTAAACATGTAGAGGTTGATCAACACTTTATTAAAGAGAAGATTGAAAACGAGATTCTTTGCATTCCTCGTATGGCTTCAACAGAGCAAACAACAAATATCCTAACTAAAGGATTGCTTTGAGAAGATGATATACAAGCTATGATTGTTTGATGTATACAATCCAGCTTGAGGGGGAGTATTGAAGATTAGCCTCTCTCAGTTGACCTGACATTCGAGAGATTTAAGGGCAATTATGGTTTGATTAGTCAATCCCAGTTTTTAGGGAATAAAATCAGGGCATTTGTTACTTTGATTGATTTGTTTTTATTTCCAGGTTTGTTTCCTATTTTGTTGAGATATTTACTGACCAATATATATATATTCTAGGTCTTTCTTTTGTATTTTAATTATTAAAGTAATATATTCTTAGCCGTGTTTTAAGGTTTTCTTCTTTGACATCTTTTCTCACTTTATTCAATGGAGAAGGATAGTCCATGTTGGTTGGTGGTACTGAAAACTCCAGCTAGGGGTTTTAATGAGTCAAATAATTTTGATGAGAATGCTTATACATTATCCATGCCATTATGATGTAACAAGACTTGACATGAATTTTGATGATGAAGGTTATGCAAGAGATGGTCCGGTATTAATATATTGATTGTTTCAGCTGCCTATTATTTTTTTGTTGCTGCAAATATAATTATTTATAGTAAGTATTTCCTCTGTTTCATTTCATGCTTTTCTTGTATCTCTAACAGATTTTTTTTTTTGGATTGCAGGATCGTGATGGAACTTGATCTTGTGTGAACACTTTTGATCACATGTTGGAGTTGTTTATCCCTTGAATTTTGCATCACAATACTTTCATCCATCATTTTAATAGGTTCAATATGCCTGAGGTAAACACTATAACTTTTGCTTTCATATTTTTTTATCTCATATAATTGATATGAAATCGATAATATCTTCTCACCAAAAAAAATAATATATATATACCAAATCTATCAAATCATTTTTATTATTTTGCATGTTTTATATATACTTCAAAAGAAGGTTCAAGACCAATCATGTGTTGGTGTGAGTGGTTCGGCGCTCTCATCCCTTAAGCAAGGTCGTGGGTTCAATCCCCCTTGTGAACGGAGCTACACATATTGGTAGCACTTTACTCCTTAGTGGGCCGACCCCGGTGCGAGTCCGGATTAGTCGGGGTGTGGACAGGGCCGATTGCACCGTATGGTGGATCCCCCACCCGGAAACCGGATGGTGTAAACCAATAAAAAAAAGAAGGTTCAAGAGAGCGAAGAGAAACCAATTAACTGCAATTGCTGCTGCAATTCAATGTACCAGAGGCAGGGGTATAAGAATATTTGATGTTGCTTCTAGTTCTCCACATAACCCACAACTCAATACTGAAAGAGTTCCTATGTCACCAACTACTGGAGGAGTTGCTAGTGTATCACCAACTACTGATGGAATTGCTAGTGTGCCACCTACTACTGAAAGAGTTCCTAGTGTCTCACCGAATAAGCAAGGTGTGCTTGACAAATCTGACACCAATAATGGAAAGAGGAAACCTAGCGGTCAGGCAAATTTGAGTTATCTTAGCAAGGGAAAACAACTCCATGTTGAATTCAATACTAGAGGTCAGGCATTTGGGAGAATACAAGTAAGTTTTCCTCTCTCCTTGGTGCAACAGCAAGGGAGTTAGTGCCTATGACACTAAAGAAGTGGAAAGATCTTGCACAAGACTTCAGAAATCAGTTGTGGGAACATGCTCAGGTATTGCAGAATACTAAAAGAACCATATGGATAATGAGTTTTGAAACTTTTTGCCCAAATTGCATATTATATTTGTTTTGAATAAATTTGATGTTGAGGAATGCCATCAGAAGTATACAATGCAAAAGATGGCAAAGCATTGGCGAGATCATAGATCAAAAGTAGTGAAAGAATTGCGGGAAAAAGTTGAGTGTGATGGACTAAATCATGCTGCAAAGAAGCTTAAGCCTGATAATGTAACTTCAATGGAGGAATGGAAGGCTTTCATTACGGAACGATATGGTAAAAAATCCAAGGTACATTGATTTTATCCATTTTTTGCATATCAATTGGATTTGCAAGAAATGTTTTTAACACAATGATATTAAGCAATAGTATTAATAGGCGACGAGCGATAAATTTAAGAGGATGAGAGCAAAACAAAAAATGTTACACACCATGAGTCGTAAAGGCTATGCTCGCTTAAAAGATGAAATGGTAAAATTCAGCTTGTTCATTGGATAATTCAAGCTTTAAATCCTTTATTTTACATATAGTTTACCTTCTCTTATAGTCTTATTGCTTAATATCTTACTTTATAGAGGAAAGAGAGTGAAACACCTGATGCCATAACAAGGGAAAATGTCTGGACTCGAGGGCATACAAAAAAGGGAGGTGGATTTCTAAATGAAGATGTTGTTGATGCAGTGGTAACGAGTAGTGATATTCCTGCTTAATTTCATTAATAGTGCATTTGTATATACTATCCTATAGGTAATTTTCTTTTCATTATATAAAAGAATCGAAGAAGCAAATAAGAACGCAACATCTAGTGATAAATACTCTGTTAAGAATGATACTCTTGCCACAGCGCTTGGGTTTGGTGCAACACCTTCACAAATGGGAGCCCAGGTATATAACCGTGATAAGGTTGTTCAATTGGAAAGAGAGGTGATAGAGTTGAAAAAATTAGTCAATGCCCAGTATCTGGACAAAAGGAAATGCCTGACAACTCAATAAGTGCATTTGTATTGCACTTTATAGCATTAAATTATGGATAAAAGGAAAATGTAGTTCAGAATTCATATCATTTTTTTTTCGAGGTAGTTCCCATCTGTTAGCACAAATGCTCAAACTTCTGCCAACCGTCAAGCTGCTTCCAACAATCAAGCTTCTTCAAATCGTAAAGGTTCTTTCAACATTCGACCTACGGGCAATCTCTACACTTGCTGAAGTTAAATCCACGAATCCTCAAGATTTGGTGCATCATGTTCCACTGGGACCTGACAACTATAAAGTGTGGGTGCATGAGTCAATCATAGATAGGCAACCCCTGTTTCGCCCATCACGTGAATTTTTTGTTACTGAAGATGTAGTTTTATCTACAATTGAGTGGCCAATTAGGTTCATCTCTTTTGACTTTTTGATACAGGTAAATAATTTTTTTGATGCTATAACATATGTCTGAGCGTTTATTCGTGTTGACTTGGTTACTTATTTCATTATTCTTGTTTATGTATCACTTATTCTTGATTTTTTTTCCATGCAGGCAAGAGTCTTCTTTTGTATGGTGATATTTTGTAGTCCTTCCTTTTGACGCCTTGAAAGCAGTTTGGCAACCAAGAAAATGTATTAGTCTTCTTTTGTTGTGTAGTCTTTTGGTTTGCTTTTTACACATTCAAAGCGGAGGTTTTTGTCAGATAAATAGACTTGGCAATGTATTTAACTTTATGATGATTTAAAGACTTGGCAAAGTTATCTATAAAAATCTAAATTTATTCTTATTGAGATTTATATTTGTTTTGCTATCTTAATTGAGATGGTGTTAAATCTGTGGAATTTGAATTTGTGTTAATATCCATATAAGAAATGGTATAGAAAAAATGGGGATTATACAGCTTTATATATAATATAATATATTTGCAAAAGACAACGACATGCAGATGTAGGCCGTGATTGAGTTTACACCCATATCAATACAAGGCAAATCTTGTGGGTAGTAAAAGTTAACAACAGGGTGCACAAAATGAGTCGCAAATATAATTACGGCGTTTTGTTAAACGACATTGACGATACGTTTGGTACATCGTATTTGAGGAACATCATTCACGACATCATCTAATACGGCTTGCAGCTGAATGCCGTAAATAGCCATTTACGGCGTGCTTTGCGTGCAGTAAAAGGAGAGTTCTGTTGTAGTGATTTCTGGAGCAGTTGACACAGCATGAACGATCCTTCATATGTGCTTTACACAAATGAGCAATAACTACAAAAATATAACATGATATGATATAAAAAATCGAAGCTGTAAGATAATACCTTAGTTTTCGAATACCCAATGGCATGTGAAGTGAAGAACAACATGATTCAATACCTAGATTTATGAGGTTTGTCAACTGGAAAATAGCATTTGGTAACATTTCAAGGTTGCACCAACCGAAAAGCTTCAACGTCTACAATTGCTTTATCCTACGGATGGATCCCGGTATCCTTTTTATATATGTTTGAGAGAGGATACCTCACATTTTTAAAGTACCAATTAAAAGGCTGACAACTCAATCAGGCCACTATTACTCAAGTCTAACACACATAAACGGTCAAACATTTAGAGAAGGGTAAAAACGTTTTCTAGTTTACCGGATAATAGTAGCAATGTCCGTAATTTTTCAGCTTTTAGAGTCATGAATCGCTAGAATTACTGGAGCAGTATTTAACAATGAACATATCCACAAACGTTATATGGATATCCAATATACATGATTGAGAATTCAACCCCAGCAACAAACTGAGCAAGATTATGTATAAAATCAAGCATTTTGCATGATACTAATTGCCCAAAATAATCTCTCACTGCATCATTAAAGAATGATTGCTGCAACAATTCCATGAAGTAGGAGTTGGCAACATCTTCTAGAACTTCACTTCCAAAAGTCGGTTTTAAAAAACGCCCAGCAATCCACAACTGCACTAACTTCTCCCTTTTATCCAATAACCTTTTGGGAATATCAAACAGTGCACGAAGCATTACTTGAGATATGAAGGTAGACGATCATAGGTCAGCTTCAAAACTGGCAAGACACGAGATTCAAATTATGGCAATTTCAATAAACCATCACGCATGACAGAAAACCATTCTTGCACACTCTTAGAACGCAACAAACCACTTATAATCTCAACTGCAAGAGGCAATCCCTTGCACTTGGCAACTTTATTGAGGCCAATTTTTTCAAATTCAGCATGCTCTTGTTCCCTAGATCTGAATGCCCAATGCTTGAAAAGAGCCCAAGATTCCTCATCAGACATACATGTCAAGTTTTTTACTGGGTGCCCATTAAAGCTGCCACACGAGTAGAATGAGTAGTCACCGAAACACAAGATCCTGGATGACCAACATTTAACCATGCTTTTAATTTCTCCAATCTTATACAATCTTCGTCCCACATATCATCCAACACAACCAAGAATGTCTTCTCCCCCAAAATCTCCCCAGGTTCCAACCTATTTTCAGAAGTTATAGTTTTATGTGAATTGTTATTACCTCAGCAACTGTTGCAATATCAAGATACCTACCCACACTAACCCAAACCCTAAATTGGAAGTGAGATTCCACCCACTCATTGTTGTAAATTCTTCTGGCGAGAACAGTCTTTCTGATTCTCCCCATATCCACTATAGGTATAAAACGTAATTTCTCCTCATCATTGTTTTGAAACATAGTATTGACAATATCGTCATAATCAAAATCTCTTCCAAGAACAATGTCATCATCAAATATGAGAGAATCAATTACGTTGGACTTATCAAAAGCTATTTCTGTATCATCACCATAATCAGGGAAAAACTTATAAAAGGAATCCAAAAGAAAATCCAACTGTTTAAGAAAAAGTAAACAATCGACAGGAAGTAGATGAAGTTTGCTTTAGAGAGCTCCTAGTTATCGATCAACATATCAATATCGTAAGCGATGTATTTGAGGATGGTGAAAGCAAAGCCTTTTTTTTAAAAAAAAAAAAAACTAGAAAGGAAACAAAGCACTATAGCGGAATATCATCATGGATGCAATTCTCCACGCAGGGGAGGATAAGAATTTAACCAAAAGCAATCTGAATCCACGGAGAGACCCATCCTAGCCAAATAGTGAGCAGCAAGGTTGCCTTTCCTGGATACAAGACGAATAAACCAACTAGGAAGTGCCCCGAGAGAACCCAAAATCTTACTGACAATAGAGCCACATCAGAAGAGGGAACCTTACCGATATTAAGAAACTTGACAAGCTGGAGGGAATCTGTTTCTATTTGGAAAGGCACCAAATCTGACTCCAAAGCCAAGCAAGTACCATGTTTTATATCCATCGCTTCCGTACAGAGGGGCCAACATGGCCTTAACACTTTTAACAACAATAACTTTCACAGACCCATACCCATCTCTAATACTAATACCATACCCAATCCTCCGGTTCCTATAATCAGTTGCCGCATCCCTATTGATCTTATAAACACCCTACTCCGGCGGTCTCCATCTATAAAAAACCCCACACCTCGCCGTTGGACTGGTTTTAGCCATATAATGAGCAGATCACCACTCTTCAAGGAAATCACCAGCCCAACTAACCACCATCCCAACATCTTGCTCAATTGAATTAAACACCAACTGATTGCGACCAAACCAGACTATCCAAAAAACAACACACGACAATTCCAGGTTATCAAATTGCAGGCATCGCAAGCAGCCAAGCATAAAATCAAGGAAATGCAAATTCTCTGCCAGACTTATCCCTCTCACAAAAGAACAATTGTTCCTTACTTGATGGAGAACACGACATCCCCATAAGGCATGTAGAACTGATTCCGGCGACTGTCGACAACGTGGGCAAATAATCTCTGTTGGCACACCACCCTTCGCTAAAGAAACCAGGGCTGAAAGCCTGTTATGGCAAGCAAGCCACATAAAGAGCTTTATTTTAGAGGAGATCTTAAGCCGCCACAAAGTTCTCCACCAAGAAGCCAAATCTTCTAGGCTGGACGCACTAGGGACACCAACCAAGGCCATGCCTTTTGCCACTCGATAACCAATTCGAACCGAATACTCGCCACTCTTATCGAAATGCCAAATAAGAGAATCATTGAAGGAAAGGATTTGATCAACATCCTCCGCAATAACAATATTATGCAGTAAATCAATATTCCAGCCACCGGAATCCGTCTTCAGAAATTCAATTCAACCGTCACGTTCTCATCCAGCAACATAGGGGAAACAATTTTAAAAGTCGACGGCCAAGGGATCCATCGATCCCCATAAATCCGTATAGAATTACCCCTCCCAATTCTCCACCTGGAACCTATAGAAATAATGCTCCGACCCTACATCAATCCTTGCCCAATTAAGGATCCTTTCGACTTTGGAAAATAGCATTTTTTCAATACTCTTCTCATTAACGAATTCGGTTTCCTAATAATCCTTCAGCATTGTTTCACTATAAGAGCCCTGTTGAAAAGTTCAAATTCCCTGAAACCCAACCCGCCCTCCTTACTGGTGCACATATTCCGCCAATCACAGCAATGTAACTTAGACCGCTCCCCTGAACTTCCCCAAAAAAACCGGCTGCACATCCTATGAAAATCATGAATAAGAGTTTTTGGAAGACGGAAAAGGTCCATGGTGTACGTTGGTATATCTTGAATAACTGTCTTTAAAAGAACTTCTTTCCCTCCTATAAAAAGACACTTTCCTTTCCAACTCTTAAGTTTCAACCACACCGGATCTTTGATCCCATCGAAAAGTTGCCGCTTATTTCTACAATTAAAACTCGGAAGCCCCAGACAACGTTCAGGCATCTGACATGCCTAACACCTATCAAGCTTGCCAACCGATTCCTTTCATTCCAATTGATAGGCCTACTAAAACACATTGCCGGCTTCTCATAAATTATAGTTTGGCCCTAAGCAGCTGCATACATATCAAGAAGATGGCGGATAGCACAACATTCGTTGTCAGTGGCATTGGAAAAAAGAAGGCTATCGTCTACGAAAAATAAATGAAAAATATTTTGTCCGGATCGTTTGCACTGAAAACCTGACAAAGTTTAATCATGAATCACCGAAAACATCACCATTAATAGCAAAAGAGAACGACACTATTGATACACAATCATCACTTAAGCAATCCACCTTTCCGAAAAACCAAGTTTAATCATCATCTTCTCCAAGAACACCTATTCAACCCGGTCATAGGCCTTTGACATTCCCAGTTTCAGTGCAAAAGAGCTAACCTTACGCTTTCTATGATGGATTGCGTGAAGGCACTCGAAACCAATAATAGCATTATACCCATGTTGGAACCCTGTTCTCCGGTCACGCAGTGGAAATAGGTTTTAAAATTTTTATACAGATCGTAATCTGTATATGGGATTAATAAACTTGGGATCGTAATTATTTTCGGAACAAATACATATAAAAATTATTGCACTAATAAGATATATATATAAATACTATAAATTGTAATCAATAATAGGAAGAAGATTAAGAAGAAGATTAAGAAGAAACTTACCAACGTATAGAGGCTCCTTTATTTTCTCGATATGATTATAGTCTGTACCACTGATCTTTCTCGCTATATCCCGAAACTGATAACTACGTGTGGGCGCGTCACGTACTTAGGATCTTAGAATGGAGGATGAAGGAAAAACAAGAAACTCTTTCTTTATTTTCACTATGCAACACGTGTACTAGTTGCATCTAATGCAAACTCTGATATATGTGTTGATATGTGTTTTACACACACTAATTGCTTCAAAAGAAAAAACCGATATGCGCCTATTTTTAAAGCAAGAGACACTATTTTGTTGCAAATAGAAACAGTAGATGCACTGATCATTAAACTCGCACACACTTGCTTTTTCTTAAAAAAGCACAATGTGTGTCAGTTTTGTATTCACGCACCCTATTTCTTTTTCTTTTTTTACAATATATATATATATATATATATATATATGCTGTGTGTTTTCACGCACATTTGCTTCCTTTTTTTAAAATAAATAAATAATATATATCATATATATAGTATTTAAATTAAAAAAAACTGATCATATCTTTATTTAAAAAATAAAATATATATTTTATTTATCAAATAAAATATTATATATATATATAAATTTAAACAATTCAAATTCAAATATATATAATTTATTTTATTTAATAAATGAGATAATCATATTATCTCATCATTAAAAAATAAATAACAATTGAAACCCTATATTCATGACTAATTACACTATTAAATAATCTAATTACTCAATCAACTCCTGACACGTGTAACTTTCGTAACACAATTAATTAGACAATCTAAT
This sequence comes from Dipteronia dyeriana, assembly GCA_032871835.1. Classification (NCBI taxonomy): domain Eukaryota; kingdom Viridiplantae; phylum Streptophyta; class Magnoliopsida; order Sapindales; family Sapindaceae; genus Dipteronia; species Dipteronia dyeriana. Next base: position 90,897,376 of record CM065298.1, read on the forward strand.
TAATTAACTGTGACCCTTGTTACCTAAATCGATCGGGTTAGTAAGGCGACCTAATGGATCCACAGTATTTTGAGCTCCAATAATCTTCAGAATCATTAATTAAACTCTTTAATTAATATTCTTTGATTATTAACTCCGGTGTTATTCCACTAAAAACCCGAAGCTGCACTCTCTTAACTGCAGACGCTTTTACACAGACCGATACAACTCGGTGTCCATCGATATATCTATTATACATGGTGTGATCCTCCACAGTAGTTCATAACTAGAACTAGGTCATAATGTCCGTTATACCCCTCTAATTACATATATCTTTTAAGTACGATTGATTATCTAATGGACAATAAATCCTATTTCCTCACGAAATTAGGAGAACGCTCATAATGTCCAAGCCCTGAATCAACACTTAAGGGAACTACCATTTACTTCTCACAAGAATGAGTGGATTTCACTATTGTGTACAAACCTTCTCAGCTACACGCCAAACTGCAATCCCAACATACGGAGTATATTGATTAGGAAATGCATCTGACCTCACCCATGGTATATCAAATACCACGATCTAACTTGAAGGAGTCGATAAGACACTCAAGATTAAGATCACCCACATATATCCATCATTAGTTTCATTAGTTGATATATATGAATATCATCAGTAAACGGATCTTGGTGTGAGATTCATATAGATCATGGCCCAGTCCTATATGATCACATCATACAAGGTGCCTCCATTCTCATATCTCATATGAATGATTCAGGATAGAATCAATGTACATTACGGAATGGACCGTAGCTATAGATTAACCACAAATAAAGTACCCAGCTTTATTTGCTATTTATGGACATTTTAGATTGCACATCTCTTATTATTTTCATCCTTATATGACACTCATATACACAGTTAGAGATTACATCCGGTAGTCTAGGATGTTAATATGTGCACAAGTTTATAAAATAAATAACATAACAAGAATGAATTGAACATTTCTTTTTTATTTACTTCATAAATCCATTTACAAATTACATGTTTAGGGCATAAACCCTAACAATCTCCCACTTGCACTAAAGGTTGCGAGGCATGTCTCGTAACCCTAGACCATCTAGGTGACCTGAAAACACTTTAGCCGGTAAGGTCTTCATAAATGGATCAGCGTGATTGTCTTGTGAGGCTATCTTGGTGACGATCACATCTCTTCTCTACACTATCTCTCTAATGAGATGATACTTTCTCTCTATATGTTTCCCTCTGTTATGGTTTCTTGGTTCTTTGGAATTAGCCACATAACCACTATTATCACAATAAAGTGTGATGGGCTTATCCATGTCTGGAACAACTTCCAGATCACTCAAGATCTTACGGAGCCAAACAACCTCTTTAGTAGCTTCACAAGCGGCTACATATTCGACTTCCATAGTGGAGTCAGCAATGCAAGATTGCTTGATACTTCTCCATACAATGGCTCCGCCACCAAGGGTGAATACTGATCCAGACGTGGAATTTCTAGAATCCCTGTCTGATTGAAAATCAGAATCCGTGTATTCTAACGGATCAAATTCTGTCTGAAATACACTAGCATATAATTTCTCGTTCTCTAAAGATACTTGAGAATATTCTTGACAGCAACTCAATGATCCAATCATGGGTTGGACTGGTATCTGCTGACTACTGCCATTGCATAGCAGATGTCCGGTCTCGTGCATAATGTAGCATACATGAGACTACCTACTGTCGATGCATATGGTACACTTCTCATATCCTCAACTTCTTGAGGTGTCTTAGGACATTGTTCCTTAGACAAATGAACTTCATGTCTAGAAGGTAAATTACCTTTCTTGGAGTTCTATATCGAAAATCGCACAAGAATCTTGTTGATATATGATGTCTGAGACAGTACTATGAGTTTGTTCTTACGATCCTTTATAAGTTGGATCCCTAGAACATAAATTGCCTCTCCCAAATCTTTCATTTGGAATTGGCTACCCAACCAGCCTTTTACATCAGATAACACTCTCACATCATTTGCAATGATTAGGATATCATCTATGTATATGATCAAGAAAACTACTTTCTTGTCAATGTTCCTCTTGTAGACACAAGGCTCATCAACGTTCTGCTCAAAGCCACAGGTTTTGATCACATCATCAAACCTGATGTTCCAAGATCTAGATGCTTGCTTAAGTCCACAGATGAACCTTTACAGCTTGCAAACTTTTTGCTCTTGATCTGGAGACACAAATCCCTCTGGTTGCATCATATAGATGCTCTCATTAAGATTGACATTCAAGAATGCAGTCTTGACATCCATTTACTAAATTTCATAATCGAAATAGGCAGCAATGGATAAGAGAATCTGAATATACTTAAACATGGCTACTTAAGAGAAGGTCTCTTCATAATCGACCCCCTCTTTCTGGGTATAACCCTTGGCCACTAGGCTTGCCTTGAAGGTCTCTACCTTCATGTCTACTCCTCTCTTTCTCTTGTAGATCCACTTACACTCTATTTGTTTTACCCTATCCAGTAAGTCTACAAGATCCCAGATTAAGTTAGAGTACATGGACTCTATCTCGAAATTCATGGCTTTAAGTCATTCCCCTTTATCAGGATCTTCCATTGCATTCTTAAATGTCAACGGATCATCCACACTATCAACAGAGACAACACCTTGTCCCTTACCTATACCTAAATAGCGTTCAGGTTGTCTTACAACCCTCTCACTACGTCTAGGTGGTAATGTATCCTAATTAGGAACTATCTGACTCTCAGATGTTTGTGGATCAACAACTCTTACTGATGAAGCACTGATCTCACCAGGCTCCAACTCATTCAATACAATCTTAGAACGAGGTTTATGGTCATTAATATAATTGTCCTCAATCCAGGACATTTCGAGATTACATCCGGCAATCCAGGATGTTAATATGTGCACACATTTATAAAATAAATAACATAACAAGAATGAATTGAATATTTCTTTTTATTTACTTCATAAATCCATTTACAAATGACATGTTTAGGGAAATTATCCTTCCAGGAATAAAAGTGCTTTGGGAATAATCACCTCATCCAAAACTAATCGGAGACGATTCGCAAGCGCCTTTACAACTATCTTATAAATAATGTTACATAAACTAATAGGACAAAACTCCGTTATATGCATAAGACTTTTAAATTTTGGAATGAGGACCACTAGAGTTTTATTGAGCGCTCCACTAAACCCCTATCATTGAGACATTGCAAACACTCAGTTGTAACAGAAGGTCCCACCAAATCCCAGAAATTTTTGGTAAAACATTCTTGGTAGACCATCTAGCCCGGTGCCTTAGAAGGCTCAATCACGAAGGTTGCCCTTCGGACATCCTCAACTGTAACAGATCAATCAAAGATAGAAGAATTTCTAGGAGGAAGTCGAGGGAGTAACCTTATCCACCACGTGATTCAACTGATGATTTGTAGTCTGGTTAGAGTGAAAAAACTCAGAAAAATAATCAACCACCACTTGCGTCATACCGCTAGTTTTAGTCTGCCAAACCCCATTCCTACCAAACAAGCCATTGATTCTATTACGAGCCCTCCCTTCCGAAGCTTTAAGATGGAAATATCTTGTATTTCGATCATCTTCTTTCAATTATTCGATAGGTGCACGCTGCTTCTAGTAAACCTCATCACAGTGCAAAAGCTCATCTAACTGCATCTCAATTCTTCTTATATAATGCCAAGAACCATTCCCATCACGCTCGAAGCAGCCTGTAACTCTTTCTATTTGTTGTATATCGCTCTATTTAAATTGCTCTGATTAGCCCGATTCCTATTACTAAGATTCTTATGCAGTTACTGATACTATAAACAAGGCCCTTCAGTCTTTCTCTACTACCAAGTGTGAACTAACACTTTTCAATCATATTCATGCACTCTTCCTTCTCCACCCAACAAGCCTCAACATGGAAACAACGATTACAACCACTATTCTGAGAATTCCTATCCTGCCCAGACAATTCGATCCAAAGTGCCCACTGATCAGAGTGTCAATATTCTAGATGATGGACACTCGCTCGTGGAAACAATCGGTACCAATTCGAGTTACACACTCCTCTGTCAAGTCTCTCCTAAATTAAATCGCACTCATCTCATTGATTACTCTAAGAGAACCTCAGTCTCTAAAAGCCCAAATCATCAAGGCTGCAACAATCCAAGGTGTCACGAAAATTATAAATCACCAATCTACTACAAGGCAGACCACTTAACTTCTTATCATTAGAAATAACTTCGTTGAAATCTTCGGAGCAAAGCCAAGGAAGTTGAGCCATACCATGAATACGTTTCAATAGAATCCATCCATGCTTACGCTAGTCCGCTTACAGGTGACCTTAAAAACCCGTTAATCTCTAATCCCTGGCACACCAAGAACTCACCCTCACATTGATGTGAAAACGTGAGAAGAATAATAGAGAAATATTTACCTTGTCGATCCATAAGAGACATAACCCCTCATTGTTCCCTTTATAATCTACCACCAATTTTCCCACAAACCCCAATTTAACTCTGATTACTTCCATCCGAATATGATTCAATTTCGTTTCTATTAAGAAAACGATGTCTGGAGAGTAGTTCTACTTGTATTTCAGCAGAACACAGAATGTTGGGTCACTCCCCAGACCCCAAGTGTTCACACTAATGCATTCATTGAGCTAGGCAGACTGGTGAATCCCGACCCGCCGATCCTTCTTCAACCACCGCTTCAGCTGAATCCTCAATTGAACAAACATACTTCAGCTTCTTATAAACCTCTGATCTTTTAATTTTTCCATAAATTGCATTCTTTTTCCCAAGTGAAACCCTAGAAATCCTTAAGTCATTGCTTTTTTGTTGCGCTCTCGCTCTACGCTTTCATTTCCCAGCTAGGTTGGGTTATGACACCGTACTTTATGAAATTGATTATGAACATGAAGAATGTTGTTTTATTTTATCAACTGATATGATTAGACCCATTTCTGGCAATGGGTCTGGCCTTGGAACCTCGTCTTGTGTAGACCCACCCAGCTGAGACCCATAAATTTCCTGCACACAATCCCCCATAAACTTCTGGCCTAAAGCCCTCATAACAGAAAGCCCATTCTTCCCAAGCTCTCCCACATTACCCGCTAAGATTGATGGGTTTTCCATACTGCTATTATCCATCACAGAGTCAATGGTTAACAAAATAACTTCTTCCCTTTTCCAATGTACTTTTGAAACCAAAATCATCCATATTTGCCAACCCCTGATTTCTCTACACTAATGGATCTTTAATTGATTTCATAAAATCCGCACTCATAACACTTACCGAGAGGATTGCGATTTCCTTACCTTTAGTATTAGTAGCCAAATTTAGATTTGTCCGATCATCAGAGACCATCGCCCTTGACGCTAAATGTCTATCCTCACCACCATCTGTCACAGATCGGTTGATGGGCCTCCAATTATCCCAAACTTCCTCCTCTCGTGACTCCCTTCTTCTTCCCTAAAATCCCATATTTTTGCCAGGAACAGGGGCTCTCATCCAAAAACCATAAAGCAACTCCTCCCCTTTCGTTGCCCCAATTCCATTAGGACATTCGGGACACTCCCTAATTGTGTGCCCCGAAAGATCACATCTAAAGCAGAAATTATGAAGACATTCATATTTCAGCAACATGATTAATTCCATACAATATCCCAGCACATCAACCCTCATACATTTACGTAGTGGTTTATCGATTTCTATGAACACTGGCACTCTAAAAAATTTAGACAGCAAAGATCATGTTTCACCCTCATCAACATCCACAACATTACCAATAATACTCCTTAAAAAGCGTCATACAAACCAAAGGCTCATTATGTATCTGTACCTAAAATCTAGCCCTGTTAAAGCACATGCGGTGCATATCCCCTTTACCCTCAGATTCCTCCATCACTATTAAAGAATCACAAAAACTCTAAGGCCCTCTAGCAATTATCTTCTTTTTATTTAAAGGTAAAAACATTCTCTGTAATTGGTTCAATCTCCACCGAATCTCTCATTTGCCAGATTTTCTTCATAACTGAACGAAAAGCTTCCTTGTTCACTGGTTTTGTCGACAACACCTTCCCAACCAGGATGGTAGCCATCCTTTGATGGCCTTAATCCTTCAGATCCTCCTTCAACAACCTTTCAGGCCTTTCCCGTTCCGACAAAGGCATTGATATAAACAGTTTCACAATTTCATCAGCGTTCATCTTGCCCTGAGATCAAGTTTCGAAACCCAATACTAGATTGGAAAACTACAACCACCACCCCACTTTTACTCTTTGGTCAGAGGCCTAAAGAGAAAAGACTTATTGAAATGAAGATTAATTAAAGAAATAAATAACATGAAGAAAATTGGTGGATGATTACGCTTAGAGCATCTCCAACAGCCTCCTTCAAGACATCCCTTAACTTAATTAAGAGGGCATGTGTATTTTGTAGCTCCAACAACTCCCTATTGGGCTCCTTAATTGTGAAGAGCCAAGCCTTGAGAGAGGGATTTTGGCCAGATCCAAGTCATTCGACGTCCAGTAGAAGGGCATGTAGTACGACCGACTTGAGACTCATATTTCTGAAGTAGGCGTTCTTACTCAACATTTGGTGTGGGAGTCGAGTCTGTAGCACACCACATCCACTAGGGGAGACGCCATTGTACCTGTCATTGCTCGCTAACAACACCAACCAAATCAAGAAAAAACGCATCTAGAGAAATTGTTTGGCTTGAAATTCCCGTTTTAATTGATTTTACTCTCTTAATAGATACTTATGTTTAGTAAAATCATTATTTGCAAATCTATTATCTATTAACTATATAAAAAGGGAGTTTTACTTTTAATTATAACATTATTTTTTAATTTTCTTTGAAAGTAAAATTACAATTACAAATCTTAAAGTTTATATATTAAAGTACTATAAAGATTAAGAATGATAGATTTTTTTTTTCTAATTGTTCCTGAAGTAGAAAGTGTTCCATTTGTTCCTGAATAGCTTCTTTCAAAAGGGCTTCCGTTTCCTCAGTGAATGTCTTAGTAGAAGATATGATTTTTGGAACTGATGTTTAGTCATTTTTAAATCAGTTTGTATCTCAACGAGAAATTTTCTTACATGTCCAACTTCTAATGAATCAAGATAAACATTTGTTCCAGTATAAATACTCATTATCTGTTCTTCGACCGTGAAAGGGGCTGATAGGGATTGTTTGAGTAACTCACGTAATTGGGAAACCAGATTTGGTTTAAATGCTATTGATGGTTGGTGCTCCCGGGCTCAGTTGGTGCATCATAAGCTAGTTATAATCGGAAACAAGCTTAGAAAGAGGAACATGTTATGGCTTTGCCGTTGGGATGGATACACAGATACTGGTTCTCGAACGAACTCTATATATGTACTGAATGAACAAGGTTGAGTAAGATTTCAATTGTTGTGTCCCTTAGATTTGTGTTGAATGTCGAATGACAAGTATAACTCTTCTAGTTTAAATGAATACTTAATAGACAAGTCTCAGTAATAATAACATAGAAGAGACTGTAATATAGCCCAAAACTGAATTTAGTGTGATTCAAGGGGAAAAGATTATAATTTTATATGCATTTGATGAGTTGAAAAGGAATAAGAAATAGTATAAGGGATGGAAATGTAATTTGCCATATAAATTTGATGACTTAGGGGTCGTTTGTTTTTTATCAGAATACTGAACAGTTCTGAATTTTTCTAAAGATTGAATAGGGATTTGAATCTGAACTTGAATAACATGTTTATTTATTTTTTCCTTACGTCTGAATGTATTGTCAACATATTTACTTTTTAAAAGCAAAATTATCTGAAAATAAGTAAGGTTACATTTATATCATGTTAAACAATTATACATATAATATGAAATAAAACAATTCAAAAATAATAATTATATATAAACACATATGATCATGATCTTCTTCTTCGATTACAAACAAACTTCATTTTTACTAAGAAAAGTAAAAGGTTATTTTTTTCAAAAAATAGAAGGGGCAACAGGAAAAGTCATACAAAACACTATATATATACATCACCCTAATAATATGATAAAGTATTGATATTAAACACCAATATGAGAAGTGATTATGGTTCCTTTTATTTTTAAAGCTATTTAAAATAAGTAATATATTAAAATAAAGATTTCTATAACATATATAATTATGATAAAATTTGAAATATGTTATATGTGAAGGATAATATTGGAAAAAAAGATTTTGGATTGTATTTAATGTAATTAAGTGAAAAATCAAAATTTTTTACTTTTTATTTAAGTTGTTTTTTAGTATTTTTAAGTTGTTTGACCACTTAAAAAATAAATAAAACAATTTAATAATTATGATTTAAACCCATTAAATTTTGAACGGAAAAAATAAACGACCCCTTACAATAAAAGAGAGCCATGTATAAAGTGAATATTGAAGGAAAATATTAAAAAAATGGTATTTGATCAAAGTTCGCTCGGAGGACTAAAGAGACGTAAATAAAAAATAAGAAAGAAGAAAAGACAAATAGAAATACATTAGAGAGAGAACGAACCAGGAAGAAAGAAAGGAGAAAGGAGAAAGGAGAAACGAGAAAGAAGAGGGAGAGTGACCGAGAGAGGGATGTAGAGGAGAAAGTAATACAAGATGAATGATATTCAAAACTTTCCTATGGGTTTTCTAGGTAAGTACTCATATGTTTACTTGATTTGAGGAATTGTTATCATCCTCAGTTTTATAGAGATTTCTCTCTCTATGAATGAATTATCATGTCTGAGGTAAATTTATGTTTAAATTGTGGTTTACAAGTCGGGTAAACAATTTTGAATAAGATTAGAGAATAATTATACTTGCAGTAAACTTTGAAAGTGGAAATTGTGAATGAAAACAATTGGGTTTTCACAAAAAATTATTTAAAGTGGTTAAGGGTTGTGTACACTTGTGACATCAAAGGATTGATGGATATTTAGTTTAGTTAAAATATTTGATGTCAATTATTATATGAGGATAATGTTATCTAATTTGTGGAATTTAGAAAATAAGAAATGAAGGAATATGGTAGCCTTTAGACTGTTATTTAATTGGAAATGGATAATTTCCAAGTGCCAGAAATGTTTTTTAATTATGTTCTGAAGTATTATATTATGAAATTATGATTAATAGTAATGCTGTAATTATGGACCTGCCCGAGACAGGCCGGTCCGACCGGTCCACGAACGAAGGAAGCGGGCCAGGCCAAGGCCCGGTTCGTGACAGGCCGCGTGCCAGGCCGCTGGTCCAAGGTCCGGCGGGCCGGCCCACCACGACATGCCTAGCCGGCGTGCCAGGCCCCTGGACCGGCCCGCCGGTTCGTCACTTCAACCGGTTATTTTGATTATTATTTTTTAAAAAAAATCACTCAAACGGTAGGAGCCTAAAAAAATTACAAAAACACCCCCTGAAATCTTTCAAATTACATTTTGACCCACAAATCAAATTTTTCTATAAATACTTTCATCAATTTCATTTTCCATCCACTCTGTCTATCATTATCTCAATCTCTCATTCTCTCAAATCTCAAATCTCAATCTCTATATTCTCCAATTCTCTACACTTTTTCATTCAATTTCATTATTACTCTCTCTACAAAATTCTCTACATTTTCCACCAACACACCAAATTTTAAAGGTACAATTTTGTTATTACTTTTGTTCAAACATTTTTTCATAGTAAATTTATATGTTTATGTTTAGACTGTAGTTACTAAATAAAAATATTTTTATTTAGTTAGTTAATTTATCAATTTTTGGGCTTTAATGTTAATATTATTTGTTTAGTATATTAAGATTTTTAAGTTTAGTAGTAATTTTAATATTTGTTATTAGTAAATTTAGAAAGTTAATTTGTATTACTGAATTTAATTTTTGTAATAAGTAAATTATGAATGTTAAGTGTAGTAGTTAATTTTAATATTTTTTGTTCATAAATTATTAATTTTTAGTGTAGTTGTTTATTTTAATATTTTTGGTGAGTATATTATGAATATTAAGTGTAGTAGTTAATTTGAATAAGTTTTATTAGTAAATTAAGATTTTTATTTGTAGTATTTAATTTAATATTTGTTGTTAGTAAATTTATCAATTTAATTTGTAGTAGTGAATTTAATATTTTTTGTTAGTAAATTATGAATTTTTTGTGTAGTTGTTCATTTTAATATTTTTTTTCAGTATATTATGAATTTTAAGTGTAGTGGTTAATTTTAATAAGTTTTATTAGTATATTAAGATTTTTATGTGTAGTATTTCATTTCATATGTGTTGTTGGTAAATTTATCAATTTTATTTGTAGTAGTGAATTTAATATTTTTTGTTAGTAGATTAGGATTTTTTTTTTGAAGTAAAATAGAAATTGTAAGTGTCGTATTATTTTTATTAATTAGTGTTAGTAAATTAAGATTATTGTTAGTAAATATTGATTTTTATTTTGACTATTAACAACTATAGTGCTCATATTTTTACTTTAGATAAAGGATCCTAACCAACAGCCTCATTTTCCGGACGGTTTGAATATGCTCAACGATGAATTTGATATTTCGGAGCCAACCCATACTCAAGCGGGACCTTCTGGTTCCGCCGTTACACCAACATCACGTCCCAGAAAATTAACATCAAATGTGTGGCAGTGTTTCAACATAGTCCACATGACACTCCCAGACGGGACGTCTGGGCCCAAAGCTAAATGTAAGTTTTGTCATAAGGATTATGTTACAAGTACGAAGGGAACCGGACATTTGAGACGGCTTATGTACAAATGTATGTCTGCACATGGACATGTAGACACTACAACCCAGACACAACTACAACGGCACCCAAACGGGTCCGTTACGACGTGGCAGTTCGACGCCATGCACGCTAGAGAGTGTTTGGCAAGATACATTGCACAAACTGATCAACCGATCAGTATTGGTGAGAGTCCATTTTATAAAGAATTAATCGCATCTGCATATAACCCCCAATATGAATCTGTTTCTAGAACCACCACTATAAATAATTTGATAAGATTGTTTGAAACCCAAAGGGATGACTTAATTGCTGAAATACAACATTTAAATGTCTCTGTTGCATTAACTTCTGATATTTGGAATGCATGTTCCAAACATGACTATTTTGTGTCACGGGACACTATTTAGATTCTGACTGGAGGATAACAAAAAGAATTTGGTTTTCGTCTTATGGATTTTGTACATACCGCAGAAAACATTTTTAATATCATTATTTCTATTTTAAAAACTTATGAAATCACGCATCGCATCCTTTCAATCACATTAGATAATGCATCTGCAAATACTAGCTCTATTGCATTATTTGTTGTAAGAAATATCCCGCAAGATGAAGGTTATTTCTTCTATCAACGGTGTGCATATCATATTATAAATTTAGTTGTACAGGCTGGTTTAAAGTAGATAAGCTACCAAATAGATCGCATCAGAGATGCTATTTCTTGGATTTGCAGTTCTAATCCTAGATTCAGTGAATTCAAGAGACATTGTACATTAAACGGTCTCAAACCCCGACGATTCCAAACTGATATACCGGTAAGGTGGAACTCCACTTATTTAATGTTGGATAATTGTTTGGAATATGATACAACCATTACATGTTTTTATAACATGAAATTGGCCGAAACAGGTCGTCCTGAAACAAAAACACTTACCACAGACGATTGGTATGTGACAAAGATTTTTGTTCAATTTTTAAATATTTTTTACAATGCCACTGTAACTCTTTCCGGGGTCTATTACCCCACATCTTCCTAGACAATCCATCAGATAGTGGAAATATCTGAAGTGTTAAACAATTATAGAGAATATGAACATCTAGGCGTTGCAGTTGTTGCCATGGAGACAAAGTTGAAAAAATATTGGGCTAACATTCCTCTACTTTATGCCTTAAGTGTTATAGTAGATCCTAGGGTTAAATTATCTGGTTTAGAAGTTTTGCTTGAGTTTATTGGTATTAATTTGTCAATAGATTATTCAGAACAAATTACTGACATTCGAACTAAGTTGTTCGAGATTTTTTCGTATTTATGAGAGCAAGTTTGGCAACATTGACATCCCCCAATCAACACAACCGGAGACAGAGCCGAAGCAAACAAGTTGGAGCCTTCTGAAACGGCGAAAAAAGGATAAATCAGCAAGTACTTCTTCAAGGCAAAGATCTGGCCCATCTTCTTGTACCGAACTGATTAGGTACCTTGAAGCACAGTTCAATGCTGTTGAAGACAAGGAAGAGTTTGATTTGTTGTTATGGTGGAAGACCTATACGTACAGGTATCCAGTTCTGTCACACTTAGCACGTGACATACTGGTTATTCTCGTGTCAACGGTGTCTTCAGAACAAGCTTTCAGCATCAGTGGACGCATAATTGAACCAAGAAGAAGCTGTTTGTCTCCGGAGATGGTGGAGGTATTAACATGCCTTTGGGATTGGGAGCATGCTAAAAAAAGTTGCAAAATCTAACTGTAGATAAAGAGCTTATTCTAAATTTCAACAATCTATATATTGATGACCCTGCAGGTAGTGGCCAGGGCCAGAACTAGATTATACTTTTATATATGTATTTATTATTTACTTGTAAGTTGTAAAACGGTTACACTTTTTTTCCCTTACCAAGTTTTTATCCCACTAGATTTTTCTTGTTAAGGTTTTTAATGAGGCAATCATGTAAATATGTAATACTGAATTTCATAAGTGAAAAATAATTAAATAAATAAAAAATTATTCGTTTTCTTTATTCATTTCAAATCCTAAACCCTAAATCCAAACAAACTTAATTTGAAAAACTATTATGGATTAGACCCGCCAAGCCCGTCGGACCAGGCCTGTAGACCGGCCTGGCAGGGCCCGCAAGCACGATCTGTTTGAGGCAGGCCGGTGTGCCGTGCCGTGCCTCTTTTTTTGGAAACGGGTCGAGCCTGATCTGACACGCACAGCAATGCGTACCGGACCAGGCCTGACCCGTTTTCGAAAACGGACCTGGCCAGGCCATCCCTAATGGGTCAGGCCAATCCATTTTTACACCATTAATTAATAGCATTGAATGAGGTATTTGAGGTTAAGAATCGTCTATAATTCCGTGTGTTAGGCAATTGAGATTATTATTACCTTAACTTGTTTTGAATTGAGATTTCGTAATCTCAATAAATGGTTTTTTTTTCTTTTATGGGTCTATTTCTTAGATTTTACCCGGGCTTCAAAAAAGGTCAGAAATAGCTCTGAACAAAATACATATAAAGTTGGAACAACAACAAGACCAGAACGAGGCATTTTCTAAATGTTGAGACTAATTTTATAGAAAATGTAAATAATATATATATAAGTAAGAAAAACATACGTTTCCATCTGTTAGGGATTGAAATAAAGTTTTCCCTTGTGTAAATTATAATCAGCAATACTTCGTACAATATAAATTATTTTAGGAGTCAGACTCGGTCTACCTTGAGCTGGTGTATGATTTCTTGTATTTTTTTCATCATTAGAAACTTCTAAATTCTCAGATAATTCATGCATTTTTTGAGGAACAAAACAGAAATTGAAATTAGAATGTTCAGTTCAGGCAATTCATTTTTTATATATATATATTTTTATTTTAGTTCAGGAAATCAATTTGGAGGGCATCAAGCCATCAAGCATAGAATGTTGGAGAGTAAAAGCAATAAGGCCACAATTTTTTTTTTTTTAATCTTGAAACAAGAAACAAGAAAGAAACAGGCAAAGCATTAGACAAGATGCACTTCTCCACGTAGGGAGGACAAACATTCAACCAAAAACAATCTGAATTGCTGGATCTACCCAGCTTAGCTAAACTGTGTGCTGCAGTATTGCCTCTCTAGGGCACATGACAAATAGACCAACCATGAATCGATTCGAGTAAGCCCAAAATCTCACAAATAATATTCCCCACATCGTCAGAAGAGGCTTTACCAAGATGGAGAATGTTAAATAGCTGGAGGGAATCCGTTTCAATTTGAAAAGAAACCAAACCTAAATCCAAAGCCAGGAGAATACCATTTTTAACAGATAACGTTTCTGCAATAAGGGGAGCTAACATAGCCTTCACATTTTTTACAGCAACATTCACAAAGCCTACACTACACTATTTCTAATAATCTGTTGCCGCATCCGTATTTATCTTATAAACACCCTCATTCGGGGGCCTCCATCTACAAATCTCCTTCTTCATCTTTGTAGAGCTTATTTTAGTCCCACTTAGAACTGATCTCCAATTCTCCAGAAAATCGCAAGCCCAACTAACTACTATCGCAACATCATTCCCATTTAAATTATGCACCGACTGATTCCGACAAAACCAGATTCTTCCCGAAATAACACAACAATTCCAGATCATCATTCTTTAAACCCCGCAAACAACCAATCATAAATCAAGGAAATGCACATGAACAATCAGATTCATCCCTCTTACAAAGGAACACAGATCTCTCACCTGAAGAAGAGCCGGACATCCCCATAAAGTATGGTGAATTGTTTTCGGCAACTGACTACAGCGAGGACAAAGAACCTCCGTTGGAACACCACGTTTTGCCAAAGGAACCAAAGCAGGTAACCTATGATGGCAAGCTCACCACACCAAGAGTTTTATTTTTGATGGAATTTTAAGTCTCCAAAGATTCTCCACCAAGACTCAAATCCATCCACACCAGATGACCCAGTATTACTAGACGAAGCCAAATTTGTAGCTACCCGATAACCGCTTCGAACTGAATATTCACCACTTTTATCAAAATGCCATAACAGTAAATCATCAAAGGAGGGGTTCGAAGGAGGAATGTACAATTTTTTCAAGATCATCCGCAATAAACTTACTCTGAATTAACTCAACATTCCAACCCCCGAACTCTGTTTTCAAACAATCCACCGTCACATGTTCATCCAATTGCATAGGAGAAATGATTTTAAATGTAGGCGGCCGAGGGACCCAGCGATCCCCATACACTCGAACAGAATCGCCTCTCCCAATTCGCCACCTGGATCCCCTTGTAATAATCTCACAACCCCACATCAAGCCCTGCCACACTAAGGATCCTCTCGATTTCGGGATAGCTTCCAAGATAGTGGATTCGGAGAAATAGTTTGTTTTCAGATCTCTCGCCACTAAAGAAATTGGTTTCCTAATAATCCTCCATACTTGCTTTGCTAAGAGGGCCCTATTGAAGCAACAAGCCAACAATTACGCTTCACTTTGTGAGCCTCCACTGTTTTAACCAAAAAACTATATATCAATAAACTATTGGTTTAAAAAATGTTGGGCTCACAAATAAAAACACCTCAATGATACATGACTCAACATAGCCTCTACTAATATCAAATAAAAAAGTAGAATCAACGCAACATCATTTAATTTTTAAATCTTGTGCTTCGGTTGATCCCTGCATTGATTCCAGACGTTTCTCCACCATAAGGACCATCCGGTTTCTTGATAATCCGTACTTGCCCCTTTCGACGCACAACTGCCTTTTCGTGCTTTGACTGCACATTCCGGAGAGTAAGTGAGTTAGTAATTAAGAGAATCAAGATTCTATTACCGTCATAGTAACTGTATTTACAACACATACCCTGAATTTATTTCTTGGATTTTTTAATAGCTTCTTGCGTGCACGAGTAAGACCCTTGTTCTTCTCAATCTAACGTAAAATAGCAGAACAATGTATAATCAGTAGTTAGGAGGAAGTGAGGAAAAAGATCTAATAAGAGATAAGAATCATGTTTCCTCACTTGATAACTGATCTGTCATTTTCCATCTACAGATTCAAGCAAAGATAGGATGGTTGAAGTCCTGCAAAAATAAACAAGTTTTAACTTTTATGGATGCAAGAACCACACATTGTTGTACATTAAAATGAGTAGCAAAGGCAAAAAAGGACTTAAATGAGCCAGATTATACTTAAACATTACACGTTGAAGTAAAAGAAAAATCCTATCAGAGAAAATATAAGCTAGCGAAACCTGGCAAAAGTTATAGCAAGAAAAGTACAAGAAAGGTCAATAACTAAAAACAGTGCACGACAGTATGACACACCTTGTATAAATCTCAGCTTTAGCAGCAAGTTTTGCAGCTCGTTGTTCTTTCACTTGTTTGTAAAATTCATCTTCTGATTCTCCTGTATCTCCCTCCTCCATGTCACCATCTTCATCACTATTAAGAGTTCCTAGTTCGTCCCTAGCACCATCCTCCTTAGACTTAATTCCAGCTCCAGCCAATACTCTTAGCTCATGTTTCCTGTCTTTCTCCAATATCATCCCTTTTAGGCAAATCATCATCACCAAAAATAACCTTTCAAAAAAGAACAAAGAAACATGCACACTTAAAACCACCTCAACAAAATTAATCATGTATACATCTAAAAAAGACTCTGGGTTACGAGCAACACAATAATTTATTTTGGAAGCCAAAGCAACACAATCACAAACAACTCAAGATAAATCATTTGGATTTCAACCTCCCAAAAAATCATATGATATAATTGGCAGAATAGCCGAGCTATTTTTGTGCCTTACAAAACGCTCATCAAACAATGTTTATAAAACCTCAACAATGCTTAAAATGTTTACAAAACAAGTACAATGACAAATCGGGTGTCGTCTACAGAGAAAGGGAAGTCGGATGGCTAAAACTAGTTAACTAATGTGAAACTAAAACTAAGCATGAAAATGTAAAGATAAATGGTTTGGAGTTTGAAAGGTTAATAACTAAAGATGCAAACTAGGCTTAGGAAAGTTAATCTATAATGCAGTTAGTGTTACTATGCAATGAGTGTTAAATATGATGGTTAAGAATAAGGAATTGATGGATCCAACCAGTGAATTATAGGAATGCACAAACTCTCATGTAATGAATGCACATAAATCGACTGCAACCAATCTAGATATATAGTATTGGTTGTATTCCCTTGTTAGTTTCCAATTTAGATGTATAGTATTAGCCACTCACGAGTGATTGTTCATGAATGCACATCTATCGAATTAAATGACTAATCTCTTTATAAATTCACCAACCTAGATGTATAGTGTTGATGCTTAACCTATCACAAGCAACCAACCTAGATGTATAGAATTGATTACCCATTCAATATTAGATTAAAAATTGAGATTATTAAGTCCGGGTCTCACTTGAGGATGTACTCTTGTTTGACCATTCCATTCAATTAAGCTTAGAGAGATTAAGTAGATGTATACCCAGTCACCCACACAAGCAAATGAGTTTAAGAAGACCAAATAGATGTATACATAGTCAACTATCCAATTAATTCCCTCAATAAATTAGCTAGGAGAGGAATGTACGGTCAAAGACAAACCAATCAAGGGAAACAATTAAAACAATGAATGAAACATAATTGATAGATTTAATAGAATAAAATGAAGTTCATTACAAAACCCAATATCCACAAGTGTTCACATCATTCCCTTAGTGGGATGTTTAGTTACTCATGACAATTACAATAAAATAATAAGGAGAAAAGAGATAGAGAAGACCCATAAAGAGAAACTCCTTCTTTCTTCAAGCTTTGATCCAATCTCCAACTGTCCTTAAGTAGATGATGATGGAGGATGTGGGTTTTTGGAGGAAAATTAATTCCTAGATCTAGAGAGAGAAAATATGTTCTTGATGGGTGTCTCCTCTCATAACAGAATGGATTCTATTTATAGGTGTCTTCAGAATGGTTGAAATTTGTTGATGTGGCAACTTATCGTGCGAAATGCATGGGTTAAGACTCGCGCAATTACCTGATGCCCTGATTTTTATCTCCCGCTTAAGTGAAATTCACGGACACTTGTGCGATGGTGCGCGGGTGTAGACTCGTGCAATGGCCTGGCTTCTACTTCCTTCTTAGTGCGTATGTTGTGCGCTGGTCAGGACTCGCGTAAAGACCCTTTTGCTCTTCAACAATTCTTTTGTCTTTTTCTGCACAAATCCGCATCTTTTGTCCAATTAACCGGAATGTACCTAATCACCTGAAAACACAAATAAAGAGCCATAAGAGGTGCAAAAACACCCGAAAACGAGACAAAGGTTAAGGAAATGAGGGGCAAAATATATAACAATTTTGGCATGATCACAGAACAAGACTTTAAGTGTTGGCACTAAATGGTACAAAGGTTGCTAGTGGATCTTGAGTTCATAATCAATTTAATTTAAGTAGAGCTGTCCATTGGAAGTGCGAGTATAGGGGGGATCACTGCCTAATAACAAAATTGTTTAAAAGGATGAAACGGCGAACAATAAATTATCTACAAGATTTCTATATTGTTTGAATACCATATCCAAAGAAATGAAAAGTTATTTAAATTACTTTTTGTTCATCAATTCAAGAAGCAACACAATAACTCAACTCCCTATGCAACTTGTGGTGCACACTAGGAAGTAGGAATTTCAGTGATACTATAAGTTTTGCTAAAACCTCAAAATAGAAAAATCAACCAAGCTTGTCAAATGCGGGCTTTTTTCAGTGACAATTGTAGTCTTTTTTAATTTAACACATCAAGCTTTTAAGCAACTAATGAGCTCAGCTATTGGAGAGTTATAATACTTTCCCCATTATGAGATCAACAACAATGATTTTCAATACCTACTCAACTACTTGTGCAGACTACATTTGCCAAAGACAAAATCCATGTTCCTAATAAAATTATTATAGAAAATGGAAATCTGGAACTGTTTTTATTACTCTCACACTCTCTGATAATTTCTGAGAGTGTTCTAGTTACATTGAATAAGAGGATACTACATGATCCTATTTTAGGATGTTAGCAATATCTCTTAAAATAGGGAACATAAACACTTATCTATCTATGAGATAAAACAGATTCTATGTTATCTCTTTATTTATTCATCTACTAAATACATTAAATGAAAGATAAAGACATTAAGACACTTTAGGACATTAACTAATAGCTGAATTTCAACAACCCCCCCTCAAGCTAGGTCATATATGTTGATCATGCCCAGCTTGAGAGTCAAATTTTCAAAGCTGTTCTTTGGCAGTGGCTTTGTTAGAATATCTGCAACTTGTAAGGTTGTTGGAGTGTAAACCAGTTCCATTGTCCCCTCTTATATCTTTTCCTTTATGAAATGTTGGTCAATCTCTGTGTGTTTAGTCCTGTCATGAAACACAGGGTCTTTTGCAATACTTATGGTTGCTTGATTGTCACATAAGACCTTGACCGAGCCTTCACAGTCCATTCTTACTTCTGACACAACCCTCTTCAGCCATATACATTCACATATTCTGGTGGCAAGGGCTCTGAACTCTGTCTCTGCACTGCTCCTTGACACCACTGTTTGCTTTTTACTGCGTCGTCACCAAGTTTCCCCATACATATGAACAACATCCAGATGTTGATCTTCTATCAATTAAACAACCAACCCAATCTACATCCGTGTAGATTTTCACTCCTCGGTCTAGGTTCTTTTTGAAAAATAATCCTTTCCCCATGGTTATCTTTAATTACTTAAGAATTCTGTACACTGCATCCATGTGTTCTTCACTTGGATCGTTCATGAATTGACTCACTACGCTCACCGAATAACTAATATCCGGTCTAGTGTGTGAGAGGTATACCAATTTCCCTACCTGCATCTCCCAATATCCACTGGAGCTCCATTCTCGACTGCCCTAATTTTTGTAGTGCAGTCCATAGAGGTCTCGGTTGGTTTGCAATCTAGCATACCGGTCTTCTTTAGTAGGTCAAGTGTGTACTTCCTCTGTGATACAGAGATTCCTCTTCTTGATCTTGCAACTTCTATGCCTAGGAAATATCTCAAGCTTCCAAGATCTTTTGTTTCAAAGTCTCTAGCTAGAAACCTTTTTAAATTCTTGATCTCTTCGTCACAGTTCCCTATAATGATAATATCGTCAATATACACAATTAGAATTGTTACCTTGTCTTCTCGTGCATGCTTAGTGAAGAGGGTGTGATCTGATTGTCATTGTGAGCACCCATTTTGCTTCACTGCTCTTGTGAATCTTCCAAACCAAGCACGCGGAGACTGCTTGAGTCCATCCATAAAGTGACTTTCGTAGCCTGCAAACCTTGCCCAAATTTTTCTGTTGTTTCCAAACCCAGTGGAATCATCATGTACACTTCTTCCTCCAAGTCTTCGTTTTGAAATGTTTTTTTTTTGTCAAGTTGATGAAGTTGTCGGTCTATGTTTGTTGCCAATGAAAAGAGAACTCGAACCATGTTTCGCTTGGCTACCGACGTGAATGTTTCTTGGTAATCCACCCCATATGCTAGGGTGAATCCCTTGGCTACAGGTTTGCCCTTAAATCTCTCTATACTGTCGTCTGCCTTCTGTTTTACAATGAATATCCACTAGTATCCAACTGGATTTTTGCCATTTGGAAGGTTTGAAATTTCCCAAGTTTTATTTTTATTCAGTGCTTGTACCTCTGCTGCCACTGGTTCTCTCCATTCCAGTATCATTAGTGCACTCTTGAATATTATTTGGGATCTGAATGCTTGACAATTTCATAGTGAATGCTTGATAGTTAGGAGATAATGTCATATGAGATAAAATTGCCTATTAGATATCGAGGTCTGTCCCTGCATTCTCTGAAACCTTTTCTAACATCAATAGGCAACTCACTGCCCAGTTTTTCAGCTTCTGGATTTATGTCTGACTTATCTTCTTGTTCTTGGACTTTGGTAGTCAGTTCTGCCTCCTGGTTCTGCTCAAGATGTGATTACGATTCTACTTCTTGTGAAACAAGTTTTCTTCTAGAATAAACAATCATATCTTGAGTTTTAGAGTTATTCCTTTCAGGATTAAGTTTGTGTTTTGGAGTGTTTGGATTGGTTGGACACTATGGTGAGTTTCCAGATTAATGGTGAAATGAGGAGATGAAGTATTTTGGTAGGTCTCAACTGGTTGGACTGTAGGAGCTAGAAAATTATCAGGATTTATGATAGAGTTAGGACAATTAGGTGACCCATTATGACTAGGAGACCTATTGAGACTAGGAGACCCATTGAGACTAGGATGAGAAGGTATAGAGTAACTAGGTGCTTATTAATATACACAGGATGATTAGGAGACCTATTAAGATTAGGACAACCGGTTTTGATCGTCACTACGAGACTCATGAGGAGTTTGACTTGAACTAGGACTCTCATTGTTATCCAAAACTAAAATTCTAATACATAAATCCTAGTTTGAAATTGTGTTTTTGTCATTCTGTGAAATTTTTTAAAAATTTGAAACACTTCAGAGTTTTCTTTCATTCAAAATACCCAAGTTATCCTAGTGTGGTCACCAACAATTGAAACAAACCATTTGGCTCCTGTGATGTTATTTACTCTAAATGGTCCCCACACATCACCGTGTATTAATTAGAAAGGAGTTGAAGCCTTATAGACTTGATTTGAAAAGTTATTGCAAATATGTTTGGACAACTGACAAATTTCACAATTGAATTGATGAATATTTTTATTGACAAACAAATTCGGAAACAATTTTTGGAGGTACAAGAAACTTGGATGACCTAATCGATAGTGCCACAACATTATGTCACTATCCTCACTAGACTTAACAGATTCATGAATCTGACCTTTGAATGACACAATTTCTCTAGCATGATTGTCCACTCTAACAGAATTCCCATTCTGTAGTATGTAGAGTCCCCCACACATCTCAACATTGTCAATCGTCTTCCTCGAGTCCAAGTCTTGAAATTCACAGTGAGTTGACATATAACTTTCTAAACATTTTAGATCCTCGGTAAACTTACTGACACTAAATTGTAGTCAAGAGATGGCACTAATATAACAGATTTTAGGGTTATTGTGGGTGATATTTCAACTGAACCAATACCCGTTACCTTTGAGAGGGATCCATCAACAATTCTAACAGAAAAACTACCATTGTACTAGTGGAAAATTTTAAATAATAAGGCATCTCCTGTCATATGATCTAGTGCCCCTGAATCTACAACCCAAAAATTCCCTTTGTTCTTTTCAGCCACAAAAGTTGTTAGAGATGTACCTTTGTAAGCAAAAGACCCGGTTCCAACCACTGAATATGGGGTAGGATTGATTAGTTTCTACATAATTTCCATCTGCTCTTTGCTGAATGCAGAATTCTGCAAGTTTCCAGGTGATTCACCAGTTGCTGCTATGTTCCCACAGTCTTCTTTGCTCTTTGTAAACCTGGAAGGCTTCCAATCAGCTGGTTTTCCATGAATTCTCCAGCAAGTCTCTCTTATATGTCCCGGTTTTCGACAGTGGTCACATAAAGTGCAGACCCTGTGACAGCAGCAACATTCTCAGCTTTGGTAGAAGTCCCTAGGACTACTTTCTTTCCATTTTTTCCCCAGCGAACCTCTGAAAAAGACTCTTGAGTTTCGGAAGTGGTTTAGTCCCTAGGATTCTGCTCCTTACCCCATCTAAGTCTAGGTTTATACCAATCAAGAACTTGAACACCCTCTTCTTCTCCACGATTTCTCTATAGAGTGTTCTATCCGCAGCATACTTCCATTCAGGTTTTTCAAACAAGTCCAGCTGCTGTCAATATCTTGTGAGTCTGTTGTAGTATTCGGTTGCAGTAGAGTCCCCTTGCTTCAGCTCGACTAATGTGCTTTCAACCCCAAACAACTCTATAGTATTGTCATGGCTAGAGTAGGTGACTTTAGCAGCCTCCCAGATCTGTTTGGCTGTCTCATAGAGTACGAAAAGCTCACCTATGTCGTTATTCAGGGAGTTAATTAGCCATGACATTACCATATTGTTTTCAGTCTTCCATTCCCTGTAATAAGGGTATGTTTCTCCAGGAGATGTTGCCTTGCCTTAGAGGTTATCATCTTTTCCCTTACCACTTACAAACATCATGACGGATTGAGACCATTGTGTAAGTAATTATGCCCATTTAGTTTATGACTAGTGATGAGTAGGTTAGGGAACTGAATGTGATCAGATCCGCCACCTCCATCTTCTTAATTAACAGTTTCAAAGGTAGAGATGTCATCAGTAGTGGAGCTAGGAAATGCTACCCCGTGTTTCCCCATTTCAGATTTCCAAGGTTCAGATTTAGGCCTCTGATACCATATAGAAAATGGAAATCTGGAACTATTTCTATTTCTCTCTCTCTGATAATTTCTGTGAGTGTTTTAGTTACATTAAATAAGAGGATGCTGCATGATCCTATTTTAAGATGTTAGCAATAACTTTTAAAATAGGGAACATAAAAACTTATCTATCTATGAGATAAAACACATTCTGTTTTATCTCTTTATTTATTCTTCTACTAAATACAGTAAATGAAAGACAGACATTAAGACACTTTAGGACACTAACAATTATATTAAAGACATACCAGAAGGAAATAATCAAATCAAGGTTTTTTTTTTTTTTTTTTTACCTTTGCCTTGTTTGGTCGAGCAGTGGCAAGTTGGGAAAGTTTACTTGAGCACGATGAGCTCACATGCCCATTACTCAGTCCCAAAGTGATCTCTGAACATCCATAGCATCATCATCAAAATCATCATGTGTCTCAAGTTGTCTGCTCTATTTAAAGTTAAACAAATTAGTCTTCAGAACGTCAACAGATGCATAAATTGGGGATCATAAGACTAAAACATACCCATTCACTGGTTTCAAACGTTTCTTGCCTATACAGGCTTCAGAGCTATAGAAATAAAGACTCCCTTCTGCTTCAGTTTTTCCTCAAGGGCAGCTCTAATTTTCAACATTTCCAAGCTCTGAACACCAACTTGATCGTTCTGCCATATTTTTAAGTCTCACAAATTAGCCACACATCAGCAAGAACAACAAAGAAGATACAAAATGCGGTACGAAAAAGAACAGGGAGAGAAAAAATGAACTGTTTGGACTGAAACATGAAATAAATTACCCAACGTCTGCGTTTACCTCCTTTATTCTCATTATTTCCTAAGTACTCCCCTTTATCCTACTCATTTGGGTCAGAAGCCTGTAGGAAGAGAATAAAATAAAAAAAATTACTTTCCAAAAGACAAATAGTGGTAGAGGGTATTGAACTTGCAAGTACCAGTGATGCTTGTTTTGCATCAGCTGAGAGATGAGGTGTCTCATATTGATCTTTTGTGATAGGAGCAGATGCCACTACTTCATTCCCAACAATTAACTTGGCTCCGGTTTCAGCTGTATGATCTTTCTTTAAAAATTCATCAACCTCATATGGCAAATTCCCATAAAGTTCTTTCATCTGTTACGTGGATCACTCATTAGAAAGTGGCAACAAACAAGAAATTAACTAATCCAGTCTATAACAAACAAGAAGAGTATCTCATATAAAGTACCATGTTTCTGAGCAAAAACAAGAGGTGATAAGGGAAAAAAAAAAAAAAAAAGAAATACAGGTACATGCCAGATTGCTAAGTATTACATACTCTAACAAATGGAACTAATATGTTGGTGGCAAAATCAAATTCTCATCGAAGAATAAATTAACTAACGAAAAAAATAAAAAAATTAAGAACCCTATTTTAATTTTTAATTGATCTACAAGACTACACTTATATACTCTTAATATTTACCTATCTTAAGTAGGAAGAGTTAAAAAAGATACTAATAGGAAGAGTTAAAAAAAGATACTAGTACACAATTTCCTTATTGATATGTAGATTCTTGGGGGATTTATGAGGTCTAAAGGCCTCAAGGATAAAAAAGATAATTAAAAAACACCTAGAAGATATCAATTTATTTTGTGTTCTTATTATAGTAACGAATGTACTGTAGAGTAAGGTTTAAAGGACACAAGTTCTCTAAAAGTGTATGATATTGATTTTTAGTCGAAAAAGTATTTTACAATGCTTTGGAAATGAAAATTTAACTCACGGGAATTGATAACAATATAGGCTTTCTAGAAAAGCAGTAGACCTCATTTGGGTCAGAAGCCTGTACGTAGAAAGAGAATATAAAAAAAAAAATACTTTCCAAAAGACAATTTGTGGTAGAGGGTATTGAACTTGCAAGTACCAGTGACACTTGTTTTGCATAAGCTGAGAGATGAGGTGTCTCATATTGATCTTTGTGACAGGAGCAGATGCCACTACTTCATTCGCCACAATTAACTTGGCTCCTGTTTCAGCTGTACGACCTTTCTTTAAAAATTCATCAACCTCATATGGCAAATTCCCATCAAGTTCTTTCATCTGTTACATGGATCACTCATTAGAAAGTGGCAAGCTACAAGAAATTAACTCATCCATTCTATAACAAACAAGAAGAGTATCTCATATAAAGTACCATGTTTCTGAGCAAAAACAAAAAGTTATAAGAAAAAAAAACAGAAGAAATACAGGTACATGCCAGACTGCTAAGTATTACCTACTCTAACAAATGAAACTAATATGTTGGTGGCAAAATCAAATTATCATTGAAGAATAAATTAACTAATGGAAAAAATAAAAATAAATTAAATTAAGAACCCTATTTTAAATTTTAATTGATCTACATGACTACACTTTATAATTTATAGTCTGTAGATATTTGCTTATAAATTCTTAATATTTACCTATCTTTAAGTAGGAAGAGTTAAAAAAGCTACTAATACACAATTTCCTTATGTATATGTAGATTCTTGGGGGAATCATGAGGTCTAAGGCATCAAGGATAAAAAAGATAATTAAAAAACACCTACAGGATATCAATTTATTTTGTGTTCTTAATATAGTAACGAATGTACTGTAGAGTAAGGTTTAAAGGACACAAGTTATCCAAAAGTGTATGATATTGATTTTTAGTCGAAAAAGTATTTTGCAATGCCTTGGAAGTGAAAATTTAACTCACGGGCATTGATAACAATGTAGGCTTTCTAGAAAAGTAGTAGACCTTATCTTGCAAACCCTTGATCTCCACAAGGCGAGCTATGACAGGATGATCACCAACTGGCTGCCCATCCTACTTGATAAGAGGATAAATGGTTATGGCTTGGCAATAGGCTAGCAAAAGCAGTTGCTTCACCTCCAAATAGCGCATCCCACCTTCCAGCTTGACTTCCTGTTCTTTGACCTTCACAAAAACAGCAAAACATTATAAATAAATAAGGCACCAATCAAATGCAATATTATTTGCCCCTAAATAGACAGCACAGAAACACTGAAGAAACTGCATTATGTGAATGCTGGTAAGATGATGGTATAGGTCATTAGGATTACCTTAAAAAAATCAGATATCTGCATATCAAACCTTTCAAAGCAAATATGAAGCCTTAAAATATACACAAAAAACAGGATTATCATAATCCTATCAAGTCAAAACTCCACAAAGGGATCGAATGTGAACCTATGACAATGCCATATAGTCATGCTACAGACATCAGACACTAAAACATTGACATGATAGAAATCTTTCTGAGTAGATAAAACAAGCCTGCAGAATCAACTAGCACATGTATCGGTAAGTGACATTTTAATAAACCTTCAATAGAATGGAACAGCAAGAGTGATGTACCCTTCAATTGAAAATACAGCATTTAAAGAAGTGTATTACCTTGCTTAAAAGCGGATTAACTTTGTTTTCAAGCTGTTCAAGGGCATCATTCAGCTCTGACAGCAAGCCAACCAATTCTGGAGCAGAACTGGAAAGGGAAATATTAGCCAAGCAAGCAGAAGCATTAGATATAAGAGAGCAATAGTCAAGGAAAACAAAGAAGATGATTCTAAATTAAAGCACCAATTATGATCTCATAGAACTAGCTAGAGTCAGACATCTAGAACTACCATAGCCAATAATATGTCCTTCTACATTGTTAACTGAAGAACTACTTACCACTCTACCACACATGAAGAACAAGCACCTCCCAACTATTAACTGGTGCCTAATATACTAAATACTGGTCAATCACAATGGGAGGTAAGGGATAATAGTAAGTCTACAAACACGACAAGCAATGAAGGATCTCACATATTGAAACAAGAAATTTTCTATAATTCAGTAATGTACCAATAAGACATACAATAGCAGTTTACCTATATACCACATCAATTTGCTCCTCCTTCGACAAAGCATTCAAATCTTTCTTGACCTCCTCATATGTTGTGCCTATGCCATCTTGAGTTTCTTTGCGAGGTGGGGATTTTCTTGTGCTTTTTCATTTAGCCGAGATTTCCTGCATGAAATGTTGTTGATAATATCATTCAACAAAAATTATAGTTTATCCAACCATTTTGAGTGATAAAATTTCCAGAATCAAACTACATTCCATTTAAAGGACAATATTAATGACAAAATCAAAGCAACAAGGTATGAGCAACACCCACCTCTAAGGTTAATTCCCTGTCACTATCACTAACATCTTGAAGGCCAAAGTCTTCCATTTCTAAAGTTTTGGCTCTCTCTTTTTGCATTCTTAACACCTCTTCTTCCTCTTCAGCAAGGGACTCGTCATCGCTTGACTTAAGCTATAAGAGTATATTTAAAAGAAAAAAAATAGAGTTTGAAGGAAATAAAGTCATTTTTCTTCTAGATTGACAAATCTTGGTTGGTATGTATTAATGACTTGAAGACTTTTGAAGATTTAATGGATGAAAATTCAATCTCCAAACCACTCACATTAATTGTGAGAAGACTTTGGGTGCATAACATTAATGAGGTGGGTGAGTTCTTTAGCTATAAATAGCCCCCATATTTCTCCACAAATCATCTCAAGCTAACAAGCTCTTATCTTCTTTCTCCCTAAATTATTATTTCCTCTTATTTGCGAGAAAGGTTGTAGTTCTCTCCTAAAATATTAGAGAGAGGTTGTAATCGTTTTTGGTCTAATAAAATTCTGCTGCTCTTTGTCCGTGGATGTTTCCCTCACATTGAGGGTTTTACCACGTAAATCTTGTATCCATTATTTTTATCTCATATTTTATTCTCAATTCGAATTTACGTTGGGAATCGAAACACGTCAGTTTCATAACAGTGGTATCAAAGCCATTTGGTTGGCAAGGTGTTATACTATTTTGAAAAATCTTAGCATGCTCTGTGGTTGCAGCATTGTCTGATCTTCCACATCAGAAAAGATTTGGTCTTGAGTTATCACGACTACGGATTGTACAGGTGCTGGAAATAAGTGTGGTGGTGTGGAAAGTGCATGTTTAGGAAAGGTTCTGGCTAAGGAAAGACTTGGTACTTAAGAGGTCCATTGTGACCCACCTCTTTTACTTGGGAACCTACCTGGTGTACTATTTACAACTGCGGTCACTATTCCAGTATACGGTACTGATCACGGGAACTATTTATCAAATGTCTTGTGTGAATTTCACAAAGATGGGAGCGAAATTCGAATTCGAGAAATTCAACGGAAGTAATTTCACGTTGTGGAAAATGAAGATAAGGGCAATCTTGATGAAGGATAATTGCTTGGCAGCAATTAGTGCAAGGCCAACGGAGATCACTAATGATGGCGAGTGGGACAAGATTGATGGCAATGCAGTTGCCAATCTACATCTAGCACTAGCCGATGGAGTATTATCAAGTGTGGCGGAGAAGAAAACGACACAAGAGATACAGGATACTTTGACAAAGCTATATGAGGTCAAATCACTACACCACAAGATTTTCTTGAAAAGAAGACTTTACACTCTTCGAATGGCGGAATCCTCGTCGGTGACCGACCATTGCAACACCCTAAATACACTAGTTTCTCAGCTCACTGTGTTGGGCCATAAAATAAGTGAAAATGAACGTGCGGAACTTCTACTTCAAAGTCTGCCTGACTCATATGATCAACTTGTTATCAACTTGACCAACAATATCCTTTCAGACTATCTACTATTCGATGACATTGCAGCTTCTGTTTTAGAAGAAGAAAGTAGACGTAAAAATAGGGAAGACAAGTTGGTAAATTCACAAGAAGCAGAAGCTTTACCGATGACAAGAGGGAGATCAATAGAACGTGGCCCCAGTGGGAGTCACAATAATGGTAGATCAAAATCAAGAAGTAAGAAGAACATCAAATACTACTGTCGTGGTAAGAAAGGGCATGTCAAAAGTGAGTGTTGGCTAAACAAGAAGAATGGAGGCAACAAAGCTCCTGAGTCATCAAATTCTCAGGGATGTGTAGCAAGTACTTCAAACGATGGCGAAGTTCTATACAGTGAGGCAACAACTGTTGTTGAAGGTAGAGAGCAATTTGCAGACGTCTGGATTTTAGACTCGGTGGCAACCTGGCACATGACCTCTCAAAGAGAATGGTGTCACAAATATGAACCTATCTTAGGAGGATCTGTATTTATGAGTAATGATCATGCCTTGAAGATCGTTGGTATTCGTACTATCAAGATAAAGATGCATGATGGTACCGTTCGCACTATTCAGGAAGTACAACATGTGAAGGGCCTGAAGAAGAATCTGTTGTCTTTGGGACAATTAGATGATATCGGATGCAAATCCCATATAGAAAATGGGATCATGAAGATTGTTAGAGGTGTGCTTGTAGTTATGACGGCAGAGAAGATCGTATCAAATCTATACATGCTTAAGGGAGAAACATTACAGGAAACTGATGCATGTGTTGCATCATTTAATGATGGAGAAGAGTCAACGATGATGTGGCATCAAAAACTAGGCCACATATCGGAACGAGGTTTAAAGATTCTCTCCGATCGAAATCTGCTTCCCGGACTCAAATCGGTAAATCTACCGTTCTGTGAGTATTGTGTTACAAGTAAGCAACATAGATTGAAGTTTAGCAGTTCTACTGCTAGGTCCAAATGCATTCTAGACTTAATTCATTCTGATGTCTGGGAATCACCGGATATATCCATAGGAGGAGCAAAGTACATGGTGACTTTTATTGATGATTACTCCAGGAGATGTTAGGTATACCCGATCAAGAGAAAGTCAGATGTGTCTGAAGTATTTAAAGCTTTCAAAGCACGGGTGGAACTTGATTCTGGTAAAAAGATCAAGTGTTTGAGGATAAATAATGGAAGAGAATATACAGATGGCGAGTTTATTGCACTTTGTAAGCAAGAAGGTATTGAAAGACAATTCACTGTCACATACACTCCTCAACAAAATGGAGTGGCAGAGCAGATGAATAGAACTCTTGCTGAAAGAATAAGAGCTATGTTGAGGATTGCAGGTCTATCTAATTCATTTTGGGCAGAAGCAGCCAAAACCGTATGCTATGTTGTAAATCGATCACCATCGATAGCAATTGAGTTGAAAACACCAATTGAGATGTGGACCGGTAAGCCAGTTGACTACTCTAATCTACATTCATTGTACAATGCCCAAGAAAGAGCAAAATTGGATCTGAAATCCAGCAGATGTATATTCTTGGGGTATGCTGACGGTGTGAAGGGGTATCACCTGTGGGAACCCACTACCCATAAGGTTATAGTCGGCAGAGACGTTATCTTTGTAGATAAACAATTACAAAGACAAAGAGACGATAGCACTTTAAAAGAAAATTCACAGACTACTGAAGTTCAGGTGGAAGATAATCCAGAACAAGAAGGTTTAGATCCTTCAGAAGCAGCACCGGAGCACGAGATGCAAGAACCAGCCGAGTCCGAGGTTCTAGAAATTCGACGGTCAACTCGTGAGAGGAGACTTCCAGCTTGGCACTCGGAGTATGTTATAGAGAACAATGTAGTATACTGTCTACTAACAGAGGATGGAAAGCCATTGATTTTCCATGAAGCTACGAATAGCTTAGATGCATCTATGTGGATGGCAGCAATGCAGGAAGAAATTGAAGCTCTACACAAGAACAAGACATTGGAGCTTGTTCCACTACCACATGGAAGAAAAACCATCAGAAACAAATGGGTCTATAAGATCAAACGGGATGGCAATGACCAAGTGAAGCGGTATCGTGCAAGACTGGTGGTAAAAGGATATGCTCAGAAAGAATGTATCGACTTCAATGAGATATTTTCCCCGGTGGTTCGACTTACAACAGTCAGAGTAGTTCTTGTCGTGTGCTACGTTTGACCTACACCTAGAGCAATTGGATATGAAAACTGCATTTCTTTATGGAGAACTTGAAGAAGAAATTTATATGCTTCAACCAGAAGGTTTTGCCAAAAGAGGCAAGGAGAACTTGGTTTGCAGGTTAACCAAATCTCTGTACGGTTTAAAACAGGTGCTGAGGTGTTGGTACAAGATATTTGATTCCTTCATTATAAGCCTTGGGTACAACAAACTCAGTTCGGACCATTGTACTTACTACAAGAGGTTTAAAGATGATGATGACTTCATTATCTTGTTGTTGTATGTGGACGACATGTTGGTAACAAGCCCCAACAAAGATCGAGTCTAAGAATTAAAGGTACAGATGGCTAGGGAGTTTGATATGAAGGATCTCGGACCAGCAAACAAGATTCTAGGGATGCAAATTTACCGAGACTGAAAAAATAGGAAGTTTTGGCTCTCTCAGAAGAACTATTTGAGGAAAATTTTACGACTCTTCAACATGCAAGATTGTAAGCCAATTTCTACCCCACTTCCTGTGAATTTCAAATTATCCTCAAGTATGAGTCCTAGCAATAAAGCGGAGAGGATGGAAATGTCTCGAGTGCCATATGCATCAGCAGTGGGAAGTTTGATGTTCGCTATGATATGTACAAGACCAGACATTGCACAAGCAGTGGGAGCAGTTAGTCGATACATGGCGAATCCTAGTATAGAGCATTGGAATGCTATGAAGAGGATTCTGAGATACATAAGGGGAACCTCGGATGCTGCATTATGTTATGGAGGATCAGAATTTTCTGTCAGGGGTTATGTGGATTCGGATTTTGCTAGAGATCTCGATAAAAGAAAATCTACTATTGGCTATGTGTTTACAATTGCATGAGGAGATATGAGCTGGATTTCTAAGTTACAAACAATTGTGGCTCTATCAACAACTGAGGCAGAGTACATGGCAGCCACACAAGCTTGTAAGGAAGCAGTTTGGATTAAAAGGCTAATGGAGGAACTTGGGCACAAACAAGAGAAGATCATTTTGTTTTGTGACAGTCAGAGTGCCTTGCACATCGCAAGGAATCCAGCTTTCCATTCCAGAACCAAGCACATAGGAGTACAATATCACTTTGTTCGGGAAGTTGTGGAAGATGGTAGTGTTGATATGCAAAAGATACACACCAAGAAGAATCTAACAGATGTAATGACCAAACCTATCAATACTGACAAGTTCATATGGTGTAGATCCTCCTATGGTCTAGCAGACACGTAAGTAGCATGAATTAGAGCAAGGATTAGAAGGATAATCATACCATGAAAAGATGACTTCAAGTGGGAGAATGAAGGAAATAAAGTCATTTTTCTTCTAGATTGGCAAATCTTGGTTGGTATGTATTAATGACTTGAAGACTTTTAAAGATTTGATGGATGAAAATTCAATCTGCAAAACACTCACATTAATTGTGAGGAGACTTTGGGTGCATAGCATTAATGAGGTGGGTGAGTTCTTTGGCTATAAATAGCCCCCTATATTTCTCCACAAATCATCCCAAGCTAACAAACTCTTATATTCTTTCTCCCTAAATTGTTTTTTCCTCTTATTTGAGACAAAGGTTGTAGTTCTCTTCTAAAATATTAGAGAGAGGTTGTAATCGTTTTCGGTCTAATAAAATCCTTCTGGTCTTTATCCGTGGACGTTTCCCTCACATTGAGAGTTTTACCACGTAAATCTTGTGTCCATTATTTTTATCTCATATTTTATTCTTAATTCGAATTTACGTTGGGAATCAAAACACATCAGTTTCATAACATAGTTAAAATCAAACAAAGACTAATTCAAAGTGTTACAAAATGTTAGTCTACAATCAGTAATGACATACAATATTGATTGCAAACAAAATGCTACTTGCATGCATAAAGATGGGAGCAAAGAAGATAAGAACCATAATGCTTCGTATTAAATCCTAACCTCAAAATCATGGTTGTCCCCATAATAATACTGGTTCTTCATCCCACCCCATAAAACCTTCTTTTCTTTCTCATCATCATCCTTGTCATCATCATGCATTTCATCCTCAACTCCACCAAATTTTTCCTGTAAAAATTTGTGCTGCCTCACAACTGCAAATAACATAACATGCAATAAATACTCTAGTGAAATGTATCTTATAACCTAGTGTGAACTCCAACCAAATGTAGGAGACACCAACAATTAAAAGAAAAGGAATATTCTTTTAGAAATAGTTATGCACATACAACCAACACACTAAAAGTGTACAAAAAGAAGACAACTAGTTCTTATTATCATGGAACAAAATTGGTACCACTTTCCATCCAAAGCAAAAACAAAAATTGCTACCAATTGGACCCTCCCTAATGAGTACTTAGCCTAGAGAGTTATCTAAGTCAAAAATGTAGAGTGAGCAGCTTCAATTCCTTAACCAGTATGTCCTTCATGAAGTACCCTCTCTCTCTCCCCCTCCCTCTCTCCCTTTCACCATTTAGTAATCTTTTAACAGAGGATGTTGTAAGATTAGTCTGTTACCGGATTAAAGCAAATTTATGT
Source organism: Dipteronia dyeriana (assembly GCA_032871835.1). Lineage (NCBI taxonomy): Eukaryota > Viridiplantae > Streptophyta > Magnoliopsida > Sapindales > Sapindaceae > Dipteronia > Dipteronia dyeriana. Next base: position 90,930,902 of record CM065298.1, read on the forward strand.
TGGTAGCTATATAAATTCAGCTATAAAGTACTTCATCATCAGTTGTATAGTTTGAGAAAAGTTTACCTTGATCCAAAAAATAAAACTAGAACTTGTTAATATATAAAATGCAAAAAGATATTTGCCATCGTTCTCTAATGCCATTTTTATAAGCATCCTAAATGCAGTGGTTACATGTATAAAACCAGTGTTAAACACGTTACATCATCTCGTATAATATTACTGAACAAATTGAGAGTTTATTGTTCATTCTTCTCCATATGGAGGCAATTTATAGGGAAATACATGAGGGAGAATCAAGAAAATGATTCTTCTATAATCATTACAATGATCTCCTACAATCAAGCTAATTGTCAACTACACTAATCAAGTAATCAATTACACTAATTAGACAATCAATCAGTCAACTATACAATCTAATTGATTATATTCTAACCCCCCCATCCTCAAGTTGGTGCATAGATGTCACTCATACCCAACATACTAATTGAGTCATGAAAGTTCCTTCCATTAATAGCCTTTGTGATGATATCTGCAAGTTGATCCTTACTTGGTACATACGGAAGCTCAATTATCTTTTCTTCTATCTTCTCTTTGATAAAGAATCGATCAATCTCCACATGTTTGGTATGATTATGTTGGACAAGATTATTGGCAATCTGAACCGAAGCTTTATTATCACTATATATCTTCATGCTACCCTTTGGGTGAAATCCCAAGTCGCCCAAGAAGTTCTTCGACCACAATAATTCAGTAATTCCTTGGCAATCCCTCGGAATTCTGCCTCAATACTAGATCGTGATACCATAGTCTGTTTCTTACTCTTCCAAGTGTCTAGGTTACCTCCTACAAAGGTGAAGTACCCAGACGTAGATCTCCAATCACTAGCATTCTCCTCCCAATCAACATCCGTGTATCCGTCGATATCTAGGTGTCCGTTTTTAGAAAACATTAATCCTCTACCAGGAGATCCTTTTAGGTACCTTAAAATCCGAAGGACTGCATCCATGTGATTCTCTATGGGAGCGTGCATAAACTGGCTTACCGCAATCACTACATATGCAATATCAGGACGAGTATGCGATAAATAGATGAGCTTACCAACAAGCCTTTGATATCTTTCTTTGTTTGTTGGGGTTTGATCAGGGTGATCTAGACATTCACATAATTAACTTGTGGTTTTGATCCATAGGAGTATCTGTTGGTTTGCTAGCAAGCATCTTAGTTTCTGTAAGTAGATAAAGAACATACTTTCTGACTGAGGAAAATCCCATGTTTTGATCGGGTTACCTCAATTCCCAGAAAGTTCCTTAATACCCCCAGGTCTTTCATTTCAAACTCTGTAGCCAAGTGACTTTAGAGATTAGTCATCTCCAGATCATCGTTTCCTATAACAATCTTATCGTCAGCATAGACGATCCGTATAGTGATCTTATCACCCTTACGTTTGATGAATAAGGTGTGATCTGAGTTACTCTGATGGTATCCAAATCTATAAATAAATGTACTGAATCGCCCGAACCAGACTCTAGGTGATTGTTTCAGTCCGTAAAGAGCTTTCTTCAACTTACATACTTTGCCAATTTGAGACTCGAAACCGGAAGAGAGTTCCAGATAGACTTCTTCACTAAGTTCCCCATGTAGAAAAACATTCTTCATATCGAATTGTTTCAATGGCCAATCCAAGTTCACTGTTAGTGATAAAAGTACCCTAACGGTGTTTAACTTGGTCACTGGAGCAAACGTCTCCTGGTAGTTAACCCAATAGGTCTGAGTATACCCTTTGGCGACCAACCTAGCCTTGTACCTTTCAATTGAACCATTTGCTCCGTGCTTAATGGTATATACCCATCAACACCCAACAACCTTATTTTCTTTAGGTAGATCCACTATCTCCCACGAACAGTTTTTTGTAACGTCTTCATCTTTTCTTCCGTGGCTTGTACCCATTTATGGTCTGTCAGTGCATCCTGCAATTTACTAGGAATAGATACAGAGGATAATTGATATGCAAATGCCTTAAAGGATTTAGACAATCCGTGAGTTGAGGTGTAATCAGTAATAGAGTAGAGAGCCTTACTATCTGTTGGAGGTTGCTCAGAGGAGAAACTAAAATGTATATGTGGTCTATGTTCTCGACTGGATACCGTCGAGTGGGTAAACTGGGGTCATGATCTATGTGATTTTCACTAGACAAGTCATTAGATAAAGTAAAAAGTTCAGGAATTACCTCATGAGTATTTTCCACCTCAGTGTCTGATTGAGGAACTAGTGTTGGAGAAGGGGAAGTAAAGGGTTACGCCACTTGTATGGGAACTAACTCCTCATTTTCTCTTTCCCTTTATTTCTCCTTTCCCAAGTTGGTTCTGTCCTTTCAGAAATGTCATTTTTTCCTTCAGAAGATTGAATTTCTTCTTCAGGAGATAGACTTACGAGTTCAGGAATCTCATTTTTTCTTCAGAAGATTGACTTTCTTCTTCAGGAGATAAACTTACGGGCAAACTAATAGTGTCTGTAGGAGACTCGAGCAAACTAATGGGCAAACTAACAGATATACCATTGTCTACCGTAGAAGACTTCTCTTCATGGTTCAAGTTCCCCCTCTGAAGAGGAGTCTCCGAGGTAAAGTATGCCTCATTTTCCGAAAATATAAGGATGGTAACACTTGTACCCCTTTTGTGAGCTAGAATACCTTATAAAGACACACTTAAGAGCACGCAGGTCTAACTTTCCTCGATGAGGAGTATAGATATGTACATACACTACACATCCAAAAACTCGATGAAGAATATGTAAGGCAGAGTTAACAGAAGAATATGTAATGCAGCGTTAACATCACAATAATGAGACAGATCGCAGTGGAGTTTGAAAAGACAAAACACTAGACGACATGCGATTAATGAGATATGCAGCAGATAATACAGCATCACCCTAAAAAGATTTAGGCATATGCATTTCAAGTAGTAAAGATCGTGCAACGTCTGAAAGATGACGATTTTTACGCTTGGTTGTGCCATTTTATTGTGAAGTATGTGCACAAGATGTTTGGTGGAGAATACCGTTTCGTAAACAGAAGCTTTTGAAATTATGGTTGAGATATTCACCACCATTATCAGAGCGTAAAACCTGAATTTTCTTGTGAAACTGTGTAGATCATGTGATAATATTTTTGAAAAGCATCACATACATCACTTTTATTTTTTAAGAGGAAAATCCAAGTCATACGTGTGCAGTCATCAATAAATGTAACAAACCAACGCATACCAGATACATACATAATATTAGAGGGACCTCATAAGAGAAAATGGCATAGAGCTCTTATTATGATTACTGGAAGGAAAAACAGTGCGATGATGTTTTGACAAAACACATGTTTCGACAAAACACATGTTTCATATTGAAAATTATTTTGACCGGTAAACGAGGATGAAAATAAAAACTTAAGGTACCTAAATGAACAATGTCCTAAGCATCTATACCAGAGATAGATATTACATTCCTTATCAGAATTGACTTGTACTACTCTATGAGGTTGGCTAGATGAGCATGAAGAGCCCGAAGTACTGTGTGTTGTAAAGTAGTACAACCCTCATCTTTCCCTACCAGTTCCAATCGTCTCCTTAGTGTGAATGTCCTGAAACACACAATGAGTAGGCCAGAAGGTGACAATGTAGTTAAGAGATTCAGTGATCTGACTGATAGAGAGTAAGTTATTAGATAAGGTAGGCACATATAAAACAGATGACAAGTGTAAAGATGACGTTAATGATACAGATCCAACCCCATTAACCGGAGTGGATGTACCATCAGCATATGATACACTACATGTTTCAGTTGAACTATGATGACTAAATTTTCAAGAATCAAAAGTGATGTGATCTGTTGCACCATAATCAATTATTCAAATATTATTACTAGAAATTATAGAAGTACTGAAAATAGAATGAAATGTACCTGAGCCAGACATAGTTGTAGCAGAAGCAAAAGAACAGAAAATACCAGAAGAATTTTACAATGGAACAGTAAATCTAGAAGTCGGAATAGTAAATCTGGCACTCGGAACAGTAAAAATACTGTAGACGAGTATTGTGGACAAGCACTGTAGCAAAGTACTGTAGACGAGTACTATAGCAAGTACTATAGCAAGTACTATAGATGTAGAGAGATTTTTATTTTTTAAACAGTAACAGAGAAGAAACCTAAAAATTTGTTTAAGGCTCTAATACCATGAACAAATTAAGAGTTTATTGTTTATTGTTTATTCTTCTCCAAATGGAGGCAATTTATAGGGAAATACATCAGTGAGTTCTCCTATAATCAATACAATAATCTCCTACAATCAAGCTAATTGTCAACTACACTAATCAAGCAATCAATTACACTAATCAGTCAATCAATCAGTCAACTATACAATCTAATTGATTATATTCTAACAAATACAATACATTTATAGGTATCAATGCAAGTATTTTTTGTTTTCACATGAATGTACTAATGAAATTATACAAGGGAATCCAACAACAACAAAAACTACAACTTTATTTTTATGATAGGATTCAAGAAATTAAGACAAAATGTAAACATATTCCAAATCCCCATCCTTACTTTTTGCAGCCATTCCAGTATCCCGGGCATCATCAATATCATCACTGTCATCATCATCGCCATCATCTTTATCCTGTAAGAAGAATTAGGGGGCAATGAACAGGGAAAATCTGAGAATCCATTTTTCCCGCACTACATAAAGTAATAAAAACTCTCTATAAGTCATTTCAAAAAAAAAAAAAAAGTCTCTACAAGTGATTGGACATAATTGGAATTCGTAAATGTTTGCACAATACAGATTTACTTAAGAGGGCCGACCACGTTAGTTTAGTTATGACTCCATGATCGAAGAAAGAAAATGAAAACAAGAACATATTTCTTACATTCAAATGCAAATAGCTAGGAATTCTGGGCAAAGAATGAAACCAAAGGTGATGGTTGATTAAAAGAACCACTCTTATTAAAAAAATCAAAGTTCTTAGTAACAGAAAAACCGTCATATGCCATTACCTCATCATTAGCAAACCAACTGCATTGTAAGAAATGCAAGAATTCTATTCAATGCACCACTTCCACTTGTACACCCTCACATACAATGTTATCCTTAAAAACTATCAATGAACGAGACATTGTCAAATTATCTTAAAATTAAGGCATCGTTTCCACAACACTCAATCAGGACGCACCATATAGATGTGGCACATTCAAGTTAGTGAGAAATGGTTTGATTCCACAAGCATAAACTAACTATATTAGTCAAAAACAAAATCCGTTATAAAGCAATTAGGCACCTTAGATAATTTACTAATTTGTTGGTGCAATCAACATCTCATCATTGTACATGTAAAATTGCCATTGTTTTACAAATAGAGAATCAAAATTAGAATTTTTTTAACACAATAAAATTTTGATCGACTGTTGTATTTTTACTTTAGTAAGATTAATTTTTTAAATGCCTAGAATTTGTTTCTCCATTCAGAGATAACAAACCTACACAAAAGCTAGAAGCAACAGAAGGTAAAAGAAGGAATGAGAAACCTGGAAATCAAAGACGGGATGGTCATTGTCTTCATCGGAATCCCAGACATCAGCATTAATATCCAGAGGAACAACATCCCACATCTTGTGAACTGGGAAAGACGAAATATACCACATCCCAGCTCTAATATTCTCCACAAAGCAAAATTAATAAATAATGACCAAAATACATAAGGGGATAGCGTTGATAAAATGATTAAATAACAAAAAATAAGTGAAAAGGAATATACAAGCATCGATTTCGTCGTCCATGTCTTGCGGTTAGACATGACCACGGTTTGGTTCGAAGCGTGGAACCAAACCGTAACCGTAACCAAAACCGTAACCGTAACTAGAACCGTGGAACCGGTTTCGGTTCTTCTCCGAAAAAAACAGGTCTGGAACCGACAGTTTGGTTCCGGTTTTAGAACCGCCGGTTCCAAAAAAAAAATATTTTTATTTTTTAAAATTTTCTTAAGCAAAAATGTAAAAAAAAAAAAGAAAAGAAACTGAACCCTAGGAACCGGAACCGCCGGTCTATGGTTCCGGTTTTGGCTCCATCCGGAACCGGTGGTTCTGAACCGGACCGAAACCTTGGGCATATCTACTTGCGGGTTAACATGTTGGTCTCGAGGTCTTCTCTTACTAGTACTAGGGTTCTTGTTGCCTTTCTTCTGGCCACTTCCTCTCTTACCCATCAATAAATCATAACACAAACAAACAAATTTGTTTACAGTGTTGGAGAGTGCGATTGAAGTTGAAGACGAGACTCTTTGGTTTGTCTCTTAAACTCTGTTAGTTAATTGTCGGTAACGGTGTATTGATGTTAGGGTTTAGATTTTAGAGAGACAAAAAAAATAGAATTAAGAATAAAAAATAGAATAAAAAGCTTTCGGCCTTGTGAGGTGTGAGTGACAATATGGGGATTCATTGTGGGTGACCATTACCCCCCTCCCGCATGGATGACGTGTGTCCAAGGAGGGGTAAATTTTTCCTAAAAGATGATAGTGTTTGGATAAATTTACCCCATCCACCCCCCCCCCCCCCCCCAAATGAGGGTGGATGAGCAAAAATGGACTCTTCATTTTGTGCGACTAGAGGCATTTTAGGGTCCCGTAAACGTTTTTTAGTTGATGTTTTTCGAAAATAAAAATGAAAGTAGTGTTTTTGGTTTCAGTTTCAAAATCCAAAAACACGTCTGGTAGTATATACTGAAATCCATATTTTAAAAATAAAAATAGAAAAAACGTATTTGGTAGGCTAACTAAAAACTATCAAAAATTGAAATATCAACTTTTATATTTAGTTTAATATTATAACAATTATAAACAAATTGATTAAATAATTAACCAATATAATTTTTATATTGTAATTTGTAAATTAAACAAAAGTAACACAATATCAAAATTAATAATTAATTAATCAAGAGTTTACACATCACAAATTACTTAAAAAAACATCACAATCAATAATTAGTATAAATACGTATTTATTTTAATAAATAATAATAACGGTAAAAAAAATATAAAAAAGAGAAGATAAAGAAAACCAGATCGAGATCGGAGGAGGATGGAGAGGAGGAGGAGGAGAAGAAGACCAGTTGAAGAAGAAGAAGAAGAACGGATCGCCAGCGATGAAGAGCAGATCGCGGAGGCGAAGAAGACGAAGACCAGCTGAATAAGAAGAAGACCAGATCGGCGGTGAGTCAGTGGCAGCGAAGAAGAAGAACAAATCGGCAGGCTTGAAGGAGGAGGATGAGTTGTCATTGAAGGAAGAAAGAAGATGAAGAAAAAGATAAATATGAGAATAAAAGAACAAGAAAAAAGTGAAGAAGAAGAACATGAAAAAAGAAGATGACGCGGTTGAAGAGAAAAAAGAAAAAAAATATTGTTAATTTAAAAAAAAAACAAAAACAAGTATTTTATATTTTTCAAATATTTTACTGTTAACACTAGTTTTATTTTTCATTTTGTTTTTTATTTTCTGAAAATAAAATAAAAAATGGTTAGCGAATGCGAATTCGAAATCATTTTTGGAAAACGAAAACGGACTGAAAAACAGTTGTAGGATGGGACCTTAACAATCATGTAACTATGTTATGTCAATTGATGAATCAACACCAAGTATAAACAAGAACCATGTCATCATAAGACAGGCCCATACATTAGCTATATAGGTCCTGGTATATTGTATTTATGCTAGTTGTAATTAGTTTCCAATTATACCCTTTTGTAAACTTACTGATATAAATAGAAAACATAGGGACTCAGAACAATCATCTGAGTTAACCCTAAATTCTTATAAACATTATCTTGGTATCAAAGCAGTCATGGTGTCATCGGCCTCATCGATCTCAACCACCTCTTCCACGGCGACCCAAGCTTCTTCTCTATCGACAACTGTTTGTTCCCAAATGAGTATAGACGCCTTAGTATCGCCGACCACAACAGGGATTCAGATCAAACAATCTCAAATCAGCAAATTAACCACTTCGATTGCTAACCTGCTAACTGGAGCAACGACTATCAAGCTCTCACGGACTAATTTTCTCCTCTGAAAAACCTAGGTTACTACTGTTGTCCGTAGCCAAAATCTGGAAGACTTCTTGCTAGGCCTTGCTCAGTTGTCGTATGGCCTCTCTTACTGAAGGAATATTTAGCCAGATATTGGGTCACAACAACTCTGCCTCTCTCTAAAGTGCCATTAATAGAAATTTTGGCATAACAAGTCGATCTCGTATCAATACCTTGAAGGATGAACTTTACTCCACTGCAAAAGGCACCATGACCATTATTGAGTATTATGATACTTATTAATAACCATTTTTAGCGAGGGTCCAAAAAGAAATTTTCCATATACCTGATGCAAAGTAGGGCCCACCTGGTAGGATCCATATCGGGACCAGGTCCCACACGACCTAAGTACCTCGATACCGTTATCTGGTAGAAGATCAATATTTACATCTCCAAAAACTACCAGGTACTAAGCCAAGCTAGCACCGTGGTACCTCATACCTGGTACCTTGATGCCAGGAGGTCTGACTGGCACCCAAGTCCCTCGCAAATGTCTTGTAACCCCTCCGAGGTACTTATCCAGCTTGCCAAGCAAGAAAGACACCACCAAGCGCTAGCAGGGTAGAACAAGCGTCACACATGCATATCGATACATCAGGGAACCACGCCACCAGGAAACGAAGACAGAATTCTCCTCCAAGCGACGTCGAATAAAAAGGGTTGACTTTTTTGCCATTAAAGTGCCATAATGAGATTAAAACAGGTCAACGGATTCGCCACTTAATCATGTTTAGATTTAAACGGAAATATGACGTGATCAACAGAAGCATTTCCTGCATAATTTGACACCCTCCATTAACGCCAAGAAATTTTGATAACACACCCAATCAATTAAATTATGGCAATTCGATCAGCGGGAAAGTGAGGGTATAAATACAACTTCCTAGTGTAGGGATAGGCATCGAAAAATCGAAGAGAAAGAGAATATAGTTTCACCATTTTGAATGAAATCTTCGCCATAGAGGAAGTAGTCAATTATCGACACGCACGAGTTTGCCATCTTCGTTGGTGTTTGTGAGAAAAAGGGATTGAGAGAAAACTCGGTGAGATCACTATCATCACTGTGATTATTGTACCCCTTTGTAATCATATTGTTCAAGTGTTCAATACAATATTTTTACCCCGACCGCGATCTATCAGGTAGCGGTCTTGAGGGTGTAAGCTGAGATTCCTCACCTTGAGCGGATTTTTGGCTAAGGCTTCATCTGTAGAAAGTTTCCACACCCCTCTTGAAAGCTTGTGAATTCACGTTTTGTTTTTACAACATAACATCATGAGACTTTGATCCTCCCAAAAGCAACCAGAAGCATCGGGGCACCAGTCCATCGCTTCCACCTAAAAGGCTCAGAAAAAAAAAAAAATCGAAACATCATAATCCCCCCCAGCACCACCAGCTACTGCGCAGGCTACACCCTAGGTCCCGATTGCCTCAGTGGTTGGCCAGGCCATTCTAGAGCAACAGGTTGTGGCCTTTGTGGAGAGCATTCCCCTCTGATTGGTCGTAGAAGGTATCACCCCCTAGTTCGCGGCACTAGATGCAATGAGAGATACCAGTAGACTAGGTACCAGGATGTCTGCCTTCGACAGATTGGGACCTGCGCCATCAGTATCGGTCCATGAGAGGCTAGGGCCCCTACCTACAGTTCGTGACAGATTAAGGCCATTGCCCTTAGTTCCAGATAGGACAGCAAGCTACCAATCCCAGACAGGTAAAGTCAGCTTTTGACATCCCGCCTAGGGAACCTCACCGTCCGGCCTAAACGGCAGTTGCTAGAAAGCCACCTTGATCCGCTATGAAGTGTAACAGAAGAATCGCCTGAGAAATCCCGCCTAAGAAAGCCCCTCGCCCCCTCTTTAGGAGGAGGCTAGAATAAGGCCTCTGTAGTGTCAGAAGAGTCTAGTAATGAAGATTTCAAGATCGAGTCTAAGAACACTGGAAATAAGCACCTATGGGACCAGGTAGCCCGTATGGTTTAGAATATCCAAGAATTGAAGAAGAGAAAACACCGGGAAAATCGGAAGGATCCATTGGGCGAGATGAATATCCCTTTTTCAGAAAGATCAGAGAGGTAGAGCTTCCCCCAAAGTTCAAGATGTCTACTGACAAGTATTCCGATACAGAGTATCCCCTAAGCCACTTGGAAAGTTTCATGCAGCAAATGGAGATCCAAAATGCTATCTGAGGTGCCATATGTAGGAAGTTCCCAACCGCGCTAACAAATTACGCCAAGACTTGGTTTAGGAAGCTACCAGCAGGTAGTGTTGATTCTTTCACTAAATTAGTGCTCAATTCCAGGGTATCAAGCCACGTCCCAATGACCCCATCCACCTGTAGTACGTAGTCTAGGTGCGGAATGAATCACTCGGGTCCTACGTAGAAAGGTTTCATAATGAGGTGATCTAGATGGGGGTCTTTACTGAGAAAGAGACCCTAGCCAACTTCATAAAGAACTTATGGGCCGGTAGACTATCCCGGTCGTTCACCAAGCATCCACCAGAAACGTACCATGAGGCTTATGACCAGGCTCTAGAACTGGTGGAGATGGACGAGCAGCTTCGAGTCAAGATAGAACATGATGACCTAAGACCTGCCAAACGTCAAAAGAAGGAAGCTTTCAGGCCTACATTAGTCTAGAAGGTCAAGAACAAACCTCTCAACCGGTCCACGTACCACTCCCAACCCTTCCCGCCTCAGCGGGAGCGGTACCCAACAAGGAGAACCCCACCTCGAGTTTCACTTCCTCCCCCAAGAAGAAGAGGGGTAGAGTCACTAAACCTCACTAAATGCATCTCGCGAGACAATCAACCTTGTCATCCGTGTTAAACGGCTACTCAGGAAGCCTGGTTCCATCAAAGCACCAGCAGATACGCACAATCGCTACAAGTATTGTGACTTCCACGAGGATGTGGGGCATAACATCTCGGAGTGCTAAAGCTTGAGTAACCAGATTGAGGCTATGGTAAGGGACGAATACCTGGTAGAACTCTTGTAGCAAGTGCGGGACAACATCCATATAGGGAAAGAGGTGCAGGCCAAGATCACGGAAGATACAAAAAGAAAGAAGGTGAAAGGTAAGGATCTGATGCAACAGATCCAGGTCATCCAAACTATCAGTGAGGTCCTACCCTAGTAGGGACTTCCAACATTTCTAGAAAGAACCATGCCAAAACGGTACCTCAGATTGAGGAAGGACATGATAATCTCAAAATTGTCCGGTGACCGGTGGGGCCTTCCTAATCAGCCTAGATCATCTTCATTGAAGAGGATGTGTACAATACAGTGCAACCTAATGATGATCTCATGGTTATCACTGTGAAAATTACAAACTGCCTGGTCTACTGTGTCCTGATAGACACCGGCAATAGTGTGGATATCCTTTTTCAAAGACACCTTGGAGAGGTTTAACTTGAAGCACTGGTTCTACAACAGTTGCACCACGCCGCTGTATGGTTTCATTGGGGACTCACTAATGCCAATCGAGTCAAAAATCCTACTGGTGATAGTAAAATATGATCCACTTCATCAGAACATCATGATCGATTTTATGGTCGTAGACACCGTATCGGCCTACAACGTCATCCTTATGAGGCCTTTCCTGTTTGCTCTCAAGGGAGTCCTGTCAATCTATCATAACGTCCTAAAGTTTCTGGTAGGCGATAAAATGGGTAAGGTGCAACGAGATCAACAAGCAGCACGTAAGTGCCAAGCGGTATCCACCAACCCAATGACACTAGCTAAGCAGTGTGCACAGGTAACTATTACACAGGAGCAGGGATCATCAATAAGGTATCTCGGGATTTAGGATTCCATGGGAGAAATGGGAGGAATAGAGGAGCTCAAGACAGAGGTTCAGTTGTAGAGGAATCAGAAGAGAAGACAGAAGGTGGGTCAGCAGCCACCTGATCGATGAGTTAGAGGATATACCGATTAGCGAAGATGACCACTCCAAGGTGGTCAAGGTAGGAGCTACGGAGGATACAGGAGTGAAGTATGGTATGATCAGACTCCTCTTTGAATACAACGATATCTTCGCTTGGAGTCATAAATAGGTGCCAGGAATTCCCATCTCCTTGGTAGCCCATAGACTAGCAGTTGACCCCACCTTCAAACCAGTCAAATAGAAGCGACAGTGTTTTAACTATGAAAGGAATGATGTGGTACAGAAGGAGGTCGACAAGCTACTGAAAGCTGGGTTCATCAGGGAATCCCGATACCCTAAATGGATCACCAATGTGGTAATGGTCACCAAAGCCAATGGGAAGTGGTGCATGTTCATTGACTACACAGATCTCAACCGCGCCTGCCATAGGGATAGTTTTCCGCTACTGAAGATTGATTAGCTGGTAGACTTAACCGTAGGAAAAAAGCTCTTCAGCCTCATGGACGTATTCTCGAGGTACATCTAGATTATAATGCACCCTGCTGACTTGGACAAGACCAAATTCATTACCGGGCATGGTCTCTACTGTTGTAAGGTAATGCCCTTCAGTCTTAAGAATACAGGTGCCACAAATTAGCACTTGGTCAACCGGTTGTTCAGGTAGAAGATAAGAAAAACGATTGAGGTCTACATTGATGACATGATCACCAAGTCCTAGGTGATTGAGTAGCACCAAGACCACCTCCATCACACCTTCCAAATAGTGAGAAAGAATCAGATGCGGCTGAACCCTACCAAGTGCGCCTTCAGGGTAACAGTAGAAAATGTCCTCGAATTTATAGTCCATGAAAGAGGAATAGAGGTCAACCCAGAGAAAATCCAAGCTATCAGAATCTCGAATCTTCTAGCTCTCTTAAGTAGGTACAGGTTTTGACCGGTCGGATAGCTGCTCTTAATTGCTTTATATCACGGTCCACCGATAAATGTATCCCCTTTTTCAAGGCTATCAATCAGGGGAGAAACATGAACTGGATAGTGAGCAAGCTTTCCAATCCCTAAAGGAGTACCTAGCTAGCCCGCTGCTTTCAGTTAAACCGGTGTCCGGAAAGAAACTACAAATATACTTGACCATATCAGAGACAACAATTACCCGAGCCTTGGTTAAAGAATGTGTGGATGGGGTCCAGTGACCCATATACTATGTGAGTCACGCCTTAACTAAATCAGAGAGAAACTACACTCTCATAGAGAAGCTCGCATTCACCTTGTTATGCCAGCAGTAACCACGGCCAAGTCTCCACCAGCCTGACCTCATCGGTTTCCATGCCCGAATCCTTCTCAACTATTTCAACCTGAGTATCAGGGTTATTTGAAAAGCCAGCTTCAATGGCAATATTCCAGTTGGAGCGACGACGTTGAGGAGAAAGGACATCACTTCCACCACTATCATTTTTAAGACCCTCTTTTTATGAGCAAGACTTGTGGATTAGCCCTCGACGATTCTATCGACGCTATCATTTTTGGAAGAAGACATGGTAGCAGTAGAAGGCTGGAATAAGATTGAAAGATGGGAGATTGAAGATAAAAATAAAGGTAGCAAAGTACAAGCAAGGTAGGGCTTTTGAATTTTGAAAAGAGGAAGATAAGAAGGTGTGAGAGACACAGATGGGGGTTTGCGTATAAATAGGAAGTGAAATAATAAGTTGGTGACGGAAGTGTAATCCGAGAGATGAGATTTTTGGCCAAGTAGAAAAAGCGATCTTGATATACGTGCGATGCCAAAATCGTTCCATTTGTCAAACAAGTAAATACTTCCCATCCCAACACGTGAACCATGCATTTAATGTAAGATTTCTTCCCATATTCTGGTAACCTGATGAAGATGGAAAATTCCCCAAATGTCTAAGACAACCTGACTCCAACCCTAACCAATCACCAGTGTTCAAGTCATTGGGGACTTCTGTCAATAGTCAATTTTAGCTAGGGTCCAAAGAGAAATTTTCCATATGCTTGATACCAGATAAGGCCCACCTAGTAGGATCGTTATCGAGACCAAGTCCCACATGACCTAAGTACCTTGATACCATTATCTAGGAGAAGATCAACATTTACATCTCCAAAATCTGCTAAGTACTAAGCCAAGCTAGCACTGTGGTACCTCCTACCTGGTACCTTAACACTAGGAGGTCTGACTGGTACTCGAGTCCCTGCAATATTCTTGTAACCCTTCTGACATACGTATCCAACCTACCAAGCAAGAAGGACACCACTAGGTACACGCTACCAGGGTAGAACAAGTGTCACACATGCAGGCCAGTATATCAGGGAACCATGCCACTAGGAAATGAAGACAGAATTCTCCTCCAAGCGGCATGGAATAACATGGGTTGACCTTTTAGCCATTGAAATGCCATAATGAGATTAAAACATGTCAACAGATTCACCACTTAATCATATTCAGATTTAAACGAAAATATGACTTGATCAACGAGAGCATTTCCCGTGTAATTTGACACCCTTCATCAACGCCAATCAATTTTGAAAACACGACCAATCAATTAGTCTAAATTATGGGAATTCGATAGGTGGGAAATGGATGGTATAAATACGACGCCCCAGTCTAAGGATAGGCATCGAAAAATCAGAGAGAAATTGAACAGAGTGTTTCACAATTTTGAAAGAGTTCTTCGCCATAGAGGAAGCCACTTATCGACACGCATGGTAGGCCTTTGAGTTTTGTTGGCATTATTCTATATCAAAACAACATTTCCTTTGTATTGTTTAGTTGTCTAGGATTCATGATGATTCAATCTTCAGAGAGGAAATAACAACTATTCAAGCAAGTTCTAGTCTTCGAAGAGAAAAGTGCTTCATGATTCTACAAAGGTATATTAAGACCTTTCTTTTCTCTTTCAAGGCTTAGGCACACACACATATCATACATTTGTGTCCCTGCATTGTTGTGCACCATTATAGGCACACTTACAATTCATTCATATGTGTCCCTGTATCATTGTGCATCATGTATATAACACATTCACACACTTGAAGATGAATGCTCATGCATTGGTATGGAAATAACATGTTTTGGAAAATGCATGATTGGAAACTATCTCTGTGTAACATTTTCGTGACTGCACTCGAAATTGTCAACGTAGTTGTTTATCTTTTGATTTCCTTGATTCTAATGTTCAAATACCTTGGGTCTTCTTCCTACTTGTGTGTAATTGACTTGAACATATGTTGATGAGTGATAGATCTTCAATTAAATGCTAGTTGTGCTTAATTAGATACTTGATTGTGAGTTAGGTTTCAATTAAACCTATGTTTTCACATGATTGTGAGTTGTATTGTGCTAGCATCTTATCTAGAACTATTTGTGCTTTGATTGACTTAACTTTCATGATTAATAGTCTTATCATGTGCTAGAACTCATTTGTTGAATAAATTTAGGATTAGCACATTGGATTATATATTTAGAGTCTATTAGAGTTTAATTGACTATTTTGTGAATATATGCTCTAAATGATTGCTAGAGATTTGATTGATCATATCTTGTGTTTCTAGCATTTTTGTGTTAGTACTAAAGTCTTGAATATGTACTTCATGAACATGTTTATTTCAAGCTTTAGCAACAAGAATAAAATCTAGGTTTAAAGTGTGTGTTTGGAAATTTGGCATGCTCTAGATTTTGGTTCATGTATAAGATCTAGACAATCTTGTTTTGTGAACTTTATTGTCTATGTCTAGATCTTCATGGAGTGTACTAATCCATATATTTCATATGCTCATGCATCATCTCGTGTGGTGTCATTTTTTGGATTATAAACTAGAAAAATATACTGTGTGCCCATTGATTAATTCTAGTTTCCATAGAATTTGTTGATCATCTTATTCTATGTTGCGTGCTTGTTTGCGTTTTGCATTCATGATCACATAGATGCCTTGTGAGAAGGAAGTCTTGACAATAGGTGTGAGACCTATGTTGTTGAGCAAGAAGTCTTGACAAGAGGTGTGATGCCTTGGATTGTCAAGCAAGGAAGTCTTGACTAGAGGTGTGAAGCCTTGGATAGTCGAGCAAGAAATCTTACCTAGAGTTGGGAGAACTCGGATAGATGAGCAAGGAAGTCTTGACTAGAGTCGGGAGGACTCGGATAGTTGAGCAAGAAGTCTTGCCTTGGGTCGTGAGGATCCGGATAAGGTGAGCAAGGAAGTCTTGACAAGAGGTGTGAAGCCTCGGATTGTTGAGCATAGGGCGGCAACTTTTAGAGTAGGATAGGAGGGTAGTTTCTAGGTGAAGGGGTCTCTTGAGAGATTGTACTTGTCTTATCTACTAGTGGATTTTGTTTGCCGGTGGCTGCTAGCTCGTGGATGTTTCCTCTTCGGAGGTTTACCACGTTATATCTTGTGTCAACTTTTCTCTATCCCTATCTCTCTGCTATTTGTATTGTGGATAGAACTCTTTATGTAACTTGACTTCCTTATATAATATTGTTTGTGTATGTTAGATAACTTCGTATCTTGTGATATTTCATTCAAGTTGTAAAGTACCACTTTGTAATACTCTAAGTACAACTTATGAAATTTTATCTACATTGAAAATACTTGTTCATAAGATACATTGATTCTTGTTGTATGTTTTGTAGACTAAGAGTGGAGATTTGAGCATACATGAATATATTGTTTTCTCATAACAATCATGTTGAATGTTAATTTGTATGCTTATCAAGGTTTTGTCAAAATTGAGAGACAACCTATTCACCCCCCCTCCCTAGGTTGTTTAGTATAACCTTGTACACATTCTTTCAATTGGTATCAGAGCAGGTCACTTAAAGTAGTTAGTGTGATTCGGGATCTACAAGGTTATTTACTAATCATGGATATCAACCTTTAGTCTACGATTGTTTATTTTTGGTTGTCCTCCTTCATTGGTTGTGAAAATGGTTCTTCTTGTTTTATATTTCATTTGTCTACTAACAGTTTTGTTTATAAGCTTGAAAAGAAAGTTAGTGACAAAAGCAAAGATGAAGAAGCTATTTTCGGAGGATGATCGATCTAGACATGATTACTTGTCTTTGCAACTCAATGAAGAGAATTGCATGTCAAAGACCACCAACTTCTACTTGATGGCAAGAGTTCAAACTCTTTGCAAGGAAATAGATGAAGCGTTAAAGGAAGTTGAAGTGAAGAATGAAGTGATCAAATGTCTAGAAAAGAAGATGGTTGAAAAGGCTCGTGTGTTAGATAGTTTAACAAATGATTTTTGCTAATAATTTGCTTTTATTTCTTGAAGGTAATGATCATAGGCAAGGAAGAGGAGTTGGCAATCATGAAGGCCAAAAAGTTTGGTAATCTTCATGGAGATTCAAGTGACTTAAGCATTGTAGATGAGCAAGTGGAGTCTCCTACAACTAAAGGCAAGTCACTAAGGAACAAGAGGATTTCAAAGGCCATGTGATGAGGACCAGCCAGTTGATCACAATTCGGCTAAGGTTGGAAAAGATCCAGATCCTTTAACCATTCATGGAGGACCAATGACAAGAGCTAAAGCTAAAAGGATGAAAGAAGCCTTAACTTGTTTAATGGGAAGCATTTGGAAGGAGCAAGCTAGTCAAGATTTGGTCAAGGTTCTAAGGATGCAAGAAGAGTATAAAATGGTTAACATGTTTCAAACAAGTCCAAATCCCGAAGACAAGAGTCCAGCCTTGTTAGAATGAAGTATTCTAGCCTATCTTGAAGAATAAAAGGCTATTCGGCCATGTTGGGTTTTGTGGGCCTATTTTATAATTAGTTTGGGTTTAATTGTGTTGGGTTTTGTGGGCTTATTTTATGAATAGTTTGGGTTTTTGTGTTGGGTGAGTTCATGTGTTCTTTGATTAGGAATAAGGAGTTACAAAAGCTGAATACTTTATGGCCATTATTCATGGTCTAAATTTCATTTAGTGGGAGGTTACATTTAGTGGGCAGTTATATTTGTGTTGTATTGTCCTTGGCCTTTGTTCTATATAAACAAGGCTGTTTTTTCTATGTAAGAGGAGAGATTTGAGTAATATAAACTTATTTGAGCACTTTGTAAGTGTTTTGTTCTTAAGTTCTTGCATGAACTTTGGAACTTATCAAGCTTATTCGGCTTGTGGCGTTCAACAACCTCAAAATCTTTGTTTTGCCTTTAAACTTATCAAACTTCATAGTTTGTGGCGTTTTGGGGAAATCAAAGTGCTGTTCTAATTAGCTTTTATCATCATTTCATTGATAAAGTGATTAGAATAGTTTCTCTTACTTCAATCTTGAACGATCGGTTTGTTTTCAATTAGTTGGAGGGTGTTAAATTGCATTCCATATGTATCATAGCTCTTTAGCTATTGGGGTGTATGGTTGCTAAGTTAATGATTTCCATCACCATGTCTTCCAAGGTCAAGTGCAAAATCAAAGAACTTAAGGAGTCTTCACCATCGGTACACTCTCAACTAAATAGTAACATCTCGAAATTTATTCCGGTTTGCTAATTTTGCTATATTGTCGTGAGTATATTAGATGATGCAAACTAGGGAATGTGATGAATGCTAATGAGATGTGAAAATCTTTTATGAATGTTTCTGGCATGATAACACTTTGAATTTTATGTGTGATAATGATAATCATGTGAAGAAAATAGTTGAGAAGATTTTGGTGAAAATGAGTGTTTCATATGATCATATGTATAGTCTTTATAATATCTTTGTTGATGGCAATAATGATGTGTTTTACATGAGTAATATCTTTATAGAGAAGATAGTTGATGATTTATCTTCTAGATATATTTTTGCCATGAGAAGTGATCATGATTTTTGTGTGAAAGTTCACCCAAGAACAAATAGTTCAAGGGTGAGTGCTCTTACCTCTAGTATAAGTAGCACATGTGAGTTAGATTTAAGGCTAAGTGTCAAGCGTGTTGAGAATTCTAGCTAGCTAGTTTGAAATACTCCACGTTTAGACACGAACTTAGCTATTTCACTTAACTTTGTTTTGATAGTCAAAATCCATTGATTAACTTTTGAGAAGTTACTCTTATGAAATCTATTTAGTGATTATCTTGTTAAGACTTTAGGAGAAAGTCACTTCTATGCTTGCATTGCATCATATAGCATGTCATATTAGAGAACTAGTATAGCATTCATATGGTCCTTGTTGACATTTGCTCTCTAAAGATCTTTTAGTGATGTGTTCACAAAGATCTTACTCATGATGCTTGAAATGCTTGCTTGAATGATGAGTGGCATACTTTTTGAAAATATGAGCTTCATATTCTTTGAAAGCTACTCATTAGACAAGTAATGATCTTGAATAAGTCTTTACTTATTGCTCTTTGATCATGTGCTTATGAGCCATAAAAACTTGATTTTCAAAAATTGCACTTTGCTTCTCTTATATGTTTAAGTTTGAGTAGTTGAGTTTGAAAATGTGTAGATTATGGATGCATCTAAAAGTTTATTGCTTAGTACATGATAGATGACCTATGGTTAGTATCCATTTTGCTTCGACAACTACATAGAACTCAACGAGCACCTTCATGGAAAGGGCTACACACTTTGGTTATGAAGCCGCCCAATGTAGGAAAGGGCTACACCATTGTGATGAGTGAAAGCCGTCATGAAGAATTTATGTTTATGTATGCAAAATCAAAGAAGTGTTGAAAAAGAATCAATAAAAGAAAAATCTTTGATTCAAAGCATAAAAAGAAATGGAGGAAGGCTTAAAATGGAGTATAGTTGAAAATTGTGATTGCTCAGGTTGAAAAACAGAAATTGGATGACGAGCCACATGCACACACATGCTCACATGTTGAAATCTATTCTCTTTAAAGCAAAAAATTCGGATGATAATCGGTTTGACCTTAATTGGAAAAGCTTTAGATGGATAGGTGATGAAGTGATTTGCATGTTGATATCACAATCACTCCTTTTATATATACTTGAAGCAAAATTCACACACACACTTTTGCTTATAGAGTATTTTGATATTTTAGCAATTATTAGAAGAATTATGAGAGAGATTGAAAATCTTGGTGTATCTCTCATAGTTTGTGGAGCTTATTTTGTTGGATTTCTTTAAAATTGCTTGAATGTGTGATTGTGTGGATTTATTGTGAACATTATTCTATCTTGATCTTAGATAGAGCACTTATCAAGGGGGAGCATCGTATGCTAGACTTTGTTCTCTTTTATGATATGTTCACATGTTTCAAGTTGATATTTGTTGGCATATTCATTGGTTGATATAATGAATCTTGTAGATGCTATTTCATATTTCTTGATTTGCATGATGATTCTTTGTATTACCATATGACTTTGTATTGTTGATCACAAATAATGCATGAAACATTTTTGTAATAATTATATAATTGTATTTGCAGTCAACTTCTCCTTTTTTGGGGTTGTATAGTAGTTGAGATTGCAATCAATTCCTTCATTCTTGAAATTGAAATGAGAATAGTTGCAATGAATTCTTCTTTGTTTTGGAGTCGATAGTAATTGTAATTGTAATTAATTCTATTGATTGTAGTTACAGTGAATTCCTCTTTGTTTGGGGTCGATAGTAATTGTAGTTGTAATCAATCCAATTGGTTATAGTTGCAGAAAATTCCTCCTTGCATATGGTGATAGTAATTGTGGTTTTAATCAATTTAATTGATTGTAATTGCAGAAAATTCCTCATCACTTTGAATGACAGTAGTTGTGGTTGTAATCAAATCTTTTCTTGTTTAAGGTTGATATGATTGTCGTTGATACCAATTCCTTCATATTTTGGGTTAATATGATTGTTAATGCAATTGTTGAACTTGGTAGAAATGACCTATATGCTTAAAAGTAAAATTTATGCATTTGTGATTCACTATACCTTGATAAGTTTGTTGTGGTGTATAGATTTGAATAACCTTTGATAGGTTAACATGGAAAAGCAAACTAGATTCAAGGGAAAAGATATGTGAGCTAGATGCTTGAAATAAATCAATTCTTCAAGTATGGCACCCATCTCCGAACATTATGTGAGATCACCAACTGTTTCATTATTTGATCTCAAGATATCATTTTTTTTCTTTGGCATAATTTTATGTCAAAAATGGGGAGAAATATGATATTATTTTAGCATATCTTCTTTGAATATTTGTCAAGTATTGAACTTCTTATGGCATGTAATATTGTGATTTCATTTGGTTAAGAATATCTTTGAGATAACATGTATTAAGGGGGAGATACATGATTCATTTTGAACATAAGAATATCTTTGAGATAGCATGTATTAAGGGGGAGATACATGATTCATTTTGGATTTAAATGTTTAATTCTTGCCATAATTGTATATTGCCATATGTGTCTTTCTCTTGGATATGCTTTGTGCTTTAAGTTGATTTTAAGTGGCTACAAGAGAAGATCAAGAAGAAGTTCAAGACTTGTTGAAGATTAGTCTTAAGGAACTAACTCATTGTAATGTGAGGGTGTGATTTTGTGACCAATCTTCATTTTATGTGTTTTAGTATTTTGTATAGGTGTTTTGATATAGAATTTGTCAAAAGGGGAGATTGTTAGGCCTGCGAGTTTTGTTGGCATTATTCTATATCAAAACAACATTTCCTTTGTGTTGTTTAGTTGTCTAGGATTCATGATGATTCAAGCTTCAAAGAGGAAATGACAACTATTCAAGCAAGTTCTAGTCTTCAAAGGGAAAAGTGCTTCATGATTCTACAAAGGTACATTAAGACCTTTCTTTTCTCTTTCAAGGCTTAGGCATACACACACATATCATACATTTGTGTCCCTGCATCGTTGTGCACCATTATAGGCACACACATACAATTCATTCATATGTGTCACTGCATCGTTGTACACCATGTATAACACATTCACACACTTGAAGATGAATGCTCATGCATTGGTATGGAAATAACATGTTTTGAAAAATACATGATTGGAAACTATCTCTATGTAGTTTGCACTCTAGTGTGAATTGTGTTTGTGTGTGTATATGTTTGTATAACATGGATCTTGAACTTGAATTTAGTCTTAATCATTCTTGATTGAGTTCCGGTCATTTCGGTTACTCATACTATTGATTTCAAGTTCCGAGTCAAAAGTTATGATCTCTCCGGTCATGTTGCGTACATTGTTTTCGTCTTCGTATATCGAGTCGGATTCTTATTTTATGGGTTGAGTATCTTATATGTCCATGTCCATGTCCATGAGAGAAATACAGTTTGTAATCCGTAAACGGATTCAAATTCCGAGTTCGGAGGCCGGAGAACTGTCGAAGAACTCGAGGGAAGCGCATGGGAGTTGAACCATGGCCGAAAGGCCAACAATAGGTGCAAGCCCGAGATGGCGCGTGGCCATCTCGGCTGCAAGTCCTTGCTGCCCCAAGATGCCCACGCGCCATCTCGGGGAAGCATCTTGAAGGGGCAGCTTTGGTCTTTTCACATATATCTCTTTCTTCTCCTTTATATATCTCTTCTCTCTCTCTCATTTGAATTCAAGGAAGAAGAAAATGTAGTGCAGAAAATTTCCAGATTTTTTCTCTCAACTTTGAATCACCATATCTCTCTCATTTCTTATCCGATTTGAGTGATTCAAGTTGGAGAAGTTTTGTATTGAAGTCATATATCATCTCCAAGCAACCTTGAAGTCATTTGTTCAAGTTTTCTGGTGGATCGCACCATTTTCGTGACTGCACTCGAAATTGTCAAGGTAGTTGTTTATCTTTTGATTTCCTTGATTCTAATGTTCAAATACCTTGAGTCTTCTTCCTACTTGTGTGTAATTGACTTGAACATATGTTGATGAGTGATAGATCTTCAATTAAATGCTAGTTGTGCTTAATTAGAAACTTGATTGTGAGTTAGGTTTCAATTAAACCTATGTTTTCACATGATTGTGAGTTGTATTGTGCTAGCATCTTATCTAGGACTATTTGTGCTTTGATTGGCTTAACTTTCATGATTAATAGTCTTATCATGTGCTAGAACTCATTTGTTGAATAAATTTAGGATTAGCACATTTGATTATATATTTAGAGTCTATTAGAGTTTAATTGACTATTTTGTGAATATATGCTCTAAATGATTGCTAGAGATTTGATTGATCATATCTTGTGTTTCTAGCATTTTTGTGTTAGTACTAAAGTCTTGAATGTGTACTTCATGAACATGTTTATTTCAAGCTTTAGCAACATGAATAAAATCTAGGTTTAAAGTGTGTGTTTGGAAATTTGGCATGCTCTAGATTTTTGTTTATGTATAAGATCTAGACAATCTTGTTTTGTGAACTTTATTGTCTGTGTCTAGATCTTCATGGAGTGTACCTAATCCATACATTTCATATGCTCATGCATGGTTGGCATATTGTTCAACTAGATGTAAACAATGCATTTTTTAAATGGGAAGCTTTAAGATGAAGTATTTATGAGTCAACCTAAAGGTTTCAATGACACAAAGAAGCCAACTCATGTGTGTAGGTTAAATAAATCCCTCTATGGTCTCAAACAAGTAACAAGAGCTTGGTTTGGCAACCTATGAACTAATCTGATTCTTTGGGGCTTTCACAATGCCAAATCCGATATGTCCTTGTTCATTTACTAGAAAGTTTCAATTTATCTTTTGATTCTTATGTATGTGGATGACATCTTGGTGACAGGGAATAATAAAGAGCTATTAAAAGGCTTATTAGTAATCTGAATGCTAAATTTGCCTTGAAAGAACTAGGGTATTTACACTTCTTTCTTGGAATTGAAGCTTACAAAACCAAAGACACTCTCTACCTTACTTAGTCTAAATACATAGTCGATCTCCTCATAAGAGTGAAAATGGAAGGACTTCGAGTTCAACTTACACCTGCCTGTACCAGAAAACAATTAGTTCTTCACGTTGGGAAAGGAATGACAGATCAAAAACTTCACCGGAGTACTTTAGGGCCTCTGCAATATTCGACCATCACAAGACCAGACATTGCCTTTACAGTCAACAATCACAACCAATTTATGCATCAACCCACTGAATTCCATTGGCAAGCTTGTAAACGCGTTCTCAAGTATCTAAAAGGTACAATTACACATGATCTCACACTTCAAACTAGTTCTCAACTGAACTTTTTTGGATTTTTTGATGCTGATTGGGCATGTAGTCCTGATGATAGAAAGTCTGTGATCGGTTACTGTGCATATCTTGGTGCTAGCTTGGTTTCTTAGAGCTCAAAGAAGCAGGGTGTCGTCGCAAGGTCGAACACTGAAGCTGAATATAGAACTTTAGCTCATCAAACAGCTGAGATATTTTGGCTACAATCCTTACTATCTGAATTACAAGCTTAACCTCGACAAGCTCCAATTGTATGGTGTGACAATCTAGGAGTTGTTTCTTTAGCTGCTAATCCTGTATACCATGCTAGAACTAAACATATTGAAATCAATTTTCACTTTGTGAGAGACCAAGTTCTAGCCAAGTAGTTGTTCATCCGATTTATTCTTTCCACAGAACAAGTTACAAATATCTTCACCAAAGCTCTCAGGCTCTCTCAGTTTCAGAAACTCAAGAACATACTTCAGGTGAAACAATCCCTCTCTCGTTTGAGAGGGGATGTTGAGTCAATTGATGAATCAGTATCAAGTGTAAACAAGAACCATGTCATCATACGACAAGCCCATACATTAACTGTATAGGTTCTGGTATCTAGTATTTATGATAGTTGTAATCAGTTTCCAATTATACCCTTTTGTAAACTTATTGATATAAATAGAAAACATCGAGACTCAGAACAATCATATAAGTTAACCCTAAATTTTTACAAACATTATCTAACTACAACAGACCTAACCAACTAGGCTAACTGATCCAACATATGATTCAAACCTGCCTATATCAGAATAAAAAACATAATTCAAGCAAGCAACTGTTCCAATTATGTTTGAAATTGGAAAACAACTGAGGATAGCGTGATCGGAGAGAAAGTGTACTGAACACCACCAGAAGAGTACCTGATTTTGTGCCGAGCTACAGCAACAGAACTAGGGCAACGACGCCGAGTCTAATGAACGAAGATAGCGACACCGAGACAGAACGAAGATGGCGAGCGAACAACGACGTGGGAAGTGAATGACGAGTGGGGATCGGCGAATGGTGATGGTGAGAGAATGCGGCGAGTCCGGTGAAAGAAAAACAACAACGAACATAGGGGTTTCTTTTTCTTTTTTTAGACTGATTAGCACCGATACACCTTACCCCAATACTTTTTTTTCACCGTTAATTCCCCGGAACTTTTATAAATCGGTAACCGTCGATGGAATAGTAATATAGTCCATTTTATTGTCATAGTAAATTGTATTAAATTTTTTTTATTATATATATAATTGTATTAAATTAAATAAAATATAATAATATAATTTAAATATTCTTCTGATCAAATTTTAAAAATAAAAAATTTTAATTTAAAATTTAAATAATACTTAAATTCTAATAAAATTCTAATTTTTTTGATAAATAAAACTAAATAAATAAAGAAATGAAAAATTAAATTGATTTAATAATTATTTAAATTATCTTTTTTATTTAAGTATTGTTAAATATAAAACTCAGATGAATATTTAAATTATTTAAAGGGAATTATCATTTAAATTGTCTTTTTTATATAAATATCTTTAAATATTGTTTATTCATTTACAATAACAAATGTATCAATAGTATCATAAACAAAAATAAAAAAACAGCAAAAAAAAAACAATAATAGTAATACTAATATAATATAATAATAATGATAATAATAATAATAATAGTAGTAATATAAATAATAATAATAAATTATTTTAAAAAACAATTAGATAGATATTTAGATTGATCTTCATCATCCATCTCAAATATTCATGGTGGTGATCAAATTACAATAATTATCAATTTATGAATATTTAAGGAGTTAATAATAAAAAAATTAGAGGATAAGATGTAAATTCATATATATTTCAGTAACCATTTGTTTATTTTACCTTTTGACCTATTATATTTAAATGGGTCAAAAAGAACCGAAAATTTTAAGATGAAAAAACTGACTTTTGTCTGAAGCTTGGGCCACTTTAATATATTTAACACTTTTCTTTCAAAATAACCTTACAGGACCTAACAAAAGCATAAAACCATCCATTTTCAATATGGATACTAAATTTGACATAAAAAATAATAAAATACTATATTTAGCACATCATTTTAATATTGTACTTTAATATATAATTCTATTTGAAATTCTATTTTTATTCTTTTATTATTTAAAGTTATAGAAATCAACAAATATAATTATTGCATGTAATTAATATAATATATTTTTATGTAAAATTATAAAAGTCAACAATTAATGCATTCAATATAGTTATACAATGACATTTTTGTAATTATAAAACAGTATTTATTGCGGTACCAAATTTCTCAATATCTATATTCTTATATCTCTGTTGAAATTACTTCCATTTCAATGGATTTAGTCATTTCATAGACTTGTATGATTTATAGAATTTCTCTCAATTTCTATATTCTTGTATCTCTGTTGAGATTTCTTCTATTTCAATGGATTTAGTCATTTCATAGACTTGTGTCTCTTTAGATATATCAGACTCATATAGAGTTGATTTAGTGAAAATGGATTTATTTATAACTCGAGTTTTGTTTATCTTTAGGATCCCGATAACAATACCTTTCAAAGGTTCATAAGTTTATGATATCTATCAGATGATTTATTTGTTGCAATTTGTTTTGATTGTTCTACAGGAACAATTACCCTGCCGGGGTTTATGAGATAGCAAATTATAAAATCTTGTTACCTCTTATATGCCAGGTAACATATTAATAATCATTTGATGATCAATTATTTTCAGTATGTGAGAGATACGGAGATTAAAATGAGACACACATATATATATAAAGAACCAAACTAGTATCTCTATTTTGTATATAAGTAACTTTCATTGACTTCTTTTCTAGAGAAATTTTCATATTTGGAAATTAATCAATATGATAATATTCAGATTGTGCGTAAAATTATAAACTATCAGAAGTTTATATGATCTAATAGAAGATTATTCAAAATCAACATTAATCTCATAATTATATAGAGACCTTATCTTAGATCATGCAAGAGATGCAAATAAGGAGATATATAACACAATCAAATATCTTAAAAAGGGGTAAGTCCCTATATAGAATTTAGTAACTGTATCGAAATAATAAAGTTCTCGCAAATACCTGGAGACGTTTGACAAGTGATTCCTTTGATCCATTTTGATTATGAGTATATCTGAAAACTAGATGTTGAACATCAATCCTAGTTGGTTTGCAATATTCATTTAAATATCTTGTAAATTCAATCAAGTTAATATACCTAAAAACCTAATAATCAATGTAAATAATATGAAGATGTTTGATAATAAACAAACATGTGATCATCTCGTAGATGTATCAATTAGAACCATATAATAATGAAATGGATCATTGGTGGATGAATATGTCCACATATATCCCTTGAATTATTTGTAAGAATGATGAGGATTCAAAACCAACTTTTATAATAAGATGATTTTACTGCTAGTCTCCCATGTGAACATGTAGTACATAAGTTCCCATTGGATAAAGACTCTTATAATTCTTGAATGGATATGTATGAGAATTTTCAATGATTCTACATATCATTGTAGATCCTGGGTGACCGATACTGTCACGCCAAAGTATAAACATTTTTTGATCTGGGATCTTTTGATTCATAACCACATCAACATCTACACTCTTAATAATAGTGTAATATAATCCATATGATAAAGCACTCAGCTTTTCTATAATGAATTTATGGTCTGAATCATGAGAAGTAATGAACATATATTCAACATTTTCATTACTCATAGTTTCAATATGATATCCATTCATTCGTATATCTTTGAAATTAAACAGATTATGTTATATTATATTTGAATGATATAAAGTATCAACGATATACAATTTAATACCATCCATAATAAGATTGTAGCTCTTCAAGAGTCTTTAATTAGATCCGTTGGATCTGATCATGTCTTAATCTTATAAACCCTTGAAATAAACATATTTTTTTATGTTCTGTTTGACTAGTATCGAGTATTATTGATAAATAATTTAGTATTGTTTGATGACAATATCGTGGCTTTTCCAGGGCTTTCTTTCAGATCCGTTGGATCTGATACATAATTTAGTATTGTTTGACAACAATATCGTGGTTCCTCTGGAGCTTTCTATCAAATCCATTGGACCCGGAAACAGTATTAACATTTGCTCAGAGTAAAGTCAAATTCATAAAATATATCTGGTTCCGTAGAAACTGTATGAATCATTGCACTCTCGACAAGATGTTTATTTTCCTTATAGGAATTTTATAGACATTATATGTAATATCATTTTATATCTCATCTGAAATGATAATAATCTGTCCCATTTTCTGTAAACCATTTTCTCTTATCATTTACAAACATCCATTCTTGG
The DNA here is from genome assembly GCA_032871835.1 of Dipteronia dyeriana. NCBI lineage: Eukaryota > Viridiplantae > Streptophyta > Magnoliopsida > Sapindales > Sapindaceae > Dipteronia > Dipteronia dyeriana. The sequence goes on from CM065298.1 coordinate 90,959,422, forward strand.
GATATGTTTTGATATCTCATAAATTTAAATATATCTAAATTTACTCTCTTGATATATGCTCTTTCAAGAGCAAGTATAAAATGGATAAAATATCCTTTACAATCTCAGTATACGTGATATTAGGATGTTAAATCTCTTTTATGATACTCACAGTATCCTGTTGGATGTGTAAATCTTTGTTCTCAAATAAATAATACGTTAGGATCTTAAATCCCTTTTACGATAATCACAGCATCCTGATGGATGCGTAGGAATGAAATAAAATATTATTTTCAATTTCTTTATTCGTTAGGATCTTAAATCCCTTTTACGATACTTACAATATCCTGTTGGATGCATATGAAATTGATAAAATATTATTTTCAAATTCATTTATTGATTAGGATCTTAAATCCTTTTTACGATGCTCATAACATCCTGATGGATGTGTATAAAATGAATAAAATATTATTTCCAATTTCATTATTCGATAGGATCTTAAATCCTTTTTATGACACTCACAACATCATGTTGAATGTGTAGATCATTTTTCTCAAATGAATGACATGTAAACATATCACTTTATATATATGAGTAACTTCTGATTCTGAATGAGTTTGAAACCCCAGGTTCCAAATAATGAAGTATGGCTTTCATGAATATAACACTGGATCCAGAACTCTAGGTTCTCATCGGTTTTCAAAACCGTACAGTATGACATTCATGTATATAACACTGGATCCAAAACTCTAGGTTCTCATCGGTTATAAAACCGTACCAACTTAAATGTCATAAATCCAGAAACTTTAAATTCTGATTAGTGGTCTAGCCGATATCATATATTATTTATAAGTAAATAATACGAAAATTTAAAGAGCATAATAATTATACAATTATCTGGAGACATGGCCAAAGCCAGTTCTAAGACACAGTCGAAGCTAGTCCAGAGTCATGACATAAGCCAGTCTCATATATTTTGTACGAATAAATACTGAATATTTAAACAATTTATTTGAAGACACGGCTAAAGCCAGTCCTAAGACACGGCCAAAGCCAACCCCGAGACATAGCATATGCCAGTCTCATATTTGTATAAAAATAAATGATTTCAGGGCCATGAGGTCACACGATATGAGCATAAAATTAAAACATTTCAGGGACATGAGTTCTCCTGATATAAGCATAAAATTAAAATATTTCAGGGACATGAGTTCTCCTGATATGAACATAATATTAAAACATTTCAGGGACATGAGTTCTCCTAATATGAGCATAAAATTAAAACATTTCAAATCCAGAATTATACATATGAGTTATGTTGACGGCATATACCATATTGTTATACGGAACTATATATACATATTCAGAATGTTGAGATATAAGTAAATTACCAATCATGGGATCTTATACGCAATATTGCTAGAGATTTAGATCTTCCATCACGCCTGAAAATAGAGTTAATAAAGCTTGAATAAGTCGAAACAATACTTACAAGCAGATTTAGCTGAAATCGATGGCACGGTTGCGTCCGGAACGGTTGAAATAGTTGGAAATAGGTCCGACTCGGTTGAAAATGGGTGAAAATTACACTGAGTTGGCCACATACATTTCTGGACTGAATTAACTCGGTTAACGGAATATTCACTGACAGTAACGACATATGCTCGGACTGATACAGAATATTCCCTAACTGGTGACATGGTATATTAATGATGTGGCGCTAACAGTGCGATGATGTGCATCTGACTGGATGAGAACGTGGCGGATGACGTGTCGCTACAGTGTCATCTTCTACCTATGAAACAACCGTAGAAAAATTCAGGAATTTTTTTCAGATTTGACCAATCTTTGACCTACTCTAGAGAGTTCGTTAGAGCTCCGTTTGAGACGCTGTCAGTGGCATCGGAATCGTATTTCCGAGAGGAACACAACGTTATCCTCTGAAAAGCGATTCGAGCACTTTGAAATTTCTGCACTCAATCTAAAACAAAGTTAAACTCTCAAAAACTTTCACTGTAACAAAATTACTATATGCTATGCCTAATGTATACTCGTGCAGATAACGTGTTGTAAATTAATGAGTAAATAACAAATTAAGAAGAGAAACTGAGATAGATTATATAACAAATATCAAACAAAGAAAACAGAGGCGAGAGATTTAGAGAGACATGAGATAGAGAACTTGTGTATTTGATATTAATGTCATTCAGCTGATCAACCTTTCTAATGAAAACATAAGACTTATTTATAGACTTTTTTTACAAGAGTAATCAAGTGGAAGAGATATTGATGATGATAAAACCAGGTGGATAGGTCAACTTGACAAAGTCAAATAAAGTCAAGCGGTGGATAGGCGGTGGATTTTATCAAGTGGTGAAAGCCACATGTGTTTACAACAATATTTTTAATATTCATCTTAGTGTAAATTTAAGGATGTAATAACACGGGCGGAGATGTTTGGCAATTAGCCTGGGTTACAGCCCGTGTTGGTTACTGCCCGTCTTGGTTTTTTTGAAAAAAAAGTGTAAATTATTCCTGAATATGCCCTCATTGTACTTTTTAAAAATAATCTTAGTTTATAATTTTATTTACTAAATTATCTTGACTAAAACAAAATGTTATAGACACAAAATAAAATATATTATAAAAAAATATAGAAATTTTACTATCGTAACATAACTTTTAATTGTAAATAAATCATATTTACTGACACGTGAATAATTTTATTTTATTGAATCTTAGTAGGAGTTTAACTGAATTTCAATATTAGCCAATTCTCTAGTAAATATGTATTTTTCATTTATTGATTATCTTATTGATATTGTAGGTTATGTTGTTGAGATGTAAAACATTTATATCAAACCAAGAACATAATAAATTTAAAAACATTCCACAATTTTTTTTTAGCCCACCCTACTATGACGTCCTGGCTTCGCCCCTGCTCTAACTTTTAATGGCATTTAATGTGTATCATTAATGACGTATTTACTAATCATGAATGAAGGGAATCAGAATCAATTCCACTATAAAGGGAATAGAGAAAAATCGGAATTAAATTACTAAATTTCATTCAAGTGTTTACTAACAATTTAGAAATCTAAAATGAAATCAAATTTATTCATTTGCTAGTCTTTAATTAGATAAGGAATCAAAATGATATAAAGTTAATTATAAAAATACCCTTTTGTATATAACATGTTGAAATATTTTTTATATTATGAAAACAATGTTTTTTATAATATTTTTCATAACAACATAGAAAAATTTAAACATTAGATACACGTACGGAAACAACTTCAATAAAAAAAAATGAAATCTTCCGGTAGCATATATATATGAATATGCAGTATATGATTTACGTTGAAAAAAAAAAAAACTTTGGCACATTAATTAAAAAAAAAATTGACCGCATTAATTAAAAAATACAACATGTAAACCAATAAATCGAAAAAAGCTTTGCCGTATATTTTTTTTTTATACTTTACGGTTCATCTTTTTATTTTACATATATACAGTTTTTTTATACTTTATATATATTATACTTTAAATATACAGATGAACCTCATCTATATATCTCAGCACATACATTTTCTCTCTTGCTCTTCTTCTTTTTCTTCTCTGTTTTGTTCACATTCAAACATAGATCCTACGATCTTTACTTCACCTGGTTTTAATAATGGTTAATCTCCTCTGAGGATAAAAATATTGGTCATTTTTCCCCTTTTGTCAAATTAAAACACCCCCATCAAGTATAGAACCTACGACCTTATGATCAAAAGCCACAAATCCTAACCAACTGAGCTACTCAAGCTTATTATTGATAGTTATATAATTTATGTAAAATAATTTAAATCTATTTATATAATTTAAAATAAACTCATATATATATATATATATATAATTTAAATAAAATCATATTTAATTATAATACATAAAACATATTTATGAAAAAAAAAGATAATAAGAAAACATAAGGATTTGTATATATATAATTTCAAATAAACTCGTGTGTGTGTGTATATATATATATATATATATAATTTAAATAAAATCATATTTAAAAATAATACATAAAACATATTTATGAAGAAAAAAAAAGATAATAAGAAAACAAAAGGAAATAAATTCAAATTTAAAAAAAAAACATTATTTCCTTTTCAAAAAGCATATTATTTATATTTGATATAAAATTAAAAAAAAATCAAAGCCCATAAATTGAATGGAAAAAAAAAGGCAAGAAAGAAAAAATAAAAATAATTTCCTTTTTTCTGAATTTTTTTTCCTTTTGTTTTCTTATTATCCTTTTCTTTTTCATAAATCTGTCTTTTGTATTATAATTAAATATGATTTTATTTAGATTATATATATATGAGTTTATTTCAAATTATATAAACGGATTAAAATTATTTTACACAAAATTATATAACTGTATAACTATACATACATTTAAATCAATAAATCATCAACAATTAGCTTGAGTAGATCAGTTGGTTAGGGCTTATGGTTTTTAATTTTTACAATAGTGGTCAACGTTAGTTTGGATTGAAAACTTGACAGAAGGGGGAAAATGATCAATAATAAGGGGAAAATGATTATATCCCTAAAATTATATAAATGAGGATAATTTAGTAAAAATATATGAATTCTCTTTTTCAATCAGGAAAGGGAACTTCATTTCATTCAGAAACTTAAGTTCCAATATATATGAGGGGTCTACGGAACTTAATTTCCCATAAAATTAGTAAACATATGAATTTAAAAATCCGGAACTTAATTCCCTTTCCAAAGAAGGATTTCTTATTAGTAAACACGCCATAGGTTATTTTGTTTGATTTTTTTGGTTGTAAACAACTAAATGAGCTCCTAAAATCATTTTTTATAAAAAGTGATTTTTTTTTTTCACTTTTTACTTGACGAAAGATAACTGAAATATCTATTAATTTATTACTTCCAAATTTATCTTTACAAATCTTATTTATTTTATGTTTTCTCTTCTCTCACACCCCTTAACCATATTAATATTTTTTTTTCTTCTCACTATTTAAAAAACTTTAGCAGCCACTTTCAAAAATAAAATAAAATTTGATAGAGTATATAGATTTCATTATAAATTAGTTATTATTATTATTATTATTATATATATATATATATATATATATATATATATATATATATATATATATATATAAAGGGAATGAGTTATTATATTATTATTCCACATATATAGTATAAATACATATTTTTAGTGGCGAACTCTAATATACTGTTATTTTCTAAAATAAACTTCAATTAACTTCTTGTAATTTTTATGCTCTAAGGGTTATATTTTATATGAATTTTTTTTAATATAAATATGTTATTATATTATTAAATTACAACTTTAGTTGTATAATATATATTAATATACAAATGTATAACAAATAATAGTTGAACGGGTATAGATATAAAAATATTTATTTAAAAAAATTGTAACTTAAAAAAACAAACAATTTATCACTTATATTCAGTATTTTCAGTTTCAGTTTTCAGTTACTATTCAATATTCAATATAATTCAGCACTCTTTAGTCTTAAAAATCAAACACAGCCTAAGTAATAATAATTCATATTTTCAATTTTTTTTAACACATACATACTTTCAAATATTAATCTAATTAATTAAAAAATTAAAATAGTATAACCATACAAACAAAAATAATTATATTTGATACAAATATACATATATATAACCATAAATATTTACAAGGGCATATATATCTAATTACCAGCTTTTAGATGTTTATATTCGTACTTCATAAATAAAAAACAAGCATATCATATATATATTACAAGAGGCGGAACAATTAAGTTTGGTACTTGGATTTAGGGATCGGTATTGGGAAAATGAGAATGGATATAAATCCCCTCATTCTCAAAATAAAAATATATATGTAAAAAAATAAAAATATATATGTAAAAAAAAACTCCTAACATAAATGTTAGGGTTTACGGTTGACCAGTAACATATATGTTATAGGTATTTTTTATCTTATGAAAACTTTGATAGCAAAAGTATTAAATATAAGCAAACATTGGTTGGAAAACTTTCTCTCTCTCTCTTTCTTTCTCTCTCTCTCTCTCTCTATATATATATATATATATATCTATAAACTTAAATAAATATGCATTTTACTTCACCATATTCTACCGTGAACCTCGAAAGGGTTTTGTTTGAACGTTTAATTTGTAAAATTAATAGGAAAATTTTCATTTTGGTCCCTATATTTTTGTGAAATATATGTTTTTGAAAATAATTCTTATTTTAGAGCTAATGGTCTCTATGTTTTCTAAATCCATCGATTTGTTCCCTCTATGAGTCATCCATCAATCAAATATAATTGTTCCAAGAGTATTTTTATCTTCAAATAAAAAAAAAGATGCCACTTGTCAACCAAAAACAATAGACAATAATTTTTTAAGAGAATTATCAGTTTGGTCCCTATATTTTCGTGAAATATATGTTTTTAACTATCTTTAATTTTTTATTGCTCGTAGTCCTTATGTTTTCCAAGATCCATCAATTTGGTTCATTTGACTAAAATTTTAATGGTCAACACTCAAAGAAAAAACAAAACGATATTTTTACCCTTGACCATTTATTTTATTTTAAAAAATTAAATGAAAAAAAAACCAAAAAAAAAAAACAAGATGGAAACTCAATATGGATCTCCACCTTGTTTTTACTTTTCTTTTCATTTTTTTCGTTTTTTTTTCCTTTTTTTTTAAATAGTTTGATCACCACCATTCATATTTGAGAATGACAGTGGAGATCAATCTACCTTTTTTTAAATAAAAAAAACATAAATAGATCTCCATCATCCATCTACGATTTGGAGTGTGGAGATTTATAATTGTTTTCCTGTTTTATTATTATTTTTATATTATATAAATATTTTTTTAAAAATATTTTCTATTGTTCGGTGAGACCAAAATGATCATTCCTCTTTTTTATTTTTCTGTTCTTTTCTTTTCTTTTCTTTTTTTAGAAGAAAATAAATTGTCAAGGGTAAAAATGTTATTTTACTTTTTCTGTGAGGGTAAGATAAAATGAAATTCTACTTCTTGTTTCACAAAAGACTAGTTATTGGGAGTGTTAGATAAATGGAAATTCTACTCCTAATTAACATACAAGACTTTCTTGTTTCACAAAAGACTATTTCCTTTTATGCACAAGTCTTCTTATTCCACGCAAAGAGTATTATTTTCCCTTCAAGCACAAGAACTTCTATAAGAAGAAATTTTCATTTTTCACGCAACATTCCTGATCTTAGCAAAATACGTCGTTTATGCGGCCTGGGTCGCGGTGTGCACTCCGCATTCTACACAGCGGAATACTTCAGAAAATGACCGCTCAGTAAACCACGGTCTACGCCTCTTGCCTATGCCACAGTCTTCACCGCGCTTGATCTTCTAGAATCAACCGCTCCATACATCGCGGTCCATACACCTTGTCCGCATTGTGGTTCCTTTCGAAATCTGTTTCTTCATTTATTCTTCGGTCTTCAAACTTCCCTCAAACACCATCTTCAACCTTCCAAAAATATCCCACGTCTCCAACAAGTTTCACATCAGTTGAGTCTCGTTTGGCCCAATTGATTCCATTCGATAATACAAACCAAAACCTAACATGTAGTAGTGACTAAATAAAAATCCATAATGAATCGTGTTAATTTGTATGAATATGTGCACATTAAATAAGCTGAAGCAGTGAGAGCCGGAAGCCTGAGGATTTTGGCATGCAGTTTCTTGTTTTGATATATAACCAACATTTTGAACATTATGTAATCAGTGTGGTCACAATATAAACTTCAGTAATGTGAATTGTCGTATGTGAATTTTACCAAGCATACACGTCATTGACAGGAAGGAGAAAATAGCCAGGTGGACGCCCAATTGGGCACTCAGGAAATATCATACGAGGCATCATTAAAGAGAAGAAAACCTGAGTAAGCATATATTGAATGAAACCTACTCGGGATCAGTTAACAACACTCGGGACTGGTTAAACAACGCTTCCACTCGGACTCAAACGGTGCTACTCGGGACCATTAGGTGTTACTCTTACTTGGGAATAAATACGACTCGAGTAAGAACTTGGTGCTTATTTCACACATATTAAGTCATTAAATACGTGAAAATATCCATCAGGAAAGAATCCCAAATAAAATGGAACATTAAGTTAGAAGAGTCCCTAATCAGGAAATAACTTGATTTCTTTACGAAGACTACATTCTTATAAGGAAACAAGTCCGAATTGAACAACACTATTAGAATCCCACTCGATTTCCATAAGAGAACCTGAAACAGGAAATAAGACAAATCAACCTCAAGCAAGTAACCAAATCACAATTAAATACAAAGATCTTGTATTACTTGTACAAAGCAAATTAGGGTTCTATAAGCATATACATAGACCCATAATCTGGCTCCAAAATATATAGGCAATATAGCATACAACAATCATAGCAAATATAGAGAGAAAAAAGAGAGATCGAGAGCTTGTAAACATCATATTTTCATAGTGGATTTTGGCTTGGTTGATCCTTCAACCACCCTTGGACGTTTCTCCGGTCATCGGAGTTTTACCACGTAAAACTTGTCTTCGTTACTCTCTCTGAATCTCTTTCTTTTTGAATCAATAGTCGAAATCCAATCTTTGTTGACTTTTTTAACATAATCCAGAAATCGACGTCAACATGAATAAACAATACTTTTAAATTTTCCTTCAATTTTTTCTTATGTATGGTTATAATTAAATTTATTTTAATAACGTAAATGATATCTACATCTGAATGTTAATGGTATATATGAGATAAATTTTTATTAAGGTAGACAACATATACCTTTATATTTTTTAAAATGAAAATCGAAATTCATTCCAATACAAGAAAAGAAACAAAACCATCAAAATTCAAAGGAGTCTAGTGTGTGTTTGGTATGGCTTTCGAAGTAAAGCTTATACTAAGTAGAGTTTTTAACAAAAAAGTGATATGTTGTTTAATATTCAATTAAAAATTACTTTTAAGTTAGTATATTATTTGTTAATATACTATTTGTTAATATACCTAGTGCCTACTAAACTGTCTAAGAAGTGAAGCTGAATAAGCTAAAATGATGCCATTTTGGAAAAAAAAAAAATGACGAGCAAAGTCAATAGCTAGCCCACCTAGGAGCCTGGCCGCATAGGAAGGTCGATTACTAGAACAATAGCTAATAATAATACACATGTTGGCAATGTAAATTATATTAAAAAAAACCAATATATATATATATATATATATATATATATATATATATATATATATTTTACATTTGAATTAAATATGATATAATTATATTTAAGTTTTCTTTAACATTTGAATTAACTAGCTAACACTAACATACATGATGGTCATGTGAAATATATAAAAGAATTTTTTTGTTTATTTGTTTGTGATTTTTTTTCGTTTTCTTATTTTGGTTAGATCTAAGAGTGGATTTATATTAGCTTAGATCTTAGAATGGTTTCATTATGCAACATTAAGGACAATGTTGAGTTTATGTTTGAAGGTGTGGGTACTTTCATTGTTTATGTGTGTTTGTGTTATGATTAGAAAATTATCAACTCTCTGCAAAAATCGGTCAATTTTGAAAATTTTGAAACTTTAGTCCATTTTTATTGAGTTGTTTTATTTTGTGTGCATGTAGATACATGTCATGTATACTTTTAGCTTTGTGTTTTGACTAGCAATATTCATGCCATCTATAATTATTGTATCACTATAAATTTGCATATACAGTGTCAATCTTTTGATGTTGGGATGGATGAGACATTTATGTTTGTTTAGCCTAGGAGAATAGTGGAGACTACCATTGTGAGATTATTGTACCTTATAAACGTTTCATTTGAGAGGATTTTATTTTGTTTCTACTATTAAACACTTTTCTTGTTCTTTAAATGTATAAATTGATCTCTATAGGATTTTGCGTTGGATATTATAGAACAATCCCCTTAAGATATCACATGTGTGTTTGCTTTACTTTTGTGTTGGTTGCCTTGAGAAGTGATACTAGCCAATGTGGGCTTAAAATACTAAATGACCTAAACATTAACTCATGCCCTATGTGTCTGGTCCCTAAGCCAATTTGAAGTCAAACACATATAGCCTTTCATTTTCATTACCCGCATTATCAATGAACCAAGCTAGTATAATGAAACCATACCAAATTAGCTTGGGACCATATGGTGATGAAGGTAGTGAGTATTGATGTGTATTGTAATTGCTATCCTTTTAGTTGGGAAGAAATCAATGGGTTTCTTGAGTTGAATTGTAATTTGTAATTAGTGTTTGAATGTATAAATATTTGTAATTGTCATTCAAATAAATGAGTGGTAAAAGAAAAAAGAAAGGAAAAAACATCAATATCTACTCAAAAGAAAAAAAAAAAGGAGCATGAAAAGGAAAGCAAAAGGAAAGCCTAGGTGTAGACCTCAAAGAAATGTATTTTAGACTATGTAATTGCATTGTAGATGGTCAACAAAGTCCTTTGATAAATTCATTATGAGATTACGTTATTTCATTGTAGATGGTCAGTAGAATCCCTTGGTATGGTCCTAGGTTTTTGTTTCAGTTTTCCCATTCTTTCTTAACCTACACCCTTGGCCCGATTACAACTAATGAAAAGACCTAGCGGATCTCTTGATGATGCTTGCTTGAGAGTGAGATTATGCAAGTGCTCTATCTATGTACTTAATGTTGATTCCGTTAATGAGATCTTTTGCACTTATATTAGTTTCTTTCTAAATTATATGAATATACGATTACAATTTGTTTCAATGCACCTAAACTCCATTTCGCATATGTTTGATGAGTGTTATCGCCTAGGTTCTAAGTGAAAATATGAGATGTCTCTTGTAAGAAGTAGAAGTCAAGGTGAATTTTATCTTGGGCATTCGAGCATGGTTGTTTCGTAAACAAAAACCATCCATACCTACATGGCGTGATGTATTGATTTATATGGCATACTTTTAGTCTTAATATAGATATTCTAGTATGCCTGTAGTTTTTATTGGTATGTTTAAAGTGGCATCTCAACTTATCTTGTAGAGTTGCGTTTGTGGGTAGTTGGGTAGCTGGTAAACCCTTACGAGACTATAACTCTTATGACTAAGTATACCTAGTGGTTTAAAGGCTCGAGTCGTATACTATGTGCCATCGTGATTCCTATAAAAGTAGAGTAGCCTATTTTTTTTTTCTTTTGTATGTTTTAATGTGTTTTATTTATTTAGTTTGTTTGTTTTTAATTTTCTTGTTTATTTGTTTTTCGTTTTTAGTTTTCCTGTTTATTTGTTTTTTTATTTTAGTTTTGCTCGAGAACGAGCAACGGTTAGGTTTAGGGGTATTTGATCACCACATTTCTATACCTATTTTAGGCCCCAATTTCCTAGCTTTTGTGCTCGTTTTCTAGGGGTTTTGTGTTTATAATGTGTGTTTGAACCTTGTGTAGGTTATTTGCATAAAGTATGATGTTTGAGCTTAAAGTAAAGATTAAAACATTGTATATATAAGTCCACATTTGCCCATTAAATTGTCAGAGTTCAATAGGCAAGGTTATTTCTCTTGTGTGTTTCCACCACCAGGGTTCAAACTTTGGTAATGTACATATACGTTCATATTTTTCCATTAAACCGTAAAATGTGGGGAGACTCCTCTCCTCAAGTAAGAGTTGCATCATGGGTCGTGCTTGTAAAACCTAATTTTGCTAAGTCTTGGATGACCTTTGACTCGTAATGATGTCAGTTTGAAAAAGGGTAAATACACTGACCTCCCTAAAGTTTTTCGTAAGTACATCTAGAGAACAAGTATGTATTTATCTACTCAAACACCCCCTACCTTTAAAATAGAATTACTAAAAATACCATATTGCCCTCAGTTATTTACATTTTAAAATATGGATAATTTTTTATTTAAAACATTTAAATTAAATCAATCAAAGATAATCATTTCTCATTGGAATATGATTTAAAAATAATTTTAGAAAGGAATTTTTGTTAAAAAAATTAAATTTAAATTTATCCTCATTTTAAAATTATTTTTAAGGTAAATAAAAAATGTTTTTTATTTTTGAAATTATCCCCTTTTTTTTAATTAAACCTTTTTTTTACTGTTTTTTAAACTTACATTTATAACAATAAATTGTTTCTCACTTATAATTATTTGTAATATCTTTTACTACTTGTTTTATATACAAGATTATCTTGATTTTTAAATTTTAATAACTAAGGGCAATATGGTATTTTTAATAGTTCAATTTTAAGAGAGGATATATTTGAGTAGATAAATACATATTTCTTCTCTACTATGTCATTTTAAATTTCACAGGTTGTTAGTGTATTTAACCAAAAAAAGAAAAGGGTTTTTTTTTTGTGATTTTTCAAATTAGTTGGTTTTATTTGACATTTCATTACAATTCAGGTGTTATTTATAATTCTCTCTAAAAACAAAAAAATGTTACATTCACCATAATTAATTTCACATAAAACTTGAGAGAGTTTTTTTTTTGACAATTTAATTTTTTTTATTTTTACACTTCATTTTTAGAGATACTCTATTCTCAAAATTTAAATTTAAAAAAAAAATTCTAAAAACACTTTCTTTTGTTGATTATCGTTTTTATATTTTGGCACTCCTATTCTGAAACCACATCATTTTTAAAAATAATTTTCTAAAGGCACTCCATTTTATTTTTAAAAAAATTATTACGAACAATCGTAGTTTATGGATTTATCCAAAGAGTAATGTTTTGTAAATTAAATTATTAAAAAAAAAAAAATTCTCCTAAATTATTAAATAAAATATTACATATAAAACACTCTTTCTTAAATTTTTAATTACCATATTAAACTCTCCCTCCTCCAATACATTCTTTCTCAAGTAAGACTACAATTAAGGAAAAAAAACCTTACAAATATGCTTGATTTTTAGGAACAGTATATATGTACATTAAAAAAAAACTCAAAAAATAAGTACCCTATTTAAAAAAAAAAATCGAAATATGAAAATGATTTTTGTTACTTTTGTAGGTATGTAATTGCCTATAGAAGTTTAATTCTTTAATTAGTCTTAGAAATTTTGAATTTAATCGAATCTAATCACAATAAATCAAGTCTTTATATATCTATTTTTTTAAAAAAAACAAGGTATTTATATTCACCTTTTAATGTATGTGCATATATATAGCGAACAGAGGACACAATTTTTAACACAAGATTTGACACGATTTTTAAGATGTTGGATTTACGAGATTTGGATGGCTTAAATTTAATAAATTGACTTATTTTTTAATATTTTTTTACGTTATCTATCATTAATTTCTTTTCTTTTCTCTATCTCTCACCTAGATTTACTTTCCTAATTAAAATCTTATTAATATTGCATCTTCCAATTTATATTTCCCTCTTCCTCTATATTGCTTATTAATTTTCTCTTCTCCCTCATGAATCATGATATATAGCTTGCATATGATTTCTTTAGTGTACTTTAAATGGTCCTGTAATTTATGTTGAAATAAATACATTATTTTTTTAATGAACAAATTACACCAGGGTGAAAGAGTTTTGTATATAGACATTAATTTTTTTTTCAGTTGATCATGTTATATTTTAATATTAGTTACTATGTGACTAATTCCTGTATATTACAGGTGTCTTGATTTTTTTTTTATGCAGTAGATATTATTTTTTATGATTGGGAATACAAAATAAAAGAAACCAACAATTAAAAGGCAAGGTTGATAAACTTAAAATAAAAACAATCGAAGAATAAAGAATTGATTGACAATGTATATATCAGAGAATCTCCAATGTAAGGGTGACTTGCGAAAGAAAGAGATGTCACGTAGGATTAATGGACTCCAATACAGCTGTACATATTCAACCTCAAGCTGAAGTGATTTTTTTTTAGACATTGTCAATACGACTGTTCACTTTCAGAAGGCCTGTTGTACAACCCTTTTTTAGGCTGACTTAACAAACATTTAAAATTAACATTATTTTTTCATCTATTTTTTGTAAGGATATAAAATAAAAAAGAAAATAGGAAGACTGACTTAGCAAACATTTAAAATTGATATTAATTATTCATCTATTTTTTTTGTAAAAAAAAGAAATAAATAAAATTGGATACTTTATTAAAACAAAATATATTTTAAACGGAAGCATTGAAAACAAAATTTAAAGTTGATCATGTATCAAGTCCATATTTATGTCACATAACAAGCAAGTATTGATATGTCAACAATAATTCATATGCAAACCATTTTTGCATTGGAGACGCTCTTAGGAACCAAAAGTAAATAGAAAATAAAATTGATGATACAAAAACATACCAGAGATGCCTTGTTTATGCGGTGAAAATTTATTATGTGTATTTAAAGAGAATTGGAAGAGGAAAATATAATTTGGAAGATGCAATATTAATAAGATTTTAATTAGAAAAGTAAATATATGTGTGAGAGAGAGAAGATAAAAGAAATTAATGATGGATAATGAAGAAGAAAATAAAAAAGAAATTAATTTATTAAATCTAAGCCATCCAAATTTCTTAAATCCAATGTCTTAAAAATCATGTCAAATCTTATGTCATCTGATCGCAATATATATATACAAAAAATTTCAAATCAGTGCGCACTGATATAAATTCGTTAGTGCATTGGATGTGGATCATTAGATTTATATACTTGACTCAAAATGTATGCACTTGTCAAAACTTCTCCTTAATCAATAGTTCACATGCAACGCACTGATATAAGTTATATCAGCACGCACTGACAGGAAAACCAATATATATATATATATATATATATATATATATATATATATATAGAGAGAGAGAGAGAGAGAGAGAGAGTAATGTTACTTTGTCTAAATTTAGTGTCCAAATCTGGTACTCAAATGATGTAATAACAATCTAGTCCATTCATGTAATTCATGCAAATCTAATCCAATTTAAATGAATGGACTAAAGTGTTGTCACATCATTTGGACACCAGATTTGGACAAAATAACATTACTCATATATATTATTGTTAGTAAAAAACCAAAATATTCACAAGTTTGTTTTCATCGATAAAGTATGGAGATATGATTTTGTTTTTAAAAAAAATGGAGAGAGTAATTAGGAGATAATGTTTAATACGATAATAATAAATTTAGGAGAAAGAGTTTAATATGTAATATTTAATCTAATAATTTAGGATATATATATATATATATATATATATATATATATATATTAATAATTTAATTAGTTTAGAGAGTCTTTAGTAATTTTTTTATCTTATTAGTAATTTTAATTCAAGTTAAAATTGTCATTAAGAAAAATATATAATTGAAGTGTAAATAAATAATTTATGGATTGTAAGGAGAAGCTCTCAAAACTTATTTGTGCACCCATATTTTATTAAAAAAAATTAATTACAAAAATGTCCCAATAGAAATTTTCCAATAAGTACAAATTACTTTAATTAAAAATAAACCAAATACTATATACACTCATCCCATATCTTCAACTATATTTTTTTATTTAAAAAACCTTACCTTTCAATCATAAAAAAACTTATGATAAACCCTAATTAAACTCTAATTTAATTCAAGAACAAATTTTCTCATCATCAAATGATTATCATATTGTTTTTGTCTTTTTATTTTATTTATAGTTACGAACTCTAGCAATAAAAAAAAAAACAATTTCTAACGATAGCTGTAGATATTAACAAGTTTTTATTTTTATTTTTATTTTTATTTTTGAGATAAGAGTAGATATCAATTTTTTTAAGATATACAGATAATTGCATAAATAAAAGAATTCCAAATTGACAATCTCTTGACCCTGTATACGATTCCACATATTCCCTTTTATAAAACCCCTACATTCGAGATATTTCCAAAAATAAATTGGACTATCATTAATAGAGGATTTGATTCCAAAATTAATATGCTATATATATATATATATATATATATATATATATATATATATATATATATATAAATTGGGTGTGTGATGTGTGTAAATCGTGTTATAAAAACAATACTCGCAAGTGCACGAATCGTGAAGATATCGTACAGTGGCAAGTAAGGATCATTCCCACGAGGACTAGAGATTTATCGATTGAATCTAATTTTAATTAAAGCTAAATTAAAAGCAACCAAAAAGATTGTTGCGTTTGATTTAAGGCTAAAACTAAATTAAATTAAAATTACAAAAGCAATTGAAAATATTGGGTTGTGATCAATGGAAAGAAAACACTAGGTCATCAATGATCCCCAATTATGAACACTCAATGCATAGAATAATTTGTAAACAAAATTCAATCAATTCAAGGGTTCATTCTTTATCTTTAATATGACTATTACCGTATAATTGCGGGATGAGTCAAGTATTCCCAACCACTATTCACCCTTGGTCTATGGTGTGAACAATGATCGGAAACCCGTTAAGCGTAAGAAATAAGAACCAAATTCTATACTTTGTTTGGTCTATGCTAAAGATAAAATTCATTCGTTCAAAAGAGAAATAATCAAGGTCAGGTTTGGTCTATACTCTAACCCTAATTCTCAGATAGTCTTAACCCTAAAATAATGCTAAATAATTATCCACCCTTGATTTATGGTTTGAATAAATATTAAAATTAAAGAGAGTCAAGCAATTAAGAGCAGTGAACAAATCAAGAATTGAGTTGATGAAAGAATATTATTAATCCAAATATGAGTATTCACAAAAGGTTCACATTGATTCCCTAGTTATGGATTTAGTTACACTTCATGAAAATAGAAGGAAAAGAGAAAGAAAAGATAAAACCCACTGAGGCCTTCAATGAGTTCTTCAAGTCTTCAATGATGAATTCTTCTTCGTCTTCGAATCTTCGATGTGTAAAGATGAATGGAAGGTGTATGATGATGAATGGTGATGGAGAGGTGGGGGATGACCCCCTTGGTGGCTTGGGACTTCCCTTAGCTTCTATATTCTCCTCTTGAATTGCAAAGAATAGGAAGTATTTATAGGTGATTTTTCCTTATGAACCCCCAATTCTTCTTAGATTTAGGAAATCCATCAAGTGGGAAAGTAGAATGAAACAAGGAATGAGAATCCTTTCCTAAATTGAATTTTCTATTTTTTGATGTTTGACTCATAATTTGAGTTTTGGAAGTTTCTCAAACATGTTTTGGTATTCTAAAATCATTAGAATTTGATTTGGGAAGTTTTAGAACAATTCTGGATCAATTCGGAGTGGTTTTCAGCCAAAAATCCGTCTAACCGAGGTATGGGTCGCTCCAGAGGTCACCGCGGTCCAGACCACGGAATTCCTCTGCCAAGTACCACTCCGTAGACCGCTGGCTAAGTCTTGTGCCTGGACGGCGGTCTAGGCCGCGGTTGACTATCCAGCACTGACCTTTGGTTACTAAATTGCGTATAACTTCTTCTAGGAATATCGGAATTGCAATCCGTAAAGTGTGCTAGAAAATAGACTTTCGGGAATTTCAATCCATTGGTAGTAGGACACACAATTCGATCTGAGATGAGAGATATAGGCCCCACAATATGACTGTTCTACACTGGTCCGAAAATTGATTTTTTGCTCTTTTTCTCCAAAATAACATCCAACACCTCTTGAATGGAATGTGACATACACATGCTCAACAAACACATAAAATACCTAATTTCACCAAAGAACAAAGCACAAATAATAGGAAATGGGGACCTGAAACATGTACAGAAATAGACCGATCAGTGTGATAACTATTTAAGAATGTTTATAAATAATATATATATATATATATATATAAATATATTTATTTCAATGATGGTACTATTAGCATTATGTATAGTGCTTATAGTAATATTTATTTTTAAATTTTTATACATGTGTTATCTTATAAAAATAGGTGTACTAATGAGGACATCTCCAACCCAAACACCAATATCTAAAATAAGAGAGATTCTTGGGTGCATCCGATGCACCATACATCTCCCACCCTGATGCTGCCATGTCAATGAAGTCATTACTAATGTGGCAGCATCAGGGTGGGAGATGCATGATGCATCACGTTGCACCCAAGTTTTAGGCCTAAAATAGAGCAACTTTTGCTCTCCAATCCAGCAGCATTTTCTTGCGCTACTTTACCTCCATGACAAGAGCTGCGCCAGATCTGGATTTGGCACAACTATTGCTCTATTTTTTTTTCTTTTAATTGTTTTAAATGTTTTTGATTTGCTTAAAGTGATTATTTAAAGGAATATTCTTTTTAGAGTAAAATTTCGTACAATGAGTTGGAGATGGAAAATAAAATTAAAGTGTAAGTTACTGCACTTTGTTACAAAGTTACAACTAAGATGGTCTAATAAGTTTTATGACTGTCAATATCTGTACCCTTTTAAAATAAATATAGAATAATGTAATAATGAAAGAAAAAATAAATAAAAAACATGCAACCACAGTTATTGAAAGAGATTTACCTACTCACTCTGGCTTCGTTCCAGCAAATAAAGAGGTTAGCAGGAAATTAAACAATTTTCGGAAGCCATAATTATTTTTTCCGCCACATTATATGCAACTAATAATGTTTGGAACACAACACAAAATATATATATATAATTTTTCTCTTATCAGAACGATATTTATATCAATTCCACAACTATTAACCATTAGATTCACATATGTATAGACGCGAACGGCGCCCCGCGGGGACGGGTTTCAATTTAGTGGAGATGAGGCGGGGATTGGGATAGATAGTCTAACCCGCAATGGGTATGGGGCGGGGATAAGTTTTATACTCCCCACCCCGCCCCGCCCGTCCCGCTTGAAATAATATTTAGTTAAACTACGTAGTTTCAAAGAAAATAAGTATATCTAAAAAAATGAAATATATATAAATACATTAACCCTAACTTTACATATATTTACCGTTATTTAACATAAAGTGACAATACAAAATACAATTAAAAAAACCCTAGCCGCTAACTGCAACTCTAAGTCTTTATTCCACAAACAACTCAAAGTTCACCATTCAAGCTTCAACCTCAAATACAATAAGTTTTTTATCTCATGATTAGTTTCATGTTCTTCTACTACAACTGAGCATTCCACATGTCTTGAAGAACCAGATTTTAATGAGGTAAAATAAATCATGCATATTAAATCAAATTAAATTATTGTTATTCAAATTAGATTGAATACAATTTTTTTTGTTGGTTTGGAATGTTGCAGAAACCATGTAAGTGAGTGTCAACATCTGGAGGAGATGCCCGATGAAGTTGATATTACGAAGAGAGAACAAGAGAAATATATGCAACTATTAGATGATTAACGTTATGATTTTCGAACATTTTGACTTCATACTTTATGTTTTTGTTTGAGAATGATAGAATTTACTTGTGAGAATTAAGTTTACGAGATGTTTTTGTAATAGTTTCATCGAATTATTTACTACTTTATATATTTTATCATATTCAGTAGTTATATATTTGTAATTTTAATAAATAAAAAAATTATAAATGGGATAAATGGGTGGGAATGGGGAAAGCACTTCCCGTTGTAACCTGCCCCGCCCTAACCCGTTTCATCTAAGGTGGGGGTTTATAAGGGGATGAGTTTTCAAAAAATAAATGGGGTGGGGTGTGGGGAAGACCACCCCGCCCCGAACCCGCCCCATCCCCATCCCTACATATGTAATTTTTTCCTTAACAAACACTAATTTTATAAATGCTGCTCCTTAACTGTCAATAGTTGTATAATATATTATACATTTTTTACTCACCAATTCTCACACTAAATTTATGATTTTCTTCCTCATTGCACACCGATATAATAAAGTAAGTGCAACATTTACGAGCCATTGATTAAAAAAAATCTTTTAAATAATTATTGGTAAAAGTATTTGTTTATTTATTTTTTAATAATAAAATGATACCAATTCAATAATTCAAACTATAAATACATTATCAAATTTATAAATAAACAATTATTTAAACTTGCAAATGACTTAATTCTAAATGTTAAAAACCATAATATTATATGTATTTTTACGATTTACATTGAATAACAAAATAATTATATTTTATTAAATTTAGATAAATATGTCACATTTATGTTATACTGTCAAACATTAGGGGTATTGCATAATTAACCATTTAAATATTGAGTTTTTTTCCTAGAAGTCCGGGCAGTTCTCTCTTACATCCAACTCTTGTTAGAGCTTCACATATGCATACTCCCTAACATTATGAATGTTAGGTGTAAAAGACGCATATCTTTTCATGGGATCCCAATTTTCCGCATCTCCATCTCTATTTAGTGATTTTTTTCAGGAGAAAAATAGGGAAATGGGGAGGAGGGGGGATAGGGATGAAAATCATCCCCAAATTGAAATGGGATGGGGGACCATTTTCCCCACAATTATATTGAAATGGGGATGGGGATAGGGGATGAGGAAGAGGTCCCCCATCCATATTTCCCCATTTCCCCAAAAACATATATAAATATAATTATAATATATATTGTTAATTTTTTAAATTATAATATATATTATTTATTTATTTATTTATTTTTATTTTTTGAAACCCTAAGTATATATACACTTAAATATATACATAAATTTTTTATTTTTTTTAGTTTACTTTGTAATTTTTAGTTAAATGGAGAAATGGAGAACCGGAAAAAATGGGAAAACGGGAAAATGAGGAAATGGGGATGGGGAATGGATATACCTCCCCCCAAAATTCTCTATCCCCATTTTCTCCAATTTGGGGGGGGGGGGGGTGGTAATAGAGGAAGAGTCTGGAAAGTGGGGATGGGGATGGGGGGACCTATATCCATCCTCATTCCCCAAACGTGCATCTCTAGTTTTGTATTCTCTCTCTTGACCCACCATTTTACATTTATATTATATAGCTTGTTTTAAACAAATATTTCATGATGATTTTTTTGAAATTAATACATAAATGAGAATTATATATATATATATATATATATAAATTGCAGTGCAATTGTTATCATTAGTTATAACCTAATCTCAATAAAACTAATTTTAACAAGTGGATAAAATTCGATGAGATAAGACTGATCTGTTGGTAAATTCCTCACATCTACTTCACAAAGTTGTGAGTTCAAATCTTAGGGCCCATACTGTAAACGTTTTTCAGTTGCTGTTTTTCGAAAATAAAAATGAAAATGAAAACAGTATTTTTGGTTTCATTTTCAAATTCTGAAAACGCATCTTATAACAAATACTGAAAGCTGTATTTAAAAAATGAAAACGGAAAAAAACGCGTCTGATAGGTTAACCGAAAACTATCAAAAATTGAAATATCAATTTTAGTATTTTGTTTAATATTATTACAACTATAAAAAAATTGATTAAATAATTAACCAATATAATTTTTGTATTATAATTTTTAAATTAAACAAAAATAACACATCAAAAATTAATTCAAAACAAAATATGAAAAAAAATGAATTAATCAAAACTAAACTCTTAAATTATAAATAAATAATTTTAATTTATATATATTATTATATAATAAAAATATAATTGTATAATATATATACATATTATAATAATATATAAAATAAATTATAATATATGTAATAATAATATTTTATTACTATATATTATTATTATATATTATAATATTATTTATAACATATATAGGAGGGGTACTTTGATAATTTAAAAATCTTGTTCCGTCTTGTTCTAGTCATATCAAACCCATAACAGTATGATTAATAGTTTAAGATTTTTTTTTTAATAAAATAAAATGAAAAACAAAAACGAAAAACTAAAAAAAAGTATTTTATGTTTTTCAAATCTTTCACTTTTAACACTGGTTTTGTTTTTCATTTTTTTTTGTTCTTCGGAAATAAAATGAAAAACGGTTAACGAATGCGTTTTCGAAGTCGTTTTTTAAAAATAAAAACGAAAACGGGCTGAAAAACAGCTGCAGGACTGGACCTTATATATAACTTTTTTTTAACAAATATCTCGTGATGATTATTTGAAATTAATAAATAAATCAGAATTTTATAAGAGTAATGCTAGACTTTTTTTAAAAAAATTCAAATTTTTATATCTTGTGAGATGTCAATGTCACATCATTTACTATATAATCTTATGATTTACAAGATGTTGACACCTCAAATGCTATATACATTTAGAATTTTTCTTTTTATAAAAGTCTAATATTACTCATTATAATATATATATATATATATACATATATACATAATTGACATAGCCGAGGCTCAAGGGGTGTTGGCCCAACAAGGCCCACGATTTTGAGGGCCTTCGATATATGAAATCAATACATGTGATGAGTCAAAAAAGGGTATGTGATGAGTTCAAATACACGTGATAAAAACCCAAACATTAATAAAATAGCTATTCTCGGACAGTGGGCCACAAGACAAAAATAAAATGCTACCTATAGTTTAAGGAAAAAAAAAACAGCTCCTTTTCGTCTTTAATAATTACACATATTTTATTATCTTTCTTTTATAAGTACTCATCTTTATCTTTAATAATTAATCATCCTTTTACTCGTCCCAGTACCTTACACCTCTCTCTCTCTCAGTCTTTCATCTAAGGTGTTTTAAAAAAAAAAAGAGTAAGTTCTCTCAATTTCTCATCTCAGACTCTTACATCTCAATTCTCGCACTCAGTTTCATACTCTTATTCTCATACAGTCTCACTGTCCATGTAATTTCTAATTTTGTATTTGTATGTAATTTTTATTTTAATATTCTATTGTTTTATAATTTCTATTTATAATTTAATGTTTATTTTAATATTCTATTCTAATAATCTAAATGTGTTTTGTTTGTAAACTGTAATGATTTATTTATTTTATTATATTTCTGGTGACAGATTCAAATTTTATTTAATTGTTTGTTAATTTTTTTTTATATTGTATTTTTCAAAAAAAAAAAATCAAACTTATGGGGATAGT
This sequence comes from Dipteronia dyeriana, assembly GCA_032871835.1. Classification (NCBI taxonomy): domain Eukaryota; kingdom Viridiplantae; phylum Streptophyta; class Magnoliopsida; order Sapindales; family Sapindaceae; genus Dipteronia; species Dipteronia dyeriana. Next base: position 90,982,424 of record CM065298.1, read on the forward strand.
TGGATAAGTATAACAGTACTGCTGGACTGACGTACTTACTGAATCCAGTTGTTTAAATGCTTGACAGCAAGATTGCCCCTTTCAAATGTTATTATAGAACATTTGAAGGGAACTATTTTTTACATTTTCACTCTGTCATGACCGACTCTGATAATTGGTCATTTAATCAAATCAAACTTGCAGACAAATATGACTATTAATTTTTTAATTTATATATCATTAAAGTCTAAGCAGGCATGTATGGAACATGTTTTGCCAAGTCCATTTCATGTATGGCCAGAAAGAGTCTAAGCAGCCAAGCAGCCATGTATGGAACATGTTTTGCCAAGTCCATTTCATGTATGGCCAGAAAGCAACCGACTTTTGTACTACGTACGGAAATTGTAAGCCTATAATACTAATATTATTGAATCCATTTATATAGGCTCAATTAATTTTGGAGCTATTGACATTAGATTTTGGTATCAAAATCTGTTAGATTGTGACGCAGAATAGAAGTATAAAGGTTTACCAACGTTAGCCTTAAAAACGTAAAATTAGAATCTACCAGAAAAAAAAAATCGAAATCTGACTAAAATTTTATTATGCTCCTCAAAACAAAGAACAAGAGGTTTATATAGCCTCTGAAAACCCTAACTAAAAGTAAAAAGACCAAATTGGACATTCACTAAACAAATAAAAGCTAAAACGAAAAAACTAAAAATTAAAATAAAACTTCAAATGCTCGACAGTCTGCCTTAATCAACTATTTTGAGGGTGCAAACGACCTCAACCGGGGAACCCGGCCGGTTGGTACAACATAGATCGCCAAAATCCCTTTCCGAAAACATATTATAATAGACAATCGGACAACCGAGTTAAAAGTTATGTCCGTTTCTTCGAACCAGCTCTTTTAGTCATGCCTATTTCTTTCTTTGCCAATTTTCTATCAAACTCTTTTTCAAACTCCAAGGCTAGTTGTCCGACATCAGTCCTTCCCGCCTGTGAAAAACTCGACTTCGAGTTATATTCTGGATAAAGCGGAACATCGTCACGAAACTCATATAGATCAACTACATTGAAAGTTCGAGAGATATTCATATCAGTACACAAGTCGATCACGTAGGCGTTATCATTGATCTTCTTGATCATCTTGTACGACCCATACTTCCTTGGTTTCAACTTGTTATAGGAACCAACTGGGAACATTTCCTTACGCAAAAACACTATAACCTGATCACCCTCAACAAACAATTTCTCACGCCTCTTGACATCAGCTGCGGCTTTATACTTCACATTCTTCTCCTCCAACCGAGCTCTCACCTTAGACTGAACATCTCGGGCCTGCTCAGCCAAATTCTCCGCTGCAACACTTGCTCCCATAACCTTAGGAAGACGTGCCAGGTCTAACACATGCTTAGAAGGTTACCGATACACTAAAGCAAAAAGAGATGTGCCCATAGCAGTATGAACTGCATTATTATATGTGAACTCGGCTTGTGCCAGTGCCACGTCCCACTGTTTAGGATTATCACCACAAATGCTCCGAATTAAATTTCCCAGTGTTCGATTCAGATTCTCAGTCTGTCCATCAGTCTGCGGGTGCGCAATGCTACTGAACTTTAGAGTAGTATCTATCCGCCGCCACAATGTAACCCAAAAATGACTAAGAAATTTCGAATCCCCGTCAGAGGTGATAGACTGAGGTACTCCATGTAAACGAACCACCTCCCAAAAAAACAGTTGAGCAACATGTGACGCATCAGATGTCTTCCGACAAGGTATAAAATGTCCCATTTTGGAGAACTTATCAACCACAACAAACACATAATCTACTCTACGCTGAGTCAGTGGAAGACCCAAAACAAAATCCATCGACAAATCCTCCCATATGGCACTCGGTACAGGAAGAGGCATGTAGAGACAGGTATTTTGAGCTTGCCCCTTAGCAGTTTGACAAACAAAACACTTGCGAACAAAATTACCCACGTCGCGTTTCAACTGAGGCCAGTAATACCGCTCCGATACCTCACTGATAGTCTTGTCATGTCACAAGTGACCATGCAACTCTCAAATCAGTTTCTCTCTCAAAGAACTCTGAGGAATACATAATTGATTTTCGTGAAAGAAATAGTTATTGATCACATGAAATTCTCCCTCTGTTTGTTTAAGAGGAGTGAAATTCTCCTTCTGTGGCAGAAATGTATTCTCCCATATTTTGACGTATTCTTTATCTTCCGAATACAACTCTTTCAGAAACTCAAACCCAATAATCTCTTGCTGCATAGTGACCAGTAAATTCACGCACCGACTCAATGCATCTGCCACCTTAATCAGAACCCCAGATTTGTGTTTCCGAACAAAAGGAAACTTCTACAGATAAGTTGCCCAACGAGTATGCATATTACTTAAACTCCTCTGACTGTTCAGATACTTCAAAGCTTGGTGACCAGTGTACAAGATAAATTCTCGTTGAATCAGATAATGCTCCCAATGCTTTAGAGCACGGACAATGGCATAAAATTCTTGGTCATAGGTACTCCACTTTCGACGTGCATCACTGAGTTTCTCACTGAAAAATGCCACTGGTTTCTTCTCCTGTGACAAAACTGCTCCGATCCCAATTCCACTAGCATCACACTCCACCTCGAATAATTTCTCAAAGCTAGGTAAAGCCAGAACAAGAGTAGTGCACATTTTTTCTTTAATTACCACAAAAGCTGTGTCAGCTGCTTCACCCAATTGAAACTTACCCTTCCTTAAACACTCAGTAATGGGAGCCACGATACTGTTGAAATCCCTAATAAATCGATGGTAAAACGTCGCCAAACCATGGAAATTCCTTACCTCTCCTACCGTCTTTAGTGTAAGCTAATCACGAATGGCCCTCACCTTTTCGTCATCAACCAATATTCCCTCCGAACTGACCACATACCCAATAAAGAACAATCTTCCCGTCAGCCAACTGCACTTTTTAAAATTAATAAACAGTTTGTTTTCGGACAACACTTCCAACACAGTTCGAAGATACCCCATATGTTCTTTCTCACTCCGACTGTAAACCAGTATGTCATCGAAATAAACGACTATAAAATTTCCAATGAAAGGTCTCAATACTTGGTTCATAAGTCGCATAAATGTGCTAGGCGCGTTGGACAATTCGAAAGGCAGAACCATCCACTCGTAGAGCCTATCATTTGTTTTGAAAGCTGTCTTCCATTCGTCACCATGCTTAACCCAAATCTAATGGTACCCACTTCGCAGATCTATTTTGGAGAAAAATTTCAAACCCTTTAACATATCTAGCATGTCATCTAATCTCGGAATTAGAAAGCTGTATCTGATGGTTATCTTGTTAATTACGTGACTATCAACACACATCCTCCAACTGCCATCTTTCTTTGGGACTAGTAACGCGGGAACAGCGCATGGACTCATACTCTCTCGAATAAACCCTTTATTCATTAATTCCTCCACCTTTTCCTGTAAAATCTGATTCTCCTTAGGACTCATCCGATAATGTGGTAGATTTAGTAAGCTTGCTCCCGAAACTAAATCAATATGGTGCTGAATATCTCTTATTGGTGGAAGGTCATCTGGTAAATCTTCTGACACCAACTCACTGAATTCGGTCAACAATGATTGCACCTTCTCAGGTATCTCAACTCTCTGCTCTTCCTTGCCTTCTATCACTAGAGCATGTACAACCACAACATGTACCTCTTGTGCCTCATTAACTTCATATTCCAAATCAGTTACTGATGTGACTAAAGAGACTAAAGATTGCTCTCCTACCGTGGCCTTAATTGAGTCACCACCTGCAATCCATTTCGGAACCACTGTAATCTTCTTGCCTTCCTAATTAAAAACACAAACATTGTAACGCCCCTTGTAGGTGACATCCACATCAACTCCCATGGGCGTCCCAATAACACGTGACTAGCATCCATATCGACTACATCGCAGAAAACCTCATCTGGGTAGTACTGCCCGATTGGAATAAGAACTTTACACACTTCTGTCACATTCACCTTTGGCCCTTTTCGAATCCACCTAATCACATAAGGCTTTGGATGTTTGTCTACCCGTAACTTCAGATGTTCCACCAGTTTTCTGGATATAAAATTCTCATAACTCCCATTGTCAACACTTAAATCACATACTTTCCCTTGGACGCTGCAGCAAGCCTTAAAAATATTACTTTTTTGAGAGAAATCCTCCAGTTTTGTTGAACACATGACTCGCTGAATCACACAGTTTACATACTCTCCTTGTTCCTCCGTAATTTTTACACCATCCAACAATTCATCCACACCTACATCTTCTTCATAATTCTGTTCGTACTCATCATCTTCTTCACCACCCACGAAATTCTCTAGTTTTCTGGTAGGCACTCATTCGATCGATGGCCTAGTTGGCCACACCTGTAGCACTTCAAACCTCCTGGTTTAGCATACAGATTTGGTGCCATCCGAGGGGCTTCATTTGTTGTTGCTGTCGAACGTGTCCTAACAGGGTTATTACTAGGAATCGAGCCGCTTTGAGTCTGATCTCCAATAGTTTTAGACTGATTCTGTCCATCGCTTGGTGAAAATCTGCTCCTGTTCGCAGCTGCATTGGACGTCTCAGCCATGTCCTTATTGTAGTGGGAAAATCGATTGGATATTTTCTCCATTAACTCTGCCTTCAAGGCCATATTATGCGCTTCATCCACTGTCCAAACAACTTGCAGTCCAATTTTGTCTCGAATGGTAGACTTCAATCCAGCCAAATATCTTGAAACATGCAGTCCCTCGGTCTCATTCAGGTTGTTACGAACTGACAGCCTTGACCATTCCTCAGTATAATCTGCAATAGTTTTGTTACCCTACACATAATTCTGATAATTCTGAAAAATAAATTGCTCATAATCTGAGGGGTAAAAACTTGCTCATCATGAGTTGTTTCATTCGCCTTCAGGTTCGTACAGAAGTCTTGCCTTGCCGTCTCCTATCCATCTACAACTTCACCTACCAAACAGCAACCCAACTTCTCAACTTATACGCTACCAGTTTGACTTGTCGACCTACCATAACTTCAGTCATCTCAAAGAACCTCTCAACCTCAGAAATCCAGTCCAGAAACTTTTCGATCTGTAGTTTACCATGGAACAACGGTATGCCTGTGCGTATTCTATAATCAAGTTGATTTTGGTTCCGGTTTGGTTGACGAAACCCTTGGAAACCCGTAAAATCCTCATCAGAGTCTTCATCACTCAGATCTTCGAACTGCTCGTGTCTCGCCGCTCTAGGCGGACGTCCACCTCCAGGGCGGCCAAGGGAAACTCCATCGACTTCATCTCTGTTGGCAGGGGCAGGGGCAGGGGCGTTGGTAGTATCGGTGTTGAGATTAGGTCGCTGCTCCAACAGTTGCTGAAACATGGCTTCCAACCTCACCATCGATCGTCGCTGCTCGTCAATCGCTGCCCATATATCAGCATCCCTAAGACCAGCGTCGTAAGGGTTTACTCTTCCAGCTTCGTTGTTGGACATCGAACAAGGCAAAATCCTCAGCTCTGATACCACTTGACACATAACGAAAATATAAAGGTTTACCAACGTAAGCCCTAAGAAAGTAAAACTGGAATCCACCTGAAAAAAAGATATCGAAATCTGAATTTTTTATTATTATGCTCCTTAAAACAAAGAACAAGAGGTTTAAATAGCCTTTGAAAACCCTACCTAAAAGTAAAAAGACCAAATTGGACATTCACTAAACAAATAAAAGCTAAAATGAAAAAACTAAAAATTAAAATAAAACTTCAAATGCCCGACAACCTGCCTTAATTAGCTATTTTGATGGTGCAAACGACCTCAACTGAGAAACCCGATAAAAGCGACGTAGATCGCCAAAATCCCTTTCCGAAAACATATTATATAGACAATCGGACAACCGAGCTAAAAGTTATCCCTGTGTCTTCGAACCAGCTATTTTATTCGTGCCTATTTCTTTCTTTGTCAATTTTCTATCCAACTCTTCTTCAAACTCCAAGACTAGTTGTCCTACATCAGATTGATGACTTGATGAGAAATGCTGAAATGCTTTAATGACATGTGTAGTTGAATTGCACTAAGCAACCGAGAAGGTTACAAGGCTCAGAAAACTTTGAATTCAGAATTTCCCGGACTAGTGAAATATTATTGGTTTTGTCGTATATGAATTTTACCAAGCATACATGTTATCGACAGGAAGGAGAAAATTGCCAGGTGGAAACCCAAATAGGCACTCAGGAAATATCCTATGAGTCATCATTAAAGAGAAGAAAACCCGAGTAAACCAGTAGCATGGCAAGACCTACTCGGGATCAACTAAATTACTCCAAATCAATTAAAAGTACTCGGGGTAGACAAGAAATCATCTTCTAATCGGGCTCAAACAACGCTACTCGAGATCGACAAGTTTTATTCTTACTCGGGATAAATGAGAAAACCGAATAATAAAACTTAGTGCTTAGTTTATACGGATTAAGTCATTAAATACACGAAGATAACCATCAGGAAGGAATCCCAAAGAGAACAGAATACTGAGCTAGAAGAATCCTCAATCAGGAAACAACTTGATTTCGCTACAAAGATTACATTCTTATAAGGAAATAAGTCCAAATAAAACTGTACTACTAGAATCTCACTCGATTTCCATAAGAGACTCCGAAATAGGAAAGAAGACGAATCAACCTCAAGCAAGTAACCGAATCACAATTAAATACAAAGATCCTGTATTACTTGTACAAAACAGATTAGGGTTCTATAAACATAGAAATAGACCCATAATCTCATTCAGAAAAGATATAGGCTATATAGCATACACAACAAGCAAGCGGAAAAATACAAAGAGAAGAAAGAGAGATCGAGAGTTTGTAAACATCATATTGTCATAGTGGATTTTGGCTTGGTTGACCCTTCAACCACCCGTGGACGTTTCTCCGGTCATCGGAGTTTTACCACGTAAAACTTGTGTCATCGTCACTCTCTCTGAATCTCTTTCTCTTTGAATTAATAGCCGAAATTCAATCCTTGTTGGATTTTCTGATACAATCCAGAAATCGACGTCAACAATTGGCGCTAGAATGAGGGGCTTGAACCTTCGACCTTGTTAAAAGCAATGGCAGGAAGCAGAAGTAGTTCAGGGAATCGACAAAAATCACCAGGCGATTTCCACGTTGGCAACACGTCACGAGATTCTGCAGCAAACACAGAAAACCAACCCGCACACCTGGTAGGGATCCAGCAGGTTTCCCCAACCAGCGAAGACCTGACGTTGTGTTTTCGAGAGGCGTTACAACAATTGGTGGTAGACGCAGCAAGAGAAGGGGTTGATCTTATGGCTACAGAAGCACAGACTGTTGATCTAATGACTTTGGAAGTACAGACTCTTGATCCTCTACCTGCAAGGCTTCAGTCAGTAGTAGTAGGGCCAGGAATAACTATGCCAGAAATAGAAAGGAACTCTACCCCAATCAACCAGACCAGACGCAAGACGTCTGAGGAGCGACCACGTCAAAAGCAGTACCAAGATCAGACAGTCCGTACTAGACACCGTAAATATGACCGACACAGGGATCGGTCGTCATCAGAAGATAGCGATCGGCCTCATTGCAAACGTCATTATGGAGCCATGCGAGAAACTCGGCATCAAAGTGAAGAGCCAGAAAGAATGACAATTACCCAACGGTTCAATCGTCTAGAAAGACCGGTGGGGGACAGAGATGTCATGATCCAGAGCCTAACTCAAGAAGTCGAGAACAATAGATGTCAGATGGATGCATTGGTCAGATGTTATGGCTATAACGATTTATCTGACGACGACTCAGATAGCCCATTTACCAAGGAAATCTTACGGACCCCTTTCCCAGAAAGGTTCAGGATGCCGCACGTGGAGCAGTTTAAGAAAGACACGAACCCGAAAGAACACGTGAGACGCTATAAAAGCGCCATGGCCCAGCATGCCCACAACGATCCCTTATTATGTCTCAACTTCCCATAAACTTTGGGAGACATGGGGTCGAGGTGGTTCGGAAGGTTACCTTCAGCAAGTATCAAGATTTTCAGTGAACTAAGCAGGAGCTTCTCAAGGCAATTCCTGAGTAACATTCACAGGAAAAAGTCAGTGGCTCACCTTGCTCAAATAAAACAAGGGAAAGATGAGTCACTAAAGAAATATCTAGGGAGATTCGACCAAGGAGTATCAGAGATTGGCAGTACAAACGATGAAGCCATAATCACTGCATTCATCAATAATTTACAGAATGGACGGCTATCCTTTGATTTGAGAAGAGCACGGCTGACTAGATATGCTGACATGATGGATATGGCAGGAGGATACGCACTGGCCGAAGAAGAAGAATTAGCTACATGGAGGAGCTATATGTAGGGAGGAAGGTCCGAACAGAAAGATGCTGAAACCAAAAGACAGAATCTGAAAAGAAAGCTAAAAGGGAACGGTAAGGAGAAAAACAAGGATGAGGGTAATGGGCTTAAAGAGTACAAAGATGTGTTCGCTTGGAGTCACGAAGATATGGTGGGAATAGATGCCCAAGTAATATCCCACCACCTCGCAGTTGACCCGAAAGCAAAACCAGTAATACAAAAGAGAAGATCGTTCAATCCTGAAAGAAGTCAAGCAATCAAACAAGAGGAGGAAAAGTTAATGGCAACTGGATCAATCAGAGAAGTCAGCTACCTTCGGTGGGTCGCCAACGTAGTCATCGTCCAAAAGAAAAATGGACAATGGAGGATGTGCGTAGATTTCACGGATCTAAACAAGGCATGCTCAAAGGATAACTTCCCACTTCCAAGGATAGACCAGCTAGTGGATGCCACAACGGGATACGAATTGCTCAGCTTCATGGACGCTTACTCGGGATACAATCAGATCCGGATGAGCAAACCTGATGAAGAAAAAACAGCTTTCACAACGGATCAGGGTCTATATTGCTACACAGTAATGACCTTCGGTTTAAAAAATGCAGGTGCTACGTAATAAAGGTTGGTCAAAAAAATCTTCACTCGGCAAATAGGAAGGAACATGGAAGTGTACATTGATGACATGTTGACTAAAAGCGTCTTGGCAGATGAGCATGCCCGGGACCTCCGAGAGACATTTGATGTTCTGAGAAGATACCAGATGAAATTAAACCCGAACAAATGTTTATTCGGAGTCCATTCAGGGAGATTCTTGGGTTTTCAAGTCCACCAAAGAGGAATCGAAGTTAATCCCGAGAAGATCTAGGCTTTGCAAGAAATGACCTTACCTAAAACATTGAAAGAAGTACAGCGCTTAAAAGGATGTTTAGCTTCCTTGGGAAGATTCATCTCAAGGGCTATAGACAGGTGCACACCCTTTTTCAAGATAATCAAAAAAAGAAAAGGACTCGATTGGAATAAAGAGTGCGAGCAGACATTCTTAAAAATAAAAGAGTATCTGGGACAGACACCAATCCTCTTAAAACCGTAAAAAGAGGAAGTGCTTCAGTTATATTTGTCAGTCACCGAGCTTGCAGCAAGTTCAGTCCTAGTCAGAACAGAAGGTGGAGTGCAGAAACCAGTGTACTATACCAGCAAAGCACTCTTAACGGCTGAGACTAGGTACTCACAGGCTGAGAAAATGGCCTTAGCATTGGTTTCAGCAGCAAAAAAGCTGATACCATATTTTCAGGCCCATACAATCCAGGTTTACACCAATTGCCCATTAAGACAAATTTTACAAAAGCCAGAAATATCGAGAAGACTTACCAAATGGGCAATCGAACTAAGTGAATTCGATATTCATTATGTCCCCAGAACCTCCCTCAAAGGACAAGCTGTGGCAGACTTCATAGCCGAGTTCACAGAACCAAACCTGGAAGCAAAAAGACTCTTGGATAAGAGTTTCCCATGGAAAATGTATGTTGATGGCTCTTCAAATACTCATGGCAGCGGGGCAGAGATCGTAGTTCGTAACCCAGAAGGAGATGATGTTGAATGTGCCATGAGATTTGATTTCAAAGCAACCAATAATCAAACCGAGTACGAGGCATTGTTAGCTGGACTCAGAGTCTGTATAGCTCTCGGAGCAGATGAAGTTGAGATATTCAGTGATTCACAGGTAGTTGTCAACCAGGTTATGAACGAGTACCAGGCCAAAGATGAAGGTATGATAGCCTACCGTGACATCGCGAAACAACTCCTCCAGAATTTAAAGAATTCAAGATCGCTTAGATCCCCAAGGAAGAAAATGAAAAGGCTAACACATTGTCTAAATTAGCGTCAGCAACAACCACAATCAGACCAAAGACTATTCCGGTTGCACACCTCCTTAAGCAGAGTACAACTGAACCTTAGCATTTGGAAATTTTAGAAATCCGAACACCGTAAGACGGTTGGATGGTCCAGCTGAGAACGTTCCTGGAAGAAGGCATGCTCCCCGAAGATCCGGTACTAGCAAAGCGCATCAGGTATCGATCGACTAGGTATACCATGATCGGAGGAGAATTATACAGAAAAGGGTTTTCCCGAGCTCTCCAGAGATATGTACCGGAAGAAGATGCACATCGAATACTTCAAGAGATCCACAGAGGAGTTTACGGAAACCACACTGGGCTGGCGCATAAGGTACTCAGGTAAGGCTATTACTGGCCTACGCTTTTCTCAAATGCACAGCGATGGTCAGAAAGTTGCAATACCTGTCAAAGGATTGCTAATGATATCCGAAAACCCCTAGAAAAGCTCAGAAACCTCCCCACCCCATGGCCATTCACCATGTGGGGCCTAGACCTGATCGGCTCAATGCCAGCTGGGACAGGGGGTGGAGCAAAACAAGTCATAGTCGCTGTCGATTATTTCACAAAATGAGTAGAAGCTGAAGCGCTGGTGCATATCACAGAAGCTAACACCACAAATTTTGTAAAGAAAAACATACTTTATAGGTTTGGAGTTCCGGACACTATAATCACTGACAATGACACCCAGTTTGATAACCTAAAGTTCAGACAGTTGTGCGAGAAGTACCAGATTGCTAATTACTATGCCACACCAGCCCACCCTCAAACAAATGGGCAGGTAGAAGCAGTAAATAAAATTATCAAGCACACCATCAAAGCAAAGCTAGATGCCAAAAAAGGAAGCTGGGTTGAAAAGCTTCCCGAAGTATTATGGGCATACCGGACGACAGCGAGGACTTCAACAGGAGAGACTCCGTACACTTTAGCATTTGGAACAGAAGATGTTATCCTCATAGAAACATCGTATGCGTCACCACGGGTCAGGCTATACGAAGAAGAATAGAATGTTGATATGCTACTACAAAGTTTGGATGAGCTAGAAGAAAAAAGGGAAAAGTCCCGAATAAGAAATACAACATATCAACAAAGAGTGGCTCGCCACTACAACTCTCGTGTTCGGATCAAGAAATTCCAGCTAGGAGACCTGATGCTCAGGAAGGTGTTATTGAACACAAAAAATAAAGCCGCATGATCCCTGGCTGATAAATGGGAAGGACCATACAAGATCGAGGGGATAGCTGGCCATAGAGCTTATTGGATTGCTCGACCCAATGGAGGGGTTTTACCCCGACCATGCAATGCCCAATATCTGAAGATTTTCTATCCTTTAGATATATATATATATATATGTTTTTTTTAGTCAGGACAATATTAGTCAGGATAAATATTACTGTGGAATTTAAATCTTGGTTGACTTTTAGCAGTAATAAATAAAATCACTCGGAGTTTCCAAAAGAAAGCATATGATAATAAGAACATATAGAAGAAGAGCATGATAATAACATGCAAATAGAATTCTCGGGACCATCAAATCCCGAATGGGCGGAGAGCTCGTAGGAGCATGCCAGCCAAGCAGGGTCAAAATGACCTTCGTAAAAAGGCAAACATGATGCACCAGACTCTGGAAAAATGCTCGGGACGCTATCGGGAGAAATTCCGGTGAAATACGTAGCTGTGTTAAAGCAATTTTTTTTTTTAAAAAAGAGCTCAACAATTCGGCAAACCCTTACGCATTAAAACTTGGGAGACGTCCTTGATATTGCGTAAGGACTCGAACGTATGATCATGGTGAGCCTTGATGTAATGTTCGGGTAGCAACCGGGTATGAAACGCAAGTGTAAACTTGCCTGTTTCAAGATGACTCGGTTAATAATAAAGAGCCAGTTTAATAAGATACTTGGCAATTGAAGTCATTCGGGTAACAACCGGTTTAATAAGACACTCGGTTAAGTTACCTGAACATCGAAGAAGCCAGTTTAATAAGATACTTGGCAATTGAAGTCATTCGGGTAACAACCGGTTTAATAAGACACTCAGTTAAGTTACCCGAACCTCGAAGAAGCCAGTTTAATAAGACACTTGGCAATTGAAGTCATTCGGGTAATAACCGGTTTAATAAGATACTCGGTTAAGTTACCCAAACATCAGCCAGTTTAATACATCACTCGGTAACAATCAGCAATAAACAGATCAAGACCATTCAATTCAAAATAAAATAAAATTTTATTGCTCCTAAAAGAATGGTTACAGATCAAAGAGTGGTTCTTTACAAGTAAAAAATAAATCAGAATTTTCTACAGTTCTATAAAATTAAGGTTACGAGGATTTCGAGCCTTTGCCAATACTCGGATCTAGCACTATGTCATACTCATGAAGCAGGCTCTCATTAGACGGCCAAGCAATATTGTCGACAATATCATCCCTCCACTGGCTGTAATCTTCACCCGGGACTGGCCCGACATCTGGGACTACACCCTCAACAGACTATTGACTTGCATAAAAGGTCGAGAGAGAATGCTCAGACAGAATCTCAAAATGCATGGGATGAGGCTCTTTGCCTTGACTACGACAGTAGGCTCTCCATTCCTTCATCTGAATCCGAAGAGACTCCAAGAACCGGTCCACGTGATGTTTGATTGACAGCTCCCAATTAGCTCGAGCTTTCTCGGTCGTCCTATTCTTAACTTTGAAGAACTCGCCAACCGAAACTAGCCCACGTTGAAATTCCCGAAGAAGTAGGACATCATAAGCAGGGGATCTTTTAAAACGATCCACCCCTTGGACTTCAAGTTCCAACCTGGCCTCTCGGGATATGGATTCAATTGTCAGCACTTGGCGCTCCAGATCTTCGATTTTTTGGTCATACGCCGACCTCAACTGCTCCGCCTCCTGCTCGGCTTTAAGCATGGATTCTTCAGCATAAGATAGAAGATTTTAAAGTGATGCAACCTTCTCTTCTGCCAAAGATGCCTTCTCCTCGGCTTCAATATGATTCGCCAGACAATGGTCGGTGAATATCTTTACAGAACCGACCTCCTGCTGATAAGCTTCTTCAACTCGAACACGACCTTCCTCACTCGCCTTCAACTGAGCCTCCAGATGCCTTATTCGATCAGCTTGATGTTGCTGCGTCTGAACTAACTCAGTAAATTCGGCCACCATCTGCGAAGAGGTATATTCAGAAATCTGACAGAAGCAAAACAATAGAGGAGTCGTATTTAACTTACATAAGATGCACTGTTGAAAACATTTGAAGACGTTCGGTCAGGGAACCATCCCGAAAGCCTCCCCAGCAGTCTTCCCCGATAAAAACCTGATTGGATGACATCTCCTATAGCATATCCTGGGGAGAAAGGAATAAAAGAACCACCGAGGATTTAGCTCCCATATTTCCAAACTTAGGGGCAGAAGAAGCCCTGTTCGGTTCTAAGGATGGAGAAAGATTTGAAGGAACCCCCGAAGGTTCAGCCCCCATATCTCCAACCTAGGGGGTAGAAGAAGCCCTACTCGATCCTGAAGCTGCCGTATCTACTGATGCTGCAACGCCAACACTCGGGGCAATCTCATCCGTAACATCTTCATCACTGGAGTCGATAAATGAGACTACCCAATGAACTTTGAGAGGACGAGATGGCAAATTAACTACCTTTCGCTTCTCACCCCGAGAACGATGGAAGTTAAGGTTAACAGCAGGATCTTCTGCAGATCATCTCAAAAGGACTCGAAGAATTTGACGCTCACAGGCACTTGATCAGTAAAAATCTCACCACCATCGCCAGTTTCAAACCGCCCAACAGGCTCTTCACCCGAACCTTCATATTGCCTCTCCCTATTAACAGGCAGTTGGGTGTCAGTTGGCTCACTTTGGCCACTCGGACCAGCATAATCGTGATTAGAAGGCTGAGCACCCTGATGAACGTACTCGGGGATCTGTTCCTCAGCAATGTCGGTTTCCTCATCAGACTCGGGTGGAGCAATACCTTCATCGCCCTGACGGGAAGCTTCTTTTCTACTCGCTTGCAGAATCGCCTTCACCTGGCGAGCCTGAAGATCGCTGACGACGTCCGTATCGAACACTAAAAAAAAAGAAGATTCATGTTAGAAAAGAAAATAAAAAGCAAAAAAATACAATAGAAAGGGCGCTGGGTCACTTACATCGCCTGAGATGGCCCAAAATCTGTCTGAAGAAGCCGAGCTTTATCAAACCCTCCTCTTTAAAAAGGTAGCTCTTGCTTCTCTTCTCTAGAGTACGAACAGCCGCCCGAGTCAGCCTCTTCAGCTCAGAATCATTATAATCAATTATTTTTCTGTTCCACACTTCGGGTGAACAGAAGAAACGGGGAACACACAACACCGTTCGGGAATCCCCAGATCCAACAGTGACGTTGAGCCCGAGAGCCCCTCCAGCAAAAAACCAACTGTTCTTCCAAAATTTGTTGGATGTAGGGAATCCCCATACGAAACCCTTCTTTTTTGGGTCATCAGAGGTGTCGACCTCCCGATTCACTTTTGCTCTTTTGGGTACCTAGCCGTCCGATGAAGTAGATGCAAGAAAAAATGTCCCCGTCTTGCTAACCTGCCTCAGCGTAAAGAAAATGCCTAATTTCATTTGGGAAAGGTGGCGAAAGGTTCATTCTACTGAACATATGCCACATGCACATCAGGACTTTATAACTATTCGGGGCCAACTGAGCAGGGGCTATCCCTGCTTCAGCCAAAAACAAGGCAATAAATGGTTGAAAGGGAAGTGTGACACCACATCATAGCATTGATTCATAAACCGTAACCATACCCTCAGAAGGATTCCATACGGCTCTATCCCCCGCAAGAACCAAAGTAACCGAGTCAGGCAAGTCGAATCGGGAGTGTTATTTTTCTATTTCAGCTGGCCCGACCACATTCGGCTCAGTATCAAAGCCACTCGGGCGAGTATCAGAAAACGAAAGACGAGACGCCCTGTACACCTCATCAACATCACCCTCATTGACAGTCTGTTCCCTGATCTGAACGCTGCTCGAGCCGTGCTTGTATACCTCACTTCTGCTCTGATGTTTACCCATCCTTCGAAAAGATACACTGTGATCAGCAATATCAGAATCAGAACTAGATGGAGAACTCGATACAGGGCTGAAAGTGACGTCAGGGTGAAGCCCAGAAACATCAACCTCTAAGAATGGAGGCTCATCTATTGGGATATCCCCCAGTAATCGTTTAATGCAAGAAACTAACTGGAAATCCCCACGTTTTAATGCATCAAAAGCGATTTTAAAGAGAAGATGGCGGGAAGATGGCTCCATTAAAACTAAACTTGAATTAAGATTGATGCAAGATCTTCAAACGGAGAATCGCGAACTTCTGGATAAAGAAATCTGGGTTTAAAGAAATTTCAGCTGAAAATTGTTGAGAATAAACCAACGATGTCTCTCAGCGAAGAATTTAAAAAGGAGATGGCACGAAACCCTAGGATTTCAAGAAAAAAAAAACTTATGATGAAACTTGATGACGTAGGTGGCGTTTGAGGAGACACAAAAATCATTTTTCATAAATGATATTGAAAAACGAAGAGACGAGGGACACGTGTCAAAACAGGAAGTAGCCCTCGACCGTCAGAACTTCAAAACGTCGCCATCATTTAAGATCTCACGTGATGAAGCGAAGCGAATCGAAATTACAGGGTCACCGTTAAGACACGCCATTATGACAAAACGGCTATTCTGACGAGTAAACATTAAGGTAATTAAAATACTCTTGCCCGAAATGAATTTACTCGGCAAAAATATTTTAAGGGGGTATTGTCGTATGTGAATTTTACCAAGCATATATGTCATCGACATGAAGGAGAAAATTGCCAGGTGGACCCCCAAATAGGCACTCAGGAAATATCCTACGAGGCATCATTAAAGAGAAGAAAACCTGAGTAAACCAGTAGCATGGCAAGACCTACTCGGGATCAACTAAATTACTCCAAATCAATTAAAAGTACTTGGGGTAGACAAGAAAGCATCTTCACTCGGGCTCAAACAGCGCCACTCGAGACCGACAAGTTTTATTCTTACTCGGGATAAATGAGAAAACCGAATAATAAAACTTAGTGCTTAGTTTATACGGATTAAGTCATTAAATACACGAAGATAGCCATCATGAAGGAATCCCAAAGAGAACAGAATACTGAGCTAGAAGAATCCTCAATCAGGAAACAACTTGATTTCGCTACAAAGACTACATTCTTATAAGAAAACAAGTCCAAATAAAACCGCACTACTAGAATCTCACTCGATTTCCATAAGAGACTCCGAAACAGGAAAGAAGACGAATCAACCTCAAACAAGTAACCGAATCACAATTAAATACAAAGATCCTGTATTACTTGTACAAAGCAGATTAGGGTTCTATAAACATATAAATAGACCCATAATCTAGTCCAGAAAAGATATAGGCAATATAGCATACACAACAAGCAAGCGGAAAAATATAGAGAGAAGAAAGAGAGATCAAGAGCTTGTAAACATCATATTTTCATAGTGGATTTTGGCTTGGTAGATCCTTCAACCACCCGTGGACGTTACTCCGGTCATCGGAGTTTTACCACGTAAAACTTGTGTCTTCGTCACTCTCTCTGAATCTCTTTCTCTTTGAATTAATAGCCGAAATCCAATCCTTGTTGGTTTTTCTGATACAATTCAGAAATCGACTTCAACAGGTTTATTAAATCTGAGACACTTGGAAGAACAACAAAAGATGCCTATTAAGTAGTAATTCGGAAAACAAGAAGGCATTAATACACCTTAATTATTTACAAGAAGTTTTCATGTGTTTGCACATATACACACGGGGTTATTTACTCAGGACCGGTTCCCATTTCGAGTCGTTGAGACACAGCTCTCATCGGAGGTCGAGATTCCGGATTGAAATGTAAGCATGAGAGAGCAATATTCAACATTAAAGACAATTCATGTGTAAGTTTTGGAGTTAAAGGAGGCGAGAGGCAGGGATCCAACATGGTTTTCAAGTCTACACTTCGATCACGTAACGAATTTATATCACTTATGAGTTCTCCTGGGTGTCTTCCCATTAGAATTTCTAGCACCAATACACCGAAGCTATAAACATCACATTTTTGGGTTACTGACATAGTGTATGCAAGCTCTGCAATAACATAAACAGAACTGATTTCAGGAAATACTCAATTGTTTACTATGTTCCAAAATATTAAATATCAATGTTTTCAAATGCAGGACAAAACCTGAAAAGGAGTAAAAATTTACCTGGAGCAATGTAGCCATACGTGCCTGCAGCTGCTGTCCAATTAGATGAATCAGGCTTTAGAAACTTTGCAGTGCCGAAATCTGAAACGTGAGCCTCCATGTCAGTGTCCAGCAGAACATTTTTGCTTGAAATGTCGCGATGAATAACAGGTGGTACACGATCGTGATGCATATAAGATAAAGCATGAGCAACCCCTTTAATAACTTTACTCCTTTTCTCCCAGTCCAATTCTTTCGCTTCCTTTTCATTGCTCAAGATTTCGGCTAAGCTTCCCTTTTCCATGAACTCGTAAACCAAAAATGTATGCCTACCTTGAGAGCAGAATCCATGGAGCTTCACAATGTGTCGATGCCTGAGTTCCGTTAGTGCTGCTACTTCATTGCAGAAACTCTTTATGCTGTCAATTTCCAAGTCATTGGCCACAGAATTCATCATTTTTATTGCAAAAACATTTCCATCTTCGATTTCTGCTTTGTAAACTTTTCCTGATCCTCCAACCCCAATGCAGTACATTTGATCAAAGTTGTTTGTAGCTTTAACAATGTCTTCATACACAATTTTCCCATTAAAATACCACAACGAGAATGATTTTTTTTCTCCTCTTGAATTATACCCATCTTTCGACACTTTTCTTAGATTTCTCCGGCGGATGAGTAGAAAAATCCCAACAAGTACAAATGAAAGAAAAAAAGCACTTGCTATAGGAACAACAATAAGAACAAGAAGTCTGTTTTTCTTACTTCCACTACCTTTTCCTGTGGACGAGACATCGTTGCAGGGTCTCAATCCTCGGGTTTCACCACATAAATCTTTGTTGTTGGCAAAAGCATCCGAATTGGGTGAAGAGAAGACAGAGCTATCTGGAAGTGGACCCTCTAACCTGTTATGTGAAAGGTTGATGGACTGTAAGCTCACCATGTTGCTAAGGGCTGCAGGAATTGTACCGGTGAGATTATTGTGGGACAAGTTCAAGTTTTCTAATCTTGTAAGCTTCGCAAACTGGCTCGGTATCTCTCCAGAAAGTGAATTATAACTGAAATCTAGTGCTTGTAAAGCAACAAGGTTACCAATTTCATAAGAAATTGTACCGTTTATTTGGTTGTGGCTCAAATTCAAATTCTGCAGATTGTTGCAGTCCTCAATTTGATATGGAATTCCTCCACTTAGCCTGTTCCTTGAAAGGTCTAGTGACCCCAAATCGGACAGTCTTCCGATTCCTGCAAATATCTGACCTGAAATGTTGTTATTTTCCAGGCTCAAGAAGGAAAGCTTTTTCAAATTTCCAATTTGTTCCGGTAACTTTCCTGAAAGTTGGTTTGAAGACAGATCAAGCTCTACAAGTTCGCTCAATGAAGAGATCTCATCCGGAATTCTACCACCTATCGAATTCCCAGCGATTTTCAGCAGTGTCAATTTCTGACATTCTCCCCATTTTGGTGAGAACTCACCCTGCAATTTATTGTAACTTAAGTCCATATAAGTGAGATTCGGATACACACCAAAGTCTCGGTCTAGAATTCCAGTGAGTTGGTTATATTCAAGCCGAACCCTGTACAATGATGGGCAGTCTCTCAGGCTTACCGGAACAGAGCCAGTGAAACTGTTGAAAGATGCGCTGAAATTGACAAGCTTTCCTCCTCGACACACTTGTTGCGGTAAATGGCCAGAGAAATTGTTCTCAGCTAGATGAAGAACAGTTAGTGATGAAAGAGTTCCAAGCTCTTCAGGAACTAAACCAGTTAATTTGTTAGCAAACAAGCGCACATCAGTTAGGTTGCTCATAGTGCCAATATTTGCAGGAATCTGTCCTGTAAGTTGGTTAACTGGGACACGTAGAATGGACAAACTACTCAAATTACCCAAAGATGCAGGGATAGGACCTGTTAGAAAATTCCCATCTAGAGCTATCAGAGTCAGCAATTTTGAGTTCCCTATCTCTTCAGGAATTCGGCCGCCAAGCTGATTTTCCTGGAGAAGAAATTTTTTGAGACCAATAAGACCAGTCCTGGACTGACCAGTTCCATCAGGAAACAAACGGGCGTCTATTTCACCCACTATATTGTTTCGCGAAATATCAAGTTCGTAAACTTGAGTAAGATTAGCTAGAGAAAGAGGCAGAGTTCCATTTAGATCATTTGTGGAAAGATCAAGGAACTGGAGTTTCGAAAGCAAGCCAATGTTACTTGGAACTGAGCCCGAAAGTTTGTTTGTCTTGAGGTCAAGCCGTAGCAGGTTCAGGAATGAAGAGAAATCCAAATTCTGAAGAGTACCTGTTAAACCTGTGAATGACAGGTTTATTTCAGTCACAGTTCCTGCATCATTACAAGATATTCCGCGCCACCGGCAAGGACTTGCAGTGGTTGAATTTGATTGGGCTGGAATCACCCACGACTCGAAAATTGATTGGTTTTCGAAACTTTCTTTCCATTTCAATAAGGCTTCTGTTTCTGATAATGAATTTGCCTTCCAGGAAAATAGCAACAGCATACAGGCAACATACAGATACAGAGCAGGTAAACTGTATTTGCCTTGATTGGCCATTGTTTAGGATTTTGTCCTTATGTTTTTGATGGTTGAATTTCCTTTATATGTCTGTTTTATTTTCTTTTGTGTCTGGGGCTGCCTTTTGAAATACATATAAATGTCAGCAAAGAAAATTACTTCAACGAGCCAACTGTATATCCAAAAAAAAAAAAAAAAAGTAAATAAAGCAAAGTATATTAATTTTTTCTTTTTAAGTGAATACATCTTCTAATGAGTTACAATTGGTCTAATAATATGTCCATATTAATGAGATTGTTAGTCGAATCGAAAAAGACTCAATAATATCGATAGTTATCTCACATCACAGTGATGCAGGCGTATTATAGGCAAGCCGCTGAATTTTAAAAAGAGGTTTCTAGAACTCGACCTTTCAGCAAAAGAAATTAAATGGAGTTTAAAAAGAATCCAATTAGTTATAAAAGTCTTTGTTTGACTTAAACAAAACTACAAATAATTAAATACCACGTCAAACAAGAATTTGGTATAAATGTCCAGCTGTGAAACAAGTATTCTAGGCATAATTGGTTTTTCTCGGTCAAACAATCATTTTCTTTTGAAGAAAAAAGTGTACGGTTGGAATTTTAGCTCGTAATAAACCATTAATCACTAAAATTTAAATATATAAATATCTATTTCCCATCAAAACTACCACAAAAATAAAATAAAATTTGATAAGGCCAGTTTAATTGGTTGGAATCAGAGAAGAAAATATAGACATTGTAATACAAATATTTTTCATATTTTGAATAATTAATAAAAAAAATGTTATTGAATATTCGAATATTTTGAGGATATTACAATATTTTCAATATTTCCAAAAAATTTGTAGAAATTTAAGCTCATCAATATTTACTTGATTATTACTTCCTTGGTTGGGATATTCTATTATTCAGTCCCTTACACCGGAAATATTGCAATCTGAAAAAACAATAGGAATCACCGGTGTGAACAATGGACTTTGGGTGGATTATTTGTCTTTTAAAAGAAAAGATTAGCAAATGGAATTTGTTTTGTGTGGATCAAGAAGCAATAGAAAGTCAAACCACTTGCAAAAATTGAACCAGTCTCCGTGAGAAAATTGATTTGCAAATGTGCTTGTCTGCCTTGTCATATGATAACACAAGTAGTTAAAATTTGAAAGTAAAAAAAAAATGTCAAATATTTGTTTAATTAATTTTTTTATTTTAAAATATGACACCAATAAAACTGGATTCACTACACTTCACAATTTAATAAATAATAGTAAGATCCGAAACTCTATCGCATAAAGTGTAAGGAAGAGAATATTTGGTTGGAGTTTGAGTTATTTGACAACACATCAAATGTCCAACTTCTCTAACTCTTAGAGTTAATAAAATAAGGGTAACAACTAAAATTTTATTAAAAATGAAAAAAAATTATTACATTTATTATTTTAATCAATACAGTAAATATATATTTGTAATTAATGATTTTTCCATTTTAATAAACTTTCCGTTATTAACAACACTACCCATAAAATAAACATGTTCTCACCGGTTGGTAGGTGAAGACAGTCAACAAGCAGCAACAAATGTCTTTTTCCGCTCTCTTGGGATTGTTTTGCAGGACGACCTGGGTATAAGGATGGAAAAGTGTTGGGCCTATATGTGTGGCTCCAGTCCATGGGGAGCCCAAATTCATACAGGTTTACTTAACACTTGATATAAATTTATGATGTGTGTGCGAGTGAAGCAAGAAATTGAAAAAGAAAAAAGAGTGCTTTGTTTGTGTGAGTAGCAACTTGGTGGCTTTCTTGATTGTCCCTTGGTGATTTGGTTGTGTGCGTGACAATTGGTGTGAGCTTAAACAAAACAGCTTGTTGCCGTTGTTGGCTTCTTGCATAGTTGCATGCGGGCTTGGTTAAGGTGTGGTCAAGTGTTATTTTGTTGTGTGAGCAAATGCAAGTGAGAGACTTTAGTAGCTTGGCGGCTTAGTTTTGGAAGTCACGGCTTGGTCTTGGTAGTGTGTAATGGTGTGTTCTTTTTGAGTGAGGCAAACCGGTGTGTGTTGCCATTGATTTAAAGCAAGGTGTATGCGGCACTTAAGGTGTGAGTGAAATGCAAACCCGTGCAACCGAGACATTGATAAGATTTTTTAAGGTGATTTTGGTTTCCTTTTGGGATTAATTTATAACGGTGGTTTCCTACTTGTAAGTTTTCTCAATTGTTGATTGAGATTTTATTTGTAGTGATTATTTTCTAGAGTTTATATTTAAAACTAGAAAGTGTTGTTACTAGGTTTTTTCGTAGATTGTGTCTTTCTCAAGAGTCTTGATATGTGACATTATTAATCAGCTACTTTGATTATAGTGGAAGTTATAATTTCGGAGTTTGGTCCATGGAGGTAGGTATATTAATTGAACCATGTAATTTTTGGTATTTTTGTTTTTATTGATTATTTTGTGTGTTTGAGCGTTGAGTTTGTTATTTTGTTATCATATCCCAACAGGTGTTTTGGGGACAATTTTCATGACATTAAGGATGGCAAAATTATCTATCATTATGAATATCATAAGAATCCACTTCATTTAAGAATCCATTTCATTTAAGATGAGATTGATACTATTATATCAGGGTGGATGTGATCCTAATATCATTTTATTTGTGGGATAGGAATGGAGATAGTCCATGGATATCCGCCTCACCATCTCAATTATCACTTTTAATATTTTATAAATATAATATTTATTACATAATTTTTACCCTAATTATATATTAAATAAAAATTCTCACCAAAAACGAAAAAGCTAGTTTATAAAATAAGAATTAAGAAGCCGTTGACCAAACATGAGACCACCGAGTAAAATTTTAAAATTCAATATTTCTTTTTATCCGATTTGGGGATAGATGGATATCCCTATCAGAAATCACGGATTCCCTGAATCCATCCCGCTTACTTAGAATAAGGGAAGGAGGCGAAGTCAGAATTTCAAATTTAGACCCAGTTTGAAATTGCTTCCCAACTGCTTTTGGGGCGAAATATGATTTCAGGCCAATGATACGATGTTTATTAAAGTAGGGAAGTACTTTTGATCACTTTTAGCTTCTCCCAACAGAGTTTTTGAGAAGTTACAAATACATACTTTTGGAAATCAGCTTCCTCGGAAAGCAGATTCCAAAACGCACTACAATGTTTTGTTTAATGATTTTTTAAAGGAATATTATCATTTCCCTCCCTTGTAGTTTGACATATTAGTAACTTTACCCTCTCTAGTTCTAAAAATGGTTGGTATTCCCAATGAAAACCAAAATATTCAAAGTTTTGCCCCTTCCGTCAGGATTTTCATAAAAAAATTTGATTTTAAAGTCAAAACGTAGTCACAAGACAATTTTACCCTTAAACTTAGAAGTAAAAAAGGGAAATTATCATTCCCCCCCCCCCCCCCCCCCCCCCCCCCCCCCCCTAAGGTTTGTCATATTAGATAAACTAGTCCATCTAATTTCAATAATAGTTGATCAACCCCATGAAACCCAAATTATTGGTTATTTTGCCCCTTCTGTCAAGTTTTCCAGCCAAAATCCGTTTGACCCTTAATTAATAAATAAAAAAAATCTCCATCAAGGACTGATCAATGGACCTTAAGGTTAATAGCCACAAGCTCTAACCAGCTAAGCTACTACATTTCAGTGTTGAAGGTTTGTTGATTTAAATGAATATATATATATATAAAATTTGTTTAAAATAATTTAAATCTGTTTATTTAATTTAAAATAAAATTATATGTAATTTAAAATAAACACATATTAATGAAAATGAAAAAGAAAAAGAAAAAGAAAATAATAAAACAAAAGGAAAACAAATTAAAAAAAAAGGAAATTAGTATTATTCTTTCTTTCTTTCTTTTTGAATTTTTTCCCTTTCATTTTTTGTGCTTTGATTTTATTTTTTATCAAATTGAAATAATATATTTTTTGAAAAGGAAAAAAATTCAAAAAGAAAAAGAAAAAAAAATATTGTCTTTGAATTTCTGAATTTTCTGGTTTTCCTTTTGTTTTCTTTTTTTCTTTTTCTTTTTCATAAATCTATTTTATATATTATTATTAAATATAAGTTTATTTTAAATTATATAAATAGATATAAATAATTTAGTGCTTGTGACTATTAACCTCAAGGTCCAAAGTTCAATTCCTAATGGAGGCGTTTTTCTTATTTAATTAATGGTCAAACAGAATTTGGATGGAAAACTTGATAGAAAGGGTAAAATGACCAATAGTTTGGGTTTTAGGGAGTTGACTGACTATTATTGAAACTAGAGGGATTATTTTATCTAATATGACAAACCTCAGGGGGGGGGGGGATGATAATTTTTTATTAATTTTGATTTACCTTTTGCCATATTACCATTCCAGTTTAACGGTCAACGAAGGATTTAACGATTTTTTTATGGTAAAGGGAAAAACTTAGAATATTTTTGTTTTTAAAGGGAAGATCAACCATTTATAAAACTATAGGGGGTAACGTTACTAATATGTCAAACTATGTGGGGGATAATGATAATATCCTTTTTTGAAACTTTCTATTTTATCCTTCTCTTTTCACCAAATTTTCCCAAATAAACCATTCGACCTTCTAGTCTATCAATGCACAGAGAACTCGCTCATCAGATCCAGACCTCTTCGAAGCGACACCACCCTCATTTTTGTCGCCTCCTATCCGCGACGACACATTTTCTCAGGTGATCCCCTCTTCTCATCTCTATCTCTCACTTCCTATTATCTCTCTCTTATAGAAACTCTCAAAGATGTAGAAAGTGAATATCTTATTTTTGTCTCTTTCAATGTCAAAAATTAAAAATTGAATCGAAATCCCTTTTTTCTTTTATTTTCTTTTGCTTAGTGAAGTCGTATATTTTTTTGATTTATTCATAATTGTTTTGTTTGTTTGTTTGTTTTTTTATTTTAGAGTTTTAGAATGCCTTAATGTTTCTTAAATAGAATCATATTTAGATTTTGGGGGGGGGGGGGGGGGTTTCTGTCTAGATTTCTCGTTTTTGTTTGGTTATTTTTTAGATTTGTGTGGAGATGGTGGATGTAGATACTCTAGGGGACGCGGTTCCTCAGAAGGTAGCTGGAGGAGTTAGGTTGTATGGTTTGTTATGGTGGTGGTAGGGTGGCAGTGACGACGGCGGTGGTGTTTGGTTATGGTTTTTAGCATCTTATGCTACTTGATTGTTATTGCAATTCGAGTTCTCTTATCTTTTTTTGATTGCTTCGGTTTCCTGTCTTTTTGATCTCTGGTTTTGTTCGTCATGTGTCACAAAAAAATAGATGAATGAAATGAAATTATTGTTCAATTGAGGGCTGATGTCTTCTTTCTATATTGTTTATCACCCATGAAAAATATTATGGTCTGATGTCTTCTTCAATTCGTGTTGTTTTTTTGTAGCAAAATTGAGGTTTGATATCTTCTTCTTGTTTATCACCCATAAACAAAACATATATTTCAACCTTATTGAAAATTATGTTCCAAACTTGTTGGATTCACATTTAGACAAAAAGCGCATGTAAATAAATGGTTTTTTTTTCTTTCATTTATTCAAGTATTTTGGATGTTAAGTGAGAGGTCACCTTGATTTTTTTTTTATGACAATTGACACTTGATTCTTATCTGTCATCATAAGAAAATAAAAATGAAAAGCAAAGGCAATTGTAGTTTGAAGTTGTGGACTAGTCACATAGTCACACTATTATATATAATTCTATTATTTTTGTAAAAAATGAGGATAGTTTGATACATAAGTCCGCCTTTGAGCTCCCTAATTAAGGAATTCTGAGCTAATATTTATTATGTATAACCCTTCTAATTCTAATAAAAAATTATACAAAAGAAGAATGCTATATCTTAGACGTGCCCATTTTTTCAACACTAATGTTATGTTATTCCAGTAAACTTTTATGTTATACTCATTAACAGAGAAGACCTTAGTGGATTGTCAATAATAATATTATATTATGTAAAACATTAATATAATTGGCCTCTATAATTGGTTTCACTTTCGAGCTATCCAAGGTTATTTTCTAATTTCCGTTCTCTTAATTTCGTTTTCTGTATGTGTAATATGTGTCTGTTTTAAGGGTTTGATTTTCAATTGGATTTTGGGCATTTTTGATTAACGATTAATAATCGTTTACTGAAAGTTGAGGATCCCTCCATCCTTACACTTCTGCTTCTATGGCTGCTCCGCTGTGAGTAACAATCCATTTTCTCTACTTTATTTTGTAATTTATTTTGGGGATGATTGATTGTATCTTTTTGTCTTGCTCTGTTTTCTATCTTTGATGTTTCTGTCTCTGCTTGTTGTCATGTGGTGTGCCCTGTATTGTGTGCTTTGGTTTCATGTTGGGGCTTGCGTTGCTTGTTTTTGCTGTTGGGCCTCAGGTGGTTCCGTAGTGTTTGTTCCGGTCTTGCTTAGTTGCTGGCCTTGTTGTTTTGCCTATGTTAATAAAATCTATTGTTTACAAAATTCATATGAGAGAATGAATTCCAAATGACCCTGTAAAACCAGATGTCATCGTTGCATATTTGTATAATATAGGAGATTCAATACTTGTTTCAAATGCACTTGTTATTGCCAACTAAAATTTTGGAATTACAACAATTGCACATACAATACAAAAATCTTCAATTATCAATTTACTAGTTTACATGTAAGTATTTATTTATATCAGACTTGTAGAAATAAATAAATAAATAAATAAATAAGCTTCCCATCAATATTGTTATTGTCTTGTCTTCAAACCCCAAAAGGGATTTATTGCTGCACTGCCTACATCCAAATCTGGAGTTCCATGTCCAAAAACTTGAATTGCTATTCTGTCCCACTTGTAATGTATGCTAATGAATGCTAGATTGCACATCTGGATCATTGCACAACTAGAAAATCTCACTAGCAACCAGCCAAGAGATTTGGCTGCTACTATTAGTATCAGCTCTTTCGATCGAGCCCATTGCATTGACTACAACAATGCACAAAATCCAGCCACTATCTTTTGTACAAAATGCACAAAATCAACTGGTTTTGATGGTGTATCCTCACTTTGGTGTCTAAGGTGAAGCTGCACATGTTGAAGAAATGTCAGTAAATTATGAGGAGTATACAAAAGCACCCTGCACAAGATTTCATTAATTTTTTGTATGGTGTCTCTATAATTTTGGTGGTTCTGTAGTTTTTGTTCCCAAAATTGCTTTGTATTGTGTCTCTATAATTTTTTATTTATAGGATTGTAGATAATTAATTATAGATTTGGGACAAGTCCGGGAATGAATTAATATAACTAATTAATGGAGTTTCAGTTGTGTATAAAATCTTCAAGGTATTTTGTTTACATTGCTATATGTTTTGTTATTTATTACTTGATTGTTGTGCTCCACCTCAAACTCAAGCACCCAATTAATGGAGTGCTTTTTTTTACTTATTTATTACTTAATTAATGGAGTTTCAAGTTAATGAAAAAATGGAGGTTAATGCACATGAAGAAGATGGTTCGGGAAGACGAGAAATGAAAATGTTAAAAAATGTAATTGCACAAAGTTTAATGAGTGCACACACTTAGCTATTATTTACAATTATTCGTACGAAAAAACTCATGTAAAATGTTCCATAAAGTTATGTTTGATAGTTTTCGTTTATATAATATATCATTTTGGGTTTGAATAATTAATATAAATTTTTCAATGATATTTGTTTGGTATATTGTACAAATTTATACAATAAATGTTCTATGATTATACCATAACCGTACAAAATTGTTTGGCCTTATATTGCCCACTTAACACTAAACACAAATAAACAATGAAAATACAAAACCATTTAGATGTGTATGTTCTTTAGTAATTTTAAACACTCACATCAATTTTTACTTCAGTTTACCAAACACATTGAAATTGCTTTTAGTTCTCAATTCTCACAGCACTTTTGAAAATTAGAATAAAAGTAGAATAAAAGAGAAATAAAGAAATAAAGAAATAAAGTAGAATAAAAAAAGAAATAAAAAAATAAAGTACTAACACTTAACACTAAACATAAATAAATAATGAAAATACAACACCATTTAGATGTCTATGTTCTTTAGTAATTTTAAACACTCACATCATTTTTTATTTCAGTTTAACAAAACACATTGAAATTGCTTTTAGTTCTCAATTCTCACAGCACTTTTGAAAATTAGAATAAAAGAGAAATAAAGAAATAAAGTAGAATAAAAAAAGAAATAAAGAAATAAAGTAGAATAAAAAAAGAATTAAAGTACTAACACTTAACACTAAATACAAATAAACAATGAAAATACAACACCATTTAGATGTGTATGTTCTTTAGTAATTTTAAACACTCACATCATTTCTTACTTCAGTTTACCAAATACATTGAAATTGTTTTTAGTTCTCAATTCTCAGAGCACTTTTGAAAATTAGTTTACTAAACACTCAGCTGATTCTTCCTACAGTAATTCTAAAAGCAATTCCCTTCACAATAATTCCAAAAGCACCTCTCCCCACAACACAACAATACCAAACTGACCCTTAATCAAGTTTGGGTGTGAGGGTCAACCGATAAAATTTTCATTTTGTAAAAAGTAAATTAAATTTTAGGACTAAAAGGAAATTTTCATTTGCAATCACAGTTCCTGCCTCATCACAAGATATTCCGCGGCATCGGAAAGGGCTTGCAGTGGTAGAATTTGATTGAGCTGGAATCATCCATGACTCGAAAATCGATTGGTTTTCGAAACTTCCCTTCCATTTCAATGAGGTTTCTGTTTCTGATAATGAATTTAATTTGCTTTCCAGGAAATTAGCAACAGCATATAGGCAACAACCGGAGCAGGTAAATTGTATTTGTGTTGACTGGCCATTGTTCAAGAACTTTTCTTTCTTCTGTTTTTGATGGTTGAATTTCTTTTATGTCTTGATGTCTCGTGGTTTGATCTTTGACTTTGGTTCGTTATTCAAAATACACAAAATCTTTTAGTCCCATCCTATTTCATCCAATCCACTACAATATAATCCTGAAAATAATTCTATCCAATCCCACTTAAAAAATAAGCCTTAACTGTAACCTCTTAAAAAAAAATCAAACAAACAAAGGAGGCACTCCTCACTAGTGTGAACAATAGATTTTGGGTGGATTAAGATGCTATAGAAAGTAACCGCTTGCAAAATTGAACTATTATCTATAGTGTGAAAATTGATTCTAAAATCCAAAGGTGTTAAGAGAAAAAAAAAAACCCCTCATTCCTTAGAACATGTGGTAGTGCACCTCCCTTTATTCGACCCTTCCATGTTGGCGGTGACATGTTCAAATCTTACCATGTGCATTTCGCAACTATGTATGAAGAGTTTTTACCGATTTGTAGAAATATCCATACCGTACATGTATTGTCTCCGATTTTGATAAGTCCCGACAATCCTATTTTAATAGTTGTAATACATAAAAAAAAATATTAAAAAAAAATAGTTAATATTTCTAGAATAAAATTTACTATTTTAAGTTTCCAACTATTCTCCATTTTACAATTTTAAAAAATAAAATATTATTATTTTACTTTATAAATAATTTTTCACTTCCTTTGATAATTTTTTTCTCTTAATTATTAAAAATAATAATTTACACATTTATAATTAATTCACATCCGAAATTTTCTAACTTTTTTTATAATTAGTCACACCCATCATAATTTTAATATCCCCAGGCTTTTTCAAGGAGGGTCGTCTAGTATATGTAATGTTTTAGTAGATTTTGTTAGTTTCCAAATGGCTATCATATTACTAGTGTTTAGAACTTTTAAATTTTAATCTTATTTTTATTGGTTTTATTTTGGTTTTTAATGTACTTGGTTTTGTTATATTTTTTTAAAGGATGTTGTTTTTCTTTGGGTTGTAATATTTTAATTTAAAGATGTTAATATTATTATTTTATTTTACTGAATTATCTAGAGTTAATTATTATATTAAATTTTATTTACATATAGAAATTGATGCTTTGAAAGCATTTATTTTAAAATAAAATACTTATTAGTTCATTAATTGAATGAATGTAAGAATAAAAAAATTATTAATAAAAAATATATATTCAATAATATACTTAATAGAAAGATATCAATGAGATCTTTCTAATGGTATAATTTTTATAGTAATTAGATTTATAAATAAAAAGTTTCTAATAAATTAAGTGAGTTTAGTTAAAATTTTAAAAAGAACATAGGTGGAATTGAGATTGTGAGAATAATGAGTAAATGGTAAGAGTTTGAATAAATAAAATTGTAATAGTAATGAAAATTTATCTTGGAGGCAAGAAAGTTCTTTGGCAATTCAAATCTAAATGTGACAGTATTGACTTCATTAATAATAAGTTTTATTGGGATTACTGTTTCTTAACAATAGAGAGTGGTCAATGGAGGCTACTCATTTGCCTAAACTGGTGTGGATAAATGATGCAGTGAAAATGTAAAAGAAAATAGACCGACGTCAATATTCTGTGAGAACTAGAATCCACTAGAAATAAAAGAGAAATCTCTTAAAATTTTATTAAATAAAAGCTAATGAGCCTTTCGGCTTACAAGACTATTTAAAGTGAAAAAACTCTAACCTGAATCCTTGTTGGACAAGAAACGGTATTACATATCAAAAGCTATAAAAAATAGCGAAATCATGAAAGTTGCGGAAATAAAATATACTAACGATCATAAACAGGCCATAATTAACGGCAGACGATTCTGGTTTGTCAAATTCTGCGATTTTCGTGCCTAAATGATGAAATTTGACCGAAAAAGGTCTTGCCTCAACACCTAAGGTTTTGACTTCTGAAGATCTCGTCGATTCCCTTTAATTAAAGTCATTTATTCTTGGATTTAGGATGGTCTCAAAAAGCCATGTAGGACTCAACCACTTGTTCTACATCAATCCCCTCTACTTGCAAAGAACTCGACCTCGAGTTAGGTTCAGGATAAAGAGAGCATTCCTCATGATACTGGAACAAGTTAGCAGCATTGAAAGTATTGGAAATTCCCATGGTCTCAGGTAGGTCGACCACATATGCATTATCATTGATCTTCTTCAGAATCTGGTATAGGCCATACTTCTTGGGCTTTAATTTGTTATAAGTCCCAACTGGGAACCTCTCTTTGCCCAAGAAAACCATCACTGAATCTCCCTCCTCAAACACTTTCCGACACCTATGCTTGTCTGCAGTTGCCTTGTATTTCGCATTAGTTTGTTCCAGTTTCTGTCTCACCTCAGCTTGCACCGCTTGAGCCTGAGTAGCCATGTTTTCTGCAACAACACTAACTCCCGGACCCTTTGGTAAATGAATTAAATCCACGGTATGCTTTGGTGGCGACACATATGTCACAACAAAAGGGGATTTTCCCATGGCACTATGTACAACACTGTTGTAGGCAAACTAAACTAGAAGTAATGCATGATCCCACTGTTTCGGCTTATCTGTGCAAACGCAACGAACCAGATTTCCCTAGGTTCTGTTTGTCACTTCTGTTTGTCCATCAATTTGTGGGTGTGTAGAAGTGCTACATTTCAGAGAACATGTAATCGAACCACTTCTTTGAAAAATAGCCGGGCTATGTGTGAAGCATCAGAGAACTTCCGGCAAGGGATGAAGTGAGCCATTTTTGAGAACATGTCAACCACCACAAAAATCGAATCTACACCTCGCTGGGTACGGGGTAGCCCCAACACAAAATCCATAGAAAAGTTCTCCCATATATTGTTAGGAATGGGTAAAGGAATATAATGACCAATATTTTATGACTAACCTTTAGACACCTGACAAGTATAACACCTCTGTACAAAATTTCCAACATCTCGTTTCAGTTGCGGCAAAAAATACAGCTCCTCCAAGCTAGCCACTGTTTTATCTCGACCCAAGTGTCCACTCAATCCATCTCCGTGCAAATCACGGATTAGCTTCTCCCGCAGAGACGTCTTAAGAATACACAAACGGTTACCACGAAACGGATACCCATCACTAACAGGCTGCTTCTCAATACACTTTAGCCAGATTCCTTTGAAGTCTTCATTCTCCACATACAATTCCTTCAAACAGTCAAACCCCCCAATCTCATAAGCCAGGGTCACGAGCAGGGTGGCACAACGGTTCAATGCATCAGCAACTCGGTTCAAAACCCTTGACTTACGTTTAATGGCAAAAGGAAATTTCTGAAGGAAAGTGGTCCACCTGACTTGCATGTTATCCAAATTCTTCTGACTGCTAATAAACTTCAAAGTTTGATGATCTGTGTACAAGAAAAATTCCCTCTGTACTAGGTAGTGTTCCCAGTGCTTCAAGGCTCGGACTACTGCGTAGAACTTCTGATCATAAGTACTCCACTTATGGTGAGCCTCACTTAAATTCTCGTTAAAGAAAGCAACTGGTCTATTTTCTTGGGAGAGCATAACACCAATTCCTACACCACTAGCAACGCATTCCATTTCAATTATCTTCTCAAAACTAGGCAGAGCTAGTACTGGTGCAGTACATAATTTCTCCTTAATTAATACAAAACTCATCTCTGCTTCTTCTCCCCACTGAAACTGACCTTTCTTCATGTATTCCGTTATCGGTGCCATGACAGTGCTGAAATTCTGAATAAACCGATGATAGAAAGTGGCTAAGCCATGAAAGCTACGAACTTCACTCATGGTTTTCGGTGCAGGCCATTCTCAAATTGTTCGCAGCTTCTCTTCATCCGTATGAATTCTTTCTGAACTCACCACGTAACCCAAAAATAACATACTGCTGGTCATAAAACTGCACTTCTTCAGATTAAGAAAAAGTTGGTTCTCCTGCAAAACCTTTAACACCTCTCTCAACTACTCCACATGCTTTTCTTTAGTCCTACTATAGATAAGAATGTCGTCAAAATAAACAACAACAAACTTTCCCACAAAAGGCCTCAATACCTGATTCATCACCAACATGAAAGTACTGGGTGCATTTGATAGACCAAACGACATAACCAACCACTTATACAAACTATCATTGCTCTTAAACACTGTCTTTCATTCATCCTCAGGTCTGGCCCGAATTTGATGATACCCACTACGTAGATCAATCTTCGAAAACTGCTTTGAACCCTCCAGTTGATCCAACATGTCATCTAAGCGAGGAATCAGAAATCGGTACTTGACGGTTATCTTGTTGATAGCTCGACTGTCCATGTACATACGTCAACTCCCATCCTTCTTTGGTGTCAGCAATACAGGAACTGCACACAGGCTCATGCTTTCGCGTATGAAACCCTTTTGTAATAATTCTTATATTTTCTCCCACAGAATCTCATTCTCCTTTGGACTCATCCGGTAATGTGGCAGATTGGGCAAACTCGCCAAAGGCATAAGATCTATAGTGCTGATTGTCTATTAATGGGGGTAAGTTGTTGGGCAAATATTTTGAAGTAATGTCTCTGAATTGTTCTAGCAATGCCTGTATTTTTTCAGGAACAATTATCGCTGGTGTTTCTTCCCCCTCTCCCATAAGAGCTTTAACCATAAAAGTATAGACCTCTTGTGCCCCCTTAACATCTGTCACGAATTCTGTGTCGGGTCCGATCATGGTTAGAAAAGTCTATTTCTCCACTTCAGAGGGCTTGTTAGGCACAATTTTATGTGAACCCCAATTTTATTTCTCCACCCAATTCACTATCTGATGTTTGGAAGAAGCCATAACAATTTTATGTGACCCCCAGGTAAATAAATAAGTGTTATCCCGACCCCTATAAGTAATATCAACATCATACTGCCAGGTCCGACCCAACAACACATGGCTAGCATCCATTTCAATCACATCACAAACTACCTCCTCCTTATATAACTTACTAATAGAAATAGGAACACGACAAATCTCAGTTACCTTTAATGTTGGTCCCTTCTTGATCCAAACAATAGTATACAGATTGAGATGTTTCTCGGTTGGCAACTTCAGATGTTCCACTAACCTCTTTGCGCTAAAGTTCTCACAACCTCCACTATCCACGATCAGGTCACAGACTTTTTGACTGATCGTGCAGCAAAACTGAAATATATTGTTACGCTGACTTAGGTCCTCTTGCATTGGTGCGTACAACACCCGTTGCACCATATAATTAACCCACTCTTCATTTTCTTTAGTGAATTCTGCTCCCTCATACAAGTCACCTTCTCCTCCTTCATCCTCAAGAGCATCTGGGTTTTCTTTGCCTCTATCCACCCAATTCACGGGCCTAGAACGACCAGGACATGCATTTGAAAGATGAACAAGTTTTCTACATTTGTAAAAAATCCCTGGTGTAGGTCTAACATAAGGGTTTGGATTCAGATTTCTGGATACGTTCCTGTTGGCTGGAGCTGCTGTTTGGAGGCTACTGCTACCCTATTCTCCACTAACTCCATTTGATTTGCTCGATGGAACCGGTGATTGAAAACCCTTGTCTCTATTAGGGAACGATGACTCAGGAATGTTCCTTTGAAAGCCAGGGTTTCCAACTCTACGTTCTAGCAACTCAGTCTTTAACGCCATGTTTTGAGTTTCATCCACAGTCCACAACACTTGCAGTTCGATCTTATCTCGAAGTGACGACCTCAACCCGTTGAGATATCTGGCTACGCGCTGCCCCTCTGTTTCACTTAAATTATTTCACTCTGAGAGCCGAGAAAATTCTACCTTGTAATTAAACACCGACTTGATCCTCTGCGAACAATTTTGGCATCTGGAATAAATATTGCTCGTAGTCTGGTGGTAGAAACCTACCCATCACAAGTTGATTCATTCTACCTCAGGTCCTCACAATTGCCTTTCCCTATCGTTGACGATTCTTCTACAACTGATCCCACCAGACTGCAGCCCTTCTTTTTAGTCTAAAGGAGACAAATCTGACCATCTTCTCTTCTGAAATTTCCATCATCTCAAATAACCGCTCTATTTCTATGATTTAATCAAGAAAATTTTCTATACGCAGATTTCTATTAAAGCTTGGAAGATCTACCTTCAACCTGTAGTCATCATGCTCTATGGATATCATACCTTCCATCTTCTTCATCTTTAAAATCATCCTCGCTATTAGGTTTATGATGAGAAGGACACCCTCTATTAACAGGTTGGCCTCGGGCAAATCCCTCAGCACGCACTCTATTACCCAGTTGCGGCTACCTATTGTTAGCGTTGAGGTTCATCCCGACAAGCAGTTCACGAATCTCCCTCAGGTGTTGTCGTTGTTCCTCCACCGCTGTCCACAAGGCCTCCACCCCACGATCATCGTCAGCAGGATTTTTGTCTCTTGCTCCGTTAGTTGACATCAAGATCGGCAAATCCGTACTCTGATACCAATTGACGTAGTGAAAACGTAAAAGAAAATAGACCGACGTCTATGATCTGTGAGAACTGGAATCCACTAGAATTAAAAGAGAAATCTCTTAAAATTTTATTGAACAAAAGCTAATGAGCCTTTCTGCTTACAAGGATATTTAAAGTGAAAAAATCCTAACAAAAATCCTTGTTGGATAAGAAACGAGATTACATATCAAAAGCTGAAAAAATAGGGAAAACTACCAAATATAGCGAAATCACGAAAGTTACGGAAATAAAATATACTAACGATCATAAACAAGTCGGAATTAACGGTAGGCGATTCTGGCTTGTCAAAGTCAACTTATGACAAAAAAAGGAAATTTCCCAAAAAAGAAAGAACTGCGATTTCAGGGCCTAAACGATGGAATTTGGCCAAAAAAGGTCGTGCCTCAACACCAAAAGTTTTGAATTCAGAAGATCTCATCGATTCCCTTCAATTAATGTCATTTATTTATATTTAGGATTATCCCACAAAGCCATGTAGGACTCAGTCACTTGTTCTACATCAATAAAAGTTTTTGGAGTTCCATTAAACTGCTCGAGTTTGTCCTTCTTCACAAAGATTGGTACTGTTCTTGGTGAACCTCTTCTTGTTGATGAAAAAATTATTCAAAAGAGGAGGATTGATGGAGGAAGGTTTTGGTTTTATTACCCTATGGTCATCAATGACCCGAAAAGGTTGAGGTGTTTGTATGAAGAAATTTGTTCGTCGTTTCGCTGGTGAAAGATGGATCTCTGATGAAGCTTCAATGGATAGAGAAGAAACTAGAGTTGCAGTTGAGGGCCATCAAGGTAATTTGAATTTTATTCCAGAAAAGGAAAATATAGGTGATATGATAGAGAAATGAAAAGTGTTTATTCCAGTTTCATCCAAAGAAAAATGTGAAGCTGAAAGAGCTGATATAGTTGACAGTCATTAGATGGGGATTCGTGGTATGGAGAAGGAAAAACAAGAGATAGGGAAAGTTAATGACAAAGCTGATGTTTTCAAAAAGAGTTTAAACTCTTTCTGGTTTAAGGAGAGTGTTGAGAGGGTTATTTCTAAAACTATTTTCAAGGTTAATCAAGTTAAAAGTGGTTTATGTTAGAAAACCTGAAGTTAAATATTGTTCTGCTAAGGTGAGCTCTTTAAGATTAGAGTTTGATGAATATGTGTGGTCAAAATATGGCTAAGGTTTGCTGGAAGGGGATTGTTCGAAGGAAAGAAATGATGAAGGTGGGTCGGGTTTGCTTTGTCTTGATGATGGGCTGATCCAGG
Organism: Dipteronia dyeriana; assembly: GCA_032871835.1. Lineage (NCBI taxonomy): Eukaryota > Viridiplantae > Streptophyta > Magnoliopsida > Sapindales > Sapindaceae > Dipteronia > Dipteronia dyeriana. The sequence goes on from CM065298.1 coordinate 91,019,126, forward strand.
TTGCTCTCAATTAAACTAATGGGTCTCAATGAGACCCGTATCAAAAATTTAAAGAGCCTGATATTGGTCCAATTGGGGGCCTATGCCAGTTTTTTAAGGATCCAGACAATGTTCAGCCTAATGCAAAAGAGGTCTGTAAGATTGGTCAATCACATCGAATTTGGACTAGGAAGAGACAAACAGGGATAATGAAGATTTAAAGGAGTTAGAGTATATCAATGGAAGATAAGAGGTTTTATGGCCGGTTCTCGTCAAAAGCTTGCATAGAGGATTAATAGTGGTTTCCCATGCATTTCAAAAAATAGAAGTGGCAGTGTTAGAACTCATATGTTGAGGAGACACAATATGATAACAAGGAGCCACAGTGTGATCATAGACAAATTTCAACAGGATTCAGAGGTGAGGGATATGATGGGGTGGAATTTTGAGAATGAAATGGTGAAGGTGTTTGAGAGAGGAATGAGTCTAGGATGTGATTTCTAAGGAAAAAAAGAAGGAAAAGATTGAAATCATTGCTAGGAGGAATGAGGATAACAAGTTTCGTATGCTTATGAAAGGTTTGGTTTTCAAATTTAAAATTGTTGGGTAAAACCATTTCGTGTTTTTAAGAGTGTTTTTGTTGAGCTATTTTTGGTGGTACTATCAGCTTTCTCTGTTCCCAGCTCTTGTTTGTTAGTTGCATGCTAGTGTTCGAGTTTTGTAGGTTTTTTTTTCTCTTTTTTTTAAGCTTTCGTTTTGTTTTTTCTGCATAGTTTGTTGGTTTTAGGCTTCAGCCGGGGGTGGTTTCTTGTTACTTCTTTCTTGGATCTTTGTTTGGTTTGTTGCTTGGTCTCGTTTGTTTTGTAGGCTTTCACAATGTTGGTTTTGTTGAATAAATTGCCATTTTTTAAAAAAGGTAATGAAGATTTATAAGCAATCTCCATTTTTTTTTACATTGTGCCATGTGAAATGGAGAATGGAGATGATCGGAGAGACTCACTTATTGAACACCTATATGAAGTACAGTGTGCCGGCCTTGTAAGAGAAATGTTTGAATAATTCATTTATATAATATAATCCGTTGACATTAACCTAACTCATAATTAATTAGAGGTGTCATGATCCAAATGTTTAAATTGTGTCCGCTAGATATATTCATAATTTCATAAAAGATTATTTTCCTTAATCTTTTGGTTTTATTTATTCTTTTCATTTTTTTTTATTTGGGCTAGTATATGTATAAGGTTAAGGTTAAAATTGTTATCAATAATTTCATCAAAAAAAAAATTGTTATCAAGAATGCGTTAAGTTCAACAAGACGAGGTTGATCTGCGGTATATTCAGTTCTTCCACACCTATTAACCTACACCATCATGAGATCGAATTGTGTCTTCTTCCCTAAACTCTAAATTATATGTAATTGTTAACAAAAGAATGTGTCAATGGTGGATCATGTTGATCATTTTTATACAATTGGACTGCTTTATACTATTCGTCCTTAACCCTGTCACCGTTTATATAAAAGAAAATTCTTTGGTGGAGACAACACATTTTTGTTATATATATATATATATTTATTTAAATGTAACAGTTGGATTGTAAAGGATAGTAAGTGTATAGCTGATATCTTAGGAAGTGAAGAATGCAAGAATGCAGTTGTTACTACTGACATATTAGACATAGGTCAAACTTGCTCAAAATCAATCACTAATCCTATTAATATCAGAGTATAAAGTGGTGGTGTGATCAAAAGATCTTTACCACGCTTTTGCAACACTTCAAGAGTCAAAAGTTGATCTCAAGATTGTATCTTAGCCATACATCAAAGCTTGAAAAGAGCACAGATCAATGGTTGAGGTTTATTATATGCTCATCAAAATTAGGCACAAAAATATGTTATTATTAGACTCTAGTTTGTTATAGAGCTGTTGACCTGGCAAGTTGGTTAGAACACTCAAGAAGTGTGATCTTAAAGTTGTATATAAACACTGTATATGTTGATTATTCGATTGTAGATTCTTAGATAGAAAATACTCAGTTTTTAAACTTTCATGAATATTGCCTCAAAGCTTCTCTGAAGCATTTTATCAAACATCTTCAATTCAATTTCATTGTTCATTTCTCACATGGTATCAGAGCTTTACTCCTGATCAAACACCTTCTTTATCTTAATCATCACCAATGTCACAACCAACAGATGAAACCTCATTTCCACTTCCAACGATAGAGTCTCCGATGATAGCAATCACTCAATTATAATCTTCCTGTGAAGCTCAACCATGACAACTACATCTATTGGAAGGCTCTCGTTCTTCCTACAGTAAGAGCTTTGGACCTTGAAGATTTCATCAATGGTGTTAAACCATGTCTAAACAAGTATGTTAACTCTTTGGAGTCAAATATAAGTGAGACATCTCTGGTGATAAACAACGAGTTTCTTGCTTGAAAAGACTAGATCAGTTCTTACTAAGCTGACTTCTATCAATATTGAGTGAAAGCCTAATTGGACAAGTAATTGAATGTACCTCTTCTCTTGAAGTGTGGAGAAAACTTGAGAAGTTTTTTTCTCATCATTCAATGGCTAGAACCATGTAGTTGAGACAACAACTTGGTAGCTTGAAGAAAGGCTCAAGTTCGATTGATGAGTACGTGCTTAGAGCCAATAATATTGACAATAGCTTAAAATTAGATGAAGATCAGATCTTAGATCGAGATCTACTGCTGAGTGTTCTTAATGGTGTTGGTCACAAAGTTGATATAGTTGTAGTGATGTTAACATCACAACAGAACACAATCTCTCCTTATGATGCACAATATATGCTCATGATTCACGAGCAACAGATTGAACATTTGAATTCTATTGCTCAGAATGATGTAAGTCCTTCTACAAACTTTGTTACAAGTAACAACAACGGTGGAAGAGGAAAAAGAAATAAATAACAATAGAGGTGGTTCAAACTATGGTGGAAATAGAGGACGATAAGGAAGAGGTGGTTGGAACAACAATAACATCAAGCCAACATGTCAAATATGTGGACGTATAGGACACTTTACTCAAAAGTGCTATTACAGGTTTGATAGAAATTTTCATAATCCTTCATTTGGTAACAATTCAACCTCTCAAGGATAGACTGAAACCAATAATCAAGGAATAAATTCACATGAGGCTCAAGGCAATACCAGTGGCAATAATCCACAAGCAAACTACCACCAAACCTCAACTTACATTGTGTCTCCAGAATATGTGATTGATCATGTGTGGTATGACGATAGTGGAGCCTCGAGTCATGTCACCTCTGATATAAGTAAACTTTCAACCTTTTCTACTTACAAAGGTCATGAAAAACTTGTCGTTGGTAGTGGTGATCAATTGCTGATAGGTAATATTGGTAGTGCAACTTTTATTTCACATACAACCTGCTAGGAAGTTATTTTTGAATAATGTTTTGCATGTGCCTAACATAGCCAAGAACTTATTAAGTGTTTCCAAGTTCAGACAATATAATAATGCCACAGTTGAGTTTTTCGGTGATTATTGTTTTATCAAGGACAAGGCTTCTAAGAGAATTCTACTCAAAGGTTTACTTAAAGATGACTTATACCAGCTGGAGTTGAGAGCTAATATCGAGAATGTAGGTGCTCAATCAACAACTGATACAGTTTACTTTTCAAAATTTCCAAATTTTGCTTGCAATAAGAAGCATGCAGCTGATGAGAATTTGAAATGTACAAAATCTCTATCAACTTGTACTCAGTTGAATCTTTGTGTAAATACTGTTGTTGATAGCTGTGTACAAAAAGCTTCCATGAATGATAAATATAGTACAAATTTATGGTATATTAAGTTTGGTTATCGTAGTAGTCAGGTTTTGAAATAGGTTTTGAGACAAATGAATGTGCCTTGAAATATGCATAGTTTTGACTGGTGTGATGCTTGTAAATTAGGCAAAATGCATAAATTGTTGTATAAAAGGTCTGATATCAAGTCTAAGTCACTATTAGAGTTGATTTACTCAGATATTTTGGGACCCTCTCCTATGGTTTCCATGACTGGACATAGATACTATATGTTATTTCTAGACGATTACATTAGATTCACCTGGTTGTTTCCAATTATTCTAAAGTTTGAAGCTCTCTCTGTTTTTTTAAAGTTTAAGAAACAGGTTGAACTACAGTTTGAAGCTAGAATTCATGTCCTTCAAACTAACATAGGAATGGAATATCAATCCTTCTATTCGAGTCTATAATAGTTTGGTATAGTTCACAGGTTCTCTTGTGCATACTCTCACAAGCGAAATGGTATATATGAGAAGAAACATAGGCATGTAGTTGAGACTAGCCTCACTCTCTTGGCACAAGCTAGACTTCCTTTCAAATTTTGGACAAATGCTTTTATTGCTGCTGTACTTCTCATTAACAATTTGCCAACTCTTGTGTTAAAAGGAAAATCTCCCTTTCAGGTTCTTTATAACAAGAAGCCAAATTATTCATACTTTAAAGCATTTGGTTGCTCTTGTTTTCCATGTACAAGACCTTACTCACATGCTAAATTTGGTTTTCACTCTGTCAAGTGTATCTTCATTGGGTATAGTTCTTAACACAAGGGTTATAAATGACTTAGTCCCTCTGGTATAGTGTTTGTTTCCCGGAATGTGTTGTTTCATGAATTCAAATTTCCCTATTTGGAGTTGTTTCCTTCTCAGGTATCTTCGAGTTTGTCTTAGGTGTTTTCTGGTCCAGTGTTGTCTATAAAAATTGGTCACAATACACCAAAGTCTACATCTTCTCCTTGCATTATTGCTCAATCTGGTACTACTGCAGCTGATATAGGTACATTAGATGTTGTTCAACCTATTTGTGTATCATCAGGCAATCCTGATGCTACATCAACTCATGGGACAGTTATAAGGTTCAAAACTGGACCAGTAAGACTTAAAGTGTACTCAGTTGTTTGTCAATCTCTTTGTGACTCTCTAATCTCAAAACCCACAAATGTTAAGATTGCTCTTGTAGGTCCGTATTGAAAGCATGCAATATTAGAAGCATATGATGCCTTGATTCACAATAATACTTGGTCCTCCTTCTGCTCATGAAATGAATATAGTTGGTCACAAGTGGGTGTTTAGGGTTAAGTATAAGCCTAATGGGTCTGTTTTGAAGTACAAAGCAAGGCTAGTTGCAAAGGGTTTCCATCAAACTTTTGAGAATAGATTTTTTTAGACACCTTCAGTCTTGTCATAAAGCCTTCGACAATTTGTGTTATTTTCACTATTGCAGTTACTTTTGGTTGGCCGATATAACAAGTAGATGTCAATAACACATTTCTCATTGGTGAGTTGCAAGAGGTGGTCTATATGGAGCAAATAGCTAGATTCATTGATGTTGCCAAGCCTAGTTATGTGTGTCTGCTTCACAAGACTTTGTATAGCCTCAAGCAAGCTCCCCGAGCTTGGTTTCATAAGTTAAAAGCGGCACTACTTGACTGAGGTTTCTCTCCATCTACATCTTATGTATCTTTATTCATAAAAAAAATCTGAAGCTCAGGTGGTCTATATCTTAATCTAAGTTGATGACATATTGGTAACAGGTTATGTCATTCTCTTATACAAATACCATCTCAACTTTTCATTCTCGGTTTTCTCTAAAGGATTTGGGTTAAGTGAATTACTTTCTTGGGTTTAAAGCTCATAGAAGCTTTAATGGTCTCATTCTTACACAAACTAAGTTTGTTCATGATACGCTATCAAAAACATCTATGTTGAACTCTAAACCGAGTACTACACCTCTGTGCTCAAGTCTTAAAATGTCTCTCAAATCTAGGGCAACATTTGCTGATCCCACACTATATAGAAGCATCGTCGGAGCCCTTCAATATGTCACTTATACTCGTCCTGATATTACATTTGCTGTCAACAAGTTAAGCCAGTACTTGGTTGCTTCTACTGATCAACATTGGCAGGCATGTAAGAAAGTTCTTAGGTATCTCAAAGGAACAAGTACTGTTGATCTTCTTTTTCGTTCAGCTCTAGAACTATTTATTGAAGCATACTTCGATGTTGAATGAGCTTCATGTGTAGATGATCGACACTTAACAAGTGGTTGTTGTGTCTTTCTTGGTTTAACTTGATTACATAGTTCTCAAGAAAGTTGAAAGTTATGGCTAAGTTGAGTGCAGAGGCTAAGTATGGCTGAAGTTAGGCTGCTTTTGTAGTGTTATAGCTGAAGTAATTGTTTGTTGAGCTTGGTTACTCAATTTTGGGCACTCCTACCTTATGCTGTGACAATACTGGCGTTGCAACAATTGCTCAGAATCCGATAATTCACTCTCTTATGAAGCACATAGAGATTGATGTTCATTTTGTTCATGAAAAGATTGCTTCAGGTCAGCTAGCTGTTCAATATATTCCCACTGCAAATCAAAAGGCTGATACTTTGACTAAAGCCTTACCTATGTCTCGGTTTGAGTTTTTACTTGACAAATTGAGCTTGGTGTTCAACCCAACGCTCGTTAGGGGGGGATGTAGAGGATAATAAGTGTACAACTGATATATCAGAAAGTGAAGAATGCAAGAATGCAGCTGTTACTACTGATATATCTGACACAGGTCAAGCTTGCTCAAAATTAATCATTAGTTCTATTAATATCAAAGTATCTAGTGGTGGTGTGATTAGAAGATCTTTACCAAAAGTCAAAAGTTGATCTCAAGATTGTATCTTAACCATAAATTATAGCTTGAAAAGGCACAGATCAATGGTTGAGGTTTAGTATATACTCAACAGAATTAGGTGACAAAATCAGTTATTATTGGAGTCCAGTTTGTTATCAAACTGCTGACCTAGCAAGTTGGTTAGAATACTCAAGAAGTGTGATCTTAAAGTTGTATATAGACACCGTATATAGTGATTATATTATAAGTACGGAACCCACATTCTCCATATTGATATGATATTGTTCGCTTTGGGCTTAAGCCCAGACAAATTTGCTCTTGGCTCTCTATCCGAAAGGCCTCATACAAATGGAGGTTGTTTCCATACTTATATACCCAAGATCATCCATAAGTCTAGCCAATATGGGACTTTGGTTGCACACCCAACAATCCTCCCCTCGAACAAAGGACCATCATTATCTTCACGGTTCGGGCCTCCCCTCAAGCAATTATCCATCCGTCAATGCTAGGAAGGATACTCTATCGAGGTTACTCCTCTCCATCGTACCGGGAGCACACGTCTTATGTGAAGTTCTGGAGCATCTCTTGCCTCGAGAGCTAACATCACAAATCCAATGCAAGCTTACCCGGGGCCTACCATCTCCTGGCTTGGTTCGGCTACGTCTTGGCCAAGTTTGGGGTACGACTTTGATACCACTTGTTATAAGTACGGAACCCACGTTCTCCACATTGGTATGATATTCCCGTACGGATTTGCCCTTGGGTTTCTACCCGAAAGGCCTCATACCAATGGAGGTTGTTTCCATACTTATATACCCAAGATCATCCCATGTCTAGCCAATGTGGGACTTTGGTTGCACACCCAACATATTATTGGATTGTAGATTCTTAGATAGAAAATACTCTATTTTTTAGACTTTCATGGATATTGTCTCATGGCTTCTTTGAAGCATTTTATCAAACATCTTTAATTTATTTTCATTCTTCATTTCTCACATGGACACAGTCCAAAAATGAAATTAATTTGACATTGAAATAGAAATAAAAGTAAAGAAATCGTAACTACTCGTTAGAGAAGACTCTCTACTTATTTTACTAAATATATAATAACATGATATTAATGAACACTTCAAATGTATTCCTTTAATTAATAAACGAGTTGATCGATTACAATTTTGAGCAAATTAAATAAAGAACTTGATGGATGGTGCTTATATATATTCTGCAGGAGAGATCATGGCTAAAATCAATAATGGTAATCCCTGGGATCATCATTTTTGAGCTCCACCAGCTCCCTAATCTGCGAACCTGAAAGATAAAGAGTTTGTTTGGTTGGATTTTTAAAAAAACCTCTATTAGTAAAAGATCTACTTGTAGTAGATTTATTAGAAATAAAATTTTTGAAAAAAATAATAATAATTGTTTTGTTGGTAAACATTTAAAAAAATATATATAATTGGAGAAGTACCTCCCCATGAGCTTTTGTTTATAAACCTCTACTAGCCTCTATCCAATTAAAAATAGACATTCTTAAAAGCTCAACCAAACAACTCTAAAAAATTTAAATAGACGTTCGTAGACCTTTTGAGACAGTAGAAAGTTCAACCAAACGAGTAAAAATACAAATGTTCTACGAGTTTAAGGCATTTCAAAATTTAATTTAATTCCATACACATATATGGTACAATTAATAAAGTCTGTTGAGTTGGGTAAAATAAAAAATTAATTTCATTTTTTTTATTAAAAAAATTGTTATTCTTTGATGGCAATCACAACATGAATTGATGTTTAAAATACTGGATATCCAAACTTAAAAGACAAACCTAATAAGAATTTACAGTGACTCAAATTTCTTATAAACTCAAGCTGATCCTCTTGTAACAAACTCGTGTGAGATACATTAGGGACTCAACATGATGATCCGGAAAACTGTTGGGGTGGGATCCTGAACCCGAACATTTTTTCTTACGGAATCCCAACTTTTTAACTTTTTAACATTATAAAGTGAGATTTTTAATGTTGCAGAGTCGAGATTAATGAGTTGAGATCTCAATGTTGTACCGTTTCGAGATCCCGCTTAGATAAGGTCACTCCATGCAATTATTCTTTACAAATGCAAGAAGATAAGAAGACTTACGAGTCATACAGGGCTTGGAGGTCCGTCCAAGTTCCCTTGCAGTCACTTCCGAGGTTAAAAGAAGCACAAGAACTAGGAGAAGCACCCAAGCAATCAAGCAATTCCTGGAAATCATTTTTTTTAATTTTTTTTTTCTTGGAATAACATGGCAAGGACACAGGATATATATATGTATATATATAAATTGTGGAGGAGGCTAAAAGTCTCCGATCAATGGTCTAATTTAACGTTCCTATGGCATAGTGTTTACTTTTGATTTTTCTGTTCAGTCAAAGTCTTGTTGCATTAGCTCTGGACTTCAGGATTGAGGTCGAGATAGTTTATTGAAATGATCAACAGTGGGAGTTGAATCCAAGCTTGTTCTGATGGAATATTATTCTGGTTTTTTTTTTTTGAATTGTTAGAAAAACTATTATAATAGAACTGTTAGAATTTATCGAGATCAAATAATACATGTATGGGCCCGGATATCTACTTTATAAAGGGAGATAACTATTCCTACAAAACTCCCAACACATATTAATAAATTGAGCGAGTGAGATTTGAACCCTTCATTACTTATATGTAATGGAGGTGTATTATGAGCTCTGCTAAGAGGTGCACTGCAAACTCTTCAAAGAGGTAATGTGCGATAGAATATTATTCTTGAACGTGTGTGCATATAACAATCACATATATCATCGAAAAAATCATTTTGACCTTTAATTTTAGAAAATAATTAATAGCTGTATTAATAATGTTTCTCACAATCGCATTTTATTCAAAATCTTTGTTGTTATGTTCACATCTTTTAAGTTTTTAATTATAATTTTTTTTAAAGTACTACACTATTATATAAATTTTAAGTTTTTAAAAAAGGAAAGACTCAAAACTGCAATATCGTAATGTATATGTGAAAGGTTTACCACCGAATCAATCTTATTTCATTTTTTTTTGTTATCATTATAGATAAAATCCATGTTTTGCAGCATATTTTGTGGCAAATTCGACCAAATGGTTAAAAATAATTGAATAAATTTGGTATATAAGTCCATAAATGATAGTTTTGTTGGACATCATTTATCCCACTAAATTATTAGAGTTGTCAAGTGATCAAATTGTAAGTGTTGGCAGAATTCATGAGTTGGGTAGGTTCATGTGCTATTGGGTTTTTCTTTCTTTCTTTCTTTCGTAATAAAACAATTATTCTACTCTCTCCCCTATTTATTTTACCATTAAATGAGCTATAATATTATTGGTGGAAAAAGTTATAAATCATAGTCAGTATTTTTAGAAGAATTCCAACAGTTAGAGCATCCCCAATACAAATATACATTTTTCAATTTTTAAATAGTGTCACATAAGCATTTCTATTAATTATAAACCCACTTTTGAATTTTTTTAGAGAAATACATATTTACATCTCCAATACAATTTTATAAAGTCAAATATACATCTATTTTTGTGACAAATCATAATAAAACAAATATTTTACTCTCTCCTACTTTATTTTGTAATTAAATGAGCTTTAATATTTTTGTTGGAAAGAGTTATAAATCTTAGTCGGTATTTCTAGGAGAGTTTCTAGAATTAGAAACCTAACTCCATATTCTCTAATCTTTTTTTTGCCACATCAAATCCATATTGAAGTTATATAACTGTATTGGAGAGATTTTTTCTAACTTTTTAACTATCTATTTGTTACGGACTCAATATATATATATATATATATATATATATATATATATATATATATATATATATATATATATATATATATATATTAGAGAAATGCATATTCACATTTCCAATGCAATTATCTAAAGTTAAATATACATCCATTTTATGACCAATCGTAACAAAACAATTATTTTACTCTCTCCCCTATTTTATTTTACAATTAAATGCGCTATAATATTGTTGGTGGAAAGAGTTAGAAATCTTAGTCAGTTTTTCTAGGAGAGTTTCAAAAATTAGAGCATCTCCAATGCAAATATACATTGAGAAAATGATGAGGAATGTCACCTTTTTTTAGGTCCCTTGCAGTGATGTCACCGTTATAATAAGTTAAGTTTAAAAGGCACCTATTATGGTGAGCTACCGAAATTGCTCTTAAATAATCAATTTTTTATTTTTTAAAGGCTGTCGTCCAAAAAGGTTGTCTGAAAATCAATCACCTACTCCATTTTATCTTCAGAAAACGAGCTCCATTCCAGATATTGCACAAGAAGGTAAATTAATATTTCTAATCTTCATTTCCATTTTTTCTTGTATTTATGTGTGGTACAACACTGTATGAACATTTTATCTCAATTTTTTTATGTTGATGTCCTGGAGTTGTAAACTTTTTAAAAAGAATGAATGAACATGTATGCATATTTTTTTGTATATATATTTGGCCGAGTTGAGTTGTAGTGGTTTATAATCTTGGGTATAAAAGTTGGAAAGATTTAAAAAAAAGCTCGAAACATTTGTAAAAAAGCTCGAAACATTTGAAAAAAAGCTCGATCAAATTCTAAAAAAGCTCGATCCAAAAAATAGATGATGGATACGTAAAAAGAAAAGCTTGATCCCTCGAAAAAAGACTCGATCCATCAGAAAAAAAGCTCGATCCCTAAAAAAATGCTCGAACCTAAACAAAAAAAGCTCGATCCCTCACCGAAAAAGCTAGATCCCCACACAAAAAAAGCTCGATCCCGCACAAAAAAAGCTCGATCCCTCACAAAAAAGCTCGATCTGTAAAATTAAAAGGTCGAGCCATATTTGAAAAAAGCTCGAGCCATATGAAAAAAAGATCGAACCATATATAAAAAAGCTCAATTATGTAGAAAAAGAGCTCGGTATTGAACAAAAAAAGCTCGATCCCGTTAGAAAAAGCTCGATCATGTACAAAAACGGCTCGATCATGTACAAAAAAGCTCGATCAGTTAAAAAAAACTTCATATCTTACACTTTTGATTTTTGTTTAATCCTTTAAAATTGTCAATTTAATATGATTTTTTTTTCTTATTAATGGTTTTTGATGTTGGTTTTGACAGGACAATGGATATGGTGAGAATAGTCATATCTTACAACGGTCGATGGGAGCAATTACCAGACGAAAATCAGAGGTATTTAGGCTATGATAACCAAGGTTTGTATGTGTCAAAGAATTTGAGTTACGACGAACTGGTGTCGATCGTGCAAACCATTGTGAAGTTTGATGAGAACAAATACAGTGCTGAGCTACAGTCTCTATCAATTATTCCTGGGACTACATGTCGTACATTTATAAGAAACAATGATGATGTTCAGTTTATGCTAGAGGAAGATAGAGTGATCCCTCAAGTATGTGTTAGTCTAATCGAGAGGCCAACAAAAGGTGTCATTGGTGAAGATATCCCTTATCCTGATAACACTCAATAATTTCGATCGTCAGGCGGAAGCAACCAGTTGTTCATAGAAAGAAGTGGGATTGATGGTCGGGAAAACATATGTGCTGTCCCACCGGAAGTAGCCGCCCATGATAATAGACCGGGACCTCAATTTGACGATGTATTTGGTTGTCATATTGAGATGAATGGTAGACAGTACAACCACCAATGCAATGAGATCTACAATGACATCAACAATGAGGAGAATACAACACTGAATGTTGGGGTGAATCATGAGGTGGATAATGAGGGCAATTTCAATTCTATAGAAAATGTAGAGGACAATCATGATGATGCAGAACCTGTCAAAATGGAAAGACGTGTAAGACATGTACACATATTTAGTTACAGTTCATCAGATATAGCTGGGACTTCCTAGGGGAGGTCTAATGTAACTCCAGATGATTCTGATAATGCCACAACATGGGTTATTCCAGGAGCAGAATCATACTCGTTTGGTATTGGTGGAAGCAGGAACTTGGTTGAAGATGAACCTACAAGCATGATATATAAAGGCCAATTTTTTCCAACGAAAAAGGATTTGAAGAGACTAGATGGCCATTTTGCAATATGGCAGAACTTCGAGTGGAAAGTGAAAAGGTCCACTAAGACAACATTACATCTAGTTTGTTTGATGGGAAATTGTACGTGGAAGTTAAGAGCGGTGAGGAGAGATAAAGGCACATACTTTCAAGTAAGAAGTTTTGTCAACGAACACACTTGTTCGTCAGAGGAAATTTATCGCCGGCACCGACAAGCTAGTGTAGTCATAATTGGAGAAGTTATTGCACCTAGACTTCAACAACAAGATGGTCGACTAATGCGTCTGAAGAACATAATTGCCGACATGAAATCAATGTATGGAATCCAAATCATGTACAGTAAGGCACACGCCGCCTTCGATTATGCGTTGTCACTGACATATGGAACGTATGAGGAAACCTTCTAACTGCTTCCATCATTTGGTTACGTTTTGGAGCAATAAAATCCCGGCACAATCACTGATTTATAGTGCGATGAAGATGGTACATTTCTGTACTTCTTCATGTACATTGGTGCCTCACTTAGAGGATTACGGACGTGTATGCGTCCAGTCATTGCAGTTGATGGTACCCATTTGAAGGGACGATTCCGGGATACAATGTTTGTTACAACAGCACAAGATGGGAACGAACAGGTGTATCCAATTGCTTTTGGGTACGGCGACTCATAAAACAACCTTTCATGGGAATGGTTTTTGGATTGCTTGAAGGGTGCCCTAGGTCATATTGATGAGCTAGTTTTCATTTCCGATAGGCATGTAAGCATTGAAGCAGGGATTTCTAAAGTGTTCACTTATGCCACCCATACCATATGTTGCTGGCACTTTACTGAAAATATCAAAAAGCGATTTCATAGGAAGGATGCTACCATAATAATGGACAAAGCAGTCCGCATATACACAAAGTTTGAATATAACCAGCATATGGAAGAGTTAAGAAACTTGCACCAGAATGGATATGATTATGTAATTGATGCTGGTACACACAAGTGGTCCCATGTACACTGCCTGAAAAGAAGGTGCAGGGTGATGACGACAAATTCTGCAGAATGCATAAACTCATGCCTAAAATTTACACGCCAACTGCCTATGCTGACTCTGGCTGAGTTCATTAGGAATATGCTACAACGGTGGTTTCATGATCGCTATAGAGCTACACAAACCATGCGTCATCAGTTGACCGACGTAGCACATCTTGTGCTCTTCAAACATGTGGAGAAGTGTGGTTATTTGACCGTAAATCAAGTCGACTGGAACATTTTTTTGATCAAGCGGTCTGGAAAACAGTGGACTATTGACTTAGCCCGGAAGACTTGTACTTGCAACAAATTTCAAATGGATCATTTTCCATGTTCTCACGCCCTTGTGACGACACGGTACATTATTGAAACTTGGACTTCACAACTTTGTGTTCGTACTGATCATTTTCTCGGTGAAACTGATAGTTTTCAATGTTTTTTACAAGGAGCGAAACTTGGACTTCACAACTTTGTGTGCGGACTGCTACAAGTGAGAGACACTTATTAACTCATACTCGGCTCCTATTATGCTAGTGGGCCATCCTTCCACTTGGGTTGTGCCATCTGACATTGCTCAGAGGGTGATTTTGAATCCAAACTCCAGGAGACAAGTAGGACGCCCGAGGGTGAGTCGCCATGTCTCGTCTTCGGAGAGGACAACTACACAATTCTGCAGAAGATGTGGACAACCAAGGCATAATTCCAGGAGATGTCCTAATCCATCTATGATTAATGAAGGTACAAGAAGAGGTGTTCCCGATGAATACAGCTGCAAGTGTAGCATCTGCCATTCAATTGGACACAACAAACAAACGTTCCCTAACATTAACTCTAATAGGGAATGAATGCCAAAGTTTTGATCACATTGAAAACTTTTGGAAGTGTATCAGATTGTAATAATTTGGAATTGCAATAATTACTTATTAATGAATGAATAAATATTAATGAATGAATAATGAACAAATTAATATTCATGAATTAATTACATATCTGTGTACATATAAAATGGTAATATACAAAAAATCACTTGGCGGGCCTGGAGTTAGAAAAAATCTCCACAACCATTTTCTCTCGAATGATCCCTATGTCGTCCTCTGACCAATCAAAAAGCCTTCGACCCACCAGTATGTACTCGATAAGTCTCAAAGTATGGGGACCACATTTACCTCTGCAATTCGGCACATAAAACACCATTAGAAATCGTTCATAAAGAATATCTAAACACGTGAATGAAATAGAATGTCTTACGATTTCTTTTGTTGGGGGACTGTAGAAGTATGCACTAGGCTGACCGAGAAGGGCTTATTTTCTAAAGGAAACGCCCGACAACTAGCTCGTCGTGCTGTGTGGAACTCCGCATCACTCCACATGGAGGGTAAAAACCACCGTAATGGCCTGACCTGCCGGTGCCTGATCTGATAAGGGACTTCCTGTCTCTAGGGGTCATAAATGTCAATCTTCCAGCGACAAAGGTTGACGTTGACCACCAGCCAATGTTGGACCCCAACGTTGCACAGAATCGGCACCTGTAATAGTTTGCATACAGCGTTAGCTGAGGATATACGAACATTTTTTTTTAATCATCTCCATCATTTAACACTTACCGGGTCAACCTCGTACCATGGAAGGTTTCCACTAATGGTTGCTCCACAGACCCGAAGGTCCTCTTCCAACCATCGGGACTGTAACACATTCCACCTTACCGTGGTCACAGCACCGTACGAATCACGAGGCATCATCCTCTCCCACATGTACAACATAAGTGGCTGTACAAGCATTGACAATATCGTATTAATAATACAAAAGCAGAAAATCTGATTCGATTCCCAAATTTTATACCTACTTACATAAAATTGTGTATCCAACACGTTGATCCTCTGGTTGTACACATTATGAAATCCTCGCTGACGCTTGCGAAGAATATTGAGGTATGTCTCCATATGCTGACAAATAATAAAACCACCGTAATTGTTAACAATTCAACAATACTTACACAAACGTTAATATGAAATTTAATAAGTACGTACCATGTCCTCCAAGTCCATGAAGTTGGACTGCATACGCACGAACCATCCCCGGTAACTGTTGCCAGCACGTCCACATCATGTCTGTTTAATGATTGAATTACCTTAGCTATACATAAATTAGAATAAACAATAAATGTACATCCATTTGTATTATAAAAAGTTGGACTCATTGTTCCCCGTTGATGTTCCTCTTGAAGGCCTTGTATGCCGTAAGGTAGTCAACGTCCACTAGTCCGTAGGGATCAAAAATGTGTTCCACGGACTCCGGCCGTGTCCTTAACCTCTTTGGACGGCATGGATCTGTGTAAGGGCTCACCAACTGCCATCCGTGCTTACCTAAACGCTTTGATGTAATGGCCAGGGGAGGGGACCGCTTCGACGACACGGAAGTGCTGGGAGGGGAAGGGGACCGCTTCGATGGCACAGACATGCTGGAAGGGGGAGGGGACCGCTCCGACGGCACGGACGTGCTGGGTGTGGAGGGGATCGCTCGGATGCGACGGACATGCTGGGAGGGGGAGGGGACCGTTCCGATGGCATGAACGTGCTGGGTGAGGGAGGGGACCGCTCTGACGCCACAGACATACTGAGTGGGGGAGGGGACCGCTCCGATGCCACAGACGTGCTAGGTGGGGGAGGGGCCTGCTCCAATGCCACGGACATGCTGGGTGGGGGAGGGGACCGCTGTGGCTGAATGGATGTGCTAGGAGGTGGGGGGATTGATGTGCTGGGAGGTAGGGGGATCGCTGAGCCTGGGTGGACCCAGATAGGACTGCTGTATATGAACCAAGTCTACTCTTGCTGGTATGCGACTGAGTTTCCCTCTGCAGACCTACCATGTCGGTAGGCGGGTCCTGACTACGTCGATCTGTCATGTCTGTCCCTCCCCGTAAACCTATCAGTCGACCCTCCGGGACTAAATAATTGATCAGGAGGTGGGGGGCCATCCCGGTGTGTACGTATGGTCGAACCTTGAAGCCCCCAGATCATAAAAAGTAACAATCGGTATTGCTGCTGACGATCCTCATCACTCTTCCGGTTCATATCCAACAACTCCAAGTGTTGACGTTGTCGATCCTCGTCACTCTTTTAGAGGGCTTCACGCACATCGTTCAACATATCTGCCCACGGAGCCTGAAATCATGTCTACATTGTTAGTAAAAAACTATCACCACGTGTTAATAAAAAACACTAAACTTTTTTTTCAACTTACCTCTCCATCACGTCCAATGCCCCTACGGGAATCCCCTGTAGATGTACCATGTCCGGGGGGTGGAAAACCGAACCCGCCTAAGCCTATGCCTTTCTCGTTGAGGTTCTGTCTCATATCTCTCACTATCATTGGGCCTTAAACCCCCAACAGCAGGCTCAGATCCCTCATTGTCAATGGTCCTGTCTGTTAAACCCCCACCTTCTATACCACTGATCCCGCCTAAGGTGGTCTGATCAGGGACCTCATGCGGCATATCATTCATGTCATCTTCTACATACAGGCTCCCCCCATCGTCTAGCCAGGTATAGTACGGTGCCTATCTCTCAGCTGGTGTCGGCACCAGTTCCTTGATCGCAAACATCTGAAATATTAGTTAGAACAATGTCATTGTACAAATACTAACTAATAAAAACATTAACAAAATAAATACATACACTGGCTTTGAAAATCTTTGCTAGCTTCTTCCTTCTCGGTTGTTTGGTCAACTCCTACTTCAAAATACAGGCAGTCAAATCAGTAACCTTTCTGGCACCGACCTCTTTGGCCAAATCAGGGATCACCTCCAAAGCAAATATCTGCATCAAAGATAAGTACGATAAGTATCCATACAATTTTGGACACCAACAATAAAGTACAATTTGTAGTTCGAACTTCTTACCAATAGGGCATGAGATAGACCGTATATGTTGTAGGTCTCCACCCTGTGTACGTCAGCGCCCTTTTCCAGCTGGTATCGATCGAACCCGTCTCTTTGCCCATCAAGCGCATGCTTGAATGAGTAAATAGAATGCCTGTACACGTGGGCACCCCACGGGAACACGTCGAACGTATCGAGATCCTCAACCAGCCAAAACTGCCAAACTGGAATCTTGAATCTCTCATCCACCCCCATCAGTATCCAGCTCAACATATATAAGAGGCAGAGCTTGACAGCATCGTACGCCTTTCTGAACTCTACACCGATGACAACACCCCTAATATGCTCTAGCGAAAACCTCATCGGCCCCTGGAAAGTACCGCTCATGTATTCCATTCTCCACTGCTGCATACATGGTGGTCTCTGGTACAACTCCAAACTGTAGTCCGGTGATCAGGCAAAATTCCACCTTCGAAAAACTCACCGACATGTTTCCTAACATGAAGTGCATCTCATCTATAGAGCCGTTATGATGGAGCTCCCTCAAAAGCAACCGATGGATAATACCACCGAAAAACTTCATCTCCCTATGCATCGTCAGGAAATGCCCGAAACATGACGCCATGAACCGTTGACGGTCTTCATCTGTAAATTCTATAGGGACACGGTTCAGCGAGTCGTCTATATGGGCGAGGGCATCAAAACGGTTATGTAGTGTCAATTTGCCCTCGTACCAGTATCCTTCTGGAGTTTTAAGCGAATCTCTCAACCTAATTCTCATCTGCAATGTAACAGAAATACAACATCATTAAACAGAACAAATAAAAAAGCTCGATCCAATTCATAAAAAGCTCGAACCTATTGAAAAAAGCTCGAACATATTGAAAAAAGCTCGAACCTATTGAAAAAAGCTCGAATCCTTTTTAAAAAAGCTTGAATCCTTTTTTAAAAAGCACGATCCCTTTTAAAGAAGCTCAATCCCTTTCAAAAAAGCTCGATACCTTTTAAAAAAAGCTCGATCCCTTTCAAAAAAGCTCAATTCTTTTTCAAAAAAGATCGATCCCTTTTAAAAAAGGCTCGATCCCTTTTCAAAAAAGCTCGATCCCTTTAAAATAGGCTTGATCCAATTCAAAAACAGCTCGAACCTATTCAAAAAAGCTCGAAACCTATTCAAAAAAGCTCGATCCTTTTCAAAATGGCTCGATCCTATTTAAAAAAAGGCTTGATCCCTTTTTAAAAAATCTCGATCCCTTTAAAATAGGCTCGATCCAATTCAAAAATAGCTAGAACCTATTCAAAAAAGCTCGAAACCTATTCAAAAAAGCTCAATCCTTTTCAAAATGGCTCGATCCAATTCAATAAAAGCTCGATTTGTTTTCAAAAAAGCTCGATTCCTTTTAAAAAAAGCTCGATTCTTTTTCAAAAAAGCTCGATTCCTTTTCGAAAAAACTCAATTTACCAAAACCTAATTTTCACGAAAATAAAAGCTCGACTAAACAAAAAAGCTCGATTATCTTGAAAAAAGTCTCGATAACCCAGATTTCATCTTCCTCAACTGATATTCAGCCAAATTACAAACCCTAACCTAAACCACAACCATTCTTACATCTCTATTTTAACTGGTTTCTAGAATTCCTATCAACAAAACTCAATTCTAACATGTAATACAAGTTAACAACAACAAAAATGAGGAAAAATAACCAATCTTACCTTTGTCAATCGCAGCTCTTCCGGTCACTTCACCGTCGATTAGTTTCCCGTCGGTTTGACTGTTGCTTCTCTCTAACTTTGAAAACAATAAATTCCTCACTGTTTTAATATTTCAGGGTATTTTTGTCTCAACGACTGAAATGGTGTATTTTAAACATACATTAGTAAAGTGGTGATATTTGCACAACACACCCCTTAAATAGTGTCTATAATTCCCCATATACATTTTTGAGTTTTTAAATAGTGTCACATAAGCTTTTCTATTAATTATGGACCCACTTTTGATTTTTTTTAGAAATGCATATTTACATCTCCAATGCAATTATCTAAAGTCAATTATGTATCCATTTTTATGACAAATCATAATAAAACAATTATTTTACTCTCTCCTATTTTATTTTGTAATTAAATGATCTTTAATATTTTTGGTGGAAAGAGTTAGAAATCTTAGTCGGTATTTCTAGGAGAGTTTCTAGAATTAGAAACCCAACTCTGAAAATAACCCTTAAAAGGTGTGTCTAATAAACCTAGAGAGGGGGGGGGGGGGGGGGGGGGGGGTGAATAGGTTTTAATCAAATCAAGTACCGATATTTATTGATTAGTCAATATTCAAAGTTCACCCAACAAACAAGCAAACAAAATCAAGTGTAAAGTACGGAAATATAAAGAACACTTGATATATACGTGGAAACCCTCAAAATGGAAAAAACCATGGGCTATTATGCTAGCCACACACGATCACAGAAATCCACTATATGAATAAAAGCTTACACCCTCAAGTGATACTCGGACTCTCACTATCAACAATCTCAGGCTATAGACATTACCACTCACCACTCTTGGTTCAATCCCTAGTGATATCCCCTTATCCATTACTCTTTACGTGATCATCTCCTACTCTACCCCTCGGGGCCTTATACAGTGGCACTTGACCAATTGCTTGCCAACCCACCCTTGGTTGCAAGACTTGACTTGCTTGTGCAACTTTACCTAGAAGCCACAAGTTTTTGACTCAATGAAGAGTATAAAGGTCTAAGTGAACAATCAACGAACACTCATATGCAATAATGTGTAAGACTTTACACAAAAATGCTTAACTAGATGTTATATTGTAATTAAACATCATAGTTATCAAATAATGCCTACATGCCCATACATAAGGACTCAATTAGATGTATATACAATCTAACAACCTAATTGTCAATAAAAGGTCCAACCAACATAAGTTGTCACAATATAAAACAAGGGCAATAATCATGCAATCAAGGAATACAATCAAGGAGGCATACACATAAATGTTCATGAACTAGACTATATGCTCAAGGTCATCCTAATCATCAATTATGCATACACGAACATATATGGATTAGCTATTTAGGCATAAAAGACCTAATGATGCAAGCTATCATGTTATAAAGACTCATAAATATGCAATAAAGTAGAGTCTAGATATATAATCAAGAAATAAATACCTAATCTAGAGTAAGAACAATAATAAATAAACTTCAATGTAGTTGTAACTTACCTAGTCATGAAACCATGAAGAGCCATGCTCAAATGATGATGAATGATGCAATATGGAGATGGGTTTTGGGTACGGAGAGTTAAAAAAACAATCTTGGTGCTTTCTCTCACTAAAGAAGCTCTTTCTCTCACTAGGATTTTAATTTGTGAGCTATAGGTTGAATTGGGGGAGAAGATGAAATATAAATATGATCCAAGTGAAGCAATGTCGTTTTGGATAAGAAAAAATAGATTTCTGGCGTCAAAAAGTGACTTGCACTGCAACTTGGATGGAAGTCACTTCAAAAGTCACAAATGTCTCGGGTTAAGGTGTCAAAAAGTGACTTCTGAAGCGACTTGGATTGAAGTCACATCATAGGTCGCATCTGTCTTGGTTTTCCAAAACTTGATAGCGCAATAACTTTAGATTCGAGTGACTCAAAACATGAGTAAAGATATCGAAACTTTTCGTATAATATACCATTGGAAAGGTATGTAAGTCTACTTTCTACTGCAATACAAAACAATATTTGGATGTCTGTAGAAAAATTTATGGTCAAATGAGTGACTAATGGTTAGAAAGGGACATCAACAAAATGTCCAAACTCATGGTATAAGACCATGTGACCAAATACCAAAACAAGAGAAATATGAGACCTTTTTAAATGGTCACCCAACGCGCTAAGACAAGCACACCATCGTGCAAGCACAGACACAACATAAACACACCATACAAAACCACACTTAAATATAGAAGTGTAGTGGAAGTATGATTATGAAAATGATGCACACAAATGAACAATTACAACACAAATGCAAGATTAACAAAACATGCATGAGGTCTGTGTGTACACCTAAGTCTCTTTAAAGAGTTAAAGTCAAGTAAATATACATTTTTCTCTTGAAGTCATGGAGATGCTTGGAAGCTTGCCAACGAGGACCTAAGCTACCCATTACACAATCATCCCTAATGTGGTGTGGTTTGTCATGAAATAAGCCACTCATAAAATCAAGGTCCTTACAAACTCCATATTCTCTAACCTTTTTTCCCACATCGTCTCCGTATTGAAGTTAGATAATTGTATTGGAGAGAGTTTTTCTAACTTTTTAACTATCTATCCTATGTGACACTCAATTTTCTCCAAATACATATTCATATTGGATTTGCTCTTAGAAACTCAACTCTATTCTCTAAATTTTTTTCCCACATCATCTCCATACTGAAGTTAGAAAATTGCATTGGAGAAAGTGTTTCTAAATTTTTAACTATCTATCTTATGTGACAATCAATTTTCTCCAAATGCATATTTGCATTGGAGATGCTCTAAGGTCGGATGTTATTGGATCATAGTTAATTAATTAATTTTTGGAATTCTTACAATTTAGTGCTTATCTAATTGGAAAACACCATTTTTTTTACTTGCTAATTGACATTTCTTCAAACTGGTCCTTATATAAGAAAAAGTAGCTAATTTCAATCATACTGTTAGTAAAGGTTAGTCAAAACTAACGATAAAAGGGTATTTTGGTCTTACCAAATGTTCATTACTAAAAATAAAAGAATTTATTTTTTAAAATAACTACTCGAGGAGGCTTACCCACAAAAGAGGGACTCCAAATACAACGAACTAAATCTATAAAATCTGGGTGATCAACCATATGCTCTGGAACCGGAAAGACCTAGGACTAACGTTCTCAATATCCGACAGCCGAATCACCAATGAACAATGATTCAAAAATCTACGAGGGATTTGGCGTGTGGAATCTGAAGCTAACCGGTTAGAGATTGGGTTTATACGTAATTGTGTAGATGATCTTTTGATTATTCATCGGATTGATCTCCATGGCCGTCCGGTTAGGGCTCTGGTTATCAGGAGTGTGATTTGGTCGCTTCCGGCTCCTGGTTGGATCAAAGTTAATACTGATGGTGCCTTTTTGAGTTCTCCAAGTGCTGGGGGGTTATGGGGATGAAGGGATGCCTTTCACAGTTGTAGAGCTTTTGTAAAGGGTTGTTTTGCTGTTCCTCTTGGTTAGATGTTTGCATTTGAGCTAGAAATTTTTACAGCTTCGATGGCCATTAATTTTTCTTGGCTAAATGGGTAGCATCAGATCTGGCCTAAGAGTGATTTTTCTTATATGGTTCAACTGCTTTCCTCTCACTCCGAGCACCTCAGCGGATTCGACAGGTTTGACAGTGCTGTATCTATCAGATATTAGAAATGGGGTTTCAGGTTTCTCATATTTTTAGGGAGGGGAATCAGGTTGCAAACGTTCTTTTTGAGCATGCTTTAGGGTTAAAGGTCGATTCGTGGTGGGTAAACACCCCGTCTTTCTGCTCTTTGTTAGTTGGCAATGATTGCATGTGTCGGGAGTCTTTTTGTTTTTCTCGTTGTTTTTCTGGTTCTATTTTTCATGGCCTATGTGCCAATATTTTTGTTGGGATTGTTTCCCTTGGTTTTTATACTTTTCTGATTTTTGTTACTTTCCATTTTTTATTTTTATAATCTGGATGGATACTGCCGAGGGGTTTTTCAGCATATTAGCAGATTAAGTAAACCTGACCAGAATAAGTTAGCAAAAGACTAGGGCCAGGAACACCACGTCACAAGAGTTTGATCAGATTAAGTCAACACAAGTAGGAATAAGTAAACCCGACCAGTTCTCCCCGACCAGATAACACAGATGATCATATTAGAAAACCTGATCAGGTTGTCAAGATTGTCGGGACCAAGGTCAGGTTGAATTAATGATCGGGATAAACAAGAATGGTCGGTAAAAAAAAGTGATCAGAAGCACGACACATGGATTAACATCCAGATCAACAAGATCACGACTCAAACACACAAAAAAAGAGTCCAACTTGAACAAGGCTTCTGGAAGTACACTTTGATAAGGAAGTAAACTTCTTCACAGACATAGTAGTGTGGATTGGACAAGAAATTCAATACGACTAGGACACTATCAACGTGGAACAGTAAAAAAGGGATAATACGACTCCAATGAGTTAAAATTTCATTTTATTACGATAACTTTTCTTACTTGTACATCAAGCATTAAGGTTCTATGCATGTATATGTAGGGAAAAAACAACCCGTGCAGCTGAAGCTTGAGAAAATTTAAGAATATTAGGGTTTGGGTATAAATAAAAATTTCCCTTCTTAATAACAAGAACCTTAACCCTAGATTAATTGACGATTATAAAAGTATTGTACCTTTTTATAGTGACGATTGAGCAAGCGCCGAATTGATTCCGTAATTTTTTCCAATCCAATCACGAACGTGAATCACCTAGGAGTGTGGGCTCCCTTTCTTTAAATTGAATACCTGAGGAAGGAGACAAACAAAATCTTTTCTTCGTTAGTTACAAATATCCTCTAAGAGAAAAATCCATGAAAGTCCGGTCAATTGTGAATTATCATTCTACTTATTAAAACTCGCGTGAACTCAATTTGATTTGTACACAAAATCCTTTAGATGTAAAGGATAGTAGTATACTATCAAAAACAAAAACGTTATCTTTTTCTCTTTTCTCCTTGGCCGAATTCCACACCCTATATCTTAGAGTTGATTGAATTTTGTCTAGAGTAAAATAATAAATTTTCTCTCTCAAAATTCTCTCTTGCCAAGCAAAATTCTCTCTTAGAAAACACTTAGGTTGGCCGAAATTTTCACTCTAAAAATCATAGGGTTGGCCGAAATTCATAAGGGTATATATATAGGATCACAAATCCTTTCCTAAGAAAAACTTACTTGGTTGGCAAGAATCCCTTCCTTAGGTGGATTTATTTGGTAGTTAAGAATCATTTTCTAAAATGAATTCTATCCTCTTATATATATTTATGAGCTGGCCGAAATTCACAAGAATATATATTAGGATCACAAATCATATCCTAAGAAGGATTTACTTGTTTGTTAAGAATCCTTTCCTTAGGTGGATTTACATGGTGGTTAAGAATCATTTTCTAAAAAGAAATTCTATCCTCCACCAAGACTCTTAATCGAACTCGATAGTGTATTTGTAACCATATTAAAGAATTCCTAATTTGATTAGATAAATAATTCATTTTATTTATCTACTTATCAAATATAGTCATTAATATTAATTATACTACCAACAATAGTATAACTTTAGGAGACCATCTCCTACTAGGAAAAATATTTTGACTTATAATTAAATAATTAATTAATTAATAAATTAATTAATTTCCATTTAATTAAATAATAAAATAAAAATAATATAATTAAGCTACTCTAAATAGCATTACCGCCCAACACATATATATGGGCCATATATTATTTTTCTTATTTTATTAAATTCATTGGACCTTAATAAAAAGTTCATATGTGAACTAGACCTATTCTTACAAAAAGAAACAAGTTCACATGCCTTAATACAATTTTAAATGGACTCCTAAATTGGTCCGGTAGAATATATCAAGTGATCCATGCAAGTTCGTGTGGATTAGGGATCTTGGCGGGCTATCTAAATTTAAGCTCCAATA
Source organism: Dipteronia dyeriana (assembly GCA_032871835.1). NCBI lineage: Eukaryota > Viridiplantae > Streptophyta > Magnoliopsida > Sapindales > Sapindaceae > Dipteronia > Dipteronia dyeriana. The sequence goes on from CM065298.1 coordinate 91,044,454, forward strand.
AACACAACCCAATCACAATCAACAAATGATTTACTTAGGTCCGATCTATTTAATTTTAGTTCATTCCACTAAAGAACTAAAATTGAAATCTTAAATAAAGATAGAATAAGTTGATGTTACTCATTCATACCCCAGACAACCTTATTGGAGAAAGTGTATCCTCGTGAAGAATATCAGTAATCGCCAAGAGCTCATAGACCTCATATATCTCTCCAAGTTACCATATTTACTCATATGACCACATTTTGAACTTGGATATTTTGAATTGTCTAGAAGCCATGTTTCAATAGACACTATTGAAAAATTAACGTTAAGATTTAATATCCAATACCTCAAAACATCCATATGATGATATTCTACTGTCATTTAGTAAATGAAACCACAATGTCCATATCTATAAATGATGTCCTCTATCGATTAACAAATGAATACCACCAAACTATAGAGGATAGACTATGCTATATAATCGTACTCATTGATAGCTCAAATGATAACACTTGCAACCATAAGTCCATCATTTATCTCAGGATTGAGATAGACTTACCGATTGTCTTCAAATGAATACTTTTATCCATTGACGGTTCTAGATAAAGTATTTCATTGTGATCATATTCAATGCACCCAGTGCACTAGATTCTTTTGCCCAAAGACACCTCACTTTGCTGATTTTAGACTTATCATAACACATTTTATCCCATTCAAATGCTAGCAAAAGAATCTACTACTTTGATAAGATAAATGCGCCCAACCTTTTATCCTAAGTTGTGAATATTATTCAAGACTAACTATAGAATTGTGTTTACCTCATACATATCTAGATGTATGAACAATTCTTCTTTTCTCATAGTCTTTTGACCTTATGATTATTTACTTTTGACAATTATAATAATTAAACTATAAATGCTATAAGATTTGTTAAACTAGAAATTACTTTATTAATATGAAAAGATTGTCAAATACATTATTACACTCTTACTATTGAGCATAATCCTAACAATCTCCCGTTTGCACTATAGCAAATGTGTCATATCTCTCATCCTCATGTTCTCTAGATTCCTATCAAAACTCTTTTGTGGAAGAGCCTTTGTAAAGGGATTCGCTAGATTTTCTACCGACGCGATCTTGGTAATCGTCACGTCACCTCTATACACAATTTCCCTCAGAAGGTGATACTTTCTTTCAATGTGTTTCCCTCTCTTATGACTTCCTGATTGTCTCGAATTGGCCACTGCTCCACTATTGTCACAATAGATAGTGATCTGCTTATTCGCATCAGGAACCACTTCCAAGTCAATTAGGAATTGGTGGAGCTAGACAACCTCTTTAGAAGCCTCGCATGCAGCAGCATACTCGGCTTCCATGGTGGAATCAGAAATACAAGATTGCTTGATACTCCTCCATATGACTTCCCCTTCTCCAATAGTAAACACAGATCCTAATGTTGATCTTATAGAGTCAGAATCTGACTGAAAATCAGAATCTGTATACCTAACGTGAATTAAATCCCCTCCAGAGTATACAAGCATATAATCTCTCGTTCTCCTTAGATACTTGAAAATATGCTTGACTGTCGTCCAGTGATCAGGACTAGGCTTCGATTGAAACCTGCTAACTATGCCTACAACAAAACAAATATCTGGTCTAATACAGAGCATTGCATACATGAGACTTCCAACTGCCGATGCATACAGAACCCTACTCATGAATTGCTCTTCATGGTCATTTTTTGGAACTTGTTCCTTAGAAAGTTTGATTCCATGTTTGAAAGGTAACATACCTTTCTTGGAATCTTGCATGGAAAACCTAGACAAGATTTTATCTAAGTATGAAGCTTGAGATAATGCAATCGTTCTATTCTTTCTATCCCTTATGACTTGGATACCAATAATATAACTTGCTTCTCCTAAGTCCTTAATATCAAATTGTTTTGCTAACCATTCTTTTATTGATGTCAATACACCTACATCGTTTCAGATGAGTAGTATATCATCAATATAAAGAACTAGGAAAGACAACTTGTCGCCTTTAATCCTTTTGTATACACAAGGTTCATCAAGGTTTTGAATAAATCCAAACCTTTTCACAGCTTGATCGAACCTTATGTTCCAGGATCTGGATGCTTGCTTCAATCCATATATGGATATTTGCAACTTGCATACCCTTTCCTCTTAGCCCTTTTCAATGAATCCTTCTAGTTGCATCATATAGATGCTTTCGTCAAGACTTCCATTAAGAAAAGTTGTCTTGACGTCCATTTGCCAAATCTCTAGGTCTAAAGATGCCGCGATGGATAAGAGTATCCTAATGGATTTAAGCATGGCCACAGGAGAGAAGGTTTCTTCATAATCGATACCTTCTTTTTGTGTATAACCTTTAGCTACCAATCAAGCTTTAAAGGTTTCCACCTTTCCATCCATTCCTCTTTTCCTCTTGTATACCCACTTGCACCCGATGAGTTTTATCCCTTTAGGCAAGTTTACAAGAGACCAGACTTTGTTTTTGAACATAGATTCAATTTCGGATTGCATTGCCTTTTGCCAATGGCGACAATCAATATCTTCCATTTCTTCTTTGTACGTATAGGGATCATCGTTACCCAGGAGATTCTCTACAGATTCTCTACAGATTCTCCTAGACCGATGTATCTCTCGGGTTGTCTACTAACCCTCCCACTATGACGAGGTATGGTAGATTGTTGATCTTGTGTTGGTACGGAACTTACAATTGGGCTTGGTTACAAAACTTCTTGTGGAATTGTATCTTCTCAAAGCTCATTCAGGACAATTATACTTTTAGGCACAAAGTTATTCATATGGTCATTTTCCATAAATTTATCATTTGTCAAAACAAATACTTTAAGATCTGAAGGACTATAAAAATAATATCCTTTTGGATACCCTACAAATATGCATGTTTCTGAACGAGACTCCATCTTTTCTGTCTTTCCTTTTAACACGTGCGTAGGACATCCAAATATCCTTAAGTGTTGTAAAATAGGCTTTCGCCCGGTCCACAACTCATGCGGTGTTTTAGGAACCAACTTAGATGGTACATCGTTTAGAATGTACATTGTAGTTTGTAAAGTATATCCCCAAAAAGAATTAGGGAGCGTTGAATAACTCAACATAGACCTAACCATGTCCAAAAGAGTTTTCTTTCTCCTTTCTGCCACCCCATTTTGTTGAGGTGTGCCTGGTGTAGAAAATTGAGAAACTATCCTATTATCAATAAGATATTGCTGAAACTTACCATATAGATATTCTCCACCACAATCAGACCTCAAGATTTTTATACGTTTCTCAAGCTGATTTTCAACCTCAGCTTTAAATGCATTGAACATATCAAAAGCATCCGACTTATGTCTCATGAGATACACATACCCAAATCTTGAGTGATCATCCGTGAAAGTGATAAAGTACTCATATCCACCTATAGCTTGAATGCTCATAGGTCCACACACATCAGTGTGTATCAATCCTAAACATTCGATGGCTCTTACACCTTTGGTCGTGAACGACCTTTTGGTCATTTTACCTTCCAAATAAGATTCACAAGTTGGTAGATCATCAACCTTTAAGTCACTTAGAGGTCCGTCACTAACCGATCTTTTAATCCTATTTAGGTTAATATGATCTAGACATAAATGCCATAGGTAGGTTTCATCTTTTGATAATTTTACTCTTTTATGATTAAGTTCCGTTGATTCCCTATCTAACAAGTGAGATATATTTCCATGCAAATAGAATAAACAGTTTTCCAATGTACCTTACAAATAAGTTTGTCATTCTTACTAATAATAAAAGCTTTATTAAAAGTAACCAAATAACCAAATTTATTTAAACAAGAAACTGAAATTAAATTCCTCATGAATTCAAGTACATAATAAATGTTTATTAAATCTAAATTCCTACTAGAATCTAAGTTGATTCTAATATCTCCCACTACACAAGTAGACACCAATGCTTCATTGCCAAAATGCAAGTTGAATTCATTCTTATTCAGTCTATTCCTTTAACCCTTTTCACCATAAAGGAAACACTTCCCTTTGATCTTGGTTACTTTCTTGGTCTCTTTCTAAGAAGGCCCAAGTTGCTTTTTCTTCTGTTGTTTCTTGACCTTGTAACTGGTCTTAACAGTAGCAACTTTATCAGCCATATGAATCTCTTGACCGTTACCTTTCACAAGGATTTTCTCGATGCTTTGATCATCTTATATCAGGCATTGCAAGATGTTTTCCTTATTGTTCAAGGTGTAGTCCAACTTGAACTGATCAAAGGAATCTGATAGTGAGTTGACAATCAAGTCAATTTTCATCTCACCATCTATCTTAGCACCATTCAGTTCAACAATGTTGAGATGTGCTATGACTTTCATCATGTGATCTTTCACATCCTGTCTAGGTTTCATCCTAAGATTCATAAAAGTAGCCACTGCCTCTCTTTTAGTCGTCCTAGACCTCATAGTAAACATCTCCTATAGAGACATCATTATATAAGTAGTAGTCTCCATTTCTTCATGTTGCTGTTGCAACACGTTGGAGATGATGGCCATAATGTAAAGTACATTTAGCCATCTCATATGAAGTCTTCCACTACTGATACTCATCTTTTTGCTCCTGAGTAGATTCATTAGTAGGAGTAGGTGGTTTATGAGTATAAAAAATGAACTTATACTTTTCATCTTGCAACAACAACCCAATATTCCTTTTCCATGTGACATAGTTATCATCAGTTAAAGTATTATCTTTTAGGATATTGATTAGGGATGAGGTCATGATTTCGTTTAAATAACAAAAATTATATAAGTAAACAATCATGATATAGCACTTTTGAATATTTATCTTGAATTAAATAAAATACTTCAATCGTAAAAATTCAACGATGATCCAACACCCATAAATGTCACGCCTCATTTGGGAGTTCGCACCATTTACTAGTTGGACCAGGTCCCACCTAATTGTTAACATAACAACCAACGTTTTCTATTTTAGCCTTGCAATTTTATTAACAAGAACTCTTGGGAGGATATTAATAAAATTACATTGAGTGTGTTACCAAGTTATTGACCTTCAATATAATCCCTCACGAATATCCCTCATTTGGGAGTAGATATCGTTTGGGCTAATTGTCTAGTCTATCATTGTAAGGAAGTATCTTGTAAATTCCATTCATGAATACCTATTGGGAGATTATTACATGAAACATAAAACTCAACTAAACTTGGAGGCTGTAGGTGTTCCAAAACACCTTCTCCCACTCAATTATTTAAGGCGTGAGATCGAATTCCAAAGAATGATTTACCAAGTTATCTGGATGCCAATTTAGATACCTAAACCATTCTATGCATGTTCATACCAAAAGAGATATGAGTGGCACTCCTATTGTATATGACATGTTATCAAACAATGATAAACATTGCATTATTTACAAAAATATAAATAGCTACAATTTTGGTCCATCCTAGAAAAGCAAGTAAATTACATGTCTTGGAATACAAAAACTTCTTTCTTGGCGAACAAGTCTTCACGCGACCTTCATCGTCCGGACTCTCTCGGCTGCCACCCATGGGCGTGCACACCCTTTGCCCTTACCCATGGACGTGCGCATGATACAAACCCATAAAGGGCTGTCATGCGCAGCCCATGGCTTTCATAGGGTTGCCGTGTGCAGCCCATGCCACAACAAACGTGGTTGCGTGCTCTTCGCACGTACTTTCGTTGCTACGGCTCACACGGTCCCAAACTTGTTCCGGTTGCTTATAATTCTTCAAACCTTCGAGTATTCGAAACTTGAGTGTATTATTGAAGAATTATAAATAAAAATACTGTAGTTTTTTTTATTATTACAACAACAAAATTAAAAAAAACTTAGCAACTACCAAGAAGGAAATTATGATGATAATAGATCACCTTTCTTGTTACAATCCCAAAACAAAATTACATTGAAATTCTATGATCAAAATTGAGCAATAACAAACCACATATAAAACATATATATATATATATATATATATATATAAATATATATATATATCCATACATTCCAATGTAAATATATATGCGAATACCTAGAGTGTTATCTCTTTCTAAAACATGCATATATATATATATATACAATAAAAAGAAAAAAGATTCACGTACACATACATCAATTAATCAAGGGTACAACCAGGCTCTGATACCATATGTAGGGAAAAAACAACCCGCGAAGCGGAAGCGTGAGAAAATTTAAGAAAATTAGGGTTTGCGTATAAATAAAATTTTTCCCTCTTAATAACAAGAGCCTTAACCCTAGATTAATTGACGTATATAAAAGTATCGTACCTTTTTCTCGTGATGATTGAACAAGTGCCGAATTGATTCCACAAGATCTTCCAATCCAATCACGAATGTGAATCACCTAGGAGTGTGAGCTCCATTTCTTTAAATTGTATACCTGAGGATGGAGACAAACAAAATCTTTTCTTTGTTAGTTACAAATATCTTCAAAGAGAAAAATCTAAGAACGTTCGGTCAATTGTGAATTATCAATCTACTTGATTGAAACTCGTATGAACCCGATTTGATTTTATACACAAAACCCTTTTGATGTAAAGGATACTAATATATTATCAAAAACAAAAACGTTATCTTTTTCTCTTTTCTCCTTGACCGAATTCCACACCCTATTTCTTAGAGTTGATTGAATTTTGTCTAGAGTAAAATAATAAATTTTCCCTCTCAAAATTCTCTCTTGCCAAGCAAAATACTCTCTTAGAAAACAATTAGGTTGGCCGGAATTTTCACTCTAAAATCATAGGGCTGGCCGAAATTCACAAGGGTATATATATAGGATCACAAATCCTTTCCTAAGAAGGAATTACTTGGTTGACAAGAATCCTTTCCTTATATGGATTTATTTGGTAGTGAAAAAAATCCTTTTCTAAAAGGAATTCTATCCTCTTATATATATTTATAAGCTGGCCGAAATTCACAAGAATATATATTAGGATCACAAATCCTTTCCTAAGAAGGATTTACTTGGTTGTTAAGAATCCTTTCCTTAGGTGGATTTACTTGGTGGTTAAGAATCCTTTTCTAAAAGGAATTCTATCCTCCACCAAGACTTCTAATCCAACTCAATAATGTATTTGTAACCATATTAAAGACTTTCTAATTTGATTAGATAAATAATTCATTTTAATTATCTACTTATCAAATATAGTCTTTAATATTAATTATACTACCAACAATAGTATAATTTTAGGAGACCATCTCTAGGGATGCACATTTATCCCCGAAGCCCCAAATCCTCACACCCTCATCCCCTTTTTTTGGGGAAAAATGGGGAAATGAGGGGGGGGGGGGGGGGTGATGGGGATGATTTTCATCCCCAAATTAAAATGGGGATGGGGATGAGAGAACCCCTCCCCATCCCCATTTTCCCATTTCCCCCAAAAGTATATAAATATAATTATAATATATATTTGAATTATTTGAAACATTTTATATTGAATTTGTATTGCATTGATATTTTTTATTTGTAATGAAAGGTTTGTTTTTTTTTTTAAATTTAATTTATAATTTTTATTTAAATAGGGAAATAGAAAAATGGGGAAACGACGGATACGATAAAACAGGGAAAAACGGAGAAAATGGGGAATTGAGGATGGGGATGGGGGGACCTCCCCCCAAACATCCCCATCCCCATTTTCCCCAAATGGGGAAATAAGGGGGGGGGGGATGGGGGAAGGTTCTAGGAAGTGGGGATGGGGAAGGGGAAGGGGGGACCTATATCCATCCTCATTCCCCAAACGAGCATCCCTAACCATCTTCTACTAGGAAAAAGATTTTGACTTTTAATTAAATAATTAATTAATCAACAAATTAATTAATTTCCATTTAATTAAATAATTAAATAAAAATAATATAATTAAGCTACTCTAAAGAGCCTTGTCGCCCAACAAATATATATGGGCCATATATTATTTTTCTTATTTTATTAAATCCAATGGACCTTAATAAAAAGTCCACATGTTAACTAGACCTATTCTTACAAAAAGAAACAAGTTTACATGCCTTAATACAATTCTAAATGGACCCCTAAATTGGTCCGGTAGAATATATCAAGTGATCCATGCAAGTTCGTGTGGATTGAGGATCTTGGTGGGCTATCTAAATTTAAGCTCCAATAGACACAACCCAATCACAATCAACAAATGATTTACTTAGGTCCGATCTATTTAATTTTAGTTCATTCAACTAAAGAACTAAAATTGAAATCTTAAATAAAGATAGAATAAGTTGATGTTACTCATTCACACCCTAGACAACCTTATTGGAGAAAGTGTATCATCGTGAAGAATATCAGTAATCGGCAAGAGCTCATAGACCGCCTATAGCTCTCCAAGTTACCATATTTACTCATATGACCACATTTTGAACTTGGATATTTTGACTTGTCTAGAAGCCATGTTTCAATAGACAATATTGAAAACTTAACGTTAATATTTAATATCCAATACCTCAAAACATCCATGTGATGATATTCTACTCTCATTTAATAACTGGAGCAATATTGTCCCTACCTATAAATGAAGTCCTCTATCGATTAACAAATGAATACCACCAAACTATCGAGGATAGACTATGCTATATAATCGTACTCATTGATAGCTCAAATGATAACACTTGCAACCATAAGTCCATAATTTATCTTAGGATTAAGATAGACTCTCTGATTGTCTTCAAATAATTTTTTTATTCAATGACGGTTCTAGATAAAGTATTTCATTGTGATCATATTCAGTGCACCCAGTACACTAGATTCTTTTACCCATAGACACCTCACTTTGATGATTTTAGACTCATCATAACACATTTGATCCCATTCAAATGCTAGCAAAAGAATCTACAACTTTTGTAAGTTCCTAAGTTTTTTGAATGACTTATTTCGTTGAAAACCATATTTGGGGATTAATGTGTAAGAGTAGTTTAGGCCATCATTGCTCAAGACTCAGCTCAAGCTTCAGAAGGTAAATCACTGGCTTAACCTTTTCTGAAGAGTTTTTGATGCACACACACACACACACTCATGCATGTCTTTGATCATCTTGCATGAATGCTTAATTGCCTTAATTGTGTGCCTCTTTGCTATAAATCTTGCTTGGGTGTTTGTTACATTTAGTTTGGCCTTAGAAGAGTTTTTCCCCTTGACCGCGGTCGGGACCACTCTCTGTGCATTGCCTTTGCCGCGGTATGCACAACGGTGTTCTCCAGACGTTGCTCGTTGCTGCTACCGCAGCCCGTGCACGTTGCATGCACAACGGGCTCCCAAGCAGAGTTTCCCATTGTTGCATCACTGGCTCTACCGCGGTCTGGACAACTGCCTGTACCGAGGTCCAGACAGCCGAGATTCCCAAGCGATGCACCGCTCGCGCTACCGCGGTCTGGACACTTGCCTAGGCTGCGGCACATACAACGGTCATGACGGGAATCAGTTGCCTTTGTTTAAAATGACACCATTTAGTGTAAGGCACATTATATATATGTTATCTTATCTTCTCTTTAGTTGTGGGAGTCCAAGAAGCCATTTTTAACTCACCACGCTTGTCTTGAGAGAGAAGTTGACTCTAAGAGAGAGAGAGCTCCCAAGAACCCATCTTGACTCAACCAAATTTCAATCCATGAGCATCTAGCATCTTCCAAGCATGGTTTTTCTTGTTTGTCATTGACTAGGTAATCTCTATATACCCTAGAATTTCTTGTTCAATTCTTATGACATGTTTACCTAGGTTTAGCAATTATTGTTCATTACATGTATGTTATTGAGTTTAATTGCATTTATAACATGCTTGGGTTGTTGATTGTTGGTTGAGATTTATATTTTGTGATAGCTAGAGTTTGAGACCATTTTTCCCTTCTAGCTCAATCTCTATGCTTTGCATTTGGATATTGTTTAGGACTCATTGATTGCATTATAGTCTTTTCCATGCTTAATGACAACAGGTGTTGATTTGGCTTTTATGATAGCTTAATAGGATTGCTTGTTCTATGTTTAGCTAAGCTTTATGACATGTCATTTAGCTCTTGATATCTAGGATTGCATTTACTGCCATCTCATAATCCTAGATAAGCATATAAGGTACCCTAGCCTTTTTGCATTTTGAATATCATCATATATTCACATAGGGTGTTTGACTCTTCATTGAGGTTAAGTCTTGTGACTAAGTAGTCAGTGCATAAGCAAATAGAGAAAGAATCACTATTAAGGTCCGTTGGGTAGAGTGAAAGGGTTAGTAACTGGAGGGTGTTATGGGAGATCAACCTAGGTTGTAAACTTTCATTCAATAGTGGATTTGAGGATCTAGTGTGGCGCACAAATAAGCCCTTGGTTTTTCCCATTTGGAGGGTTTCCACGTAAACATCAAGTGTTATTTATATTTTCGCACTTTATAATTGATGTAGTATGTTTGTTTCATTGGGGTAATTTGTGTTAATATTGATTAATCGAATTATTGGTAATTGATTCGATTAAAACCTATTCACCCCCCTCCAGGTTATAGACAAACACGTTTTAGGGAACTTTCAATTGGTATCAGAGCCGGTGCATAGATATACTTAGGTGATCCGTGCTCTGTGTGTGTCTTGCTTGTGCATTCTTGTTAATTACATCTTTTGTGGTGCATTACATTTGCATCTCATTCATTTAACCCAAACACTATGAGTGATCTTGGGATGAGCAAAGAGGGAGCATCAAGTATAAGACCGAATTTTCTTAAAGATTATAATTATGCCTCGTGGAAAGGCAAGATGGAGTCTTATATTTGTCAAATAGATGACCGTGCACGGATGGAGGTTGAAGATGGGTACATTCTTCCAAAGATGACCAATGATGATGGAGATGAAGTTCCCAAGCCTAAGTCTTTTTGGAGCTCACAAGAATTTAAAGCTTCCAAGTGGAACAACAAGGCTATGCATGCAATCTTGTGTGCCATGGATGACAACCAATACAAGTTGGTTCAAAATACTAAGCATGCAAAGGAGGCTTGAGAGATTCTACAAATGGCTTATGAAGGAACCAAAGTGGTCAAGGACTCCAAGCTTCAAGTCCTTCAAATGCAATTTGAGACCATTCGGATGGAAGAGGACGAGTACTTTAATGACTTCCAAGTGAAGTTGATGGACATCGTAAATCAAAGCCATCAACTAGGTGACCCATATTCGGATAGAAGGATCAAGCAAAAGATCATGAGGTCACTTCCCAAGAGATTTGAATCCAAGGTGACGACACTGGAAAAAAATAGCAACTACAAGACTATGAAGCCGAGTGAATCGATTGGAAGGCTTTTAGCCTATGAGTCTAGGTGGACTTCTACACCTGCTTCTCCTAAGAAGCAAAAGAACATAGATTTGAAGACATCTAAAGTAAAGATGGGGGAGGATGACTCAGATGAGGAGATGGCTCTTATGGTGAAGAAATTCAAGAGGTTTATGAAACTTCACAAGAATGACTCAAAGAAGAAGATTGAGCCAAGACAAGAGAAGCCTATAAGAAAAGGCCTTCAATGCTATGAATGTAATGGGTTTGGTCATATAGCCATCGAGTGTACTAATTCGAAGAAGAAGAAGAAGGAAAAGTGGTGGTTGCCTCATCAAGTGAGAGTGGAAGTGAAGAAGATTCCTCAAGTGACGAAGAGGTTATTCTTAACTACACGGCTTTTGGAGCTTCCTTTGTGGAAGATGTAGAAAAAGATGACAAAGCCTTAAGTAGTGACCTTGAAAATAGAGTAGATGAAAAAGTAGCTAAGAGAGTGATAAGTGAAGCTATTTATATTGATGATGCCATCTGGGCAACAAGTGACACTAGTGATGACTCTAGTGGTAAGAGTACTTCATCTCACTCTACAAATTGAAATGTAGAGAGTATGAACCTTGAAGGGTTCATTGAGCATTTTCAAAGCTCAAGGTTGAACATGGAGAAAGAGGTTCAAAAGCTAAAGGAAGAGAACCTCAAACTATCAACCGAAGTGACTCACTTGAGTGAGAAAGTGAAGAATGGAAGAAAGGTGGAAGAAAGCTTGAAGGAGGAGCTTAGAGAAACTAGAGAGTTGAATTCTAAGATGACTTCGAGTACGGAGAAGCTTGACCATATGTTGGGAGTTAGCAAGAAGCCAAGTGACAAGAGAGGTCTAGGGTTTGAAGATGACAAGGAGACCTCAACTCCTAGCAAGACGATATTTGTCAAGAGCATGGAATTCAAAGAACCTCTTCCTCCACTTCATCATAAGAAGAAAATTAAACTAGGAGAGTGTTCTAAAAATGTCCAAGTTAAGATGGCACCAAGAAGTCAAGCTCAAGCTCAAGCTCAAGCTCAACCAATGAGAGCACCTCAAGCAAGTATTCCTCAAACCAAAAGCCATAAAGCCAAGAAGCATTTCTTGCATGCTAAACCAAGGAAGAAATCTTCTCTAATTCAACAACAAAGGAGAAGAGAATCAATACCACACCAAATGAAAGCTCAAAGACATGGGAAAGCACCTTTGTCCTCACAAAGGAATAGTATGACCTCTCATTTTATTCCTTCATGTCATTTTTGTGGTGTTGATGGTCATATTAGACCAAATTGCTTCAAGTACATTAACATGTGTAGAACTAAAAGCATGATTGAAAGAAAAATGGGTAGAGCCAATATGCGTGTGCCTAGGAAAGCTAGTGTTAATGATCCTAGGAGTAATATGATGATCTTGACCACTAGGAATGACAAAGTGTCACCTAAGTGGATTAGAAAAGATGAACTCACATACCATTGTTCTAAGGTTTCACCCATAGGCTCAACTAGGTCAAATGGACTTGGTAAGTCTATAGGGACTCATATCCCCTCTTGACTTGTTTTGATTGCCCATATGGGGAGCTCAAGCAAATAGAGCAAATTGGTAATGCATTGTGCTTATTGATAATATTTATGCTTCTTTATTAATTGCTTAAAATGATTGGGTGTACATATTTTTTTAATAAGTGTGCAACTTTGCTTTACATGCAATCCATGTCTTATTTATGACCAAATTGCATTTTTGGAATAGGAGAATTGATTGGGAAGTACATTTTGAATGACCTAGAATTGATCTCTATGACATGTTGATTCTTTATATGACATGCTTTAAAGTAATATGCATGATGAAATTGTTGAATGCTCTAAAATGAATGCGAATATGTGTGTGAAAGCAATAATGAGACTTTAATCAACAAGGATCTTGTATCCATTTCAAGGATTTTACAATCCAAAAGTCTCTCTCTCTTTACATGTTGAACAAGGCTACAATCATACAGGCATTCTTCCCGAAAAAATTGAAAAGGGCGCAATAGTTCTCATGTCTTGTTTTGCTCGTAAAGTTTGATAAGTTGATCTTAAAATGAATTTATTTTACAATCTATATATTGCTTATTCCACGACAAAGGGTGAAATTGGTTTGAATTCTCTTGGAAACCTTTGTTATTTTGCTTTACCAAATACCATGTTTTGATCTTGAATACAACTTGTCTTGTATGCAAAGCATTCGTTCACATATTTTTTTAATAAAACTCCTTGATCCTCTCTCCTTAATTAAGTTGCATAAATTTGGTTATATGATTATGCATATGTCTTGTGCCATAAGCTCTACTTGCTAATGCCTTTTTAAGGGGATAATTCTTTGTCTATCTCATGACAAAAAGAGGGAGTAATGTGGATTTAGGGGGAGTTGAGTTTGACTCATTGAGGGGGAGTTAACCTATTTAGGGGGAGCATTTGTATTGCATTGTTGATGCATGTTGGTTGTTTCTATTGTATGCAAATTGCTCTTGTTTTTATGTCCTTGATCACCTCACATACACTTGTCTTGGACAGTGTAGTTATTTTGTTTTGTAGGGATGTTGATTCTACAAGAGATGGATGACTTGAAGATCTAGTTAATTAGACATCTCTTTGTAATGTAGAAAAACTCTATTGATCCCTGTCTTTTGTTTTGTTTATTGGTGAGGATGAATTGTGAGTGGTGGTTTTGTCACGAAATAGCCGAATGGGGAGATTGTAAGTTCCTCAGTTTTTTGATTGGCTTATTTCGTTGACAACCACATTTGGGGATTAATGTGTAAGGGTAGTTTAGGCCATCATTGCTCAAGACCCAGCTCAAGCTTCAGAAGGTAAATCACTGGCTTAACCTTTTCTGAAGAGTTTTTAGTGCACACACACACTCTCATGCATGTCTTTGATCATTTTGCATGAATGCTTAATTGCCTTAATTGTGTACCTTTTTGCTATAAATCTTGTTTGAGTGTTTGTTGCATTTAGTTTGGCCTTAGAAGAGTTTTTTACCCATGACCGCGGCAGGGACCGCTCCCTGTGCATTGCCTTTGCCGCGGTATGAACAACGGTGTTCTCCAGAAGTTGCTCGCTGTTGCTACCCCGGCCTGTGCACGTCACATGCACAGCGGGCTCCCAAGCAGAGTTTCCCAGTGTTGCATCGCTGGCTCTACCGCGGTCTGGACAACTGCCTGTACCGCAGTCCAGACATCGGAGATTCCCAGGCGATGCACCGCTCGCGCTACTGCGGTCTGGAGACTTGCCTAGGCTGCGGCACGTATATCGGTTATGACGGGAATCAGTTGCCTTTGTCCAAAAAAATGCCATTTCATGTAGGGCACATTATATATATGTTCTCTTCTCTTCTCTTTAATTGTGGGAGTCCAAGAAGCCATTTTTGACTCACCAAGCTTGTCTTGAGAGAGAAATTTACTCCAAGAGAGAGAGAGCTCCCAAGAACCCATCTTGACTCAACCAAACTTCAATCCATGAGCATCTAGCATCTTCCAAGCATAGTTTTTCTTGTTTGTCATTGACTAGGTAATCTCTACATGCCCTAGAATTTCTTGTTCAATTCTTATGACTTGTTTACCTAGGTTTAACAATTATTGTTCATTAAATGTATGTTATTGAGTTTAATTGCATTTATAACATGCTTGGGTTGTTGATTGTTGGTTGAGATTTATATTTTGTGATAGCTAGGGTTTGAGACCATTTTTCCCTTCTAGCTCAATCTTTATGCTTTGCATTTAGATATTGTTTAGGACTCATTGATTGCATGTAGTGATTGCATTATAGTCCTTGCCATGCTTAATGACAACATGTGTTGATTTGGCTTTTATGATAGCTTAATTGGATTGCTTATTCTATGTTTATCTAAGCTTTATGACATGTCATTTAGCTCTTGATATCTAGGATTGCATTTACTGCCATCTCACAATCTTAGATAAGCATATAAGGTACCCTAGCCTTTTTGCATTTTGAATATCTTCATATATTCACATAGGGTGTTTGACTCTTCATTGAGGTTAAGTCTTGTGACTAAGTGGTTAGCTAACAAGCAAATAGATCAAGAATCACTATTAAGGCCCGTTGGGTGGAGTGAAAGGGTTAGTAACTAGAGGGTGTGACGGAAGGTCAACCTAGGTTGTAAACTTTCATTCAATAGTGGATTTGAGGATCTAGTGTGGCGCACAAATCAGTCCGTGGTTTTTCCCATTTGGAGGGTTTCCACGTAAACATCAAGTATTATTTATATTTCCGCACTTTATACTTGATGTAGTATGTTTGTTTCATTGGGGTAATTTGTGTTAATATTGATTAATCAAAAAATTGGTAATTGATTCGATTAAAACCTATTCAACCCCCCTCTAGGTTATAGACACACACGTTTTAGGGAACTTTCAACTTTGACAAGATAAAGACGCCCAACCTTTTATCTTAAGTTGTGAATATTATTTATGACTAACTAAAGAATTGTGTCAACCTCATACATTTCTAGATGTATGAACAATTCTTATTTTCTCATAGTCTTTTGACCTTATGATTATTTATATTTGACAATTATAATAATTAAACTGTAAATACTATAAGATTTGTTAAACTAGAAATCACTTTATTAATATGATAAGATTGTCAAATACATTATTACACTCTTGCTATTGAGCATAATCCTAAAAGTATAAATAGACCCAAAAAACACCCAAAAAGGGTTGAACACAATTTTTAGAGAGAAGGCAAGAGTGATTGAGTGTGTAATCTTTTTTTGCATAGTGAATTTTTGTTGCTACAATTGGCAACCGTGGACGTTTCCCCTTATTGGGGTTTTACTACCTATAATCCCGTGTCTTATTTATTTTCTTATTATCTTTTGTTTGTGCTTAGCAATTACTTTGCTATAATTGTGTGACGAGTGATTAATTCAAAATTCACCGTCAACAATTGACGCTAGAAGAAGGAGCTGAACCTCCAACAATATTTTGTTTACGTAATTAATTACGAAGAAAATCGACCAAAAGCGGTATCATGGACACTGATAGAGACACAATTCAATCTCCCTACAATGTCGACGCAACATATGAGACCAATGACCAGAACCTTACAGATATCACTACTACAGGAGGAGATCCACCCGCAAGGACCTCACCGTTCGTCAAACCTGACACCGCTACCGCTACAGGTTCGACTACTGGCATCTCCTTGGAAGCATTCAAACAGATTCAAGAATCCTTACGAAAGGTCATCGATGATGCTGGCAAGCAAGGAATAAGTATATCAGCCACGTTTAACCTAAGTTTGCCGTACCAGCTTTCCACTCCAATCGTGGACCATGATCCAAAGATACATACCGAGATAGTAGCGGTCACCCCAAGAGCACCCAAGAAACCTGGAAGGGATGAGGTAGAATATCACTTAAGGAGGAGGCGTTAACATAGGAGATTTGACCGAGAAGATTAGGGAACAAGGCAACATCGGGAATCTAGTTCACGGGAAGAAGTGGAGAGATACAACGGAACAAAAACTTACCCTGAAAGTGGGCATAAGTATGATGACCAGAAGAAAAAATCCCGCTCGTATTCAAGCGACGGTGTACAACCCTTATAAGGTGCAGAGAGCCAACCCTAGTGATTATGCGTGACCCTTTTGGCACCCAGATCAGCGGGAGGGTCCTTAGGGATCCATATGGGCTAATAACCTGTTAGAGATTCGATGAACGTGGAGAGCCAGAAGGGGAGTGAGAAATCCTCCTTAGAAGGATAGAAGCCCACGAATGAAGACAAAGCTTGGGATATCCTCTGATCGGGAACTCTGAAAGCCTATTTTCTAATTCAATAAGACAGACCAATTTTTTGGAGAAGTTTATAATGCCATATGTGGAACAGTTCAAAGCTAATACCGACCCACAAGAGCATGTAAGGAGGTATCAAAGTGCAATTGTACAGTATGATTTTAACGATGCCCTAATGTGTCGCATGTTCTCACAAACGTTGGGAGATCAGGGATCGAGATGGTTTGAAGGGTTGCCCGTATGTTCTATTAGAAACTTTGAGGAGTTTGTGCAAGCATTCACCAGACAGTTCATGGGGATTATCCAGTAAAGAATGTCTATATCATTCTTATCAACTCTAAAGCAAAGAAAGGATGAGAAGTTGAAAGACTACCTGACCAGATTCTCACAAGAGGTCTCAGAAGTTTAACATCCCAATGATGATGCGGTGATGTCGGCGTTCATCAACAGCGTACAACATATCCATCTGACCCTAAGCCTGAAGCAAAGAGGACCGACCACGTACGTTAGCATGGTAGACCATGTCGGTGGGCGGAGGAAGAATAGTTGGCCCATGGTGGAGAACTTATACATGGGGTTCAACCCGAAAACAACCAGAAAAATAAGGACAGTAACCCAAAGATTGGTACCAAAGGGGAGCAAAAGAGCAACAAGGCAAAAGGAAAAGATGGGCAAAATGAGGACGATAAAGGTGCTAGGCAATTCAAAAGGTAATATACCAACTACACTTCGTTGGTCAGAGGATAGGAAGAAATCCTGAACGTGATAGAAGAAAAGAATCTGTACAAGAAACCCCCCGAATCAGTCAAGTTTTGCTAGAATAGACACCACCAAGTATTGTAGGTTACACAAGGAGAACAGTTATGAAACTTCTAGGAGCTACCAGCTGAGGGATTATATCGAGAAAAAATTAGAGAAGGTCACCTTAAGGATATGATCCTCAGGAATGGATATGATCGGGGTAAGAATGTCATGATGGATGAGCGAGACATGCTAGAGGAGTCCAAGAAGGGATATAGGTAATGGAGCAATCAACACCATCTTTGGTGGGCTATACACTAGGAATAATAGCCGAGATAGAATGTCCGAAGTTAGAGAAGCCATTGCTAGATAGAGAAACCTGGAGGTAAACTTGTTAGGACCCGACCAGAAGAAGTTCAAACAAGGATGAGATCCTATAATTTTTATCGAAGCAGACACACATGTGTCCGAAGTAAGGCCGAACAACGTAATTGTTGTGTCGGTTCGTGTAGGACATAAGGAAGTAAGAAGGGTACTTATCGACAATAGAAGCTCAACAGACATTCTTAGTGTGAAAGTATTTGACCAACTCGAACTGTAAAAAAGAGACCTCCGGCCACTTAAAGTCCCGCTTAGAGGCTTCAGAGGAGCGAATGTGAAGTAGCTTGGAATGATGAAGCTGCCTGTAGAGATTGGTAGCTCTCCTTGCACCAAGACAGTGATACTGGATTTTATGGTTGTAAGCATAGATAATTGGCCATATAACGCCTTACTGGGTGGCCAATTATTGAATGAGATAAAAGTTGTGACCGCCACTTACGCGTTAATGGTTAAATTCCCTACAGAGGCGGGAGTGGGAGTCATGAAAAGTTTGCAAGAGTGGGCATGAAAGGCGAATCTTGTCATATACAAGGAGAAAACAGAGTTAGGGGGTAATACAAGAGTACACCCTCGAAGAGTATGAAAACCAGAAGATAAATGATATGGAAATCGGAGCAGAAACTCTGACTCGGTTTGACTTGGACATGAGGGAGACACCTCCGGAAGATGGGAAAAGCCAGAAAGATGAACCGACCATAGAGGTCGCCATTGATGACAATAGTCTCAAGAGGATTGTAAGACTCGGGACCCCCGACTGATGAAGTAATTGCAAAATGAGATGGTTAGGCTGTTAAATGAATACAAAGATATATTTACTTGGAAACATAAGGATATGCCAGGAATAGACCCGAAGATAATTTCGCACAGTTTAGTAGTTGACCTCGACTGTAAGCCGGTTGTCCAGAAAAGGAGACGATTTAACCTAGAGAGAAGCAAGACCATCAAAGAGGAAGCTGAAAAGCTATTGGCAACATGATCTATACGGTAGACAAAATACCCTAAATGGGTATCCAATGTGGTGTTGGTCAATAAGAAGAATGACCAATGGAGGATGTGCGTGGATTTCACAGACCTCAAGAAAGCGTGTCTGAAGGATAGTTTCCTCCTGCCTCAGATTGATTAGTTAGTAGATACGACGGCCAACCATGAATTATTGAGCTTCATTGATGCATACTCGGTATATAACATGATCCGGATGTTTGGACCTGACTAGGATAAGACCTCCTTTACTACTGATCAGGGTTTGTATTGCTATAAAGTCATGCCCTTTGGTCTCAAAAATGTCAAAACAACCTACCAGAGATTGGTGAACAAGATGTTCGCCCGACAGATTGGTGAACAAGATGTTCGCCCGACAGATTGGTAGAAATAAATAGGTATATGTAGACGATATGCTCACAAAAAGAATAACATCAAGAGAGCACGCATGAGACCTCAGGGAAACATGCGAAGTGTTCAGAAGTACGACATGAAGATCAATCAGTAAAAGTGTGTCTTTGGGGTTAGCTCGAGGAGATTCCTAGGCTTCCAAGTCCACCAGATGGGAATCGAAGTAAATCTAGAAATAATAAAGGCATTAGAGGAGATGAGGTCCCTGAAGACCTTGAAGGAAATCCAAAGACTAACAGGGTGCTTAGCATCTCTGAAACGATTCATAAGCAAGTCAACTGATAAGTGTCTCCCTTTTTTCAAAGCAATTAAGAAGGGAATGGGGGTAGAATGGGGTACTGAATGCGAACATGCATTCAAAAAGATCAAGGAATACCTAGGGACTTGCCCCTACTTAGTTCCTCTCAATTTCGTCTATCCCTAGAGGATCCATCTCGACTAGATATCTCCCTGTTTGACCTTTCACGGTCAGATCCCTCCGTGGAAGAATGGACTTGACCAGACCTATCTCTAGAAGACCCCCTCTAATCACTCCGGTGGTGATGGGAATCACAACTCCTTACCGTAACCTAGTCAGCGGGAACCGTCGAAAAGTCATGATCCTACTTATAAACATGATCCACTAAGTCATGTTCTAGAGGAGCTATGCCTTGAGTCACTTGGTCAGCAGCAGCTTTTTGGCTCACCCGATCAAGATTATTAGCTTTTTCAGCCCGCTCGCCGGAGACAATGTATAATTCATATACTATAAAGGATAACAACATGGGAAACAATGAGCAACAATAATAATGATAATATACCACCAGAGGAGCTAAAAGAATAGAGACTTACTGCGCTTGCTCATAACAGATATCTCCGTTAAGAGACCTAATTCGACCAACACTTTTTCTGAGTACAAGTTACGACGGTCTCGAACCTTCCAAGAAATCTAGGCTGCTTTAATGACCAAATCAACTTGTTCCCGAGTCATAACATGTGCAGTTTTGTTACATAGCTCGGAGCTACAGAAATGCCTCAAGACTCTATTTCGGTTTAGCAGATGGGATGGGTCGCCCACCACAACCTCACCCCAATCTCCGTTGATGAATGACCTGTTATTCTTCCAGTATTTGTTAGAGGACGGAAACCCCAAGATGAAGCCCTTGTGGTCCTTATGCTTTGGAGGGGTAGGCTTTTCCTTGTAACCATAAGGGATGGAGCTGCTAAGCAGCATCAATTGAAGGTAAAAAGTCCCACCAGTGTCCGATCGACCCAGAGTAAAAAATTACATATCTCTTACGGGGTCAGAGGTACTTAGCGTGGATCTTCTTCCATAAGTGTCATAGACTGATCAACATCCGATATGAGTTGGGAGTCAGTTGGGCTGTGGTTACACCCGCGTCTGCTAAGAAGCAAGCAATGAAAGGCTATAAAGGGAAAGTCACCCCAGAAGACATCTTTACCCCATATATGGCAACTGAGCCAGAGGGTGGATTCCACACTGTATGATTACCACTACAGGATAGCTTCACTAATCGAGAGAGGTCGAACCGATCCATAAACTCTATGAGTTATTCATCCGTAGCTACGTTTATTTCAAGGTCGAAGACGCAAGGATGGTCCATTAAAAATCTTAGTAGGCGAGCCGGTCATTCTCTCGATACGTCCTTCATTTTTAACGTCTGAGAAGTTATCTTCAAGTCGCTCGTCAAGTGAGCAGTCTCCTTAGAAGAAGCCTTAGAAGTATACCTCGTATTCCTTAACATATCTGGATGGCATTAACAGAAGTGGAACCAACAGGATTGAAAGAAGAAGAAAAATACCCGGGACAGGCCATAGAGTAATCCACATATAAAGCAATAGGTTGGGATGAAGGAAAACGACCCCAAAGAAGAGACTCGAGCCTAGCGATATTCTCTTTATCATCAGCCTCGATGGCTTGCATAAGAAGCTTAAAATAACGATAATGAAGAGTTGGGTCCATACCTAGAATGTGAGAGAAGGTAATGAAAACACAGAAGTTTGAGGATGGGAAGCCAAAATCTAGAGGAAAAGAGACGTTAGGGTTTTTGTGAGAAATCACTATGAAATCATAAGGGAAAATGAAAAGTTTTTGAGCTATATATAGGGGTAAGTGACGTCATACCAACATGCATATGTGAATGGGGGTAGGTGCACGCAGAACTAGAAACATGTGCCAATCAATTTTTTCTTAAAAAATGGATAAATGATTACATCAGCCGAAATGAGCGTGATTGACATTAACATGTAGCTGCAAAGCATTAAATGCGCGTTCAAGAGCACAACGATGAAAAATAATAATAATTTAAACGTACTTCACCGAACGAGTTCTGTTTCGAACGAGATGCTCGATCATGTATGTTTAAAGGGGTGTTGTTATTGGAAAATTTTAAGTAACATGACACTTCAACAAAAGACTAGGGTCAGGAACACCACGTCACTAGAGTCTGAGTAGATTAAGTCAACACAAGTAGGACTAAGTAAACCCGACCAGTTCTCCTCGACCAGATAACACAGATGATCGGATTAGAAAACCTGATCAGGTTGTCAAGATGGTCGGGACCAAGGTCATGTTGAATTAATGATCGGTGTAAACAAGAATGGTCAGTAAAAATAAGCGATCGGACGCACGACATATGGATTAGCATCCATATCAATAAGATCACGACTCAAACACGTAGAAAAAGAGTCCAACTTGAACAAGGCTTCTGGAAGCACACTTTGATAAGGAAGTGTTAATAGCCAAATTTGGCTAGGGACCAAAGGGAAATTTTCCACTCTCTTGGCCCAAGTCTAAGCCCGACATTACTCATTATGGAACCACGAATCCTGGGGTTGAGCCACCCCACAGAAGTAAGGAAAGGTCATCGAGCTTTGGAAGCATCCAAAATAGAGCTCGACATGATCAGATCGAGCTCCTTGCATGTAGGCAGGAATTCAGGGAAAGCCTAACGCGTGACGATCCAAGCTTCATGAGGTTGAAACTGTCTCGTAACCTCCTTAGAAAGCCCACCATCCTCTCCAGACATAGAATGGACCTATAAGACATCGAATCCATGCTATAACCTTACTCCACTTCACCAAAGAAAGATTCGAACCTATCTAGGAAAGTAGAAGGAACCCCGTCAAAGCTCCATTACCACCGAAGAGCGCCCACATGGCCATCCCAAGCTCCAAGGGACCAAGAAAGACTAGACCAAGCTCCCAGTACCAAGGCCAGGGTATGAATCTATCTCACTCTACGAAACAATGAACACCATAATCAATGACCTCCATGAGGAATCACACCATGAAGACACATAGGATCGTAACTAAAAATACAATCAAGGTTAAATGCTCAAGGCTAACCTAGGAGTGGAGTGGGGGGGGGGGGGGGGGGGGGGGGAGGGGGGAGGGAGGGGGGTGAATAGGTTAGGCACATTTTTTGACTCCCTTAGAAACAAACAAAAGTTTGTCCCTCTAGATTGCTTGTATCACAATATATATATATATATATTAATAAAAGACAATTAATCAATATATAAACACAAGTAAAGTGTGATACAAACAAATAATTATAGCACATACACAATCTATATTAAAAAAAGGAAGTCAACATACATAAAGAGTTCTATCCACAATACAAATATTAGAGAGATAGGGATACAGAAAAGTTGACACAAGATATAACGTGGTAAACCTCCGAAGAGGAAACATCCACGGGCTAACAGCCACCGGCAAACAAAATCCACTAGTAGATAAGACAAGGACAATCTCTCAAGTGACCTCTTCACCTAGAAACTAACCTCCTATCCTACTCTCGAAGTTGTCGCCCTATGCTCAACAATCAGAGGCTTCACACCTCTTGTCAAGACTTCCTTGCTCACCTTATCCGGATCTTCACAACCTAAGGCAAGACTTCTTGCTCAACTATCCGAGTCTTCCCGACTATAGTCAAGACTTCCTTGCTCACCTATCCGAGTTCTCCCAACTTTAGGCAAGACTTCTTGCTCGACTATCCAAGGCTACACACCTCTAGCCAAGACTTCCTTGCTTGACAATCCGAGGCTTCACACCTCTTGCCAAAACTTCTTGCTCAACACCATAGGTTTCACACCTATTGTCAAGACTTCTTTCTCACAAGGCATCTAGGTGATCATGAATGCAAAACGCAAACAAGCACGCAACATAGAATGCTATGATAAACACATCCTATGGAAAATACTAGACATGAGCATGGATGCACAAATCACATATAGTCTAGTTCATCATGCATGAGTAGTCAATCAAGATTATGTAAGTTATGATCAACATTAATCACAAACTAGATTCATGCATATATCTAAACTTGAATCACAAGATATGATCAACAAATCACAAGATCAAGTTTAAATCACAAAAACCTAAAACATGCTAAAATCATATGACAATGCCAAATAGATCTAAGCATAAGTTCTAGAGCATATTCCTAATCATAGATTCAATAAATCACATGAATAACTCAAAGAACATAAAAACATGTATTATGTGTGAATTTCGGCCAGGAGAGCCTAATACATGTGATGAAATATTTTTCTCAAAATCAATCAATCAAAGATCACAAAATAGTCCTAGAATCAAAGCTAGCATAATACAATCCCAAACATGTGATAACATAGGCAAAATCAAAACCTAACTCAACATGAATGATTTCAATTGAAATTCAATCTAGCTTTGAAAGTGTTCAAAACACAAATCAAAACACTCACAATATACAAATATATGTAGAAGAAGAAAACCCAAGGCAATTGACCAAGTTTTAAAAGAAAACTTAGAGAGAAAATCAATACCTTAGTTGATCTAGGTGCAGTCCCGTTTTTGTATGATTAGACACCAAAAACAGCAGCATAATAAACTCAAACCTTCAGAGAAAAGATGGAGGATGAATAGATGAACACTCTCAACTTGGAATCACTCAAATCGGAGTTCAAATGAAGAAGTTATGGTGTTTGGAAGGTGAAAAAATTTAGAGAGAAAATTCTAAACACTTGATTTGAATTTCTTCTTAGAATGAAATGTGAGAGAGAAAGAGTTTATAAAGGAGTGGGAGACTTGGACATGTGAAATGACCAAGAGGGGAAAAGAGAAGCCAAGCAAACTTGCTACTTGAGATGGTGCGTGGGCATCTCAGGGCAGCAAGCCTTCTGCCCCGAGATGGCCACGCCCCATCTCGGGAAAGAAGTATATGCTTGCTTCTTTCTCCTTCGACCTTCCTTCGCGTTCTTCGACTAACCTCCGGCCTCCAAAATCGGAATTCGAATCCATTTGCGGATTACAAACCTTAACTCTCACACGGACATGGACATATAAGATACTCAACCCAGAAAATAATAATTCTACTCGATATACGAATACGAAGACAATATATGAAACATGAGTTGAATGTGTAGTATATTTTGACTTTGAACTTTATCAATAGTATGAGTAACCGAAATGACCGGAACTCAATCAAGAATGATTCAAGACTAAATCCATGTTCAATATCCATGTTATACAAACATATACACACACAAATACAATTCACACTAGAATGCAAACACCATAGAGATAGTTTTCAATCATGCATATTCCAAAACACGTTATTTCCAAACCAATGCATGAGCATTCATCTTAAAGTGTGTGAATGTGTTATACATGGTGCACAATGATACAGGGACACATATGAATAAATTGTATGTGTGTGCCTATAAAGGTGCACAACTATGCAGGGACACAAATATATGATATGTGTGTGTGCCTAAGCCTTGTAAGAGAAAGATAAGGTCTTAGTATACCTTTGTAGAACAAAATTGCATTCTTTCTCTTTGAAGACTTAGAACTTGCTTTGACTTGTTGTTTCTTCTTCCTTGAAGCTTGAATCATCATGAATCTAAACAACTAAGTCATTACAAGTAAACATCATTTTGACATGGAATTCATGCCAACATAAACTAAAACCTAACAATCTCCCCCTTTGGCAAATTCCATGTCAAAACACCTATACATTTACTATTAATATAAAAATGAAGATAGGTCACAAAATCACTCCCTCACATTACAATGAGTAAGATTCCTATAACTAATCTTCACCAACTCTTGAACTTCTTCTTGATCTTCTCTTGAAGCAACCTACAAACCATCTCAAAGCACAATGCATATACAAGAGATAAACAACAAATGGCATATATAATATGGATAAAAATATACAATTAAGTCCACAAATACATGTATCTCCCCCTCAATACATGCCAAATACAAGAATTCTTAATTAAATCTTAAGACTAATTATTACAAGCCATTGAATGTTCAAAAGTTCACAAAAACAACATAAAAAGGAAACTAAGTAACTAGCAACTCATAACAACTCTTTCTCCCCCTTTTTGACATGAAATGATGCCAAAAGGTAAGAAACATACCATGAGACTCAAATACTAGCTACTAGATCCACCAATGAAAGATGTGTATGTAGTTGACCTAACATAATGCTTGAGAGGTGGTCTTGAACTTGAAGCAATACACTCCTCCAACTCTTTTATTCTAGCATCTTGTTTTTCAACTATAGCACTAAGCTCATCAACCATCTTCTTCAAATGCAAAGCCCAATCCGGAAGAATGTTTATGCTAGTCTCTTGACAATTAACTTGTGAACTAAAAAGTCCAAAAGTATCACATGTCCTACCCTTATCCTTATATGACATGTATGACACACGTTTATCACTATACTTTTCCAAGGGTTGTACCAACATATCATCTCCACTACTTTGAACACCACGAGACAAACACAAAGAAGTTATAAACCCCGGTAATGCAAGCTTCTTATCTCCTCTAGTTGAGAAAGCCGCACTATCCAAATAAAACATAAGCAAATCCCCAAGGTTTATAGGTTAATTAGTCACTAAGGCATATACTATTTTGATCTTGTCTTTATTCAACTCGGTTGAATTCGAAGATCCAATAATATTTGTGCAAATGAAAAGATGCCAAAATTAACTTGCCTTAGTTAACTCATGTTGACTAATATATGCTCTACCTTTCCACTCAAAAGAAGCATTGTCACATAGAGTTCTACCCATGATATTAAGATTCTGAATGATATCAACATCTAGAAAGTTTGAATCTATATCACTAGATAGCCCAAGAAACTTGTTAATGTTTACCGGGTTAACTCTAAACACAACACCCCTAACATCCATCAAAGCATCCAATAAGGTGACACTCTCTCTATATTCATGATAAAATTCTCTAACAATAGTGTCATTCACTATTCCTAGCATGCTCACCCAAGATTCCCAATTTCTATCCTTAATGCATTTAAGAACATAAGAATCTTTACATTTACCTAAGTCAATGCCTCTCTCTTGAAATATCTTCTTAGTTGCAAAGATCCCTAAATCCTTTGACCTTGAAGATTTGGATCTCTTTGAGGTTGACTTGGCTTTCACAATGGGATTCAATTGATTTCCACTTCCGGTAACTTTAGTTCTTCCCATTTGTTCTTGTGAAATAAGATGCTATAAACATACAAAAGTGAGTGAAAGACAAAACAAGCTTATTAGTCACAAATATATAAAACAATGACATATGACTTAAGAATGAATCATCATGCAAGACAAAGATATTGAGTAATATCTTACAAGTATCATTAAGTCAAAGTATGCCAACATGTAACAAAATGAAGCATGTGAACATATCATAAAAGAGAACAATGTCTAGCATACAATGCACCCCCTTGATAAATGCCATGACTAAGATTCATGATAGCATAAGGTTCACAAGGAAGTTCACACAATCACACATTCAAGCAATTTGAAGAAATATCAATAAAATAAGCTTCATATGCTAAGGGAGATATACAAAGATTTTTCAAGTTCTCTCATAATTCTTCAATAATTGCAAAGATATCATCATACTCATAAACAAAGTGTGTGTGTGAGAGATATGCTTCAAATATATATCAAGAAGTAGTTTGATAATCAACATGCAAACAATTTCCAACAACTATTCATCTTAAGCTTTTTCCATAAAAAGTCAAATCAATTATCATCCGGAATTTTTTGCTTTTAAGAGAATAGATTTTCAACATATAAGCGTGTGTGTGCATGTGGTTCGTCATCCTATTTCTTTTTTTCAACCCTAGCTCATTTGATTTTCAACTAAACTCCTTTTTAAGCCTTCCTCCTTTTCTTTTTAGGCTTTGAATCAAAGATTTTTTTATTGATTTCATTTCAACACTTCTTTGATTTTTCCATTTTTTTTTACATAAACAAAAATTCACTTCATGACGGCTTTCACTCATCACAATGGTGTAGCTCTTTCCAACATTGGGTAGCTTTCACAACCAAGGTGTGTAGCCCTTTTCATGAAGGTGCTGGTTGAGTTCTATGTAATTGCCGAAGCAAAATGGATACTAACCATAGGTCATTTTAAATGTACTTAAGTACAAAAACTTCAAGGTGTATCCAATGTTAACATATTAGTAAACTCAACCTACTAGCAAAACATATAAGAGAAGCAAGGTGCAATTTTTAGAAAAACAAGATTTTATGGCTCATAAGCACATGATCTAAGAGCAATAAGTAGAGACTTATTCAAGATCATTACTTCTCTAATAAGTAGCTTTCAAAGAATATGAAACTCATATTTTCAAAAGTAATGCCACTCAATATACCAAACACAAACAATCATCAAAGTTAAGATCAATGTGAACAATATCACTATTAGATCCTAAAGTAGAAAATGTCAATGAGAACCATATGTATACTATACAAAATTCTCTAATATAACATGCTATGAGATGTATGTCAAAAATTGAGTCAAAAGATGAATATCTAAGAGAACATGCATTAGAGTATAGAGATGCCTTTTTGCACATTATATTCTCC
Source organism: Dipteronia dyeriana (assembly GCA_032871835.1). Classification (NCBI taxonomy): domain Eukaryota; kingdom Viridiplantae; phylum Streptophyta; class Magnoliopsida; order Sapindales; family Sapindaceae; genus Dipteronia; species Dipteronia dyeriana. Next base: position 91,072,950 of record CM065298.1, read on the forward strand.
AAATATCATACTTCAGCCCTTTTTATGAGCACTCTTGCCTTGAATGTCCTCATGACACTAAGTTGACAATGTTTCACAACAAGAGTATAAAAAGCATAATATCTAAACTCAACCAACACATATACAAAAGAACTTCTTCAAAGTTAATCAACAAATTTCGACCATCATAACAATCATGATGTGAGATAACCAAGTTCATATCAATACATGGAGTACTCAAAGCTAGCAAGCAAGAATTCTCAACACATTTGATATATAGCCTCAAAGCTATCTCACATGTGCTTCTTATATTAGTGATAAGAGCACTCACCCTTGAACCACTTGTTCTTGGGTGTACCTACACAAACATTTCCAATAGCATCCTTGACAACAATGTTAAATCTAGAGTAAAGTCCTTCAATGACTTGATTAACAAGAATATCATTAACACACTCTTCCTTAACATTTTCAACACAAGCTTTGTCAAGTTGAATAAGATTAGAATTCTTTCTACTCCACAACTTTTTCTCATGCTTAGCAAAATTATCATGTTTCTCAACTTTCAAGGCCTTAGCATGTTCAAGTTGAAGTTTAATCTCCTTATCCCTAGATTTATTTCCTAATTTGCATTTTTCAATATATTTATAACTCCTAGGCTTAATGTGACCTATTGTGTTGCAATAATGGAAAATTGGAATAAAAGATGAGATTGTACCTTTTGGAGTTGAACAAGCTTCACTAGGAGTTTGCAAAGATACCTTGTTCGCCAACTTCTTCTTGGCTTTTGATCTTCTCTTCTTGTGTGGTTTCTTATCAATCACGACTTCATCAAAGTGTGTAGGAAGTGGTGCTTCCAAGGGCTCATCTTCTACTACCAAGTCGTTCTCACCACTATAAGAGTTAACAAGATTCCTAACACTAGACACACTAACTGAATCATTCGCTAAATCCTTGATAGCCTTCTTAGCCGTGTTTATCTCTTCCATCAATTCTTGTTTTCTCTTCTTAAAAGAAGATATCACATTATCCTTCTCAAGGTTAATCATTTCAATTTCTCTAAACTTCTTCATAATATTACCTTTTCCACCAAGAAGTTTACGAGTAACAACTACAAACTCATCTAGCTACTTCTTGATCAAATCATCATTCTCAACTACTTTTCTTTGAGCATTGTCTCTAGCTTCTTCAAGCTTTTCTATCTTTTTCAACAAATCAAGATTAGTAGGAATGGAACTAGAGCATCCATCATGATTTGCATCAAGGTTCTTGTTCAAAGATATTGTACTACTAACATCTAGTGAAAAATGAGAAGCAGTTAGAGCTACAAAGTTGCTCACCAACTCTTCATCACTTGAAGACTCACTACTAGAGCTCTCATTGTCACTATAATTATCATCACTCCAAGTAGCCGCCAACACTTTGCCTTTCTTGTCTTTCTTAAATGGCTTCTTGGTGCACTCACTAGCAAAGTGACCAAAACCTTGACAATTATAGCATTGAACCTCTTTCTTGTTCATGGCTTGATTATTCTTCACAATCCTTGGAGATGATGTTCTCTTGACTCCTTTTTCCTTAGAAGACATGCCTTTGGGCTTGGCATTCTTCTTTAGAAACTTCTTGAACCTTCTAACCAGTAGTGTCATTTCTTCATTTTCATCATCACTCTCCTCCACTATAGCATTGAGAGCAATTCCCTTACTCTTGATCTTTGGCTTCAAGCACATCTCATAAGTTTGGAGAGACCCAAGCAACTCATCGATGTTCATACTATCCACATCCTTGCTTTCCACAATGACCGTCACCTTTGATTTGAAACTCTTAGGAAGGGACCTAAGGATTTTTCAATTTAAACGCTCTTTTGAGATAGGTACTCCAAGTGCTTGACATTGGTTAGCTATGTTAAGAAGCCGGAATTGGAAGTCTTCAAACTTTTCTTCCTCACCCATACTTAAACCTTCAAATTGTGATGCCAACATTTGAAGCCTCAATTTCTTCACCGCTAAGGTTCCTTCATTAGTAACTTGAAGAGTATCCCAAGCTTCTTTTGTGGATTCAAGGTTTTGGATGTAGGAGAATTGATGCCCATCAACTCCTCCAAAGATGGCATTCATAGCACGATGGTGCCATTTTACAACCTCAAGCTCATTTGTTTTCCATTCACTTATTGGCTTGAGTATCATGGTTCCATCCCCTAAAACCTTGGTAGGAGGACTATAACCTTCTTCCACTACCATTCAAGCCCTTTCATCAATTGAGCGGATTTAGGCTTTCATCCTCAACTTCCAATACCCATAGTTAGTGCCACAAAGTAATGGTGGCCTAGTATTTGAGGCTCCTTCCGCCATTACATCTTTTTGTAAACCCATGACTTCAAATGCCTTACAAAAACCGTGAAAGTATCACCTCGGACTCACACTAAGTGCAATCTAGTGTCCTGCTCTGATACCAATTGAAAATACAATCACGGTTAAATGCTTAAGGCTAAACTAGAGGGGGGGGGGGGTGAATAGGTTAGGCATCTTTTTCGACTCCCTTAGAAACAAACAAAAGTTTGTCCCTCTGGATTGCTTGTATCACAATATATATATTAATTAAAGACAATTAATTAATATATAAACACAAGTAAAGTGTGATACAAACAAATAATTGTAACACATACATAATCTATATTATAAAGAGGAAGTCAACATACATAAAATGTTCTATCCACAATAAAATATTAGAGAGATAGGGATACAGAAAAGTTGACACAAGATATAACGTGGTAAACCTCCGAAGCGGAAACATCCACTGGCTAGCAGCCACGGGTAAAAAAATCCACTAGTAGATAAGACAAGTACAATCTCTCAAGTGACCTCTTCACCTAGAAACTACCCTCCTATCCTACTCTAGAAGTTGTTGCCCTATGCTCAACAATCCGAGGCTTCACACCTCTTGTCAAGACTTTCTTGATCACCTTATCCGGATCTTCACAACCCAAGGCAAGACTTCTTGCTCAACTATCCGAGTCTTCCCGACTCTAGTTAAGACTTCCTTGCTCACCTATCCGAGTTCTCCCAACTCTAGGCAAGACTTCTTGCTCGACTATCCAAGGCTTCACACCTCTAGCCAAGACTTCCTTGCTTGACAATCTGAGTCTTCACACCTCTTACCAAGACTTCTTGCTCAACACCAAAGGTTTCACACCTATTGTCAAGACTTCCTTATCTCGAGGCATCTAGGTGATAATGAATACAAAACGCAAACAAGCACGCAACATAGAATAGTATGATCAACACATCCTATGGAAAATACTAGACATGAGCATGAATGCACAAATCACATATAGTCTAGTTCATCATGCATGAGTAGTCAATCTAGATTATGTAAGATATGATCAACATTAATCACAAACTAGATTTATGCATATATCTAAACTTGAATCACAAGATATGATCAAAAAATCACAAGATCAAGTTTAAATCAGAAAAACCTAAAACATGCTAAAATCATATGACAATGTCAAATATCTAAGCATAAGTTCTAGAGCATATTCGTAATCATAGATTCAACAAATCACATGAATAGCTCAAAAGAACATAAGCACTTGTATTATGTGAGAATTTTGGCCAAGAGAGCCTACTACATGTGATGAACTATTTTTCTCAAAATCAATCAATCAAAGATCACAAAATAGTCCTAGAATCAAAGCTAGTACAATACAATCCCAAACATTTGATAACATAGGCAAAATCAAAACCTAACTCAACATGAATGATTTCAATTGAAATTCAATCTAGCTTTAAAAGTGTTCAAAACACAAATAAAAACTCTCACAATATACAAATATATGTAGAACAAGAAAACCCAAGGCAATTGACCAAGTTTTAAAAGAAAACTTAGAGAGAAAATCAATACCTTAGTTGATCTAGATGCAGTCCCGTTTTTGTATGATTAGACACCAAAAACAACAGTAAAATAAACTCAAACCTTCATAGAAAAGATGGAGGATGAATAGATGAACACTCTCAACTTAGAATCACTCAAAACGGAGTTTAAATATAGAAGTTATGGTGTTTGGAAGGTGAGAAAATCTAGAGAGAAAATTCTGCACACTTGATTTGAATTTCTTCTTAGAATGAAGTGTGAGAGGGAAAGAGTTTATAAAGGAGTGGGAGACTTGGACATGTGAAATGACCAAGAGGGGCAAAGAGAAGCCAAGCAAGCTTGCTGCCCGAGATGGCACGTTGGCATCTCGGGGCAGCAAGCCTTCTGCCCTGAGATGGCCACGCCCCATCTCGGGAAAGAAGTATATGCTTGCTTCTTTCTCCTTCGACCTTCCTTCACGTTCTTCCACTGTTATCCGGCCTCCAAACTCCAAATTCGAATCCGTTTGTGGATTATGAACTGTAACTCCCACATGGACATGGAAATATAAGATACTCAACCCAGAAAATAATAATTCGACTCGATATAGGAATACGAAGACAGTGTATGAAACATGAGTTGAAAGTGTAGTATCTTTTAACTTTGAACTTGAAATCAATAGTATGAGTAACAGAAATGACCAGAACTCAATCAAGAATGATTTAAGACTAAATCCAAGTTCAATATCCATGTTATACAAACATATACACACATAAAAATAATTCACACTAGAATTCAAACTACATAGAGATAGTTTCCAATCATGCATATTCCAAAACATGTTATTTCCAAACCGATGCATGAGCATTCATCTTAAAGTGTGTGAATGTGTTATACATGGTGCACTACGATGCAGGGACACATATGAATGAATTGTATGTGTGTGCCTATAAAGGTGCACAACTATGCAGGGACACAAATGTATGATATGTGTGTGTGTGCCTAAGCCTTGTAAGAGAAAGATAAGGTCTTATTATACCTTTGTAGAACCAAATTGCATCCTTTCTCTTTGAAGACTTAGAACTTTCTTTGACTTGTTGTTTCTTCTTCCTTGAAGCTTGAATTATCATGAACCTAAACAACTAAGTCATTACAAGTAAACATTATTTTGATATGGAATTCATGCCAACACAAACTAAAAACCTAACAATATCCACACTCCATCGAATGTTGAAACACGGCGTACGTGCATGGCAAGTGTTTGAGTCCAAAGAGGAAACAAACTTATCTCTAAAGATATTCTCAATTCCGCCATTAAATCAAAGTCAACATCATTCAAAATAAAAGATCCCGCCCGATAAGGAGGGATGGGATTTAGAATCACGGCCGGAGAATCACAAATTTAACCTATTTAGACCGTGTATAAATATGCCCGAGTATGCACTAGTAAAGGGGGACAAAAAAGAAAAGAAAAAGAGAGGATTGATGGAGAGAGATCCTACTCCGACCTTAATTCTATCGTCAGAACATAACCATCGTTATTTTCCACTTCTCGATAGGCACGAGGTTGCCACCCTACTGTACCCCGGTGAGATTGAGAATATTCGAGAGATATTTGTGAGACATATATGATTTATAATAAAGCATTATATTCCACTCTTCACTGTATTTATATTCAAATACCCACATTTGTTTGAACGATCTAGGTATCGAAGGTACCAAACCCCAACCACCACCTCCGTGGTAGTGGTCTCGAGGGTGTTAATTGAAATGTTTCGTTAACAGGAAGTAAACTTCCTCATAGACATAAAAGTGTGAATTGGACAAGGAATTCAATACGACCAGGACACAATCATTGTGGAGCAAGAAAAAGGGATAACATGACTCTAATAAGTTAGAATTTCGTTTGATTACAGGAACTTTCCTTACTTGTACATCAAACATTAGGGTTCTATGCATGTGTAAAATGATCCAAAAAACACCCAAAAAGGTTGAAAGCAATTTTTAGAGAGAAGGCAAGAGTGATTGAGTGTGTAATCTTTTTTCTGCATAGTGAATTTTTGTTGCTACAATCGGTAACCGTGAGCGTTTCCCCGCATTGGGGTTTTACCACATAAAATCCTACGTCTGATTTATTTTCTTATTATCTTTTGTTTGTACTTAGTCGTTACTTTGCTCTAATTATGTGACGGGGGATTGATTCAAAATCACCGTCAACAGATATTGTCTAGGGGTTTTTCAACATATGAATGTTTGTGGTACTTTTTCTCTCTAGGTCAGTCCAATTTTATCAACAACAAAAAAATCTCTACCGCCCATCTTTATGATGGATGGTGGAGATCAAGTTAAAATATAAAAAATAATTAGATAATCTTCACTAGTTTTTTTTTGTTAAAAAAAAACTTATTTTCCACCATCCATATTCGAGATGGGCGGTGGAGATCCAACCAACAATTTATTATTATTTTTTATTTTCTCAGTTTATTTTTTGGGATTTGAATTCTATTTCACTTTTTTTTTCTTCGTTTTTTCAATTTTATGATATTTAATTACTTTTTGTTTATTATCTTTATTTGCACTTGTTTTTATACAAATTTGACGGCTGGTTTTATGAAAAGAAAAATACTTGGGTACTGATTGGTCAGTACCCAAGGTACTGATCCTTCCCATGGGGTGTTGCTGCGTAGCATTTTTTTTTAATTATCTAAAAAAACAGACCATGTGTCACCACCCCATTAGTGGGTTCAGTACCTTGGGCACTGACTGGTCAGTACCCAAGTATTGTTCTTATGAAAAATCTAAAAACAAGTAAAAAATTGACGCTTCTTAATTATATAGAGACGAAATTGTAAAAAACCATTTTTGTTTTTGGAGAGGTTCGTGTCTCATTATTCTTTATTACTTCTCCTTACATGTGAATTAAGATTGGTTTAGACTGACTATTCGATTTTCTTAAGTCCCTTTGGTACCATATTATTAATTTTTTTATTATATACTTGTTAGATTTTTTTAAGTAGTTGTATATATGTATTCTTCCGTTGGTGGTTAACTTTACATCTGAAACGACTAGCATTTTCGGGTGTTGGTATTATGGCTTCATTACTAAATATGTATATATACTAAACTTTTCACCTAAATACACATTGATGGAATTATATAAAGATCTTGAATGAGATCCATTCATTTTATATACTTTAACTTGGCACGTATGCACTTGTCAAACCTCTTTTATAAATGAGTAGCTCACATTTAATATTTTTATATAATTCCACCAGTGTGCACTGATAAGAAAAGGACTGATATATATAAATTTTCAAATAAGTGCGCACTGATATAAATTCGTCAGTGCGTTATATGTGAACTATTAGATTTACGTACTTTGATTCAAAGTGTATGCACTTGTCAAAACTTCTCCATAATCAATGGTTCACAGGCAACACATTGATATAACTTATATCAGTGCGTACTACAGAAAAACCACTAATATATATATATATATATATATATATATATATATATATATTTTTAATGTTAGTTGTTTATGATGAGATTATGTTGGTCTGATGGTAAATCCTTCGCACATGTACCACGAGATCGCAAGTTCGAGTCCTCCTCTATAAAAAAAAACCTCAAATTTATAATAATGTAATATATAAAAAAAGAAATGTGAGTTGTCTATGTTTAAATGTGGATTCTCTAACCATCAGATATAGACAAAAATATGAATCCAACCCATTACCAACTGAAATCTTCAATATCATTACTATAGTCTAAATATGTTTGAAAGATTGAAAGGTACACTTCATGAACATTTCATGAATATCCATAATACCCACTTCATGAATTCATTAATTACATGATACTCTAAATGCTCCTTACAATAATCCCGGGCAAGAAACTACAAGAACTAATTAATCTCTTCAAGATTGAAGGATCAATATGTTAGGTTTTGACTCGTATTCTCAAGTGAACCCAATGTGAATAAAACGAGACTCAACTGATATGGAGCTTCCTGGAGATGTGGGAAACGTTTGGAATTTGGATTGGTGTTGTTCAAAGTAGGTTGAAGACCGGAAGAACTGAAGAAAGAATAACGTGGTGCATTCTGGGTGACTTGCAGCGGTTTAGAAGCGGGTGCACAACTGTGACCCGAATTGTAGTCAATCATAAGCATGCGTGAAATGGAAAATTTTCAGCGGAAAAGGAAAATGTTCTTTTTGAAAGCTCTTGTGTTTGAAGGAAAAGGATTTCTCCTTAACAAGAAGAATTGACATAAATAGGAAATAGTATTTACTTGGAACAAGTAATTATTGTACGTTTAGGAGTAGGATTTTCTTTTATTTTAAACACCCTATAACTAGTATAAATAGACTTTGTAGTTAGATTATTTTGTGTGGAGCAAAAAAAACATCATGTAACATCAGTGAGTGGAGAGATCCGAGTGAGAGACCTAAGGGAATATCCGGAGAGGGATCTAAGAGAATATCAGTGGATCAAGTTAGAGATCCGTGGATGATATTAAGGGGATACCTAGGGATATTATTGGTGAGCATCTTATGAACGTTGTGAGCTGAGAGTCATTATGTAAAGCTCTGTTGTGAGTTTGGGGACTTGGTAAGACTCCGTGGTTTGGGGTTGTGGTATGAGAGAAAATCCTGGAGTATATGGTTGTAATAATTTATCATATAGCAAAACTTTCTTTGTCGTCCTAACGGTCTGTGGGTTTTTACCCGATTTGGGTTTTCCACGTATATATTGTGTTGTGATTGGTTTGTTTCCTCTCATCTATTTTTCTGCAATAGGCGTTTGAAATTCCCTAGAAAGTGTGTGTCTATAACCTAGGGGGGGGGGGAATAGGTTTTAATTTGATAGATTACCAATTTTGCGAATTAATCAATATTATTGATTCTACCCCATTCTACTAAGTGTTCAAGTAAGAGACAACAAACATAAAATTGTAACAACACGTAATATATACGCGAAAACCCTCAAAATGGGAAAAACCACGGGCTGTTCAGTGTGCCACACTCGATCCTTAAAATCCACTATTGAGATAAAGTTTACAACCTATGTTTACCTCTCGTCTCCAGTTACTAACCCTTTCACTCTACCCAATTGGCCTTAATAGTGATTTTGGATCACCAACCTTGTGCACTAATCACATAGCCACAAGCTTAACCAACAATAAAGAGATAATGGCAACCTAAGTGAATATGCAAGAATATTCTACATGCAAAAATGCTAGGTCAAGACATTCATGCTTATGTAGGATTAATGATGACAATTAAAGCAAAACCTAGATATCAATGTTCTAAATGCAAAGGCAAGAAGAATTAGCTAGAAGGGTAAAACTGTCCTAAATTCTAGCTATCACAAATTAATGCATCTCAACCAACAATCAATACACAAGCATGCCATAAAAGCAATCAACCATACAAGCAAGCATTTAATAAGCAATAGAGACTAAAACCCTAGGTATACATGTCTTTGTAATGAAACTATGAAGTCCAGAGCATGTAGAAGTAACCTAGTCAAGAAGAAGATGATGCTCCATGCTTGAATGATCCTAGAATGAAGCTAGATGATCATGAGATGAAGTTGGGTTGAGTAAAAATGAGTGTTTGGGAGTCCCTCTCTCTCTAGAAAAGCTAGAACACATAAAAAAGGCTTCTTGGACTCTTAAAAGCCAAATAGAAGAGAATAGAACATATATATATATGGTTCCCTATGCAAAGTGGCATCGTTTTGGAAGAAAGACAACCAAATTCCTTCAGGACCGCTGGTTGTACTGTGGTACAGGCAAGTGTCCAGACCGCGGCACAGAGAGCGTTGCATCACCTGGACAACGTCGATCTATAGGCTGCTGTGCATGCAGGTGCACAGACTGCGGTCTTGACAGCATGCAACATCTGTGAAACTCCGCTTGGGAGACTGCAGTGCATGCAACATGAACAGGCCGCAGTAGCCACAACTTGTATCCTCTGGTAAACACCGTTGTGCAGACAACGGTGTAGGCACTGCACAGAGAGCGGTCTGAACATTGGAACAGAGGAAAAAACTCCTCTTTTTTAGGCACAAAAATTCATTCAACACTCAAATAAAAATAAGACACACAAGGCACACAAAATTGCAAATAAGCATGCAAGTAAGATAATTAAAAGAAAATGCATGAGTGTGTGTGTGCACTAATACCTCTTCAATAAAAGTTAAGCAAGTGATTTTACCTTTGATGCTTGAGCTTGGTTATGAACAATGAAGCCCTAAACTACCCTTACATATTGATCCCCAAATGTGGTTGTCAACGAAATAAGCCAATCAAACACCGAGGAACTTACAATCTCCCCATTTGGCTATTTCGTGATAAAACCACTCACTCACAAAGTATCCTCACAACAAAACAACAAGAGGTCAAAAAATACATTCTATATTACAAGAGATACCTAAAGCTAAATCTTTAAATCTTCCATCTCTTGTAGAATGATCATCCCTATAAAAAAAAACTCCACTTTCCAAGAAAAGTGTATGAGAGGGATCAAGAAAAATAAAAACAAGTGCAATTTGCATGAATTTAGAAACAAGTAACATGCAATCAACAGTGCACATAAGCTAACAACACAAAGTCAACTCCCCCTAAAAACGACATTCTCCTCCTATATGCAAAAACAACACAAACTCCCCCAAAAACATCACAAGCTCCCCTCAAATCAATTAAATCCAACATTACTCCCCCTTTTTGTCACAAGATAGGAAAAGGAGTATTCCCTAACCGGGATGCTATAGCAAAGAGAGATATTTGGAATGTAAATGCATAGTCATATACAATAACTTTATGCAGTTTAATTAAGAGAGAGAGAGAGAAATTCATAGAAGTTTTATTTGATTGGAATATGTGCGAAAGATTGCCTTGAATGAAATACATGGAACATCAACTTCCAAAAGCATGGTATTTGGCAAAGGAAAATAACACATGAGGTTCCAAGAGAAGTCAAACCAATTTGCATCAAATTGTTAATGGAAAACAAAATATAGTTTAACAAATAAAATAAGAGCAACTATCAAACTTTACAAGTTGAACAAGACATGAGCGACTATTGCGCCCTTTTAGATTTTTCAGGGCAAGATGCCCGTTTGATAGTAGCCTTGTTCAACAAGTAAAGAGAGAGAGACCATTGGATTGTGAAATCCTTGAAATGGATACAATATCCTTATTGAATGAAGTCTCAAAAAGTCACTTGCACACATATTTGCAATCATTTTTTAAGCATTCAATAAATTCATCATGCATAACACTTTAAGCATGTCAAGATCAAGTTTTCATAAACATGGAGATAAACTTTGGGTCAATCAAATGTACTTCCCAATCAAATTTCCTAGCCCAAAAATACATGTTTGAACACAAATGAGACACGCATTTCAAATAAGGAAAAAACACACTTATTAAATAAAAAGTCATATAATAATATATGCATCCAAGACACGCAAGCAATTAATTAAAAAGCATAAAATTGAACAATTATTTGCTTGTTAGAATGCAAGTTCGCTCTCTTTGCTTGAGCTCCCTGTATGGGTCAAACACCAAAACTCATCAATGCATATGACAAATCCCAATAGACCTACTAAGAGATTTAAACTCAATTGAATCTAATGGTTTTGTAAACAAATCCGCTAGTTGATCATTTGTGCCCACATGTTCAAGTGCAATGCATTTGCTCTCAACTAGCTCTCTAATGAAATGATGTCTAATGTCAATATGCTTAGTTCCAGAATGTTGGACAAGATTTTTTGAAATATTAATGGCACTCATGTTGTCACAATAAAGGGTTAGAGTACCTTGCTCAAAGCCATAATCCACAAGCATTTACTTCATTCAAATGAGTTGTGTGCAAGCACTCCCAGCGACTATATTCTCGGTCTCGGCTGTAGATAATAATGAGATGGAATTTTGCTTCTTACAAAACCATGACACAAAATTGTTTTTTAGGAAGAAGCAACCTCCCGATGTACTCTTCCTATTATCACAATTACCTGTCCAATCTGCATCACTAAAGCCAACTAAACTAGCATTAGTGTCAAAAGAGTACCATATCCCATAGTTGGATGTCCCATTCACATATCGAATGATTCTCCTCACAGAGGAGAGATGGGATTCCATGGGATTGGCTTGATACCTAGCACACACACCAATACTAAAAGCTATATCGAGTCTACAAGCAGTCAAGTATAGTAAGCTCCCTATCATGCCATGATATAGACTTTGATCCACACTTTTTCCACTAGCATCCTTGCTAAGTTTCAATGTGGTACTTATAGGTGTGTCACAATGCTTGGCATTCTCAAGGCCAAATTTCTTCACTAGGTTCTTGGCATATTTAGCTTGGGATATGAAAATCCCATCATGCATTTTCTTGATTTGTAATCCTAGGAAGTAATTGAGTTCACCAACCATGCTCATTTCAAACTCATGAGTCATGACATCAACAAATTGTTTAACTTTTAAGTTGTTTGTGAAACCAAAAACTATGTCATCAACATAAATTTGAGCTATGAATAGCTCATCTTTAGTACACTTGATGAACAAGGTCTTGTCAACACTTCCTCTAGAATAGCCATTGTTAACAAGATAAAGAGTGAGACGCTCATACCAAGCCCTTGATGATTGTTTCAACCCATATAAAGCCTTTTTGAGACGATAAACATGATTGGGGTGATATGGATCCACAAACCCCTTGGGTTGCTCAACAAACACTTCCTCTTGCAAGAAGCCATTGAGGAAGGCACTTTTAACATCCATTTGATGCAATTTACACTTGTGCACACAAGAAATGGATAAGAGAAGCCTAATGGACTCTAATCGGGCAACGAGAGCAAAAGTCTCCTCAAAGTCGATACCCTCAATTTGTGAGTACCCTTGTGCTACAAGTCTAGCCTTGTTCCGCACAATGTTTCCATCCTCATCGGATTTATTCTTATAGACCCACTTGGTGCCTATCACATTAGCATTCTTAGGCCTAAGAACTAGAGTCCAAACCTCATTTCTTTTAAATTGATTTAGCTCTTTTTGCATAACAAGTACCCAAAACTCATCACTTAAAGCTTCATCAACCTTTTGGGGTTCAATTTTAGAGGTGTAGCAAGTATAGCTAATTTGATTTGCTAATTGATGTCTAGTCCTAACACCTTCATTCACATCTCCAATGATGTCACTCTTGTTATGAAGATGTCTAACCTAAGGAGCAGATTCGTTAGAGTCCAAGGTAGAATCTCTATCAAGAAATTGAGAGACCTCTTTCTCAAGATTTGACTTTTCATTACTTGAAGTCTCACCAATCTTCTCCAAGGGAGAATCATCAACCGTACTAATCTCCTTATCATGGTTACTAACCTTAAGCCTATAATTATCTATGATCACATTGGATGATTCCATAACACTTCGTGTCTTCAAATTAAAAACTCTATAGGCCTTACTATTTAGAGCATAGCCAATGAAAATCCTCTCATCACTTTTAGCATCAAACTTGCCAAGTTGATCACAGTTATTTAGAATGTAACACTTGCTTCCAAATGAGTGGAAGTAACTAACGTTTGGCTTCCTTCCCTTCAACAATTCATAAGAGGTTTGCCTAGTGCCGGGCCTTAAAAACACTCTATTTCCTATATAACAAGTTGTATTCACTACCTCGGGCTAAAGATTCCTAGGAACATTGTTGCTAAGCAATATCACACGAGCTATCTCTTGGAGGACCCTATTCTTCCTCTCTACAACTCCATTTTGTTGTGGAGTTTGAGGAGCCGAGAACTCATGGGAGATTCCAAGACTATCACGAAAATTTTCAAAACAAACATTTTTAAATTCTCTCCCATGGTCACTCATAATTCTCTTAATGCATTTTATGTGTGAGTCCTTCTCATTTTGAATTTTAATGCAAAGCTTTTTAAAAATTTCAAAAGTTTCAGATTTTTCTCTAAGAAAATAGATCCATGTAAATCTAGAAAAATCATCAACACACATAAAGATGTACCTCTTGCCACCGAGACTCTCGATTTGCATGGGACCAATAAGATCCATATAAAGAAGCTCTAGTGGCTCATTGGTTGCAAGATGTTTACCCTTTTATGAACACTCTTAGTTTGCTTTCCTTGTTGACAAGGTCCACACACTCCTTCAATCCTATTTCCAAACTTAGGAATACCTCTCACAACATTCAACATCTCAAGAACTTTCAAGTCTTTGAAATTCATATGACCTAACCTTTGATGCCACAATTCAACTTGATCATAACTAGACAAATTACAAGAGATGCCATTGGAATCAGGATAATAACAATTGTCACTTGATCTCTTGCCTTTCAATAGAACTTGTCCATCTTCTCTTAGAATAGAGCAATCAACTTTGACAAACATAACCGAAAGCCCTTCATCACTTAAATGTGATATGCTAATAAGATTGGCTTACAAGCCATCTACATAAAGAGCATTAGGCAATAAGGGAAAATTGGGGATGGAAATGTTTCCTTTTCCTAAAACCTTATTACATGAACCATCACCAAAGGTGACAAATCCACCATCCTCCATCAGAATAGTTTTAAAGAAACTCTTGTTTCCGGTCATGTGCCTAGAACACCCACTATCAAGGTACCAAGTATTGATGGCTTTGGCTTTCAAGGCTACTTGAGCCACATGACAACAAAATTCATCATTTCTAGTCCACCTAGATGAAATATTACTATTTCTAGGAGTCATGGGTTCATTTTCTCTAAAATTCCTAGGTGCATGCATTTTGGCTCCTCTAAGCATATTCTTCTCAATCATGCTTTCAAAACGACACAACTTAATAAATTTAAAACAATTCGGCATTATGTGACCTTCAACACCACAATAATGACAAATGGGAGTAAAGTAATAATTCATACCATATCCTTGTGCAAGTATGGAAGACTTCCCTCTACTTTGAGTTGTCCTTTGATGTTGAGCCGAATCTCTTCCTTGAAAGATCCTTTGTGATTGAACCAAATTAACTCTCCCTCTGTGTTGTGAGTGAAAGATCCTTTATTGACTTTGAGAGCTCCTTGGAGGTTGAGGTCTTGTTTGATGAGCTCTAGCTTTTGGTGGATGTGTTTTAGCTTGAGACTTTGTTTGAGCTTGCTTTGATGATTCACCAACCTCATTTGATCTCATTTGTTGGTGTGACTCTTGAACCTCTTTGTCCTCTTGACTCT
Source organism: Dipteronia dyeriana (assembly GCA_032871835.1). Taxonomy (NCBI): domain Eukaryota; kingdom Viridiplantae; phylum Streptophyta; class Magnoliopsida; order Sapindales; family Sapindaceae; genus Dipteronia; species Dipteronia dyeriana. The sequence goes on from CM065298.1 coordinate 91,087,991, forward strand.
TGACAAAGATGATCTTCTTCAAGTAAGTGGCATCCTTGTCTTCCATATATCCTAAGCCCGTTTTATCACTAGGACTCTTTCCAGATGATAGCATCTTGTCAAGTTTCTTGGTTCCCGATGTCATCTTGACAACCAATTCCTTTGCTTCCCTAAGATCAATCTTCAAGTTCTCTTCACTTTTCTTAGTAATCACAAGTTCCAATTTCAAGCTCTCTTCTAACTCTTTTCCACTCTTCACTTTCTCACTCAAGCTAGTTATCTTAAAAGTCAACTCTCGATTCTCCTTTTTCAACTCTTGAATCTCTTTCTTCTTTTTCAATCTAGACTTTTCAAAAAACCTCATGAAGTCTACGTAGTCCATTTCCTAATCAATCTCAAACCTAGAGTTAGAAGAGGTACTCTCATCACTAGAGTCATCTACTTCTTCCTTATCACTCATAACTTCCTTGCCATTATGAGATGTTATGAAGGCAATGAAGTTTGCATTTCTATCTTCATCATCTGAAGATTTTTCTTGCTCTTCTAAGTCTTCACTATCACTTCAAGTGGCCGCCATCGCCTTTCCCTTTTTCTTTTTCTTCAAATTTGCTCATTCTGGAACAATGTGACCAAAACCAGTGCATTCATAACATTGAATGCCCTTCTTGGAGTCACTTTCTTGAGACTTTTCAATCTTCTTGAAAGGAGTTTTCTTTTTCACTTCCTTTCCCTTTGACCCAAAACCTTTTCTCTCTAACTTCATGAATTTCTTGAATCTTTTAACCATGAGAGCCATTTCTTCATCCGAGTCCTCCTCCTCTTCTTCAACCTAGTGGTCTTCAAGGCAATGCTCTTTTGCTTCTTCGGAGGTGTGGGTGAGGTGTTTCATCTTGACTCATAAGCTTGAAGTCTTCCAATGACTTCACTTGGCTTCATATTCTTATACTTACTATTCGCTTCAAATGTCGTCACCTTTGATTCAAACCTTGACGGAAGTGACCACATAATTTTTTGCTTGACTCTCCTATCTGAATAGGGGTCATCAAGTTGATGACTTTGGTTGACAATATCTATCAACTTCACTTGGAAGTCATTGAAGCATTCATGCTCCTCCATCATAATCATCTCAAATTGCATTTGGAGGACTTGAAGCTCTGAGTCCTTGACTACCTTGGTTCCCTCATCTGCCGTTTGAAGAATGTCCCAAGCCTCCTTTGCAATCCTTGTGTTTTTGACCAACTTGTATTGATTATCGTCCATGGTGTAAAGGATGGCATGCATGGCCTTGTTGTTCCACTTGGATGCTTCAAATTCTTGAGTACTCCAACTAGACTTGGGCTTGAGAGCTTCTACACCATCGTCATTGGTCATTGTTGGAGGAATATACCTATCTTCAAAAGCAATCCAAGCACGATCATCTATTTGGCAAAGATAGGCTTCCATCTTGCCCTTCCAAGATGCATAATTCACCCCATTAAGTAAAGGGGGTCTTGTGCTTGAGTCTCCCACATGACTATTTCCGTTTCCACTCATAGTGTTTGAGGGTAATAAATGATATGAAGATGCACATGTAATGCAACACACAAAATGCAAATAACCAAAATGCACAAGGTAACACACACATAGTGCACGGATCACCTAAGTATATCTAGGCACCGACTTTGACACCAATTGAAATTTTCTAGAAAGTGTATGTCTATAACCTAGAGGGGGGTGAATATATTTTAATTCGATAGATTACCAATTTTGTGAATTAATCAATATTATTGATTCTACCCCATTCTACTAAGTGTTCAAGCAAGAGACAACAAACATAAAACAGTAACAACACGTAATATATACGTGGAAACCCTCCAAATGGGAAAAACCACAGGCTGTTCAGTGCACCACACTCGATCCTCAAAATCCACTATTGAGAGAAATTTTACAACCTAGGTTGACCTCCCGTCTAACCCTTCAGTTACTAACCCTTTCACTATACCCAACGGGCCTTAATAGTGATTTTGGATCACCAACCTTGTGTACTAATCATATAGTCACAAGCTTAACCAACAATGAAGAGATAATGGCAACCTATGTAAATATTCAAGAATATTCTATATGCAAAAATGCTAGGTCAAGACATTCATGCTTATCTAGGATTAATGATGACAATTAAAGCAAATCTTAGATATCAATGTTCTAAATGCAAAGGCAAGAAGAGTTAGCTAGAAGGGTAAGACTGTCCTAAATTCTAGCTATCACAAATTAATGCATCTCAACCAACAATCAATACACAAGCATGTCATAAAAGCAATTAACCATACAAGCAAGCATTTAATAAGCAATAGTGATATGAACCTCACTAAGAGCAGTGAGACCCGAAATCAATATATGGTAGCAAGGATCGTTTTCTAATTTCAGATTTATATAAGAAGAAAATAAATAAATAAAAAAGACCGCAATCCGTTATCTATATGGAGATAAGAACCAACGATATCAAGAAAATTGTAGACGCCACACTCAATAATAAGAAAGAAGGTGAGTGATAAGTCAAGGTTTGAACGCCAAAAGGTAGAACCTTGATAAGTTCACAAGTTCTATGAAGAACCAAAGAGAAAATTCTCTCAAATTTATTTAAATTCAAAATCTTCTTTCAGATTACATCAATTGGTCTCTTTTATGCTAAAAATATCTAAGACCTAAAAGGGAATAAATATTAGGCAATTAATGCCTTACAATAGGGAAAATAAATGCAAACAAATTTAGGGAAAACTAAAGACTAAAAACTACCAGCTAGTTAATTTGTTCCTTATTTGGAAAGTTGAATTCGGGAAACAAATCAACTCTTTATTTGGATAAAATAAATAAAATAGGAAATATGCTGAAATTAGATTCTCCTCTAACCATACGTCGCCCAAAAAATAGGAAATATGCTGAAATTCGGACTGCTCAGCTCAAGTCTTCACGCAATAAGATAAATGGCCGAATTTGGACTTGTTGTGATCTGTTTCGGAGGACGAGTTCTTCATAGAATCTGTAGAGCTTGTCTTGGGCTTTCCGAAAACATAATATAGTAGATGATCAGACTTTAGATGCTCTCTATAAAGGTCCACGAAGTTCAGCCCGTATTTGGTCTTCATGTGGACCGAATTTGGACTTTAGTAACTCGGAATCAGCCCATCATTTAATGATTCTTTGATTCTCTTGCCTCCTTTTAATTGGCCCAATTGGAATATGCAATTGTTCCTTTTTGAATAATCAAAGCCTCATTCTCCATGTGGATGCGATACGATTTGTTCGTATTTGAGAATAATAATGTAGAAGAGTAGGAAATACAAAATAAATCAAACACAACACATGTTTTACGTGGCAAAACCCTAAGACGGGGAAACATCTACTGTGTCGGTGACGGCGAGAAGAGATCCATTATGAATAGAATAATTACAACACTCAATACTCGTTTTTCTCTAAGATGATTGCTCATGTTGATGATGATCCTCTATGTTATAATGAATACATAGCTGTATTTATATGGTTCGATCTAGGGTTGCCCCAGTTATTGTCATACAAGTAGTGGATTCATTAATTAGAATCTTTGTAGGATTCTAGTAATATAGTCCGTTTAGGACTTATTTCCCATTTGGTATTTATCCTTTTGGAAGCTCTGAGTTTATTCCCGATTAGAATTCTTTGATACTGAAGAGGATATATAAATATTCCTTTATTGGAGTATGCTTCTTAGATTTAGTATATGAGTGAATCTTCGCTTGATACGATGTGTCCTAATAGGGTCATGTTTCCTGTTCTGGCCGAGTAAATCTCGCTGAGTAGAGATCTTCGCTCATTAAGACTTCTTTTACTAGACGGCTTTACTTAGTGCATATGCTTCTAACTTCCCGTATCAATTTTCTTGATGACATGTCAATGGCCAATGTCCTTCTCGTTGACTAGTGGACTTCTAATGATGTGGAATTACTATATTTCCGCATTTCCTGCCACCTTCGCAGATGTGTCATGCTAATGAAAAATACATATAACAATATCCCTTCAAATCCGCAAGATGAGTTCATGACGACTCGACGAAGGGGATAATAATATTTCAAATTTATATAAATTATTGTATCCAATGAAATTAATTACAAGCAAAATCATTCAAACCTTTTATAATTGCATTGCCAATAAATTTGTAAAACAAATATTGTAATTTATAAATAGAAATATTAGAGATACGAATTTGAACTTAACTCGTATTCTTGAAAAAAATAATGTAATTTATAAACAAATAATATAATTCATAGACAGATATATTAGATAATTGAATTTGAGTTAATTAGGCACACATTATGTATATTGTATTCATAAAGCAAATAATGTAATATATATATATATATATATATATATATTTTGGAGATTTGAATTTGAAGTTAATCGGAAATATTAATATTGTTAGGTCGTAGTGTCAAAAAAAAAATATTGGTTAGGTTTGTGAGAGAATAAAAAATAAGAAATAAATTCGATTTGTGGGGATAATTTTGGAACTAACTAATTGATATAAAGTATAGTGGTTTTTTACTAAGAGAAAAGTGAAAATATTTCACTTTTATAAACAAGTGATTTTTGGTGCTATTAAGTGATTTTGTCACTTAAAAATTCAAACAAGCTAACCTAATGGAACACATTTATCATTAAGTACTAAATGGAAAAGTAAGGGTCTGTTTGATTTTTTCACTTAACACTTTATGTGTCATTAAGTTGTTTTGATTGATTTTTTAAGGAATAAAATCACTGAATGAGCTCTTAAAATCATTGGTTATTAAAAACAAAAAATTTTCACTTTTCACTTAACAACAAATCAACTGAATATTTATTAATTTAACTTCCAAATTTATCCTCAAAAGTCTTATTTAATTTTCTGTTTTATCTTCTCTCACACCCTTCACCATATTAATTTTTTTTCCTTCTCACTATTTAAATAATTTTTAGCAACCATTAAACTTAGTTTTTTCAAGACTTCAAAAAAATTTAAATAATTTTTAGCAACCATTAAATCTCCATTTGAATCCAACGTTTTTTTAATTGTATTCAAACCTATTTCGACTTCTATTTAATTATCGATAAAGATTTTTTTTTCTCATAATTTGATTAGTTTTATATTATGTGATTGTAGAAAATTAACATTTTTTTAAAAAAAAATTAACCGGATTTACAAACCAACTTAAACCAACTTAACCATTAACTACATGCAGTTTACATGTATCGTAAGCACCACGATATCATCTCTATATGTCTAGATGATATACTCCCAAATTTGACACTAATTTTACTAATTTACACACACACACACACACACACATATATATATATATATATATATATATATATATATATATATATATATATATATATATATAAATTGAATTATGTCTGTTTGTGGCATATTTATATGGTATGTTCACATTGATAGAACATATAGATTTCATTATAAATGTATAATTATATATTATAGTTCTATATATAAATATTGAACACATTAAAATATGAATATATAACAAATAATAGTTGAAATGGTATAGATGTAAAAGTATTTATTTTCAGATATTTGTAACTTAAAAAAAAAACTTATTACTTATATTCAGTGAAAAAAAAAAAAACATGTTGTTCAGTTTTAAATTTTAAGTTATTCAGTATAATTCAACACTATTCAATCTTCAGAAAAAAAAAATCAAATGTAACCTAAAACAGACCCAATATTCTTAGTAAAATTATAAAATATTCTAGGAAACTAAAGAATCCACATCCCATAGTTGGGTTATTACTGGTACAAGAATCTTCCAACAGATAAAAGTCACTAGGAGGTGATTCTTACAGGTTCAAAAGCATAAAGATGGACTTCATTTTCATACCATCGGTGTACTGCCTACATTCAGAATTACAGTTTCTATGGTTTTTGAGACACAATGTGTCAAGAATGGAAATTTCGTATTGTATCACCATATACATTCTTCGATAAAAATGGTTTCACTGATGCCGAATTCTTGGGGTGATTAATCCAGTGTTGTAATCTTTCATTAATGGAAGGGTATTAGGTCTAATATTTGACACAGTCAACCGATTTTCTTTTATCTTAAAATAATTTTAGAATTGTTCTAATTGTTTTGTTAGATTTTTTTTTAAAAAAAATATGGAATAATTCAATACTGTTGATTGAAAGCAAAATTCTACTAAACATTTTTATTTATTTAAAAAATATGTTTTTTCTGGTCAAATAATGATTCTCTTAAGGATTTTCAAAATCAATTTTAATTGGGTCAATTGAGGATATTGCAGTGGCTTCACTCGGCGCAGTTTTGATGTTATAGTAGTAAGAAATAATCAACGAATAAACTTGTCCCAGTTAAACTTTTCAATTAATCAGTTTTTAAAACTTGAAATTAAACTATAAATAAATTTATGAGACTAATTATTATGAATGATACAAAAATAATTGTTCTTGGCGAGAGAAATTGTTCCTCCGCGACACACTTCTTGGGGTAAATAGCCAAAAAAATTATTCTCAGCTAGATGAAGAACAGTTAATGATGACAGATTTCCAAGCTCTTGAGGAACCAAACCAGTTAATTTGTTAGCAAACAAGCGCATCAGTTAAGTTGTTCAAAAGTGGAAATGGCGAGGAATGTCACCTTTTTGTTGGTCCATTGCAGTGATGTCACCTTTATAATAAGTTAAGTTTAAAAGACACCTATTATGGTGAGCTACCGAAATTGCCCTTAAATAATAGATATTTTATTCTTTAAAGGTTGTCGTCTAATAAAGTTGTCTGAAAATCAATCACCTACTCCATTTTTTATTCACAAAACGAGCTCCATTCCAGATTTATTGTATTCCAGATATTGCACATATTCCAGATATTGCACATATTCCAGATTTTGAACAAGAAGGTAAAATAATATTTCTGATCTTCATTTCCATTTTTTATTGTATTTCTGTGTGGTATAACACTGTATGAACATTTATGAACATGTTGTCTGAATTTTTTTATGTTGATGTCCAGGAGTTGTAAACTTTTTACAAAGAATGAATGAACATGTATGCATATTTTTTTGTATATATATTTGGGCGAGTTGAGTTGTAGTGGTGCAAACAAGTTTATAATCTTGGGCATACAAGGTGAAAATGTTTTAAAAAAAGGTCGAAACATTTGTAAAAAAGCTCGGAAATGTGAAACTAAGTCTCGATCAAATTCTAAAAAACCTTGATTCCAAAAATAGATGTTGGATACGTAAAAAGAAAATCTCGATCCCTGGAAAAAAGGCTCGATCCATCAGAAAAAAAGCTCGATCCCTGCTAAAAAAAGCTCGATCTCTCACACAAATAGCTCGATCCCTTTTGAAAAAGGCTCTATACCCCACAAAAAAAGCACGATCCCTCACAAAAAAACTAAATTCCTAAAAAAAAAAAGCTCGATCATTTTCAAATAGGCTCGAGGCATATGAAAAAAAGCTCGAGCCATATGTTAAAAAGCTCGATTATGTAGAAAAAGAGTTCGGTCTTGAACAAAAAAAGCTCGATCCCGTTAGAAATAGCTCGGTCATGTACAAAAACGGCTCGATCATGTACAAAAAAATCTCGATCCGTTTTAAAAAAAAGCTTCATATCTTACACTTTTGATTTTTGCTTAATCCTTTATAATTGTAAATTTAATATGAAATATTTTTTTCCTTATTAATGGATTTTGATGTTGGTTTTGACAGGACAATGGATGGGGTGAGAATAGTCATATCTTACAACGGTCAATGGGAGCAATTACCAGACGAAAATCAGAGGTATTTAGGTTCCGATAACCAAGGTTTGTATGTGTCAAAGAATTTGAGTTACGACGAACTAGTGTCGATCGTGCAAACCATTGTGAAGTTTGATGAGAACAAATACAGTGCTGAGCTACAGTCTCTATCAATTGTTCCTGGGACTACATGTCGTACATTTATAAGAAACAATGACGATGTTCAGTTTATGCTAGGGGAAGATAGGGTGATCCCTCAAGTATGTGCTAGTCTAATCGAGAGGCCAGCAGGAGGTGTCATTGGTGAAGATATCCCTCATCCTGATAACACCCAACAATTTCGATCGTCAAGCGGAAGCAACCAGTTGTTCACAGAAAGAAGTGGGATTGATGGTCGGGAAAACATATATGTTGTCCCACCGGAAGTAGTCGCCCATGATAATAGACCGAAACCTCAATTCGACGATGTATTTGGTTGTCATATTGAGATGAATAGTAGAGAGTACAACCACCAATACAATGAGATCTACAATGACATCAAAAATGAGGAGAATACAGCACTGAATGTTGGGGTGAATCATGAGGTGGATAATGAGGGCAATTTAAATTCTGTACAAAATGTAGAGGACAATCAGGATGATGCAGAACCTGTCGAAACGAAAAGGCGTGTAAGACGTGTACACAGATTTAGTTCCAGTGCACCAGATATAGTTGGGACCTCCGAGGGGAGGGATAATGTAACTGCAGATGATTCAAATAATGCAAGAACATGGGTTATTCCAAGAACAGAATCATACTCGTTTGGTATTGGTGGAAGCAGGAACTTGTTTGAAGATGAACCTACAAGCATGATATATAGAGGCCAGTTTTTTGCAAGGAAAAAGGATTTGAAGAGACTAGTAGGCCATTTTGCAATGCGGCAGAACTTCGAGTGGAAGGTAAAAAGGTCCAATAAGACAACATTACATCTAGTTTGTTTGATGAGAAATTGTACGTGGAAGTTAAGAGCGGTGCGGAGAGATGAAGGCACATAGTTTCAAGTAAGAAGTTTTGTCAACGAACACACTTGTCTGTTAAAGGAAATTCACCGCCGGCACTGACAAGCTAGTGCAGTCACAATTGGAGAAGTTATTGCACCTAGATTTCAACAACAAGTTGGACGACTAATGCGTCCGAAGGACATAGTCGCCGACATGAAATCAATGTATGGAATCCAAATCATGTACCGTAAGGCACATGCCGCCCTCGATTATGCGTTGTCACTGACATATGGAACACATGAGGAAACCTTCCAACTGCTTCCATCATTTGGTTACGTTTTGGAACAACAAAATCCTGGCACAATCACTGACTTACAGTGCAACGAAGATGAAACATTTCTATACTTCTTCATGTCGATTGGTGCCTCACTTAGAGGATTTTGAACGTGTATACGTCCAGTCATTACCGTTGATGGTACCCATTTGAAGGGACGATTCTGGGGTACAATGTTTGTTGCAACAGCACAAGATGGGAACGAACAGGTGTATCCAATTGCTTTTGGGTACGGCGACTCAGAAAACAATCTTTCATGGGAATGGTTTTTGGATTGCTTGAAGGGTGCCCTAGGTCATATTGATAAGCTAGTTTTCATTTTCGATAGGCTTGCAAGCATTGAAGCAGGGATTTCTAAATTGTTCCCTTATGCCACCCATACCATATGTTGCTGGCACTTTGCTGAAAATATCAAAAAGCGATTTCATAGGAAGGATGTTGCAGTAATAATGGATAAAGCAGCACGCGCATACACCGAGTTTGAATATAACCAGCATATGGAAGAGTTAAGAAACTTGCACCAGAATGCATATGATTATGTCATTGAAGCTAGTCCACACAAGTGGTCCCGTGTACACTGCCCGGAAAGAAGGTATAGAGTGATGACGACTAATGCTGCAGAATGCATAAACTCATGCTTAAAATTTGCACGCCAACTGCCTATGTTGACTCTAGCTGAGTTCATTAGGAATATGCTGCAACGGTGGTTTCATGATCACTATAGAGCTGCACAAACCATGCGTCATCAGTTGACCGACGCAGCACATCTTGTGCTCTTAAAACGTGTGGAGAAGTGTGGTTATTTGACCGTAAATCCAGTCGACTGGAACATTTTTTTGGTCAGGCGGTCTGGAAAACAGTGGACTGTAGACTTAGCTCGGAAGACTTTTACTTGCAACAAATTTCAAATGGATCATTTTCCATGTTCTCACGCCCTTGCGGTGGCACATTATATTACTGTAACTTAGACTTCACAACTTTGAAAACCTACTGATCAGTACCCATTTGGTGAAGCTGATCGTTTTCAATGTTTTTTACAGGGAGCGAAACTTTGACTTCACAACTTTGTGTGCGGACTACTACAAGACACAGACACTTATTAATGTGTACTCGGTTCCTATTATACCGGTGAGACATCCTTCCACTTGGGTTGTGCCATCTGACATTGCTCAGAGGGTGATTTTGAATCCAAACTCTAGGAGACAAGCAGGAAGCCCGAGGGGGGGTCGCCATGTCTCGTCTTCGGAGAGGACAACTACATAATCCTGTAAAAGATGTGGACAACCAGGGTATAATTCCAGAAGATGTTCTAATCCACCGATGATTAATGAAGGTACAAGAAGAGCTGTTCCCGATGAATACCGCCACAAGTGTAGCATCTGTCATTCAATTGGACACAACAAACAAACGTGCCCTAACATTGACTCTAATAGGGAATGAATGACAATTTTTTGATCACATTGAAAACTTTTGGAAGTGTATCATATTGTAATAATTTTGAATTGCAATAATTACTTATTATTGAATGAATTAATATTATTGAATGAATTAATATTAATGAATGAATAATGAACGAATTAATGTTCATGAATTAATGACATGTCTGTGTACAACTGCAATGGTAATATACAAAAAATCACTTGGCGGGCTTGGAGTTAGCAAAAATCTCCACAGTCATTTTTTTCCGAATCATCCCCATGTCGTCCTCTGACCAATCAAAAGGCCTTCGGTTCGCCACTATGTACTCGATAATTCTCAAAGTATGGGGACCATAGTTACCTCTACAATTCGAGACATAAAACACCATTAGAAATCGTTCATAAAGAATATCTAAACACATGAATGAAATACAATGTCTTATGATTTATTTTGTTGGGGTACTGTAGAAGGATGCACCAGACTGATCGAGAAGGGCTTATTTTCCCGAGTGAATGGCCGACGACCAGGACGTCGTGCTGTGTGGAACCCTGCGTCACTCAATATAGAGGGTAAAAACCACCATAATGGCCGGACCTGCTGGTGCTTGATCTGATAAGGGACTTCCTGTCTCCAGGGGTCATAAATATCAATCTTCCCGCGACAAAGGTCGACGCTCACCACAAGCCAATGTTGGGCCCCAACGTTGCACGGAATCAGCACCTGTAATAGTTTGCATGCCGTGTTAGCTGAGGATATACTTACAATTTTTTTTTAAATCATCTCAATCATGTAACACTTACCTGGTCAACCTCGTGCCATGGGCGGTTTCCACTCGTGGTTGCTCCACGGACCGTGAGAAGGTCCTCTTCCAACCATCGGGACTGTAACATATTCCACCTTGCCGTGCTCACAGCGCCGTGGGAATCACGAGGCATCATCCACTCCCACATGTACAACATAAGTGGCTGTACAAGCATTAACAAGATCATATTATTAATACAGAAGCATAAAATCTGATGTGATTCCCAAATGTTATAACTACTTACATAAAATTGTGTATCCAACACGTTGATCCTATGGTTGTACACATTGTGGAATCCTCACTGACGCTTGCATAGAATATTTAGGTATGCATCCATATGCTGACAAACAATAAAACCACCGTACTTGTTAACAATTCAACAATACTTACACAAAAGTTAATTTGAAATATAATAAGTACGTACCGTGTCCTCCAAGTCCATAAAGTTGGACTGCATACGCACGAACCATCCCGCGGTAACTGGCCACAACACGTCCACACCACGTCTGTATAATGATTGAATTACCTTAGCTATATATAAATTTGAATAAACAAGAAATGTACATCCATTTGTATTATAAAAAATTGGACTCACTGTTCCCCGTTGATGTTCCTCTTGAAGGCCTTGTATGCCGCTAGGTGGTCACCGTCCACTAGTCTGTGGGGGTCAAAAATATGTTCCACGGACTCGGGTTGTGTCTTTAACCTCTTTGGATAGCATGGATCTGTGTAAGAGCTCACCAACTGCCATCCGCGCTTACCTAAACGCTTCACCAGGGGAGGGGATAGCTCCGATGGCATGGACGTGCTAGGTGGGGAAGGGGACCGCTCCGACGCAACGCACGTGCTGGGTAGGGGAGGGGACCGCTCTAATGCCACGGTCATACTGGGTGGGGGAGGGGACCGCTCCGATGCCACGGACGTGCTGGGTGGGAGGGGGGGAACCGCTTTGACGCCATGAACGTGCTGGGTTGGGAAGAGAACCGCTCCGACGCTAAGGATGCGCTAGGTGGGGGAGGGGACCGCTCTGATGCCACGGACGTGCTGGGTGGGGGAGGGGACCACGGTGGTTGAATCGATGTGCTACAAGGTGGGGGATCGATGTGATGGGAGGTGAGGGGGACCGCTGAGCCTGGGTGTCTGTCACCTATCAGTCAACCCTTCGGGACTAAATAATTGATCAGGAGGTGGGGGGTCATCCCGGTGTGTACTTAAGGTCGAACCTTTATGCCCCCGGATAAAATCCAGTAACAATCGATGTTGCTAGTGACGATCCTCATCACTCTTTCGGATCATATCCAACAACTCCAAGTGTTGACGTTGTTGATCCTCGTCACTCTTTCGGAGGGCTTCACGCACATCGTTCAACATTTTAATCCACGGAGCCTGAAATCATGTCTACAATGTTAGTAAAAAACTATCAACACGTGTTACTAAAAAACACTTAACTTTGTTTTCAGCTTTCCATCACGTCCAACGCCCCCACGGGAATCCCCTTCAGATGTACCACATCCGGGGGTGGAAAACCGAACCCGTCTATGCCTATGCGTTTCTCGTTTAGGGTCTGTCTCATATCCCTCACTATCACTGAGCCTCAAACCCTCAGCAGCGGGCTCAAATCCCTCACTGTTAATGGTCCTGTTTGTACCACTGATCCCGCCTAAGGTGGTATGATCAGGGACCTCAGGCGGCATATCATCCATGTCATCTTTTCCATACATGCTCCCCCCCTCGTCTAGGCAGGCATAGTACGATGCTTGTCTCTCAGCTGGTGTCGGCACCAGTTCCTTGAGCGCAAACATTTAAAATATTAGTTAGAACAATGTCATTATACAAATACTAACTAATAAAAATATTAACAAAATAAATACATACCCTGGCTTTGAAAATCTTTGCTAGCTTCTTCCTTCTCGGTTGTTAGGTCAACTCCTACTTCAAAATACGGGGAGTCAGATCAGTAACCCTTCGGACACTGACCTCTTTGGCCAACTAAAGGATCACCTCCAAAGCATATATCTGCATCATAGATAAGTACGATAAGTATCCACACAACTTTGGGCACCAACAATAAAGTACAATTTGTAGTTCAAACTTCTTACCAACAGGGCATGAGAAAGACCGTATATATTGTAGGTCTCCACCCTGTGTACATCAAAACCCTTTTCCTGCCGGAGTTGCTCGAACCCGTCTCTTCACCCATCAAGCGCATGCTTGAATGAGTGAATAGATAGCTTGTACACGTGGGCACCTCACGGGAACGCGTCGAACGCATCTAGGTCCTCAACCAGCCAAAACTGCCAAACTGGAATCTTGAATCTCTCATCCACCCCCATCAGTATCCAGTTCACCATATATAAGAGGCAGAGCTTGACAGCATCGTACCCCTGTCCGAAATCTGTGTCGGTGACAACACCCCTAATCTGCTCCAGCGACACCTCCTCGGCTCCAGGAAAGTACCGCTCATGTATGCCATTCTCCACTGCTGCATATATTGTGGTCTCTGGTACAACTCCAAACCGCAGTCCGGTGATCAGGCAAAATTCCACCTTTAAAAACCTCACCGACTGGGTTCCTAACATGAAGTGTATCTCATATGTGGAGCCGTTATGATGGGGCTCCCTCAAAAGCAACAGATGGATAATACCACTGGAAAACTTCATCTCCCTATGCATCGTCAAGAAATGCCCGAAACAAGATGCCATGAACTGCCGTCGGTCTTCATCTGCAAATTCTACAGGGACACGGTTCAGCGCGTCATCTATATGGGCGAGGGCATCAAAATGGTTATGTCGTGTCAGTTTGTCCTCATACCAGTATTCTTCTGGAGTTTTAAGTGAATCCCTTAACCTAATTCTCATCTGCAATGTAACAGAAATACAACATCATTAGATAGAATTTTATTAAAAAGCTCGATCCCTTTCAAAAAAGGCCGATTGATTTACAAAAATGCTCGATTCCTTTTCAAAATAGCTCGATCCCTTTCAAAACAGCTCGATTGCTTTACAAAAAGCCTCGATTCCTTTTCAAAAAGGCTCGATCCCTTTCAAAAGAGGTCGCTTGCTTTTCAAAAAACCTCGATTCATTTTCAAAACGGCTCGATCCCTTTCAAAAAGTCTCGATCCCTTTCAAAAAAGCTCAATCCCCTACATAAAAGCTCCATCATTTTTAAAAAAAGCTAGATCTCTTTTAAAATATGCTCGATCCCTTTTTTAAAAAGCTCGATCCATTTTAAAAAAATGCTCGATCCCTTTTCAAAAAAGCTCGATCCCTTTCAAATAGGCTCGATCCAATTCAAAAACAGCTCGAACCTATTCAAAAAAACTCGAAACATAATCAAAATAGCTCGATTCCTTTTCAAAAAGGCTCGATCCCTTTCAAAAAGGCTCGATCCTTTTAAAAAAATCTCGATTCCTTTTAAAAAAAGCTCCATCCCTTTTTAAAAAAGCTCGATCCCTTTTTAAAAAAGCTCGCTCCTTTTTAAAAAAGGCTCGATCTCTTTTCAAAAAAGCTCGATCCTTTTCAAATAGGCTCGATCCAATTCAAAAACAGCTCGAACATATTCAAAAAAGCTCGATTCCTTTTTAAAATGGCTCGATCCGTTTTAAAAAAGGCTTGATCCCTTTTCAAAAAAGCTCGATCCCTTTCAAATAGGCTCGATCCAATTCAAAAACAACTCGAACCTATTCAAAAAAGCTCGATTCCTTTTCAAAAAGGCTCGATCCCTTTCAAAAAGGCTCGATCCCTTTAAAAAAAGCTCGATTCCTTTTCAAAGAGGCTCGATCCCTTTCAAAAAGGCTCGTTCCCTTTAAAAAAAGATCGATCTTTTTAAAAAAATAGCTCGATCCCTTTTTAAAAAAGTTCTATCCCTTTTTAAAAAAGCTCGATCCCTTTTAAAAAAGGCTCTATCCATTTGCAAAAAAGCTCGATCCCTTTCAAATACACTCGATATAATTCTAAATAAGCTCGAACCTATTTGAAAAAGCTCGAAACCTATTCAAAAAAGCTCGATCCTTTTTAAAATGGCTCGATTCTTTTTTAAAAAAAGCTCAATTCTTTTTTTAAAAAGCTCGATTCCTTTTCGAAAAAGATCGATTCCTTGTCCAAAAACCTCGATCTACCAAAACCTAATTTTCATGAAAAAAATAGCTCGACTAATCAAATAAGCTGGATTTTCTTGAAAATAGTCTCGAAAACCCATATTTCATCTTCCTCAACTGATATTCAACCAAATTACAAACCTTAACCTAAACCACAACCATTCTTACATCTCTATTTTAACCGGTTTCTGCAATTCCTATCAACAAAACTCAATTCTAACATGTAATGCAAGTTAACAACAACAAAAACGAGGAAAAATAACCAATCTTACCTTTGTCAATCGCAGCTCTTCTGGTCACTTCACTGTCGATTAGTTTTCCGTCGGTTTGACTGTTGCTTCTCTTTGACTTTGAAAACGACAACTTCCTTAGTGTTAAAATATTTCGGGGTATTTTTGTCTCAAACGCTCTTTTGGTGCCTTTTAAACATACATTAGTAAAGTGGTGATATTTGCACAACACACCCCTCAAATAGTGCCAAACCCCTTGTTCAAAATGCCAATATTTGCAAGAATTAGTGTTGGAAAAATTCCATCATGTGGGGGCACACATGTAAATATTAAATATGTTATGCTATCTTTTGGTTAAACCTAAATTAAAGTGGTCTATTTAAGATTAAAGTTTTAAGGTTTAAGGGTATAATTGTTATAGAATTAATTGTAGATACTAGAGTGCTATTTATAATTTGATGAGGGGTCAAAGTCAAATTAGAAATAGCAAAAAATATAATAATATATTTACTATATATAGGTTTATGGTCCCCATATTACACAATCATTTTTTGGCTTTTCTAGATCCCCGTCACCAGAGAAGAAAGAACACCTTTGTGTCCCAAGGATTGTGATAATTTGGAAGATCTCAACCCATCCACCAACCTACGACAACGGATTCAGATACGCTTCTGCTCTCAATTTACTTCTTTTCTCTTGAATTGACACGGGTTAGTAATATGTATATAGGGTTTGATTAATCAGGATATATAGAAACATGTTAATGTTAAGATTCATATTAATTATGTGCCTATGCATGTTGATTTTGTGTTATTCAATCCTTACAAGTGGTATCAGAGACACCCATGATCGATTCTTGAGAATTAAGATTTGGATTTTGATTTTAAGAGATAAAAAAAAAGTAAGGTTTTGATATTCTTTTGTAAAACTTGCTTGAGTTTCGGTGTTTTGGATTCGGTTGTTGTATGATCATGTATATGAGTATGTATTTTAAGTTTTTTTTTTAAAAAAAAAAACAAGGAGAAAAAAAACAAAACTGGTATGGTATCAGACAACACGTCAACACCAGGTTAAAGGTTTTCTTACCCAATCCTGATCCATACTTGGATCTCACTCAAATCCGGATTGCTTCTTGGACAACGCCCATTTTCTGGTGAGTTTTAGGATCGGATGCTGAGCGTTATGTGGCGAGGAGGTCAACCGCCAGTAGTAGACCAAGATCTGATCCAGATCGGACGACTTCCCGCTGTTACGGTCGTCGCTCGCTTCTATTGTATGGATCGATTGCCTTCATTGCTCCGGATCTGCACGTTGCGGGTCAGTGTGTTGCGCCACCGTTTGTCGTTGCCTTTAGGCGACGACGTGGTGGCTTCAGCGGCAGTGAGCGACGAACTAGGTTTTACAGAGTTTTTTTTTTTTTTTTTTGCTTTGGGACATCGTTTGAAAATCAGATATTCTTGAAGGGCCGTTTTATAATTTTTTTAGACCATTATGTGATTTTGATAAAGTTTTAGGGTCAATTTATAATTACCAAAATTTACTGGGCCTATGCATAATTATGAAAAAATTTAGACGGGATTTATAATTACTGAAAAGTTACAAGGTCACTTTGTAATTTTCAAAGCTTTGTCGCCAAATTTTCTTTATTGAAAATTAAGGGGCCTTTCTGTAATTTTGCAAATTAGGGGCAACTTTATAATTTTGATAAAATAAATATATATTTTTATTTCGATAAAATAAATATATATTTTTTATTTTAAGGATCAACACAAATTCAAATTTTTTTGGTATATCTGTTATAGTTAAATAAGGTGGTCCATCATTCTAAATGAGCTAATTGAAACAATATGTCGCCAAAGTGACCTTTCTAGTGTAGATAGTTCATGAGGGATCTTGGTTGTTTGTGTGTGTATAAATTCATACAGGTATTAGCCGGCCTAAAAGAAGGTTAATACTTGGCCGAATTGCACACACTTGTTGTAGTAAACATGTGACTATTATAAGGTTTTACATGTGAATAATAAGTCGATCCAAAAATATATTTATTATTTGACATGAATTATTGTCAATGTTTGATCACTATAACAAGAGTACCACTTATAATTAATATTACTGTCCAAAGACTTGACATTAATGTTGTGATAGGTATCTTGAGATGAGACTTACCATTATTTGAATTTCTTGATTATTGTATTTGGTTATTATTGTGAGCATGTTTGTGTGTTTGTTTTGTTCTCTTTAAAGCTAGTATTTATATTGTATCTGCTAATACCAACTCTATACCCATGCTTAATGGGATCAACTTTAAGGATTGAAAGAAGAACATACTTATTGCTCTCGGCTGTATGGATCTGGACTGTGCACTTCAGATTGAGCAGCCTGCTTCTCTTACGGATGCAAGTTCTCCTAATGACAAGAATAAATTTGAGAAGTGGGATCACTCAAATCGCATGAGTCTTATGATCATCAAGCACGACATTTTGGAGGCATATAGATGTGTGGTATTTGAAAAGATAACCAAAGCCAAAGAGTTCCTAGCAGAAATTAAGAAGCGTTTTACAAAAAAAGCTAAGGCAGAAACAAGCACGCTTTTGCAAAACTTGATTTCTTTGAAGTACAAAGGAAAGAGGAACTTAAAAGAGTACCTTATGGAAAAGTCTCATATATCTTCTAAGCTTAAGGCATTGAAGCTGGAGTTGTCTGACGACTTCCTCGTACATTTAGTATTAATAACACTTCCTGCACAATACAACAAGTTTAAGGTCAGTTACAACTGTTAAAAGAAGAAATGGACTCTTAATTAGCTCATTTCTTATTGTGTGCAAGAGTAAGAGAGATTGAAGCAAGATAGGAACTGTAATATTTTTTGAGGATGTTGAGTTTGGGGGGAGAAATAAGGTTAGAGACATTGTCTTTGAGGAGGAATCGGTTTCGATTCTCTTTATCGCTTTTGACAATGTGGAGGTTTCTATACATGTCATTGATCAAGAAGCGAGTTCGGATCCTGAACTAGACAATATTGAACAATCCCGAACAACCCCCATTCAAGATGAGGTAATTCTTCCTTAGGAACAAACTCAATAGCCTCAAGAACCCTATGCATCAGTTGTATGGAGTCTGATGTATGTTCAGATGTGTAAGTCTGATGTATGTTCAGATGTGTACACGTCCGGATATTGCGTACATTATTGGTATGTTTATCAAATATTTAAGTAACAATGAGAAGGATCATTGAAAGGCAACCAATTGAGTTAGGTATTTAAAGAGAACAAAAGATTACATGCTCACATATAGGAGATCAGATTAGTTTAAGATCATAAGGTATTCCAACTCCGATTGTGCTGGATGCCAAAACAGTAGGAGATCCACATCAGGCTATATATACATGTTGGCTGGTGGATCTGTTTCTTGAAGGAGTGCTAAATAAACACTCATAGCTTCTTCCACCATGGCAGCAGAGTTTATAACATGTTATGAGACATCCAACTATGGAATATGGCTATAGAATTTTATCACTAGGCTGCGTATTCTGGAGGGTGTTGAAAGACCACTTAAACTATATTGTGACAATAAGTCAGCAATGTTATATTCTAATAACAACATGAGCTCATCTAGGTCAAAGCATATTGACATTCAGTTCCTAGTTGTGAATGAGAGAGTACAGAGTAGACAGGTATCTATAGAACATATTGGGACAAATTCCATGATAGTGGAATCGCTTACAAAGAGATTACCACCTAAGGTCTTTCATGAGCATACTGCTCATATGAGTGTTATTTTGTGTGAGGATATCACATTATAGTGGGAGTTTGTATCATTTTGTATTTTATTGTTTTATAGATGTACTTATGCATTTATGTATTTGGATATTTTCTGATCAGAAATAAAGTATTCGGTTAACTACACTCTGTTATATTGTGTTAAGTATTGATCTCACTAAAGAATAAAGTATGACCAGTTGGAAATAGACATGTATAGATCACATTGCATGTAATTTCCATGCTACAAATCCATGATTAATCTATGTCATTTGGTTATAGTCACACTAAATGTGACGAAAACCGCTTTGATCTTATGTCGGCATAATCAATGGATGAGATTGTTTGGATATACCCTAAAGTTGTGATACCAAAATATTGGAGCTTATAAAGTCATACACATTTATAAAGTTACATATGTGACCTAGTGGAAGATTGTTGGAAAAATTCCATCATGTAGGGCCACACATATAAATATTATATGTGTTATGCTATCTTTTGGTTAAGCCTAAATTAAAGTGGTCTATTTAAGATTAAAGTTTTAAGGCTTAAGGGTATAATTGTTATAGAATTAATGTGTAGATACCAGAGTGTTATTTCTAATTTGGATTTCTAATTTGATGAGAACCCAAATTAGAAATAGCAAAACATATAATAATATTTTTACTATACATAGGGTTATGGTCCCCAGATTGCACAATCACTTTTTGGCTTTTTTGGAGCCTCGTCACCAGAGAAGAGAAAACACTTTTGTGTCCTAAGGATTGTGATAATTTGGAAGATCTCAACCCGTCCACCAACCTATAACAATGGATTCAAGTATGTTTCCACTCTCGATTTACTTCTTTTCTCTTGTATTGATATGAGTTAGTAATATGTATATAGGGTTTGATTAATCAGGATATAGAAACATGTTTAGGTTAAGTTTCAGATCAATTGTGTGTCTATGCATGTTGATTTTGTGTTATTCAAATCCTTACATTATGTCTTGTAAATTGGTTAACCGTGACACGTAGAATGGACAAACTACTCAAATTACCCAAAGATGTAGGGATATAACCTGTAAAAAAATTCCCATCTAGAGCTATACGATTCAGATATTTTGAGTTACCTATCTCTTTAAGAATTCGGTCGCCAAGCTACTTTTCCTAGAGAAGAATTTTTTTTGAGACCAATAAGACTAGTCCTTGACTGACTAGTTCGATCAGGAAAGAAACAGGGATCTATTACACCAACTATATTGTTTCGAAAAATATCAAGTTTGTAAACTTGAGTAAGATTAGCAAGAGAGAGGCAGAGTTCCATTTAGATCATTTGTGGAAAGATCAAGGAACTGGAGTTTCAAAAGCAAGCCAATGTTACTTGGAACTGAGTCCGAAAGATTGCTTGTCGTGAGATCAAGCCGTAGCAGGTTCAAGAATGAAGAGAAACCTAAATTCTGAAGAGTACCTGTTAAACAAGGATGCACAAATACGTTTTTCAAAGGAGGTAGTGCATGTCTGACATTTTTCCGACACGGACACGCGTGGGACACGTGTCAGACAAGTATTTTTCTTATCTGTTGACTTTACGATCAGTTTGACTTTTTGACATGGCACCAATACGAATTGGACACGGCTGGGACACGTTTGGGGCACTTTTGTAAATAGATTGTGTAAAAAAGGGTCAATTTTATATTTTCAAAAAATTTTGGAAACAAATTATAAATTTTGCAAAAATTTTCTATGTTTTCTAGAAGACTCTTTGAAGAACTTTCTCTTAGAAATCAGAATTGATATTCTAATCATCTGCTGGTTGTTGATGATGTGAAACGAAGAAGTGAAGAATAGAAGGAGACATGAGTGAAAATCGAGACAAAGAAGAGCACTAATCCAACTCGCTCAAGCCATTCAAGTATTCAACAGAAGAAGAATAAGAAGAAAAGAAGAGGAAGCACCGAAGCAGTGAAGAACTGAAGCTCGTACGACGTACCTGATTCTCTATGATTTTCTTTATGCTATTTTTCGAGATTTAGACTTACATGTATGAGTTCTTTTTGTTTTTTATTCAAATACTCAAGTATAATGTGGACAAGTGTCTCTAATGATTTGGATAACTATTGATTTATTGATTATTGTGAATCAGATTTGTCAAAGTGAGAATTGATAAACAAAATATAATTTATTATGTTTTTAGTTTTTCATATTTATATTTTTTAAATATAAATTTATATTATTTTAATTGGTGTATCCTACCGTATCCTATCCTAGTTCCTTGAGATTTTTCATATCGTCGTACGGTACTGTGTTCGTGCTTCTTAGCTGCTAAACCTGTGAATGACAGGTTTATTTCAGTCACAGTTCCTGCATCATTATAAGATATTCCGTGCCATCGGAAAGGACTTGCAGTGGTAGAATTTGATTGAGCTTGAATCACCCGTGACTCGAAAATCGATTGGTTTTCGAAACTTTCTTTCTATTTCAATAAGGCTTCTGTTTCGGTTAAGGAATTTGCTTTCTAGGAAAATAGCAACAACATACCGGCAACAAACAGAGCAGGTAAATTGTGTTTTTGGCTGGCCATTTCATGAACTTTTCCTTTCTTCTGTTTTTGATGGTTGAATATCCTATATATGTCTGTTTTCTTCTGTATCTTGGACTGCTTTTTTAAATACGCATAATATAATGTCAGCAAAATTTCGTCAACTAACAATCTATATGACCAAAAAGAATGTTGATAGGAGTTTGAATCCTACAATTGTTCTCGTCTACGGTATTGGGAGTTACGTTTCGAACCATGCTCGTAGTTATTGATCTCGTCAAGTTTTGATAAATTTATGATCCGATTGGTATAAGAATTTTTTTAATAAAAAAAATGAGTACATCCAATTATTAGTTGGTCTAATAGTATGCCCTTTATGCATCCATATCAACCTGGTTGTATTAACGAGGTTGTATGTTAGAATCCAAAAAGACTCAAAAATATTTTTGGTTATCTCACATCACAGTGATGCAAGCGTATTATAGTTGTCTATGAATTTTAAAGTTGATTGTAGATATTGACCTTCCACCAAAAGAAATTAAATGGAGTTTAAAACGAATCCATTTAGTTATTAGTCGACAGTCGTATTAAATATTTGTTTGACTTAAGTATAAATACCGCGGGAAACAAGTATTTGGTAGAAATGTCCAAGTATTCTAGGCATTATATTTTTTATATTTTGGAGGGTTCAATATAAAAAATATTTTTAAATATCCTGAAATGTTAATGATATTGATGATATTTTTAATATTTACACCGAAATTTTAGAAATTTCCAACAACTTAATTCCTTTTATATATTTACTTAGTTGGAATATTCAATTATTCAGTCGATTCGCTGATACTAGAAATATTGTAATCTGAACAAACAAAAGGAATCACTAGTGTGAACAATGGACTTTGTGTGGATTAGGAAGCGATATAAAGGCAAACCAGTAGCAAAAATTGAACCAGTCTCTTTGAGAGAAAATTGATTTGCAATTACAAAAGTGCTTATCAGATTATAACAAATACTTAATAATAAGCCATGTAGAAAAAAGATATATATTTTTTAAGAGATTGATCCAGTAATAAACTATTCCACTTCCTATATACACCGTGGTATTTTGGGTTTGGATCTCTTTTAGAAAAGCCATATGGAAAGTCAAACACATAATAATTAATTTCTTTTCAAATCTGATGACTCCAATTGGCTGGAGGTCTACACCAATTAACCTCATTTACAAACCATAAATTAAGTAAAAAAGCCAGTTAATTAAATATAAAAATTAGAATGTTAAAATTTTCTGTCATATGGTGTATTGAAAAACTGGGGTACTCGAATCCTACCAATAAAAAAAACCTTTTCTAAAAAGGTATATAAAATATTACTTATTTAATTCTAGAAAAACCAGAGTAATGCTTATACAACTAAAACACATTAGTGCAAATATCACTTTAATGACGTGACAAGTGATTGTCGTTGTCATATCATTCATGGTATCATCACATCGAATTGGTGCATGACTTCTTCTAAGTAAACTATTTGTTTATTCTAAATTTCTAATTAGAAGATGATTAATTTTAGGTTTTTCAAATTTTTTCTCAAATGATATTGATACGTGAGATGTCAACATCACATCACTCACCACATAATCTCATGATTTACAAAATGTTGTCATCTTACATACCAACATCATTTGGAAAGCCTAGTATTACTTTTAAAAGATTACTCTCCTTGTTTGATAATGATTCAGTTATATAAGTGTTCAAATTTTAAAAAACAAAGACGATAAGAGAGAATTTTATAGAGAGAAATGGTGGTTCTGTTGTTTGTAAAACCTAAAACAATCTGGTTCGAATTGTAGATAGCAACAAACAGAAAACAAAGGTCTTAGAAATCAAGGCTCGTATTTCACACAGTGTCCTTAAGACAATTTCGCTGGCTAACACTGTATGTGTAAGACGATTATCTCCCAAGATACAACAATTTAACAGTGGAAGTGCAGAGCACAATTCACTCTCAGCGAACTCAAATAAGGTTTGAACTTACCAGAGAAGAAAAATGAGAAGAGAGAAAAAAATTGCTCTAAATTTTGTGATTGTGAGAATGCACATATGAAGTGCAGACTAGGGTTCTTATATAACCGAAGTCAAATATATTGATTTGAAAATTGTTTGATAACCACGTTTTAAATTATAAAGGAAATTTAATAAGAATAATCTTCTAAAAGATTTATTCCTAATTGATCACTGATTCTGATTACTTAGTGTTAACAACCAATTTTAGCTAGAGTCCAAAGAAGAATTTTTCATCTGCCTGGTACCTGGTAAGGCTTACCTGGTAGAATCTTGATCGGGACCGATATCTAGATACCAGGGATACTTGACACCATGGACCGAGAAGAAGTCAGCACCATCTTATATATATTACTAGTTATTAAGGAGACTCGGTACCACGATGCCTCCTACCAGGTACCTAGGTACCACTGTACCTCCTGTCTAGAATCTAGGTACCATGACACATACCTGGTACCCGAGTACCGCGATACCAGTTTTGGGGCCCATCTGGGGTACGCCTCCTCCGCAAGGTAGGGAGATTGGTATCAAGAAGGCACCAGCATGGTAAAACAAGCACCACGTCAATAGATCGGTATATCAGTGTACGTCGCCTCAATGAATGAAGCCATTTTCAACTCCACAAGGTGAAAGAAGGGAAAGTTGACTCTATAAATGAAAGATAGTCAACCATGTCAATTGATATAATCAACGCCATTAAGGGAAGAATAGTAAACTCTTTAATGGCCACCACTAATGAGAGAATATTCAACTCCACATACTCTACCTTAATGAGAGAGTCCAAAGAGGAAACATACACCTTTGCCTCTAAGATATCCTCCACAACGGATTATTTGGGGTTAACTACATCAGAAAATGCCACCTATCAAAGAAGAAAGGTCAATCCAATGATTTTTTAACTTGCACGCCAATAATGAAACATAAATACACCATGTATAAATACCTCTGTAAAAGGACATTAAAAGGGGATTCGATGCTTGATTCGACACAGAAATGCCTCACTAACAGTGTAAAAGGCATCTCGCTTGAATTCTCCTGATATCACTATTGTAATATTGTCTCAATAACATGTATTACCTCTTTTAGAAATATGTCAGGATTGGTTAACATTCTATTACTATTGTAAGCTCTTTGGAGCATATGCGTTGGCTACTTCGCCATTTTTGTAAGCTCCTAGAGGCACCGTTTGATATATATACACACACACAGACACACACACACACACACATACACACACACACACAAGGAAGAGTCTTTCTCCTTCCTCTTGATACTTCCTTAGGATTTTTCAACATATGATCATTCGTGATGCTTTTTTCCCATTGGTCAGTCTACCTCCACCACAGCCTTGTGTTTCTCCCTTCTATCTCATTTATTATGCCGTTATGAATGTGTGTGAGATAGATTCCTACCCTGTTGGACTTAGCACTCTTGTTCAATTATCTACATGCCAAGTTAATTATCAAGATGGGGAGAAACAACTCAAACCCGCTCAAAGGAAGTCAAAGAGCTCTCTTACATCCTCTCTATGGGAGTAGACAAGGATCCGAAACCGTAGCTAGATGAGCCCTTCTCTTTAAATGCCATTTAGATCGAGGAATTACAGGAAGGAATCGGGGTCCAAGATCAAGCTCTAGGACCCAGGTACCAAGACCGGGATCTGACCCTGACCTTGACCGAAAGTATCCAGAGGTAAAGAATCACTACCGAATGGTCCAATCTTTCATGCCCACATCAATATCATCCCGGAGTATCCCAGCGTAGTACTTAGATCGAGGACACCTATAGAGGAAATCGGATACCAGGTTTGGGTACCAAGACCTAGGATCGAGGACTAGGACTAGGACTAGGACTAGGACAAGGACAAAAACCATGACCGGGACTAGGACCATTGTTTAGGATCAGCCCTCTTGGCACCGACAAAGGAATCTCAAGACCCCCATATCTTCATCATATGCATGAAGCCCGATGGGCGGGATGACTTGTCTCCTACTTTCCACACCCTCCTCCTTTATCTATCCAGATTCTCTAAGGTACAAGATATCTACCCCCTGTAGCCTACCAAGTAGTGGGCTGAGGGTGCTAATCAAGATTTCTCTTCCAGTATGAATTTTTGGTTAACACTTTATGGCACCGTCTGTGGGAAGTTTCTACACCCTTTTTGAAAGCCTATAAAATCACGTAGTAGATTTATGCTATTGAGGTGATTGATTTATCATTCATTATTTATGATTTTCTTTCTTCTTATTTATATATCGCTTGTGCACCGCATGTGGTGCACATTTTGTCATTTAACGAGTTTTGTTTATTATGGAGCGAATATGGTACGTGGGATTCCTGGTTGAATCGGTCTACTGTGCTACCATTATGTAGCAAAACTGCTCATTTACTGGTAGAACTCTTCTACAGTAGCTCCGCACCTGTTTAGTTCCTTCACAACAGATTTGCTCCGGTACCATTAGAGCTCAAGTGCAGCAGAGCCACACCTATCTAGCTCCTCTGTAGCAGACCTGCTCCAGTACCTCTAGAGCTCTTATGTAGTAGAACTACACTTCTCCTATTTCTTTACAGCAGATTTGTTCCATACCTGTGTATCTCCTTTATACGAGATCCGTTACGCGGCCTCATGCCTTGAAGGCTCTTCCACAACCGAACCGCTTCGATATGTGGAAAGCTCTTGAATAGTAGAGCCACACCTCTCTTGTTTCTTTACAGCAGACTCACTATGCTACAAGTATATCTTTTATACAGTAGTTCCACTAGATTTGTGCCTGATCATAATGACCCTTCAAGTCACCGGATCTGATATTCATAAGCTCCTAGGTAGCGGTAGCAGGTCAACTCATGAATCTATAAGCTCCTAGGTAGTGAATTCTCTCCATTTCAACCGGGCCAATCAACACCCAAGTGAGTCATTGAGCTCTCGATTCACTCCAGACGGGTCTAGAGTTGGTATTTCATCTCCATTTTTACCAGGCCACTCAACGCCCTAGCGAGCCACCGATGTTAATCCGTTTGGGGAGATCCTATAGGCTTCCCATATTTAGTAAAGCCTTCTACATGCCTAAGCAAGCCTCTGGATAAACAACACCGCTGTAATGCCCAATGGCTCCTTACTTCGTGTACTGGGCCAATCAGTGCCCAAGTGAGCCACCACGGTCCAGAGCCACATTTCAGTTACGGGGACTTCTAGAATCCTAAGCATGCATCTGGACTAATACTAGACCGGTGGAACCTCACCATTCATACCGGGCCATTCAACACCCTAGCGAGCCACTGATGTCCCGATCAGTTCGGGAACAGCCTAAAAGGCTTCCAACCTTTCCTGAGGCTTCCTACATTCCTAAGCAAGCGACCAGCAGAAGACCAGTGGCTCCTCACTTCGTGTACTGTGACGGTCAATGCCAGAGTGAGCCACTGCGGTCCCGATTCATTCCAAGAAGGTCTAGAGCTTTATTTTGGTTCCACTTCTAGGATCCCAAGCATGCCACTAGACCAGTAACATGCCAATGGCTCATCTCCACTTGTATCAGGCCATTCATTGTATTATCGAGCCACCGAAGTCCTGATCTATCTTCTGGTAGCAGCTTCTTCCTCCTTGGTCCCGCTGCTTGGTTGGAGGAAGGATCACCATCCCTTAGCGTAATTATTTTGGGGCCAGCTTCTACCACCATGATCGAATCAGCCTGAATCAACTTGGGCTATCATTTCCTCAGTCGAATTGAGCTGGACCTCTTTCACCACTATGGCATCAGTATTGACCTCCTATTCTTTGGTAAGGTCGGTCTGGATCTCTACCTCCTTGATAGATTCAGATGGACAGATACAGGTTTAAAGCTTCACCTACATCCCAAACTTTTACAGTAGCCCACATCTATCAAACCAGTTCGGACCTTCCATTCCTTGGTAAGATAGATCTCGACCTCTAACTCCTTGACTGGGTTCAGATGGAGAGGTAGACGGGTTTAAAGCTTATCCTACATCTTGAATTTCTACATTAGCAGAGGACTTCAAAGTAGTTTCCACCCTAGTATGACTGGACATGAAAGCAGAGATGGGCACCAAGTTCTCCTTATCACCTGTAAAACCACTAACTCAAGAATGACCGGTTTTAGTATGGGCGGATTGAGCTAACTCTGTAGCTTTCTCCATGATCACCTCCCAGTTCCATCCTTCACTAACGCTCAGGTTAGACGTGAGAAGAAGTGCTTGAACCGTCTGATAAGTAGCATTCTTCACCAAATGAAGCATCCACTTTGGCTTCCAAGGTAGCCACGTTGCTGCGTAGAGCATAGACAGCTTCCTCCATGTCCTCGTTCAGAGCAATCCTTACGAGGCATGACAGATGGACTTGAGTCTCTCTATATCATATGCATTTTGGATCCGCTCTCTGTCTACCTGCGCCTCAGACATGTTTACCTCAGCTTTTATCCGGGCTTGACCAGAGTTACCGAACCCTTCGCTACCTTGGTCAAGTTCTTCTACTCCTGGTTTGACGTTCTCTAAAAGAGTAGTTTCCCCATTAGAAGCATATACTTTTAGATTAGCTCGGGCTCACTTGCCACCTGCACAACTGCCACATCTGTGGCATTTATTTGATTAGGACCAAAATGAATGTCCTCTACCTCAGCTTTGCCAACCTGGACCCCCTCATCAGGGCTGGATCAACCTGGGTATCTTCTTCTTCAACCAAACCAATATGAACCTCTCCCTCATTGGTAGTTTCAGTCTGGTATAGTACCTCCTTAATAGGTCCAGGTAGAGAGGTATGATGGTCTGAAGCTCCATCTTTGGATTGATCCTCTGCTGTAAAATGGGACTTTGAACCAGGGTGTGCTTCAGCTGCCCCAAGACTGGCCATCTACAGTGGAAGCATACACAGCCATGTCAGCAGCTTTCTTCTTGATCTTCTCCCTTTTCCATCCATCAATGAAACTTAAGGGAAGAGGTAGACTTGATCCACATGGTAGGATGTGAAGAAGTAGCCATCCTCATAGGTTTGCATAAGCTCGGCCTTAGCAGCATTAGCTTGCTCCCGAAGAGTATCATATCGATGGCTCATCTCCATTTGTACCGGGCCATTCAACGCCCTAGCGAGCCACCGATGTCCCGACTCATTCGAAGAGAGCCCAGAGGCTTCCCACGTTTGTGGAGGCCTTCTACATGCCTAAGAAAACCTTTGGGGCAATAACAGAACTGCAAGACCTATTGTTTCCTCACTTATTATACTGGGCCCTTTATAACGCTCATGTGAGTTACCTAGCTCCCGGATCAATTGAGCGAAGTCCAAAGCCCCTTCTCATTTGCTAGGGTCTTTTTGAAGCCCAACATGCTTCTGGACCGGTATCAGGGCAATAGTTCTTCACTTATTGTTTTGGGCCACTTACAGTTAGGGGTGGGCAAAAAATCAACCAACCGAACCGAACCGGTGGACCGAACTGGTCCAATTGTTTTTTTTTTCGGTTTTAGTGAGTTAAGCGGTTTATTTTAGTTTGTTTTTTCAAAAACCAGACTGGTTTGGTTTTTTCCCAGTTTGGTCCTCAAAACCGGTAAACCGAACCGGTGGTGAGTATAAATTAATTTTTTTTCATCAGGCCTCTACTCATCATCGTTCAACATCTCTAACTTCTAACTTGACCTAGCTCTGCCGCATCTCTCTCTCCCTTTTGGACCTCGCTGTCTTGGCTTCCTCAACAGCACCAGGCCACCACCATCAATGACGACAACAATTAACGTCTGGCCTCTCTCGGTCTCAGGTACACCACAACATCTCTTATCTCTGTTTTCTTTAATTTTTTTTTAATTTGTCTTCTCATTCTCACTTTCTCAGAACACGACAACTCTCTCTCGAACTTGACCTCGCCGTTTGGGCCTCCTTAACACCACCGTCGACCGTCATCAACGCAATCAACGAGTTGTCTCAGCTGGAATCTCATTCTTAGGTAAAATTTCTTGATCCATTTCTTTTTTTTTTTGTTTAATTCTAGCCTAATTAATTATAAATTTTGTTTGGGGTTTTTGTTTACCAATTAAATTTTGATGTTCTTCTTTATTTAAAATCATTATCCATGCTACTAATGAAGAGAAACCACACACTGCTATTTTTGATAAGACAATTTATATGTAGTATAGGATTTTACTCGTTATGGAATCAAGATAGTGAGTAGTTCTAGTTTTGTCTATAAGAAATTGTCAAGGTTGTCAACGGAGGATACAAAGATAGCAGAGAAACATTCGTGTGTCAACATCCTAGATGTGTTGTGTCTATGTGTGCCAAAACTGAAAAAACCGAACCGAACCGAACCAGTTCAGTTCAGTCGGTTTTTGATCGGTTGACAATTGTATATTGGATTTAATCGGTTCTTTTTTTCAAAAACCGAATAGTATCGGTTTTTTATCGGTTCACTCCAAAAGTGAACCGATCCAATCAACGCCCACCCCTACTCACAGTGCCCATATGAGCTACCGAGGTACCTATTCGTTCAAACAAAATCACAAGCCTACTACAATTATAGAGATTCCTATCTACTCCGAGCAGGCCTTTAAGCCAGTTACATCACTTAGGGACTAGAAGCTAAATATTCTTTTTAGTACCCCTAGGGAAAGGGCAGTGACTCTAACGTGAGATGATTTCTCCTAGTTATCGGTTCACTTTGAAAAACACCTTTACGGAAGGTCACTCTATCATATACACCCATATCTTAGATCATTCCAAGATATTTTACTCATGAGAAAGCTCTTAGAGTGAGGCTGGTTACCAACCAATACCATATTGCATTGTAAGTACCTTGTATTGGCTCGCCATGAGTTTATACCACCTTTGATTTCGATCACCATGATAGTTCTCATGTGATCACCATTCGCTTATGATCGAGATACCCTAGACTGGATCGAATCCTTCCATGAGGATCGCCTTGACTAGGAAAGCTACACAATGCTTATGATGCTTAGGCCAGATTAATCCCTCTAGGAGAATCGCCATGACTAGAAGAGCTACACAACACTCATGATGCCCTGGACTGGATTAATCCCTTTAGGAGGATCACTTTGGTACTTCGATAATGATCGCCTCGAGACTGGTCAGGGAAACCCTCTCACTACCCTTGATGTCTTGGCCTGGCACCACCTCCCGCTATGAAGGGTTTGGTTCGTAAGGTGTAATTGCCTGGCAGATCAAGAGACTAGGGATTGGTCAGGGAAGCCCCCTCACTACCTCTGATGCCTTAGTCGGGGACCACCCCCCACTAAGAACGGTCTAGTTCGAAAGGTATAATTGCTTGCGAGATCACAAGACCATGAGAGCCAAATGACATTCCTGATGTCTTGGTCGGGCTACTACCCCAAGAAGGATCTA
The DNA here is from genome assembly GCA_032871835.1 of Dipteronia dyeriana. Taxonomy (NCBI): domain Eukaryota; kingdom Viridiplantae; phylum Streptophyta; class Magnoliopsida; order Sapindales; family Sapindaceae; genus Dipteronia; species Dipteronia dyeriana. The sequence continues at coordinate 91,119,283 of CM065298.1, forward strand.
AGCGTAAGAGCATAGTTGCCTACTAGATCACGAGATCAGGACAACCAAATGACATTCCTGGTACCTTGGTCAGGCTACCACCCCCAAGAAGGATCTGAACATAAGAGCATAATTTCCTGCTAGATCACTAGACCAGGACAGTCAAATGGCAATCCAGATGCCTTGTGGTCGTGCTACCAGCCGAAGAAGGATCTGAGCAAAAGAGCTTAGTTGCCTGCTAGATCACGAGACCAAAATAGTCAAATGGCATTCCTGATGCTTTGTGGTCGGTCTACAACCCCCAAGGAGGATCTGAGAGTAAGAGCATAGTTGTCTACTAGATCACGAGACCAGGATAACCAAATGGTCATCCTGCTGCCTTGCCTGGCCAACCCTGCTATGAAGGGTCTGGATGGTAAAGTTGCCTGCCAGGACCAAGTCCGCCTAAGTACCATATTTCCTTTTGTAGGGAAGATTCGTACCTCGAATATGTTATCGCCTAAGTACTTGGATTCTTAAAGCATGAATGGCAAGTACCCTGATTCGCCTAAGTTAAGTATGCTAGGAACAATTTTCGTTTCAAGTAATGGCTATCAGTGAGAAACAACAACCAAAATTCTTCAAGCAGTACAAGATTCTGACTCCAACCCTAACTATGTACCGTTGTTCAAGTTAGGAGGGACTTCTGTTAACAGTCATTTTTGGCTTGGGTCCAAAAAAGAATCTTTCATCTACCTGGTACCTAGTAAGGCCTACCCAGTAGAATCTAGATCATGACCGATACCTAGATACCATAGATACAAGTGATAATGGATCAAGTTCATCCCATGTTACAATCTGAAAAGCCTTGGTCATTCACCCTTCAATAGATATGTTCTCAGCTCAAATACTAGATTCGAATGTGGCTTCAAGTTTCGGCCCATATGCTTCATTTGGACCTCAAGCCTTATTTGATTTTTCCAGCAACCACTTAACTACTAAGGGCTGATGGTATTCAGTTGCAAAGGTGCTGGATATGGTTTTTATCAAGTTTATTTATGACTTCTTTGAAAATTTAAATTGGAACTATTTCCTAGTATTAATTTTAGTTGTTTAGTGTTTAGATTTTCAATGTTTAAATTGGGTTGTTCCAAAGACAACATTAATTTCTCTTTTGTTCCCCATGCTTTGAGGGTTATTCCAAGAGAAGTCTTTCTTGTGTTTCCCATACTTGGAGGGTTGTTCCAAGCTTAAATACCCTATTTTCGGATTGTAATGCAGTAGTGAATGAATGAATAATTTCAGAACCCATTGAGGTGTCTTTTATCACAAAATTCTTATCTTTTTGGTGGACTTCCAAGAGTGGTGAATTTGTTTGAAAATTCTGTATCTTAGTGTGGTGTTTCTTATCCCTAAGTGGTGAATTAGTTTTAAGTTTTCTTTTCATTTCACCTAAAAACATTGTTACCTTAACTCCTTTTATTCTTCCATACCTAAACGGTATCATTTGGTATCAAAGCATTTGGTTTGCATTTTTTGTTTGGTTTTTGATCGTGCAATATATTCTATATCATGGCAAGGCATATGAATTTTCATGGTCAAGAAATCAGAGCAGGTGTTGACCAACAGCGTGAGAGAGTTATTGAGGAGATGAGTAGAACTATTGAGCAGTTGCAACAACGTCTTGAACAAATTGAAATCGAAAATCTGCCTAGGCATGAAGCGAGATGAGCAGATGATGAGGAAGAAGATTTTAATCCATTCCATGAAGAGTATGAATCCAACGATCACTCTTATCAACAAAATTGTCGACGACACAACCATTGACGCCGTAAATGTGATGTAAGGGTCAATATTTCAGGGTTTGATGGTCGTGCTCAAGGAGATGCTTTTCTTGACTGGTTATACACAGTGGAGAGGATTTTTGACTTTAAAGATTACTCCGAAGAATGAAAGGTGAAGTTGGTGGCCATTAGGCTTAAGGGTTATGCATCCTTTTGGTGGGAAAAATTTGAAGCGAGGAGGAGTACGATAAGGAAAGAGGCCTATCTGGTCTTGGGAAAAACTGAAACATGAGCTATAAAAAAGATTTCTTTTGGAGAGTTATAAACAAGACCATTATTTAAAGTTTCATAATTTTAGACAAGTAGATCAGATAGTGGAGGATTACATTCGAGAGTTTAAATAATTGATGCTAAAGTGTGACGTGGTGGAGCAAACTATTGCACTATTTGTAGGGGGACTCAGGAGGGACATAGCTGATGTTATTCTGCTACAACAATTTTGGACATTTAACGATGTTCAAAAGCTAGCGCTGAATGTGGAGCAACAACAAAAGAGCTGAACAAATTATTCTATGAAAGCCCTTACCAAACCAAATTTTGTCAATCGGGGAGGTTCAAGTTCTTTGTCAAGTTCCAAACCAGATGTTGCTATAAAGAGTGCTTCAACTTCCAAGACCGATGGGCCATAAGATAGCAAGCCAAGCTATAAGTCGACTAGTGCTACCAATTCTTCGAGGAAGTGTTTCAAGTGCCAAGGTTATGGTTATATAGCATCGGATTGCCCTAACAAACGAGTAGTGACAATTTTTGAAGACGAACTTGAAGTAGAAGACTTGGCTGAGCATGAAGAGGAAGAAAACCCTGAAGAAGTAATTATGTATGCTGATGAATGGGATGTTTTGTTGATTAGGAGGATCCTCCATATAACCCAAGGTGAAGAAGAACCATGGTTGAGGAATAACATCTTCCACACAAGATGTACTTCGTTTGGCCGAGTTTGAAATGTGATCATAGATGAAGGAAGCTGTACCAATGTGGTGTCCGAAGAGATGGTTCAAAAACTAAAGCTTGATATCGAGCCTCACCCTTTTCCTTGCAAGATCCAATGGTTCCAATGGGGTAGGCGGGATAACGGTGACAAAGAAATGTTTGGTAACTTTTTCTATCGTTAAAAGTTACAAGGATGAATTTTGTACGACGTAGTGCCACTGGATGCATGACATCTTTTGTTAGGTAGACCATGGCAATATGATAGAAAAGTGTTATATGACGGCTTCAACAATACTCATTCCTTTATCAAGGATGGAGTTAGGATCATTTTAGCCCCATCAAAACCGGATGACAAAAATAACACTCAAAAGGGGGAATGTAGTGCATTTCTTACTGGTTCTTAAATTGGGAATGTTATTTCCAAGAAGAAAGATTCATTGGTTTTGTTTATTTTTGAAGAAAACGTGTCTTATTTTGAATAACAACACGATTTGGTTCAGCCTCTACTTTAGGAATTTTATGATGTAGTGCCCGAAGAAATTCCTCATGACCTTCCTCCTATGAGGAACATTCAGCATCATATCGATCTCGTACCAGGAGCTTCATTACCAAACAAAGCTGCATGCAGATTGAACCCAACGCAACAAGCTGAGTTGCAAAGGCAGGTTGATGACTTGATACTTAAAGGATTAATCCGAAAAAGTATGAGCCCTTGTGCCATTCCGGCTCTGTTGGTTCCTAAGAAGGATGGAACGTGGTGCATGTGTGTGGATAACCAAGCTATTAACAAAATCACAATCAAGTGTCGGTTTCCCATTCCGAGGCTTGATGATCTTTTAGACCGGCTCCATGGTGCCATGATTTTCTCCACAATTGAATTGAGAAGTGTATACTACCAGATTCGGATGAGAAAAGAAGATGAATAGAATACCACTTTCAAGGCTAGTTAGGGGTTGTACGAGTGGTTGGTTATTCCATTTGGCCTATCAAATGCACCAAGTACTTTTATGAGGCTAATGACACATATTTTTAAGCCATTCATGGGCGAGTTTGATGTAGTTTAAGGAGGAGCATTTGAAACACCTACGTAAAGTGTTCAGCACTTTGAGAGAGCAACAACTTTATGCTAACCTCAAGAAGTGCCATTTTTTTATTGATCAAGTGGTTTTCTTAGGCTTTGTTGTTTCTAGTGCAGGTATTAAAGCTGATCAAAACAAAGTTGAAGTCATTTTAAGTTGGCCAGTCACAAAGACCATTTTTGACATCTGGAGTTTCCATGGAATGGTGTCATTCTACTGGAGATTCATCAAAAAATTTAGCAGCCTAGATGATGCTATAACCGAGTGCCTCAAGGGAGGCGTTTTTTAATGGAATCCAGTAACCCAAGCAAGTTTTGAGCTTATTGAGACCAAGGTGACCGAAGCTCTTGTATTAGCCCTTCCGAACTTTGATGTTACTTTTGAAGTTGATTGTGATGCTTCAAATGTTGGAATCAGAGCAGTACTTAGTCAAGAGAGGCGACCAATTACATATTTTAGTGAGAAGCTTAATGAAGCTAGACGGAAGTATTCCACCTATAAGAAGGAGTTTTATGCCATTGTTCGAGCACTTAATCATTGGAGCCATTACTTGCTGCCCAAAGAGTTTGTTTTATTCTCCGATCATGAGGCACTCAAGTATTTGAGCAACCAACAAAAGCTTAATGCTCGACATGCAAAATGGGTAGAATTTCTTTAATCTTTTTAATTTGTGCTTAAACATAAATCTAGAAAAGTGAACCAAGTTGCAGATGCACTTAGCCGGAGGCGTGTACTTGTGAGTATTATGCAAGCCAAGGTGATTGGATTTGATGTTGTAAAGGCCTTGTATGAGAATGATCTTGAATTTGGTTCCATTTGGAAGGCTTGTAAAGATGGACCAATGAAACCGTATTTTCTGCAAGATGGCTTTTTGTTTAAGGGTCATCAGTTGTGTGTGCCCTAAGTTCACTTAGAGAAGCCATTATTCGCGAAGCTCATGGATGTGGTCTAGCGGGTCACTTTGGACCTGACAAGACTCAACTTCTGGTATAAAAACACTTCTATTGGCCGAAGCTCGTCCAAAAGGTGAGCCACATTGTAAGTCATTGTGTTACTTGTAAAAGCGAGAAAATGCATGGTAGTAACGCTGGCTTCTATACCCATTGTCGATTCCTAAAGCACCTTGGGAAGATGTGAGCATGGACTTTGTGCTTGGTTTGCCTAGCACTCAATGAGGTAAAGATTCCATAATTTCTGTTGTGGACAGGTTTTCTAAAATCGCTCATTTTATTCCATGTAACAAGATATCAGATGCCACTCATATTGCTGACTTGTACTTTCAAGAGGTTGCCAAGTTGCATGGCATTCGTAGGTCTATTACTTCTGACCGAGATGCTAAATTTTTAAGTCATTTTTGGAAAACACTATGGGGAAAGTTGGGGACAAAACTGCAATTTAATACTTCTCATCATCCTCAAACCGATGGACAGACGGAGGTAGTGAACCGTTCACTGAGGGCCTTGTTGAGGAGTTTAGTGACTAAAAACCTTCAAGAGTGGGACTTGCTGCTTGCTCAAGCTGAATTCGCTTACAACCGGTCCATTAGCCAAACTACGGGTCGAAACCCTTTTGAATATGTTTATGGGATAAATCCGACCTGTCCCTTGGATTTGTCACCGTTGTTAGATCGCACTAATTTTAGTGAAGATGCTGAAGATAGGGTCAAGGAAATCAAGAAGCTTCATGGGCAAGTTCGAAAGAAGATTGAAAAGCAAACAATGAAGTACAAGAGACAAAGTGATAAGCATAGGCGTCATGTTTCTTTTAATGAAGGAGATATGGTGTGGGTTCACTTAAGGAAGAAGCACTTTCCAACTCAAAGATTTTAAAAAATTTAACCGAGGGCAGATGATCCTTTTAAGATTGTTCTAAAGATCAATGACAATGCTTACAAGGTGGAGCTACCAGGTGATTATAGTGTTTCAGCTACTTTTAATGTGGCTGACCTTTCTCCTTATTTGGATAATGAACCTTTAGACTTGAGGACGAGCCTTTTCCAACCAGGGCAGAATGATAATGGATCAAGTTCAACCCATGTTACAATCCAAAAAGCCTTAGTCATTCACCCTTCAATAGATATGTTCTCAGCCCAAATACTAGATTCGAATGTGGCTTCAAGTTTCAGCGCATATGCTCCATTTGGACCTCAAGCCTTATTTAATTTTTCCAGCAACCACTTAACTACTAAGGGATGATGGTATTCAGTTGCAAAGGAGCTGAATATGTTTTTTATCAGTTTATTTATGACTTCTTCGAAAATCTAAATTGGAACTATTTCCTAGTATTAATTTTAGTTGTTTAGTGTTTGGATTTTCAATGTTTAAATTGGGTTGTTCCAAAGGCGACATTAATTTCTCTTTTGTTCCCCATGCTTGGAGGGTTGTTCCAAGAGTAGTCTTTCTTGTGTTTCCCATGCTTAGAGGGTTGTTCCAAGCTTAAATAACCTATTTTCGGATTGTAATGCAGTAGTGAATGAATGAATAATTTCAGAACCCATGGAGGTGTCTTTTACCATAAAATTCTTATCTCTTTGGTGGACTTCCAAGAGTGGTGAATTTGTTTGATAATTCTGTATCTTAGGGTGGTGTTTCTTATCCATAAGTGGTGAATTAGTTTTAAGTTTTCTTCTCATTTCACCTAAAAACATTGGTACCTTAACTTCCTTTATTCTTCCATACCGAAACGGTATCAACAAGATACCATGGACCAAGAAGAAGTCAGCACCACCTTCTATATACTGCCAGTTTTCAAGTAGAACTGGTACCACGATGCCTCCAACCTTGTGCCTAGGTACCACGATACCTCTTGCCTGGAACCTAGGTACCATGACACATACCCGGTACCCGAGTACTGTGATACCAGTTTCAGGGCCCATCTGGGGTACGCCTCCTCTGCAAAGTAGGAAGAATGGTACAAAGAAGGCACTAACATGGTAAAACAAGCACCACGTCAATAGATCGGTATATCAGTGTACCTCGCCTTAATGAATGAAGCCAGTTTCATCTCCAACAAGACGAAAGATGGGAAAGTTTACTCCAATAATGAAAGATAGTCAACCCTGTTAAATGATATAATCAATGCCATTAAGGGAAAATTAGTGAACTCGTTAATGGCCACCATTAATGAGAGAATATTCAACTCCACATACGCTACCTTAGTGAGGGAGTCCAAAGAGGAAACAAACACCTTTACCTCCAAGATATCTTCCACAATCGATTATTTAGTGTCAACTACAACAAAAAATCCCACCTATCGGGGAAGAAAAGTCAATCTAGTGATTTTTGACTTCATGCCAGGAATGAAACCTAAATACACCATGTATAAATACCCCTATCAAAGGACTTTAAAAGAGGATTCGATGCTTGATTCGACACCTGACTATACATAACAATTCTCACCAGAAATGTCTCATTAACAGTGTAAAAGGCATCTCATCTGAATTCTCCTGATATCACTATTGTAATATCGTCTCAATAACATGTATTACCTCTCCCAGAAATATATCGGGATTGGTTAACATTCTATTAATACTGTAAGCTCTTCGGAGCATATGCTTTTTGGTACTTTGCCATTTTTGTATGCTCCTAAGAGCAGCGCATATATATATATATATATATATATATATGCAAGGAAAAGTCTTTCTTCTTCATCTTGATATTGCCTTGGGGATTTTTTGTACAGAAAAAACCACGCACAATGGAAGCGTGAGAAATTTTATAAATTAGGGTTTGCGTATATAAATAAAATTCCCTTTTAATAACAAGAACCTTAACCCATTAATTGATGCATATAAAAAGTATCGTACCTTTTTTTTGTGACAATTGAACTAGCGTCGAATTGAATCTGCAAGATCTTCCAATCCAATCACGAACGTGAATCACCTAGGAGTGTGGACCCCATTTCTTTAAATTGTATACCTGAGGATGGAAACAAATAAAATCTTCTTCTTTGTTAGTCAAAACAATCCTCCAACAGAAAAACCAAGAACGTCAGGTCACTTTTGAATTATCAATCAATTTGATTGAAACTCACGTGAACCTTGATTCGATATTGTACAAAAAACCCTTTTGATGCAAAAGATACTAGTGTACTATCGAAAACAAAAACGTTCCCTTTTTTCTCTATGCTTGGCCGAATTCTTCACACAATGAGTTCGACGAAGTTTTTTTTTATAACAATAAAAAAACAAATAAAAAACAACTTCTCACACCAAAAACTCAGGCTTGGCCGAAATTTACAAGTAGTATATATAGGAGACCAAATCCTCTCCTAAGAAGGATTTACTTGGTGGTTAAGAATCCTTTTCTAAAAAGAACTTTATCCTACACCAAGACTCCCAATCCAACTCAATAGTGTATTTGTAACCATATTAAAGACTTCCTAATTTGATTAGAAAAATAATTCCTTTTATTTATCTACTTATCAAATATAGTCTTTAATAGTAATTATACTACCAACAATAGTATAATATTAGGAGACCATCTCCTAATAGAAAAATATTTTGACTTTTAATTAAATAATTAATTAATCACCATATTAATTAATTTCCATTTAATTAAATAATAAAATAATATAATATAATTAAGCTATTCTAAATAGCCTTGCCGCCCAACACATATATATATGGGCCAATATATTATTTTCTTATTTTATTAAATCCATTTGACATTTATAAAAAGTCCACATGTGAACTAGACCCATTCTTACAAAAGAAAACAAGTCCACATACCTCAATACAATTCCAAATAGGCCCCTAAATTGGTCCGGTAGAATATATCAAGTGATCCATACAAGTTCGTGTGGATTAAGGATCTTGACGGGTTATCTAATTTTAAGCTTCAATAGACACAACCCAATCACAATCAACAAATGATTCACTTAGGTCCGATCTATTTAATTTTAGTTCATTCCACTAAAGAACTAAAATTGAACTCTTTAATAAAGATAGAATAAGTTGATGTTACTCATTCATACCCTAGACAATCTTATTGGAGAAAGTGTATCCTCGTAAAAAATACCAGTAATCGCCAAGAGCTAATAGACCGTCTATAGCTCTCCAAGTTACCATAATTACTAATATGACCACATTTTGAACTTGGATATTTTGACTTGTCCAGAAGCCATGTTTCAATAGACACTATTGAAAACTTAACGTTAAGATTTAATATCCAATACATCAAAACATCCATATGATGATACTTTACTCTTATTTAATAAATGGAGCCACGATGTCCATATCTATAAATGAAGTCCTCTATCGATTAACAAATGAATACCACCAAACTATCGACGATAAACTATGCTATATAATCGTACTCATTGATAGCTCAAATGATAACACTTGCAACCATAAGTCCATCATTTATCTCAGGATTGAGATAGACTCTCTGATTGTCTTCAAATAAAAACTATTATCCATTGACTATTTTGGATAAAATATTTCACTGTGATCTTATTCAATGCACCCAGTGCACTAGATTATTTTGCCCAAAGACACCAAACTTTGATGATTTTAGACTCTTCATAATAAATTTGATCCCACTCAAATGCTAGCAAAAGAATCTACAACTTTGACGAATTAAAGGCGTCCAACCTTTATCTTAAGTTGTGAATATTATTCAAAACTAACGAAAAAATTATGTCTACCTCATACATATCTAGATGTATGAACAATTCTTCTTTTCTCATAGTCTTTTGACCTTATGATTATTTACTATTGACAATTATAATAATTAAACTATAAATGATATAAGATTTGTTAAACTAGAAATAACTTCATTATTATGAAAATATTATCAAATACAATATTATACTCTTGCTATCCACCATAATCCTAACATTTTTAGCATATTGTCATTCGTGATGCTTTTTCCCACTTGGTCAGTCCACCTCCACCACATTCTTGTTTTTCTCCATTTTTTCTCATTTATTATGCATGTATGAATTTTTGTAATCTAGAATTGTACCCCATTTGGCCTAGCACTCTTGTTCATTTATCTACATGCCAAGTCGCATATCAAGATGGGGAGAGACCACCCATACACCCTTGAAGGGAGTCAAAGAGCTCTCTTGCACCATCACTATGGGAGCAGACAAAGATCCAATACCGGGGCTAGATGAGCCCTCTTCCTTATTTGCCATTTATATCGGGGAGTTATTGGTAGGAGTCGGGGTCTAAGACTAAGCTTCAGGACCCAGGTACCAAGACGGAGATCCGACCCTGACCAAAAGTACCTGAAGGCAAAGAATCGCTACCAGGTTGTCCAATCTTTCACGACCACATCTATATCATCCTGGTGTATCCCAGCCATAGTAGTTGGATAGAGGACACCTAGAGAGAAGACAAGATACTAGGACCCAGGACCCAAGACCCAAGACCTAGGACCGGGACCGGGACCGGGACCGGGACCGGGATCGGGATCGAGATCGGGACTGGGACAAGGACCAGGACTAGGACTAGGACTAGGGTCCAGGATCAACCCCCTTTGCACTGGTAAGGGAACCTCAAGCCCCCTATATCTCCACCATATGCACGATACCCGACATGCGGGATTATTTGTCTTCTACCTGCCACACCCTCCTCCTTTATCTATCTAGATTCTTCAAGGTACGAGTTACCTACCCCCTACAGCCTACCGAGTAGCAGGTTGAGGGTGCTATTCGAGATTTCTCACCCAATGGGAATTTTCGGTTAACAATTAGTGACCAAGTAAGTATCAGAATCTAAATTGGAAATCAACTATTTTCTTAATTTCCTTTACAAAATCAAAAATTACTTTTTCCTTATCATTCTTTTAAAATGTTTGACGTAGGGAAAAGAATTAATTATTTCCTATCAATAAACTGATTTAGGAAAATTAATTTTAAAATAGTAGCAAAATTTTGGTTGTACTCTCATGGTCCAACCGGAACGGCGTTGGTGTATGCAGGACGCGCCCACGTACAAGTCGTGCAATCGAGCGTTCGGTCCTTGATTTGCTCCCCCCCCCCCCCCCCTCTCGCCATGTGAAAGAGAGCCTTTATGCTACACATGCTAGTAAGCTACTATCACACAACTACTTATATAATACATATAAGTGTTTTTCCCAACCAATATGGGATACACATTTTTTTCCTACACAATGGGCTCACTTTGAAACTCAATTTCTTATTCACCTATTAATCAATTTGTGAGTTTAAGTATAATACTTCGAAGCTGTCACAAAGGTGAATTTGAATATACATTGATCTTTCATTTTCATGAAAGCAATCATACTCAAGTTATGCTTTCAAATCGCTTATTTATCACAAATTTTTCAACAATCCCTCACATGAATGAAATTGACCTAGGAGAAGTGAGAGATGACTTTTTGGTAAGTTCAAATGGTCGATAACTGCATTGGATAGGTAGGTGTTACCCTTTGAACCTTCCCTTGTAAAAGCATGCTTACTTTACTGCTAATCAGTAGATACGATATCCTTGAACTTTTCTACTGTTTTATATAAACGATAGCACACCTCACATATGCATCTTCCAAGCCCAATTTGGTTCTCATTTTTATGTTCATTTTGGCCATGAACATACATCTGGTTCTGTGAGAGTCGCTGGAGAATATAACCCTTCACTATTCTCTTTTAGAAGTGGCCTAACTTCTCTCTCACATAGGTGATTTCTTAATTAAGAGTAACCCACATTACTCTGCTCGAATTTCCATTGCTTGGAATTCCAATGCATAAGAATCATTAAAAAACATAGTTTAACCTTTTTTCTACAAGTATCATTATTTCATCATAAGAATGGACTAGAAGGTAACCCTTACATTGATCCAACTAAGTCTTACAACTTGGTTGTCCCTTTGAACCAAGATCTCGGGATCTCCATTCAATGTGGTTGGGTTTCCATTGTATTGACTTTTTTATTTCATGGGCTTTAGTCCTATTCCCATCAATGATGTCTAAACTAACTCTCTGTTTAACTCTTTGGTTAGCAGATCCGTAATGTTATCTTTTGACTTTACATAGTCAATAGAGATAAGTCCAGTTGAGAGAAGTTGTCTAATGGTTTTATGTCTTCGACGTATATGTCTAGATATCCTATTATACATGTTGCTCTATGCTCTTTCTATTACTGATTGACTATCACAGTGGATGCAAATCACTGGCATAGGTTTTGGCCATCTTAGAATATCCTTTAAGAATTGGTGTATCCATTCAGCCTCCTCACCACATTTATCTAAAGTAATAAACTCTGATTCCATGGTGGATCTTACTATACGTGTCTGTTTGGAGGATTTTCAAGATACAACCGCACCTTCTAGTGTGAATACATACCCACTAGTGGATTTTGAATATTTCATATCAGATATCCAGTTTGTATCTGTATATCCTTCCAAGACTGTAGGATATCTGGTATAACGTTACCAATAATTACGAGTGAATCATAAGTACTTAAATACTCTTACTATTTCTTTCTAGTGATCAGTTCCTGGATTACTCGTATATCTACTTAGTTTGCTTACTGCAATGGTTATGTCTGGTATTGTACAACTTGTTAAATATGTCAGACTTCCTATCACGCTAGAATATTATAGTTGAGAGACCCTCACATATTTATTATTGGATAGGTGTAGATTTTTATCTACCGGTGTTCTGGATATTCTAGAATCATTTTTGTTGATTTTCCAAAAATCATGTCAACATAATGTGACTGACTTAGAATGACTCTTTTTGACATTCTTAAGATTTTCATTCACAACATTACATCAGCTGGTCCCATATCTTTCATATCAAATCTTGATTTCAACATCTCCTTGGGAGATTTGATCATTTTATCATCACTACCGACAATTAGCATGTCACCAATGTGTAGACACAAAATGGCATATCCATTTCTAGTGTTTTTGATATAAACACATTTGTCAAATTCGTTGATCTTAAAACCGTTTGACATCATAACATTGCCAAATTTCTTATGCCATTGTTTTGGTGCTTGCTTTAGACCATATAAAGCCTTTCTTTCCTTGCCCTAGAGCGGAAAACCCTTAGATTGTTCCATATAAATCTCTTCACCTAGTTCTCCATTCAAGAAAACTATTTTCACATCCATTTGATGTACTTTAATATTTTGCAAAGCTACAATTGCAAGTATCATCCTAATGGAGGTTATTCTCGTCACAGGAGAATATGTATCAAAGTAATGTAGGCATTCTCATTTATTGTAACCTTTAATTACAAGTCTGACCATATACTTATCAATTGATCCATCCACTTTCATTTTCCTCTTAAAAATTCATTTGGACCCTAGCGGTTTACATCCAGAGGAAGGTCCACTAATTCCCAAGTATGATTTTGAAGAATTGAATCAATTTTGTTATTGATAGCCTCCTTCCACAAGAGTCATTCTTAAGAGCTCACTGTTTCTTTAGAGGTTCGAGGTTCACCTTCCAGCAAATAGGTCAAAATCTATACCAAAAGATGTTTCTGTCCTAATTCTTTTGATATGTCTAGGTTTATCCTCAACTTCTTGTTCTTGGTCCTCATAACTTTCAGCATATGTTTGTTTTGACAAACTAGCATCTTCATTTGATTTACATGGAGATACATCTTCAACGAACGATGCATTTCTAGATTTCATTATCGTATTTTTATATATATCTAGAATGTCAGACTTATACACCAGAAATCGATAAGCACTACTATTTTGAGCATATCCAATGAAAATGAAATCAATAGTTTTTGGGCCTATCATCACCTTCTTAGGTGTAGGCACAACCAGTTTGGCAAGACAACCCTACATTCGTAAGAATTTGTAGGAAGGCTTTCTTCATTTCCATAGCTCACAAGGGGTCTTGTCTACCTTCTTATAGGGTACCTTATTTAAAAGGTAATTGCTAGACAATATAGCTTCACCTTACATGTTCTGAGGCAATACAGAACTTACAACATTGCATTCATCATTTCTTTCAAGGTACGATTTTTTCGTTCTGCAATGCCATTTTTCTTATTGGAATATGGTGCAGTGGTTTGATGTATAATTCCAAGTTGTGCACGAAATTCACCAAATGGTGCTTCATACTCACCACCTCGGTCACTTCTCAGTACCTTGATTTTCTTATTGAGTTGATTCTCTACTTCAGCTTTGTAGAGACTAAACTTCTCTATAGCTTCATCTTTGCATTTTAACACATATATGTAGCAATATTTTATGCTATCATCTATAAATGTGATGAAAATTTTGTTGCCACCTCTTGTTTAAACAAATTTTACATCACATATATCAATGTGAATTAAATCAAGTGGTTAAAATTTTCTTTCAATACTTTGAAATGATGACCTTGTTAGTTTTTCTTCAACGTAAACTTCACACCTATGTTTAGGATTAATATTCAAAATGAGAATATGATTTAAGTTAATTAATCTACGTAAAGTATCATAATTAACGTGTCCTAGTCTACCATGCCATAAATTGGAAGACTTAAGCAAATAAACTGAAAAATTATCTTTATTGTTTGTTCTTTTGACAATAGATACATTAAGCTTAAAAGCCCTTCAGTTACATATCCCCTACCCACATAAGTTCCCTGCTTAGTTAAAACTACTTTGTCTGATTCAAACACCATCTTGAACCCATTCTAAGTTAGCAACGAACTGGACACCAAGTTCTTACTGATATCAGGTATATACAACACATTGTTCAAGCTCACAGTTATACTAGAGGTCATCTTATTTGACCACATCCCTTCATGTCAAACGTGGTTGAGTTGCCCATATATAACTTTCTTCACTCCCTGTCAGAGCATATATAGCGTGTGGCCCCAGTATCTAACCACCACTCCCTCGGGTTTTACTTGAACAAGTTTGCTTCTGTCACTACTGTAGAAAGATTGATATATGAGACCTTCTTTGAAATCACATCAACCACGTTTGCCTCATGGTTCTCTTCTTCTTTGGCAACCTGCACTCAGAAGATTTGTGACCCAGCTTGTCACAGTTGAAGCATTTCCCTTGGAATTTTGGATCCTTGGAGGCTCCACCATTTGGACCCAATTTGGATCCTTTTCCAAGCTTGTTCTTCTTAAATTTTGAACTTTGCCCATGCTCCACGATATTATTCTTCGCTTCACCCAGACTAATATCCTTTTTCTTAGACTTCTTGTGTTCTTCTTTAATACGAAGTTTGAGAATGAGATCCTCAATCTTCATCTTCTTCGCTTGTATTTTAGATAGTTCTTGAAAGTCTTCCATAAAAGAGGCAAATTCTCAATGATTACAACCATCTAGAAGGTTTCACTTAGGCCATCCTTTCGGCATAAATCTCGTGCAGAATCACCTAGAGCTCTTGGACTTGAATCATAACTGATTTGGAGTCCCTCATCTTGTATTCAAGAAACCGGTCCACTATAAACTTTTTGGATCCAACATCTTTAGTTTTGTATTTCCAGTCTAATGACTCCCACAGTTCTTTGACTATTTTCCTTGAAGAATATACATTATACAGTGAATCTGACAGCCCGTTCGGTATGTAGTTTCATCACAAGAAATTCGAATGGTTCTATGCATCTATAGCATTCCATACTTGAACATCTCGCTCTTCACCACCATTGGTTTTTGGAGCTTCTTCAATCAAGAACCTAGCCAGGTTCAGTGTGATCAAACAAAACAGCATATTTTACTACCACCACTTGAAGTTCGGTCCACTAAATTTGTCAGGCTTCTCCATATGATTCATCGGTAAAGGAACCGAATTCATCTACGGATTTGTCATCAAAACATTCCCTTGACTCACATAATGGCTCATCACCAAATCAAACATATTTCTAATGAATGAGTTGATGGCCGGAGTCGTTGTGGCAACACTTGGCAACACACTAGGAACTTCACCCATAGGTAAAGAGTTCACAACCGAAGTATTTAATCCCATACTTGGATTAACATTTGGAGTCTCTAGTGGAACATAGTTCACATTAGATTTATCTACCATATTATTTGAAACAGATACAAAAATTGTTTTAGTATCACATAAATAATAGCACCGATATCAATTGATATCAAATAAGTGAATCAACAATAGATTCCAGATTTCACAATGAAAATCACAATCAGTGCCTGATATCACAGACCCGATTATCCAGTTGAAATCGTAATTGATTTCCAAATCAGTTTCGGTTGAAAGACTCGATTTTTTTTTTTAAAAAAAATAGATTATTAAACGAAATCAGTGTCTTGAAGTTGACCTAATTTCCACAGATTAATGTTATTTGATTGAAATCAGTGTCTGGAAAACAGACCCAATTTCCACAGTTCTATTAAATTTTAAACCCGAACCACTGAAGTTTCAAGTTTGTTACGATCTATCTAGAAACGTACACTAGAAAGTTTGAAGAAAACGTTTTGTAAAAGTAGAGGAGTAAAATTGTCTAAAGATTGCTGTCTTAAAACCCAAAACAATTTGGTTCGAACTGTAGATAGTAATAAACAGAAAACAAAGGTCAGGGAAATCGAGACCGGTATTTCACACGGTGTCCTTAATATAATTTTACTGGCTAACACCGTATGTGTAAGGCGATTGTCTCCTAGGATACAATGATTTAACAGTGGAAGTGCAAAGCACAATCCACTCTCAGCGAACTCAATTAAGGTTCGAACTTACCATAGAAGAAAAAGAAGAAGAGAGAATAAAATTGCTCTATATTTCGTGATTGTGAGAATGCATATATGAAGTGCAAACTATGGTTTCTTATATAACCGAAGTCAAATAGATTGATTTGGAAATTGCCTGATAACCACATTTTAAACGATAAAGGAAATTTATTAAAAAATAATCTTCTAAAATATTTATTCCTGATTGATCACCGATTCTGATTACTTAGTGATCAAGTAGGTGTCAGAATCCAAACTTGAAATCAATTGTTTCCTTAATTTCCTTTACAAAAACAAAAATTACTTTTTCCTTAACATTCATTTAAAATGTTTGACTTAGGGAAAATAACTAATTCTTTCTTTATCAATAAACTGATTTAGGAAAATTAATTTTAACATAGTAGAAATCGTACTCTTATGGTACAACCGGAGAGGCATTCGTGCAAGTAGGACGCACTCATGTACGAGTTGTGCTATCTAAGGTTCGGGGTCTTTGATTTGCACCCCCTCTATGCACTGCTACACATGTTGATAAGCTATTATCACACAACTACTTATATAATACATATAAGTGTTTTTCCCAACCAATACGGGAAGCACAATTTTTCCCTATACAATGAGCTCACTTTGAGATTGAACTTCTCATTCCCATTAATCGATTTGTGAGTTTGAGTATACCACTTCGAAGCTCTCACATAGGAGAATTCTAATAAACATTGATCTTTCATTTTCATGAAACCGATCATATGCAAGTCATGCTCTCAAACCGCTTATTTATCAAAAAAATTCCAATAGGTTCTCCTAGGCGTGAGCTAAGATGAGACTGTTGGAATTTTGAATGAAATTCAAGAGACACAAATTTAAAGTTGTGTTTGTTCAAAATAAAAGTCATGTTTATCTGAGTGAAAAATTATGTCTCTCCATGCAAGGGATGCAACTCTTCCCATAAGATGTGTCTTTACCAAGAGACACATTCGAGTCAATAAATTGAAATGAAAATTCATTCCAAAAGAACAAGTGTTTTAAGAAGAATTTGATAGAAGTTCTTTTTTAGTTAGTTTGTCTGCATAAAATATAAGTTCACTGCATTGAGAGGAAATATACAAAGTTCTATAGGGTTCTAATTTCTAGTTCTAGAAATTAGAATACAAATGTATCTTGGGAAACAGGCACTTGTAGAACTTCAGGCACAAGAGAAGAGGTGAATACTATTTTAGGACATTGCAATTGTTTGCAAGCCTTTATCTACCTATTAAGTCATTATTTTAGTTTTATTGCATTATTTCTTTTCTTTATTATTTGTTGTTGTTTAATTGCAGTAGGTTATTGAAAGGTTCAGTTTTTGTTATCTTAAAAATTGTTGTTTACATTTTACTGTATAAACAATTATATTCTTCCTCTATTTTCTTTCACTGATTGTTGTGTCTCCAACAATCTAAAACAATATTTTTTTTTATTGGACTCACAATTAGTGACATTTAATAGAATTGTAGAGGTGCATAAAAATACATTTAGTGTATTTTAAAAGGCACAAAATGCTTACAATTGTAATACTTGTTTGTTACAAAAAGCAAACTACTATTAAACAACCATCCATGTTGGCCGATTTCGTAATCGCATTAGACCTGGTGAAAATTGGTCAAAATCATTTCAAGTAAACCAAGTGTTTGCATTTACTAATCAATTTTGATGTAGTAAAGATGAGAAACTTTATGTGTAAAGTGAGCAAACCATTAGAATATGCATGAATTACAATTTATAAACAAGTTTATAAAGTCACCAGTATGTCTGGTGTTGTCACTCCCAATTTTCAAACACCCTATTTAGATGAAACTTGAAAATAAAATTGGATCTAGCAAAGGGGTGCATTGTGACTGACTGATGTTCATATTGGCATGCTACCGGTTTGACCAAACAAACTAGGATTTGAGAATTTCAGTTTTTGGGTCAAATGGAAATGGATTCTCATGAAAGTTTTGTTAGGTTCTAGATTTGTGTTGGCTTGATTCCATAACAAAACTTCATTTCTTTGTAATGCTTAGTTGCTTAAGTGGTTCATGATGATAAGAACTTCAAGGAAGAAAAGAAACTTCTCATGATGCAAAGTTTGTCTTCAAGAGGATTGGTACTATTCTTGGATGCTAAGGTATCGAGATCCTTCTTCCTCTTGCAAGACGTAAGTGCACACACACACAATTCATTCATATGTGTCCTTGCTTAGTTGTGCATCATTAAATGTGCACAAACACACAATTCATACATTTGTGTCTCTGCATCGTAGCGCATCATTTGGTATAACACTTTCATACATTTGAAGTTGAATGCTCATGCATTGGTATGAAAGTAACATGTTTTGGAAAATGCATGATTGGAGATTATCTCTATGTGATTTGCATTCTGGTGTGAAATGTGTTTGTTTGTTTATATATTTGTATAACATGGATCTTGAACTTTTTTTTAGTCTTAGATTGTTCATGATTGAGTTCTCGTCATTTCGGTTACTCATACTATTGATTTCGAGTTCTAAGTCAAAAGATACTACACTTTCAACTCATGTTGCATACATTGTCTTCGTCTTCGTCTTCGTATATCGAGTCAAATTCTTATTTTTTGGGTTGAGTATCTTATATGTCCATGTCTGTGAGGGAGTCTCAGTTTGTAATTTCAAACGGATTCGAATTCGGAGTTCGGAGGCCAAAGAACGATCTAGGAACACGAGAGGAGCACATGGGATGAGGTGCGATGGCTCAAGCCATCACCATGCACCATCCCGAGATGCCCACACGCCATCTCGGGGAGGCACTAATGAAAGGGGGAAAAATGGTCGTTTGGTTATTCTCTCTTAAAAACCTCTCATTCCCTCTCATTCTTTACAAGTTGAGAAAATTGAATTTGAAGAACAAGTGCAGAATTTTTCTCTCAACATTTTGATTTTTTGTTTTTGTGATAACTTCTTCATTTTAACTCCGAATCACTTGATTCAAAAACCGATTTCAAGTGTCTTGAATATTTCTACAAACCCCAAGCATTTTTAGAAACAAATAATGTCTAGAATTTTCGTTATGATCAGATCTTCAGTTCGTTTTTTTCATCCTTGTTGGTAAAATCATCTTCTTCTTAGTTTTCTTCTTAGATCTTCTTATTGATTGATGCTATTTGATTAAGAAGCATGACTAGGATGATTTTGATATCATTTTGTGGTTTGTTGATTTGATTTTCAAGTTTAGCTAGATTTGTGATAAATTGAATGATTTGTGCTAAACTTGATAAACATGAAATTGTTTCTAGAAATCGTTTGTTCTTATGCTTTATTGATTATTTCTAGATCTAATTTCATTTTCTAAGAACTAGGTTCTGTTTCAATTGGTGTCTATATCTTCATATCTATGTTCTTAGTTGATAACATGCTTAGATTGCCTAGATACATTTGTGATTGTTCTTTGAAAGCATAATCTAGCTATCTAGTTGCATCTACGTAGAATTTGTTGATCATCATTTTCTATGTTGAGTGCTTGTTTGCATTTTTCATTCATGATCACTTAGATGCCTTGTAAAGAGGTAGAAAGTCTCATATCTTAGAGTGATTCTTTGATTTGAGCAATTAGAAGTCTTAGCTAGAGTCAGGAGGACTTGGATAGCTAAACAAGTGGAAGTCTCGACAAGAGGTGTGAGACCTCGGATTGTTGAGCAAGAAAGTCTTGACTAGAGTTAGGAGGACTTGGATAGTTGAGAAAGAAGTCTTGCCTAGGGTCGGGAGGATCCGGATAGGTGAGCAAGGAATCTTCCTAAAGACAGGAGGTCTTGGATAGGAAGTCGGCTTAGTAGATCACTAAGTTCAAGGATAGAGTGAGAGTAATAGCTTGTAGAGCATGTGTTGATTGTTTGAGTGTGTAAATCTATTTGAAATAGTGGATTTGCTTTTACCGGTGGTTATGGTATCAACCCGTGGATGTTTCCTCTTCGGAGGTTTACCACGTAAATATTGTGTGTCATTGTTTACAATTTTCATTAAACATTATTAAAATTGCATTGTTTTAAAAAAAAGATAAAAATTGGAGCATATACCTATTCACCCCCCCCCCCCCTCTAGGTATCTTTACACTATAAAGATAAAGGGAATTTCAATTGGTATCAAAGTGGGTGTCTAGACGCACTTAGATAGATCTTCTTTGTAGTGTTTGTTATCTTCGTTTGTTTCATCATGATTAAAGAAATGTATTCTTTTGTGGCTTTTCTTGTTGAAGGTGAGTCTATTGACTTAGATGATCAAAAGATCAAAGATCTTATTCAAGAAAATGAAAGGATCTCTAAGATCAATAAGTCTCTCACTAAGAAGTTAGAAAATCATGATTGTAGCTCAAAATGTGTTATTGATCTTAATGATAAAATTCTTAATCTTGAGAAAACCTTGATTGATAGCAATGATAGATTAAGTATTTTGAAATTGAGCAAAAAGATGAATCTCTTGATCGTGCTAAAAAAATTGAAAATGTACTTAAAGCAAAACTTAATGAGCATGAGAATCAAGAGAAAGTGCTTAATGACAAACTTAATGAGACTAAAGAGATGATTAACAAGATGTTATCCAGCTCTAACAGAGTGAAAGCTCTCATTAAGGTTGGAAAGTCTTCAAGCGACAAATGAGGTTTAGGATAGGTTAATGAAAAATCAACTCTTTCATCTAACAAATCTACTTTTGTCAAAGCTTGTAGCAATTTAAATGTAGGTACACTCTCTAACGGTAAAGTCATGAATGCTACCGGAGGTGCCTTAACATCAATAATGAAAGTTAAGGAAAAGACTCAACAATGCCAAAGACAAGCTACATCATCATCAAATGCAAAAGGCAAGACATCTAGTGTTGCACGCCAAAAAGGTAAAACTATGAGAAGGCAAAATGAGTTGAATGCTCAAGAAAATGGTAAACTTCTCAAATTCATACCTATTTGTCATTATTGTAACATGGTAGGACACATAAGATCTAGATGTTATGAATTTATTTGTAAATGTAGAATTGCCAATGATTTTCATGATATGTCTTTGAATGGTCCTAGGAAATCATCCATGTATGGATCTAGAATTAGACCTAAGAAGACCTTGGAAAAGCTTGTTAAGAATAAATGTGTTGATGATTTGTTTGTTAAATCTTGTTTTGTGCCTCGTTCTACTATGCATAAGAAAGTTGATAATGCTTTGTTTGATTTGTTTGAAAAAGTGACTAATGGAGTCAATGTGCCTTAAAACAAGTCAAAGCATGTTGATAAAAGTAGGAATGAGAAACTTGTTAAGAAAGTTTGGGTTAAGAAAAACACAACACAATGTTTGGTTGTATAATATGCTTTAAGAGCTAATTCATCCTATTGTTGGTACCTAGATAGCGGTTGCCCTAGGAATATAACCGGTAACAAGGAATTCTTTAAGAATTTTGTTATGAATGATGGTGGATGGGTTACATTTGGTGATGGCACTAAAAAGCAAGTTCTAGGCAAGGGAACAATTTGTATCCTCAGATTGCCTAAACTTCATGACACCTTGTATGTAGATGGTCTACAAGCTAATCTAATAAGCATCACTCACTTGTGTGAAATTTTTAAAGAAGTTAGCTTTAACAAGGATGTGTGCACGATAATTGATAAAAAGGGCAAAATTGTTTTGAAAGTCTAAAGGTCTTCAGACAATTGCTATTGTTTAGAGGTTGATCCACTAACATGTAATATGACACATGAGTGCAATAAGCTTGAATTATGGCATGAAAGATTAGGCCACATGAATTATAAGGATTTAAAGAAGCTTGAGAAATATAACATTGTTAGAGGTCTACCTAGTCTTGGTAAAAAGCTTGATGGTGTTTGTGAACCATGTCAATTAGGTAAACAAACAAAAGTGTCTCATAAAAAGAACACTAATTTTGCTACCAAGAAGCCCTTAGAACTTGTGCATATGGACCTAATGGAACCAATTCAAACCAAAAGCATAAATGGTAAGAAATACATTTTTGTATGTGTTGATGACTTTTCTCGGTTTGCTTGGGTATATTTTCTTAGAGACAAGACCGAAACTTTTGGTTACTTTAAAAAGTTTTGTAATCAAGTTCAAAATGAAAAAGGTCTTGGGATCAAGAAAATATGTTGCATTAGGAGTGATCATGGGAGTGAATTTGAAAATGTTAGATTTAGTGAGTTTTGTGATGTTTAAAGGATTTCACATGAGTTCTCGGCTCCTAGAACTCCTCAACAAAATGGTGTTGTTGAAAGGAAGAATCGTGTCTTGCAAGAGATGGCTAGGGTCATGCTTAATAGAAACAAAGTCCCTAGAAATCTTTGGGCCGAAGCGGTCAATACCGCATGCTATGTCACTAATAGAGTTTTTAGAAGGCCCAACACAAAACAAACCTTCTATGAACTTTGGAAGGGCAAGAAGCCTAATGTTAGTTACTTCCACACTTTTGCGAGTAAGTATTTTATTTTGAATGATAGAGATCACTAAGGAAAGTTTGATGCTAAAAGTGATATTGGTCTTTTTCTTGGGTACGCTAATAATAGTCGTGCATATAGAGTGTTCAATTTGAAAACTAAGACTATTATGAAGTCTATTAATGTGAAAATAGATGGTCTTAGCATGCTTGATTTATATGATAACCATGGTGTCAATGAACCTAAAGAACATTTTTTGAATGACACTAAAGCACCTATTGATATGACTAGTTGTGATGAAAGTGAGTCTAGTCATAATGATGATAATGGTAGTGTTGCTAGAGAAGAAAGTCAAGAGTTAGAAAATGGTTTAAATGATGACCAACAAGATGTTGAAAATTCTAATTCTAGACTTAGAAACATGCATTACCAACAAGACATCATAGGTGATTTGAATAAAGGGGTTAGAATAAGAAGGCAACTAGCTAACCAAATTTCATATGCTTGCTACACTTCTCAAGTTGAGGGTGTAGACTTTGATGAGACCTTCATATGTCAAAAGTGATTTTCTCAATGAATACCTTCAAGAAGAAGTGTATGTTTAACAACCTAAGGGTTTTGTAGACCCACACTCTCTTAATCATGTGTTTAAGTTGAAAAAGGCTCTTTATGGCCTCAAGCAAGCCTCTAGAGCTTGGTATGATAGGTTGACTCAATATCTTATTGACAACCAATATAGGAGATGTGGTATTGATAGAACATTATTTGTCAAGCATTATGACAATGACATTTTTGTTGCACAAATATATGTTGATGACATTGTGTTTGGGTCTACATGTAAAACCAAGGTTGATGATTTTTTGAATGTTATGTCAAGAGAATTTGAAATGAGTATGGTAGGTGAACTCAATTACTTTCTTGGGATGCAAGTGAAACAATCTAGCAATGGTATCATGTTGTCTCAATCTAAGTATGCTAGAAATCTTGTTAAGAAATTTAGCCTTGAAACTGGAAAAGAATTTGAAACACCTATGAGTACAACTTTAAAACTTGACAAAGATGACAAAGGATAAAATGTTGATCAAAGTCTCTATAGGAGCATGATAGGTAGCCTTTTTTACCTAACGGCTAGTAGACCGGATATTTGTTTTAGTGTTGGTTTGTGTGCTAGGTTTCAAGCTAATCCCAAATAATCTCACTTGAAAGCCGTTAAAAGAATCATTAGGTATATAAAAGGAACACATAATCTTGGTTTATTATATTCCTTTGATACTAATGATATTCTTGTTGGCTATTGTGATGCGGATTGGGCAAGAAACATTGATGATCGTAAAAGCACATCGGGCGGTTGCTTTTACTTAGGCAATAATTTGGTTGCTTGGCTAAGTAAGAAGCAAAATTCCATCTCTCTTTCTTCATCCAAAGCCGAGTACATTGCGGCCGGAAGTGCTTGCACACAACTTCTATTGATGAAACAAATTCTCAAGGATTATGAGATTGATCAAGGTAAATTGACTCTTTATTGTGATAATATGAGTGCTATTAACATCTCTAAAAATCTGTTCAACACTCACGCATAAAGCATATAGACATTAGGCATCATTTCATTAGAGAACTTGTTGAACATTCAATAGTAACTCTTGAACATATGCCTACTAAGAATCAACTTGCAGACTTGTTCACAAAGCCCTTGGATAAAGAGAGATTTGTATCTCTTAGAAGATCCATTGGCTTGATTTGTATTGATTAATGTTTGCGTGTGGTTATGAGTGGCTTGATAAGCAAAACTATATTGTATATCTATTTCTTTGAGATCTACTAATGTGAGAAGTAATGGTCTTGATAAAATAGCTTTTATTGCTTCTAGATCATGCACTTAAGTCTTTGTAAATCTTGTTTTTCAAAGTGCACAAATGCTTCTCTTATATGTCTAAGTTTGAGTAATTGAGTTTGAAAACATGTAGATCATGGATGCATCTTGAAGTTCATTGTCTAGTACATGACAAATGACCTATGGTTAGCATCCATTTTGCTTCATCATCTACATAGAACTCAATGAGCGCCTTCATGAAAAGGGCTACACACTTTGGTTGTGAAGCCGCCCAATGTAGGAAAGGGCTACACCATTGTGATGAGTGAAAGCCATCATGAAAAGTATATGTTTATGTATGAAAAATAAAAGAAGTGTTGAAAAAGAATCATTAAAAAAAATATTTGATACAAAGCCTAAAAATAAATGGAGGAAGGCTTAAAATGGAGTATTGTTAAAAATTGTGATTGCTCGGGTTGAAAAACAAAAATGGGATGACGAGCCACATGCACACACATGCTCATATGTTGAAATCTATTCTCTTTAAAGCAAAATTCCTGATGATAATTCGTTTGACCTTGATTGGAAAAGCTTTAGATGGATAGGTGTTGAAGTGGTTTGCATGTTGATATCACAATCACTCCTTTTATATATGCTAGAAGCTTTTTCACAAACACACATTTTTTTGCTTAATGTGCTTGATTCATTAGCAATGAGAGATTATTTTTGAGAGAATAATGAAAATCTATGATTCTCTTATTAATCTTGAAAAATAATGGTTTACTATATTTTATTGCTTGAAATGTCTGATTGTGTGATTCCCTTGTGAACAAGTTTACTTGCATATTAATATGTAGAGCATATGTTAAGGGGGAGCTTAGTTTGTTGAACTTAGTTCTCTATACAACTTGTTTGCACACTATCTCATGATTTCATTATGCATCCCTTATACCCTTGTAGGTATTTTCATTTGGCATTTATCTCTCTCTAGGTTGTGTAATATGTTTTTATATATTCCTTGCCAAAAAAGGGGAAAAAGTGTTTTTCCTCACCATGTTGCTTACTTTTGATATAAATGAGAGACAATCCATTAAGGGGGGGAAATTTTTGTCTTAAGGGGGAGAAAGAATTTGTGTTTGCATGAGATAAGAAGAGATAAGGGAACTTTTGTCTTTGTTTCGTATATTGTTTGTTTATCTCACCTATCTTCTTTGTAGAAGATTTCTTTTGGTTGTTCTTGTCTCACAGGTGCTTTGAATGTGTGAAGATATTCTTGAAGAAATGTTAGTCTAGGAATATCTCCTTGTAATGTGAGAGTGCAATCAACATTGATTATGAGTGATCTTTGTATGGTGAGGTAGAGGTTTTGTCATAGAATAGCCAAAGGGGGAGATTTTTAGGTTCTAGATTTGTGTTGGCTTGATTCCATAACAAAACTTCATTTCTTTATAATGCTTAACTGCTTAAGTGGTTCGTGATGATAAGAACTTCAAGGAAGAAAAGAAACTTCTCATGATGCAAAGTTCGTCTTCAAGAGGATTGGTACTATTCTTGGATGCTAAGGTATCGAGATCCTTCTTCCTCTTGCAAGACGTAAGTGCACACACACACAATTCATTCGTATGTGTCCTTGCTTAGTTGTGCATCATTAAATATGTACAAACACACAATTCATACATTTGTGTCTCTGCATCATAGTGCATCATTTGGTATAACACTTTCACACACTTGAAGTTGAATGCTCATGCATTGGTATGAAAGTAACATGTTTTGAAAAATGCATGATTGGAGACTATCTCTATGTAATTTGCATTCTTGTGTGAAATGTGTTTGTTTATTTATATGTTTGTATAAAATGGATCTTGAACTTGATTTTAGTCTTAGATTTTTCATGATTGAGTTCCGGTCATTTCGGTTACTCATACTATTGATTTCGAGTTCTAAGTCAAATGATACTACACTTTCAACTCATGTTGCATACATTGTCTTCGTCTTCGTATATCGAGTCAAATTATTATTTTATGGGTTGAGTATTTTATATTTCCATGTTCGTGAGGAAGTCTCGGTTCATAATTTTTAAACGGATTAAAATTCGAAGTTCGTAGGCCAAAGAACGGTAGAAGAACGCGAGAGGAGCGTAAGGGATGAGGTGCGATGGCTCAAGCCATCACCATGCACCATCCCGAGATAGCACGTGGCCATCTCGGCCCCAAATATGCTCGGCCATGAGATGCCCACGCGCCATCTCAGGGAGGCACTAATGAATGGGGGCAAAATGGTCATTTGGTTATTCTCTCTTTAAAACATCTCCTTCCCTCTCATTCTTTACAAGTTGAGAAAATTGAATTTGAAGAACAAGTGCAACATTTTTCTCTCAACATTTTGATTTTTTGTTTTTGTGATAACTTCTTCATTTCAACTCCGAATCACTTTATTCAAAAGCCGATTTCGAGTGTCTTGAAGATTTCTACAAACCCCAAGCATTTCCAGAACAAAAAGATGTCTAGATTCATTTTTGTGATCAGATCTTCAGTTCGTTTTTTTCATCCTTGTTGGTAAAATCATCTTCTTCTTAGTTTTCTTCTTAGATCTTATTGATTGATTCTATTTGACTAAGAAGCATGTGTAGGATGATTTTGATATCATTTTGTGGTTTTTTTATTTGATTTTCAAGTTTACCTAGATTTGTGATAAATTGAATGATTTGTGCTAAACTTGATACACATGAAATTGTTTCTAGAAATCTTTTGTTCTTATGCTTTATTGATTATTTCTAGATCTAATTTCATTTTCTAAGAACTAGGTTGTGTTTCAATTGGTGTCTATATCTTCATATCTATGTTCTTAGTTGATAACATGCTTAGATTGCCTAGATACATTTGTGATTGTTCTTTGAAAGCATAATCTAGCTATCTAGTTGCATGTCCATAGAATTTGTTGATCATCGTTTTCTATGCTGAGTGCTTGTTTACATTTTGCATTCATGATCACTTAGATGCCTTGTGAAGAGGGAGAAAGTCTCATATCTTAGAGTGATTCTTTGATTTGAGCAATTGGAAGTCTTAGCTAGAGTCAGAAGGACTTGGATAGCTAAGCAGGTGGAAGTCTCGACAAGAGGTGTGAGACCTCGGATTGTTGAGCAAGGAAGTCTTGACTGGAGTCGGGAGGACTTGAATAGTTGACCAATAAGTCTTGCCTAGGGTCGGGAGGATCCGGATAGGTGAGCAAGGAATCTTCCTAAAGACAGAAGGTCTTGGATAGGAAGTCGGCTTAGTAGATCACTAGGTTCAAGGATAGAGTTAGAGTGATAGCTTGTAGAGCATGTGTTGATTGCTTGAGTGTGTAACTCTATTTGAAATAGTTGATTTGTTTTTTCCGGTGGTTGTGGTATCAACCCGTGGATGTTTCCTCTTCGAAGGTTTACCACGTAAATATTGTGTATCATTGTTTACAATTTTCATTAAACATTGTTAAAATTGCATATTTTTAAAAAGAAGATAAAAATTGGAGCATATACCTATTCACCTCCCCCCCCTCCCCCCTCTAGGTATATTTATACTATAAAGATAAAGGGAATTTCAATTTTGGAACTCACTAGAATCTTGACATGCCTTTCGCATTAGAAGCGGAATTGGAGACTGCGTTTTGAGAATTATTTTACTATGTGAAATTGACTTATTTTCATCGTATTTGGTAAATAATATAATTTTTTTTTATTTGGTACTTATACATGCATACTTTAGTGGTTATTATTTTTATTGCTTTTGTCTGCATGATTTATAAAGTACAAATTGATTATATATTTAATATAAATTTATAAATGCATGTGGTTTAATTGATTGTATATATATTGATTGTAGAATAAAGAAATAATTATAGGGAGATGCAATGTCTCAATAAAAAACCTTTTTAAACCATTGTAATTGGATATAAATTGTTGTGTCCATTTGGAGAATAAATACACTAGTATTATTTGATTGGTCTGATTCTAAGAATCATGTCTCTTGGAATTTATCGTTTAAATTTCTAGAGTTATGTCTTTTAGTTAAAATACATGTTGATAATTATGAGACAATAACTAAAGGTTGTGTCTTTTAATTACAACAGGATATGTCTCTTAAAATTAAAACCTTTTTATTTACAGTGATGATTAAGAATTGTAACATAAATGAATGGTTACTTAATTCATCATATTTTATGCTCCTGCATTATCCAATTCTTTTATTTTCTTACAATCATACAATATTACCATTTTTAAAGTAATCATGGCTAGAAAGGTGTTAGGAAACCTGTACTGTCAAGCTACATACATCACATGGCAAGGATTTTAAGAAAATCAAAGGCCGTTATTGGTTTTGTGGGAAGTCAGAACACAAGGCACAATATTGTCATTAGTGATAAAATGTTCAAACTAGTATGTGAGTTTGATTTGTATTAACCAGAAAGGTTAACGTATGTGGGAAATGGTTGTTTGGAAAATGTCCTATTCAAACTAAACGTAATTGTTACCGATGAAATTAATAAAGTTAATAAGGGTTTCACTTACTTGAAAAGACAAATTTCAACAAATAATACCCTTAAAGTGTGGGGTTACTATGCAAAAGTTAAAGTTCTTTTACCAAAGATAACTAAACTATGACCTAAGATGATTGATTGTGTTTTCATAGAATCTGTAAACACAAGTGCAACATATAGGTTCTTAATTATTAAATTTGATGTTATCTAATATACATCACAAATTTATTAAGAAGTTGCTCTGAAATGGAGTTATATCCATTGCAAATGTGAAGTCAAAAGGAAATATTGTAGATCCTTTGACAAAAGGCTTACAAAGAGCAAATTAAATTTATATCGAGGGGAATGAGTTTAAAGCCACTTGATGAGTCGAACCAGGTGGAAACCTAGCCTAGTTGATTGGAGATCCCATGGTCTAGGTTCAATAGGCAAACTGGTTTGGTAAGACTTAAATTGTAGAAAATATTCAATCCTATGATGTTTGGTGTGTTGTATGTAGATGTGAAGGTTATGCTTTGCATTTAATGACACTAATATATTGTTATCAAGAGGAGTTAAGCATAAAACTTTTAATTAATGTCACCTATATGATAGTAAATATGGGGTCACATTTATGAGAATGAAAAAGGCTAAATTCTCTAAAGCTATCATGAAAACTGGGATCTGTTCATGACCACAATGAACAAAAATGTATGAATTAACGTACATTAGGTAGTGTTATTTGTGAGATATATTGTCTTGATTTACTGCAACGGTGGACAGTTCAAGATCATCTATATCCACTGCATCATCAATTAAATCTGATGTGTCATCAGTAGGGTAAGTTCAAGTCAAAAGACACTTCTCTCGATGCGTAACACTTTTGTTCCTCTCAAATGCATTTACTTAGTAGTCTAATGTCATAGCATAAATATAGGATCTTGAATTTCGATTCAAATGTGGGGTATTGTTGGAATTTTGAATGAAATTCATGAGACACAAATTAAAAGTGTCTGTTTAAAATAAAAGTCATGTTTATTAGAGTGAAAAATTATGTCTCTCCATGCAAGAGATGCAACTCTTCCCAGAAGATATGTCTTTACCAAGAGACACATTTGAGTCTATAAATTGAAATGAAAATTCATTCAAAAAGTTCTTTGATAGTTAGTTTGTCTGCATAAAATATAAGTTCACTGTATTGAGAGGAAATATATAAAGTTCGCTAGGGTTCTAATTTCTAGTGCTAGAAATTAGAATACAGATATTTATATCATGAGAAACAATCACCTATAGAACTTCAAGCACAAGAGAATTGGTGAAATACTGTTTTAGGGCATTGCAATCATTCTTAAGCCTCTTTCTACCTACTAAGTCAGTATTTTAGTTTTACTGCATTATTTCTTTTCTTTATTATTTGTTGTTATTTAATTGCAGTAGGTTATTGAAAGATTAAGTTTTTGGTATCTTCAAAATCGTTGTTTACATTTTACTGTATAAACAATTATATTCTCATTCTATTTTCTTTCACTGACTGTTGTGTCCCCAACAGAGACTTTAGAGAAAGCTTATTCTCAATCTTCAGTGACAACTTAAACCCAATTGTGGACTTGACATGTCTTTGGGGAATCTTTAAACCTTCGGTAGAGTAAAGGACTTCTATCAGTTTTCAAAAACCACCTCACGGAGGAGTGCTTTTACGTTCATCCGATTTGAATCGAAAGATGAGGCTACCATTAGTAGACAGAATGCATGTGTAAGAATGGCCAATCACAATGAAAATGTTTTTTTTTTCTGCTGGAACAAACAAAGAACCAGGGCAACTAGTCAAATTGGGTTGAAAACGATAGGAGGGAATTACCGGGACTTACCAAACAGGGGAAGCTCATGGATGGATGGGATGAAAACTCACAATAGACACTCTTTCTAAAAAGTGGTTAAAGGTCGTAAAGAAGTAGATGATAAAATGTAGGAGAAATTAGTGTCTATGACCTAGGATAAAAAGAGTGGTGATGAGAACTGGCTCAAAAGGTGAGCGGTAGGAGTCTTAAAGGACTTTCACAATGACACAGTGCTAACCATCACCTGAGTTCAAAAGGTTTCAATTTTCCTCCACTTATTTGAGGGACAAATTTATTGTATGGTGCTTTGAAACTGATGATGAAAGGGAAGGCGTCATCTGGAATAGATTTTTTTGGGATGAAAAGTTCATTTCGATGTCAATGTGGAGTAAATTTTTTATCCCTCAGAGAAAACTAGTGTGGATCAACTGTGAAGGAGTTTCGTTAAACATATGGAGCTCAACCTTATTTATGAAGGTGGGTAGCTTTCTCTGTGAACCTCTGTTATTGGAAGAAGAATCTCTTCTCGGATAAAGATTGGACAAAGGAAAGGTTCTTGCACTTGTAACTCATAACAATCTTAAATCTTACACTATTAAGGTGTCAATAGGGGTTTCTTCTCATTTGGTTAGAATGGAGGAAGATCTAACACCGATGGATTTTTGATGTCTAGATTGCTTTCTAGACTTGAAACTGGTCATTTATGATGAGGATTCAAATTTGTTGCCAAAAATGGTAGGGTTTTACTCTCTCTTCAATAAGGGGACCTACAACTTGTCTTCTTCTATGGCTCTAGGGTATGATGTGACCAGAATACATAATACACATAAGCTCAAAAAGCTCTCAAAAGTTACTGGTGATCAGTCTTTCATGGACAAAGGTGAGGGTCGGGAGACGAGCATGAGAAACAAGGTCAATGGTTTCCATTCTAATGCAAATAAGGATGAGGTGGCTGAAAGGATGTATTGTGTGCAAGATAAAGTCAAATGCAATATAAGCAGAATTCGAAATCTTTAAATGAAGACTATGTTCACCTTTTTATTCAATGCCAATGTTGTAGCAATAGTTGAAGATGAGATGTTGGATTACTTGGAGAGGTGGGATAGGTGAAAATTCGTCTTAAAAGCGTGTGTTTAATAACCTAGAGTGGGGTGAATAGGTTTTAATTGAATCGATTACCATTTTTTTGATTAATCAAACAATATGAAAAAACAACCCAAATCTAGTCACGCTAATAAACAAGTGTAATAATGTAAAATTAAAATGAACACTTGATCTTTATGTGAAAACACTCCAAATGGGAAAAACAATGGGCTGATATGTGCGCCACACATTTGATCCTCAAATCCACTATTGAATGAAAGTTTACAACCTAAGTTGATCTCCCGTCATACCCTACAGTTACTAACCCTTTCACTCTACCTAGAATTCCTTAATAGTGATTCTTGATCAACATGCTTATGCACTAACCAATTAGTCACAAGACTTAACCTCAAGGAAGAGTCAAAACTATAGAGAAAAGAGCACAAAGGAAGTGTAAAAAATAAAAATCATGGTTTGGTATAAATAAAAATTTTCCCTTTTTAATAACAAGAACCTTAACCCCAGATTAATTGATGTATATAAAAAGTATCATACCTTTTTTTTTGTGATGATTGAACTAGCGTCGAATTGAATCCGTAAGATCTTCCAATCCAATCACGAACATGAATCACCTAATAGTGTGACCTCCCTTTCTTCAAATTGTATACCTGAGGATGGAAACAAACAAAATCTTCTTCTTTGTTAATCATAATAATCCTCCAAGATAAAAACCAAGGACGTCCGGTCATTTGTGAATTATCAATCAATATGATTGAAAATCGCGTGAACCTTGATTCGATGTTGTACATAAAACCATTTTGATGCAAATGATACTAGTGTACTATCGAAAAAAAAAACGTTCCCTCTTTTCTCTATGATTGGCCGAATTCTTCACACAATGAGTTGGACAAATATTTTTTTTCTAACAATAATATAAAAAAAAATCTCACACCAAAAACTTATGTCTTGGTCGAAATTAATAGGTAGTATATATAGGAGACCAAATCCTCTCCTAAGAAGGATTTACTTGGTGGGTAAGAATCCTTTCCTTAGGTGGATTTACCTGGTGACCAATAATCCTTTTCCAAAAAGAATTCTTTCCGACACCAAGACTCCTAATCCTACTCATTAGTGTATTTGTGACCATATTAAAGACTTCTTAATTTGACTAGATAAATAATTCCTTTTATTTATCTACATATCAAATATAGTCTTTAATATTAATTATACTACCAACAATAGTATAATATAAAGAGACCTTCTCCTATTATGAAAAAGATTTTGACTTTTAATTAAATAATTATTTAATTACAAAACTAATTAATTTCCATTTAATTAAATAATAAAATAGAAAACAATATAATTAAGCTAAAATATTTAGCCTTGCCGTCCAAGACAACACATGGGCATATATATTATTTTTCTTTTTTTATTAAATCCATTTGACCTTAATAAAAAGTCCACATGTGAACTAGACCCATTCTTACAAAAAGAAACAAGTCCACATGCCTCAATACAATTCTAAATGGACCCATAAAATGGTCCGGTAGAATATATCAAGTGATCCGTGCAAGTTCGTGTGGATTGAGGATGTTGGGCTATCTAAATTTAAGCTCCAATAGACATAACCTAATCACAATCAACAAATGATTCATTTAGGTCCGATCTATTAATTGTAGTTCATTCAACTAAAGAACTAAAATTGAACTTTAAAATAAAGATAGAATAAGTTAATATTGCTCATTCATACCCTAGACAATCTTAATAGAGATAGTGTATCCTCGTGAAGAATACCAGTAATCACCAAAGCTCATAGACCGCCTATACCTCTCCTAGTTACCATTTTTACTTATAGGACCACATTTTGAACTTAGATATTTTGACTTGTCTAGAAGCCATGTTTCAAAAGACACTATTGAAAACTTAACGTTAAGATTTAATATCCAATACCTCAAAATATCCATATAATGGTATTCTACTCACATTTAATAAATGAAGCCACGATGTCCATATCTATAAATGAAGTCCTCTATCGATTA
Source organism: Dipteronia dyeriana (assembly GCA_032871835.1). NCBI lineage: Eukaryota > Viridiplantae > Streptophyta > Magnoliopsida > Sapindales > Sapindaceae > Dipteronia > Dipteronia dyeriana. The sequence goes on from CM065298.1 coordinate 91,153,389, forward strand.
ACAAAAGAATACCACCAAACTATCGAGGTAGACTACACTATATAATCGTACCCATTGATAACTCAAATGATAACACTTGCAACCATAAGTCCATCATTTATCTCAGGATTGAGATAGACTCTCTGATTGTCTTTCAATGAAAACTTTTATCCATTGACTATTTTGGATAAAATATTTCACTGTGATTCTATTCAATGCACCCAGTGCACTAGATTATTTTGCCCAAAGACACCAAACTTTGATGATTTTAGACTCTTCATAAAAAATTTGATCCCACTCAAATGCTAGCAAAAGAATCTACAACTTTGACGAATTAAAGGCGTCCAACCTTTATCTTAAATTGTGAATATTATTCAAAACTAACGAAAAAATTGTGTCTACCTCATACATATCTAGATGTATGAACAATTCTTCTTTTCTCATAGTCTTTTGACTTTATGATTATTTACTTTTGACAATTATAATAATCAAACTATAAATGCTATAATATTTGCTAAACTAGAAATCACTTTATTAGTATAAAAATATTTTCAAATACATTATTATACTCATGCTATCTAGCATAATCCCAACAATCTCCCACTTGCTCTATTGCAAATGTATCATATCTCTCATCCCCATGTTCTGTAGATGCCCATCAAAACTCTTTTGTGGAAGAGCCTTTGTAAAGGGATCCGTTAGATTTTCTACTGAAACGATCTTTGTAATCGTCGCGTTACCCCTATGCACAATTTCCCTCAAAAGATGATTCTTTCTTTCAAAGTGTTTCCCTCTCTTATGACTTCTTGGTTCTCTCGAATTATCCACTGCTCCACTATTGTCACAATAGATAGTGATCTACTTATTCGCATCAGGAACCACTTCCCAGTCAATCAAGAATTGGTAGGGCCTGACAACCTCTTTAGCAGCCTCGCACGCGGCAACATACTCGTCTTCCATGGTTGAGTTAGCAATACAAGACTGCTTGAAACTCCTCCATATGACTGCTCCTCCTACAATATTAAACACAGATCCTGATGTTGATCTCCTGGACTCAGAATCCGTATTGAAAGTTCCCTAAAACGTGTGTGTTTATAACCTAGAGAGGGGGCGAATAGGTTTTAATCAAGTCAATCACCAATTTTTATTGATTAGTCAATATTGAAAATTCACCCAATAAAAAAAAACATACAACATCAAATGTAAGGTACGAAAATATAAATAACACAATATGTATACGTGAAAACCCTCTAAATGGGAAAAACCACGGGCTGTTAAGTGCGCCACACTCGGTCATAGAAATCCACTATATGAATAAAAGTTTACACCCTTAAGTGATACTTGAACTCTCACTCTCGACAACGTTAGGCTATGGACACCGCCACTCACCACTCACCACTCTTGGTTCAATCCCTAGTGATCTCCCCTGATCTACTACTCTTGGCGTGAGCACCTCCTACTCTACCCCACGGGCCTTTTACAGTGGATACCGGACCAATTGCTTGCCAACCTACCCTTGGTTGCAAGACTAGACTTGCTTGTGCAACATCATCTATAAGCCACAAGACTTTGACTCTATGAAGAGTACAACAACCTATGTGAATATGATGAAATATTCAAACATGCAAATAATGCTAGACAAAACACTAAATGCTTATCTAGGAATTTAAGAATGTCACTAAGTACAATTCCTAGATATCAATGTTTAAATGAATGTTCAAGAAGACTTAACTAGATATAGTTATACAACATTATATCCTAGTTATCAAACAAATCCATTTCAACATATGTTGTCATTAAGCATGGTGTGGTCATTAAATGGGTGGACATTACCACTGCCTAGGTTGCTAGCTAGGCATGGCACCAAAAAGCGGTCTAGGCCGCGGTACACGCCAGACAGCACAACAGTTCGAGCTTCGAGCGACCCAAAACATGAACTAACGATATACAAACCTTTTGTATAATATACCGTTGAAAAGGTATGGAAGTATAATTTTTACTCCAATTCACAAAACATGATTTGGATGTCTGTAGAAAAAGCTATGGTCATTTTTGTGACCAAATGTCAGAAACGAACAACAACAGAGATCCCCTGTTTTTGTGGTCACTTTGGAGATTTCAAAACCAATCCAAATGGTCATGAAATATTATGAATAATATACCGTTGGAAAGGTACGGGTGTCTAGTTTGTATATAAAATTTCAAAACTCATTTTGAATCATTTTATAAAAAGATATGGTCACAAGACCATATAAAAGTCAGTTTTGAAAAACATTTAAATCATTGAAATACACTCTTTTAAAACTAGACACCTTACTCTATATAACCAAACCAAGAGAAGAATGAGACCTTCTTATATAGTCACTCAACACGCTAAAACAAGCACACCATCATGCAAGCGCGAACACAACACAATACCACACTTAAATCTATAAATGAAGTGCAAGTGTGATTGTGAAGAGATGCACACATATAAACAATATCAACACAAATGCAAGATCAACAAGGCATGCATGAGGTGTGTGTGTGTGTGTGTATCTAAACTCTTCAAGAGGCAAAGTCAAGTGAATATACCTTTTTCTCTTGAATTCATGGAGATGCTTGGAAGCTTGCCAATGAGGACCTAAGCTACCCATTACACAATCATCCCCAATATGGTGTGGTTTGTCATGAAATAAGCCAATCATAAAATCAAGGTTGTTACATGTATACCCACCAGGAATTAAATCCCCTCTAGAGTACAGAAGCATCAAATCTCTCGTTCTCCTGAGATACTTAAAAATACGCTTGATTGTCATCCAATGATCATGACCGAGTTTCGATTGAAGCCTGCTAACTATGCCCACAACAAAACAAATATTCGGTCTAGTACAGAGCATTGCATACATGAGACTTCTAACTGTAGATGCATATGGAACCCTACTCATGAATTGCTCTTGATGCTCATGCTTAGGAACTTGTTCTTCAGAAAGTTTGATTCCATGTCTGAAAGATAACATACCTTTCTTGGAATCTTGTGTGGAAAACCTAGACAAGATTTTATCTATGTATGAAACTTGGGATAATGCAATCGTTCTATTCTTTCTATCCCTTAAGACTTGGGTACTAAGAATATAACTTGCTTCTCATGAGAACCATCGGTCTTGTTTAGATTGGGACTAAAGTAAACAGTAAAAATGGATAGTTTGTCGAAGGGCGCCATCATGTCTGACCTCTCAACATCCCTTTCTGATGCAATGAATATAAGGTCCGCGCTTAGGTACGCTCTTGCTCTGTCGTATTTTTCATAGGCACGCCCGTGACGCTTTTTTTCTTTTTTGGGACTTTCACTGGTAAGGCAAGAAGTTGCACCTAGAATCTCCTAGTATAAAGGTGTGGAACCGAATCCAATCATTACAAGATAGAATTACATATGTTTAAGGCAGAAGCCCAAAAAAAAAGGTTTTCAAAAAATAGGTGATCAAAAGATCGAATCACTATGCGTATCTTGCATCTCCTCTTTTGAGGGCTTTCGTGAAAATTTGTTTGTTGGTATGCCGGATAGAAAGGTTCCTTCATATCAAATTGTTTTGCTAAATATTCTTTTACTGATGTCAATACACCTACATCCTTTTCGATGAGTAGTATATCATCAACGTAAAGAACTAGGAAAACCAACTTGTCACCTTCAATCCTTTTGCATACACAGGGTTCGTCAAGGTTTTGAATAAATCCAAAACTTTTCACGACTTGATCGAACCTTAAGTTCCAAGATCTGGATGCTTGCTTTAATCCATATATGGATCTTTGCAACTTGCATTCCCTTTCCTCTTGGCCTTTTTCATTGAATCCTTCTAGTTGCATCATATTAAGGCTTTTGTCAAGACTTCCATTAAGGAAAGTTGTCTTGATGTCTGTTTGCCAAATCTATAGGTCTAGAGATGTCGTAATGGATAAGAGTATCCTAGTGGATTTAAGCAAGGCCACAAGAGAAAAGGTTTCTTCATAATCGATACCTTTCTTCTGTATGTAACCTTGAGCTACCAATCTAGCTTTAAAAGTTTCTACATTTCCATTCATTCCTCTTTTCATCTTGTATACCCACTTGCACCTAATGGGTAGTCTATAAGAGACCAGACTTTATTTTTGAACATAGATTCAATTTCGGATTGCATTGCCTTTTGCCAATGGGGACAATCAACATCTTCCAGTACTTTCTTGTACGTATAGGGATCATCGTCCTCCGGGAGATTCTTAACAGATTCTCCTAAACCAATGTATCTCTCGTGTTGTCTACTAACCCTCCCACTACGATGAGGTATGGTAGATTGTTGATCTTGTATTGGTACGGAACTTACAATTGGGCTTGGTCATGAAACCTCTTGTGGAATTATATCTCTTGAAAGCTAATTCAAGACAATTATACTTTAGGCACAAAATTATTCATATAGTTCTCTTCTAGAAATTTAGCATTTGTCGAAACAAATACTTTAAGATCTGAAGGACTATAAAAATAATATCATTTTGTTCCTTTTGAATACCCTACAAATTTGTAAGTTTCTGAACGGGACTCTATCTTTTATGTCTTTCCTTTTAACATGTGTGCAGAACATCCAAATATCCTTAAGTGTTGTAAACTAGGTTTTCGCCCGGTCCATAACTCGTGCAGTGTTTTAGGAACCGACTTAGATGGTACATTGTCTAGAATGTACATGGCAGTTTGTAAAGCATATCCCCAAAAAGAATTAGGAAGCGTTGAATAGCTCAACATAGACCTAACCATGTCCAAAAGAGTTCTATTTCTTCTTTCTGCCACCCCATTTTGTTGAGGTGTACCTGGTGCAGAAAACTGAGAAATTATCCCATTATCAATAAGATATTGCTGAAACTCACCAGATATATATTCTCCACCACGATCAGACCTCAAGATTTTTATGCATTTCTCAAGCTGATTTTCTACTTCGGCTTTAAATGCTTTGAACATGTCAAAAGTATCTGACTTATGTCTCATGAGAAAAACCAAATCTTGAGTGATCATCTGTGAAAGTGTTGAAGTACTCATATCCACCTCTAGCTTGAATGCTCATAGGCTCACACACATCAATGTGTATCAATCCTAAACATTCGATGGCTCTTATGCCTTTGGTCGTACACGACTTTTTGGTCATTTTACCTTTTAAACAAGATTCAAAAGTTGGTATATCATCAACCTTTAAGTCACTCAGAGGTTCGTCACTAACCAATCTTTTAATCTTATTAAGGTTAATATGACCTAGGCGCAGATGCCACAAATATGTTTCTTCTTTTGATAATTATACTCTTTTATGATTAGGTTTCGTTGATTCTATGTCTAACAAGTGGGAGATATTTATTTGCAAATAGAATAAACCTTTTTCCAATGTACCTTTACAAATAATTTTGTCATTCTTACAAATAATTTTGTCATTCTTACAAATAATAAAAGCTTTATTAAAAGTAGCTGAATAACCAAATTTATTTAAATAAGAAACTGAAATTAAATTCCTCTTAAATTGAGGTACATAATAAACGTCTATTAAATCTTAATGCCTATAAGAATCTAAACTAATTCTAATATCTCTCACTACACTAGTAGACACCAATGTTCCATTACCTAAACGCAAATTGAATTCATTCACATTCATTCTATTCCTTTGTCCCTTTTCACCATAAAGGAAACACTTTCTTTTGATCTTGGTTACTATCTTGGTCTCCTTCTAGGTACACACAAATTGCTTTTTATTCTATTGTTTCTTGATCTTCTAACGGGTCTTAACAGTAACAACTTTACCAACCATATGAATCTCTTGACCCTTACCTTTCACAAGAATCTTTTTGGTGCTTTAAACATCTTGCATCAGGCATTGCAAGGTGTATTCCTTATTTGTTCAAGGTGTAGTCCAACTTGAACTAATCATAGGAATCCGACAGTGAGTTGACAATCATGTCAATTTTCCGTCTCACCATTTATCTCACCTCCATTGAGTTCAGCAATGTTGAGATGTGCTATGACTTTCATCATGTGATTATTCACAGCCTGTCCAGAGGTTTCATCCTAATATTCATGAGAGTAGTCATTGCCTCTCTCTTAGTCATCATGGACTTCATAGCAAACATCTCTTCTAGAGACATCATTTTATCGACAGCAGTATTCATTCCTTCATGTTGCTGTTGCAACATGTCGGAGATGGTGGTCATAATGTAACGTATATTTAGCCATCTCATTTGAAGACTTCCACTATTGATACTCATCTCTTTGCTCCTCATTAAATTCATTAATAGGAGTAGGTGTTTTAAGAATAGATAGAACGAACTTATGGTTTTTCAACATGCAACAACAACCCAAATTTCCTTTTCCAGTTGACATAATTATCATCAGTTTAAGTATTATCTTTTAGGGTGTTTGATTAGGGATGGGGTCAATATTTCTTTTTAATAACAAAAAATATATAAGTAAACAATCATTATAAAGCACTTTCGAATATTTATCTTGAATTAAATAAAATAATTCAATCATAAAAATTCAATGGTGATCCAATACCCATAAATGTCACGACTCCTTTGGGAGTTCGCACCACTTACTAATTGTTATAGGTCTCACTTAAGTGTTAACATAACAGCCAGCGTTTTCAATTTTAGCCTTGCAATTTTAATTAACAAGAACTCTTGGGAGGATATTCATAAAATCACATTGATTGTGTTACCAAGTTATTGACCTTCAATATAATCCATCACGAATATCCCTCCTTTGGGAGTAGATATCGTTTGGGTTAATTGTCTAGTCTATCCTTGTAAGAAAGTATCTTGCTAAATTCCATTCATGAATACCTTCTGGGAGATTATTACAGGAAACATAAAGCTCAACTAAACTTGGAAGCCGTAGGTGTTCCAAAACACCTTTTCCCACTCAATTATTTAAGTCGTGTGATCGAATTCAAAAGAATGATTTATCAAGTTATCTAGATGCCAATTAGATACCTAAACCATTCAATGCATATTCATACCAAAAGAGATATATGAGTGGCACTCCAATTCTATATGACATGTTATCATACAACAACAAATATTGTAATATTTACAAGAATATAAATACTACAATTTTGGTCCATCCTTGAAAAGCAAGTAAATTACATGTCTTGGAATACAAAAAAAAAACTCATTTCTTGGTGAACAAGTCTTCACGCGACTTTCGTCGTTTGGACTCCCTTGGCTGCCACCCATGGGAGTGCACACCCTTTGTTCCCTCCCATGGTTGTGCGCAGACCACAACCCCATAAAGGGCTACCATGCGCAGCCCATGGTTTCCATAGGGCTGCCGTGTGCAGCCCATGCCACAACAATCGTGGCTGCGTGCTCTTCGCATGCACGTTTGTTTCTATGGCTCGCACGGTCCCAAACTTGTTCCGGTTGCTTCCAATTCTTCAAACCATCGAGTCTTCGATACTTGAATGTATTATAGAAGAATTTTAAATAATAAAATACTGAAGTATTTATAATAAAATATAGTGCCATTTTTTTTATTACAATATCAAAATAAAAAAAAACTTTAGCAACTACTAAGAAGGAAATTATGGCGATGATAGACCACCCTTCTTGTTACAATCCCAAAATAAAAATACATTGAAATTCTAGAACCAAAATTGAGCAATAACATTCCACATATAAAACATATATGTATATATATATATATATGTATATATATATATCCATACATTCCAATGTAAATATATATGCGAATAACTAGAGTGCCATATCTTTCTCAAACATGCATTTATACAATAAAAGAAAAAGATTCACGTACATATACATCAATTAATCAAGGGTACAACGAGGCTCTGATACCAATTGAAGAGAAAATTGTACAACGGAAGCGTAAAAATAAAAATCAAGGTTTGGTATAAAGAAAAATTGTCTCTTTTTAATAACAAGAACCTTAACCCTGGATTAATTGATGTATATAAAAAGTATCGTACCTTTTTTTTCGTGACGATTGAACTAGCGTCAAATTGAATCCGTAAGATCTTCCAATCCAATCACGAACATGAATCACCTAGGAGTGTGGGATCCCTTTCTTTAAATTGTATACCTGAGGATGGAAACAAACAAAATCTTTTTCTTTGTTAGTCACAATAATCCTCCAAGAGAAAAACCAAGAACGTCCGGTCACTTGTGAATTATCAATCAATTTGATTGAAACTCGCATGAACCTTGATTCGATGTTGTACACAAAACCCTTTTGATGCAAATGATACTAGTGTACTATCGAAAACAAAAACGTTCCCTTTTTTCTTTATTCTTGGCCGAATTCTTCACACAATGAGTTGGACCAATATTTTTTTTATAACAATAAAAAAAGAAAAAATAACTTCTCACACCAAAAACTTATGTCTTGGTCAAAATTAATAGGTAGTATATATAGGAGAGCAAATCCTCTCTTAAGAAGGATTTACTTGGTGGGCAAAAATCTTTTCCTTATGTGGATTTACTTAGTGACCAAGAATTCTTTCCTACACCAAGACTCCTAACCCTACTCATTAGTGTATTTGTGACCATATTAAAGACTTCCTAATTTCAATAGATAAATAATTCCTTTTATTTATCTACTTATCAAATATAGTCTTTAATATTAATTATACTACCAACAATAGTATAATATTAGGAGACCTTCTCTTGTTAGGAAAAACATTTTGAATTTTAATTAAATAATTAATTAATTACCAAATTAATTAATTTCTATTTAATTAAATAATAAAATAAAAAACAATTTAATTAAGCTAAAATATTTAGCCTTGCCATCCAAAACCATACATGGGCATATATATTATTTTTCTTATTTCATTAAATCCATTTGACCTTAATAAAAAGTCCACATGTGAACTAGACCCATTCTTACAAAAAAAAAACAAGTCCACATGCCTCAATACAATTCTAAATGGACCCATAAATTGGTCCGGTAGAATATATCAAGTGATCCATACAAGTTCATGTGGATTGGGATTTTCACATGTTAGGACTTAAATTTGGGGATTTTTGAATTGGGATTAAATTGGTGTATTGTTGTTATTGATTTTGGTCCATTTTTGCTGCAAGTGCATGGGTTATGGTTTTATTATGTTTAATTTCTTGATTGGACAATTGTTGCCATGATTTTGGTTGTGTTGCTTGATTGAATCCGAATTGGAAGAAGTGGATGAATATATTTGGGCTATAATTGCATTTTTGGCACTCACATTGGAGTTTGGCCTATTCAATCAAATTGAAGTGTTAGATTTAAGGGTGGTTGTGATCCTTGGTGAATTTTGAGGATAGTGTGTGGTATTGGATTTCTTAAATTTTGGTCGAGGTGCTACCCGTTTGTGCTGAAAATGGCCAAGAGATGGGTTAACAAGCATCCTCGAGCCGGCGATGGCTCTTCAAGAGTCAGAAGTCAAGTATTGGGCCCTTATGTGCAGAAGAGAGAATATAATGTAAGAATGGCAATCCTTGTGCACCGACCAATTATCTTTCGGAGAGGGATTCTGATTCTCTCCCTAAATGGCACCACTATCCCATTCATTATCAAAGCATGGAAGTGGGAAAATTATATGATGACTCCTGTATTGGCCAACATCATTGTAGTTAGGGAGTTTTATATGGGAATGGTCCCATCAAACTTCAAAAAAGGAAGAGGTGTCCTAGTCAAAAATGTCAAAGTGAAGATTTCAGAACAGAAGATTAATGAACATTTCAGCATAGACTCGGTATGCCAAGATATCCTCCTTCTCGATCTTGCTTCGTTTAATAGAGATTTAAAGGAATAGGATAAGCTATTGAGAGGAAATGAAGATAGGGTTTGGGATAAGAAGCACCCGATTAGGCAATCCAATCTATCCAAGGATATGGCGCTATAAACATCTTCAACTCAATTTCTTTGATGCTCGTATCCCACACAAGTTTCATTTCAGTGAAACGGGTAGAGTTGTTGGCTTGCTATCTCACATTGGGCCTGACAGACATTGGAAAAGTCATCAATGGAGTAGGGGAGATTGACACCAAGGAAAAGAAGAAAGCACTAAAGAAGTCCATTCCCTTCCCCTGCTTAATTACCAGACTGTGCAATGAGGCTGGTGTTCCATAGTACGATAATGATGAGATATCTTTGGGAGACAATGGTGACTTGAGTTTTCGGTCTTGGAATGACTCCACCAGCAAGATCAAGGGCCGAAGGAGGCTAGGTCCAAGGGGGTGTTTTCTTCTAGAAGAAGGCTCCGGACCTGAGGAGTCGGATGAGGCAAATTATGACTTTTGGGCTTCTAGAGAGCATACGAGTGCAGAAGGCTCTGAGCAGAGCAACCAGATCAGGGATAAGCTAAAGTGGTTGGTGGGGGCAATGGGGGAGAGCCAGAAAGTCCAAACCCACATGGAAGGAAAGATTGATACCTTCACCCAACAGTATGGTTTCAGGGTAGAGCAGAAGGCGGAGATTGAGGATATCAGAGTTGACAATGCCGACATAAGGATCCAGATGGGCCTCCAGACCTATCAGAGGGGAGAGTGGCGTAGGAGACCACCTCTACCGTCTAGTAGCCATGGATTCTTTACTGAAGACTATATGCCTGACCACATGATAGAAGAAGAAATTGATAGGGGAAGAAAGGGCGAGGATCTCATGCATAAGGATTGACAAATCCACTCTTGTAGCAACCATTTTCATGCAATTTTTTGTTCCAATCCAGTTGACTTTATTTCACTTTCATATTTTTAGTTAGTAATTTATGTAAGATGTTGAACTTGACGGATCTTTACTTCAGTTGGAACTTTATGTTTTTTAGTCATTATTTATCTCTCATTACTTTTTATTTCCTGCCTTTATTCAGACTCTTGTTTGGTTTAGATTTATGGAATTGATTATGCCTAGCTATTTGGTTTTGGTTATGTTCGCTTGTTGTGCAGCGTTGCGTTTGGCCTCTTTCCTACCTCTAAGCCCACATTGTTCAATCCCTTCATATATGCAAACACTGGGGATAATTTTTCATTTAGGTTTGATGGCACGGCCATTCAGTGACCGGCTTTGATTGTTTCATGTTCTTTTCAATTTTTATTTGGTTGCGCATTTTTAGAGTCAAGTTTCGACCATTTTGAGTCAAATATTTTAAGCAACAAGGACTGATTGTTGAGTGCTTTTGGTTTAAGCCGTTGTAGGTATTTTTGGTATGTCATGAATCATTTAGGGCATGTTGGTCAAAAATGCACCATATTGCTTACACGTACCCTACCAGACTCATTGTGCTTTAGCGAATAAGGCAGCATGCCTGAGATGTCTAGATCATTAGAGGAGACTACTCGTGTGAGCTTCATTGCCCTAAAACTGCGTCCACAAGAGTGAATTTCAATTCTATTCTCTAAACACTCATCGTGTAGATATTAGGCAGGAGAAAAATGACCTCTTTTCATTGCATTGAGCATTAAAGAACAAATTTTTGAAAGTTGGCCTCGTGTGATTTACCTTATTTTCTTGCCAGACTTGTACCTATGAGATGACGTAGGCAATATGTGCTAGTCACTTATAACTACCCAAACACAATCATAAACCTTGTGTGTGTGATTAAATGTCCAAAGAATGTACACCTTCACACTAAACCCAATCACCACGTCCACCACATGTTACATCTACACCACACTAGACTTAAGCACTTGACCATCTTATAATATTGATCATGGCTAGATAACCTGAAGATGGAAGCCCAACAAGAAATGCACCAAAATGGATCCAAGTAGTGTGTACTTAGGTTCATTTTATAATTTGTACTAAGACATAGGCTTGCAAAATTTGTAAGTGTTAAAATGTAAAAAAAAAAAATTGTAAAGAGTTGTCCAATTGAAAAGCAACTACGTACAAAGTTTTCAGAGTCGATTATATGCCTAGGCGCTAAAAAAGGGGAATACGCAAAGTGCATCTAGGAAAAGGCTTTAGCATGATCATTACATTACCAAAAAAACCATACCCATCTGATCTCTCCATCACCATCCATCATCAACCTCACTTGCACTTAAAAAGAAGTCCTAATTGATCTTTAGGAGGGGTCTAGCTTGAAAACAAGAGAGTTCTTAATGTTTGATTCCATTCGTGAGATCCATTTACATGAATCTATGAGCGTTCTTAAAAATTTTCCATATGCGTGTAACTACGAAAAAAATTTGTACATAAACTCTACTGAGAGTCCGGAATTGTAATCTCTATATACATAAAAAAAATTCGATATGGAAAAATGAGAGAAATCTTGGGAGGCTTAGAGTCAAGGTAATATGTTATCTAAGGACTCTTGTGTTTGATACTTTTGAAACTAACTCCACTTAGAAGTCTGAAATTACGGTTCAGCTAACGTCATATCTCATCTCCTATGACTCGGTAGATATTAATTTTGAGAGGCTTGTGGCACATGCTAAGTGCCATCAATTCACCCATGAAAGTGGTGTTCTCTTAGGTTAATTTTGATTAGAGTAATTTGTCATTTTTGTTTGCTTCGGTTTTGCTCGAGGAAGAGCAAAAGATAGGTTTGGGTGTATTTGATAACTCTCATTTCTACACTTAGTGTAACCTCCATATCCTATCAATTGCATTTGTTTCCTTAGTACAAATCGAGTATTTAACGGTTTAAATGAGCATGTGCAGGTTCTTAGGCTTCCAACGGTATTTTGGTAAAGTAATAAGGAATTAGGGGCATAACAGCAATTTCTGAAGGTAAAAACAAAGATCTGTCACAGTACATGTGCTCTACAAACAACAACCATTCAAGGGCGACCCAAGTCCAGTAGGTTGGCGTTGTACATGCGCCCTACGAACAGCGATCTGTACAATGCCCACGCGTTCCACATCAACTCTAGCCTAGAATATCGTGCCCTAAATTCCAAAAATATTAATACCCCATTTTTGCTCTTCAGTGGCACCTCTACCATGACCCTTGAGCTCCAAACTCTCCCATTACAATCCGAAACCTCCAAGAACCCATGTTTCACCCAAATCCTTCACCAAATCACCTAAAACCTTCATCAAACTACCATTTAAACACCAATCCCACCTTACCAACCACTTAATACCCCATTTCCTCACCTTGAACAACCATCAAGACCACATCTTGGAGCAAGAGAGGTTAATGAGAGAATAAGGCTAGCACAACCAAGCAAAAGAGGAGGAATTCTTCACTTAGTTTACTCTTTCTCTTTCTCTCTTTAGTATTACTTGTTTTTATACTTATGGCTTGTATTTATCTCATATCTTGTATAGTCATTTCTTCTACTATGAACTAAATCCATCTTGGATAAGGCCAACATGAAACCTTTACTATGAATTGCTAATAAAGACCACTACTTTATCCTTATTGCTTGTGTTCATGTGTTTCATGCTTTACTTAACTTTGAGTGTTTAGCTAGCATTTAGTGTTTATTTGGTTGTTGTGTGATGTACCGAGAGGAGAAGCACACAACGTGCTCGAGGCTAGTCTCTAGAACTCAATTAATGAGCCACCAAGCTTAATGAACTTGTATGTATTTCGGATGACTATCGAGAGATAGATTATTGGTACATATAAGTGTTGTTTCTATCACTCAAGAGAGAGAGAGAAGAGACTAACAGAGGGTTCATGAGTCTACATTTACACTTGCATAATTTAACTTTAATGGTGTGTCTATAAATTGGTGAGAATTGGTTAGGTGGATTCAAGGTCGTAGCCTAATTTCCTAATAGTAACAAAATCACTTGCTTGTGTGTGACTTTGCATTGGTTACTTGTTTGTTTAAGTTTCATTAATTGCATTCTAGTAGTAGTTTAGTTTAATTGGTTTAAGTAGTATAATTTAGTCATCAAATATTTGATTGTCTAATAGTAGTTAATCAATCAATTATGGTAATCAATTTATCAATTCTTGTGGAACGAACTTTATTATCATTGTACTACTCCCACGGCTCAGTACTATTGCGGGTGCTCATTTAGGAGTGATCAGTTATATTAACTTAATACTTTAAATTAGCAATATTGTTTTCATCTATGAAGAATGACTCTTGGATAATGCTCATACATATGTCTTTATCTATTGCTATGGTATAGTGTGCCGGCCTTGTAAGACAAATCATTCCATTAATAAATTAAGTTTTAAAGATAGCAAGTTTACTTAATTTGGTACCTTTAAAACTTAAAGTTATTAAAGTGGTATATTGTGCCACACCAAGTCAAAAGAGTGCCAAAACCTCCTATTCCACTGCCAAAATGGCCCAAAACATGTAACGTGATATTAAAGAACACAACAAATTTATTCCTTTAATAATTAGACAAGTTTATATGTTACAATTTTCGAGCAAAATTAAATAAAGAACTTGATGGATGGATGGATGGTGGAGAGATCACGTCGGCCAAAATCAATAATGGAACTTCCTGGGATCATCAAGATGGTCATTACCATTGAGCTCCGCGAGCTCCCTGATCCGTGAACCTGAAAGACCGATAAAAATGCTCTATCATCAAGCCATTTCAAAGTAAAATGTATACACATGCATGGTAACAATAAAGTTTGTCAAGTTGGGTTAAATCAAGAAATAAAAAAAATAACATTGTTAATCGTTCAACAGCAACAAGTGCAAGATCCCTCACATTTTTTTATACAGGATAAGTTGAGTTGAAATCCGACTTTGTAAACGTTGCATAGTTCACTATAACATTATAGAGTCGAATTTCACATGAAAAAGATGTAAGGGATCGATCCTGCACCTGGTCATGTATCTCCATATAATTATTATATGAAAAAACAAGAAGATAGGAAGACTTACGAGTCATATAAGGATTGGAAGTCCTTCCAGCAAATTCCCTTGCAGTCCCTTCTGAGGTTAGAAAGAGCACAAGAACCAGGAGAAGCACCCAAGCAATCAAGCAATTCCTGGTAGCCATTTTTCTTTACTTTTGATGTAATAGCATGGCAAGGACAAAGGATATATATATAGTTGTAGAGGAGACAAAGTCTCCGTTGCTTTAATTTAATGTTCCCGATCATGACTCTTTTGGCATCACTGTTGTTTGCTTTGATTTCTTATCAGTTAAAAGTCATGTTGCTGATCTGGACTTAAGACATGGACGTCGAGATACATATATATATATAATTGTAGAGAAGGCAAAGTCTCCGTTGCTCTTTAATTTAATGTCCCCGATCATGACTCTTGTGGCATCACTGTTGTTTGCTTTGATTTCTTGTCAGTTAAAGTCTTGTTGCTGATCCGGACTTAAGACATGGTCGTCGAGATTGTTAGTATATATTTTGAAATGATCAACAGATTGAGGTTGTATTCCAAGCTTGATTTGATGGAAAATTAATCTTATATTTTTCTTTCAGTATGACACTATTTCATAAATCGAGAGTTTTTTTTGGATGACTTGAACCCGCAATCTCATGATGCAGGTAGGGATGACAATTATACCCGGACCCGTGAGTACCGAACCGAACCCGAACCGTATGGGTCGGGTCTGGATCCACACATTTGGGTCGCGGGTCGGGTCTGGGTCCAAAAATAATATACCCGATTCGGGTTCGGGTCGGGTCGGGTCTGAGTCAAAGACCCGCCATGGACCCGATTAGTACAAAACATAATTGTTATTTCAATTTGTATGGTTATTTCAATTCTCAACCTAATAATTAATCATCTTTGTTATTTTGCTTTATTTCATTTCAAGTTAATTATTCATTTATTGAACAAGTTTTACCGGTTAAAAATTGAATAGGTAAAATTAAAAATAGAAAGGAAAAATGAAAAAAAATGAGTTTTATTAAAGGTTTTACGGGTCCGTGGGTCCGTGGATCCATGGGTCCATGGGTCCAGACCCAGACCCATGAATTTTCGTGGGTCCTCGGGACGAGTCTGGATCCGCTGAAGACCAGAACCCGAACCTGAAATTTTTCATGGGTCTGGGTCTAATTTTTTTTATGGGTCTGGGTCTGGGTCTGGTAGAACCCGACCCAAACCCGACCCATTGTCATCCCTAAGCTAGAGTAGTTTTTTGGGTGGCAATGAAGCCAATCATGTACTAATTTTGGAACATTTTCAATTTGAATGTTATGTTGTTAAGTAGTGAATTCACACTTAAAGAACTATTGTAATGAATACCCGTGTTAATTTTAAAAAAATCGACACAAAAGAGCTTCTCACGGACATGCAAGGAACGAGTGTCACATATGCTATAATTTAATAGTTAATTAATTCTACATGCTTGTAAGTTAATCCACATAGATGTGGATGTGTTTGTCAGTTGTGGACTTGTGTTCTAGTATTTGTATTTTGTAATGCGAGTTTTCAATAAGTTAATAAGTTATTTAATAAGGTCTGCTAACAAGTTATTGTGATAACGGATAATTGTGGTGTTTATGTTTAAGAATAACAATTAATGAAGAAAGATATGTCATGGTGATCGTAAACCTCTCTTGGATTCTTCACTGGAGCAAAACGGCAACATTAGCGAGGGAAAGCGATTTGTACATCATTTGGCAAGACCCCAGCTAATTAACGAGGCATAGAGCGCCATGGGAGTAGCGGTCCCATGTGGACGCATCAGAGCCCTCCAGGCGTGTTTCCTCGACATGTGCAGGAAAACGGCAGTTGATCTGTGCTTGTCCAGTCTCCTTCTTAACAGTCGATTTATATCTATCGTGAGAGACTTGAAGGTGGCTGTGGATTAACAAGGGGGATTTTGGCAGTTTAAATCATGTTAATATGGTTTACGATATTCGGTGCGACATGGATTCGTTGGGTTGGATGGAGGTTGTTTATGACTCCAGGTTTTTTAACTTGTTCGCGGGTAACTTAACTAAAATGAGGTCTAGCTCTCATGGAGACATAGTTCAATGGGGAGTCTGATTCGTTTTGGTGTGGTTATTGGGGTGCTCTGTTTCGTTCCTGGTAGCTGTTCGCTATTTTCTTTCTGCCCCTCTGCGGTTTGGCTTGCGCTTTGTAGGACCCTTTTGGGGTCTTGTTTGCTTGGTTGTTTTTACTTTTGTTGAGTCTGGTGTCACGTTTGGGTTGTGAGGGATGTCTTGAGTGTTGCTGGTGGTTCTGTGCTCCGTGATAAATAGGCTCAACTTTAACGAACATCTACCGACTATCGTAGTGAATTACGTTTCGACTACTGACTACGTCCGTGATAAACAGGTTCAACTACAACGTGCATTGACTGTAGTGAATTGCGTTTCGACTACTGATTCAACTACAGTTTCACTATTCTAAAGTTTTTTTTAATAAATCAATTCCAAGTTAGCTAAATCGATCAGATCTCAAAATCTGAAGAATAATACATTCACTATTTAAAGTGCTGAATGCTGTGTCAAATGATCTCAAAATTGAAACGAGTAAGGCATTTATATACAAGCAAACTAGATGTTATTGACACAAGAACTGAAGCAATAAATAAGTCGATTCAAATCAAGTTAATTGTTAGTTTCCATTTATGTGCTATCATCAATAAGGTCAAAATCAAGCTATTGTTTCTGGTAAGAAGCCAATTCAACCAAAAAATGCTATGCCTTGAATCCTTATCAGATATTACAAGATATATCTAAGTTATAATTCAAATACGACATTTGAAAACTAAACAATTTTCAACCTTACCTCTGCAACTTCTGTTCCACCATTTTGAATACGATCTGTTAAGTAATCAATTTCTTGCAGATCAATTTCTTTAGGGGTGAAAGAGGAGGATGGCTTAACCTGTAAAAGGTAGAACATTGTTGATATCCAAATTAATATATATATATATATATATATATATATATATATATATATATATATATATATATGGACGAATAACCTTGGTGATTCTACTATCTGAGGTAAAAAAAGTAAACATGGTAAAACAAACAAAAACAAGACAACAAATTCACATCTACACCGGAAAAAAGAATCTATCGCATTATCATCCACCAATACTTTGTCCCACATGACAATAGCCTTGCAACTTTTGAGAGATGTGGTAAAACAAACAACAACAATAGGGATGAAAAAATTACCCGCGGGGGCCGGGCCTTGTGGGGACCCATACTTTTGGGGTGGGGACAGGTTTCAATTTAGTGGAGATGGAGCGGGGATGGGGATAGATAGTCTACCGCAATGGGTATGGGGGCGGGGATGGGTCTTATACTTCCCACCCCGTCCCATCCCGCTTAAAATAATATTTAGTAAAACTACGTAATTTCAAAGAAAATAAATATATCTAGAAAAAGAAAATATATATAAATACATTAACCCTAACTTTACATCTATTTACCGTTATTTAATATAATGTGACAATACAAAATACAATTAAAAAACCCTAGCCGCTAACTGCAACTCTAAGTCTTTATTCCACAAACAACTCAAAGTTCACTATTCAAGTTTCAACCTCAAATACAGTAAGTTTTTAATCTTATGATTAGCTTTATGTTCTTCTACTATAACTGAGCGTTCCACGTGTCTTGAAGAAGCAGATTTTAATGAGGTAAAATAAATCATGCATATTAAATCAAATTAAGTTATTGATATTCAAATCAGATTAAATACAATTTTTTTTTTGATCGGAATGTTGCAGAAACTATGTGAGTGAGTGTCAACATCTTGAGGAAATGCCAGATGAAGTTGATATTATGAAGAGAGAACAAGAGAAATAGATGCAACTATTAGATGATTAACGTTACGATTTTTGAACATTTTGACTTCATACTTTATGTTTATGTTTGAGAATGATAGAATTTACTTGTGAGAATTATGTTTACGAGATGTTTTTGCAATAGTTTCATTGAATTATTTACTACTTTATATATTTTATCATATACAATGGTTATATAATTGTAATTTAATAAATAAAAAAATTATAAATTGAGTAAATGGGTGGGGATGGGGAAAGCACTCCCCATTGTAACCCGCCCCACCCCAACTCGCTCCATCTAAGGTGGGGGTTTATGAGGGGATGGGTTTTCAAAAAATAAATGGGGTGGGGTGTGGTGTGGGGAAGGCCACCCCGCCTCGAACCCGTCCCATTGCCATCCCTAAACAACAACAATAACCGTGACATTCTACTGCGACGTGTATAATATAATACATATATACAAAATAAAAAGCTATTGCATTATTGTGAAAAGATTAAAAATTAATTATTGTGAAAAGATTAAAAATTAAGCTGACATTAACAGAAAAAGATGTCTTGAAAATCGAAGAGGGCAACAACTAGAGCACGAAATCAATTGCGTCTTTTTACTAGAAGGTTTATTCAAATTATACCATAAATCAATTGATTGAGGAAGTAGAGAGTAGAGAGTAGAGAATGGAGTTGCTACTAAAGATATCTTACCATAAATTAGATTCGAGTTCACGTGTACTTTGAAACTGCTTGAACCAATTTGAGGATTTAGTACTTAGGTAAACATGAGAGGGATTTTGGTAGAGATCGATTTTAGAGAGGAATTTAAATTGATTTAGTGGATTTTTGGCAGATTGGCGGGATTTATTTATGTTCCCTCCAAATATAATTACTTTTCAATACAGACTTTGCCCGTAGTGAATACCATTAAGGACTACGAACATAGCCCATAATACATACAGTGTTCACATCGAGCCCATTTATGCTCGTAGTAGATAATTATTATCCATCACGGGCTTTTAAAAGCCCGTTTTAAATGATTTTTCGAAACCAACTTTACTACGGGCTTTAAATTGCTTGTAGTGAATAATCGTTTTCCAACACAAACTTTCGAAGCCCGTAGTGAATGGCCTATAGTGGATGAGCAATTTTCTTGTAGTGTTGCTACCGGATAAATCTAAAATTACCTTGTTTTCACTCTTAAAATGAAATATGTCATCTTCTATATTTGTGAAATAATTACTAAGATGACTAAAATGTTTGTTAGTATACCCACTAATAATTATTAATTAGTTTTCTATTTTAATATTTTGTATTTTTTTTGTATTAATGGTTTGATATTAATATATATCATAAAAAACTTTTTCCATTTTATTAAACCCTAGATTCTCTTTTAAATATATTTTCAATCCCTTTTAAACAAATAAAAATTGATTGCTAAGTATGGAAATTAAATTAAAATCATAAGACAAATTTGGTTGTGAAATGGTAAAGTTTTAAATTAATTTTTATTAGAAGAACAAAATTATTATGTATAAACATACTTTTAAATTAACTATATTATCTATAAAAAAAAAACCTTTCAAACACAATTTATATTTTTTTATTTATCAATATTATTTGTTCTTTCTTGTTAAAAAAATCATCGATATTTTTCAATATCATCGAACACCTATGTTTTTTTTAAATATCATTTAACATCTATCTAATTCAACATCAATTGAGACATGACACAAATCTTACATTCCTACAATTATCTCAAACACAAAGTAGTTCTCCAATAAATAAAAAAATCTTAAAATGGATTTTTAACAAAAAATGGATTTTGATTTAAAAAAAAAACTAAGAAGATAAAATAAGTATGGAAGAGAAAGAATAGTAAAAGAATTAAAAGCAACAATTTTTTTAAAAAATAATAATAAATTTGATTAAATAACATAATAATAGTACTAGGTGGTGTGTGCTTACAAAAAATACAATACAATATAATTAAAGAAAGAATATTTTTGTCATTAAATGAGGTTTATTTATAAATTAGAGATTTTTTAAAATTTTCGATAGATATTTTTATAAAAGGAGTGTAGATACGGTTTTTAAGGGATGACATTATCGCCGTTCTTAATTCAAAGTCTTCTCATAGCAAAATTGGAGATAGACTTTGGAGGACTTCCAGTTTAGCTGAAGTATTAATAAAAATATAAAACTAGTACTTTTTAATTATCGGTCATTTAAATATTCTAATTTAAAGGTTCACACAAACTTATATATATATATATATATATATATATTATTATTATTATTTAGGAGAATTATTATTTTTATCCCTATATATTTTTTGAAGTATCAATTTTTTTATATTATCAGTAAAGTCCCTACTTTTTCATAAATTGTTATCTTTTTTTGGACATTCATTAGGTATTGAACCTTCAACTTTAAGATTAAAAACCGTAAGTTGTAGCCAATTGAGCTACTTTAGCTTATCGTTAAAGATTTGTTGATTTAATTGTTTATATATAGTTATATAATTTGTTTAAACTAATTTAAATCTATTTTTATTTTTTGAAATAAACTCATATATATATATATATATAATTTCAAATAAACTCACATTTAATAATAATATATAAAAAATATTTCTGAAAATGAAAAAGAAAATAACAAAACAAAAGAAAACCAAGAAAATCCAAAAAATCAAAGCCCGTATTTTTTTTTTTTGGATTTTTCCTCTTTTAAAAAAAAATCCAAAATTTTAGTTTGATTAAAAAACCCAGAAAATCAAAAACCATAAATTGAAAAGGGAAAAAAATCAACAATTTTTTTCTTTTTTTTTGTTGGTTTTGTCTTTCTGTTTTCAATTTATGGGCTTTGATTTTCTGGGTTTTTTTATCATATTTAAAGAATATTTTTTTTTAAAAGAAAAAAAAAACTAAAATAGAAAGAAAAAAAAATTACGGGCTTTGATTTTTTGGATTTTCTAGGTTTCCTTTTATTTTGTTATTTTCTTTTACATTTTCATAAATATGTTTTTATATATTATTATTATTAAATATGAGTTTATCTAAATTATATATATATATATATATATATATTTGAGTTTAGTTTAAATAATATAAATAGATTTAAATTAGTTTAAATAGATTTAAATTAGTTTAAACAAATTATATAACTAAATATATACAATTAAATCAACAAACAATAAATATTGTGCTAGAGTAGCTCTCTTGGTTAGAACTTGTGGATTTTATCCTCAAGGTCGGAGGTTCAATACCTGATGGATGTGTTTTTATTTTTTTCAGGGGTTGACCGACTATTATTGAAACTATAGGGACTAATTTTTTTTTTAAATAACAATATAGGGTAAAATTGTATTTTTACATATTCTGTTATAGTTGACCGTTGATTGATGTGTTTTAATTTTTTTCAGAGGTTGACCGGCTATTATTGAAACTATAAGGATTAAAAGATTATTTTTGATTAAATAACAATATAGGGTAAGATGTTATTTTTACATATTCTGTTATAGTTGACCGTTGATGGCTGTGTTTTATTTTTTTTCAGTGGTTGACCGACTATTATTGAAACTAGAAGGACTAAAAGATTTTTTTTTAAGAAAAATAACAATATATGGTAAAATTGTATTTTTACACATTCTGTTATAGTTGAATGATAGTTGTTTGATCAAATGAACTAAAGTGATAAACTTTGATAAAACAAGGGACTAAAGTGACTAATATGGTAAAAACATTTAAAAATGTGACAATTCATAAAAAAGTAGGGACTTTGGTGATAATATCCCATTTTAACTATCTTTCAGTTTTTTAGTGTCCGTGGTCCATATATTTTTCAAAATCCATCAATTTAGTCTAATTGACCATATTTTTAACGGTTAACTCTCATAGAAAACACTCAATGGTATTTTTACCCTTGATTTTTATAAAATTATTAAATTATTAAAAAAAATTACAATTTTAATTAAAAAAATTTGTTTATGTTTTCATGAAACATCTGTTTTTTAACTCTATTTCAGTTTTTAGTGCCCATTGTCCCTATATTTTTCATAATCCGTCAATTTAGTCCTTTTGCCCAAATTTTTGATGGACAACTCTCACATAAAAATTAAAACAACTTTTATAGCCTTAGCTATTTATTTTCTTTTTAAAAAGTAAAATGAAAGAAAAGAAAAACAAAAAAGGGGGAATGATCATTTTGGTCCAACCAAACAATAGATAACAAATTTTTTACAAATATTTATATAATATAAAAAATAAAAATAAAAGGAATAAAGTTATAAATCTCTACTGTCCAAATCGTAGATGGACGGTGGAGATCCATTTATCTAAAAAAAAATTACTTTATATATATATAGGTAAGTTGGACTCTGTATGGACCTCAATTTTATGATTGACATATTTCATGACAAACCATACCACTTTAGGGATGATTGTGTAATGGGAGCTTAGGTTTTCATTGGCAAGCTTCCAAGCATCTCCATGACTTCAAGAGCAAAAGTAACATTCACTTGACTTTGCCTCTTGAAGAGTTTAGGTGCACATACACTTTTCATGCATGATTTGATTCATCTTGCATTTATGTTGTCTATTGCTTATATGTGTGCATCATCTCTCACATTGCACACACTCTTACATGCATTTGTATCAGTATGCATTTGTGTCCTATTGCTTCTGTGTGCATCCTTACTCACAATCATACTTGCACTTCATTCTTAGTCTTAAGTGTGGTTGTTGTGTGTTTAATTTGTTTCCGTTGTTCGATCGGAAACGTCCATGCTTGCATGATGGTGTGCTTGTCCTAGCGTGTTGAGTTACCATTTGAGAATGTCTCATTCTTCTCTTGGTTTGGTTATATGGAGTAAGGTGTCTAGTTTCAAAAGATTTGGTTTCAATGATTTAAATGTTTTTCAAAACTGACATTTGTATGGTCATGTGACCATATATTTTTATGCAATGCTTCAAAATGAGTTTTGAAAATTTTTGTTCAAACTAGACACCTATACCTTTCTAACGGTATATTATTCGTAATATTTTATAACCGTTTGGATTGATTTTTGAAATTTCCAAAATGATCATATAAACAGGGCAACACTGTTGTTGTCCGTTTCTGACCTTTGGTCACTCAAATGACCATAACTCATTCTACAGACATCTAAATCATGTTTTATAAATTGGAGTAGAAAGTAGGCTTCCATGCCTTTCTAACGGTATGTTATATGAAAGGTTTCGATATTGTTTGGTCATGTTTTGGGTTGCTCGAATCTCAAGCTATTGTGTTATCGTGGTTATGCCTGTCCACAAGCGCACCTCACTAGTGTCTCTTGGACAGTAGGTATGTGCTGGTGTGGCTCTAGTCGACCAGCGCACTAACCAATTTCTAGGCATTTTTCAAAATGACATAGTTTTGCTCTACGGCTTATATATACATGTCATATTCTTCCCCAACTCATTTGTAAAGCTCAAAGAACACATTTTAAGAGTGAAAGAACCTCCATTAGAAAGAGAAAGCTTCAAGCTTTGTGTTTGACTCTCCAAACCCCAACCCATCTTCATCTTGCATCTTTAATATCATTCAAAGCATGAGTTTTCTTTGATTGGTAAGTAGAACCTCCATTTAAGTTCATTTATTGTTTTACCTTACCAAGACATGTCATTTATTGTTTAGATTAGCATTTCTTCATATTAATTGCATATTCATTAAAGTTATGACATGTTTGGGGTTTGAATTGTGATAGCTAACATTTATGTCATATTTGCCCTCTAGCTAATTAGGTTATATTGATTGCATTTAATGATTGCATTTATTGACCATGCAATGTTTATTGACAACTTGTGTTGAAGTAACTTTGTTTGATAACTATATTGTAATATTGCATATCCATATCTAGTTAAGTCTTTATGCATTGCAGTTAGACATTATTGTTTATGCCTCATTGATTGCATTTATTGGTTGCAAACTTGATCTTGATTATTTGTTGTGATAGCTTGTGTTTGTTGGACTTTTATTGGCAATTAGGTTGTTAGATTTCATCTACATCTATTTGTGGGCATATAGGCATTGTTGATAACTAGAATATTATATTGCATTATCTACATCAAGTTGAGCATTTTGTGTCTAATCTTACACATTATTTCATTTGAGCATAGTGTCATATATACACTTAGACCATATACTCTTCATTGAGTCAAAGTCTTGTGGCTTCGGTGTGAAGTTGCACAAGCAAGAGAAGCCTTGCAACCAATGGTGGATTGACAAGCAATTAGTCGGGTATCCACTGTAAAAGGCTCGGGGGGTAGAGTATGAGGTGCTCAGGCCAAGAGTAGTGTATCAGGGGATATCACTAAGGATTAAACCAAGAGTGGTGAGTGGTAGTGGCCATAGCTTGAGGTTGTCGAGAGTGAGAGTCCTAGTATCACTTGAGAGTCCTAGTATCACTTGAGAGTATAACTTTTTACTCATATAGTTGATTTCTATGATCGTGTGTGACTAGTGGAATAGCTTGTGATTGTTTCCCGTTTGGAGGGTTTCCCACGTATATATCTTGTGTTATTTATATTTCCGCACTTTACAATTGATGTTGTATGTTTGTATTTATTGAGTGAATTTTGAATATTGATTAATCAAGAAAAGTTGGTAATTAACTTGATTAAAACCTATTTACCCCCTTATAGGTTGTAGACACACGTTTTAAGGGTATTTTCAGACTCCACCTTATTTTTTTAAGGATTTTCTTTTCTTTCATTCTATATTTTAGAAAGAAAAAAAATGATCAAGGGTAAAATTGTTTTTTTTTTTTTGTTTTTTCTTTTAGTGTTGAGAGTTAAAAATCTAGTCAAAGGGACTAAATTGATGAATTTTGGAAACCATAGGGACCACGGGTAATTAAAAGGAATGATAGTTAAAATATATAAACATAGGGACCAAAATGATAATTACTTTAACATTTTTGTTATCTATTGTTTTTTGGGTTGACTCATGACATCTTTTTTTTGTTTAAAGATAAAAATACCTTCGCAATTGACTAACGGTTGACTCACAGAGGGTATAAATTGATGGATTTTAGAAAACGTTGAGACCACTAGCTCTAAAATAAGATATTTCGTAAAAAATAGAGACTAAAATGATAATTTCCTAATTATTTATGCAAATTGAACGTCCAAACAAAACCCATTTGAGGCTCACGGTATAATATGGTGAAGTGAAATGAAGATTTATTTAAGTTATATATATATATTTATTGTAAGTTTTCGGACTGGTGTTTGCTTATATTTAATATCTTTACTGTTAAAGCTTGTTTTATAAGATAACAAATACCATAACATACATGTTATTGGTAAACTGTAACATATATGTTAGGGGTATTTTTTATATATTTTTATTCTTAATTTGATATATAAATTTTGATTGCATTACAATATGCTTATTTATATTTGATCATCATTCCCTAAGAAATTTCTTAGTTTTACGGTTTTTATTTTTCTTCTTTAAACAAATAAGATTGTTTATTACTAAAAATAAGATTAAAAAAAAATATCTGATTAGATGGATCTGTTATTGGCTACTTATTAAAATAGCGAATAAGTTAAGATTTTCATTTATCCTGTTTTTGTTGAATATGAAGGAATTAGAAAAACGATCAAAATACAAAAAAATCAAGAAAAATAGTTCTTGTACTAAAACAATTTTCAAATTCTGTTCATTTAGGTTTTATTTAACTTATCATTTATAAAACAATTTCTGTTCAAAATTAATTAAAATCATTGTGATTTCATAAAGTTACTAACCGAAATTAAAAAAAAAAAATCCCCTCACCCATAGAATAATATATATAGGGAAAATATCATTTCCCCCTGACTTTTATCCTATTGTTAAGACGAAGACAGAGTTTCGTCATATTGGTTGTTAATCCCCTAGAATGGAAAGAATGTATATTATACCCCTTTGACATTTTTCGTCCAAAATCACGTTGACCATAAAATTTTAAAGGGCAATATTGTAAACAAATAATTAAAAAAATAAAAACTAAAAAAATCATCTCTCTCCCCAAAGAATTCTCTCATTGTTCTCTTTGAAACCATCGATCTCCCCACTTTCTCTCTGGTCATCTCTCTCCAAACACACCCATCACCAACCAGTAGTGGTGTAAATATGGACCGGACCGAGACAAATCGGTCTGTGTGATCCGCGAAAGGAAACGGGTATTGCCAAGCACGACCCGTGAATGAGGTAGGCCAGGGCAAGCCCTGCACACAGACAGGCCGCGTGCAGGGCCTTAGGGCCATGTCTGGCAGGCCGGCCAGCCACAGAACGCGGGGTCGACATGTTATGCCCCTGGACCGGCATGCCTGCCTACCAATTCGACTGTTTTTTTTTTAATATTCCCTTCAATGGTTGGAATTCAAAATCCACCCGTTGGCTGACGTCAACGACGACGTCAGCCAATGGCTAGATTTTGAATTCCGGCTATTGGAGGCTTGAAAAATTACAAAAAACTATCTGAAGTCTTCTAATTTATATTTTGACCAATAATTCAAATTTTCTATAAATACTTCCATCCATTTCATTTTCCATTCACTATCTCTCTATCATTCTCTCGTTCTCTCAAATCTCAATCTCTCCATTCTCCAATTCTCTACACTTTTTCATTCAATTTCAATATTACTCTCTCTCTCTCTACAAAATTTGTAATACTGATTTCCTATCTTATTCTCTAAATTTTCCACCAGTACATCAAAGTTTAAAGGTAAAATTTTCTTATTACTTTTGTTGAAACATTTTTTGATAGTAAGTTTATAATTTTATGTTTAGACTTTAGTTATTAAATGATAACATGTTTATTTAGTTAGTTTATCAATTTTTGTGCATACTTAGTTAATTTTAATATTATTGTTTAGTATATTAAGATTTTTAAGTTTACTATTAATTTTAATATTTGTTGATAGTAAATTCAACAATTTAATTTGTATCAGTGAATTTAATATTTTTTTTATTAGTAAATTATGAATTTCAAGTTTAGTGGTTAATTTTAATATTTTTTGTTAGTATATTATGAATTTTAAGTGTAGTTGTTTATTTTAATATGTTTTGATAGTAAATTAAGATTTTAAAGTGTAGTATTAAATTTAATATTTGTTGTTAGTAAATTTATCATTTTAATTTGTATTAGTGAATTTAATACTTTTTGTTAGTAAATTGTGAATTTTAAGTGTAGTTGTTTATTTTAATATTTTGTGTTAGTATATTATGAATTTTAAGTGTAGTGGTTAATTTTAATATGATTTGCTAGTAAATTAAGATTTTTTAGTGTAGTATTAAATTTAATATTTGTTGTTAGTAAATTATGAATTTTAAGTGTAGTATTCATTTTAATAATTTTTGTTGATATTTGTATTTCAGGAAACAGATCGTAACCAGCAGCCTTATTTTCCGGACGGTTTGAACATGTTGAACGATGATTTTGATATTTTTGAGCCAACCCATACCCTAGCGGAACCTTCCGGTTCAGCCGTTACACCAACATCACGTCCCAAAAGATTCACATAAAATGTCTGGCAATGTTTCGACGTAGTCGAAATGAGACTCCCAGACGGGTCGATAAGTTTTGTTCTTTGAACTATTCCAGTAGTAGGAATGGTACCGGTCATTTGAGAAGGCATATGGAGAAATGCATGCCTGCACATGGACAGGTAGACACTACAACCCATACACAACTACAACAGCACTCAGACGGGTCCGTTACGATGTGGCAGGTTCGACGCCGGGCATGCTAGAGAGTACTTGGCATGATACATTGCACAAACTGATCAACCGATCAATGATGGTGACAATCCATTTTTTTAAGAATTAATCACATCTGTATACAACCCTTAATTTGAACCTGTTTCTAGAACCACCAATAGAAATGATTTGATAAGATTGTTTAAAACCCAAGAGATGACTTGATTGCTGATATACAACATTTAAGTGTCTCTATTGTATTAACTTCTGATATTTGGAACGCATGTTCCAAACAAGACTATTTATGTGTCACATGACACTATTTTGATTTTGAATGGATGATAACAAAAAGAATTCTTGGTTTTCGTCCTATGGATTTTGCACATACCAAAAAAAATATTTTTAATGTCATTCTTTCTGTTTTAGAAACATATGAAATCACGCATCGCATCCTTTATATCACATTAAATAATGCATCTGCACATACTAGCTCTATTGCATTGTTTATTGTAATCAATATCCCGTAAGATGGAGGCTATTTCTTTCAACAACGGTGTGCATGTCATTTCATAAATTTAGTTGTACATGCTGGTTTAAAGCAGGTAAGCAACCAAATAGATCGCATCAGAGATTTCATTTCTTGGATTCGCATTTCTAATCCTAGATTCAGTGAATTCGAAAGACACTGTACATTAAACGGTCTCAAACCCCGACGATTCCAAACTGATATACCGGTAAGGTGGAACTCTACTTACTTAATGCTGAAATATTATTTTGATTATGCCATTACATGCTTTTATAACATGAAATTGGCCAAAACTGGTCATCCTAAAGCAAAAGTACTTACCTCAGATGATTGGTATGTGACAAGGGTTTTTGTTCAATTTTTAAAGATTTTGTACAATACCACTGTAACTCTTTCCGTGGTCTATTGCTCCACATCTTCCAAGACAATCCATTAGATAGTGGAAATGTTTGAAGTGTTAAATAGTTATAGAGAATATGAATATCTAATAGTCTATATCCAACACACGTATGAAGTTATATTAGTGCGCATTGACTTTGTTTTTCTTCCGACCTTTTGATTCCATGAATAAACTTGGCTGTTCTCTCTCTCTCTCTCTCTCTCTATATATATATATATATATATTAATTTCACATTTTTTTTAAGAATTCAATTTCACATTATTAGTGAGTCAAAAATATCAGTACTAAGTACTTTGCATAAAAATTTCCAACTACGCGTCTTCAATGGACCGATTTTCAGCTGCAAGAAGACTTTGACTGAAAATTGCAGTAGGTAGGAAAGATTTTCGAATCTATAAGGAACATACAAGGAAATTAACTACGTTTATTTGACTTTTATATATACACGTACACACATATGCATATACTGTTATCTATATATATATTCGATCTAAGCATGAAATTTATAATTAACAGAATGGGTTTGAAAAAAAGTTCAATCGGTTGGATGATATTTGTGATGGTTGTTATGGTTCTGCTAACCAGCTGGGAAGTGGTGTCGGCAAGGGAGCTTTCAGAGAGACAGAGTGGGACTGTCAAACCTAGTTTGCATAGTAAGTCTGCAAGTCTGAGAGAGAGTCCTCCTGCTCCTGGTAAGACGTTTAATTTGTGTTTTAAGCTTCTTAATTGTTTTTATTATTTTCCTTTTTTCAATTTTACAAAAGCCTAGCTCAATCATACTGATCAGTGACAGCGAGTTTTGTTGTTAATTTCAGCTCCACCGCTGTATGTTGTTTACCTTAGTATTCCACGTCCTGCTAAAGGCCCATGAAACAATCCTTTGAGTGGTTGGTTAAATTAATCATAATTATTTTTAATCATCTAGTTAATGTCCGCATGAATATTGCATTCTAAATTTTAAGAAAATTCGAGTTTATGCAGTTGAAAAAGACTATGTATATGTGTGCGAATGAAATAAGAGTGATCATGAATCTGGCTCCCCCAATCTTGCTCAATAGATTATAGTATCTTTGCTCGGGATTGTGATGAGCATATTTAGAGTATCATGTAACTAGTGAATTCAGTGACAAGAACTTGTACTGTAATGAATAAAGCAATATTTATGAAGTGTACTTTTTTATTTATTTATTTATTATTCTTTAAAAGATAGTTAAGAATATGATGTATTATATTCATTGAATGAATTCTATCCCGAGTATAAGTTCTTGGTTGAATATTCAAGATAATTTGAAAAACGCAATTGAAGATTTCAGTTGGTAATGAATTAGATTCATTTTTGTTTAAGAGGCCAACCACATTATTAAATTAAATACGATCCAATAAGATTCTGAAAACGAAGTATTTGCTGATGTGTAACAATGAAAACAGAGAGAATTTGAGAGGAAGGAGATAACTTTGGAAACTTTATTGACGTTTCTTATCAAAATGTTCAAGCTCATGAGGTACAATAATAATAATCTTGTGAAATAAATTGGATGTGGTTTGATGGTAAGAGCTAGGGATGGGCATTTGGCAATTTCCCCCAAGATCTCCAAATCCCCAAATCCATTTCCCCCCTAAAATCATTCTCAAACAAATCCACGTCCCCATTTTCACCAAAAACTTATATATATATATATTAAATTGTTAGTATTTTTCCCTATTTCCTCAATTTAAAATATAAATGTATAATCCGTGCCCTATTTAGCACTACTCAATTATAAATACTTTATTAATTTTAAAACTTAAAACCTAAATGTTGTGATGTGGCACATGATTTATCAATATAATCCAAGTCAGCAAAATAGTAAGAGAGAGAAATGAGTTTGTTGCAGATTTCTTTTTAGTAATGAGTCCATTTTTGATCACCCTCCTTGAGGGTGGGTGAGCATTATCCACCCACCCGCATGGATGACATGTGTCAATGGGGGGTAAATTTGTTCAAATACTGTCATCTTTTAGGATAAATTTACCATTCTCTAGACGCATGTCATCCATACAGAAGGGGGTAATGATCACCCACCCTCAAATGGGGTGAAAAAAGTGAACTCTTTAGCAATTAGTTTTGTACATAATTTTGTCAGTTTGTTAAAGGGAGTATTCTAGAAGCTTCTCTCTTTTTTTGTGTGTATTCGAGAGATTTGTATCGGAGACAAAATAAGGAATTTTTTATGGATGTTTGGTAGTAGAGAAACCGAGAGAAAGAGTGAGAGAGTGCTGGTAAATTGTACTCTGTATTTGTAATCCTTTCTCTGATTTATAGTGGGTTGTGAGTGATGTTCCTCAACTGGATTTAGATTGTCACTTGACAACCAAACCAGTATAAATCCTTGTCTCCTTTCTTCTCCTTTCTTCTTTCTTATATTTTCTATCAATTTTTTCAAAGATCTTTGTTCTTACACATTCAAATAGTGAGAATCAAATCTGGTTACTATTTTGTTGGTAGATTTGAGTTAGGAATTGCTACAAATTGGTTTCAGAGCTTAGTTAGATAAGATCTAGATTCCTTGTTCTCGATTCAGTCATTTTTTGTTACAATTTGATTAGATCGAATTTGTAGAGATGTTGACTAAGTTTGAGGTTGAGAAATTCACTGGTTTGAATGATTTCGGTGTCTGGAAAATGAAGATAAAGGTTGTCTTCGTGAAAAAAGGTCTTACTGCTGCATTAGATGGTGCCAATAAGATTTCATCAACATTGACAGCGGGAGAAAAAACTTAGCTACTTAAAAAAGCCTACAATTCTCTGATTCTTGGCTTAGGAGATAAAATTCTAAGAGAGGTAAAGAAAGAGACAACAACTGCTGGAATTTGGGGTAAGCTTGATACTCTTTATTTGTATAAAGCTATTCCAAATCGTGTTCATTTGAAACAATTTTTTTTTTGTTTTAAAATGGATGAACTTATGTCTTTACCTGATAATATCGATGAGTTTAGAAAGCTTATACAAGATCTTAAAAGTATGTCTATTACAGTGGTTGATGAATATCAAGCTGTGATTCTATTGAATTCTCTTCCTAAGTCTTATGTGAGTTTTATTGATACATTGAAAAATAGTAGACAAACTCTCAAGTTAGAAGAGATTGAGAGTGCTATATATGCTAAGGATATTGAGAACAAAGCTAGTGGCAAATCAAATGCATATGGCCTTATGGTGAGAGGAAGACAAGACAAAAGACAATGGAAAAGAAATGACAATGGTAATAGTAGATCCATATCAAAGTCTAATTCTAAGTCTAATAGGTAGAGGTGTTATATTTGCCATAAGGAAGGTCACATTAGGCGTGATTGTCTAGAGAGGAAAAATAAGAAAAAATAAGAGAAAAAAATCTAAAGATGGAGATGCAAATGTGGCTTCTGATAGTTATGATAATGCATATTGATAAGAAGTCAAACATGAAATGGGTGCTTGACTCGGGCTATACCTTTCACATGACTCCAAACATACATTTGTTTGACACCGTTCAGAAGCTAGATGTTGGTAAAGTTTTGATGGGAAATGATGCATGTTGCAACGTGGTTGATATTTGTACTAATAAACTGAAGCTACATGATGGTGTTGTCAGGAATTTAGCCAATGTGAAATATGTTCCCAAACTTAAAAAGAAATTTGATTTCTTTAGGTGTGTTGGATTCTAGTGGTTTTTGTTATAAAGCTCAAAATGGTGTACTCAAAGTAACCAAGGGATCATTCGTTGTTATGAAGGCTGATCCAAAGAATGATTTTTATTTGCTGAGTGGTGTTACAATTAAAGGTTCTGCTATAGCTTCTTCTCCAAAAAATGAAGACAAAACTTCTCTATGGCATAGATGGTTAGCTTATGTTAGCGAGAAGGGATTGTTAGAGCTTAGCAATTAGGGTTTTTTGTGTGGAGATAAGCTAGAGAAACTGACTTTCTGTGAGTATTATGTCTATAGAAAAAAATGTAGGGTTCAATTCAAAATGAGGGATTTTCTCTGGTTGTTTGGTAGCTGAGAAACTGAGAGAAAGAATGAGAGACTGTTGATAAATTGTACTTCGTATTTGTAATATTTTCTTTGATTTATAATGGATTGAGTGTTGCTTCTCAACTGGATGTAGATTGTCAATTGACAATCGAACTTGTATAAATCTTTGTCTCCTTCTTCTCCTTTAATCTTTCTAATACTTTCTGTCATTTTCTACGTATATTTTTTTTTCTTGCACATTCAAATAGTGAGAATCAATCTTGGTTATCGTTTTATTGGTAGATTTGAGTTAGGAATTGCTACACTAAACCTAATGGATTTTATTTTTATTTTTATTGGATTTTTTTTTAATATCATATATGCATGTTGTGTTGTCTATGCTCTTTGCATGAAATTTATTAAAGAATAGCTTTCAAAAAATGTTCAATCCCTTGGATGATATTTGTGATGGTAGATATGGTTCCGCTAACCTTGGAAGTGGTAGTTGCAAGGGAGATTTCAGATAGACAAACTTGGACTATCTAACCCAGTTTCCTTCGTAAGTCATAGTGCTTTTAATTTTTATTTTATTTTAAGTATAGAGTTGTCAAGGTGAGACAATTCATGCGTGATCCGGATATCTACTCCCACAAATGAGAGAAATTTTTAACACACTTCTAATATATGTATGGTGGAACTCAAGCTCCTGACCACCAATGTGGAATGAAGGTGTTCAACTACCACTATAAGGTGATGTGCAACCCTACTTCTATATAATTCTGTGATTTTGGGTCACTATTAGGGTTTGTCCTACAATTGTTTTTCAATATGTATTCATGTGTATTTTTCAAAAGTGATTTCGAATTCATGTTCGTTAACCGTTTTTCATTTTATTTTTAAAAAATAAACACAAATTACAAACAAACCAGTGTTAAAAGTGAAAAATTTAAAAGACACATTATATATGTTTTCTTTGTTTTTGTTTTTGTTTTGTTTTTTTTTTTAAATTAACAATACAATTAATTTTTTTTTTTACATTTTTTTCTTCTATTTTTCCCCTTCATTCTTTATCCTCATCTTTATCTTTATCTTCTTCTTTCTTCTTCTCTTTTACATCCGTCTTCTTCTTCTTCCTATTTTCCATGAAAGCAAGGCTGGATTTTCTACTTAGTGGCCAGAAAGCAAGGCTGGATCTGCTGCTCGAAGGCCAGAGGAGGTGAGATTTTCCTCCAGCGATGCCGATCTAGCTTGATGGGTGATCGGTACATTTATGTACCTATTTTAAGCTCCTTATTCCAAACTTTTATTCTCGATTTTGAGTGTTTTATGTATATAATGTATGTTTGAGCTCCTACCTTTTTCTGATATTTTTGTCGGATTCAATCAATGAATTGGAACGAATCAACTGATCGACCTATTTTGTTAGACTGCTCATCAGCGCCTGACCCTGAGATGTGGATCATCCAAGGCATATTAGCATGGCGTACTTCTCGAGGCTCATTACTTCAATTCAGATAATGAAAAATCATTTCATTTTTTAGTTGGAACTTTAGGTGGTTCGCGAAAAAAGATAGCGAAAAAAATGATCCCTAGAGTCGAGACTAAGAGGAATGTATAAACCAATGCTTCCATACCTGTTTATTGGGGATCATCTCCCCAGGTTCATTTCCTGAAAGTTAGGTGTTTGAGCTTAAAGTAAAACTTCGAAGGCAATGAAGAGGAAAAAGAGATAAAATTGAGATGCCTTGTAAAGAATGGCTTACTTGCAAAAGCCATATCTCCCTTCTCGGATTAAACAGGGTGTCAAACTACATGTTTTCAGAAAGCCCCGTGAGTCTAGTTTTCAGAAAACTTACGGATCACGATTTCGGATTTCCTAGAAGAAGTTACACCTATTTCAGCAATGGGTGTGCGAAGTAAAAAAATCAGCTAGATAGCACTGCCAGTTCAAACTCATTGATTGAAGTCGCAAAACCATTCTAAAGCCTCCTGCGAGTTGGAACTGTGAGAATGAAGTCACAGAGGTCGCTCAAAAAAGTATTCAAGTGCCTACTGCGAGTTAGACCTAGCAGAATGAAGTGGTAGACGTACTGCGAGATAGAACTCATAAATTTTAGTTGTAAATGTTTTTCTGAACCTTCTGCTAGATAGATCTGTGAGTTATGACTAGCAAAGTCAAATTGCTAGATGGATCTGCGAGTTCCAACTCACAGATTTGTGTCAATAGAAACTTTATCCACTTGCAAATCAAGATATTTTTTTTAAGGGCAAAACTTGACTTTTCACACTGAAATACCCTACAATGTGTATATCTATAAACCTGGAGGGGGGTGAATAGGTTTTAACACAATTGAATACCAACTTTTTGAATTAATCAATGTTAATAAATTCAACCCATTAACAAATATGGAAAACAAGTAAAAACTACGGAAATGAAAAATGACAAATGATTTTTACATGGAAACCCTTAATAAGAGAAAAACCACGGGCTAACCACTTAGCCACTCCCGATCCTCAAATCCATTATTGTAATAATGTTTACAACCTAAGTTTACAAACTAGTCAAACTTCAAGGTTACGAACCCACCACTACTACTCAACAGGCCTTAATAGTGATTCTTGATCAACAAGCTTGTGCACTAAACACTTAGTCACAAAGCTTAACCTCAATGAAGAGTCAAAACAACCTAAGTGAACATAATGAAATATTCAAACATGCAAGTAGTGTTAGACTACACTAAAAACTTATCTAGGAATTTAAAGATGTCAATAGATGCAATTCCTAAATATCAATGTCTAAATGCAAGTGCAATAAGACCTAACTAGATATAGCTATGAAAGTCTAATATCTAGTTATCAAACAAAACTCAATCAACAAAAGTTGTCATGAAACATGGCAAAGAACAATCACTGCAATTAAAAAATGCAATCAATTAGATCTAAACAATGTCTAAAAGCAAAGCATAGTGATTTAGCTAGAAGGGTAAAATCATCCTAAATGCTAGCTATCACTAATGAATGTTCTCAATCAACAACCAACATCACAAGCATGTTATTAAAGCTATTAAACATAAGAACATGCATTAATTTGCAATAAAAACTAAAACTTAGGCATACATGATATAGTAATGAAACAATAAAATCTAGAGCATGTAAAGTTTATGTAGTCAAAGAAAACAAGAAGACCCATACTTGGATAATGCAAAATGATGCTAGATGATCATGAATGAAGGATTGGTTGAGTGAAGATAAGTTCTTAGAGCTTCTCTTACTAAGAAATCTTTTCTCACACTAAAATAGGGTTTTAAAACTCTAAAAAATGAGTGAGGAAGAATAAGACATATATATATATATATATATGACCTCTAGAGCAAAACTATGCCGTTTTGAAAAAGCTCATAATTTTTACTCAGTGCACTGGTGAGCAGTGCTGGTGGACCAATGCCATACCAGCCCACACCTACGGTCCAAGAGCACTGGTGAGGTGTGCTTGTGAACAGGTGCAGTCGCAACAACACAACAGACGAGATTCGAGCAACCCAAAACGTGACCAAACGATATTGAAACCTTTTGTATAGCATACTGTTAGAAAGGTACAGAAATCTACTTTCTATTCCAATTTATAAAATATGATTTGGATATATGTAGAAAGATTTATGGTCATTTGAGTGACCAAATGTCTGAAACGGATAACAACAGAGCTGTCTTGTTTTGGTGGTCACTTTGGAGATTTCAAAACCAATCCAAACGGGCATGAAATATTATGAACAATATACCTTGGAAAGGTATGGGTGTCTAGTTTGTATAGAAATTTTCAAAACTCATTTTGAAGCATTGTATAAAATGTTATGGTCACAAGACCATTCAATTGTCAGTTTTAAAAAACTTTTAAATCATTGAAATCCACTCTTTCGAAACTAGTCACATTACTCCAAATAACCAAACCAAGAGAAGAATAAGACATTCTCAAATGGTCACTCAACACGCTAAGACAAGCACACCATCGTGCAAGTATGGACACAACACAAGCACACCACACAAAACCACACAAAACCATACTTAAATTTAGAAATGAAGTACAAGTATCATTGTGAAGGAATGCACATATGAGTAACAAGGAATAAATGTCATGTAAGTGTGTGTGTGCAATGTGTAAATGATGCACACATATAAGCAATAAGAAACACAAATGCAAGGTGAACAAAACATGCATGAAGTGTGTGTGCAACTAAATCTCTTCAAAGAGTTAATCAAGGGATATAACTTAGAAGCTTGATCTTGGTCACGAACAAAGATCACCTAAACCACCCTTACATGTTAATCCCCAATTGTGATTTGTCAATCGAAATAAGCCAATCAAAAAACCGAGGAGCTTACAGTCTCCCTTTTTGGCTATTTTGTGACAAAATCACCACTTACATATCATCCTGACAAATAATTAAAACAAAAGACAAGGGGTCAACAACCGTATTCTACATTATAAAAAGATACCTAAAAGCTAGATCTTCAAATCTTTCATCTCTTGTAGAATAATCATCCCTACAAAACAAGATAACTACACTTTTCAATCTCTTGTAGAATAATCATCCCTACAAAACAAGATAACTACACTTTTCAAGACAAGTGTATGTGAGGTGATCAAGTAAAATAAAAATAACAAGCAACAAGCAATTTGCATAAAAGGAAAACATACAAGCAACATGCAACACAATGAAAAAAACAAGTGCTCCTCATAAATGGGTTACTCCCCCTCAATAAGTCACTCTCCCTCATCAAGTCACTCTCAACTCCCCAACTCCCCCTAAATCAACACTTCTCTCTCTTTTTGTCACAAAATAGACAAATGGTTATTCCCCATGCGGGTCACTTTTGCAAAGAGAGATATTTGCAAGATAAATGCATAATCATATACAACAACTTTATACAATTTAATTAAGTGAGAGAGAAGAAAGAAAGTTTGAGTTAAAAAAATGTGTGAGAATATTGCTTTGAATGGAAGACATGCAACGTCAAAGTTTAAGCCATGGTATTTGGCAAAGCAAATATCAAAAGAGTTTTCAAAAGAAGTCAAACCAATTTACACCCTTTTGTCATAATTAAACAAGATATAGCATTAAACTTTTAACACACACAAAGGTAATGTTTTCAATTCTTAATGACCAACCAAGACATGGATATAAAATCCTTATTAATTGAATGGATATGAAATATTTATTGGTTGTTATCTTGTTCAACCATTAAGAAAAGAGACAATGCTAAATTGGATGAGACATCCTTATTAGTTGAATGGACAAAAGATCCTTATTGAGTTTAGCCTTGTCAATTGCATTCACACACATTTGTACACAAATACTTCATGCATAATATTTAAGTATGTCAAACTCAAGTTCACATAAACATGGAGATAAATTTTGGGTCCATCAAATGTACTACCCAATCAATGCTGCTAGTCCAAAAATGCATGTTTGAACATAAATGTGACATGGATTTCAAACAAGGTAAAGACACACTTATTGAATAAAAAGTCATATAATAGTATATGCAACCATGATACTCAAGCAATTTATTAAAGAGCATAAACCTGAACAATTATTTTTGTTTATTGTAATGCAAGTTCGCTCTCTTTGCTTAAGCTCCCCATATGGGGTCAATCTAAAACAAGTCAAAATGGGTTATGAGTCCCTATAAACCTACCAAGTCCATTGGATCTAGTTGAGCCTATGGGTGAAACCTTGGCACAATGGCATGTGGGTTCAAATTTTCTGATCTACTTATGTGACACATTGTCATTCCTAGTGGTCAAGGTCATCATATTTCTTCTAGGATCATTGACTCTAGATTTCCTAGGCACATGCATATTGACTCTAGCCCTATTTATTTCAACCATGCCCTTAGTCCTACACATATTAATATATTTGAAGCAATTTGGCCTAATATGACCATCAACACCACAAAAATGACATGTAGGAATAAAATAAGGGGTCATACCATTCCTTTATGAGGACAAAGGTGCTTTCCCATGACTTTGAATTTGTCGTTGGTGTAGGATAGGTTCTCTCCTCCTTTTTTGTTGAGTTGGAGAAGATTGCTTCCTTGGTTGGTGGTATTTAGGTTGAGGACAACTTGCATGATGTGCTCTCTTTGGTTGAGCTTGAGCTTGACTTCTTAATGCCACCTTGACTTGGAACATTTTAGAGCACTCTCCTAGTTCAATTTTCTTCCTAGGATGAAGTGGAGGAAGAGGTTATTTGAAGTCCATGATCTTGACAAATTCTGTCTTGCTAGGAGTTGAGGTCTCCTTGTCATCTTCAAACTTTAAACCTCTCTTGTCACTTGGCTTCATGCCAACTCCCAACAAATGGTCAAGGATCCCCGTACATAAAGTTATCTTAGCAATCAACTCTCTAGCCTCTCTAAGCTCCTCCTTCAAGCTTTCTTCCACCTTTCTTCCATTGGTCACTTTCTCATTTAAGTGAGTCACCTCAGTTGATAGATTGAGGTTCTCTTCCTTTAGGCTTCGAACCTCTTTCTTCATCTTAAACCTAGAGCTTTGAAAATGCTCAATGAACCCTTCATGGTTCATACTCTTTACATTTCCATTTGTAGAGTGAGATGAGGAACTCTCATTGCTTGTGTCATCTTCTTTTTGTATTTCCACCTCTTCATCACTTGAGGATGTGATGCTCTCATCACTTTCCCTCTTGGTAGCTTCATAAAATTACTTCTAGCTACCTCTTCATCTACTCCTTTTTCAAGGTCACTACTTAAGGCTTTGTTGCTTTTTTTCTACATCTTCCACAAAGAAGGCTCCAAAAGTCGTGTAGTTAAGAACAATCTCTTCGTCACTTGAGGAATCTCTTTCACTTCCACTATCACTTTATGAGACAACCACCGTCTTTCCTTTCTTCTTCTTCTTCTTCTTCGAATTAGCACACCTGGTGGCAATGTGACCGAACCTACTACACTCATAGCATTGAATTCCCTTCTTGGATTCCATCTGTGAGATTTCTCCATTTTTTTAAGAGATTCTTTTGCTTTAACTCCT
Organism: Dipteronia dyeriana; assembly: GCA_032871835.1. NCBI lineage: Eukaryota > Viridiplantae > Streptophyta > Magnoliopsida > Sapindales > Sapindaceae > Dipteronia > Dipteronia dyeriana. Next base: position 91,193,653 of record CM065298.1, read on the forward strand.
TTCCTTTGGATCAAAAACCCTTCTTGTTAAATTTGATAAACTTCTTAAATTTCTTCACCATAAGGGATATCTCCTCATATGAGTCATCCTTTTCCTTCTCCACTTTGGATGTCTTCAAGGCCATGCTCTCTTGCTTCATGGAAGGTGTAGGTGTAAAGGTCCACCTAGACTCATAGGCTAGAAGCCTTCCAATCACTTCACTTGGCTTCATTGACTTATAATCACTAGTTTTTTTAGAGCCATCACCTTAGATTTGAATCTAGGAGGAAGTGATCTCATAATCTTTTGCTTGATCCTTCTATCCGAATATGGGTCACCTAGTTGATAACTTTGATATACGATGTCCATCAACTTCACTTGGAAGTCATTAAAGCACTCTTCCTCCTCCATCCTAATCATATCAAATTGTGTTTGAAGGACTTGAAGTTTGGAGTCCTTGACCACTTCGGTTCCTTTATCAGCCGTTTGTAGAATCTCCCAAGCTTCCATTGCATTCCTAGTGTTTTGAACCAACTTGTATTGATTGTCGTTCATGGCACACAAGATGGCATGCATTGCCTTGTTTTTCCATTTGGAAGCTTCAAATTCTTGTGTGCTCCATTGAGACTTAGGCTTCGAAACTTCATCTCCTTCTTCGGTGGTCATTGTTGGAGGAGTGTAGCCATCTTCAATTGCCATCCATGCATGGTCATCTATTTGGCAAATATAAGACTCCATCTTGCCTTTTCATGAGGCATAATTATCACCCTTAAGCAAATGTGGTCTTAAGCTTGAAGCTTTCTCTTTACTCATCCTGAGCTCACTCATAGTGTTTGGCTTATAAATGAGATGCAAATGAAATGCAAAAACAACCAAGCAAAATGCAAAGAGCAAGACACACAAAGGCACGGATCACCTAAGTATGTCTAGGCACTAGCTCTGATACTAATTGAAATACCCTACAATGTCTATATCTATAAACCTAGAGAGGGGTGAATAGGTTTAAACTCAATTGAATACCAACTTTTTGAATTAATCAATGTTAATAAATTCACCCCATTAACAAACATGGAAAACAAGTAAAAAATGCGGAAATGAAAAATGACAAATGATTTTTACGTGGAAACCCTTAACAAGAAAAAACCACAGGCTAACCACTTAGCCACTCTCAATCCTCAAATCCACTATTATAATATTAAATAAAATAATATTTATTTAATATAAAGAAATATAATTATGATATAATAATTTTTATTTAATATTTTTGGTTAGTTTATCAGATGTTTTTTTTCTGTTTTTATTTTCATGATACAGCTTCTGATATATACTACCAGACATGTTTTCATAATTTTAAACCGAAGCTAAAATTACTGTTTTCATTTAAAAAAAAACAGTAAATGAAAAACGTTTACAGAGATTTTGTAAAATCATTTTCCAACAATGATAACGTATAAATTATATTTTTAAGATTTGAAAATAATTCTAGTCATATACTGTATATCTGTTCCCATCACAACAGAACTAGATTTATTGACGTGTAAATGAACCAATGATTGAGGTTATTGTTATTATTATTATTATTATTATTATTATTATTATTATTATTATTATTATAATTTAATAATTTCTGTTGTACTGTATTGATTTTTTCGCTTTCATTTTTTAAAATCTAGTGAATCCCAATTCATCTATTATTAAGATCTTTTTATTATTAGTTTCCCTACATATGAAACAAGCTGTAGATGTTACTGAAGGATATAATTAAAAAACTTATATAACCTTTTCAATTACTTCTGTAAAAGGATTGTCTCAGACTCAGCTATATCAAATCAGACTTGTTTTCTCACCTTCACTTTTTCTTTTTCAAAAGATATTGGAATATATTATTGACATATTTTCGGATCTTAAAAACATTATTTTTAATTTATTATTTTCATGATTAAAAGTACCCTTTTTTTGTTTGCCATCCTTTTAAAGGTTTTTTTTTTTTTTTTTTTTGCCTTGTTTCCTATTTAGTCAAACAAAAAATTCCCGTACCCTTGTTTTAGATTTTTTTTTCCTTGTTTCCTATAATCAGGAAAGATAATTTAATTAATGTGGAAGAGGGGAATTAAGGGTTAGTTTATATTTTTCATTCAAAACTTAATGGGTCTGAATTATAATTATTAAGTTTTTTTTTTAAACAGTCAAACAATTTAAAAATCTTAAAAAACAACTTAAAATAAAAATACAAAAATCTCGACTTTTTACTTAATTACAAATCACTGAATTGTATTAAATACAATCCAAAATCTTTTCTTCCAATATTATCCCCCATATATAACATATTTTCAGCTTCATCATAATTACATGTGGTATAGAAATATTTATTTTATTATATTACTTATTTTAAATAGATTTAAAAATAAAAAAGATCGCTAATCACTTCTCATATTAGTGTTTAATATCAATACTTTATTATGATATTAGAGTGATGTATGTATATATTATTTTTTTAGACTGTTTTGTGAGTTTTCATACTTCCCCTTGTATTTTTTTTTAAATCATAGTAAAAATGAAGTTTGTTTGTAATTGCAAAAAAAAAAATCATGATCATATGTGTTCATATATAACTATTATTTTTATATTATTTTTGGATTATTTTATTTCATATTATATGTTTAATTGTTTAGCATAGGTGTTGTTATTGGTGAAATTTAGACGATATGACATGATAGCAAAAGATAAGAGTCGGGGATGCCATGTCACTAGAAGTCAACCTGATCAAGTCAACCCGATCAAGTCAACCCATGGTGACCAACGAACACTCATCAAACCCCCCGACCAAGATAGCACAAACGATCGGGGAGGGATACCCGATCAGGGCTACCAAGATGATCGGGGTTGAGGCCATGATCGGGTGAAGCCGCTGATCGAGGGAAAGAGAGTTTGATCGGGTGTAATAGGCAGTCAGTTGTATGACTCGTGGACAACATTCAAATTTGCCAAAAGTCACGACTCAAAGCACGAAGAGAATGAATCCTACTAAAATAAGGTGTCTAGAAGAATAATTTGATGAGGAAGTAAATTTCCTTATAGATATCAAAGTCCAGACTAGGCAAGAAGCCTAATTAAATCGAAACACAATCAATGAAAGATAATGAAGAAGGGAAACATGACCCCAATAAGTTAGAGTTTTATTTAATTACGAGAACTTTACTTACTTGTACAACAAGAATTAGGGTTCTATGTATGTATAAATAGACCCTAAAACCATCCACGAAGGGTGAAAGTCAATCAAGCATATAAGAGAGCAAACGAGATTGTGTGTGTAATCTTTTGTCAACTCAATGGATTATTTTTTCTCTTGTCGTTATCGACAACCGTGGATGTATCCTCGTCTTGGGGTTTTACCACATAAAATCTTGTATTGCTTCTCGCTTTTTGTTTATTGTGATTTACAGTTTGATTATTCATTCATATTATCTATTTGATGAGTGGTTAATCCAAAAAACACCGTCAACAACTGGCGCTAGAAGGAGGGCATGAACCTCCGTTAGAATTTAGTTTGGATAGTTAATTCCGGGAAAGGTTTGTGAGAAATGATACCATGGCCATTAGTAGAGACATGAGTTTATCTTCCCGCAATGCTAATGCCCTCAATCTTGTTAATGTCAGCGCTTCTAAATCCATCCTCAAGGACCCCACCATCAACCAGATCTGACGTCGTTACATCCACAGGTGTAACCACGGGTATTTCCCCAAACGCATTCCGATAAATCCAGGATTCCCTACGAAAGGTCATTGACGACCCCACTGCTAGATAGGAAATCAACATAACGTCCACTGCCAATTTGAGTTCACCATACCAACTCTCTACGCTGGTGGTGGCCTAAGATCCCAATATATGCTCTAAAATAGTGGTAACCACTCCAGGAGCACCACAAAAATCTGGGAAAGATAAGGCAGAGCGCTATGAAAAACGTTCCCAAAGAATGAGCGACCGCCAAGAAGACCGAGAGGTTGGGGGATATATGGAGTCCAGTTCGTGAGAAGACGCAGAGAGGTATAATGGAACAAAAAATCACCCCGTGCAACTAGATAGGTATGATGGCTGGAGAAAAATATCTCCCTCGAATTCAAGTGACAATGAAACTACCTCAAGAAGGCATAGGGAGCCAGCCCCAACGGCCAGACGTGATCCCTTCTGTGCCCATATCAGCGGGCGAATCCCTAGGGACCCATACGGGCTCACTATCCGCCAGAAATTTGATGAGCATGAAGAGCAGGAAGGGGAGCGAGAGGTCCTTCTCAAAATAATAAAGTCACTTGAAAGATAGCGAAACTTGGGAAATCCACTTATTAGAAATTTCGGAAGTCCGTTTGTTGATTCTATTAGGTAGGCATATTTTTTAGAAAAAATTAGGATGCCGCATGTGGGATAATTCAAGGCCAATACTGACCCGGAGGAGCAAGTAAGGAGGTACCAGAGTGCAATGGCGCATTACGATTATAATGATGCCCTTGCATGTCGAATGTTCCCACAGACTTTAGGAGATCAAGGGTCTAGGTGGTTTAGAGGACTATCAGTAGGCTCCATCCGAAACTTTGAGGAATTGATACAAGCTTTCACCAGGCAATTTATGCAAAATATCCAACAAAGGAAGTCCATATCTGCCTTATCGACCTTAATGCAAATGTAGGATGAGAAACTAAAGGATTACCTAACTTGATTCTCACAAGAAGTGTCTGAAGTGTAGGATCCCAATGATGATGCAGTAGTGTTAACATTTGTTAATAGTTTACAGCACAACCATTTAACCCTAAGTTTGAGACAAAAGGGACCGACCACGTATGCGACCATGGTAGATTATATGGGAGGATACGTTATGGCGAATGAGGAGCATGTAGCCCATGGTGGAGAACTTATACATAAGGGTCGGCTAGCCAAAAACATAAGGATGGCAACTCGAAGAGTAGTAGCAAAGGGGATCAGAAAGGTAACGGGGGAAAAAGGCAAAGATGGACGTAAAGATGATGACAATATGGCACGCACTTTAAGCGGCAATACACCAACTATACCCCATTGGCTAGAAGGCAAGAGGAGATCTAAAATGTGGTAAAGGATAAGAATTAGTACAGGAAGCCCTAAAAACAGTCACGCTTTGCTAGGAAAGACACCAGTAAATATTGTAGGTTTCATCAAGACAATGACCAGAAACCTCCAAGTGCTATCAATTGAGGGACTACATCAAAAAATGATCAAAGAAGGACACCTCAAAGACATGATCCTTAAAAGTGAGGACGATCGGTAAAAGGACACCCCGATAGAGGAGCACGACAGAAACAAGAGAAGCCCTACAAAAAATTTGGATAATGGGGAAATTAACACCATCTTTTATGAACCGCACACCGGGGTTAGCAGTCAAGAAAGAATGACCGAGGTTAGAGAAGCCATATATGGGCAGAGTAATCTAGAAGTAAACTTGTTGGGCCTCGACCAGAAAATGTTAAAACAAGGATGGGATACCATAGTCTTTACTGAGGCAGACACGTATGGATTGGAGGTGAAGCCTAACGATGCGATTGTCGTGTTTGTTCGGGTGGGACATAGAGAGGCAAGAAGAGTGTTGATTGGCAATGGAAGCTCAACAGATATCCTGAGTATGGAAGTGTTCGACCAACTCGGGTTATAAATAAAAAACCTTTAGCCACTCAAGGTCTCATTGAGAGGCTTTGAGGGAGCATAAGTAAGATCGCTGGGAACAATGAAGTTACCTCTAGAGATCGGGAGCCTTCCTTGCACTAAAACGGTATTACTGATTTTGTGGTTTTAAATGTGGAAAACTGGCCTTACAATGCCTTGCTGGGTAGGCCTTTCCTGAATAAATCCAAAGTTGTGACAGCTTCCTATGCCTTGATAGTAAAGTTCCCAACATAGGCGGGGGTGGGTGTCATGAAAAGTTTGCAAGAATAGGCAAGAAGGCCAATTTAGCTGTATACAGGGAAAAAGCATATCCAAGTGTGATACAGGTAGATATCCGAAGAGATGATGAAGGATCAAAGATGGATGAAAGAGAGGCCTCGGTAGAAACACTTACCCGGTTCGACATGGGCCTAAAAGAGACTTCTCCAAAAGACAAGAAGGCTTATGAAGATGAACCGACTGGGATGTCATGATTGATGAGGAGTATCTCAACCAGACCATAAAACAAGGAGCCTAGTTAAAGGAGGAAGTTCGGGATATGATGGTTAGCTTACTGAAAGAGTACAAAGACGTGTTCGCTTGGAGTCACAAAGACATGCCAGGGATTGACCTGAAGATTATTTCTCACTATTAAGCGGTTGATCCTAATTGAAAACCGATCATCCAGACGAGAAGGCAGTTTAACCTGTAAAGAAGCAAAGCCAATAAAGAAGAAGTAGAGAAGTTATTGATAGCAGGGTTCATAATAGAAGTAAAGTACCCCAAATAGGTTGCCAACGTGGTGCTAGTAAAAAGGAAGAATGGCCAGTGGAGGATGTGTATGGATTTCACTAGCCTCAATAAAACATGTCCAAAGGATAGCTTCCCCTTTACCTTGGATTAACCAATTAGTGGATACAACAGCAAGTTATGAATTGTTAAGTTTCATGGATACCTACTTGGGTTACAACCAGATCCGAATGATCAAACCTGAAGAAGATAAAACATCATTCACAACAAATCATGGGCGATACTGTTACAAAGTTATGCCTTTTGGTCTCAAGAATGCCGGGGCAACCTACCAGATACTGGTAAATAAGATGTTCACCCAAAAAATCAGTAAAAATATAGAGGTGTATGTGGATGACATGCTAACAAAAAGCACAACGTCCAAAAAATATGCTAAAGATCTCAAAGAGACGTTCGGGGTACCTTCAGAAAGATTCCTTGGATTTCTGGTTCATCAAAGAGGAATCGAAGTAAACCCAAAAAAAAATTAAAGGCGTTGGAAGAAATGAGGTCCCTTAAGACATTGAAGGAAATTCAAAGGTTAACAAGCTGCTTAGCGTTTCTGAACTAATTCATAAGCAAATCCATGGACAAGTATTTGCCCTTTTTTAGGGCGATCAAGAAAGGCAAGGGGTTAAAATGGAATGATGAATTTGAACAGGTGTTTCGAAAGATCAACGAGTACTTATGTATAGCACCAATCCTATCTAAGCCCCTTAAAGGAGAATTGTTATACCTATACCTGTCGATGACAACTATAGCAATAGGATCGGTGCTGGTCAAAGCTGGATGACAGGATACAAAATCCAATTTACTACACAAGTAAGGATTTACTACCACCCGAGATAAGATAATCACTGATTGTGCAGATGGCATTGGCATTAGTAACTGCAACAAGAAAGTTGAGACCTTATTTTCAATCTTATAAGATCGAGGTTTACACAGATTGCTCATTGAAGCAGATTCTATTTAAACCTGAAGTGTTTGGGAGGTTAACAAAATGGGTAGTGGAACTGAGTGAGTTCGACATAATGTATTTGCCAAGAGTTGTAATAAAGAGGCATGTGGTGGCCGACCTAGTCACCGAGTTCGTCGAACCAAACATTGAGGTTGTTAGGATGCTGAAAGAGAAAGAAGATTTTTTCTGGAAATTGCATATGGATAGATCGTAGAACATGTATGGCAGCGAGGTCGGTATAGTGATATCCACCCTAGATGGTGATCAGTTAGAATGTGCCTTGTGGTTTGACTTCAAAGCCACCAACAACATGGCTGAATACGATGCACTTTTGGTAGGACATATAGTTTGCACGACACTGGGAGCAAATGAGTTGGAGATATTCAATGATTCGTAGGTGGTAGTAAACCAATTCCTGGATGAATATCAGACCAAGGACAGGAACATAGCTGCTTATCTAGGGATTGCTAGGGTATTACCTGGAAGGTTCAAGGCTTATAGAATTACTCAGATCCCGAGGGAGAAGAATGTAAAGGTGTACGCTTTGTCAAAGTTGACATCAACTGCTATCAGTATCCAGTCAAAGCCCATCCCATTTGCTAATCTCAAGAGGCCGTGCATCGAGGATCATGAGGAAGTATTGGAGATGAAAATGGTTGAAGAAGAGTAGGCCACTTGGATGACCCTGATCAGGGAATATCTTGAGAACGGAAGGCTTCCAGAAGAAGTAACAGAGGTAAAATGCCTTATTGGTCGGAGGAGAATTGTACAAGAGAGGATTTTTGAAGGCATTACAGAGGTACGTTTGTCCAACCGAGGGACGAAAAATATTAAAGAGTATCCATGGGGGGTGTGGGAACTACTCTTGGGGTAAAAGCCTAGCGCACAAGACTCTCAGACAAGGTTTATACTTACCGACCCTATTCCAAGATGCTCAGATAGTTGTGGATCAATGTGATAGTTGCCAGAGGATAGCCAATGACATCAAAAGGTCCCCCGAGCAGTTGAAGAACCTATCATCACTTAAGTCGTTTGCCATGTGGGGGTTAGATCTGATTGGCCCGATGCCAACAGCAACCAAATGAGGAGCAAAGCACACCATTGTAGCTGTGGACTACTTCACAAAGTGGGTCAAGAAAGAAGCGCTGATGCACATAACCGAGGCTAACACGACCAGTTTCATGAAGAACAATATTATCTATCGATTATGAATCCCATACACAATAATCATAGACAACAGGACCCAGTTCGACAGTGAAAACTTCAGGAATAAGTGTTAGGACTTTGGCATAAAAGATTATTACGCCACATTGGTGCATCCTCAGACCAACGACCAGACATAAGCAATAAATAAGATCATTAGACATTCCTTAATGGCCAAGCTATATGCTAAGAAAGAAAACTGGGCAGATAAGTTACACGAAGTCTTATGAGCATATTGAACCACAGAAAGGACTTCAACAGGAGAGACCCCTTAATCACTGGCATTCGGGATGGAGGCAGTTATTCCAGTTGAAGTAGTTCACAATTCACCAAAGCCCCGTTTGCTGCATGGGATAGGATAGGATTATTTTTATGGGATAAGATTGGATAGGATATGATTGGATATGATTGAATTAATTATAATGTTATACCGTGTTTGATGCAATATAGTAATACTATGTTTGGTATCTTATGGGATTGGACAAAATAGATCTTAAAATAGTATGATACAAAGTAGATCTGAAAATTTCCAGATATTTTCAAGCAAAATAATATTCAATATATTCAACAGCACATCTCTTCTTTTATATAAACAAAAAAACCAAAAATATCTCAAATCAAACCAACATCCCTTCAAGACCACGACGAGGGCGTGTGGGAACTGGAGTTGAGAGAAGCATGAACCAACGAGGAGAGAAACGAGAGAGATGTCGATGAAAGATGAAATGAGATGGGATTATTTTGAATCCCATCATTTTACTCGGTATTATTTTATCCCAAGTTGATGGGATAATTTTTTTTTATGGGATAAATTTATCCCATCCCACTGCAGAGCCAAACATAAGAAAGGGACTAAAAATAACCCTTTTCCTATCCTATCCTATGTGCCAAACGTGGCCCAAGGGTACAACTCTTCCATCCCGAAGTAAATGTGGAAATGCTAGAACAGAACCTAGACGAATTGGAAGAAAATAAGGACATGTCGAGGGTAAAGAACACTGTCTATCAGCAAAGGGAAACCAGATATTATAACTCACACGTCTGAATCAAGAGATTCCAGTTCGGAGATCTAGTTCTGATGAGAGTATCACCCAAGATGAGAGATAAATCAGCTGGATCATTAGCGGATAAGTGGGAAAGGTCATACCAAGTGGTCGGGCAGGTCGGCCATGGATCATACAGCCTTGCCCGACCAGAATGAAGCGAGCTACCTAACCCATGTAATGCTCAGTACTTAAAGATGTTCTACCCTTAGGAGTTTTTTTCATTTTTAAATGTATCATTTTAGTATAGAGATGAATTTGCTGTGTTAGCTGATCATTTGATGTTTCATTTTAGCATTTAATAAAAGCCCTTTGAGGAAATAAGTTCAAAAGTCAAGAATAGTGTTCTAAGCTTGCTTTCATTTACAAAAGCAATCCCAGGAAAGTTAGGAATCACTTATTTTGGACAAGAACACCGGCAAGGCTGGATGAGGAGGTTGAAAGCATATGCCGTAAAGGTAGTGTATACTCTTCGAAGCTAACTGGGTGTAATGAAACATTGTTAGGACGCCTTCAGGCCATAAGAACCTGATGGAATGCGCTGAGAGTTTAACGGGAAATAAAATATCCATACCATAAACAGTTGCTAGTAAAATACAGGCGCTCGTAAAGATGGCATGGTATAAGCCACCCCATTGCAACGAATCTTGATTAACAAACTATTAGGAGACATCCCAATGATTTAGTTGACAAATAAAAGACAAGTGTATATAAATTAGATACCATGTAAATGGTCAATAAGAGAACACTACTTGACAAAAAAGTAAGGACAACGAGTTAATCGGGGGTTAAACCACCGATCGGGCCAACATAAATAGCCCACTCAACTCTGCCTAAAAAAGGGGTCGAGATAAACCCTGACGCACATAGTTACCCGACCAAAACAAGAACAACAGACTTAATATAGTTAGTCCTGACCACGCCGAAAGTACTCGATTCAAGACGATGTATTCAAACCAAGCTCGACTTAAAAAAAACAAGAAACAAACAACAAATGAATGGTTACAACCATGTTGTGTTAATACGACTTTGGTCATGTTAATTAGCTCGGTGTAATGCATTACATATAGTTCGGGTTGACTTATAACAGTGACAGTGATTAAAATTCGTGATCAAAAGGTTTCGGGTGCGATCAAAATAGTTAACTTGGTAAAACCTAGTATACATAGTTCAAGTTAATCAACGGTTATAACCATCCCCAAAATGCTCGGTTATTAGTCACTCATATTAACTAAAGACTCCAAGTGATCCCAATCTAACAACAAAGTGTTAACACGAATGAAAATTCATCCAAAAATAAGAAAAAAAGGTTTTATTGATGTCAAAAATATAACAAAGTTACAATTATGTTGACAAAAGGTAAGTGTAAGTTCCTCAGTTTTTGATTGGCTTATTTCCTTGACAACCACATTTTAGGAACAATATGTAAGGGTAGTTTACGTCTTCATTGCTCAAGTCCCTTTTCTCAAGCATCAAAGGTAAAATCACTTGCTTAATCTTTATCGAAGAGACTTAATGCACACACTCACTCTCATACATTTTATTTTTAATCATCTTGCTTGCATGCTTATTTGCCATTTTTTGTGTGTTATGTGTATTGTTTTTATTTGAGTGTTGATTGTGTGTTTGTGCCTTAAAATAAGGATTTTTCCTCTTTACCGCGGTCTAGACCGCTCTCTGTGCAGTGCCCACGCCGCTGCCTGTACAACGGTGTTTGGCAGAGGTTACGTGCTGTGTCTACCGCGGTCTGTGCTTGTTGCCTACGCCGTGGTCTCCCAAGCAGAGTTTCACAAAGGATGCATGTTGTCCATACCGCGGTCTGTGCACGCTGCATGCACAGCGGCCTACAGAGCAATGTTGTCCAGACGATACACCGCTCTCTGTGCCGCGGTCTGGACACTTTCCTGGACCGCGGTACAGCCAGCGGTCCTGACGCGTTTTGGTTTCCTTTCGCTCAAAACGATGCAGTTTCACTTTAGACTTCATATATATACATCATCTTCTTCCAAACTCGTTTTTGAGAGCTTCTAAACTTAATTTTAAGAGTGAGAAAAGGTTCTTTAGAGAGAGAAGCTCCAAGAAGGCATTTTTACTCAACCATCCTTAAAATCCAAAGCATCAAGCATCTTTCAAGCATGGATTTCTTGTGTGTTCATGACTAGGTATTCTCTACATGTTCTGAACTTTATGTTTTCATTTCTAAGACATGTATACCTAGAGTTTTAGTCTTTATTGCATATTAATTGCTTGCTTGGTTGTTTAATTGCTTTTATGACATGCTTGTGTGTTGATTGTTGGTTGAAATGCATTAATTTGTGATAGCTAGCATTTAGGACGATTTTACCCTCCTAACTAATTCTTCTTGCCTTTGCCTTTAGAACATTGATATCTAGGATTTGTTTTTAATTGTCATCATCAATCCTAGATAAGCATGAATGTCTTGACCTAGCATTTTTGCATATTGAATATTCTTGCATATTCACTTAGGTTGTCATTATCTTTTCATTGTTGTGTTTGCTTGTGGTTAAGTGGTTAGTGCACAAGGCTAGTGATCCAAAATCACTATTAAGGCCTACTGGGTAGAGTGAAAGGGTTAGTAACTGGAGGGTTAGATGGTAGGTCAACCTAGGTTGTAAACTTTTACTCAATAGTGGATTTTGAGGATCAAGGGTGGCGCTCTAAATAGCCCGTGGTTTTTTCCATTTGGAGGGTTTCAATGTATATCTTTTGTGTTGTATGTGTTTTACTTTTGTTGGCATTTATTTGAGCATTTATGTAGAATGGGGTAGAATTGTTAATTTTGATTAATTCACAAAATTGGTAATCTATCGAATTAAAACCTATTCCCCCCCCCTCTAGGTAATAGACACACACTTTCTAGGGAATTTCAGTAAGAAAAGAAAGCTAAGCATCTAGAATACTATAAGGACCCCCATGTACAGATCCACCAGAAGGGAGGACATGAACCACCCTATAGTCTTTGCTTAGATCTTTATAATCTGACCATGAGTTGTGATCTTCTTGGTTGTAAAGTCCTCATTTATTGATTGCCTTGTTTCTTGAACAAACCACATATTGGGGTTTTATGTAAGGGTAACTAAGACTCTCAAGACCTCAAGAGAAAAAGCACAAAAGGCATTAGTATTGGATGCATGTGTGTTTGAATGTGAGATGTGCGCTATTGATGTTACGCCACTCGACCAGCTCTAACACCAGCGTAACATATCAGTGGGCTGTCGCTTGTCGTGCGCCACTCGACTAGCGCAGCCTCACCAGCGCAACATATCAAAGGGTCGTCGCTTGTCATGAGCCACTGAGTTGTGCCACTTCACCAGCGCAAAAGGTATATTTCTTGTGCTTACTTGCTTTGTAGAGATATAATTGCACACACTCTTAACTCATGCATATTTCTTATTCTTATATGTTGTGTGTTTATATGAGTGTGCATTCATGTTTTGATAACTCTTCTTGCATGTTTACATTGATTACATCTTTGCATTTGTATTGACATGCATTATGTATTGCTCACTCATACATTTACTTGCATTTGATTTGTTATGCATGTGTGCTTCATTGTTGTCTATGTGCATTCATAGTGTGGTTTTATATGTTGTTCGCACTTGCACGATAGTGTGCTTGTCTTAGCACATTATGTGACCATTTGAGAAGGTCGTATTCTTCTCATGGTTTGGTTATGTGGAGTAAGGTGTCTAGTTTCAAAATATGGATTTCAAAGATTTGAATGTTTTTCAAAACTGACCTTTGCATGGTCTTGTGACTATAACGTTTTATAAAATGCTTCAAAATATGTTTTAAAAAATTCTGTACAAACTAGACACCCATACCTTTTGAACGGTATATTATTCATAATCTTTCATGACTGTTTGGATTGGTTTTAAAATCTCCAAAGTGACCACAAAAACAGGGCATCTCTGTTGTTATCTGTTTCTGACCTTTGGTCACTTAAATGACCATAACATTTTTAACAGACATCCAAATCATGTTTTTTAAATTGGAGTAGAAATTAGACTTCCATACGATTCCAACGGTATAATATATGAAAGGTTTAAAAGTCGTTTGGTCATGTTTTGGGTCGCTCGAATCTCAGGCTGTTGCGCTGTTGCTGCTGCGCCAGTCCAAAAGTGCCCTCACCAGCGCCTCTTGGACAGTAGGTATGCACTGGTGTAGCACTTGTCGACCAGCACATCTCACCAACGCACAAAGTAAATTTTGGGCATTTTTCAAAACGATGTAGTTTTGTTTCTAGGGCTCATATTTATATGCCATCTTCTTCCTCACTCGTTTTTAAGAGCTTCCAAACCATTTTTTAGAGTGAGAATGTATTTCCTTTGAGAGAGAAGCTCCAAGAGTTATTCTTTAACTCTCCAAACTCAAAACCCAACAACCTTCATGCATTATTGAGCACTTTTAGGCATGGGTCTTCATCTTTGATTGACTTGGTAAGTTGAAAAAAAATCTCATCTTTGTCATTTGTTCATGTTTTCCAAGATGATTTTTTATTTCATTTATTAGTTGATAAAATGGTAGGACTTCATTCATTGCATCTATTTATGAGTTCCATTGCATAATTGAGTTTGTTTGTTGATAGCTTGAATTTAGGACATTTTTGCCCTTCTTGCTTAGTCTCTATGCATTGCATTTAGACATTGTTGATTAGGACTCGTTAATTGCATTTAGTGATTGCATTATAGTCCTTGCCATGCTTAATGACAACATATGTTGATTTGGCTTTTATGATAGCTTCATAGGATTGTTTGTTCTATGTTTAGCTAAGCTTTATAACATGTCATTTAGCTCTTGATATCTAGGGTTGCATTTATTGTCATCTCATAATCCTAGATAAGCATATAAGGTACCCTAGCCTTGTTTGTTGTTTGAATATCATCATATACTTATATAGGGTGTTTATCTCTTCATTGAAGAGAAGTAAGTCTTGCCTTGCATCCGGGAGTAGGTTGCTTCAAGCGTAAGCAAATTGGACTAGGTCCACTTAATACCGGGATTAGGTAGTGGTAGTGGGTTATATACCGGGAGTAGGTTGTAACGTCTCTACCATCAGTGGATTTGTTATTCGAGTGTGGCACACTTAACAGTTCATGGTTTTTCCCATTTGGAGGGTTGTCTTTATTATTTTCGGACTTATTGCACTTGTGATATTATTATGACTAGTTAGGGGTATTTTCGTCTAATTTACCATTAACAAAAATTGGGCAACATTTGATTAAAATCTATTCACGCCCCTCTAGATTAATATCAGACACACCATAATATTTGTTTCAATTGGTATCAGACCTGGTTCCTAGGCATACATAGGTGATCCTTGCTCATTTTGGTGTGTGTTGCATTTTGTGTGTTTGTGTTGATCATTCATACACTTGCATTCATATCATTCATTCATAAACACAATAAGTGGAAACGGTGGCAACGAGGGAGCTTCTAGAACTAGACCTTCACTTCTCACCGGGTTGAATTATGCCTCTTGGAAAGGCAAAATGGAGTCGTATATTTGCCAAATTCATGATAGGGCATGGATGGCGGTTGAAGATGGCTACACTCCACCCATGATGACTCTTACGGATGGAGGAGATGATGTACTCAAGCCAAAGGCACAGTGGAACGCACAAGAGTTTGAGGCATCAAAGTGGAATAAGAAGGCAATGCATGCCATCCTATGTGCAATGGATGAGAATCAATACAAGTTGGTTCAAAACACTAGGATAGCTAATGAGGCATGGGATATCTTAGAAGTTGCACTTGAGGGAACCGATGTGGTTAAGGAATCGAAGCTTCAAGTTCTCCAAACGCAATTTTAATTGCTCAAGATGGATGAGAACGAGTGCTTCAATGACTTTGAAGTGAGGTTGATGGACATTGTGAACCAACCTCATCAACTTGGTGATCCTTATTCGGATAGGAAGATCAAGCAGAAGATTATGAGATCTCTACCTGATAGATTTTAGTCTAAAGTAACTGCTTTAGAAGAGAACAATGCTTACAAGGATATGACGCCAAGTGAAGTGATTGAGGGGCTTCTAGCTTATGAATCTAGGAAATGTCCTAACCCCACACCATCGAAAAAGCAAAAGGATATTGCTTTGAAAGCCTCCAAAGTTGAGAATGAGGAAAGTGATGACTCAGATGAGGAAATAGTTTTGCTGATGAGGAAGTTCAAGAAATTCTACAAGTCCGAGAAGAAGGGTTTTGGATCCAAGGGTCAAGCCTTGAAGAAAAAGACTCCCTTCAAGAAGTTTGAGCCTAGGCAAGAAAAGACCAAAAGGAAAGGGGTCCAATACTATGAATGTGGTGGGATAGGCCACTTTACCCCCGAATGTGCTAATTCGAAGAAGAAGAAGAAGAAAGGAAAGGTGGTGGCCACCTCATTAATTGATAATGGAAGTGATAACTCCAATGAAGGAGATGATTCTTCTAGTGATGAAGAGATTATTCTTAACTACACGGCTTTTGGAACCTCCTTTGTGGAAGGTGTAGAAAAAGGAAACAAGGCCTTAGTTTGCAACCTTGAAGAAGGATATGATGAAAAAGTAGCTAAGAGAGTGATTAGTGAAGCTACTTATGTTGATGATGCCAATATGGCATGGGACATTAGTGATGACTCAAGTAATGAAAGTGTCTCATCTCACTCTACAAATGAAAATGTAAAAAGCCTGAACCTTGAAAGATCCATTGAGCATTTTTCAAGTCTAAGGTTGAAGATGGAGAAAGAGGTTCAAAGGTTAAAGGAAGAGAACCTCAAGCTATCAACTGAGATGACTCATTTAAGTGAGAAAGTGAAGAATAGAAGAGAGGTGGAAGAGAGCTTGAAAGAGGAGCTTAGTGAGACTAGAGAGTTGATTGTTAAAATTACTTTAAGTACGGAGAAACTTGACCATATGTTAAGGGTTGGCAAGAAGCCAAGTGACAAGAGAGGTCTAGGCTTTGAAGATGACAAGGAGACCTCAACTTCTAGAAAAACGGTATTTGTTAAAAGCATGGACTTCAAAGAGCCTCCGCCTCCTCATCAATCGCCTAGGAAGAAACTTTACCTAGGAGAGTGTTCAAGAAGTGCTCAAGTAGAGGTGATATCAAAAAGTCTACCTCAAGCTAACTTCCCTCAACCAAAAATCAATCAAGGGAAGAGACCTATCATGCAAGCTCAACCGAGGAAGCAATCTAGTCTTGTTCAACAACAAAGAATGAGAGATTCTTATCAACTACCAAGACAACCACAAAGACATGGGAAGGCTCCAATGCATCCTCATAATTATGGTATGATTCCTAACTTTATTGCTACATGTCATTTGTGTGGTATTGATGGTCACATTATACCAAATTGCTTTCGTTTTATAAAATTGTGTAGAATTAAGATCTGAAGGTCTAAAGAAATAATATCATTTTGTTCCTTTTGGATACCCAACAAATATGCATGTTTCTGAATGAGACTCCATCTTTTCTATCTTTCCTTTTAACACATGCGATGGACATCCAAATATCCTTAAGTGTTGTAAATTAGGCTTTCACCCGGTCCATAACTCATGCGGTGTTTTAGGAACCGACTTAGATGGTACATCTTTTAAAATGTACATAGCAGTTTATAAAGCATATCCCCAAAACGAATTAGGAAGAGTTGAATAACTCAACATAGACCTAACCATGTCCAAAAAAGTTATATTTCTCCTTTCTGCCACCCCATTTTGTTGAGGTGTAACCGGTGTATAAAACTGAGAAATTATCCCATTATCAATAAGATATTGCTTAAACTTACCTGATAGATATTCTCCACCACGATCAGACCTCAAGATGTTTATGTGTTTCTCAATCTTATTTTCTATTTCAGCTTTAAATGCTTTGAACATGTCAAAAGCATCCGACTTATGTCTCATGAGATACACATAGCCAAATCTTGAGTGATCATCCGTGAAAGTGATGAAGTACTCATATCCACCTCTAGCTTGAATGCTCATAGGTGCACACACATCAGTGTGTATCAATCCTAAACATTTGATGGCTCTTGTGCCTTTGGTCGTAAACGACCTTTTGGTCATTTTACCTTCCAAACAAGATTCACAAGTTGGTAGATCATCAAATTTTAAGTCACTTAGATGTCCGTCACTTACCAATCTTTTAACCATATTAAGGTTAATATGACCTAGGCACAAATGCCATATGTAGGTTTCATCTTTTGATAATTTTACTTTTTTATGATTAGGTTCCGTTGATGATGTGTCTAACAAGTGAGATATATTTCTATATAAACAAAATAAATCGTTTTCCAATGTACCTTTGCAAATAATTTTGTCATTATTACTAATAATAAAAACTTTATTAAAAGTTTCGAATAACCAAATTTATTTAAACAAGAAACTAAAATTAAATTCCTTTTAAATTAAAGTACATAATAAACGTCTATTAAATCTAAATGCCTATAAGAATCTAAACTAATTCTAATATCTCCCACTAAACTAGCAGACACCAACACTCCATTGCCTAAACGCAAGTTAAATTTGTTCTCATTAAGCCTTCTCCTTTCCTTGAACCCTGTAAGGAAAAACAAACATGATTAGTGGCTCCGGAGTCTATGATCCAAGAATCTATAGAATCCGCCAACAAACATGTTTCAAGATAATTAATATTACCTTCTTCCTTCTTTTCCTGAGACTTTGGGCAATTTCTTTTTCAATGTCCCTTTTCACCACAAAGGAAACACTTCCCTTTGATCTTGGTTACTTTCTTTGTCTCCCTCTTAGTAGGTCTTAGTTACTTTTTCTTCTGTTGTTTCTTGACCTTCTTACGGGTCTTAATAGTAGCAACTTTACCTACGGTATGAATCTCTTGACCCTTGCCTTTCATAAGGATTTTCCCACGCTTTGAACATCTTGCATCAGGCCTTGCAAGGTGTATTCCTTATTATTCAAGGTGTAGTCCAACTTGAATTGATCAAAGGAATCTGATAGTGAGTTGACAATCATGTCAATTTTGGTCTCACCATCTATCTCAACACCATTCAGTTCAGCAATGTTGAGATGTGCTATGACTTTCATCATGTGTTCTTTCACACCCTGTCCAGGTTTCATCCTAAGAATCATAAAAGCAGTCAATGCCTCTCTCTTAGTCGTCCTAGACCTCATAGCAAACATCTCCTCTAGAGACATCATTATATCGACAGCAGTCTCCATTCCTTCTTGTTGTTGTTGCAATACGTCGAAGATAGTGGCCATAATATAACATTTAGCTATCTCATCTGAAGACTCCCACTACTAATACTCATCTCTTTCCTCCTGAGTAGATTCGTTAGTAGGAGTAGGTGGTTTAGGAGTGCACATAACGAGCCTATGCTTTTCGGATTGCAATAAAAGCCCAATTTTCCTTTTCCATGTGACATAATTTTCACTAGTTAAAGTACTGTCTTTTAGGATGTTGATTAGGGATGGGGTCATGATTTCTGAACAATAACAAAAATTATATAAGTAAATAATCATGATAAAGCACTTTTGAATATTTATATTGAATTATATATAAGATAATTAAATCGTAAAATTCAACGGTGATCTAACACCCATAAATGCCATGCCTCCTTTGGAGTTCGCACCATTTACTAGTTGGACTAGGTCTCACCTAATTGTTAACATAACAACCAACGTTTTCAATTTTAGCTGTGCAATTTTATTAACAAGAACTCTTGGGGGGATATTAATAAAATCACATTGAGTGTGTTACCAAGTTATCGACCCTCAATATATTCCCTCACGAATATCCCTCCTTTGGGAGTAGATATCGTTTGGGTTAACTGTCTAGTCTATCCTTGTAAGAAAGTATCTTGCTAAATTCCATTCATGAATACCTCTTGGGATGTTATTACATGAAACATAAAGCTCAACTAAACTTGTAAGCCGTAGGTGTTCCAAAACACCTTCTCCCACTCGATTATTTAAGGCATGTGATCGAATTCCATAGAATTATTTACCAAGTTATCTAGATGCCAATTAGATACCTAAACCATTCAATGCATGTTCATACCAAAAGAGATATATGAGTGGCACTTCTATTCTATATGACATGTTATCAAACAGTGACAAACATTGCAATATTTACAAAAATATAAATAGCTACAATTTTGTTATATCCTAGAAAAGCAAGTAAATTACATATGTCTTGGAATACAAAAAAAAAACTCATTTCTTGGCGAACAAGTCTTCAAGCGACCTTCGTCATTTGGACTCGCTCGACTGCCTCCCATGGGCATGCGCACCCTTGGCTTCCTCCCATGGGCGTGCGTACCCCACAACCCAATAAAGGGCTTCCACGTGCAGCCTATGGCTTCCATAGGGCTGCCGTGCACAGCCCATACCACAACAATCGTGGCCTCGTGCTCTTTGCATGCACGTTTGTTGCTATGGCTCGCACGGTCCCAAACTTATTCCAGTTGCTTCCAATTCTTCAAACATTTGAGTCTTCGATACTTGAATGTTTTTTAAAATAAAAAAATACTGCAGTTTTTTTTTTAAATTACAATATAGTGCAGTATTTTTATTACAATAGCAAAATAAATAAAAATTTAGCAATTACCGAGAAGGAAATTATGGCGATGATAGGCCACCCTTCTTGTTACAATCCCAAAACAAAATACATCAACATTGTAGGACCAAAATTGAGCAATAACAATCCACATATAAAACATATATATATCCACACATTCCAATGTAAATATATAGACGAATACCTTGAGTGTCATATCTTTCTAAAACATGCATATATACAATAAAATGAAAAGATTCACGTACACATACATCAATTAATCAAGGGTACAACCAGACTCTGATACCAATTGTAGGGAAAATCGTACAACAGAAGCGTGAAAAATTAAAATTGGTATAAATAAAAAATTTCCCTTTTTCAATAACAAGAATCTTAACATAGATTAATTGATATATATATAAAGTATCGTACATTTTTCTCGTGACGATTGAACTAGTGATGAATTAAATCCACAAGATCTTCCAATCCAATCACGAACGTGAATCACCTAGGAGTGTGGGCTCCCTTTCTTTAAATTGTTTACCTGAGGATGGAAACAAACAAAATCTCTTTCTTTGTTAGTCACAATAATCCTCCAAGAAGAAAACAAAGAACGTTAGGCCACTTGTGAATTATCAATCAACTTGATTGAAACTCGTGTGAACCAAGATTCGATGTTGTACATAAAACCTTTTAATGTGAAGGCTATTAGTGCACTATCGAATACAAAACGTTTTTTCTTTCTTTTCTTCTTTACCGGATTTCTCACACACCAATCTTTTGAGTTGGACGAATTTATCTAGAGCAAGAACCAAATTCTCTACACTCAAAATTCCCCTTTGGCCAAAATTTTCTCTAAGAAAAATACCTTGGCCGAATTCTACTCTTTTGAAAACAACCTTAGCTTGGCCAAAATTTTCAAGAAGAAATTTCATTAGGTTGGCCAAAATATACAACCTATATTTATAGGTTCACAAATCCTCCCTTAAAAAGGATTTATTTGTACTTTGTTTAGGAGACGTAATCCTCTCCTAAGAAGGATATACTTGGTGGGCAAGAATCCTATCATTAGGTGGATTTACTTGGTGACCAATAATCCTTTTCCAAAAAGAATTCTTTCCTACACCAAGACTCAGGTAAAAAGTAATTCAAAATTAATGACAAATTACCATTCCCCCCCTCAAAGTTTTTCATATTAGATAAAATAGTCCCTCTAGTTTCAATAATAGTCGGTCAACCCCCTAAAACCCAAACTGTTGGTTATTTTGCCCCTTCTATCAAGTTTTCCATCCAAATTCTGTTTGACTGTTAATTAAATTAAAAAAAACACCTCGATTAGGAATTGAACTTTGGACATTGAAGTTAATAGCCACAAGCCCTAAAATTATTTAAATATGTTTATATAATTTAAAATAAACTCATATTTAATAATAATATATAAAACAGATTTATGAAAAAGAAAAAGAAAATAAGAAAACAAAAGGAAACCCAGAAATTCTAGAAATTCAAAGACTGTCAAATTTTTCCTAATTTTTTTGAATTTTTTTTTCAAAAAATATATTATTTCAATTTGATTAAAAAAAAACCAGAAAAATAAAGCCCATAAAATGAAAGGGAAAAAATTCAAAAATAAGGAAAGAAGGAAAGAAAGAATAATAATAATAATTTTTTTTTTAATTTGTTTTCCTTTTGTTTTATTATTTTCTTTTTCTTTTCTATTTTCACAAATCTATTTTTATATATTATTATTAAATATGTGTTTATTTTATATTATATATAAGTTTATTTAATTTTTTTTAAACAAATTATCTAAGATTATGTATACATTTATATCAACAAACCTTCAACAATGAGTTGTTGTAGCTTAGTTGGTTAGAGCTTGTGGCTATTAACCTTAAGGTCCAAGGATCAGTCTTTGATGGAGATGTTTTTTTTATTAATTAACAGTTAAACAAATTTTGGTTGGAAAACTTGATAGAAGGGGTAAAATGACCAATAATTTGGGTTTTAGGGGGTTGACCGACTATTATTGAATCTAGAGAGACTAGTTTATTTAATATGACAAACCTTAGGGGGGAAATGATAATTTTCCTTTTCTAATTCTAAGTTTGAGGGCGAAATTGTCGTTTTATTGTGTTTTGAGGTTAAAATCAACTTTTTTAACAGAAATCTTGACGGAAAGGGCAAAACTTTGAATATTTTGATTTTCAAGGGAAAGACCAACCATTTTTAGAACTAGAGGGGGTAAAGTTACTAATAGGTTAAACTACAGGGTGAAAAATGATAATATCCCTTAACAATAACACTGTCTATTATTTGGTGTAACACGGGGATATGACTAAAATAGTCCAATCTTATGTTTGGAATGATCTGGGATTTGATTAAAAATAGTTTACTACTTATTGATTTTATTTTATTAGTTTAACTAAAAAAAATCTAGAATTAAGAAAAAGCCATTCATTAAGTCATTGAGGTCAAAAAAAAAATCTTTGAATTAAATTCCAAAATAATAACAATAATAATAATCCACACACATCTTTTCTTCAAACCAGAATTCCATATCCAAACATAAAAAAAGAAAAAAAAATCCAGATCCAAACACATCACCTTCGTCAATTCAAAATTTCAGATACAATTGTGCAAACATATTTCCTTCATCAATTTAACAAACCTAAATCATCAATATTTAGTCCAGATCATTAATCTTCACAAACAATTATTATCAATCAACACACTCAAATCCTCCATTCCAACAACCACCACACATCTGAACTTCACAAAATGAAAATTGAATTTCAGAATACAAACCCAGAAATAGAAATAATTCCAACAAAAAACCTTAAATAATTGCACAAAAAAATCAACAAATTAAAATTGATTCGCGATTTCACCATCTTCTGGCATCAATCATCTCAACTCCTTTTCCTTTGCTCTCTATCTTCAACAATGAGCTAAAATCTCGGGGCTTCATTGATATTGGAATTTGATTTGAATATGCCATTGTTCCACAGAATAAAAAAAATGAAAGAGAAGTGATGATCAATCGAAAGAGAGAGAAACGTAGGTGGGTGGGCCGGTGAGAAATAGAAAAAGAAAAAAAAAGATGGATTAAATAGTGTGGGCCTAGGTAGAAATAGTCCTAGGACTAATAAAGATGAGGGGGTAGTCATTTTATTATATATTTATATCTCATGTTCATGGGACTAATTTTGAAGTTGGGATTAGTAATCCCATTTTCAAAACAACACCAAACATCGGATTGGGATAAAAATTATCTAATCCGAGTCCAATCCAGTGTACCAAACATAGCCTAAAAGTTAGAAGAAAAAAAATTTAAATAACAAATGCTTTAAAATAATTTTACCTATTTAAATTTACAAATTAATATAATTTTGTCCAATTCAATCCTAACAAAATCCAAACAATAGATATAATTATTAAGGATGACAACAGGTCGGGTTCAGATGGATTTTACAAAATCCAAACCTGCACTCATGAAAACTTTCTTCACCCACGTCTGCTCACAAACCTGTGAAAATAAACGGGTTCGGGTTCGGATTTGGGTTTCACCCATGGGTTTTATACAGGTTCTCACAACTACCAACCCGTAAAATATATTAATTTATAAATATTTAATATTTAATAATATTTTTTATATTTACAATACATAACTTCCCTTTATTTGTAATATATCATGAGAATTACAAATACAATAATACAAAGAACCAACAAGTAAAACTCCAAAGGTAAAACAAATAAGCAAGTACGATGTTTCATAAGAGTAAAAATGACAAGTGTAACCTATTTTAAACTATATATATAAATGAGAGTTGAGAATTGTGATTCTCGCACTTAGATAAGCGAAATTTTGATATTTTATTCACTATGTGGTTAAGAAGGTTCAATTGGGGTTTAAATTTATAATATTTTAAATAATAAATATTATATAATTTTTATTTATACGGGTTTACGGGTTCACCTGGGGGTTTGTTTTTCCAACTAGCACCTGCATTCAATCCCGCTGGGTGGTTTCATTTATACGGGTTCATGGGTTCGCATGTCATAAATTCACCATCCGAACCCGACCCTGTCAGTCAAATTGTCATCCCTGACGATTATATTTAGTCCATTTCTCTGTCACACCAAATAGATGATGGTACTAATTTAATCCAATCTTAACTAATCCAATCATATCCAATTCAATCTTATAAAACAGTTCAATACAATCCCGCATACCAAACTGGGTCTAAGAGCATTAAAATAATATTATATCTAACAATACTATCCTTTCTAGTTTCTAGAATACAACGGGATCTCAAATTGTAAGAAATTTCCTGGATCTTATCTCGGATGTTAGATTGGATCAATTGAACAACCAAAATGAATATCAATTAAAAAAGAGTAATGATAAACATCTTACCTACAATCTCACCATTTTTATCCGAACACATTTAGCAGCTGACGTGTCACTTGATGAGTGGATATATATTAATTGTAATTTATCTCACATACCTATGTATCTACTCAACATACCTATGTATCTACTCAACAATTAATGTATTTTCGCTCATCAAATGACAACTCAGTTGCCGATGTATTGTGATAAAAATGGTGTGATTGTAGATGTGTTGTATAGTATTATTCATTAAAAAAAAACAAAATAAACGTGTGCCCTACAAGTCAATAAATATCCCTCTCTTTTATTTATTTTTAGAGTGACGATATTTGTACCCAAAAAAAACTGTATGTAAACTCTAAATTAGTATGTTTTTAAAAATCCAACAATACTTTTAAGTAAAATTACTAAGAGGACTAATTGTTTGTTAATACACTTACCAATAATTATTAATTAGTTTCATATTTTAATATTTTGTCATTATTTTTTCCTATTAATGGTTTGATATAACATATATTATAAAAACTCTTTCCATTTTAATAAACCTTAGATTCAATTTTAAATATATTTTCAATCACTTTTAAGGAAATACAAATTGATTGTTAAGTTTGAAAAATGAGTCCAAATCATGAGATAAATTTGATTATGAAAAAGTAAGTTTTAAATTATTTATTATTATATTTTATTAAAAAAACAAAATCGTTATATATGTAAACAAACTTTTAAATTAACTATATTATCTATATTTTTTATTTTTTTCAAACATATTTTAGTATATATATATATATATATATTAAACTCCCTTAAATTTCTTTAAACACCTGTTTTTTTTTATGAAATATCATTTAACATCTATCTACTTCCACATCAATTGGGACATAACACAAATATTGTATCTGTACGACTCTCTCAAAGTGGTTCTCCAATGAAATAAATAAATAATGAAAATACAGTTTGATTTTGAAAAAACTGAGAAGAGAAAAAAATAGGGAGGAGAAAGAATAACAAGAGAATTAAAAAAAACACAATTGAAATAATAATAAAGTTGATTAAATAACATGATAATAGTTATAGGTTGTATATACTTATAACAATAAAATACAATATATATAACATAAAAGAGGGAATTCCATTAAATGACCATAAAATTAAGCTTAAATTCAAAACTATTCAGTTTTAATAAGTTGATTGTTTTTATCCACTTTTATAGGTTACTTTACGAAAGTACCCTTACTTCAGAATTTAATAAAATAAAACATTTTCAATTTAATAAGAAAACATTTTTTATCACAAATGAGAAAACACGTTTCATTTTCATTTATTCAAATCATCTCTCTCAGACATAGTTAATAAGATGTTTCTCAGCTAATGGTCTCTCTCTAAGAACATTATATCTCTGTCCTAAACTATTGTTTATCTCCCAACATTCCTTAACATGCTCACTACGATACAAAGAACGATTGCAGATCCACATTACCCAAAAATCAATCGTGTCACATCTTCACTGTAACCGTTTTATAATTGAAGGTATGAAGCTTTTGTTTTTGTTTTGAATCTCTTAAATGAGCTATGTCATGAAGGTGAAATCGATTATGAATGTGTTACGGACCCAATTTTTGTTAACCTGGAATCGTTGGACGACGAAAATTGTTATCGTGTAAAGATGTTTATATTTAATCGTGTAATGTTATTAACATTTCTTCGTGTAATGAAATGTATATTAAGTTGTGTAATAATATATTGTTTTGGCATGTTGTTTGTGTATGAAGATGTCACCCTAATGCTCAACAATCCGAGGCCTAACACCTCTTGTCAAGACTTCAACGCTCACCTTACCGGATCCTCACGGCCCAAGGCAAGACTTCTTGCCTAACTATCCGAGTCCGCCCGACTCCAGTCAAGACTTCCTCGCTCACCTATCAGGATCCTTACGACCCTAGGCAAGACTTTTTGCTCGACTATCCGAGTCCTCCCGACTCTAGACAAGACTTCCTTGCTTGACAATCCAAGGTCTCACACCTCTTGCCAAGACTTCTTGCTCAACAACAAAGGTCTCACACCTATTGTCAAGACTTCCTTCTCACAAGGCATCTAGGTGATCAAGAATGTAAAACGCAAACAAGCACGCAACATAGAAAGCTATGATCAACACATCCTATGGAAAATACTAGACATGAGCATGAATGCAAAAATCAAATGTAGTCTAGTTAATCATGCATGTATAATCAATCTAGATCATGTAAGATATGTTCAACAATAATCACAACCTAGATACATGCATAGATCTAAACTTGAATCACAAGATATGTTCAATAAATCACAAGATCAAGTTTAAATGACACAAACCAAAAACATGCTAAAATCATATGACAAAGTCATTTAGATTTAGCTAAAGTTCTAGAGCATATTCCTAATCATAGATTCAACAAAACACATGAATAGCTCAAAAGAACATAAACACATGTATTGATGTGAGAATTCGGCCAAGAGAGCCTAATACATGTGAAGAACTATTTTTCACAAAATCAATCGATCAAAGATCATCAAATAGTCCTAGAATCAAAGCTAGCACAATACAATCCCAAACATGTGAAAACATAGGCAAAATAAAAAACTAACTCAACATGTATGATTTCAATTGAAACTCAACCTACCTTTGAATGTCTTCAAAACTCAAATCAAAACACTCACAATATACAAATATATGTTGAAGAAGAAAACCCAAGGCAATTGACCTAGTTTTAAAAGAAAACTTTGAGAGAAAATCAATACCTTAGTTGATTTAGGTGCAGTCCCGTTTTTATGTGTTTAGACTCCAAACATAGGAACAAAACTCACTTAAACCTTCAGAGAAAAGATGGAGGATGAATATACAAACACTCTCAACTTTGAATCACTCAAATCGGAGTTCAAATGAAGAAGTTATGGTGTTTGGAAGGTGAGAAAATGTAGAGAGAAACATTTTGCACACTAGTTTGAATTTCTTCTTAGAATGAAATGTGAGAGGGAAAGAGATTATAAAGGAGAGGGAAAGAAAGGATCCAAATTTTATTGCTTCCCCGAGATGGCATGTAGGCATCTCGGGGCAGCAAGGTGTTGCAGCCGAGATGGCCACGCGCCATCTCGAGCATGCACCACTCCATTGCCTTCGGCCATGATGCAATCCCTTCACGCTTCCCTCATGTTCTTCGACCGTTCTCCGGCCTCCAAACTGGGAATTCGAATCCGTTTACGGATTACGAACCATAATTCTCACACGGACATGGAAATATAAGATACTCAACCCAAAACATAGTAATTTGACTTGATATATGAATACGAAGACAATGTATGCAATATGAGTTGAAAGTGTAGTATCTTTTGACTTAGAACTTGAAATCAATAGTATGAGTAACCAAAATGACCGGAACTCAATCAAGAATGATTTAAGACTAAATTCAAGTTCAATATCCATGTTATACAAACATATACACACACAAACACAATTCACACTAGAATGCAAACTACATAGAGATAGTTTCCAATCATGCATTTTCCAAAACATGTTATTTCCATACCAATGAATGAGCATTCATCTTCAAGTGTGTGAATGTGTTATACATGGTGCACAACGATGCAGGGACACATATGAATGAATTGTATATGTGTGCCTATAATGGTGCACAACGATGCAGGGACACAAATGTATCAATTGTGTGTGTGTGCCTATAATGGTGCACAACGATGCATGGACACAAATGTATGAATTGTGTGTGTGTGTGCCTATGCCTTGTAAGAGAAAGATAAGGTCTTAGTATACCTTTGTAGAACCAAATTGCATTCTTTCTCTTTGAAGACTTAGAACTTGCTTTGACTTGTTGTTCATCCTTCTTTGAAGCTTTAATCATCATGAATCTAAACATCTAAATCATTACAAGTAAACATCATTTTGATATGGAATTAATGCCAACACAAACTAAAACCTAACAATCTTCCCATTTGGAAAATTCCATATCAAAACACCTATACATTTACTACAAATATAAAATGAAGATAGGTCACAAAATCACTCCCTCACATTACAATGAGTAAGATTCCTATAACTAATCTTCACCAACTCTTGAACTTTACCTTGATCTTCTCTTGAAGCAACCTACAAATCATCTCAAAGCACAATGCATATACAAGAGAAAAAAAACAAATGGCTACATATAATATGGATAAGAATATACAATTAAGTCCACAAATACATGTATCTCCCCCTCTATACATGCCAAAATACAAGAATTCTTAACCAAATCTTAAGACTAATTATTATATGCCATTGGAAGTTCAAAAGTTCAAAAAACAACATAAAAAGGAAACTAAGTAACTAGCAACTCTTTAGCAACTCTTTCTCCTCTTTTTTGACATGAAATGATGCCAAAAGGTAAGAAACATACCATGAGACTCAAATACTAGCTACTAGATCCACCAAAGAAAGATGTGCGTGCAGTTGACCTAACATAACGCTTTAGAGGTGGTCTTGAACTTGAGGCAATACACTCCTCCAACTCTTTTATTCTATCATCTTGTTTATCAACTATAGCACTAAGCTCATCAACCTTCTTCTTTAAATGTAAAGCCCAATCCGGAAGAATGTTTATGCTAGTCTCTTGACAATCAACTTGTGAACTACCAAATAGTCCAAAAGTATCACATGTCTTACCCTTATCCTTATATGACATGTATGACACACGTTTATCACTATATTTTTCCAAGGGTTGTACCAACACATCATCTCCTCTACTCTTAACACCACGAGCTAAACACAAAGAAGTTATAAACCCCGGTTATGCAAGCTTCTTATCTCCTCTAGTTGAGAAAGCCGCATCATCAAAATAAAACATAAGTAAATCCCTAAGGTTTAAAGGTTGATTACTCACCAACGCATATACTATTTTTATCTTGTCTTTATTCAACTCGGTTGAATTCAAAGATCCAATAATGTTAGTGTAAATGAATAGATGCCAAAATGCACTAGCCTTAGTTAACTCATGTTGACTAATATATGCTCTACCTTTCCACTCAAAAGAAGCATTGTCACAAAGAGTTCTACCTATGATATTAAGATTCTCAATGACATCTACTTCTAGAAAGTTTGAATCTATATCATTAGATAGCCCAAGAAACTTGTTAATGTTTTCCGGGTTAACTCTAAACACAACACCCCTAATCTCCATCAAAGCATCCAATAAGATGGCACTCTCTCTATATTCAAGATAAAACTCTCTAACAATAGTATCATTCACTATTCCTAAAATGCTCACCCAAGATTCCCAATTCATATCCTTAATGCATTTAAGAACATAAGAATCTTTACATTTACCTAAGTCAATGCCTCTCTCTTGAAATATCTTCTTAGTCCCAAAGATCCCTAAATCCTTTGACTTTGAAGCTTTGGATCCCTTTGAGGTAGACTTGGCTTTCACAATGTGATTCGATTGATTTCCACTCCCGGTAACCTTAGTTCTTCCCATTTGTTCTTGTGATATAAGATGCTATATACATACAACAAAAGAGTGTGAAAGACAAAACAAGCATATTAGTCACAAATATATAAACACAAAGACATATGACTAAGGAATGAATCATCATGCAAGACACAGATAGTGAGTAATATCTTACAAGTATCATTAAGTCAAAATATGCCAACATGTAATAAAATGAAGCATGTGAACATATCATAAAAGAGAACAATGTCTAGCATACAATGCTCCCCCTTGATAAGTGCTATAACTAAAATCAATGATAGCATAAGGTTCACAAATATGTTCACACAATCACACATTCAAGCAATTTGAAGAAATATCAAAAAAATAAGCTTCATATGATAAGAGTGATACACAAAGATTTATCAAGTTCTCTCATAAACAAAGTGTGTGTGAGAGAGATATGCTTCAAATATATATCAAGAAGTAGTTTGATAATCAACATGCAAACAATTTCCAACAACTATTCATCTTAAGCTTTTTCCATAAAAAGTCAAACCGATTATCATCCGGATTTTTTTGCTTTGAAGAGAATAGATTTCAATATATGAGTGTGAGTGTGCATGTGGCTCGTCATCCCATTTCTGTTTTTCAACCCGAGCTCATTTGATTTTCAACTATACTCCTTTTTAAGCCTTCCTCCTTTTTTTTTAGGCTTTGAATCAAAGATTTTTTTTTTTATGATTTCATTTCTGTAGGGAAAAAAACGGTTCAAAACGCAACGGAAGCGTGATAAAAAAAATGAAATTAGGGTTTGCGTATAAATAAAAGTTTTTCCCTTTATGCAACGAGAACCTTAACCCTAGATTAATTGATGTACATAAAAGTATCGTACCTTTTATTTGTGACGATTGAACAAGTGTCGAATTGATTCCGCAAGATCTTCCAATCCAATCAAAAACGTGAATCACCTTGGAGTGTGGGCTCCCTTACTTTATATTGTATACCTGAGGATGGAGACAAAACAAAATCTTTTCTTTGTTAGTTACAAATATCCTATAAGAGAAAAATCAAGAACGTCCGACCACTTGTGAATTATCAATCAATTTGATTGAAACTCACGTGAACCTTGATTCGATGTTGTACACAAAACCCTTTTGATTTAAAGGATACTAGTATACTATCGAAAACAAAAACGTTATCTTTTTCTCTTTTCTCCTTGGCCGAATTCCACACCCTTTTTCTATGAGTTGATTGAATTTTGTCTAGAGCAAAAACTAATTTTTCTCCCTCAAAATTCTCTCTTGCTATGCCAAATTCTCTCTTGAAAATTACCTAGCATGACCGAAATTTTCATCATAGAACTCTTAGGGCTGGCCAAAAATGACACACACATATATATATATATATATATAGGATCATAAATCCTTTACTAAGAAGGATTTACTTGGTTGGCAAGAATCCTTTCCTTAGGTGGATTTATTTGGTAGTTAAGAATCCTTATCTTAAAGGAAATCTAACTTCTCCTATATCCATATGGCCTGGCCGAATTTCTCATTGATATAGATTAGGAGAGTTTATTCTTTTCCAAAGAAGGATTACTTGGTAGTTAAGAATCCTTACCTTAGGTAGATTTACTTGGTGGTTAATAATCGTTTTCAAAAAAGAATTCTATCCTAACACCAAGACTTCTAATCCAACTCAATAGTGTATTTGTAACCATATTAAAGACTTCCTAATTTGATTAGATAAATAATTCCTTTTATTTATCTACTTATCAAATATAGTCTTTAACATTAACTATACTACCAACAATAGTATAATTTTAGGAGACCATCTCATACAAGGAAAATGATTTTGACTTTTAATTAAATAATTAATTAAACAACAAATTAATTAATTTCCATTTAATTAAATAATACAATAAAATAATATATTTAAGGTATTTTTAATAGCTTTTGCCGCCCATACAAAATATAAGGACCGTATATTATTTTTCTTATTTTATTAAATCCATTGGACCTTAATAAAAAAGTCCACATGTTAACTAGACATATTCTTACAAAAAGAAACAAGTTCTCATGCCTTATTACAATTCTAGATGAACCCCTAAATTGGTTCGGTAGAATATATCAAGTGATCCATGCAAGTTCGTGTGGATTGGGGATCTTGGCGGGCTATCTAAATTTAAGCTCCAATAGACACAACCCAATCACAATCAATAAATGATTTATTTAGGTCCGATCTATTTAATTTTAGTTCATTCCACTAAATAACTAAAATTGAACTCTTAAATAAAGATAGAATAAGTTGATGTCACTCACTCATACCCTAAACAACCTTATTGGAGAAAGTGTATCCTCATGAAGAATACCAGCAATCGCCAAGAGCTCATAGACCGCCTATAGCTCTCCAAGTTACCATATTTACTCATATGACCACATTTTGAACTTGGATATTTTGACTTGTCCAGAAGTCATGTTTCAATAGACACTATTGAAAACTTAACGTTAAGATTTAATATCCAATACCTCAAAACATTCATATGACGGTATTCTACTCTCATTCAATAAATGGAGCCACGATGTCCATATCTATAAATGAAGTCCTCTATCGAATAACAAATGAATACCACCAAACTATCGAGGATAGACTATGCTATATAATCGCACTCATTGATAGCTCAAATGATAACACTTGCAACTATAAGTCCATCATTTATCTTAGGATTGAGATAGACTCTCCGATTATCTTCAAATGAAAACTTTTATCCATTGACGGTTCTAGATAAATTATTTCATTTTGATCCTATTCAATGCACCCAGAGCACTAGATTCTTTTGCCCAAAGACTCCACACTTTGATGATTTTAGACTCATCATAACACATTTGATCCCACTCAAATGCTAGCAAAAGAATCTACATTTTTGACAAGATAAAGGTGCCCAACATTCTATCTTAAGTTGTGAATATTATTCAAGACTAACTAAAGAATTGTGTCTACCTCATACGTATCTAGATGTATGAACAATTCTTCTTTTCTCATAGTCTTTTGACCTTATGATTATTTACTTTTGACAATTATAATAATTAAACTATAAATTCTATAAGATTTGTTAAACTAGAAATCACTTTATTCATATGAAAAGATTGTTAATTACAATATTACACTCTTGCTATCGAGCATAATTTTAACAATTACAACACTTCTTTGATTTTTCCATTTTTTTACATAAAAAAAATTCACCTCATGACGGCTTTCACTCATCACAATGGTGTAGCTCTTTCTAAAATTGGGTAGCTTTCACAACCAATGTGTGTAACCCTTTTCATGAAGGTGCTCGTTGAGTTCTATGTATTTGCCGAAGCAAAATGGATACTAACCATAGGTCATTTTAAATGTACTTAAGCATAAAAACTTCAAGGTGTATCCAATGTTTACATATTAGTAAACTCAACCTAATAGAAAAAAATATAAGAGAAGCAAGGTGCAATTTTTAGAAACCAAAATTTTATGGCTCATAACCACATGATCTAAGAGCAATAAGTAGAGACTTATTCAAGATCATTACTTCTCTAATGAGTAACTTTCAAAGAATATGAAGCTCATATTTTCAAAAGTAATGCCACTCAATATACCATACACAAACAATCATCAAAGTTAAGATCAATGTGAGCAATATCACTATTAGATCCTAAAATAACAAATGTCAATGAGAACCATATGTATGCTATACAAAATTCTCTATATGACATGATATGAGATGTATATCAAAAATTGAGTCAAAAGTTGAATATCTAAGAGAACATGCATTAAAGTATAGAAATACCTTTTTGCACATTATATTCACCAAATATCATACTTCCGCCCTTTTTATGAGCACTCTTACCTTGAATGTCCTCATGACACCAAGTTGACGATGTTTTACAAAAAGAGTATAAAAAGCATAATATCTCAACTCAGTTAACACATATATTAAAAGAACTTCTTTAAAGTTAATCAACAAATTTTGACCATCATAACAAACATG
This sequence comes from Dipteronia dyeriana, assembly GCA_032871835.1. NCBI lineage: Eukaryota > Viridiplantae > Streptophyta > Magnoliopsida > Sapindales > Sapindaceae > Dipteronia > Dipteronia dyeriana. Next base: position 91,227,699 of record CM065298.1, read on the forward strand.
ATGTGAGATAACCAAGTTCATATCAATACATGGAGTATTCAAAGCTAGCAAGCAAGAATTCTCAACATAATTGATATATATAGCCTCAAAGCTATCTCACATGTACTTCTTATTTTAGTGATAAGAGCACTCACCCTTGAACCACTTGTTCTTGGGTGTACCTACACAAACATTTCCAATATCATCCTTGACAACAATGTTAAATCTAGAGTAAAGTCCTTCAATGACTTGATTAACAAGAATATCATTAACACACTCTTCCTTAAAATTATCAATACAAGCTTTGTCAAGTTGAACAAGATTAGTATTCTTTCTACTCCACAACTTCTTCTCATGCTTAGCAATATTATCATGTTTCTCAACTTTCAAAACCCTAGCATGTTCAAGTTGAAGTTTAATCTCCTTATCTCTAGATTCATTTCCTAATTTGCATTTTTCAATATATTTATAACACCTAGGCTTATTGTGACCTATTGTGTTGCAATAATGGCAAATTGGAATAAAAGATGAGATTGTACCTTTTGGAGTTGAACTTGCTTCACTAGGAGTTTGCAAAGATACCTTGTTCACCAACTTCTTCTTGGCTTTTGATATTCTCTTCTTGTGTAGTTTCTTATCAATCATGACTTCATCAAAGTGTGTAGGAAGTGGTGCTTCCAAGAGCTCCTCTTCAACTACCAAGTCATCTTCACCACTATGAGAGTTAATAAGATTCCTAACACTAGACACATTTGCCGAATCATTCACTAAGTCCTTGAAGGACTCCATACCGTGTCTATCTCTTCCATCAATTCTTGTTCTCTCTTCCTCAAAGAAGATATCACATTATCCTTCTCAATGTTTATCTTTTCAAGTTCTCTAAACTTCTTCATAATATCACCTTTTTCACCAAGAAGTCTACGAGTAACAACCACAAACTCATCTAGTTGTTTCTTGATCAAATCATCCTTCTCAACTACTTCTCTTTGAGCATTATCTCTAGCTTCTTCAAGCTTTTCTATCTTTTCCAACAACTCAAGATTAGTAGGAATGGAACTAGAGCTTCCATGATGATTTGCATCAAAGTTCTTGTTCAAAGATATTGTACCATCAACATCTAGTGGAGAATGAGAAGTTGTTAGAGCTATAAAGTTGCTCACCAACTCTTCATCACTTGAAGACTCACTACTAGAGCTCTCATTGCCACTAGAGTTATCATCACTCCAAGTAGTCGCCAACACTTTGCCTTTCTTTTCTTTCTTAGATGGCTTCTTGGTGCACTCACTAGCAAAGTGACCAAAACCATGACAATTATAGCATTGAACCTCTTTCTTGTTCATGGCTTGACTATTCTTCTCAATCCTTGGAGATGATATTCTCTTGACTCCCTTTTCCTTTGAAGACTTGCTTCTAAGCTTGGCATTCTTCTTTAGAAACTTCTTGAACCTTCTAGCCAAAAGAGCCATCTCTTCATTTTCATCATCACTTTCCTCTTCAATAGCATTGAGAGCGATTCCCTTACTCTTAATCTTTGGCTTCAAGCATATCTCATAAGTTTGGAGAGACCCAAACAACTTATCAATGTTTATACTATCCACATCCTTTCTTTCCTCAATGGCCGTCACCTTTGATTTGAATATCTTAGGAAGTAACCTAAGAATTTTCCAATTTAAACACACTTTTAAGATAGGTACTCCAAGTGCTTGACATTGGTTAGCAATGTTAAAAAACCGAAATTGGAAGTCTTCAAACTTTTCTTCTTCACCTATACTTAAACCTTCAAATTGTGATTCCAACATTTGAAGCCTCGATTTCTTCACCGCTAAGGTTCCTTTATTAGTAACTTGGAGAGTATCCCAAGCTTCCTTTACGAATTCAAGATTTTGAATGTAGGAGAATTGATGCCCATCAACTCCTCCAAAGATGGCATTCATAGCACGATGGTACCATTTAGCAACCTCAAACTCATTCGTTGTCCATTCACTTCTTGGCTTGAGTATCATGGTTCCATCCTCTTGAACCTTGGTAGGAAGACTATAACCTTCTTCCACTACCATCCAAGCCCTATCATCAATAGAGCCGATGTAGGCTTTCATCCTCAACTTCCAATACCCATAATTAGTGTCACGAAGTAATGGTGGCCTAGTATTTGAGGCTTTTTCTGCCATTACATCATCTTGTAAACCCATGAATTCAAACGCCCTGCAAAACCGTGAATGTATCACCCTGGACTCACACTAAGGGAAATATAGTGCTCTGATTTGATACTAATTGAAAATACAAACATGGTTAAATGCTCAAAGCTAACCTAGAGGGGGGGTGAATAGGTTAGACACCTTTTCCGACTCCCTTAGAAACAAACAAAAGTTTGTCCCTCTAGATTGCATGTATCACAATATATATAGTAATTAAAGATACTTAATCAATATATAAAACAAGTAAAGTGTGATACAAACAAGTAATTGTAACACATACACAATCTATATTATAGAAAGGAAGTCAACTTACATAAAGAGTTCTATCCATAGTATTCAAATAAAAAATACAAATACTAGAGAGATAGAGATAGAGAAAAGTTGACACAAGATATAACATGGTAAACCTCCGAAGAGGAAACATCCACGGGCTAGCAGCCACCAGTAAACAAAATCCACTAGTAGATAAGACAAGTACAATCTCTCAAGTGACCCATTCACCTAGAAACTACCCTCCTATCCTACTCATGAAGATGTCGCCCTAATGCTCAACAATTCGAGGCCTTACACCTTGTATCAAGACTTCCTCGCTCACCTTACCGGATCCTTACGATCCAAGGCAAGACTTCTTGCTAAGCTATCTGAGTCCTCCCGACTCTAGTCAAGACTTCCTTGCTCACCTATCCGGATCCTCATGATTTTAGGTAAGACTTCCTGCTCGACTATCTGAGTCCTCCCGACTTTAGCCAGGACTTCCTTGCTTGACAATCCAAGGTCTCACACCTCTTGCCAAGACTTCTTGCTCAATAATATATGTCTCACACCTATTGTAAAGACTTCCTTCTCACAAGGCATCTAGGTGATCATGGATGCAAAACGCAAACAAGCACGTAACATAGAATGCTATGATCAATGCATCCTATCGAAAATACTAGACATTAGCATGAATGCACAAATCAAATGTAGTCTAGTTAATCATGCATTTATAATCAATCTAGATCATGTAAGATATGTTCAACAATAATCACAACCTAGATACATGCATAGATCTAAACTTGAATCATAAGATATATTCAATAAATCACAAGATCAAGTTTAAATGACACAAACCAAAAACATGCTAAAATCATAGGACAAAGTCATTAAGATTTAAGCTAAAGTTCTAGAGCATATTCCTAATCATAGATTCAACAAAACACATGAATAGCTCAAAAGAACCTAAACACATGTATTGATGTGAGAATTCGGCCAAGAGAGCCTAATACATGTGAAGAGCTATTTTTCACAAGATCAATCAATCAAAGATCATCAAATAGTCCTAGAATCAAAGCTAGCAAAATACAATCCCAAACATATGAAAACATAGGCAAAATCAAAACCTAACTCAACATGTATGATTTCAATTGAAACTCAACCTAGCTTTGAAAGTTTTCAAAACTCAAATCAAAACACTCACAATATACAAATATATGTTGAAGAAGAAAACCCAAGGCAATTGACCAAGTTTTAAAAGAAAACTTTGAGAGAAAATCAATACCTTAGTTGATTTAGGTGCAGTCCCGTTTTTGTGTGTTTAGACTCCAAAAAAAGCAACAAAACTCACTCAAACCTTTAGAGAACAGATAGAGGATGGATATAAAAACACTATCAACTTCGAATCACTCAAATCGAAGTTCAAATGAAGAGGTTATGGTGTTTGGAAGGTGAGAAAATGTAGAGAGAAAAATTCTGCACACTAGTTTGAATTTCTTCTTAGAATAAAATGTGAGAGGGAAAGAGATTATAAAGGAGAGGGAAAGAAAGGAGCCAAAATATGAAAATGACCTCTTTGTTATTGCTTCCCCAAGATGGCGTGTGGGCATCTCGGGGCAGCAAGGTGTTGCAGCCGAGATGGCCACGCGCCATCTCGGGCATGCACCACTCCATGGCCTTCGGCCATGGTGCAATCCCTTCGCGCTTCCCTCACGTTCTTCCACCGTTCTCCAGCTTTCAAAGTTGGAATTCGAATCCGTTTATGGATTATGAACCGTAACACTCATATGGACATGGACATGGACATATAAGATACTCAACCCAGAACATAATAATTCGACTTGATATACGAATACAAAGACAATATATGCAACATGAGTTGAAAGTGTAGTATCTTTTGACTTAGAACTTGAAATCAATAGAATGAGTAACCGAAATGACCATAACTCAATCAAGAATGATTTAAGACTAAATTCAAGTTCAATATCCATTTTATACAAACACATACACACACAAAACACAATTCACACTAGAATGCAAACTACATAGAGATAGTTTCCAATCATGCATTTTCCAAAGCATGTTATTTCCATACCAATGCATGAGCATTCATCTTCAAGGGTGTGAATATGTTATACATGGTGCACAATGATGCAAGGACATATATGAATGAATTGTATGTGTGTGCCTATAATGGTGCACAACGATATAGGGACACAAATTTATGAATTGTGTGTGTGTGCCTATAATGGTGCACAACGATGCAAGGACACAAATGTATGAATTGTGTATGTGTGCCTATGCCTTGTAAGAGAAAGATAGGGTCTGTATACCTTTGTAGAACCAAAATGCATCCTTTGTCTTTGAAGACTTAGAACTTGCTTTGACTTGTTCATTCTTCTTTGAAACTTGAATCATTATGAATCTAAACAAATAAATCATTACAAGTAAACATCATTTTGATATGGAATTAATGCCAACACAAACTGAAACCTAACAGTTACGATTGCTTATTTCATACGGTGACCAGTGGTTTGGTCAGAACTTTGAGGGTGGTGATTCATAAATGGTATTTGTTCCTCCTAATTTGACATACCATGGGTTAATGAATATAATTGAAGATATTGTGAGGATTGATTAATCTACTTTCAACATTGAATTAAGGGTTGTTATGAGTGGGAGGCGTGCCATACCAAGAATAAAAAATGACAGAGATGTGGCATTTTTTGTCTGAAGAGAGTTATTCTAGAAGTATATGTAACAACTGTTGGAAGGTATGAGAGTCCTGGTGGTAGTATGCAAACTGAGACAGAAATGCAGGCCCAAATTCCCTCGAACATTGTTCTACAACAAGGGTTCCCACTTATGTATCAACCATTTGCACATTAATATTGTCAACCTTTTCAACATCCATATTCTCAATCTATTCAACAACCAAATGGCCAACCTTACTTTGAAACATATTGCCAACCATCTCAACTACATACACAACAAAGCTTTACTTCATAATTGGCTTCTTAATATAGACCGGTTTGTTAGAGCAACACAATGTGTGGATCAATTCCATCTATTTTAGACGGAAAACAACCCCCAATAATACCTTCATCTAGTAAGCAAAAAAGGTCAACCGTTAATGATCCACCATACACAATTAACGGTGCATGTCTTTACCCATGGGCAGACTAGCACAAGAGATTCATGGTATGATGAAGATATTATTGGTGTTTAAACCTTTTCTACTTGTTGATTTCAGAACTTGTAGTTGAACTTAAATATTTATAATTTCAGATCATGTATTTGAACTTCAATTTATTTTTTACTGTGAATTCCTGTAGCAGATACCAAATACATTGTGGCAGTAAGTGTTAGAATTATGCTCCATCACAAGAGTGTAATAATGTATTTGACAATATTTTCATATTAATAAAGTGATTTCTAGTTTAACAAATCTTTTAGCATTTATAGTTTAATTTTTATAATTGTCAAAAGTAAATAATCATAAGGTAAAAAAACTATGAGAAAAGAAGAATTGTTCATACATCTATATATATATGAGGTAGACACAATTCTTTAGTTAGTCTTGAATAATATTCACAACTTAAGATTAAAGGTTGGGCACCTTTATATTGTCAAAGTTGTAGATTCTTTTGCTAGCATTTGAGTGGGATCGAATGTATTATGATGAGTCTAAAATCATCAAAGTGTGGTGTCTTTGGGCAAAAGAATCTAGTGCACTGGGTGCACTGAATTAGATAACAATGAAATACTTTATCTAGAACCGTCAATGGATAAAAGTTTTTCATTTGAAGTCAATCGGATAGTCTATCTAAATCCTGAGATAAATGATGGACTTATGGTCGCAAGTGTTATCATTTGAGCTATCAATGAGTACAATTATATATCATAGTCTATCCTCGATAGTTTGGTGATATTCATTTGTTAATCGATAGAGGATTTCATTTATAGATATGAACACAGTGGCTCCATTTATTAAATGAGAGTAGAATATCATTATATGGATGTTTTGAGGTATTGGATATTAAATCTTAACGTTAAGTTTTCAATAGTGTCTATTGAAATATGGCTTCTAGACAAGTCAAAATATCCAAGATCAAAATATGGTCATATGAGTAAATATGGTAACTTGAAGAGCTATAGGCGGTCTATGAACTCTTAGTGATTACTGATATTCTTCACGAGGATACACTTTCTCCAATAAGGTTGCCTAGGGTATGAATGAGTAACATCAACTTATTCTATATTTATTTAAGAGTTCAAGTTTAGTTCTTTAGTGGAATGAACTAAAATTAAATAGATTGGACCTAAGTGAATCATTTACTGATTGTGATTGGGTTGTGTCTATTTGAGCTTAAATTTAGATAGCCCACCAAGATCCCTAATCCGTACAAACTTGCATGGATCACTTGATATATATTCTACCGGACTAATTTAGGGGTCCATCTAGAATTGTATTGAGGCATATGAACTTGTTTCTTTTTGTAAGAATAGGTCTAGTTCACATGTGGACTTTTATTAAGGTCTAATGGATTTAATAAAATAAGAAAAATAATATATTGTCCATATATATGAGTTGGGCAGCAAGGCTATTTAGAATATCTTAATTATATTTTTTTTATTGTTTAATTAAATGGAAATTAATTAATTTGTTGATTAATTAATTATTTAATTAAAAGTCAAAATCTTTTTCCTAGTAGGAGATGGTCTCCAAAAATTATACTATTGTTGGTAGTATAATTAATATTAAAGACTATATTTGATAAGTACATAAATAAAAGGAATTATTTATCTAATCAAATTAGGAAGTCTTTAATGTGGTTACAAATACACTATTGAGTTGGATTATGAGTCTTGGTATAGAATAAAAATCCTTTTAGTAAAGGATTCTTAACCACCAAGTAAATCCATATAAGGAAATGATTCTTAACTACCAAGTAAATCCTTCTTCGGAAAAGAACTAAGTCCTCTAATTATATTCTATGAAATTTTGGCCATCCTATATATATATATATATATATATAAGAGGATAGAATTCCTTTTAGATAAGGATTCTTAACTACCAAATAAATCCACCTAAGGAAAGGATTCTTGCCAACCAAGTAAATCCTTCTTATGAGAGGATTTATGATCCTATATATATATATGTTAATTTTCGCCAGCCTAAGCTTTTCTAAGAGAGATTTCGGCCAGCCCTATTTTACTATGAGAAGAATTCAGCCACCATAGAAATTTTGAGGGAGAAAAATCTGATTTTACTCTAGACAAAATTCGATCAACTCTAAGAAATAATGTGTGATTCGGGAAAGAAGAAAATGAAGAAAGAACGTCTAGGTTTCGATAGTACACTAGTAGCATTTACATCAAAAGTTTTTTATGTACAGTATCGAATCAAGGTTCACGTGAGTTTCAATCAAATTTATTGATAATTCACAAATGACCTAACGTTCTTTGTTTTCTTCTTGGAGGATTATTGTAACTAAGAAAGAAGAAGATTTTGTTTGTTTCCATCATCATGTATACGATTAAAAGAAATGAAGCCCACACTCTTAGGTGATTCACGTTCGTGATTGGATTGGAAGATTTTGCGGAATCAATTAGGCGCTTGTTCAATCGTCACGAGAAAAAGGTACGATACTTTTTATATATGTCAATTAATATAGGGTTAAGGTTCTTGTTATTTTAAAAGGGAAAATTTTTATTTCTACGCTTCCGTTACGTTTTTGAACTGTTTTTCCCTACATTTGGTATCAGAGCCTGGTTGTACCCTTGATTAATTGATGTATGTGTTTGTGAATCTTTTTCTATTTATTGTATATATGTATGTTTTTGAAAAAGATGACATTCTAGGTATTCACTTATATATTTACATTGGAATGTATGGATATATATACATACATATATATATATATATATATATATATATATATGTGTGTGTGTGTGTGTGTGTGTGTGTGTGTGTGTTTTATATGTGGATTGTTATTGCTCAATTTTCGTCCTAGAATTTCAATGTATTCTGTTTGGGATTGTAACAAGAAGGCACTGCCATAATTTCCTTCTTGGTAATTGCTAAGGGTTTTTTTTTATTTTATTGTTGTAATAAAAAAAACAACAGTATTTTTATTTATAATTCTTCTGTAATACACTCAAGTTTTGAAGACTCGAAGGTTTGAAGAATCGGAAGCAACAGGAATAAGTTTGGGACCGTACGAGCCGTAGCAACAAATTTGCGTGTGAAGAGCACGCGACCACGTTTGTTGTGGCATGGGCTGCGCACGATAGCCCTATGGAAGTCATGGGAGCGCATGGTAGCCCTTTATGGGGTTGTGGCATGTGCACGCCTATGGGTAGGGGCCAAGGGTGCGCACACCCATGGGAGGCAGCCGAGAGTGTCCAAACGATGAAGGTCGTGTTAAGACTTGCTCACCAAGAAAGAAGTTTTTTGTATTCCAAGACATGTAATTTACTTGCTTTTCTATAATGGGCCAAAATTGTAGCTATTTATATTTTTTGTAAATATTGCAATTTCTGTCATTGTTTTGATAACATGTCATATAGATTAAGAGTGCCACTCATATATCTATTTTGGTATGAACATGCATTGAATGGTTTAGGTATCTAAATTGGCAACTAGATAACTTAGTAAATCATTCTTTGGAATTCGATCACACACCTTAAACAATTGAGTGGAAGAAGGTGTTTTGGAACACCTACGGCCTCCAAGTTTAGTTGATCTTTATGTTTCATGTAATAACCTCCCAAGAGGTATTCATGAATGGAATTTAGCAAGATACTTCCTTACAAGGATAGACTAGACAATTAGCCTAAACGATATCTACTCCCAAATGAGGGATATTCGTTAGGGATTATATTGAAGGTCGATAACTTGGTAACACACTCAATGTAATTTTATTAATATCCTCCCAAGAGTTCTTGTTAATAAAATTGCTAGGCTAAAATTGAAAACGTTGGTTGTTATGTTAACAATTATGTGGGACCTAGTCCAACTAGTAAGTGGTACGAAATCTTAAAGGAGGCGTGACATTTATGGGTGTTGGATCACCGTTGAATTTTTACGATTGAATTATTTAATTCAAGATAAATATTCGAAAATGCTTTATCATGATTGTTTACTTAAATAATTCTTGTTATTAAAATGAAATCATGACCCCATCCCTAATCAATATCCTAAAAGATAATACTTTAACTGATGATAATTATGTCACATGGAAAAGGAATATTGGGTTGTTGTTGTAAGCTGAAAAGTATAAGTTCATTATGTATACTCTTAAACCACCTACTCATACTAATGAATCTACTCAGGAGCAAAGAGATGATTATCAGCAGTGGAAGTCTTCAGAAGAAATGGCTAAATGTACGTTACATTATGGTCACCATCTCCGACACGTGTTGCAACAGCAACTTGAAGGAATGGAGACTGCTGCCGATAAAATGATGTCTCTAGAGGAGATACTTGCTATGAGGTCTAGGATGACTAAAAGAGAGAGGCAGTGACTGCTTTTATGAATCTTAGGATGAAACATGGACAGGATGTGAAAAATCACATGATGAAAGTCATAGCACATCTCAACAATGTTGAACTGAATGGTGCTGAGATAGATGGTGAGATGAAAATTGATTCCTTTGATCAGTTCAAGTTGGACTATACCTTGAACAATAAGGAATACACCTTGCAAGGCCTAATGCAAGATTTTCAAAGCGTCGAAAAGATTCTTGTGAAAGGTAAGGCTCAAGAGATTCATATGGTTGGTAAAGTTGCTACTATTAAGACCTGCTAGAAGGTCAAGTAACAACAGAAGAAAAAGCAACTTTGGCCTAACTAGAAGGGGTTTCGGGAAAGGAAGAGACTAAATGAGAATGAATTCAACCTGCGTTTAGGCAACAGAACGATGGTATCTACTAGTGTATTGGGAGATATTAGAATCAATTTAGATTCTGGTAGGCATTTAGATTTATTAAACGTTTATTATGTACCTGAATTCAAGAGAAATTTAATTTCAGTTTCTTATTTAAATAAATTTGGCTATTCGGTTACTTTTAATAAAGCTTTTATTATTAGTAAGAATGACAAAATTATTTACAAAGGTACATTGGAAAACGATTTATTCTATGTTCATGGAAATATCTCTCACTTGTTAGACACGGAATCAGCGGAACCTAATCATAAAAGAGTAAAATTATTAAAAGATGAAACCTACCTATGGCATTTGCGCATAGGTCATATTAACGTTAATAGGATTAAAAGATTGGTATGTGACAGACCTCTAAGTGACTTAAAGGTTGATGATATACCAACTTGTGAATCTTGTTTAGAAGGTAAAATAACCAAAAGGTCGTTTACGACCAAAGGCACGAGAGCCATCGAATGTTTAGGATTGATACACACTGATGTGTGTAGACTTATGAGCATTCGAGCTAGAGGTGGATATGAGTACTTCATCACTTTCACGGATGATCACTCAAGATTTGGCTATGTGTATCTCATGCGACATAAGTCGGATGCTTTTGACATGTTCAAAGCATTTAAAGCTGAAGTTGAAAATCAGCTTGAGAAACGCATAAAAATTTTAAGGTTTGATCGTGGTGGAGGATATCTATCTGGTGAGTTTCAGCAGTATCTTATTAATAATGGGTTAATTTCTAAGTTTTTTACACCAGGCCCTCCTCAACAAAATTGGGGGGCAAAAAGGAGAAATAGAACTCTTTTGGACATCGTTAGGTCTATGTTGAGTTATTCAACGCTCCCTAATTCTTTTTGGGGACATGCTTTATAAACCACAATGTACATTCTAAAAGATGTACCATCTAAGTCAGTTCATAAAATACTGCATGAGTTGTGGACCGGGCAAAAGCCTAGCTTACAACACATAAGGATATTTGGTTTTCATGCGCAAGTGTTAAAAGGAAAGACAGAAAAGATGGAGTCCCGTCCAGAAACATGCATATTTGTAGGGTATCCAAAAGGAACAAAAGGATATTATTTTTATAGTCCTTCAGATCTTAAAGTATTTATTTCGACAAATCCTAAATTTCTGGAAGAGGACTATATGAATAATTATGTGCCTAAATGTAGAATTGTCATGAATGAGCTTATAGGAGATACAATTCCACAAGAGGTTTCACAACCAAGCCCAATTGTAAGTTCCGTACCAGCACAAGATAAACAATCTACCACACCTCATTGTAGTGGGAGGGTTAATAGACAACCCGAGAGATACATCGGCCTAGGAGAATCAGTAGAGAATCTCCCGGATGACAATGATCCCTATACGTACAAGTAAGCAATGGAAGATGTTGATTGTTGACATTGGCAGAAGGCAATGCAATCCGAAATTGAATCTATGTTCAAAAACAAAGTTTGGTCTCTTGTAGACTTACCTAAAGGGATAAAACCTATTGGGTGAAAGTGGGTATACAAGAGGAAAAGAGGAATGGATGGAAATGTGGAAACCTTTAAAGCTAGATTGGTAGCTAAAGGTTATACATAAAAGAAAGGTATCGATTATGAAGAAACCTTCTCTCTTGTAGTCATGCTTAAATCCGTTAGGATACTCTTATCCATCGTGGCATCTCTAGACCTAGAGATTTGGCAAATGGACGTCAAGACAGCTTTCCTTAGTAGGAAGTCTTGATGAAAGCATCTATATGATGCAACCAGAAGGATTCATTGAAAAAGGCAAAGAGGAAAGGGTATGTAAGTTACAAAGATCCATATATGGATTGAAGCAAGCATCCAGATCCTGGAACATATGGTTCGATCAAGCTATGAAAAGTTTTGGATTTATTCAAAACATTGATGAACCTTATGTATACAAAAGGATTAAAGGCGACAAGTTGGTTTTTCTAGTTCTTTATGTTGATGATATACTACTAATCAGAAATTATGTAGATGTATTGACATCAATAAAAGAATGGTTAGCAAAACAATTTGATATGAAGGACTTATGATAAGCAAGTTATATTCTTGGTATCCAAGTCATAAGGGATAGAAAGAATAGAACGATTGAATTATCCCAAGCTTCATACATAGATAAAATTTTTCTCAGTTTTCCAAGCAAGATTCCAAGAAAGGTATGTTACCTTTCAGACATGGAATCAAATTTTCCAAGGAACAAGTTCCTAAGAATGAGCATGAAGAGCAATTCATGAGTAGGATTTCATAAGCTTCGACAGTAGAAAGTCTTATGTATGCAATGCTCTGCACTAGACCAGATATTTGTTTTGCTGTGAGCATAGTTAGCAGGTTCCAATTGAAACCTGATCCTGATCACTGGACGACAGTCAAGAATATTTCCATGTATCTTAGGACAATAATAGATTATATGCTTGTATACTCTAGAGGGGATTTTGATTCCCGTTGGGTATATAAATTCTGATTTTCAGTCAGATTCTGAATAGATGAGATTAACATCAGGATCTGTGTTTACTATTGAAAAAGAGGCAGTCATATGGAGGGGTATCAACCAATCTTGTAGTGTTGATTCTACCATGGAATCCGAGTATGTTGTTGTATGCGAGATTGCTAAAGAGGCTGTCTGGCTCTGCCAATTCCTGATTGACTTAGAAGTGGTTTCTGATGCAAATAAGCAGATCATTATATATTTTGATAGTAGTGGAGCAGTGGCTAATTCAAGAGAATCAAGAAGTTATAAGAGAGAGAAACACATTGAAAGAAAGTATCACCTTCTGAGGGAAATTGTGCATAGGGGTGACGTGACGATTACCAAGATCGCGTTAGCAGAAAATCTAGCAGATCCCTTTACAAGTCTCTTCCACAAAAAAGTTTTGATAAGCATCTAGAAAACATGTGGATGAGAGATATGACACATTTGCTATAGATCAAGTGAGAGATTGTTAGGATTATGTTCGATAGCAAGAGTGTAATAATGTATTTGACAATCTTTTCATATTAATAAAGTGATTTCTTGTTTAACAAATCTTATAGCATTTATAGTTTAATTAATATAATTGTCAAAAGTAAATAATCATAAGGTCAAAAGAATATGAGAGTTCATGCATCTAGATATGTATGAGGCAGACACAATTCTTTAGTTAATCTTGAATAATACTCACATCTTAAGATAAAGGGTTGGGCACCTTTATCTTGTCAAAGTTGTAGATTCTTTAACTAGCATTTGAATGGGATCAAATGTGTTATGATGAGTCTAAAATCATCAAAGTATGATGTCTTTGGGCAAAAGAATCTAATGCACTGGGTGCATTGAATTGGATCACAATGAAATAATTTATCTAAAACCGTCAATGGATAAAAGTTTTTCATTTGAAGACAATCAGAGAGTCTATCTCAATCCTGAGATAAATGATGGACTTATGGTTGCAAGTGTTATCATTTGAGCTATCAATGAGTACGATTATATAGCATAGTTTACCCTCAATAGTTTGGTGATATTCATTTGTTAATCGATAGAGGACTTCATTTATAGGTAGGGACATCGTGGCTCCATAATTAAATGAGAGTAGAATATCATCATATGGATGTTTTGAGGTATTGGATATTAAAACTTAACGTTAAGTTTTTAAAGTGTCTACTGGAACACGGCTTCTGGAAAAGTCAAAATGTCCAAGTTCAAAATGTGGTCATATGAGTAAATATGGTAATTTGGAGAGCTATAGGCGGTCTATGAGCTCTTGGCGATTACTGATATTCTTCACGAGGATACACTTTCTTCAATAAGGTTGCCTAGGGTATGAATGAGTAACATCAACTTATTCTATCTTTATTTAAGAGTTTAATTTTAGTTCTTTAGTGGAATGAACTAAAATGAAATAGATCGGACCTAAGTGAATCATTTGCTGATTGTGATTGGGTTGTGTCTATTGGAGCTTAAATTTAGATAGCCTGCCAAGATCTCCAATCCGTACGAACTTCCATGGATCACTTGATATATTCTACCGGACCAATTTAGGGGTCCATCTAGAATTGTATTAAGGCATGTGAACTTGTTTTTTTTTTTGTAAGAATAGATCTAGTTCATATATGGACTTTTTATTAAGGTCTAATGGATTTAATAAAATGAGAAAAATAATATATGGCCCATATATATGAGTTGGGCAGCAAGGCTATTTAGAATAACTTAATTATATTATTTTTATTTTATTATTTAATTCAATTGAAATTAATTAATTTGTTGATTAATTAATTATTTAATTAAAAGTCAAAATCATTTTCCCAGTAGGAAATGGTCTCCTAAAATTTTATTATTGTTGGTAGTGTAAATAATATTAAAGACTATATTTGATAAGTAGATAAATAAAAGAAATTATTTATCTAATCGAATTAGGAAGTCTTTAATATGGTTACAAATACACTATTGAGTTGGATTAGGAGTCTTGGTATAAGATAGAATTCCATTTAGAAAAGGATTCTTAACCACCAAGTAAATCCACCTAAGGAAATGATTCTTAACTAACAAGTAAATCTTTCTTAGGAAAAAAATTAAGTCTCCTAATTATATTTTATGAAATTTCGGCTAGCCCATATATATATATATATATATATATATATATATATATATATATATAAGAGGATAGAATTCTTTTTAGATAAGGATCTTAACTACCAAATAAATCCACCTAAGGAAAGGATTATTGCCAACCATATAGATCCTTTCTAGGAGAGGATTTATGATCCTATATATAGGAATATATGTATATATGTATGTTAATTTCGACCAGCCTAAGCTTTTGTAAGAGAGATTTCGGCCAGCCCTATTTTTCTAAGAGAAGAATTCGGCCATCATAGGAATTTTGAGGGATAAAAATCTGATTTTACTCTAGATAAAATTCGATCAACTCTAAGAATAGTGTGTGATTCTGGATAGAAGAAAAGGAAGAAAGAACGTTTAGTTTTCGATAGTACACTAGTATCCTTTACATCAAAAGGTTTTTGTGTACAACATCGAATCAAGGTTCGCACGAGTTTCAATCAAATTTATTGATAATTAACTAGTTACCTAACAAAGAAGAAGATTTTGTTTGGTTCCATCCTCAGGTATACGATTAAAAGAAAGGGAGTCCACACTCCTAGGTGATTCACGTTCGTGATTAGATCGTAAGATCTTGTGGAGTCAATTCGGTGCTTGTTCAATAGTCACGAGAAAAAGATACGACATTTTTTATATACATCAATAAATCTAGGGTTAAGGTTCTTGTTATTTTAAAACGGAAAATTTTTATTTATATGCAAACCCTAATTTTTTTTTCTCACTCTTCTGCTGAGTTTTTGAACCGTTTTTCCCTACAGTAAGTTCTTTTTTTTTATAACAGGTGTCAGGTATAGAAAACATTACACGATGAATTTTAGAAACCATTACACTGTGTAATTTAGAAAACATTACAATTATTTTCAACAATGGAAAACCATTCATGATACCGTCAAGTATGTAATCAGAATGAACCATTCATGCTACCATCAAGTAGACTAAGTCTATAAACATTTACACCAATCTAATACACTACGGTTTCATAAGTCCAAAACAATTATTTTGATAACAGGTACCAGGTATACAAAACATTACACGGTGAAATGTAGGAAACATTACACGGTCAAATTCAAGAAATATTTCATGGTTAATTTAGAAGACATTACAGATAAGTCTTTTCACCTGTAGACAAAATATTCATCAAGTAAACAGTTTCGTAAATATTCATCAATTAACCATTCATGCTACCATTAAGTAGACTGAGTCTATAAACCTTCATCAAAAGGCACACAATAGTTAACATAATCTTCCAAAGTGTCATAAATATTCATCAAAAGCAATCTCTGAACAAAATATTTCAACAACCAAATAGTTAATCTAATCTTCCTCTATTGAACACCCAAATATTTCAAAAGCCATATCTCTCCTCAACCCGAGAACGGTGTCCTTATTCTAATTCCACTGTTGGTCCTTACTACGCATTATATTCTCGATTTCTTAGAGCATAAAAATACCACAACTAGTTCCTTCATTTTGCTGTGGAATTTGAGGTGGAGACAATCAAACGGTCTACATCCAATCTAGTGGCTTGTGGGGATAACATTTACTAAACTCGTAGTAACATTTTTTATGTTTGCAGTGAGTGTTTATCATTTTGTTATATGACCATGTATCCCTTGGGTATACCAAATACTGATCCAGATCTTCTTTAGTACTATTCATCTGCATTCAAATAGTTTGTAATACTCTATTAAAAACTATTGTGAGAATTTTTACACGATGTAATATACACTATAATACACGATGTAATATAACATACATTACACGATGTAATCTAAAATATATTACACGATGTAATATATGTTATTTTTGTTTTGAAAAGCAACTATATTCATCAACAAATAGAGTAACAATAACAACAAAAATAGGGGCAAACAACACCAAAGAAACAAAAACATCACCAACGCAATAACCAAACCCAAAACAAGAAAACACAAGCAGACTCAAGCACAACAAACCAGCCACAAACATGGGACAAAACCTAAAAATAAAATACATAATACAATTGTGGATGTTAATTAGTTTATACAGAATACATTTGACAGTTAAATTTCATATCAATAATGAGGAAAATATGTCATTGCTATCAATGTTTCTTGATCAAAAGTTGAAGCTGAAAGAGACTAGTGCAAACAAATTAAGGCAATTATGTTTACGTACCATGTGGTTGTTTGTATGGGTCATGACAAAACCCTACAGCTTATCAATTCATTAAAGGGAAGCAAAATCATCTCTGGAAATCACAGAACCTTAATCGATTGAAATACAAAAGAATGAATTTGACAAAATCAAATCACAGAAACTCATCTAAACCTAGCCATTGGAATACAAAATCAAATTACTAGAACAAATTAACAACTCAAGACAAATCAAATTAACACCCATTGGAATACACACAACCCTAATTCAAATCAGGTAAGCAAAATCATCTTTGGAAAACCTAACTTCCCAAATCAAACCATAAAACCCAAGCAGATTTAAATCAAATTTATCATCCAAGAACATACCTTCGTCGATTTTTGATGAAAGCTTTGTCTTCAAAAGGGAAACAAAGGTTCGTCTTCATAAAGCTTCGTTTTCGCCTTCAATAGTTCTTCGTCATCGGCGACCTACATCTTTGCAGGAAATCAAATAGCTTTTTCGTCGACCTTCGTCTTCGTTGGAAATCAATGGTCGTCGCCTTCGATACTTTTTTCTCTCAAACGATTGCTTTTCTATCTCTCACTAAAAACAACCATCTTTTTTTTATTTTACAATTTTACTTTCACAATTTATTAATTTAATTTTTTTCCTTTCAATTTTGTACATGAAATAAAAATATGACATGTCATTTTCCTCTGAGGGCATTAATGTCCAAACAAGTATTCTCTTGGATAAAAATAATCAAATTATTGAACATGAAGATTCTTGAATAAAGTCTTAATTTTATAGATATTTAAGAAAAGCTTCTATATATAATTAAAGAAAGAATATTTTAGATACTAAATAATGTTTATTTATAAATTAGAGATTTTTTTAAAATTTTGTTTTATAATATTACGAAAAGAATAATGATACAGTTTTTAAAAGGATATTATTATCACCCCTCCTTTTTTTTGTCAGACTATGACCCGTCGTTCAATCTATTTCCTCTCTTTTTATCGGTTATGGGCTCACCATTCAATACATTCACATCTCTTTCCTCTCTCCTTGTCAATCGTAGATGCCAATCATTTTTGTTTTCTCCCTCATAGTTGTTTTTGGTCGTTGGATTTGATCAATCCAACAGCCAAAATGAATATCAAATTAAAAAATAATAATGAATATTGGCCCCACAAATTAAGCAGTACACATCTTTAAACTCTTCCTTTCTTTCTTTTTAGAGAGAAAATAAAAAATAGTCATAGGAAATATTAAACTTTTGTTTGTAATACCTTTTTAAATTTTATTTGTTAATAGCCACTTTTTTTAAAAAAATCAGATTATGTCCATAAATTACAAAAATACCCCTGGATTTGATTTTTTCTTTAAAACTAAAAGTAAACTTGAAATCATGACTAAAATCTTTAACCAAACTTGAAATCACGACTAGGATCTTGAAATCTTGCTTAAATTGAAATGTTGAAACTTGAAATCTTGCTTAAATTGAAATGTTGAAACTTGAAACTTGAAACTTGAAACTTGAAACTTGAAATCTTGACTAAATTGAAAGTTGAAACTTGAAATATTTTGGGTTTTTAAGTTTTTCATTTTCAAATTTTGAAACTTGAAATCTTGCCTAAATTGAAATGTTGAAACTTGAAATCTTGACTAAATTGAAATGTTCAAACTTGAAATGTTCTGGGTTTTTAGGTATTTCGTTTCCTTCCATTTTTTTCTGCAGATCTACTAACCGGCGGATGAGGAGCTCGACAGCGTTGCTGGACAGTCGTGAAGCCCAGGCGACAGCACTCCAGCAAGCCATCAATGACGTGTGAGAGAGAAAGGAAAGGAGAGAGAAAGAGAGGTGAGTGAAAGAAAGAGAGAAAGAAGAGAGATTGGGAGAGAGAGAGAGGAGGTCGGTGACGGTTCATCGGCCTTTGCAAGGATGCCGGTGACGGTTCGTCTATACACCATCGACGAGAGAGAAAGATCAAGGAGAGAGAGAGAGAGATCAGGGAGAGAGAGAGGAAATGAGAGAGAAAAAAGAGAAAAGAGAGAGAAAATGTTTGGGGATGGTTTTCATATGGGGGCATTCAAGTAATTTTTAAAAAACGTGGCTATTAACAAATAAATTTTCGTATGTAGTTAAAAACAAAATTTTCATATTAGTTGTGGTTATTTTTAACAATTTCCACTTCTTTTTATCAGACATGGGCTCACTTTCAAACCAAATTTATCCTTTTTTATCGGTTGCAGCCTATCATTCAAATCTTTCCTATCTATTTCCTCTCTCCTTGACTCTTTGTCAATCTTAGGGCCCCATCCAATCTGATGGTCATAATGAAATTTCCAAAATTTCTTACGTTCTAAATTTCCATAGATAAAAATTAATATATATATATATATTATATATAATAATTCTCTCGCAAGGGATCCTTTATTTTAATTTCGTTAATGATCGCCGTAAAATCACATTCATTTTTTATGAATTTTGATCTGAATTTTTTAACGGATGATAATTTCAGTGAAATCTACCTATAAATGAAATTTAAGATTTTTTTAAATACTACAACTATTTATCTCGATTTTGTTAAATATATAGACATCGATAGGGGTGTGCAATTTTGGTTCGGTTTGGTTTGGATTGAAGCTAATATCAAATCAAACTGATATGTATCGGTTTTGTTATATTTCAACCCAAACCAAACCAATGTGATTTGTCAAACCGATTCAAACCAAACCAAAAAAGTCGGGTTGGTTTGGGTTGATTTGACGGTTTAGGTTTGAACCTAAAAATCATTTTTTTGTAATATTATAAAAAAATATTTAAATATAAAAATATTAAGTAGGTGTTATTTAATTATTTTAAAAATTAAATTTTTAATATAATTAACAACAAAATGTACCATAACAGAAAAATAAAAATTAAAAAATAATAAAATTCATATTCTAAAATGTAATGGAAGGGACGTGTAACTGTATTTTATTTATTAAAAATATATAATATGTAAAAGAAAGAGAAGTAGTATAATATCAAATGGTTAATGATAATGAATGAGAATAAAAAAAAACTTATTTATATGAGAAGCATATAACTATAAATAAAAGTTACAAAACCCTAGGATATATGGATTGGATTTTATTAAATATATGGGTTGGTTTGAGTTGTATGAATATTATTTTTAGCAACCCAAACCGAACCGACATTTGATCGGTTTAGTAAATTACAAACCAATTAATAAATTTTTAATATGTTAAACCGAACCAACCCATAAAGTTTTGGTTAGGTTAGACGGGTTGGTTCGGTTAGATGGTTTTTTGCACACTTCTAGACATCGAAAAAAGAGTGAAATATAAGAAAATTCAAGAAAAATAGTTGTAATACTTGTAAAATTCTCAAATTTTATTTATAAGTAGATTTTATTGAACATATCGTCCACAAAAATTTCAGATCAAAATTCATTAATATGGATACGATTTCATAGTGGTCATTACCGAAATTAAAATAAGGGATCTCTTATTAGAGAATCACTTATATATATATATACATAAGTTGTGTTGTATATGCTCTATGCAGGAGGCCATGACCCTATTGACCTTTCTCTAAATATACCATTAGGTATGAGAGGTCTACTATCGTATCAACCTCATCTTGTCCTAACATTATCGATACTCCTCCTTTCTACATGTATCCTAATATTCAATTTCCATTAATAGTTATTCACAAAGAGTAATTTTTTTTATCTAAAAACAAGAAAATCATTTTCAACTATGAGTTCTCTACGGGCCAATCAGCTGCTAGAAAACTTTGACTAAAAATTGAATAAAATGACCTTAATAATGCAGTAGGATTTTTGAATCTTAAGGAACATGCAAGGAACACTTTATATATATATAAAATTTCAAGTCAGTGCATACTGATATAAATTCATCAGTACATTGGATGTGGACTATTATATTTACATACTTTGACCCAAAGTGTATGCATTTGTCAAAACTTTTCCATAATCAATAGTCCATATGCAATACACTGATATAAGTTATATCAGTATGCACTGATAGGAAAATCACTATATATATATTTATGAAATTTTAAAAAATGAACAAAAAATGTATTGACCTATTGTTTTTTGTTAAAAAATTATTTTTGATTATAATTAGCATCTTTAACCTTGAAGTGACAAGTATATTTCACTTATCAGTATCCTACACCTCCTATTTTTTTGAAAATCAGATTTCTCACACTCTCTCTCTCTGTATAAACAGATTTGGGTTATTGCTCTCTCTCTAAAACAGATTTGGGTCTTCATATGTGTCTCGCTAAAGTCGATTCTACAAACCGATTTGCTTGTTCTCTATCTCTCTAAACCAATTTGCTTCTTCTCTCTCTTGTAAACCGATTTTGCAAATCGTCTTTGTATTTTGGGTCTTCGTCTCTGCATTTGGGGTTATCGTCTGTGCAACTCGTCTCTCTCATTTGATTTCGTTCACAACATTTTTAAAGGTAGATCCAGATCCGAAACCTAGCATTCAGCTCTGTCTTGAAGTAGTTGAATGTGTGTATCCCTTTCCCACTTGTTTTTGACAAGAATCAACAAGTTTAATTTGAAGAAAATGAGGACGGTTTCAATTTCGAGTGAAACCCATGTACTGTCATTTTTTATTCCAAGGTTACATGCTAGAATATTTTAATGTTACATGCCAATTCAATTTAATGTTACATGTTAGTTTATTTCTAAGTTTCATGTGTTTATGTAATTTCGATTTAGAGTGAAACCTAGCTATTGTAAGTTTTTGTACCCAAGTTACGTGGCAGTATTTTTTAAAGTTACATTCATGTTTATATTTTGTACCCAAATTACATGCTAGGTTATTTATGAAGTTACATGCTAGGGGATTTGTGAAGTTACATGCTAGGTTAATTTTGAAGTTACATTCCATCCAAGTCCGATTTTGTTACATGTTAGTTAATTTTAAAGTTACATGTCAAATACTTTAAATGTGAATTACTTTACATGTAGGAATATGGATGCAATGAAATTGGTCATCTATCACGGTGGAAGTTGGGTGGGCAATTGTTACAAGGGTGGTATGAAAAAGTGGGTCAATGTTCCTAGAGGTGTGAGTTATGATGCCTTGGTGAAGTTGGTTTAAGATGTTGCCAAAGTTGATGCTACTTGGTACAACTTACAACTATGGTCATTGGCCTTTACAATTAGTAGTACTGCTCGCCCGAGAATTGAGAATGACAGTGACGTGTCATGTATGTGTTTTTGTGAAGGAAGCAACAGATTGTGTGCAAGATGACAACCTAGTACAGTCGACGTTTCTTGACCAATGTAACCTACTTACTTCACAATCCGTGTATGGCGGGTTTCTCCGGCAACTGACAGCATGTGGGTCCATTCCAATTGTACACCTAAGTGTATGTAATGATGAAACAATTGATGATCAAGATAATAGTGAGTGACCGGACACCGATAACAATAATGATAGCTCGATACCCAACGTTGACAAAGGTAGTTACAATGATAAAGATTGCCATCATGGTATGGGTTCTGGTTATGGCAGTGTTGGTGGGCATGGATGTGCTGGTCCATCGGGTTTTACTACATTTAGCGGTGTTTCCTTTTAAGAGGATGGTTTGGGTGACGATGTTGATCAAACTTCTGAACATGGTTCCCTATGAGCTTGGATTATTCCTGGATCCAAAAGGTATTCTTTAGAACCCATTAGCACGAAGGAACCATTTTCATATGATGGTCGGTTATACAAGGGTAGAATATTTCAATGCAAGAAAGATTTGAAGCGAACGTTGAATATGTTTGCTTTGAAGTAGCAATTTGAAGTCCGGATTAGAAGGACTAGCAAGACATGTTATGAGGCTGGATGTAAGGATGGCGAGTGTGAATTCCAATTTCGTGGAATTAAGATGCAAAAATGAGAATATTGGGTGGTTCAAATGTTCGTGAAGGATAATACGTGCAATATCAATGGTTTCCACGCACGTCTTTGCGAAGCAAATACCGGGACTGTCAGTGAACTATTATTACCAAAATTACAAGTACACGGGCACTCTCTAAAACCCAAAGACATCATGGTCAAAATACAAGTGGAACGTGGACTACATTTGTTGTATTCAAAGGCTTGGAGGGCAAAGGATCATCCAAAGGCATCTTTTTTTGGTCCTCCCGAAGAATCATTCAAATTGTTGTCTGCTTATTGCCATCGATTGGAAGAAGTAAATCCAGAAACTAGTATTGCAATCAAGACAAATATTGCAAATCAGTTTGAATATATGTTCATCGCTCATGCCACATCACTTCATGGATTTTGTACTGCGGTTTGCCTAGTTATTGCCATTGATGGTACTCATTTTAAGGGTAAATTCTCTGGTATTATGTTTGGATGCAAACAACCAGATTTTTCCTTTGGCAAATGGCTTTGGCAACGTTGAAGATGAAATGTCATGGACATGGTTTTTAAATAAGCTTAAAAATGCTATTGGTAGTCTTGAGGATTACATGATCATATCCGACCTCCACGTATCAAGGCTGCAGTAGAGAAAGTGTACCCTAATGTACCACATGGATATTGTATGTTTCATATGGCTTAGAACATCAAAAATGATTACATAAGGAAATATGTGAGCCTTCTTTTCAAACAAGCATGGAAGGCATTCCATAAATCTGAATTCAAGTAAGCTATGTTGGAGATGATGAAGGCTAATAGGGTAGCATTCAAAGATTTAATGAATGTTGGGCCCGAAATGTGGTCTCGTGCTTACTCTCTTGTTAGGTGTTATCGGTTGATGACATCTAGCATTACCGAGTGGATAAACTCATGTTTGGTACATGTTTGCCAAATGCCAATAACAACAATGGTTGATTTTATTAGAGACATGCTCCAGAAATGGTTTTATAAGCGTTGGACCAAAGATGAAAAAATTCGGACACAATTGACTCCATAGGCCACTGAATTAATAGAAGAAAGAAACATTAATTCAGAAAAGTACAAGGTTCATCTAATTGATTCTGTTAACTTCAATGTTAAGGATGTAAATAAAGATGGTTTGGTGAACCTTTCTCAAAAGACTTGTAGCTGTTCTAAATTTGAAATTGATAAACTCCCATGGCACCATGCATTAGCTGCAATAAGGTTAATATCCTATTGTTCCATTGTATTTTACCTTCTTACCTAATTTGATTCAATTAAATACTCATAGTCTTTACTTTTGTAGGTATGCGAAGAAAAAGTTTTTAGATTATTATGGGGATTACTACAAAACCACCAGTTGGGTTGAAGCATATGCCGAGAGCATTTTCCCGGTCGGGTATCCTAGTGAATGGAATATTCCTGAAGATGTGCGATCAAAGGTTGTTCTTTCGCCTCCTTTTCGTGGACAAGATGAAAGGCCAAGAAAGATGAGATTTAAATCTACCAGAGAACATGGTAATGGAAAGACCAGAAACTATACAATTTGTAAAAAATCTGGTCATAACCGATAGAATTGTAGGAATGCACAACCTTGTCAGGCTCCTCCACCATGCCCATCCGTAACATCAGCAACATCTGTAACATCCATAACATCGAAGCAACCACGTAGACCTTACTCGTGCAGGAAGTGTGGAGATGAAGGCCACAATTCACAGAAGTGTCCATTGGCACCGAAAGTTGTTGGTACAACCTAGATTTAACCGTTTTAGTAATGATGTTATAATTTTTATATGTATGGGTGAAGTACTGTTTTCCGTACTGTTGACTTTACTAAGTTCGTATTGAATTTGACAGTTTAAAGATATTGATTTCAAATTACAATTCCACTAGTGTTACATGTTACAAGTTACATGCCTGTTCAAAATGAAGTTACATGCCAATTCTAAATGACCATGCTTGTTCAAACATAATTATCTCATAACAGAACCCTAGTAGTGTTACATGTTACAAGTTACATGCCTGTTGAAAAAAAAGTTACATGTCAGTTCAAAATGAAGTTACATGCATGTTCAAAAGTAATTTCATTTAAATTAGAGTTCCAATAGTGTTACATGTTGAAAATAAAGTTCATGCCAATTCAAAATGAAATTATGCCTTTTCAAAAATAATTTCATTCCAAATTAGAGTTCCAGTAATGTACATCGTAAAGTCAAGAAACCTATCAATCTGTCGGTACGCTATTAGCATAAATTTCTAGTGTCATTTCCTCCCTAAACCTAGGGATGTTTTTGGTTCCCCACCCCTGAAAACATTTATGACGCATCAACATGTCAGTGTATCGGCATGTGAATACACCACAACTATTTTTTTCTAGTTGTGCTGGTAGCTTCTTTGGAATTGATTGTTTAACAACAAATATGGTCCCATCAGGTGATATGTCTCTCATGTCAAAATATCCGGATCCTTGCAAAATTTCTGGAATTAAATGCAATAAAGGGGTGATCGGCTTCACACGTTTCTCAATCTCCGTTGTATGGTGCAGTGGATCATAAATACAAACACTGCAGTTTTCCAAATCAACGTCACATAATATCCAATGTCCAGCTAGATCACCAACAACACATGGAACCAAAAACTGTAAAAAAAGAGTAACAATTTACGATTAGTAACTTCAAACCTATGTTACATGGTAGTAAGTTCAAGTTACATGCTAGTACAATACTAAGTTACATGCTAGCACAATATCATGTTACATGCTAGTACCAAACCATGTTACATGCTAGTACAAAACTAAGTTACATGCCAGTACAAAACAATGTTACATGCTAGTACAAAACCATATTACATGCTAATATAAAATCATGTTACATGCTAGTACAAAAATAAGTTACATACTAATACAAAACCATATTGGAGTGTATCAAATTCATATTTCAAGGGTGCATCCTCTGATGATTGAATTTTTTTCCATTACGCATACAACTTTGCCTAAACAGTATAAGTATGTTAGGAACATATGTACATCTTTACGTAAACTAAACCTTTTTAAAAAAACTAGTTTTCTAACAAAAAAAATCCGAACATAGCACTGCAACATCTGATTTGTAATCTTTCAGTTTCTATTGTCGTTGCTTATATAATAGACTCATATATGCGTCAATATGCTACATCAAAATTTGTATAAATTAAATTGAATTTTGTTCAATATGCAACATCAATATTTATATAAATGAGCAAATGTCACCAACCTCATTAGACAACCAACAAGTTCTAGCTTCCAACTCGAGAAAGAATTGCTTAGTTGCATAGTAGTCGGATCCGACGTTCAACCTGTGATGAAAAGTTGGAATATTTCACTTACAAGTTAATAATAACAAAATATTATATGAACAAGGAAGAACGAACATGTTACAAAATCTTACTACTTTTCTGTACAGTTTTTCTTAAAATGTGCATACTTTGTTTTCCATTTTTGTTTCTCTCTCGCCCCCGCTTGGAATGGGTCAATGTATGGTGAAGTCATATACCGAGATTTAATCTTCAACCGTTGCTCCAGCTCATTCTTCACAACCAGGTACTCTAGCGTAGTTGTATCCCATAATGTTTTGTCAACTACCAACGGGGGAAGGGTCTGCACCGTTAATCCCTCATGGACCAAAATTTTATGGAGCATAAGGTTAAGCCCCTCAGCAATGGTTTCTTCATCCCCAACACGCCCTTTACCAACGGTACCATATAATACAACAACCTCCATTCCAAGGGCTACATCACCCTTCCCTGAGCATCTCCTTCACCAACCCTCTTATCAGAAGTAACGTCACCCTCACCATGGCTACCATTACTCTAAACATTAGGACTGCCCACGTATTCCCCTTGCACTTCAGCTAAATTTTTTGCTCTTCATGATTTAAAATATTGATGAGCTGGCATTGAGAAGTTAGGCTCAAAATGAGGTGTCACAAAATGAGGTGTTCCGTCAGGTGTAGTATGTGTTTATTTTTTTAAAACAAAAAAATTCAAAATATGAAGTTACATGTTAGTAAGTTCAAGTTACTTGCTAGTACAAAATAAAGTTCATGTTAGTACAAACCAAGTTACATGCTAGTATAAAACCCAGTTACATGCGAGTACAAAACCAAGTTACATGCTATGACAAAACCAAGTTACAAGCTATTACAAAACTAAGGAATCGAATTCAAAATTAAGTTACATGCCAGTAAGTTGAAGTTACCTAATAACATGGCTTAATAAGATCAGCCAACCTTTTCTCCAACTGGTCAAGGCGTTTGTTTAGGCACTCCTCTATTGCCGAAATCTCCTTATGTATCTTTGTTTTTCACAATGTTTTTAGACATTGCAGTAGTTCTTTGATTGTTCTAGAAGAGTCCATCGAGTCATCACCCACCTAAAGTGTACAAAGAAAAAAATCTTTAGTATCGGATGTTAGGTTTTAGATTATGTTGGTATTAATTCCATATCAAAATGATGTTTACTTGTAATGATTTAGTTTTTTAGATTCATGATAATTCAAGTTTCAAAGAAGAAGGAACAACTAGTCAAAGTCTTCAAAGAGAAAGGATGTCATATGGTTCTACAAAGGTATACTAAGACCTTATCTTTCTCTTACAAGGCTTAGGCACACACACACACACAAATCATACATATGTGTCCCTGCATCGTTGTGCACCATTATAGGCACAGATATACAATTCATTCATATGTATCCCTACATAATTGTGCACCATGTATAACACATTCACACACTTGAAGATGAATGCTCATGCATTGGTATGAAAATAACATGTTTTGGAAAATGAATGATTAAAGACTATCTCTATGTAGTTTGCATTCTAGTGTGAATTGTGTTTGTATGTGTATATGCTTGTATAACATGGATATTGAACTTGAATTTAGTCTAAAATCATTCTTGATTAAGTTCTGGTCATTTTGATTACTCATACTATTGATTTCAAGTTCTAAGTCAAAAGATACTACACTTTCAACTCATGTTGCATAAATTGTCTCCGTCTTCGTATATCGAGTCGAAACATTATTTTTTGGGTTGAGTATCTTATATGTCCATGTTTGTGAGATAGTTATGGTTCATAATCTATAAACGGATTTAAATTTCAAGTTCGGAGGCCGGAGAACGGTTTAAGAACGTGAGGGGTGCGAACGAGGAAAAGAAGTGCAACCAAGCACTCTTTCCCGAGATGGCGCATGGCCATCTCGGGATAGAATGCTTGCTGCCCCAAGATGCCTAAGTGCCATCTCGGGTAGCAAGTGTGCCTGGTACACTTAAGGTCCTTTTGGTCTTTTTGCTTCTATTCTTTCCCTCTCCTTTATATATCCATTCCCTCTCATATTTCATTCTAAGAAGAGATTCAAAATTTGAGTGCAGAATTTTCTCACAAATTTTATCACCTTCAAAACACCATAACTTCTTCATTTGAACTTTGATTTGAGTGATTCATAGTTGAGAGTGTTTGTCTATTCATTCTCCATCTTTTCTCTGAATGTTTGAGTTAGTTTTATTATTGTTTTTGGAGTCTAATCTCACAAAATCGGGGATTGTACCAAATCAACTAAGGTATTGATTTTCTCTCAAAGTTTTCTTTTAAAACTTGGTCAATTGCCTTGAGCTTTCTTCTTCAATATATATATATATATATATGTGTGTCTTGTGATAGTTTTGATTTGAGTTTTGAACTTTTTAAAGCTAGATTGAGTTTCAATTGAAATCTCACATGTTGAGTTAGGTTTTTATTTTGCCTATGTTTTCACATATTTGGGATTGTATTGTGCTAGCTTTGATTCTAGGACTATTTGACGATCTTTAATTGATTAATTTTGTGAAAAACAGTTCCTCACATGTATTAGGCTCTTTTTGGATGAAATATCACTATAATACATGTGCTTGTGTTCTTATGAGCTATTCATGTGCTTTGTTGAATCTATGAATAGACAATATGCTCTAGAACTCAGCTTTAATCTAAATGACTTTGTCACATGATTTTAGCATATTTTTGGTATATGAGATTTAAACTTGATTATGTGTTAATTGAACATATCTTGTAATTCGAGTTTTATATCTATGTAGGTATCTAGGTTGTAATCAATGTTGGACAAATCTCAATGATCTAGATGGATTAAACATGCATGATTGACTAGACAATATTTGTTGTGTGCATTCATGCTTATGTCTAGTATTTTCCATAGGATGTATTGATCATAACATTCTATGTTGAGTGCTTGTTTGCGTTTTGCATTCATGATCACCTAGATACCTTATGAGAAGGAAGTCTTGACAATAGGTGTGAGACCTATGTTGTTGAGCATGAAAGTCTTGGCAAGAGGCAGGAGACCTCGGAATGTCGAGCAAGGAAGTCTTGCCTAGGGTCGTGAGGGTCCGAAAGGGTAAGCAAGGAAGTCTTGTCTAGGGTCGTGAGGATCCGGAAGGGTGAGCAAGGAAGTCTTGACAAGAGGTGTGAGGTATCAGAATGTTGAGTAAGACGGTGACATATTCATGAGTAGAATAGAAGGGTAGTTTCTAGGTGAAGGGGTCACTTGAGAGATTGTACTTGTCTTATCTACTAGTGGATTTTGTTTGCCAGTGGTTGTTAACCTATGGATGTTTCCTCTTCGGAGGTTTACCACGTTATATCTTGTGTCAAATTTTCTCTATCTCTATCTCTCTTATATTTATATTTGTTATTTAAATACTGTAAAGTCCTCATTTATTGATTGGTTTATTTCGTGAACAAACCACATATTGGGGTTTTTTGTAAGGGTAGCTTAGGCTCTCAAGACCTTAAGAGAAGAAGCACCAAAGATATATTTCTTGTGGTTACTTGCTTTGAAGAGATATAGTTGTACACACTCACAACTCATGCATGTTTCTTATTCGTACATGTTGTGTGTTTATATGAGTGTGCATTCATGTTTTGATAACTCTTCTTGTATATTTATATTGATCACATCTTTGCATTTGTATTGACATGCATTATGTGTTGCTCACACACATACTTACTTGCATTTGATTTGTTATGCATGTGTGCTTTATTGTTGTCTATATGCATTCATAGTTTGGTTTTGTGTGTTGTTCGTGCTTGCACGATG
Organism: Dipteronia dyeriana; assembly: GCA_032871835.1. Taxonomy (NCBI): domain Eukaryota; kingdom Viridiplantae; phylum Streptophyta; class Magnoliopsida; order Sapindales; family Sapindaceae; genus Dipteronia; species Dipteronia dyeriana. The sequence continues at coordinate 91,257,841 of CM065298.1, forward strand.
ATGTGCTTTTCTTAGCGCATTGAGTGACCATTTGAGAAGGTCGTATTCTTCTCTTGGTTTGGTTATGTGGAGTAAGGTGTCTAGTTTCAAAATATGGATTTCAAAGACTTAAATATTTTTCAAAACTAACCTTAGCATGGTCTTGTGACCATAACTTTTTATAAAATGACTTAAAATATGTTTTGAAAAATTATGTACAAACTAGACACCCATACCTTTCCAACAGTATAGTATTCGTAATATTTCATGACCGTTTGGATTGGTTTTGAAATCTCCAAAGTGACCACAAAAATAGGGCATCTCTGTTATTGTCTATTTCTGACCTTTGGTCACTTCAATGATCATAACTTTTTCTATAAAAATCCAAATCATATTTTGTAAAATGGAGTAGAAATTAGACTTCCATACCTTTCCAACGGTATATTATACGAAAGGTTTGGATGTCGTTTGGTCATGTTTTGGGTCGCTCGAATCTCGGGTTGTTGCTTTGTTACGGTTGTGCCTGTCCACAAGCGCCCTCACCAGCGCCCCTTGGACAGTAGGTGTGCGCTGGTGTGGCGCTTTTCGACCAGCGCACTAAGTAAATTTTGGGTATTTTTCAAAACGATGTAGTTTTGTTCTAGGGCTCATATTTATGTGTCATCTTCTTTCTCACTCGTTTTTCAGAGCTTCCAAACCATTTTTTAGTGTGAGAAAGTATTTTCTTTAAGAGAGAAGCTCCAAGAGTGGTTCCTTAACTCTCCAAACCCAAAACCCATCTCCATCTTGCATCATTCTTCATCATATGAGCATGGGCGTTGTTGGTTTCATGACTAGGTAAGTAAGAACTTCATTGAACATCTTTTATTGTTCTTCTTACTCTAGATTAGGTGTTTATTGCATGATTAAATACCTAGACTCTAGTTTATTGCATATATTTTTTAGTCTTGATAACATGATTGGGTTTGTTTGTTGATAGCTTGAATTTAGGACATATTTACCCTTCTTGCTAAGTCTTTATGCATTGCATTTAGACATTATTGATTAGGACTCATTAATTGCATTTTGTGATTGCATTATAGTCCTTGCCATGCTTAATGACAACTTATGTTGATATGGCTTTTGTGATAGCTAGCATTTAGGTCATTGTTGCCTCTATCTAATTAGTCATATTGATTGCATTTTGATGATTGCATTTAATGACCATGCCATGCTTAATGACAACATATGTTGAAATGGCTTTGTTTGATAACTATGATATAATGTTGCATAACTATATCTAGTTAAGTCTTTATGAACATTCATTTAGACATTGATATCTAGGAATTGTACTAAGTGACATTCTTAAATTCCTAGATAAGCATTTAGTGTTTTGCCTAGCATTATTTGCATGTTTGAATATTTCATCATATTCACATAGGTTGTTGAACTCTTCATTGAGTCAAGTCTTGTGGCTTCGGTGTGAAGTTGCACATGTAAGAGAAGTCTTGCAACCAAGAGTAGGTTGGCAAGCAATTTGTCAGGTATCCACTGTAAAAGGCCCGAGGGGTAGAGTAGGAGGTGCTCACGCCAAGCGTAGTGGATCAAGGGATATCACTAGGGATTGAACCAAAAGTGGTGAGTGGTAGTGGCCATAGGTGAGGTTTTCAAGAGTGAGAGTCCGAGTATCACTTGAGGGTGTAACTTTTTACTCATATAGTGGATTTCTGCGATCGAGTGTGGCTCACTTAACAACCCGTGGTTTTTCCCATTTGGAGGGTTTCCACGTATACATCTTGTATTTTTAATTGGTATCAAAGCAGGACACTAGATTGTACTTAGTGAGAATCCAGGTGATACATTCACGGTTTTTGCAAAGCTTTTGAAGTCATGGTTTACAAGATGATGAATGCCATCTTTGGAGGAGTTGATGGGCATCAATTCTTTTACATTCAAAATCTTGAATCCGCAAAGGAGGCTTGGGATACTCTCCAAGTTACTAATGAAGGAACCGTAGCGGTGAAGAAATCAAGGCTTCAAATGTTGGATATAATGTGCAAAAATGTATCTCTATACTCTAATGCATGTTCTCTTAGATATTCATCTTTTAACTCAATTTTTGATATACATCTTATAGTATGTCATACTAGAGAATTTTTTATAGCATACATATAATTCTCATTGACATTTGCTATTTTAGGATCTAATAGTGATATTGTTCACATTGATCTTAACTTTGATGATTGTTTGTATATAATTTATTGAGTGGCATTACTTTTGAAAATATGAGCTTCATATTCTTCTAAAGCTACTCATTAGAGAAGTAATGATCTTGAATAAGCCTCTACTTATTCCTTTTAGATCATGTGCTTATGAGCCATAAAATCTTGGTTTTCAAAAATTGCACTTTGCTTCTCTTATATGTTTTGCTAGTAGGTTGAATTTACTAATATGTAAACTTTGGATACACCTTGAAGTTTTTGTGCTTAAGTACATTTAAAATGACCTATGGTTAGTATCCAATTTGCTTCGGTAAATACATAGAACTCAACGAGTACTTTCATGGAAAGGGATACACACATTGGTTGTGAAAGCTACCCAATGTTGGAAAGAGCTACACCATTGTGATAAGTGAAAGCCGCCATGAAGTGAATTTTGTTTATGATTAAAAAAAAGAGAAAAAATCAAAGAAGTGTTGAAATGGAATCATGAAAAGAAAATTCTTTGATTCAAAGCCTAAAAAGAAAAGGAGGAAGGCTTAAGAAGGAGTATAGTTGAAAAATAAAATGAGCTCTGGTTGAAAAACAGAAATGGGATGACGAGCCATATGCACACACACGCTCATATGTTGAAATCTATTCTCTTAAAAGCAAAAAAATTCCGGATGATAATCGGTTTGACTTTTTATGGAAAAAGCTTATGATGAATAGTTGTTGGAAATTGTTTGCATGTTGATTATCAAACTACTTCTTGATATATGTTTGAAGCATATCTCTCACACACACACACACTTTATTTATGAGTATGATGATATTTTAGCAATTGTTGAAGAATTATGAGAGAACTTGAAAAATCTTTGTGTATCTCTCTTAGCATATGTAGCTTATTTTGCTGAGATTTCTTCAAATTGCTTGAATGTGTGATTGAACGAATATCTTTGTGAACTTTATGCTATCATTGATTTTAGTAATGGCATTTATCAAGGGGGAGCATTGTATGCTATACCTTGTTCTATTTTATGATATGTTCACATGCTTCATTTTGTTACATGTTGACATATTTTGACTTAATGTTACTTGCAAGATATTACTCATTATCTTTGTCTTGCATGATGATTCATTCTTAAGTCATATGTCTTTTTTTTTATATTGTTGTGACTAATGAGTTTGTTTTGTTTTCACTCACTTTGGTTGTATGTATATAGCATCTTATAACCCAAGAAAAATGAGAAGAACTAAGATTACCGGAAGTGGAAATCAATTGAATCCCATTATGAAAGCCAAGTCTACCTCAAAAGGATCCAAAGCTTCATGGATAAAAGATTTAGGGATCTTTGGAACAAAAAAGATATTTCAAGAGAGAGACATTGACTTTGGTAAATGTAAAGATTCTTATGTTCTTAAGTGTTTAAAGGATAGAAAATGGGAATCTTGGGTGATCATGTTAGGTGTTGTAAATGATACTCTTGTTAGAGAGTTCTATCATGAATATAAGGAAAGTGCTACCTTGTTAGATGCTTTGATGGAAATTAGGGGTGTTGTGTTTAGAGTTAATCCAAAAAACATTAACAAGTTTCTTGGGATATCTAATGATATAGATTCTAATTTTCTAGATGTGGATGTCATTGAGAATCTAAATATCATGGGTAGAACTATTTGTGTCAATGCTTCCTTTGAGTGGAAAAATAGGGCATACATTAGTCAACATGAGTTAGCTATGGCTAGTGCATTTTGGCATCTATTCATTTGCACTAACATTATTGGATCTTCGAATTAAACCGAGTTGAATAAGGACAAGATCAAAATAATGTATGCCTTGGTAACTAATCAACCGATAAACCTTGAAGATCTTCTCATGTATTATATTGATAGTGCAGCTTTCTCTACTAGAGGTGATAAATAGCTTGCATTACCGGGGTTTATTACTTTATTATTTTTAGCTCATGGGATTAAGAGTAGAGAAGATGATGTGTTAGTTGAATCCTTGGAAAAGTATTGTGAAAAACGTGTGTCATACATGTCTTATAAGAATAAGGGTAAGACTTGTGATACATTTGGACTATTTAGTCGTTCTCAAGTTGATAGTCATGTGATTAGCACAAATATACTTTCGGATTGAGCTATACAATTTAAGGAAAAGGTTGATGAACTTAGTGTTATAGTTGTTCAACAAGATGCTAGGATAAAAGTGTTAGAGAAGTGCATTGCTTCAAGCTCAAGACCATCTCTCAAGCATTATGTTAGATCGAACACTCGCACTACTTTCTTTGGTGGAACAAGTGGCTAGTATTTGAGCTTTGAGGTACATTTGTTTTAACTTTTGGCGTTATTTCATGTCAATGGGGGGGGGGGGGGGGGGGGGGAGGGGGAAGAGATGCTAGTTGTTAAGTTTCTTTTTATGTTGTTTTATGAACTTTTGAACTTTCAGTGGCATGTAATAATTAGTCTTAAGATTTGGTTAAGAATTCTTGTGTTTTGGCATGTATTGAGGGGGAGATACATGTATTTGTGGGCTTAATTGTATATTCTTATCCATATTATATGTTGCCATTTCATGTTTTTCTCTTGTTTAAGCATTATGCTTTGAGATGATTTGTAAGTTGCTTCAAGAGAAGATCAAGATGAAGTTCAAGAGTTGATGAAGATTAGTTCTGGGAATCTTACTCATTGTAATATGAGGGAGTCATTTTGTGACATATCTTCATTTCTATATTTCTAGTAAATGTATAGGTGTTTTGACATGGAATTTGCCAAAGGGGGAGATTGTTAGGTTTTTGATTATGTTGGCATTAATTCCATATCAAATTGATGTTTACTTGTAATGATTTAGTTTTTTAGATTCATAATGATTCAAGTTTCAAAGAAGAAGGAACAACTAGTCAGAGCAAGTTCGACGTCTTCAAAGAGAAAGAATGCCATATGGTTCTACAAAGGTATATTAAGACCTTATCTTTCTCTTACAAGCTTAGGCACACACACACAAATCATACATATGTGTCCCTGCATCGTTGTGCACCATTATAGGCACACACATACAATTCATCCATATGTGTCTCTGCATCGTTGTGCACCATGTATAACACATTCACACACTTGAAGATGGATGCTCATGCATTGGTATGAAAATAACATGTTTTGGAAAATGCATGATTGGAGACTATCTCTATGTAGTTTGCATTCTAGTGTGAATTGTGTTTGTATGTGTATATGTTTGTATAACATGGATATTGAGCTTGAATTTAGTCTTAAATCATTCTTGATTGAGTTCTGGTCATATTGGTTACTCATATTATTGATTTCAAGTTCTAAGTCAAAAGATGTTACACTTTCAACTCATGTTGCTTAAATTATCTTCATCTTCATATATCGAGTCGAATTATTATTTTATGGGTTGAGTATCTTATTGTCCATGTCTGCGAGAGAGTTACAGTTTGTAATCCATAGACGGATTCAAATTCCGAGTTCGGACGCCGGGGAACGGTCGAAGAACAAGAGGGGAACTGGCCAGGAAAAGAAGTGCAACCAATCACTCTTTCCTGAGATAGCGCGTGGCCATCTTGGGACAGAATGCTTGCCACCCCGAGATGCCCACACGCCATCTCAGGCAGCAAGTGTGCTTGGTGCACTTAAGGTCTTTTTGGTCTTTTTACTTCTATTCTTTCTCTCTCCTTTATATATCCCTTCTCTCTGACATTTCATTCTAAGAAGAGATTCAAAATTTGAGTGCAGAATTTTCTCTCGAATTTTTTCACCTTCCAAACACCTTCACTTCTTCATTTGAACTCCGATTTGAGTGATTCAAAGTTGAGAGTGTTTGTCTATTCATCCTCCATCTTTTCTCTGAAGGTTTGAGTTAGGTTTATTGCTGTGTTTGGAGTCTAATCTCATAAAAAACGGGACTGCACCAAATCAACTAAGGTATTGATTTTCTCTCAAAGTTTTCTTTTAAAACTTGGTCAATTGCCTTGAGCTTTCTTCTTCAATATATATATATATATATATGTGTCTTGTGATAGTTTTGATTTGAGTTTTGAACTTTTTAAAGCTAGATTGAGTTTCAATTGAAATCTCACATGTTGAGTTAGGTTTTTATTTTGCCTATGTTTTCACATGTTTGGGATTGTATTGTGCTAGCTTTGATTCTAGGACTATTTGACGAACTTTAATTGATTGATTTTGTGAAAAATAGTTCCTCACATGTATTAGGCTCTTTTTGGATGAAATATCACTATAATACATGTGCTTGTGTTCTTATGAGATATTCATGTGCTTTGTTGAATCTATGAATAGACAATATGCTCTAGAACTCATTGCTTTAATCTAAATGACTTTGTCACATGATTTTAGCATATTTTTGGTATATGAGATTTAAACTTGATTATGTGTTAATTGAAAATATCTTTTGATTCAAGTTTTAGATCTATGCATGTATCTAGGTTGTAATCAATGTTGAACATATCTTATATGATCTAGATGGATTAAACATGCATGAATGACTAGACAATATTTGGTGTGTTCATTCATGCTTATGTCTAGTATTTTCCTTAGGATGTATTGATCATAACATTCTATGTTGCGTGCTTGTTTGCGTTTTGTATTCATGATCACCATGATGCCTTGAGAGAAGGAAGTCTTGACAATAGGTGTGAGACCTATGTTGTTGAGCATGGAAGTCTTGGCAAGAGGTGGGAGACCTCGAAATGTCGAGCAAGGAAGTTTTACCTAGGGTCGTGATAATTCGGAAGGGTGAGCAAGGAAGTCTTGCCTAGGTTCGTGAGGATCCAGAAGGGTGAGTGAGGAAGTCTTGACAAGAGGTGTGAGGCCTCGGAATGTTGAGTCAGAGGGTGACATTCATGAGTAGGACAGGAGGGTAGTTTCAAGGTGAAGAGGTCACTTGAGAGATTTTACTTGTCTTATCTACTAGTGGATTTTTTTTACCGGTGGTTGCTAACCCGTGGATGTTTCCTCTTCGGAGGTTTACCACGTTATATCTTGTGTCAACTTTTCTCTATCCCTATCTCTTTTATATTGTATTTGTTATTTGAATACTATAGATAGAACTTTATATTTAAGTTGACTTCTTTTCTATAATATAAATTGTGTACATGTTATGGCTACTTGTTTGTATCACACTTTACTTGTTTTATATATTGATTAAGTGTCTTTCATTATTATATATATTGTGATACAAGCAATCTAGAGGGACAAACTTTTGTTTGTTTCTAAGGGAGTCGAAAAAGGTGTCTAACCTATTCACCCCCCTAGGTTAGCCTTGAGCATTTAACCGTGTTTGTATTTTCACCGGATTCTAGTTTACTTAACCAAATGTTTTTGTCGGATAGTAATCAACTTACCGGTGACATGACTAGAGATGTACGTGTCCTTTTTATCCTTCCTCCCCTTTATTCTTTCTAAGGAGACATCTTCCTCTTCATCTCTTTAGGTCATGATTGACCTCCATCATTAGCATCATCAACATCAATCTCATCAGAAATCCATTACTCACCATTATCGTAATTGATTGGAAAAAACTATGGCCCCTGGGACAAATCCGTGTCCATACTAACAAAGTAAGGTTGTAACTTTTCATCGACTGCTGGATGTAATTCCTCCAACATAACATGCTGTACAAGTAACACAAGTATCATGATTTTTTAAACTACTAATATAAAGAAAACTAAATTTAAGGTTAGGAAAGAAAAAATTATACCTTTCCATATTTCACTTGTTGTTCATACTTTGTTAATTTGGTAAAGAAATTATGAGGCCTCTTAAAAATTCTCTGGTTTTTCAAACGGGGATGTTTGTGGCATAAGTTCTCCCTCATCAATTCAAACAATAAGTTGAAAGCTTCCATCGCCCATAACTGACATTTGACAGATTTTTAGCAATTTAACTACAAAAATTCCAGTAATGTTACATGCTACAATTTACATGCTACAAGTTACATGCCAGTTTTAAGTAAAGTTATATGCTAGTTGAAAATTAAGTTACATGTCAGTTCATTTAATCACAAAATTTGAAAGACTAATCTCATGCACAATTCCAGTAGTTTTGCATGCCACAAGTTACATGCCAGTTCATAATAAAATTACAAGTCACTACGAAAAAATGCTTAAAAATAAGATTTGAAAGCTCACCACTACTGCCCAAGGGAAACCGTATAAGTTATAGTGCGCGACGACCTTCTTTGGTGCATTTGCAGGCCGAAAACCTTGTCATAGGTAGTGTATTGTCATCATAAACACATAATTTCCCAATGAAAAAGAATTGAAGGATTCTAGATCCTCCACCAACGCAAACAACCATATTGTCACTTTCCTCCTCAAATCTTGTCCAAACAAAACATTGTTGGCAATCAATAACAGGGTCATCTTTAAACCATCAATCGGTTATTCAAATTGACCACCCATAAAATTTTCCAATGCATGTTTCAATTGTACATTCTCATCCCTTTCGAAATATCTGTCATGGATCTCATCAGGAATGACATTATAAGGTTTCAAAAATATGTCAGACATCACCCCAAATTTTAGGCCTATGACCAAACAAAATTCTCATTTTATGAATTTGATGACTTTACCTCCTACTAAGAAGTGAAATTCATCCTCACCAGTCACTCCGGTTATACGTATTTACGTCAACATCAAGTTATGCAGTACACCCATCGAAAAAGTCAGCTCTTTCTGGATTGCTAGTAGGTGCTCAAAACATGTCTTCCGTAACTTATCCAACTCTTCTACTTTTTAAACAACCTTCTCAATATCTGACAACCCATTCAAAGTACAAGTTAATGGTGGACTTTTTAACCATGAATTTCTCGATTTAATGAGGAAATCCTCATAATTGATATTCTCCATCTATAAAATCACATAAAAAAAATGCATTACTGTTACTGTCACTAATCATATACACTATTCAAACACAGCAAAACCGATAAACACTAATCATATATAATAATCAAACACATCTATCGTTTGCTATATCTCTCAATCCACAACAAAATCGTGGAAGAAAATGTGGTCTCAGATATCTCACACCTAAACAAATTACAAAAGTACCCTTTTAGAGGTAATTATAATTAGAAACATGATCATAAAAGCAAAAGGGCAGTTAGCTTGCTAATGGGAAAATTAAATTAGCTTAGAGAGGAACAACCAAGTACATATGGCCATGAATCATGATACACACACCACAGTACCGCACCCTCCTTTGTTGATTAATGCAACCAAATCCACAACAAGACAATATAATTTATAGACTTCAAGTCTTCGTTAACCTTGTGTTTCCAAATGTCATCCCCAATTGAAGTGTGGAAACATCTCTTCTCACAGCCAAACCATTACTTGTCTTGTCTCATATGTAAGCATGTAACTGTTTATCATCCATAAAAAAAAAAATTCTAAGAACAGTGAATAAATATGATTTTCAAATAAAAATACCTGACCATTAATTTTCAAAGGACATCAGACCCAAAGAAACGAAGCAAAGGCACCCAGAAGCCCAACCAGAAAGACAACAAACCAAAAAAACAAGACCAATAGAAAAATACCAACAACAACAGAGCAACAAAATGGAAACAACCATGATGCAACCAGCAAAACAAGATTCCACACATGCAGCAAAAACACCAAACCTAGAACAAGCTGGCCTGCAGAACCACTATGAAACCAAAACAAACAATAAGAAATAAATCAAACACAAATCAAACTTCAGACACAAATCAAAATGAAAATAACAGTTTGCAAACTTACCAGACCTGAGACCAGAGGTGTGCGACGGCGAGAGGTGCGCGATGGTCAAAAGTGTAGTGATATCTGATCTTCCTTTCTCTCTAGTTCTATAGCGACGGTGAGAGAGGTGCAAGGCAATAGCCAGCGACAGTGTCGGCGAGAGAGGTGCGACCGATAGCGAGCAACAACGACAACGAGAGATGTCTGATTGACGACAACCGACAACGACAACTATCTATTCTCTTTCTTTCTCTCCCTTTCTTGTTTCTTAGTTGATATTACAATAACCTAACAAGAACAACTGATAAATAACTGGTTTATACCAAAATAATTGATATTACATTTTTTTTTCCAATTTCAAATTTAAGGGCTTTTATGTCCAAAAGTGGTAAAAAGTGATGAAAAAAAAAAAATTTATGGCTAAAAACAATAAATTGATAAATTTTTTGGTTATTTATGAATTCACCACACACACACACACATATATATATATATATAGAGAGAGAGGAATTTAGGATTTTTTATTGAGAAATTATCATTTTCCTCCCAGAAGTTTGTCGTACTAATAATTTTACCCCCTCTAATTTTATTTATGGCCATTTTTCCCTTTATAAATGAAACTATTCATCATTTTCCCTCTTCTGGTAGATTTTCCGTTAAAATCTCTTGTTAACCGTTAACCTTGAAGGGTAATATAGTAAGTATGGCACATGGACTTGAATGGGAATTAGTATGGTAGGGTAAAAACGTAAAATCATTAATAAAATTGAAATTAATATGGTTGAGAATGTTAATATATATATATATATATATATATATATATATATATATAGAATAATTCTCCTATTATGATTGTCAAGGCTTTATTATGGCATGACCTTTAACTACAACCACACATACACAGTGGGCCCACAACTCAACATTAATAAATAGTCACACTTATACCCAATATATGGTTGTGGCTAGACATCCTTATCTCTTATATCTGGATCATCCTTACTATAGAACCACCCTATATATATATATATATATAACTTTTTTCATTTAAACAGATCTCCACCGGTGGAGGTCTTTTTAATTTTTTTTTTAAAAAAGTCAAATAAAAAGGCAATGCATTTTAAAATGATTTAACAAAATATTGAAATAATAAAGTAATTTTTTTTTCTCCCAACATATTCCTCATAGTTTAGCCGTATCTTTATCATCATCCAACTAAAACCTAACCACCCCCAAAGCGAATCACCACTTCTGCTCTCACGCCACTGTTCTTTTGCTATCAAAACCGAAAACTTTTTACTGTCCCCCATCCATAATGTTTCGCTCGCAAGCTTGAAGGCTGCAAAAATCTAAAGATTTCGCTGCCCCGTTCGCACAAATCTCACCGATCCACTGCGTTTAAAGCCGCTGCTGTGCTCCCCGTCGCTTTCTCCGATCTAGCTGTCGCTAGAGTCTCACACGCCTCACGCATAATTTTTCTGGGCAATTTTACCCGTGTTCTATGAGAAAGATGAATAACTTTTTTTCTTTCTTTTTTGTGGAATTGATGAGTTTAGGATGTTTTAAAAAGTACGGGGTTTATGGAAGAGATTTACTGAATGAAGTTCGAAAATAAATTCGGAGTAAGGCCAGCCCTAGGCCTGGACTAAAGGGGCGGTCGCCCAAGGCCCATTTTTAAAAGCAATACGTACAACCCAGTTTACATATAATAGGTACATGACTATGTGACCTAATAATTATTGTATGGACATTTGAAATGGACCAAGTTAAAGATATATTTTTAAAAAAGACCCAATACAGTTAGTAACAAAAGACCCAATTAACTTTGGTCCAATATCATTTATTTTTATTCACTTATTCATATCCTAACCTTCTAGGGTTTTAAATTTTCAATTCAGCCTCAACCATTATCCATTTCTTTTTCTTGCCGCACCTCTCTCTCTCTCTCGATAAAATCCAAAGACCACACTACAAGTTACCACAGCTGGAACTTGGAGCAGGTGAGCAGCCTGTCACGGGTCGCAAGCTGTCAAGCCCATGAGCCCAACAAAGGCCACAACTATGCCAAGATCTTGGAAGATTCTAGAGACTTCTCCACAATTCCAGCATTGGTCAAGCTTCTGAAAGTCTCTAGCAACCCAACCCTCTCTACACCATTCTTGTATTTAGCTAGATAGTTGTGGAATAATCTAGAACCATGTAAAGACATCTAAATACATGTAGAATATTCTGGAGACTTAATCTCCTTTATTAGACTAGATTAATCTAGAACATTCCTTAAGGAGGTGGCTCACCTATAAATAGCCAACCCCCTTTCATTTGTAAATCATCCTAGAAACTCAAGCATTCTAGTATCCAAAGCATTGTAAAGCTTCCTTCATAGCAATACAATCTTTGTTTCAATTCAAGCTCTTCTACTCTTTTCTCTCAAATCTCTCTTGTAAGGCTTACTTAGCAACATTCTCATAGAATTTGCCTAAGTGCCGCACGGGTGTGCTGCGCAAACTCTAAGCCCGTGACAGTTGGTATCAGAGCATGGTTAAGCAACCACAGCTAGTTCGCGAAGCAATGGCATCCGACAGCGAAGTTGCTGCTAGAGTGGAAGAGCAAGGGTGTGGACGTGATGAGCAATGCACCCACACCAAGCGTAGCAAGTCCAAGGGTCCGTCCATGGACGCTTTGGAATCTCGCGTGAATGTCCACGATGAAGCCCTCTCCGAAATTCAAACCACCTTGAGCACCATAGTCGACCATCTCGATGGCCTAGAAACCAATTACGCCATAATAGCTCAGGCGACCAAGGCAATGCTACAAGAGTTCCAGAAGGGCATTCGGGAGGAAATCTGCCAATTTACTGAAGAAATCCGTAACACATGCACCTTCATTGAGCAAGAGTCGCGGGCCATTCGAGTCGAGATGGATGAAGTTCGTACCGAATGGACTTCGTTCAAAAACAACCCAACTTATGGAAATGGTGCCTTCGCTAGCACGAGCACATAGGGCACCATCAGAATCCCTAAGCCATCCACATTCAACGGCAATCGTAATGCCATGGAAGTGGAAAACTTCCTCTTCGGCCTAGAACAATACTTTGAGGCCAAGGGAGTTAGGGATGACGCTACACGGATCACCAATGCTCTCACCTTCCTTCGAGATTCTGCTCAACTATGGTGGCGACACAAGCATGGTGATACTATCCACCCCATCCGCACATGGGAAGACTTTAAACGAGAACTCAAGAGGAAGTTCTCGCCAACCAACGCCGATAAGAAGGCCCGTAGCCGCCTTCGTCGCCTCAACCAGTCTGGATCCATCCATGACTATATCAAGGAGTTCTCTACCTTAATCCTCGAGATTGAAGATATGTCCGATAAAGACAAACTATTCCTCTTCATGGACGGTCTCAAGTAATGGGCGAGAGTGGAGCTAGAAAGGCGGAACGTGCAAGACATTGATGCAGCCATCGCCGCCGCAGAATCCCTTGCTGGCCTCACCAAGACAAAGGAAATGACCGACAACTATGAAAAAGGTGGGGGAGACGAGTCTAAAGACCACAATCGCAAGAGCGAATGACCAAACAGAACTCCCAATGGCGATAACCGGCGTGACAACGCCAATGGAGGCAAACCCATTTTGATCAAGCTGAAGAATCCATGCTTCATTTGTGATGGGCCATATTGGGTACGTGACTGCCCAAAGCGAAAGATGCTCAATGCCATGGTTACCCAACTATAAGAAACTAAGGCAATTGAGCCCCAAGCAAGCATGAGTTCTCTTCAACAGCTTTATGCACTCAAAGGGCAACCCGTGCCTCCTACACTTACCAAAGGCCTCATGTTCGTGAACGCCACCATCAAAGGCAAACCAGTTCGTGCAATGCTAGACACCGGGGCAACGCACAACTTTATCTCAACAGACGAAGCCAAACGACTTGGTCTTCGCATCACCAATGGTGAATACGCAGTCATTAAAGCTGCCAACTCTCCGGCCAAGCAAATTGATGGCACAACAAAAGACGTCATTGTCCACCTAGGCCCATGGAGTGGAAAGCTCGACTTCTCGGTGGTTCCCTTAGATGACTACCAAGTGGTGCTAGGCATGGCGTTCTTTGAGCAAGCCAACGCTTTCCCCCTACCCGCTGTGAACTCACTTAGCGTTCTTAACGGGGGCAAGGCACTCACCATCCCGGTGGGACGTATACCACAGCCATATAGGATGCTATCCACCGTACGGCTCGAGGAGACACCAATTTCTCCCACTTCTCCACAGAACCAGCCGATTGTAGGCATTCGAAGGAGTAAGAAGCGCACAAGCCATGGGAAGCGATCGAAGGCACCGAGAGAAGGCACCCAAGATGCTGGATCACCTTCGAAACCTAGTCAACCCACTTGCGTCGAGCTAAGGATGCGAGACTCGAATTCGGTCTCTCAAGGGAGGCTTCCCAAGCCGAAGACCTTCCGCATGAATGAACCAACTTGTGGCCAACTCCAACATACTCAGCGCCTATGCAACGAGGACGTTGCGAACTTAGGTGGGGGAGGATGTCACGGGCCGCAAGCTGTCAAGCCCATGAGCCCAACAAAGGCCACAACTATGCCAAGCTCTTGGAAGATTCTAGAGACTTCTCCACAATTCCAGCATTGGTCAAGCTTCTGGAAGTCTCTAGCAACCCAACCCTCTCTACACCATTCTTGTATTTAGCTAGATAGTTGTGGAATAATCTAGAACCTTGTAAAGGCATGTAAATACATGTAAAGTAGTCTAGCTAGGTGTAGAATATTCTGGAGACTTAATCTCCTTTATTAGACTAGATTAATCTAGAACATTCCTTAAGGAGGTGGCTCACCTATAAATAGCCAACCCCCTTTCATTTGTAAATCATTCTAGAAACTCAAGCATTCTAGTATCCAAAGCATTGTAAAGCTTCCTTCATAGCAATACAATCTTTGTTTCCATTCAAGCTCTTCTACTCTTTTCTCTCAAATCTCTCTTGTAAGGCTTACTTAGCAACATTCTCATAGAATTTGCCTAAGTGCCGCACGGGTATGCTGCGCAAACTCTAAGCCCGTGACAAGCCGCAAGCCCTATCCCGAGTCCGGTGCCGATTCAATATCTCTGATCTCCCCAATGTGAGTTTGAGTTTGAGTTTGGTTTGGTTTCTGTTTTTGTGCATTTTGATTAATTCAAGTAAAGTTTTTAACTTTGCTTTGTTTACTGACTATACTGTTGTTTGCTGAAATAACAAAAGAATTAGAGAAACAGGAAAAATTGAAACAAAAAATAGTCTTTTAGATGTTTCAGTGTTTCACGCTGGGATTTGTCATTTGTTTCATCTGTATGTTTCTTGGATTCTTGGTACTTCATTTAAAAACTAAAACAAGCTTGACAGCTTGTCAATGTTTTAAGATTTGGTTTATATTTTTCATTTTTGAATGATTTGGCTTATCTATAGTTTTAAGATTTGGCGTGTATCAGGTTCTTAGCTTGTTCATTCATATTTTATTTTCTTTATCCAAATCAAAACGGGCCCTGTTATTCATTCGTATTTTATTTTCATTATCCAAATCAAAATGAACCAAATTTGTAATCTTTTGGGTAAAAGATAATTAGATGAAGCAAGTTAAGAACCTAGTGGATTATTTTCAAGCAAATGATAACTGGAAGAGGTTTCTTGAGAATAAATCAGTGAAATTGAATCGATAGTGTTGATATTTTTTCCTTCAGACTGCCTATAAATTTTGGTTTCGGGACAGGAGTGCTCATTGCCAATTTCGGGTGAGGTAATGCTAATTGATTCTCCGTAGTTGATGAACCTCTAAGCCTGTTACTCGTAAGTAAAAATCAGATAACAGGTACCACACAGCTCGTGTTCAACTTTGTTAGAGCAGTTTTGAATCTTTGTTGAATTTGAGATTTGAGAATTTGAGTTTCATACAATTATTCAATTAATGTAGTAGGGTCTTGAAAATTTAACATCTGGTTTGTTTTGAATGAAATAACCAATCCTTTGATGCATATAATTAATATATGATTTGATTGCATTTTTAGTAAAAAAAAATCAATCTTATGATACTGCGATTTGTGGTAGTGTGCGACCTGTTGAATCCAATTGCAACAAATTTGATGTATACCATTGATGTTAATAAATAATTCAGAACTTCTAATTATATTTTTTTTACATAAATGAGAAATTTATTTGTTTACATAATAAATGTATTTATCGCATGATATTATTTTATTTTTAATTAAATTATTATTTTTTGACTAAATATATGAAAACATGCTATATATGTATATACATTTTTAAAAAATGAAAA
Source organism: Dipteronia dyeriana (assembly GCA_032871835.1). NCBI lineage: Eukaryota > Viridiplantae > Streptophyta > Magnoliopsida > Sapindales > Sapindaceae > Dipteronia > Dipteronia dyeriana. The sequence continues at coordinate 91,274,065 of CM065298.1, forward strand.
TGATTAAGGGGCCTATTTCAGAGATTCGCCCACAGCCTTTAAAATGTCAGGGTCGACCCTGATTCGGAGATGCATATTTGTATGTTTTCTTTTTGGATAAGATTATTGAGATATTCCAAGAAGACGAAGACAGGCCATTTTTTTTGCTATTTATGAACTTTTTGACATTTTAATATTTATTTTGTGTTTATTGGGATTACGTTTGATGATGAATTTGCAATTTGGAGAGAACTGATTTTGAATTATTTTTTGTTTTTAAATTTATGTTTTATCTCCATCGACTATCTCATCTTTCGTGATATCTATCTCTTTTTAAAATTTCAATTATGTGATTATGTGTTTTTTTTTAATGTGAGTTGTTAAGGGCGTAAATGTATTTTTCACCAGTTTCAACAATTTAAGGGTAAAAGTGTCTTTTAACATAAAAATTACCTTTTTTAACATAAAATCTCATAGAAGGATGAAAATGACGGATAATTTCATTTTAAAGGGGGGAAATGGCCTTTAATAGAACTAGATGGGGCAAAGTTACTAATACACCACACTTCAGGGAGAAAATGATACTTTCCCTTTCTTATTAGAGTGGGCTAAAACAAAACTCTTTATACATATATAATCATTTTCATATCAGTGCGCATTGATGAAATTATATAAAGACATTGAATATGAGCCCTCATTTATAAAAGAGTTTTGACAAGTGCATAAATACCAAGTCAAAGTATGTTCAATGAGAGGCTCACATTCAATGTCCTTATATAATTCCATCAGTGTACATTTATGTGACGATTTTCATATTGTAAGTTCTTCAGTTTTTGATTGGCTCATTTCGTTGACAACCACGTTTGGGGATTATTGTGTAAGGGTAGTTTAGGTCATCATTGCTCAAGACCTAACTCAAGCTTCAAAGGTAAAATCACTTGCTTAACCTTCATTAAAGAGGTATTAGTGCACACACACTCTCATGCATGTTTTCATCATCTTGCATGCTTGCTTAATTGCCATAATTGTGTCTTTTTGCCATAGCTCTTGTTTAGGTGTTTGATGCATTTAGTTTGCCCTTAGAAGAGGATTTTCCTCTTAATCGCGGTTGGGACCGCCCCCTATGCATTATATCCGTCGCGGTCTGCACAGCGGTGTTCTCAAGTGGTTGCACACTGTTGCTACCGCGGCTTGTGGTTGTTGCATGCACAGTGTTCTCCCTAGCGGAGGTTCCCAGGCGTGTACCGTGGTCTAGACCTCTTTTGGTGCACATGCCTAGCCACCGACCTAGGCAGCGGTAATGTCTAGCCGTGCCATGCTACATAGACCGAGATCTGGACACTTGCCTAAGCCGTGGCACGCATAGCAGTCATGCCGGGATTTAGATGCACTTCGTCCAAAATGATGCCATTTCATGATATATATATATATGTTATCTTCTCTTCTCTTTGGCTAAGGGAGTCCACGAAGCCATTTTTATTGACCAAGCTTTTCTTTGAGAGAAAAATTGACTCTAATATAAGTAGAGCTCCCAAGAACTCATTTTGACTCAACCAAACTCCAATCCATGAGCATCTAGCATCTTCTTGCATCTTTCAAACATGGATTTTCTTGTTCGTCTTTGACTAGGTAATCTTTACATGTCCTAGAATCTCTTGTTTCATTCTTATGACATGTATGCCTAGGTTTAGCAATTATTGTTGATTAAATGCATGTCATTGAGTTTAATTGCATATATAACATGCTTGGATTGTTGATTGTTGGTTGAGATTTATATTTTGTGAGAGCTATGATTTGTGACCATTTTGCTCTTCTAGTTAAATCTCTATGCTTTGCATTTATATATTGTTTAGGTTTAATTGATTGCATTTGTTAATTGCATTGATTGTTCTTTACCATGTTTTATGACAACTTTAATAGATTGGTTTTTTTGTTTGATGAGTAGATATTAGACTTTCATAGCTATAATTAGTTAGGTCTTATGAGCATTAATATAGACATTAATATCTAGGAATTGCATTTATTGACATCCTTGAATTCCGAGATAAGCATTTAGTGTTGTCTAACATTACTTGCATGTTTGAATATTTTATCATATTCACTTAGGTTGTGTTTGACTCTTCATTGAGGTTAAGTCTTGTGACTAATTGGATAGTGCACAAGCATGTTGATCAATAATCACTATTAAGGTCTTCTGGATAGAGTGAAAGGGTTAGTCACTTGAGGGTATGACGGGAGGTCAACCTAGGTTGTAAACTTTCACTCAATAGTTAATTTGAGGATCGGATGTGTGATGCACATATCAGCCCGTGGTTTTTCCCATTTAGAGGGTTTCCACATATATATTATGTGCTGTTATTGTTTTAAGTATAATTAGTTTTATTAAATGCTTGTTTATTTGGGGTAATTTGTGTTAATACTAATTAATCGAATAATTGGTAATTGATTCTATAAAAATCTATTAACCCCCCTCTAGGTTTAGACATACACATTCTAAAGGAAATTTTCAATTGGTATCAGAGCAGGTGCCTAGATATGCTTAGACGATCCATGCTCTGTGTGTGTCTTTCTTATACATTTTCGTTGTTTGCATCTTGTATGGTGCATTACATTTGCATCTCATTCATTTATAACCCAAACACTATGAGTGATTTTGTGGTGATTAGAGAAGGTTTGTTGGATGTGAAACCACATTTGCTCAAGGGAGATAATTATTATTCATGGAAGAGAAAGATGGGGTCCTTTCTTTTGGCAATAGATAATAGAGTTTGGATGGTGATTGAATATGGATACACACCACCAATCATGACCATGGAAGATGGAAGTATTGTGCCTAAGCCTAAGTCTCAATGGAGTTCTCTAGAGCTTGAAGCATCGAAGTGGAACGATGAAACAATGAGTGCTCTTATTAGTGCAATGGATGAGACCACTACAAACTCATCCAAATCACCAAAAATGCACAAAAAGCTTGGAATATCCTAGAGAAGGCACATGTGGAAACCGAAATGATTGGAAGGCCATTGGCCTATGAATCTAGATAGAGTCCTGGATCCATATCATTGAAGAAGCAAAAAGGCATAGCATTGAAGACCTTCAAGATTGTGAAGGAGGATGAAGACTCGAATGAAGACTTGGCTCTAATGGTGAAGAGATTCAAGAAATTTGTGAATCTTCACTCGAATGACTCGAAGAAGAAGATTGAGCCAAGACAAGAGACGCCTACAAGAAAAGGCATTCAATGCTATGAGCGTAGCAAAATTGGTCACATTTCTTTCAAATGTACTAATTTGAAGAGAAAGAAAGGAAAGGCGGTGGCCACCTCATCAAGTGATAGTGGAAGCAAAGAAGATTCCTCAAGTGATAAGAAGCATGTTCTTGACTACATGGCTTTTGGAGCCTCTTATGTGGAAGTTGTAGAAAAAGGCAACAAGGCCTTAGTTTGTGACCTTGAAGAAGGATATGATGAAAAAGTAGATAGGAGAGTGATCATTGAAGCTACTTGTTTTGATGATGCCAATATGGCAACAAGTGAAACTAATGGTGACTCTAACATTAAGAGCTCTTTATCGTACTATACAAATGGAAGTGTAGAGAGCATGGATCTTGAAGGGTTCATTTTGAAGATAAAGAAAAAGGTTCTAAGATTAAAGGAAGAGAACCTCAAGCTATCAACCGAGATGATTCACTTGAATAAAGAAGTGAAGATAGCTAAGAGAAATGAATCCTTGATGGAAAAAAAGCTTGATGAAACAAGAGAAATTATTGCTAAGATGACTTCAAGTACAAAGAAGATTGACCATGTGTTGGGAGTTGGCAAGAAGCCAAGTGACAAGAAAGGTTTAGAGTTTAAAGATGGCAAGGAGACCTCAACTACTAAAAAGATGGTATTCGTCAAGAGCATGGACTTCACCCCTTCCTCTACTTCATCCTAGGAAGAAAAATGAACTAGGAGAGTGCTCTAAGAATGTCCAAGTCAAGATGGCACCAAGGAGTCAAGCTCAAGCTCAACCATTAAGAGCACATCAAACAAGTCTTCCTCAACTAGAATGTCGTCAAGCCAAGAAACATTTAATGCAAGTTCAACCAAGGAAGCAATCTTCTCCAACTCAACAACAAAGGAGAAGAGAACCAATACCATACAAAAGGAAAGCTCAAAGACATGGGAAAACACCTTTGCCCTCACAAAGGAATGGTATGACCACTCATTTTATTCCTTCATGTCATTTTTGTGGTGTGATGGCCATATTAGATCAAATTGCTTCAAGTGCATTAACATGTGTAGAATTAAGATCATGATTGAAAGAAAAAGAGCTAGAGCCAATATGCTTGTGCCTAGGAAATCTAGTGTCAATGATCCTAGGAGTAATATGATGACCTTGACCACTAGGAATGAAAATGTGTCACCTAAGTGGATTAGAAAAGATAAACCCAAATGCCATTGTGCTAAGGGTTCACCCATAGGCTCAACTAGGTCCAATGGACGTGGTAAGTCTATAGGGACTCATATCCCCTCTTGACTTATTTTGAATTGACTCTATATGAGGAGCTCAAGCAAAGAGAGCAAATTAGCATTGCATTATGTTCATGATAATATTTATGCTTCTTTATTAATTACTTGAGATGATTGGTTGTACATATTTTTTTAATAAGTGTGTAACTTTGCTTAACATGCAATCCATGTCTTATTTATGACCAAACATGCATTTTTGGACTAGGAGAATTGATTGGGAAGTACATTTTGAATGACCTAGAATTGATTTCCGTGACATGTTGATTATTTCTATGACATACTTTAAATTGATATGCATGATAAGATTTTTTTGAATGCTGTAAAATGAATCTAAAATTTGTGTATGAAAGCGATTTTGAGACTTCAATCAATAAGGATCTTGTATCCATTTCAGAGATTTTACTACTCAAAAGTCTCTCTCTTTAATTGTCGAACAAGACTACTATCATACGGGCATTACACCCGAAAAATTCAAATAGGGCGCAATAGTCGCTCATGCCTTGTTTTGCTCGTAAAGTTTGATATAGTTGCTTTTATTTGAGTTTATCTTGAGCTATATCTTGCTTATTCCATGACAAAGGGTGAAATTTGTTTGAATTCATCTTGGAAACCTTTGTTATTTTGCTTTGCCAAATACCATGTTTTGATCTTGAATACAACTTGTCTTGTATGCAAAGCATTCGTTCACACATTTGTTTTGGAATAAAACACCTTGATTCTCTCTTCTTAATTGAGTTGCATAAATTTGTTTATATGATTATGCATATGTCTTGTGCCATAAGCTCTCCTTGCTAATTCCTTCTTAAGGGGATACTCATTTGTCAATCTCTTGACAAAAAAAGGGAGTAGTGTAGATTTATGGGAAGTTGAGAGTGGCATGATTTAAGAGGGAGTTGATAGTTGCATATGAGGGGAGTTTGACTCGTTAAGGAGGAGTTAACCTATTTAGGGGGGAGCATTTTCATGTGCATTTGTTTGATTGCACTTGTTTATATTTCATGCAAATTGAGCTTGTTTTATTTCTTTGATCGCCTCACATACACTTGTCTTGGAAAGTGTAGTTATTTAATTTTGTAGGGATGATGATTCTACAAGAGATGGAGGACTCGAAGTTCTAATTTATTAGGCAGCTTTTTGTAAAGTAGAAAAACTTTGTTTACCCCTGTTTTTTTTTTGTTTATTGGTATGGATGAATTGTAAGTTCCTTAGTTTTTGATTGGCTCATTTCGTTGACAACCACGTTAAGGGATTATTGCATTATGGTAGTTTATGTCATAATTGCTCAAGCTTCAAAGGTAAAATCACTTGTTTAACCTTCATTAAAGAGGTATTAGTGCACACACACACTCTCATGCATGTTTTCATCATCTTGCATGCTTGCTTAATTGCCTTAATTGTGTGTCTTCTTGCCATAACTCTTCCTTGGGTGTTTGATGCATTTAGTTTGCCCTTAGAAGAGGATTTTCCTCTTAACCGCAGTTGGGACCGCCCCCTGTGCATTACCTCCATCGCGACCTGCACATCGGTGTTCTCTAGTGGTTGCACGCTGCTGTTACCATGACCTGGCTCGTTGCATGCACAACGTTCTCCCAAGCGGAGGTTCCCAGGCGTGTATTACGGTCTAGACAGCTTTTGGTACACTTGCCTAGCCAGTGACCTAGGCAGCGATAATGTCTAGCCGTGTCATGCAGCATAGACCGCGGTCTGGACACTTGCCTAGGCCGCGGCACCCACTGAGGTCATGACGGGATTTAGTTGCCCTTCATCCAAAACGATACCGTTTCATGTAGGATACAATATATATATATATATGTTCTCTTCTCTTCTTTTTGGCTAAGGGAGTCCATGAAGCCATTTCTATTGACCAAGCTTTTCTTTGAGAGAAAAATTGACTCTAATATAGAGAGAGCTCCCAAGAACTCATTTTAACTCAACCAAACTCCAATCCATGAGCATCTAGCATATTTTTGCATCTTCCAAGCATGGGTTTTATTTTTTGTCTTTGACTAGGTAATCTCTACATATCCTAGAATCTCTTGTTTCATTCTTATGACATGTATGCCTAGGTTTAGCAATTATTGTTGATTAAATGTATGTCAATGAGTTTAGTTGCATATATAACATGTTTGGGTTGTTGATTATTGGTTGAGATTTATATTTTGTGATAGCCAGGATTTGTGACCCTTTTGCCCTTGTAGCTAAATCTTTATGCTTTGCATTTAGATATTGTTTAGGTCTAATTGATTGCATTTGTGAATTGCATTGATTGTTCTTTACCACGTTTTATGGCAACTTTTGTAGATTGGTTTTTTTGTTCGATGACTAGATATTAGACTTTCATAACTATATTTAGTTAGGTCTTATGAGCATTCATATAGATGTTAATATCTAAGAATTGCATTTGTTGATCTCCTTGAATTCCTAGATAAGCATTTAGTGTTGCCTATCATTACTTGCATGTTTGAATATTTTATCATATTCACTTAGGTTGTGTTTGACTCTTCATTGAGGTTAAGTCTTGTGACTAATTGGATAGTGTATAAGCATGTTGATTAAGAATCACTATTAAGGCCTTCTGGGTAGAGTGAAAGGGTTAATAACTGGAGGGTATGACAGGAGGTCAACCTAAGCTGTAAACTTTCACTCAAAAGTGGATTTGAGGATCGGATGTGTAGCGCGCATATCATCCCTTGGTTTTTCTCATTTGGAGGGTTTCCACGTAGATATTATGTGATGTTATTGTTTTAAGCATAATTAGTTTTATTGAATGCTTATTTATTTGGGGTAATTTGTGTTAATACTGATTAATAAAAAAATTGGTAATTGATTCGATAAAAACCTATTCTCCCCCTCAAGGTTTAGACACAGAATCTAAATGGAATTTTCATGTATATATATTTGAAACTTTTCGATTCGGTTTGTATGCATTTGTTAGTGTTTATCCATAATCTATGGTCCACATACAATGCATTAATGTATATTATAAGTGTGCACATTGAAGAATATATATATATATATATATATATATATATATATATATATATTGCAATGCAATGATGAATTTTATACCAGTGTGTGAGAAAATGACTATATATATGACAATTTTTCTTAACTATGATATATGAATGTTTGACATCAAAACCTAAGAATAAATTTTTTAACTAAGATAAAAAGCTAATTAAAATAATCAAGTATAAATAATAGATTAAAGTAATATTAAACGATCTAAATAGTTAGTCAAAATTCAACCCAAATAATATGATCATTGAGTTGTTAGGTTAGATAAAATTATTAATTCAAGAGAGAATTGATTAGGGATGCATGAGGCAGGGAGAGAAAAAAATTGGGAGTTGGGACTTGATTGATCGATTGAGAGAGAGAGAGTTTGTATTGGACTTCAGTTGTGACTTGTTAGTGAGAGAGAGAGAGAGAGAGTGAGTGAGTGTCATGATGTGAGAGAGGAGATATATATATATAACAAATTACACAACTTCCCTGATATTTACTCTTTTATACACGGAAACAATTTTACCATTAATTGACACTCACTTCCCATTTTGTTAGGGTTTGACTGTTAAGCGAGAGAGTAGATTATTAAAAAATGATAAAAGATAAAAATACCATTGATTCACAAAAAAATCTAAAAGAAATAATTACACTAAACTTCTCTGATGTTTGCTATTTTATACACAAAAATGACATTCACCTCCATTACCGTTAGTCCAAGTTGGTCTAATGAAATCGTAAACCAATTTTGACTATCAAAACTAAGGATAGCTTAATCTTTTGAAGCATTATACATACATACATATATATATATATAATTGAATAAATATTTTATGGTGAAGATTGTTTTAAGGTATTTTAATATGAAGATTAAATGAAAACTAATTGTTTTTAAAATTAATATTTTATGGAAAGAAAAATATGATTAATTGAAAATTTTGAATTTAAAAAAGAACTAATTTTTTTCATTAAAAAAACAGACAATCCAATCTCATTTAAAATATATTCATATTTAAAAAAAGAATTAAAGAAATCTTAATACTTTTAACAGTTTGCCAGTTCCACCGACAACACAAATCACAATCCCTTCCTAATTTTTTCGATCTTCTCCATGACAGATTGAACTATAGTTCTTCTTAAAATGAAGTCAGTTCGCTAGTTCCATTAAAAACACGAATCACAATCCCTTTCTAATTTGGTGTAATTTGTTCAAAAAATTTGAGAAGCTCAATATCTATTTATAAATAAGAAAACATTTTTTTTTCCAAAGAAATATAATTAAAAAATTTAATTTTTTTTATTAAGCTAAAAAAAATTAAAAATAAAATAAAAAGTAAAAATAAATTAAGAAGTAATTGTAATTTGTGTTGGTCATAGAACTAGCGAATTGACTCAATCTCTCATGGAAGAGATCGAACAAATTAGGAAGAGATTGTGATTTGTGTTGTTGGTGGAACTGACAAACAGTAAAAGGCATTAATTTTTTTTAATTTCAATTTCATTTAAATTAGATGGGACGGTCTGTTTTTTAATAAAATTTCCTTTTTTTAATTCTTAATTTATAATTAATCTCATTTTTCTCCAAAAAAATCTTAATTTAAAAACAGTTTTTTTTTTCACTTAATCTTCATTTTTAAATACTTAGAAAAAAAACCTTCATTTTAAAATATTTATTCAATTATATATATATATACACACACAAACACACACACACACACACACACACACACACACACACATATATATATATATATATATATATATATATATATATATATATATAATGTTTCAAATGACTAAGCTATCCTTAATGTTGATAGTCAAAATTGGTCAAACGGTTTAATTTGACCAACTTTATCTAACGGCATGAGAAGTGAGTGTCAATTATCAATAAAGTGGTTTCTATGTGTACATTAGCAAACCTCAGGGGAGTTTGGTGTAATTAATTCTTTTATATTTTTGGTGAATCAAGGGTATATTTTTGTCTTTTTCCATTTTTTAACAGTCAACTCTTACACTTAACAGTCAAACTCTAACGGTAGGGGAGGCAAGTGTCAGTTAATGGTAAATTTGTTTCCGTATATAAAAGAGTAAACTTCAGGGGTGTTTGGTATAAATTGTTTATATATATACATAAATTTTTAAGTCAGTGCACACTGATAAAAATTCGTCAGTGCGTTGGATGTTGACCATTAGATTTACATACTCTGACGTAAAGTGTATGCACTTGTCAAAATTTCTCTATAAACCATGGTCTACATGCAATACACTAATATAAGTTATATCAGTACGCACTGATAGGAAAATCACTATATATATAAGTTGTGTTGTATATGCTCTATGCATGAACTTTATAAAAGAATGGCTTTCAAAAAAAAGTTCAATCGCCTGGATGATATTTCTAATGGTTGTTATGGCTCAACTAAGGCTCAACTAATTTTGGAAGTGGTGACTGCAAGGTAGCTTTTAGAGAGATAGACTTGCAAATCCATAAGTTTCTACCGTAAGTCACCCTACTTGCTTCTTTTGAATTATCTCAGTGAATACGTCTGCAGCTTTTAGAGAGATAGACTTGGGCATGCCTACGGTTCTGGCTGGTTCCGATTCCAGTTTAGAATCACCGGTTTTGGTTTCGAAAGTTGCCAGAACCGAAACCGTAGATCGTCGGTTCCGATTCGGTTCTGGTTCAGTCGGTTTCGGTCCGGTTTTTTTTTCTTATTATATATTTATACTCATTTCAAAAAAAATTACCATAACATAAGACATGTAATAATGTGAAATTGTTAATGCATTTTATTGTGTAAGGCCATAAGCCGAAATTAAAATTGGAAAAAATAATACTAAATACATAAACTGAAATAAATGTATAAAACTAAAAAAGAAAAAAAATGGTCTTGCACTTAATTTGTACCAAAATTAAGTTGCCTACGTATCCTCTTGGGGTTTAGAGGAATCAAAGACCACATAGTTCTTATACATTTTATGTAATTCTGTAAGTCTGTAACTAATCGCTGCCTTCCGTTCCGGTGTCGGTGGTGTGATCATCATCGAAGAAATCGTAAATCACTTATGGCTCCATTTATTATTGTCTATATTCAGCATTTGTCCAATCATCAACACACACTTGGACTTGAATTGATTCTGGACTCAAAAGCGATCGTATTGCGTCTAGAATATTTTCACCCACCCTAAACTCTTGTTCCACAACTAATGTAGAAACCGGTGTTGCAAGAATTTGTTTGGCTATTATAGACAAGATTGGGAAGTGCTTTTGATATTCTCTCCACCAATGTAGAATATCAAATTGATCCACATCACCTTCTCCTATAAACTCAAAATTTGTACTATGATAAGTTTCAATCTCATGATATGAGACCGAACTTGATGATGAAGAAGAAGAACCTCGTAATATTTTGATCTTTTGAGATAAAAGTGCAGACCCTGCCCCCAACACTCCATAAGATCGAGTTTGGGAGATATTTTAATTTTGTGGAACAGTAATGTTCAATGATGGACCATAAATTCTACGATGTTCATCCTATAACTGATAAAATAATGTCTTAATTATAGCACAATAAGTATTAATTTCTAATTTTATACCTAAACAATTATAATAAAGAGTTAAATAATCTATCATGTATCTAGTTTACAACGTGGGTCAAAATATAACGAAAGCAGGTAAATAGTTGGAAACTCCCTATAATAGTCTAACCTTTTTTTTTTCATAGCTTCAATGCATGTCTCTAATTGTATATCAGATGAACAGTCAGCAAATGCACCAGCAATATTCCAACCCTCAATAATAAATAATTGAGTAGTAGGATAATAAATACCTAACAAATAGTTAGTAGCACTATTAAAACAAATTACAAATTTTTGTATAAACATCCCAATGGTGTGCATAAAGATTGATTTGACTAACATTATATTACATAAAAAAAACTAATAAATTCCTATATTCATAGCTTTCACAAAGAAATTTATAAGTAGAGTTCCAACGTATTGGACACATCACAAGAAAATCTAATGGGATGCATGCCTGCCTGTTTACAAAATCATACCCATGCTTTCATAACATTAGGATGTTTCGACAAATATGAGAGGGCATCATTAATGGGTTTAATAAAAGCTTGAACGCATAAATTTAAAACTTGGCAAGCACATCTTTGATGAAAAAAATTTACTATTAAAATAAGGCTTGCACAATTCAATTAAAGCAGTAATAGCTACCGTATTATTAGAAACATTATCAAAATCAATTGAAAAAAATTTGCTTTCAATTTTATACTCTTCAAAAATGATTTTCATATTTTTATAAATATTATCAGCAGTATGTGTATCATCAAAAACTCTAAATGCAAGAATTCTTTTTTGTACTGTTCATGCTTTGTCCATATAATGACAAGTTACACCCAAGTATGAATGCATTCGCCAATGATCAGTCCATATGTCAGCACATACGGAAACATGACCTTTATAGTTCGCAGAATATTTTTACAAAATCCTATTTTCCTTTTTATAAATATCGTACATTGTATGTGTGAGAGTGGTTCTAGGGACACGACATGCAGCAGAATTTAATGCTTTATGACAATATATAATAAAACCAAATTTATCATCAAAACTAAAAGGTAAATGTTCTACAACTACCACCATATCTAATTCTTCTCTATTAGCTTGATCACTATATTTAAATAATTGAGTGTTAGGGGTAGAAAACCTGGAAATTTGAGATTGTGTACTCCCCTTGGCAAGTTCTGCTAGATGACGGGTTGTAATATGCTTCCTATATGTGCCGTATCCTCCAGATTTAGTCCACTTGTATTCTTTAGGGCAGTAATTGCACACCGCCCAACATGTTCCATCCGGTTTCGTAACTTTCCTCATGTGGAGAACGAATAGATCAGATTTGGCATGCTTCTTATTCTTCTTTATTGCCTCTTCAAATTTTGGATCTGCAGCGAAATGAGGTATATTTTCTAATTGGCTTGTCATATTACTGGGGCTAGGGCTAGGCTGGCTAGCATTGGGTTCAGAAATTATTAGAGGGGGATTTGGATTGGCTGGATAGTTTAGGGATTCAACATAGGCTTACCGCTGTTGGAACTCATGGTAAGCGGTGTCGTCAAAACCGATATTATCCGGTTGGACCGGATCTAGCTCCGATAAACGACCCTTACCGGTCCTGGAAACGGAATGCCTTGGTGGAATGTCTCTTACTCCACTTCTACTTCTACTTCTACTTCCACTTGCCATTAAAAAAATTAATTTGTAAAAAAACTCTTCAAAAAAAATTAAAATAAAAGGATGAAAATAAAATTAAAATTTTTATAAATGATTTTAAAAAATAATAATTGCAATACAATAAATATAAACAAATAAATAATTGACTAATTGAGAGATAATTGAAGAGAATTAGGAGAATTGAGAGAGAATTGAGAGAGTTGAGAGAGAAATGGTGTGAAAAGAAATGAATTAGGGGGGGGGGGGATATTTATAGGAAATTAAAGGGAAAAGAATAAATAAATAAATAAATAAATAAATAAAAACAGTCGTTGTTGGGCCCAGTGGTCAGCAGACCGTTGGAGCCTAACATCCCACTGACGTCATTGGGACGTTGGGCTCCAACGGTCTGTTTAAAAATATATATATATATATTTTTTAAAAAAATGGCCTGGAACCGGCGGTTCCAGAACCTGAATCGAACCGTTTGTTTGAACAGTCGGTTCCTAGCCGATTTTTTTAGAAGATGAATCAGAACCAGAACCGGAACCGAACCTTCACCCCTACGGTTCTGGTTATGGTTCCGGATCTGGTTCCATGGTTTCGGTTACGGTTTATTTTTCACGGTTACGGTTCGAACCAAACCGTGGCCATGTCTAGATAGACTTGCAAATCAATAAGTTTCTATCGTAAGTCACCCTATTTCCATGGTTTTGGTAAGTAGCATCCTTTATTAAAGAAAGCATCCACCTTGGCTTCCAAGTCAGCCACACTACTGCACAAAGTTTAAACCACTTCCTCTAGACTTTTTCCCCTCCTTTAGAGCAATCCTTGTAAGGATGATCGCACCTTTCACTACCTTGATCATCTCCTCATTGGTCTGCCCGAGCTCCGTATAGCATTATCAGCATGCTCTCGAAGAGTATTGGAGAGGTGGCTCATCTTCATTTGTACCGGGCCATCTAAAGCCCTGAAGAGCCACCGAAGACCTGATCGATTCAGAGAAAGCTCAAAGTCTTCCACCTTTGCTAGGGTCTCCTAGGTACCTAAGGAAGTCATTACAGTAGAATCACATCTACAAGACCTGTGGTTTCCTCACTTAATGTATTGGGTCGCTCACAGTGCCCATGTAAGTTACCTAGGTCCCATTTCATTTGACCAAAATTAAGAGCCCTTTCTCAGTTTCCAGGGTCTCTTTGAAGCTCAAACATGCATTTGGACCAGTACCATATGAGGAGGACTAACGGTTTCTAACTCCCTATACCGAGCCACTCAACACCATAGTCCTGATTTGTTCATAACGAGGTCTCGAGCTCCTTTATGATTGTTGAAGTCTCTCATCAACCCTGAGCAGACTTCTGAACCAGTTACATCACTCGGAGACTAGAAACTCATTATTCTCTCTAGTACCCCTGCAAGATTAAACGTGAGAGGATTTCTCTAAGTCTCTAGTCCATAATACGAAGCGCCTTAATGGAAATACACCCTGCTACCTGAAACGCAGATCGACTCAAAAGGCTTTACCCCTTGAAATCTACAGTGGCAAGTTCTCCTTTAATAACCATTCGCCAATGATCAAGACCAGGAGAGCTACAAGCACTCCTGATGCCCAGAACCGAATCAAATCCCTCTAGGAGGATTGCCTTGACCAGGAGAGCTATATCGCGCTCCTGATGCCTTGGATAATATTAATCTGTTTAAGAGGATCGCCTTGACCAGAAAGCTACACCGCACTCCTGATGCCCTGGATTGGATTAATCCCTTCAGGAGGATCACCTTGACCATAAGAGCTACACTACGCTCCTGATGCCCTGGATCAGATTAATCCATCCAGGAGAATTTCCTTGACCAGTAGATCTACATATCACTCCTAATGCCCAGGACCGGATTAATCCCTTTGTGATGATCGCCTTGATTGGGAGAGCTACTCAATGCTTTGAATGCCCTGAACCAGATTAATCCCTCCAGGAGGATCGCCATGACTAGAAGAGTTACGTAGCACTTCTGATGCCCTGAACTGGATTAATCCCTCCATGAGAATCACCATGACAAGGAGAGCTACACCGTGCTCTTGATGCATTAGATTGGATTAATCCCTCTAGGAGGATCGCCTTGACTAAGAGAGCTACATTACGCTCCTGATGCCATGGATCGGATTTATCCTTCAAAGAGGATCGTCTTAACCAGGAGAGCCACATATCACTCACGATGCCTAGGACCAGATTAATCCCTCTAGAAGGATAACCTTGACCGGGAGAGCTACTCAGCACTTATGATGCCTTGAACCAGATTAATCCCTCCATGAGGATCTCCATGACCAGGAGAGCTACATAGCCTTTCTGATGCCCTGGACCAGATTAATCCCTCTAGGAGGATCACCACAACCAGGAGAGCTACACCGCGCTCCTGATGCCCTAAACCGGATTAATCCATCAATGAGGATCACCTTGACCGGGAGAGCTACACAGCGTTCATGATGCCATGGACCAAATTAATCCCTCTAGGAGGATCACCTTAACCAGGAGAGTTACAAAGCTCCCTTGACGCCCTAGACCAGATTCATCCCTTTAGGAGGATCGACTTGACCAGGAGAGATACAAAACACTTCTGATGCCCTAGACCAGATTAATCCATCTAGGAGGATCACCATGGTATTTTTGTAATGATCGCCTCGAGGCCAGGGATTGGTTGATGAAGCCACCTCTCTACCTCTAATGCCTTGGTTGGGCACTACCCCCCGCTAAGAAGGGTCTGGTTTGTAAGGTATAGTTACCCACCAGATCTCGAGACCAGGGATTGGTTTGGGAAGCCCCCTCATCGACCCTGATGCCTTGGTTGGGTTACCACCTCTTAGAAGGGTGTAAGCGTAATTGCATAGTACTAGCCAGACCACAAGACCAGGAAAGCCAAATGGTCATCCTGCTGCCTTGGCCTGGCCACCCCACACCAAGAAAGATCTGGGTGGCATAGTTGCCTACCAGGATCATTTTGCCAATTCGCCTAAATACTAGTATTCCTACAACAGGAATGCTAGGTACCTGATTTTACCAGTTTGCCTAAGTACTAGGAGCATGAATGTTTGGTACCAAGAATCGCCAACATGCTTTCGTCAAAGTACTGTGATTCCTGGAAAAGGAACGCCAGGTACCCATATTAGCCACAAGAGCCTCATCCCAAATGTCCGAGTAGTACGGTTTGTCATATCTTACCTCTCTTACTTATCAGATTTTATACTGACTAGAGCGTTGGAAATTCCACCCAAGGGAATATCCACAATAGTGGTTCACCACCGCTCATTTGTTTTGCAGGAATGCCAAGTGCCTTGACTCGCCTAAGCTAAGTACATTAGGAACAGTTTTCATTTCAAGTAATGGCTTACCTGTAAGAAGAGATAGGAAAATTCTTCAAGCGTTTCATATCCTGACTCCAACCCTAACTATGTACCGGTGTTAAAGTAAGGGGGGATTCTGTTAACAGCCTTTTTTGGTAAGGGTTCAGAGAAGAATTTTCCATCTGTCTGATACCTTGTAAGGCCCACCCAGTAGAAAACACTACCTAGAACCAGGATGACGTGACAGGCTATCATATACCTCGAGGTACCGGGATTCACATGATCAAGGTACCTTGTAACCATCTCGTAAGCAGATAGAGAGTATCCACCTCCATAGAAAAACCTACTCATACCCAGACTAGCCGACATTGCCGCACTATCCCGTTGAGGTACATTTTTTACCTTTTAAGCTTGAAGGAAGAAGCTTAGAATTGAGCTCCCTAAGAAGCCCAAGCTTGATCAAATCCAGCCCTCAACAGCCAGACTGATAGCTCGAGATATCTCACCCTTGGACTGATACCTCGAAGTACCTTGCCATCCAAGATACCCTTCAACCTCTCAAGGAGCAAGCTAACTCATTCATCTCGACCAGAGGACCTCTCGGTCACTAAGCTCGTCCAGCATGGCCCTTCTGCCCTATTAAGATAGGTGTCCAACCCTTCCTAACATGAGAGAATAAGCTCATAAAAGCTCCAATACGATTGTGAAAAGCCAATACGGTTAAGGAAAGATCCATTGTAGACCCCGACATGGTTAAATCAAGTCTCCAGTAACAATAGCGGTACTCTGGCATACCTCAACACCAGATATGCAAACCATCACCTCAAGTAACCTCCATAAAGTACCTCGCCAAATGGACATACAAAACCAGAGTTCTCCTCCAAACAACGTAGGAATAGTGAGTTGACTTTTATGACATTTAAGATACCATTAATGAGGTCAATCGTATTAATGGATGTAGTTAACCCTATTAATGAAGATAATCAACGCCATTAATGGGAGATCAGTCAATTACTTAATAATGTCATTAATAAGTTAATTCAATCAATGTTCCTACGATTTCGAGTTGATTGGCTAAATTAGTGGAGTGGACAACAAGAAAGAGTCCTAAGAGGAAACAAACACCTTTGCCTCCAAGATATCCTCCACAACCAATTATTTGGGGTCAACTACATTAAACAGAAAAAAATTCCGCTTATCAAGGAAGAAAGGTGAATTCAGTGATCTTCGACTTGCATGCCAAGAATGAACACTAGTTACACCATGTATAAATAGATTGGATTCGAGGCCTAACATCGGGGAGAGATCGGAGGAAGAAATCACCTATTAAGAGTAGACATGTCTATGGTTCGGTTCGAATTGTGGAACCGAACCGTAACCCTGTGAAATGAAACGTAACCATAATCGTAACCATAACCATAACCATAAAACCAGTTCCAAAACCGTAACTGTAACCGTAGGGTTGAAGCTTCGGTCTACAGTTACGGTTCTGGTTCTCCTAAAAAAAACCTGACAGGAACCGTTGTTTTGTTTTTTTTCCTTTTCTCGTTTTATCTTATAAAAACCCCCCGCCCCCCCCCCCCCCCCCCCCCCCCCTACCCCCCCCAAATTCATTTATTTTCACACCATTTCTCTCTCAACTCTCTCTCAATTCTCAAATCTCAATTCTTCTAATTCTCTTCAATTATCTCTCCAGTATCAATTAGTCAATTGTTTAATTATTTATATTTATTGTATTGCAATTTTTATTTTTAAATCATTTCAAAATCCTTGTCAACAATTTTTTGAAATTTATTTTAAAAAAATCAAATTTATTTCCATCAATTTTTTTTTCAAGAGTTTTTTTTCACCAATTAATTTTTTAAATGGCAAGTGGATGTGGAGTAGGAGACCTTCCACCAAAGCATTCCGTTTCCAGGACCGATAATGGTCGTATGTTGGAGCAGGTTCCGGTCCAACCAGTTCCGTTCTAACCGGATAATCCCGATTTTGATGACAACGCTTACCATGAGTTCCTGCAATGACAAGCCTTTTTTGAAACCCAAAACCATCCAGCCTATCCGAATCTCCCTTTAATAATTTTTGAACCCAACCCTAGTCCCCACACTAACAATATGACAAGCCAATCATAAAATATGCCCGATTTCACTACAGATCCAGATTTTGAAGAACCATATTTTGAAGAGGACTTAGAGACGGATAAGAGGTAGACCAAATCTAATCTCTTCATTCTCCACATGAAGAAAGTTACGAAAGAGGATGGAACGTGTTGGGCGGTGTGTAATTACTGCCCTAAACAATATAAGTGGAGTAAATCTGGAGGATATGACACATATTGAAAGCATATTACAGCCCATCATCCAGTAGAACATGTCAAAGGGAGTAAACAATCTCAAATTTCCAGGTTTGCTACCCCTAATACTCAATTATTTAAATATGGTGATCAAGCTAATAGAGAAGAATTAGCTAGAATGGTACTTGTAGAACATTTACCATTTAGTTTTGGTGAAAAGATTGGTTTAATTAATTATTGTCATAAAACATTAAATCCTGCTGTATGCCGTGTCCCTAGAGTTACTCTCACACTTACAATGTATGATATTTATATAAAGGAAAAAGGATTTTGAAAAAATATTTTTAAAACCATAAAGGTCGTGTTTCCGTATGTGCCGACATATGGAGTGACCATTGACGAATGCATTCATACTTGGGTATAACTTGTTATTATATGGACAAAACATGGACAATACAAAAAATAATTCTTGCATTTAGAGTTTTTGATGATGCACATACTGTTTATGATATTTATAAAAATATGAAAACGATGTTTGAAGAGTATAAAATTGAAAGTAAAATTTTTTCAATCGGTTTTGATAATGCTTTATAACAATACGACAGCTATTCCTACTTTAATTGAATTATGCAAGTCTTTTTTTAATAGTAAATTTTTTCATCAAATATGTACTTGCCATGTTTTAAATTTATGTGTTAAAAAAGGTTTGGAAATTCTTCAAGCTTTTAGTAAACCCATTAAGGATGCCCTCTGTTATTTGTGGAAACATCCTAATGTTATGAAATCATGAGTAAGATTTTGTAAACATGCAGGTAGACGTCCTATTAGATTTTCTCGTGATGTTCCAGCATGTTGGAACTCTACTTATAAATTTCTTTATGAAAGTTATGATTATAGGGATTTATTACTTTCTTTTTTGCAATATAATGTTAGTGAAATCAATTTTTATGCACACCATTCGGATGTTTGTACAAAAATTTGTAATTTGTTAAAAGTTTATAATAGTGCCACTAACAATTTATCTGGTATTTATTATCTTACTACTCAATTATTTATTATTGATGGTTGTAATATTGCTGGTGCATTTGCTGACTGTTCGTCTGATATACAATTAGAGGCATGCATTGAAGTTATGAAAAAATATTGGTTAGACTATTATAGGGAGTTTCCAACTATTTACCTACTTGCGTTGTGTTTTGACCCACGTTGTAAACTAGATGCATTGACAAATTATTTATCTCTTTATTATAAATGTTTAGGTATAGAAGTAGAAATTAATACTTATTGTGCTACAATTAAAACATTATTTTATCAGTTATATGATGAATATCGTAGAATTTATGGTTCATCTCTTAACATTAATGTTCCACAACCTGAAAATGTCTCTCGATCTTGTTCTTCTGGAGTATTGGGGGCAAGGTCTGAACTGTTATCCCAAAAGATCAAAAGATTCTGGGTTGGTTCTTATTTTCCTTCTTCATCAAGTTCGGTCCCATATTATGAGATCTAAACTTATCACAGTGCCAATTTTAAGTTTATTGGTGATGGTGATATGGACAAATTCTACATTCTAAATTGGTGGAAAGAACATGAAAAACACTTTTCAATCTTGTCTATAATAGCCAAACAGATTCTTTCAACGTCGGTTTCTACAGTGGCAGTTGAACAAGAGTTTAGCGCCGGTGGAAATATTCTGGACGAAAGACGGTCGGTTTTGAGTCCAGAATATTTTCAAGTTTAAGTCTGTGTTGATGATTGGACAAAGGCTTACTATAGAAAACAAGAAATGGAGCAAGAAGTGCTTTACGATTTCTTCGATGATGATCACACCACCGGTATTGGAACGGAAGACAACGATTAGTTATAGACTTACAGTTACAGATGTAAAAGACAATAAAATGTAAAAGAACTACATGGTCTTTGATTCCTCTAAACCCCAAGAGGATAGGTAGGCAACTTAATTTTGGTACAAATTAAGTGCAAGACCAATTTTAATTTTTTAATTTTATACATTTATTTCAATTTATGTATTTTTTTTTTAATTTTAATTTCGGCTTACAGCTTTTAGTAATAAAATTCATTTACAATTTCACATTATTGCATGTCTTATGTTTTGGTAATTGTTTTGAAATTAATATAAATAAAAAAATAATAATATTAAAATTGAACCGGCCAAACCGCTGAAACAAACTAGAACCTGAACCAGTGGAACCTGAACCGGAACCAAAACCGAAACCGAAACCGAAACCGGAACCGGAATCGGAATCTGAATCGGAACCGGCGGTCTACGGTTCCGGTTTTGACTCAGTTCGAAACCAAAATTGGCGGTTCGGAACTGAACCGGAACCTGGCCATGTCTAATTAAGAGAAGATCAAAAATGGATTCTTGAGAGATCTCACATCTCATCTCGGATCCAGAAATCAACCAACCCGAGAGACGCCTACATACTTCACCCAAATTCTCCATACATGATCATTATATGTGTACCTTTACTAGGAATGTACCAGTATCGGTTAACACTCGATTACTATTGTAAGCTCTCCGGAGCATCCCCATTGTACCACTTGCCATTTTTGTAAGCTATTAGGAGCACCACTTGATATATATATATACAATGAAGGGTCTTTCTCCTTCCTCTAGATTTTGCCTCAGGGTTTTTCAGCATATGATCATTCGTGATACTTTTTCCCCCTTGGTTAGTCCACCTTTAAATAAATCTTGTCTTTCTCCTATTTATCTCCTGTATTATGCATGAATGTATGTGTGTGAGCTAGATTCCTACCTCACTGGGCCTAGATTCCAACCAGACCCGTTTGAAGGGAGACGAGGAGCTCTCATGCACCCTCTTTGTGGGAGCGGACACAGATCCGACACTGGAGCTAGACGAGCCCCCCTCCCTACTCGCTATTTAGGTCGGGAAACGACAGAAAGAAATCGGGGCCTAAGAAAAAGCTCCAGGGACCATGATGGATTCCGACCCCGACCAAAAGTACCTAGAGGCGAAGAATCGCTACTGGGCGGTCCAATCATTCACAAACACATCTACAACATTGATAAGCACCAATCCTACCTCCTTGTTCGCTATTTGGATCGAGGACACCTAGAGAGGAGATCGGATACCAGGACCGAGGATTAAGACTAGGACCGAGGATTAAGACTAGGACCAGGATCAGGCCTTTTGCTTCAGCAGGGGAACCTCAAGCCCCCTATATCTCCTCTATATGCACAGAGCTCGATAGGTGCGATGACTTGTCTCCTACTTACTACACCATCCTTTATAATCATACAAGATCACCAAGGTACGAGGTACCTACCCCTCGCCACTTACCGGGTAACGGGTTGAGGGTGTTAGATTTTTCACCTTGTGGGAGTTTTCGGTACACAAGTGGTTTTTCTTTTTAGATTCTTGTAATTAAATTTATAATTTTTTTTTTCCTAATAAGTTCTCAAATCTCAAGATTTTTTTTTTTGAAACTTTTTAGAGACGAATAATTTATTTCGTCCCAATACACATCCTATTTGGACAAATAACTTATTTCGTCCTAGTACACATCCTATTAGGATAAAAAAAAATTGTCTCTAAAATTTTCACCACTTTTGCACTTTCTTAGGACAAAAAAATATATTTATCCGAATAGACATTCTATTGGGACAAATATTTTTCTATTGGGATAAATATTTTTCGTCCCTAAAAGTCTCGTCAAGTTTATCCTCTTTAGGGACAAATAAATTTTTTCGTCCCTAAATGTTTATTCAGGTTTAGAGTTTATATGGATGAATATGTCGTTACGTCCCAATTGACTTTCTATTAAGATGAATAAAATTTGTCCCAAAGATATTTTATCCCTATAGTTCATTTTTATTTTTTTTAGTGATACAAAGTTATTATTGCTTTAATTCACTCGTTTCAGTGTATCAAAATGATGCTAGGTTACAACTTCCAAAAAGTCAAGAGCACATATAGTTATTTAAAGAATTGTTTCATATTTGTTTCAATGAATGAATGTTAATTGATGTTCAATCTATCATTCAAGTGTTGTCCTTTGGAATTCCTTAAAAATGTTTAAAAGTCGAAAAAATCCAAGTTTTTATAGAGAGCTCGGGACACTTCATATTATATATTAGAATTAATTACTAATTAATTGAGGAAAATGAATCACTATCATCAACATAGAAAAATTTAAATGATTAAGATATAGGTTTTTTTTTTGGCATACAGATATTTAGAAGGGAAAAAGCACAAGTTGATAAAATCATATAGTCAAAGAGTCAAAAGAATATAAAATTATTACAAGAAAATCTGATACTTTAACTTGCCTACAAATAACCGAATAAAAAATAGAATTACAAACATTTTACAGAACAACTATGACGATCGATAATTCTATTTTGCTGATAAAACAAATCATTAGCAACTGTCTCTAGGTCTTCTGTGCATTGAATTCAAAAATCAAAGAATTCCTAACAAAAGTGAAAAATAAAATAAATAAATAATCCTGAAGAAAACTAATTATATGTTAAATCATCTCAGCACCAAGAAAAACAAAGACACTACATAAAATAAATAAATATTTTGAATACATTGTTTTAGAAAATTATTACAATATTTCATAATTAGGGGAGAGATATGACGTTAAACATATTATCATATTATAATTAATAGAGACTCTTCTTACTATATAACTAAGAGGACTTTTTTTGACAGTTCAATTTTTTATTTTTACACTACTTTCTAAAGACATTTTATTCTTAAAATTTAAATCTAATAAATTTCTAAAAATACTTCCTTTTGTTCTAAGGATTTTTTTTATATGTTTAGACACTTCTAAATATTATATATTAAACATCCTCTTCTAATTTTTTAATTTTCTATCTCTCTCTCCTCCAATACTTATCTCTAATTTCTATATCCATTATTTATCAAATAAGACTAACGGTTTTAAAAAAAAAATTACGAATAAATTTGATTTTTTAGAATCATATATATGGATATATTAAAAAAAAACTCAAAAAATAAGTACCTTGTTTTTTTTAAAAAAAAAAACTCAAAAAATAATTATCTTGTTTTTTTTTTAAAAAAATCGAAATATGAAAATGTTTTTTGTTACTTTTGTAGATATGTGATTACCTAAAGAACTTTAATTCTTTCATCAGTTTTAGATATTTCGAGTTTAATAAAATATAATTGCAATAAATCAAGCTTTCATATATCTATTTTTTTAAAAACATGGTATTTGTATTGACTTTTTAATATATATATATATATATATATATATATATATATATATATATATATATATATATATATATAACGTAATGTTATTTTGTCTAAATTTGGTGCCAAGATCTGGTGCCCAAATGATGTGGCAATAATCTAGTACATTCATTTAATTCATTCAAATTTAATCCAATTTAAATGAATGGATTGAAGTATTGTCACATCATTTATACACCAAATTTGGGCAAAGTAACATTACTCACACACACATATATATGTATATACATACACATATATATATATATACATACATATATATATATATATATACATATATATATGTGTGTGTGTACGTGTGTTTATTACTTTAGTAAAAAACCAAAATATTCACAAGTTTTTTTTTCTTTTACTATTAATCAGAGATTGGTAGAGAAAGTATGGAGATATGATTCCTTTTTTTTTAAAACGAGAGAGAAAGAGAGTGTTTAATATGGTAATAACAAAATTAGGTGAGAGTTTAATACGTAATATTTAATCAATTGATTTTAGAGAGATTTTTTTTAAAATAATTTAATTAGTTTGGAGTGTCTTTAGAATTTTATTGTCTTGTTTAGTAATTTAATTTAGGTTAAAATTGTCATGAAAAAAAAGAAAATTTATATTTGAGTGTAAATAGATAATTTATGGATTGTAAAGAGAAGCTATCTATAACTAAGTAACAACATTAAATAGTGAAAATAAAGTTGCTATAATTTAAAACGAATTCAGATCATTACCATTAACCATACGGAAATCCAAATTCTAGTGGAAGCGTGATCGGACACCTGGAACTGTATCACCGGTCAGAGGACGATCACACGATTGGAAAGTCTCCTCAAATCATAATGTAAGAACCATCACTCTAATCTTGGATGAGAGAAAATTCTACCATGAATTTCTCCACATCTCTTTTGTGTTTATTACTCTGTATATTGTATATTGTGTCTCTCTCTATGCTTTCACACTCAAGCACACACTGAGTTATTCTTTGCACCGAAATATACACATGACACAACACTTACATTTTGTTGCCTTACATGCATGGTAACAGACCACACATACATTCACATACTGCACATCCTATCATTGCATTGACAATGCCTTCACTTTCCATGCACATACACAATACATTCAATGCATGCCTCATCCAATACACGTATATGTGTATATATTTGTTTGTCTTGTCTGTTATATTTATATAAGTTTCTCAAACTGATATATATATATAGTCACTTATAAAACTACCCATGCAGTTTTATATGCTTGTTGGGTTAGGTGACTTAGGCTTGGCTCACTTGGGTGTATAATGGGTCTCCAACCCATACCCAAATATACCAATATCTTCCACTCACACAAGTGGGGTCAACACAGTTAAGTTACCACAAGCCAATCATATGTGCAACCTTATTAATCAACATCTGCCACTCCCAAAATGGCGTAAGATGAGATACATACAGAGGAGTCTTTAGGCCTTTAAAAATTTAAACACAAATATTCTCATCATTATCAAAAGTGTTTATACGGGTAAATGAATCGTGTGACCTATGAACAATCAATATTATATATAAAAGGGAGCTAACAATGTCAAATGTAAATCCTCTATTTACAAGAGATAATATTGTTCATTATTGTATCCTAGATTTAATTTATAATTTTTATCAATCTAAAGCATACTTAATCCCTCAAAAGCTATGCATGACTTTATCACATTTCTTGTATCCACAATTGTAACAAATACAATTGGTCGATCAATGAATACACAAATCAGATAAAAATTCATTAAATCTTCCCATTTCATTTCTATCTTTCCGTCTTCAAAACAACTGCTACCATAGACGTGCCGCATAGGCTGAATTATCATAGCAATGGAAATAACACGCTAAAGGTGCTAACATTATCCTGTCACTTCAAGATAGAGTGAATGGTCATAAGGACACTGTTTGAAGTTAATGAAAAATTCAATGGAACTTACACAATGAGGATGCAGGGATTCATTCTCTCATTTTCCACATCGGTCACAAATAGCACACGTGGTATGAAACACTTGTTACAGTGAATTTCATTCTAAATAAGAATGCATATGTCTTTATATTATTCACTGTACAAATCGATCTTAGTCTAGTCACAACTCTCGTGACTAACCTAGGTTGTTAAAAGCTCACCTCTCTCTGGTGCCACATTAAGATCTCACATCTGGATTGAATTAGGTATCAATGATAGTGAGGTCTATTATGATCGGTTCTAAAACATATTAGTATATTTATTATGAACCTCATCTTGACAAAGTCAAGGAGACATATTCATAAATACTAGCTCCGTGAGAATATATCCTACATATTCTCTAATATATATGTGTCTCATCTCAGTTTGCTATCTCAGCAACTGAGGCGACCGCACATGTAAGAATGTTGATCTCAATCTTACGACATATTTCTATTACATTATATGTGTAATTATGCTAGCATTACCGGTAAATTTCCTTACTATTAAATTTATATCATAATCCTCTCAATCTAGGATTATATTGGTATACATTTACCAAGCTTGTAGCATAATTTCTATTGGGCCTTGTACATATCACAATATACACTAATTAGTTAGTCGTACTTTCAAGGTACGTCATAATCCTCTTAACAACATCTCAATACTGTAATCAAGGATTGTATTGGTGTCCATTCACCAATCTTATGACGTAACTAATGATAGATTTTGTGCATATAACAACGCATATGAGACTCTATATGGTACTAACATAAAGAACTTGCAATTAATGACGTGATCTTATGGAGTTTCAAGGTACACATTGAGGCTTAGAGTTTGTAATTTCACAATATGAGTATTTATGAGCCTATATTTGCTCATCCCGAATCAACTCTCACTCCTAATATATATATAAGCCACATTGCTCATATAAAATCTCAAAGAAATTTGAGAATTACCATTTCATTATGGTTTTACAAACTCTTCATTATTTATAGCCAAGAAATATAGTCGACACATAAAGATAATATAAAAGTTATCCTTAACCTATTTAGTGTACTTACCATGGCTATCTTTAGTTATCATTAATCTACAAGACATTACAGCTTGATGACATAAAAGATACCACTTTCTAAAGGATTGTTTCAAACCATACATTAAGTAAGCACACTTATGGGCTCTTGGTCTTTTGAAACAAAAATTTACAAGCTATTCCATGTAAATCTCTTTCTCTAGTTCTCTATCGAGAAGTACAATCATTACATCCATCTGATGTAACTTCAGGTTCAATTATGTGACTAGTGCTAGAATAAGGCATATAGAAGAAAACTTTACTTCCATAGAATAAGTTTCTTTATTTGTGATTAATAGTGTCTTATACCTCTCATTAGTACTTTTCGCCTTACGTATGACATATGTGGAACCATACATTCATAATGGTCTAATGACCAGGCGGTAAGTGAACCAAGTTGCGGACATGATCACTTTTCTGGACTCCATCTCCCCTTCCATTGCTTTCATTCATATAATCACTTATTAGACAGTAGTGATAGCTCAATTCTAAAATCTTTGGCTCATCACTGTCAAGCGAAGTAATCATCAAAACTTCCCTTTCAATCTCCGAAATATGAAATGGGATAATTTGGTGATTATGCCCACGAGTTGGTAAATTATTACAGTGATTGATTTAACAGTTGTTTCACTCCCACTTGGGATGAAAAATCCATGAGGATTTTTACTTCCACTAGGGTGTAGATTTCCACTTCCACTCCCACTAAGGATGAAAGATCCATTTAAAATTCCACTCCCACCAAGGATGAAAGGTCCATTTAAATTTTAATTTACCGCCACTCGCATATTAACACAGATCATCTAATTTTAAAAATTAGATATCTATATTAAATTCACTTCTACTAAGAAATTCATTCTCTAATAATGACATCTTGTGATTCAAATTCAGTCACACTTCTATATAATTATACACCATCTTTTATTTAATCATTTGGAATGCACAGAGTATCAAACAAAGATACAACTTCTCTTCTTGTATCTAATTTCTCATTTCTATGAGATGGATTATAAACATAATCTGCATACCCCTAGGGATGTAGATTAGTCAGACCAGGCTACCTACCTGTCTAGAATTCATATGGTGTAGAAGTGTTTGATTAAATGGAACATGATTAAGTAAGTAGGCAACGATTAACATATCTTCTAGTAAGATACTAAATAATTCACTTGCGCCATCACAACTTTAACCATTTCCAACAGTATTTAATTCCTTCTTAACGCTACACTATTTTGTTGCGGAGTCCTAGGAATAGATAAATATCTTTTTATATATTTCTTACTAAACAATTCCTTGAACTGTTCAGAAAGATATTTTGTACACAGTTTATTCTTTAAACTCAAAAAGTTTATCATCTAATATGATCCTCAACCAAACAATCTGAAGGCAATCCAATGCTTTTAATTTATGAGAGATCAAAGAGATATAACCGATACATTTAAAGATATTAATGAATGTAACTAGTGAAAATAATATGTACAAGGTTATACTAAACAACCTAGAGGGGGGGGGGGGGGGGGGGGGGAGGGAGGGTGAATAGGTTGTCTCTCACTTTTAACAAATCTTTCGAGACTAGTGACAAAACCTTGATAAGCATACAAATTAACATTTAACATGATTTTTATGAGAAAACAATATATTCATGTATGCTCAAATCTCAACTCTTAGTCTACAAAACATACAACAAGAATCAATGTATCTTATGAACAAATATATTCAATGTAGACAAAATTCCATAAGTTGTACTTAGAGTATTACAATGTGATACTTTACAATTTGAATGGAATATCACAAGATACAAAGTTATCTAACATACACAAACAATATTGTGTAAGGAAGTCAACTTACATATAAAGTTCGATCCACATTATTCAAATAACAATTACCAATATAAGAGAGATAGGGATAGAGAAAAGTTGACACAAGATATAACGTGGTAAATCTCCGAAAATGAAACATCCACGGGTTAGCAACCACCGACAAATAAAATACACTAGTAGATTAGAAAAGTACAATCTCTCAAGTGACCCCTTCACCTAAAAACTACCCTCCTATTCTACTCATGAAGATGTCGCCCTCATGCTCAACAATCTGAGGCCTCACACCTCTTGTCAAGACTTCCTCGCTCACCCTTCCGAATCCTCACGACCTTAGGCAAGACTTCCTTGCTTGACAATCAGAAGTCCTCCACCTCTTGCCAAGACTTTCTTGCTCAACACCATAGGTCTCCCACCTCTTGCCAAGACTTCCTTGCTCAACACCAAAGGTCTCACACCTATTGTCAAGACTTCCTTCTCACAAGACATCTAAGTGATCATGAATGAAAAAACGCAAACAAACACGCAACATAGAATAAGATGATCAATAAATTCTATGGAAACTAGAATTAATCAATGAGCACACAAAGTATATTTTCTAGTTTATAATACAAAAGTGACACCACACAGAATGATGCATGAGCATATGAAATGTATGGATTAGGTACACTCCATGAAGATCTAGACACATACAATAAAGTTCATAAAACAAGATTGTCTAGATCTTATGCATGAATAAAAATCTAGAGCATAACAAATTTCCAAACACACACTTTGAACCTAGATTTTATTCATGTTACTAAAGCTTGAAATAAACATGTTCATGAAGTACATTTTCAAGACTTTAGTACTAACACAAAAATGCTAGAAACACAAGATATGATCAATCAAATCTCTAGCAATCATTTAGAGCATATATTCACAAAATAGTCAATTAAACTCTAATAAACTGTAAATAAAAAAATAAAATGTGCAAATCCTAGTTCTGTTCAACAAATGAGTTCTAACACATGATAGGACTATTAATCATGAAAATAGAGTCAATCAAAGCACAAATAGTCCTAGATAAGATGCTAGCATAATACAACTCACAATCATATGAAAACATAGGTTTGATTGAAACCTAACTCACAATCAAGTTTCTAATTAAGCACAACTAGCCCTTAATTGAAGATCTATCACTCATCAACATATGTTCAAGTCAAATACACACAATTAGGAAGAAGACCCAAGGTATTTGAACATTAGAATCAAAGAAATCAAAAGATAAACAAATACCTTGACAATTTCGAGTACAGTCACGAAAATTGTGCAATCCACCAGAAAACTTGAACAAATGACTTCAAGGTTGCTTGGAGATGATAGAGGACTTCAAAATGAAACTTCTCCAACTTGAATCACTCAAATCGGATAAGAATGAGAGAGATATGGTTATTCAAAGTTGAGAAAAAAAACCTGAAAATTTTCTGCACTACACTTTCTTCTTCTTTTAAATGAAATGTGAGAGGGAAGAAATATATAAAGGAGAAGGAAAATTGGGCATATGAAATGAACAAAAGGGACAAGAAGCAGCCAAGCATGCTTGCTGCCCGAGAGGGCGCGTGGGCATCTCAGGGCAGCAAGCCTTCTGCCCCGAACTCGGAATTCAAATCCGTTTATGGATTATGAACCGAAACTCTCTCACAGACATGGACATGTAAGATACTCAACCCGAAAAATAAGAATTTGACTTGATATACGAAGACAGAAGATAATGTACGCAACATAACTGGAAAGTATCATAACTTTTGACTCGAAACTTGAAATCAATAGTATGAGTAACCGAAATGATCGGAACTCAATCAAGAATGTTTTAAGACTAAAATCAAGTTCAATATCCATGTTATACAAACATATAAACAAACAAACACATTTCACACAAGAATGCAAACTACATAGAGATAGTCTCTAATCATGTATTTTTCAAAACATGTTACTTTCATACCAATGCATGAGCATTCAACTTTAGGTGTGTGAAAGTGTTATACCAAATGATGCGCTACGATGCAGAAACACAAATGTATGAATTGTGTATGTGTGCATATAATGATGCACAACTAAATAGGGACACATATGAATGAATTGTGTGTGTGCGCGCCTAAGCCTTAAAAGAGAAAAGAAAGGTCTTAATATACCTTTGTAGAATCATGAAGCACTTTTCCCTTTGAAGACTTAAATTTGATTGAATAGTTGTCATTTATTCTTTGAAGCTTGAATCATCATGAATCCTAGACAACTAAAAAATACAAAGGAAATGTTGTTTTTGATATAGAATAATGTCAACAAAACTCACAAACCTAACAATCTTCCCCTTTGGTAAATTCTATGTCACTGAAACTTACAACATGAAGATTGGTCACAAAATCACACCCTCACATTACAATGAATTAGTTCCTTAAGACTAATCTTCAACAAGTCTTGAACTTCTTCTTGATCTTCTCTTGTAGCCACATAAAATCAACTTAAAGCACAAAGCATATCTAAGAGAAAGACACATATGGCAATATACAATTATGGCAAGAATTAAACATTTAAATCCAAAATGAATCATGTATCTCCCCCTTAATACATGCTATCTCAAAGATATTCTTAACGAAATGAAATCACAATATTACATGCCATAAGAAGTTCAATACTTGACAAATATTCAAAGAAGATATGCTAAAACAATATCATATTTCTCCCCCTTTTTGACATAAAATTATGCCAAAGAAAAAAAAATGATATCTTGAGATCAAATAGTGAAACAATCGGTGATCTCACATAAAGTTCGGAGTTGGATGTCTTACTTGAAGAATTGATTTATTTTAAGCATCTAGCTCGCATATCTTCTCCCTTGATTCTAGTTTACTTTTCCATGTTAACCTAGCAAAGGTTATTCAAATCTATACAACACAACAAACTCATCAAGGTGTAGTGAATCACAAATGCATAAATTTTACTCTTAAGCATATAGGTCATTTCTACCAAGTTCAACAATTGCATTAAAAATCATATTAACCCCAAATATGTAGGGATTGGTATCAACGACAATCATATCAACCTCAAACAAGAAAAGATTTGATTACAACCACAACTACTATCATTCAAAGTAAGGAGGAATTTTCTGCAATTACAATCAATTAAATTGATTAAAACTACAATTACTATCACCCTATGCAAGGAGGAATTTTCTGCAACTATAACCAATTGGATTGATTACAACTACAATTACTATCAACCCCAAACAAAGAGGAATTCACTGTAACTACAATCAATAGAATTAATTACAATTACAATTACTATCGACTCTAAAACAAAGAAGAATTCATTGTAACTATTCTCATTTCAATTTCAAGAATGAAGGAATTGATTGTAATCTCAACTATTATACAACCCCAAATAAGAAGAAGTTGACTGCAAATACAATCATACAATTATTACAAAAATATTTCATGCATTATTTGTGATCACACATATAAAGGCATAAGTTAATATAAAGAATCATCATGTAAATCAAGAAACATGAAATAGCATCTACAAGATTCATTATATCAACCAAAGAATATGCCAACAAATATCAACTTGAAACGTGTGAACATATCATAAAAGAGAACAAAGTCTAGTATACTATGCCCCCCCTTTGATAAGTGCTCTATCTAAGATCAAGATAGAATAATGTTCACAATAAATCCACACAATCACACATTCAAGCAATTTTAAAAAAATCCAACATAATAAGCTCCACAAACTATGAGAGATACACAAAGATTTTCAGTCTCTCTTATAATTCTTCTAAAAATTGGTAGAATATCAAAATAATCTATCAGCAAAAGCGTGTGTGTAAATTTTGCTTCAAGTATATATAAAAGGAGTGATTGTGATATCAACATGCAAACCACTTCAACACCTATCCATCTAAAGCTCTTCCAATCAAGGTCAAACCGATTATCATCCGGATTTTTACTTTAAAGAGAATAGATTTCAACATATGAGTGTGTGTGTGCATGTGGCTCATCATCCCATTTCTATTTTTCAACCCGAGCAATCACAATTTTCAACTATACTTCATTTTAAGCCTTCCTCAATTTCTTTTTAGGCTTTGAATCAAATATTTTCTTTTATTGATTCTATTTCAACACTTCTTTGATTTTGCATACATAAACATATACTCTTCATGACGACTTTGACTCATCACAATGGTGTAACCCTTTCCTACATTGGGCCGCT
The DNA here is from genome assembly GCA_032871835.1 of Dipteronia dyeriana. Classification (NCBI taxonomy): domain Eukaryota; kingdom Viridiplantae; phylum Streptophyta; class Magnoliopsida; order Sapindales; family Sapindaceae; genus Dipteronia; species Dipteronia dyeriana. The sequence goes on from CM065298.1 coordinate 91,306,779, forward strand.
TCACAACCAAAGTGTGTAGCCCTTTCCATGAAGGTGCTCGTTGAGTTCTATGCAGTTGCCGAAGCAAAATGGATATTAACCATATGTCATCTATCATGTACTAAGCAATAAAATTTTAGATGCATCCATAATCTACACATTTTCAAACTCAACTACTCAAACTTAACATATAAGGGAAACAAAGTGCAATTTTTGAAAATCAAGTTTTTATAGCTCATAAGCACATACTCTAAGAGCAATAAGTAAAGACTTATTCAAGATCATTACTTCTCTAATGAGTAGCTTTAAAAGAATATGAAGCTCATATTTTCAAAAAGTATGCCACTCATCATTCAAGCTAGCATTTTAAGCATCATGAGTAAGATCTTTATGAACACATCACTAAAAGATCTTTAGAAAGCAAATGTCAACAAGGACCATATGAATGCTATACTAGTTATCTAATATGACATACCAAATGATGCAATGCAAGAGTAAAAATGACTTTCTCCAAAAGTCTTAACAAGATAATCACCGAATATATTTCATAAGAGTAACTTCTCAAAAGTTAATCAATGGATTTTGACTATCAAAACAAAGTTAAGTGAGATAGCTAAGTTCGTGTCTAGACGTGGAGTATTCCAAGCTAGCTAGCTAGAATTCTCAACACGCTTGACCCTTTGCCTTAAAGCTAACTCACATGTGCTACTTACACTAGAGATAAAAGCACTCACCCTTGAACCATTTGTTCTTGGGTGAAATTTCACACAAAATTCATTATCATTTCTCATGGTAAAAATATATCTAGAAGATAAATTATCAACTATCTTCTCTATAAAGATATTACTCCTGTAAAACATATCATTATTGCCATCAACAAAGATATCATCAAGACTATACATATGATCATATGAAACACTCATTTTCACCAAAATATTCTCTATTATTTTCTTCACTCTATTATCAATATCACACACAAGATTCAAAGTATTATCATGCAAGAAACTTATAGAAGATTTTCACATCTCATTAGCATGCATCACATTCCTTAGTTTACATCATCTAATATACTCACGACAATATAGCAAAATTAGCAAACCGGAATAAATTTTGAGATGTTACTATTTAGGTGAGAGTGTACCGATGGTGAAGACTCCTTAATTTCCTTGATTTTGCACTTAACCTTGGAAGACATGGCCTTTGAAATCCTCTTGTTCCTTAGTAACTTGCCTTTAGTTGTAGGAGACTCCACTTGCTCATCTACAATGCTTAAGTCACTTAAATCTCCATGAAAATTACCAAAACTCTTTGGCCTTCATGATTGCCAACTTCTCTTCCTTGCCTTTGATCATTACCTTCAAGAAATAAAAGCAAATTATTAGCAAAATAATTTGTTGATCTATCTAACGTACGAGCCTCTTCAACCATCTTCTTTTCTAGACATTTGATCACTTCATTCTTTACTTCAACTTCCTTTAACTCTTCATCTCTTTCATTGTAAAGAGTTTGAACTCTTGCCATCAAGTAGAAGTTGGTGGTCTTTGACATGCAATACTCTTCATTGAGTTGCAAAGACAAGTAATCATGTCTAGGTCGATCATCCTCTGGAAAAAGCTTCCTCATCTTTGCTTTTGTCACTAACTTTCTTTTCAAGCTTACCAACAAAATTGTTAGTAGACAAATGAAATATAAAACAAGAAGAACCTTTTTCACAACCAACGAAGGAGGACAACCAAAAATAAAAAATTGTAGACTAGAGGTTGATATCCATGATTAGTAAATAACCTTGTAGATCCTGAATCACACTAACTACTTTAAGTGACCCGCTCTGATACCAATTGAAAATAATATGTACAAGGTTATACTAAACACCATAGGGGGGGGGGGGGAATAGGTTGTCTCTCACTTTTAACAAATCTTTCGAGACTAGTGACAAAACCTTGATAAGAATACAAATTAACATTTAACATGATTGTTATGAGAAAACAATATATTCATGTAAGCTCAAATCTCCACTCTTAGTCTACAAAACATACAACAAGAATCAATGTATCTTATGAACAAATATATTCAATGTAGACAAAATTCCATAAGTTGTACTTAGAGTATTACAATGTGATACTTTACAACTTGAATGGAATATCACAAGATACAAAGTTATCTAACATACACAAGCAATATTGTGTAAGGAAGTCAACTTATATATAAAGTTCTATCCACATTATTCAAATAACAATTACCAATATAAGAGAGATAGGGATAGAGAAAAGTTGACACACGATATAACGTGGTAAACCTCCGAAAAGGAAACATCCACGGGTTAGCAACCACCGACAAATAAAATACACTAGTAGATTAGAAAAGTACAATCTCTTAAGTGACCCCTTCACCTAGAAACTACCCTCATATCCTACTCATGAAGATGTCACCCTCATGCTCAACAATCCGAGGCCTCACAACTCTTGTCAAGACTTTCTTGCTCACCCTTCCGGATCCTCACGACCCTAGGTAAGACTTTCTTGCTTGACAATCCGAGGTCTCCCACCTCTTGCCAAGACTTTCTTGCTCAATACCATAGGTCTCCCAGCTCTTGCCAAGACTTCCTTGCTCAACACCATAGGTCTCACACCTATTTTCAAGGCTTCCTTCTCACAAGGCATCTAAGTGATCATGAATGCAAAAAAACAAACAAGCATGCAACATAGAATAAGATGATCAACAATTTCTATGGAAACTAGAATTAATCAATGAGCACACAAAGTATATTTTCTAGTTTATAATCCAAAAGTGACGCCACACAGAATGATGCATGAGCATATGAAATGTATGGATTAGGTACACTCCATGAAGATCTAGACATAGACAATAAAGTTCATAAAACAAGATTGTCTAGATCTTATGCATAAATAAATATCTAGAGCATGCCAAATTTCCAAACACACACTTTAAACCTAGATTTTATTCATGTTACTAAAACTTGAAATAAATATGTTCATAAAGTACATATTCAAGACTTTAGTACTAACAAAAAAATGCTAGAAACACAAGATATGATCAATCAAATCTCTAGCAATCATTTAGAGCATATATTCACAAAATAGTCAATTAAACTCTAATAAACTATAAATATAAAATCAAATGTGCTAATCCTAGATCTATTCAACAAATGAGTTCTATCACATGATATGACTATTAATCATGAAAACAAAGTCAATCAAAGCACAAATAGTCCTAGATAAGATGCTAGCACAATACAACTCACAATCATGTGAAAACATAGGTTTGATTGAAACCTAACTCACAATCAAGTTTTTGATTAAGCACAACTAGCATTTTATTGATGATCTATCACTCATCAACATATGTTCAAGTCAAATACACACAAGTAGGAAGTAGACCCAAGGTATTTGAACATTAGAATCAAAGAAATCAAAAGATAAACAAATACTTTGAATATTTCGAGTACAGTCACGAAAATGGTGTAGTCCACCAGAAAACCTGAACAAATGACTTCAAGGTTGCTTGAAGATGATAGATAACTTCAATACGAAACTTCTCCAACTTGAATCACTCAAATCGGATAAGAATGAGAGAGATATGGTGATTCAAAGTTGAGAGAAAAAACCTGGAAATTTTCTGCACTACATTTTCTTCTTCCTTTAAAAGAAATGTGAGAGGGAAGGAATATATAAAGGAGAGGGAAAATTGGGCATATGAAATGACCAAAAGTGACAAGAAGCAGCCAAGCATGCTTGCTGCCCGAGATGGCACGTGGGTACCTCTGGGCAGCAAGCCTTCTGCCCCTAGTTGGCCACGTGCCATCTCGGTAAAGAAGAGCTTTGCTGTCTTCTTTTTCCCTCGAGCTTCCTTCGCGTTCTTCAACCGTTCTCCAGCCTCCAAACTCGGAATTCTAATCCGTTTGTGGATAACAAACTGTAACACTCTCACAGACATGGACATTAAGATACTCAACCCAAAAAATAAGAATTCGACTCGATATATGAAGACGAAGATAATGTACGCAACATGACTGGAAAGTATCATAACTTTTGACTCGGAACTTGAAATCAATAGTATGAGTAACCGAAATGACCGGAACTCATTCAAGAATGTTTTAAGACTAAAATCAAGTTCAATATCCATATTATAAAAATATATAAACAAACAAACATATTTCACACAAGAATGCAAACTACATAGAGATAGTCTCCAATCATGTATTTTCCAAAACATGTTACTTTCATACCAATGCATGAGCATTCAACTTCAAGTGTGTGAAAGTGTTATACCAAATGATTCGCTACGACGCAGGGACACAAATGCACGAATTTTGTATGTGTGTGAATATAATGATGCACAACTAAGCAGGGACACATATGAATGAATTGTGTGTGTGTGCTCCTAAGCCTTGAAAGAGGAAAAAAAGATCTTAATATACCTTTGTAGAATCATGAAGCACTTTTCCCTTTGAAGACTTGAACTTGCTTGAATATTTATCATTTCTTCTTTGAAGCTTGAATCATCATGAATCCTAGACAACTAAACAATACAAAGGAAATGTTGTTTTTGATATAGAATAATGCCAACAAAACTCACAAACCTAACAACTAGATATGAAATTTCATGTCTAGCCTTTACACTCATTCAATCACAAATGTAATAATAAATCAGTTGCAATGGAATTCCTGATCTAGTTCTTTATTAAATGGTTTTCTAGTTGTTTTTCTTGCTAGATAATTTGCATGACCTTTAAGATAAATGAGCCCAATTAGTCCTTTTTTGACTGATATACTCATTCTATCTTGTCCAACATAACTTAATCTAGCATGCCAAAATATCAGCACCATTACCATTGTAATGATTGAAAAACAAACAAAATTATAACCGTCTCTACTGACGTATAATACTATGAAACCATTAATTAACTATCTAGTACCATATGAATATAATTTTCTAAAATAATATTCATATAACCATTATGATCAATAAAGACAACCCGAATCAATGAGGACAACCGCGGACACTTAAACCCAGTTATATCTCAAGTGTATATTAGAACATCATGGAGTACAAATTTTAGGCTACCATGCGAACCCATTTTGTAGGTACTTAACTCCAAAATTGTTCTAACACATATACATATTGTCTCTAATAATCTAACTTTACTCAACGGATGCTTTACAGTTTCTCATGGATGGTATATCCTTACTTATCTACTGTCCACAACGGACGAGATTCAAAAGGAAAATGCCTAGCCAGAAACTTAAGCATAACTTAAAAAATTCTTGAGTACGAGTTTTACTCTTTTCAATTCAATGCATTTATGAGTGAAAATGACTCAGCTTCTCACAACTGCAATAAGCTATTTTAGTTTTTTCCTTCCTTAATTCGTTATATCTCAACTTCTTGCATATTCTGGTCCAAGATTAAGTGGTTATGACTAGATTCTCTTCTCCTTTTGAAAATAACTATTTCCACTAATATGCTCAAAATTGAAAGTTTTTTACAGGTTGGAATCTTTCATATAAAATTGGCTAGAAGCCTAAGCCGTCTCTAAGCGCTCATCTTCTACTACCAAAATGACGCGATCGAAACGTGTCATTAATTTTATATAATCCAACTATCAAAAGAGATTAGATCGTTTATTCTCTATATCAATTTTTATATCCTAATTGGAGGCTGCCACTACTTTTGGCGCTTCTTATAAGTACTTTAAAACTTGATACCGTACATACTAAATATTAGTACTCAAAATACTACTAAACTTGATACCGAGCTCCATAGATAGGTTACCACCTAGCCAGCCACCGTACGGGCTCTGGATCCCCCTCTGGGAAGTCAGGTTAAGCTTGATCAACAAACAGCAGCCTTCATAGAAAACCTCTGCCTCCGACTACTCGCTGAGGGTATCGCCATACATCAAACGGGTATCTGCAATCTGGGGGAGTCAAGCAGGCTTGGGGCTAGGAAACCCACCTTCGATCGTCTGGGACCTGCCCCTCGGGAATCAACTCGTAATAGAGCGGGGCTCTCGATCTCGATTTGGGATATGCTAGGGCCCATGCCCCATGTTCCTGAAGCGCTGCCATGCTACCAACCAAGACAAGTCAGATCCGCGGCAGATGTCCTTCCCCGGGGATGGAAAGAGCTTCTCCACCCAATGACTACAAGAAGGGAAGCCCAGGGTAGAGAAGAAGAAAGCCCCCCCGAGCGAACCCCTTTGGAAGAAGGAATCGGGTAGAGGTCACCAGTTCATGAGAAGGATCCGATGGTGAGGAATCCCAGATCGACTGAAGGAAATCTGAAAGCAAGCGACTAAGGGACTAGTTGGCAGAGCTTCAGAAAGAGGTCCAATTGATGAAGAATGAGAAGTACAAGGAGGACAAGAAAGATCCTCTAAGTGAAATGAACGCCCCTTTCACCAGAAGGGTCCAGGAGGCAGAGCTCCCGTCTAAGTTCGAAATGCCAGCTGACAGGTTCTCCAGACCTGAAGGTCCTCTGAGCCACTTAGAGAGCTTCTTTCAACAGATGGATGTCCAAAACACGACCAGGGCCGCTATGTACCGAATGTTTCCCACTACACTCACGGATTATGCTAAAACTTGGTTTAGAAAGTTACCTCCTGGAAGCGTGGATTCCTTCACAAAGTTATAAACCGATTCCTTCTCACAATTCTAGGGAGTTAAGCCCTAACTGAAGGACCCGATCCATCTACAATACGTGATCCGGGAGAGAGGGGAAACCCTCCGAGCTTATGTCGAGCGTTTCAAGGAAGTCATCCAGATAAGGGTCTTCTCCGAGAGAGAAATCCTTACTAACTTCAGAAGAAACTTGTGGGTGAGAAAACTGTTCCGATCTTTTGCCAAGAGACCTCCGGAAACCTATCAGGAAGCCTATGATCGGGCTCTGAAACAGATTGAGTTTGACGAATAGCTCAAGGTCAAGATGGAGCATGAAGACATGAGAGCCGTAAAACGATAAAAGAAGGAAGTTCTCAGACCCTAGCAAGCTCAGAAATGCCAGAGCAAACCCCATAATAAATCAACATACGATTTCCCTCTTCCTCAGCCCAGATCGGAAAGGTATCCAAATAAACGGGCTCCTCATCAAGCTTTACCACCTCCCAGGACAGTGGCCCCTATAGCTCTCGATGAGAGGGGGTATGACCATTACACTCCCCTAAATGCTTCCTAAGAAACAGTCTACCTCACCATTCAGGACAAGGGTTTGTTACAGAAGCCCACTCCCATTAAAGCCACGGTCGATAAGAGAAATTGTTATAAATATTGTGACTTTCACGAGGATGTAGGGCACAACACTTCAGAATGCTACAACCTACGGAACTAGATTAAGGCTTTGATAAAGGGGAGGATGCTTGATAGAGTTCTTACAACAAGTCAGGGAGAACATTTAGACTGGAAGGGAGATGCATGCCAAGATCCGAGAACATGCTGAGAAGAGGAAGGAAGAGCAAGCAGACCTGATGCAACAAATTCAGATAATCCATACTATCAGAAGGGGTCCCATTCTGGCCGTCACCTCTAACAATTCCAGGAAAAACCATACGAGGAAGGTCCCTCGTACAGATGAGGGGCGAGATATCTTTTAGGTGGACCAGAGACCGACCAACCCCTCCCTGCTGTTACAGATCATCTTCACTGAAGCAAATGTCTATAACACCGTGCAGCCATATGATGACCCCGTGGTCATCACAGTACAAATTGCCAACTTCATGGTGCACCGTATGCTCGTCGACACCGGTAGCAGCATCGACGTTCTGTTCAAAGACACTTTGGAAAAACTAAACTTGAAGCAATGGTGCTGCAACAGTTGTACTACTCCATTATATGGGTTCACTGGGGACTCCATCACACCTGTGGGGTCAAAAATCCTATCAGTAATCATCGGAGCCACACCTCTCCAGTAAAACATCAAGTCCGACTTCGTGGTGGTGGATACCCCATCGGCCTACAATGCAATATTAGGGAGGTCATTTCTCTCATCCTTGAAAAGGGTTCTCTCTATTTACCACAATGTCCTGAAGTTCCCGGTAGGAGACAATGCGGGGGAAGTTCAGAGTGATCAGCAAGCAACTAGGAAATGCTACGCAGTGTCAGCCAACCCAGCAGCTCTAGCTAAATAACTCGCCCAGGTGACGAAGATCCAAGGTAGGATAACTCTAGCACTAAACCTAGAAGATACGGGTTCCACCGATTGTCCCAAAGAAGGTCTTGTGGTGCCCGACATGGAAGAACAGAGAAGGGAATGGGCCAGTGGCCATCCAGTCGATAAGTCAGAAGAGATTCCTGTCCGAATAATCGATCCCTCGAAGGTCATCAAGATCAGAGCTACCCTAGAGCCAGGAATGAAAGAGGTCTTGATTAGGCTCCTCACAGAGTTCAACGACATTTTCTCCTGGAGTCATGCGGAGTTACTGGGGATCGCGATGACATTAGCTGCATATCAATTGGCAGTGGATCCGGCCTTCAAGCCCTTCAAACAAAAAAGGTGTCGCTTCAACATCGAAATAAATATGGCGGCTCAAGAAGAGGTCGATAAACTAACCCAGACAGGCTTCATTCGAGAAGCCCGCTACCCCGAATGGATCGCCAATGTGGTCATGGTCACAAAGGCATATGGGAAGTGGCGCATGTGCGTGGACTACACCGACCTCAACCGGGCATACCAAAAATTGATCAGCTGGTCGATTCCACCTCCGAGAACAAGCTCCTGAGCTTCATGGACATGTTTTTTGGCTACAATTAGATTATGATGCATCCCGCGGACCAAGAAAAAACCAGCTTCATCACCGTGCAAGGCCTGTACTGCTACAAGGTAATATCCTTCGGGCTCAAAAATGCTGGAGCTACTTACCAGCGGTTAGTCAACCGTTTGTTCGAGTCTGGAATTGGAAGATCGATGGAGGTGTACATCGACAACATGATCACTAAATCTTCATCCTAGGAAGGCCACCTGGATGACCTTCGTAGAACCTTTATGATCCTAAGGGAAAACCAGATGAGGTTAAACCTTTCCAAATGCGCATTTGGGGTAACTGCGGGGAAGTTTTTGGGCATTATGGTCCATGAGAGAGGCATAGAAGCTAACCCAGAAAAAATCATGGCTATCCTGGATCTAGAATCCCCCACATCTCTTAAACAGGTTCAAGCCTTGACCGGACAGGTAGCATTGCTCAACAGGTTCATCTCCCAATCTACCAATAAGTGCCTACCATTCTTCAAAGCTATCAAGCAGGGAAGAAACATGAAGTGGGATCAGGAGAGCGGATAAGCTTTTCGAGCCTTAAAAGGATACCTAACAAGCCATCCACTGCCGGTAAAGCCAAATCCTAGAGAAGAGCTCCAAATAAACTTGGCTGTTTCAGAAACTGTTGTGAGCGGGGCCTTGGTCAAAGAATACGGGGAAAGAATCCAGCGACCTATCTACTATGTGAGTCACGCCCTAACCAAGCCCAAAAAGAACTATACTCTATTGGAGAAGCTCGCTTATGCCTTGGTGGCCTTGGTAAGGAAACTTCATCCTTACTTCCATGCTCATTCAATAGTAGTGGTGACGGACCAACCCCTCCGTCAGTTCTTGCAAAGTCCGAATGTTTCTGGAGAGCTGGTTCTATGGGCCCAGAGCTTACCCAGTTTAATTTAAAGTATAAGCCTATGACCGCGATAAAAGCTCAGGCACTAGCGGGCTTTGTAGCCGAGCTCTCAGTACCTTCAGATCAGGCAACCTCCGAGGTAATAGATGTCACCCTTAAGAGGACTCCAGAATATGATAACTGGCCGGAGGGCTGCGAGTCATGGACTCTCTACACTGACGAAGCTTCCCGGCAGTCTGGGGAGGAGCGGGCATAGTCCTTATCCACCCAGAAGGAATTGAGTGCAGCCATTGTTTCAGGTTCGAATTTAAAGCCACGAACAATGAAGTGGAATACGAAGCCCTGCTAGCTGGGATAAAGGTTGCCATAGAGCTCGGGGCTGATTACCTGAATATAAAGAGCGACTCTTCACTCGTGGTCAACCAAGTTTTCGGGGATTATCAAGCTAAAGGGGATAACATGATCGTTTACCTGAAATTGGTGCAACAACTCAAGACCAGATTTAAGGGATTCAGAATCGAGCAGATACCTCGACAGCTAAATCATCGGGTTGACATCCTATCCAAGATAGCTTCCTATGGTGGCAAGACCCTACCTCACGGAGTCCCTCTTCAAGTAATCCCCCTACCTAGCATTATGACAGGTAAGGAAGCTTATACCCTGGACCGACATCCATGCTGGATGGATCCAATAGTGGAGTATCAATAGGATGGAAAACTCCCCGGGGAGCTTGACCAAGCTAGGAGGGTTAAAAGGCTATCGGTCCGGTATTGTATGGTGGATGGGCATTTATACCGAAGGGGGAAATCCTTTCCCCTGCTATGATGTTTACACCCAGAAGACACCAAGTTGGCTTTGAGAGAGGTTCATTCCAGGGAATGGGGAACCATATTAGTGGAGAGGCCTTGGCATATCAGGTTCTCCGCATGAGGTATTATTGGCCAACCATCCATAAAGATTCTGAGAACTCGGTGCAAACCTGCGAGGCATGCCTGAAGGCCGCCAACTTGAGTCACCTCCCTCTGGAGCGCTTGTTGTCCCTTAGCTCGCCATACCCATTTTCTATGTGGGGAGTCGATTTGATTGGACCGTTTCCTACAGCTCCGAGACAGGCCAAACACGCTATCGTAACAATTAACTACTTCACAAGATGGGTTGAAGCCGGACCACTCTCCCAGATATCGGAAGAGAACACAACAAGGTTCATTAAGACCAATGTAGTTTATAGGTTCAGAACCCCGCTTGCCATCATAACCAACCTCAGAAAACAGTCTTATATAGCCGATTCAGAGATTTCTCTGAAGGTTTGGGAATCGACCTTCGGCTTGCTTCTAGATCCCACCCTCAGACCAATGGTTTGGTGGAATCCATGAACAAAACCATTAAAAAGTTGTTGAGGAAAAAGCTACAGCAGAAAAAAGGCAGATGGGTAGAGGAGCTTCTCGAGGTCTTTTGGGCTTACCGCACTACAAGGAGAACAACTACCGGGTAAACGCCCTACTCGCTGGCATTCGGGTTGAAGCAGTCCTACCTATAGAGCACAAGTTGACCTTCTTTAGAGTCCAATGGTTCAAACTGGGGAGCAATGAAAGCAAACTTCGAGCTAGCTTGGACCTCCTGGAGGAAAAGCAAGATCGAATAACTGAGAAGGTAGCGATCTACCAAGGCAGGATTGCCAGGTACTTCAACAGGAAGGTTAAAGCCAGAAGCTTCAAAGAAAGGGATCTAGTCCTCAGGAAAGTGATATGAAACATAAGGAAGAGGTCAGACGGGGTCCCAGGGCCCAACTGGGGACCCTACCTAATAAAGATGGTGATCCGTAATGAGGTGTACAAGCTCAAAGATATAAATGGCCGACTCATTGACCATACTTGGAATGCAGATCACCTACCCTTGAACAGGGGACTTAGGAGTAGGCGACCTCTGACTAGCTTCTTTTATTTTTCCGACAATAATGTACTCCACCCTTCATATCAATAAAGCCTGTTTTTCTTGTTTACTACTTCTTCAACTATGTCCTACAATGATTTGAGTCTACATGGAAAAATTCGACATTATCGCCTCAAGACCAAGGGTAAGCCGGGGAAGCCCTCCGCTACTCCTGATGCCTCGACCAGGCACTACCCCCCGCCAAGAAGGCTCTGAGTGTAAGAGCATAGTTGCCATCCAGATCTCAAGACTAGGAAATAACTAGATAGCCCTCTTGATACCTTGGTCAGGCTACCACACCCAAGAAGGATCTGAGTGTAAGAGCATAGTTACCATCCAGATCTCAAGGCCAGGAAATAGCTAGAAATCCCTCCTGATGCATTGGTCAGGCTACCACCCCAATAAGGATCTGAGTGTAAGAGCATAGTGCCATCCTGATCAAAATACCAGGATATAGCTAGATAGAGCTTCTGATGCCTTGGTCGAGCTACCACCCCCAAGAAAGGTCTGAGTGTAAGAGCAAAGCTACGATCCAGATCTCGAGGCCAGGAAATAGCTAGATAGCCCACCTGATGCCTTGGTCAGGCTACCACCCCCAAGAAGGGTCTAAGTGTAAGAGTATAGTAGCCATCCAGATCTCGAGACTAGGAAATAGCTAGATAGCCCTCTTGATGCCCTACTCGGGCTACCACCCTTAAGAAAGATTCGAGCTTAAAGGATAAATCCTTCACTAAATACCTCACTCGGGTTTACAACCCCCTAGAGGGGCTCAAAGATAGAAGGCTCGACTTTCTTAAATTCTAAATATGCCAGTAAGTTCAAGTTACTAGCTCTCCTTGATAAGAGGTTACTTACTACAGCAGACCTACAACCAAATAAGCGGACTCAAAATTTTATTATCAAGTAAGGGAGCCTATCCCCTTACAAGGCTATAACAAGCAAAGGGGCCAAATCCCTGGTTCTGGGCTTCAAAAAAATAATAAAATGGCAAACACAGTTGAAGATGGGATACCCACCCCTTTTTTTTGAGCATTCAAAATAGATTACATGGGAGAGAACTCAAGCTTCTTCGTCTTCTTGAGGATCTCCAGCCTCCTCCTCCTCCTCCTCCACAGAATGAACCTCGCCCCCTACTCCCCTCTCCGGTCGCAGCTCGTTTAGGTCAACTGCATCTACCGTCTCTACCACCTTCTCTTGGGGATCAGCCCCGGCTGCCTCGGGGTCAATAGGATCCTCCTCAATGATTTCATTGATCACTGCCATAACTTCCGGCGGTACAACTGCATCAAGAAGGCTGGCCACTGACTCAGGCACATTCCCGACTTCTGTTGACTCCACTCCTAAGAGCACTACAGGGGATCTCGGGATTCAACAAGGCCTCCTTCTAGCTCCTCATTATGAACACTCTTCAAGGATTCATCAGGACTAGATGCTGGAAAGGCTGGAATAGGAGGTGGCAGATCTGGCACCTCCAACTGCTTCCCAGCTCCCTCCCTAGAAGGACCAACTCTATCATTTTTGGGGAGAGACATCTCCATAGGCCGTGACATGACCTTTTCTCTATCCCAGCCAGCGATGCTGGAGAGATCGAATGGGGGAGGAAGAGCCTCAACAACCTGATAAGAGGCATAAAATTACCCCTCGTTAAAAAAGGCTTCCACCTCACCCTGGAGCTGGGTAATTTGAGCCTGCAAGGTTTGGTTCTCAACATCCAAGGCATTCACCTCTCTCTTCCAGTCATCCGGCTGGCTAGCCCGCCGTTTCGACCGGAGAGTCTCCTAATCAAAAGCCCGCTTCAACCTCTCATGGTCGCATTGAAGCTCAGCTAGCTGTGTCTCCATTCTCTGCTGGCTGGAGGTTATCTCCTGGACCATGGTTTGAGCCCGCGCAAGCAACCCCATGGCTCGTTTAGCTTCAGCCTCAACCTTGGCTACCCTATCATGGAGAAAGGCTACCTGATGCCCCATGGCCACTCAAACTTGAAAGCCTGCAAAGTAAAATAATGTTAAAAAATGACCAATCAAGCAGCTGAGTGAAGAAGTAAAAGCGACGATTACCTCGGCCAGAAAGGCGGACCCTTTGGTAATCATGATGTCCACGGGCATCGCGGTCAACCTAGAAAGCCCGCCGCCTAGATAGGAGACAAAAAATTGCTTCAGGACCTCATCCTGACCCTCCGAGCTCTATTGTTGGTGGCGACGAGAAGGGGCGACCTCAGGAATATCGGTATCAGGCTCCTTGGGAACCTTGACTGCCCGGGATACAATCGGATCCGTAGAGGGGGATAATGTGACTCGGGGAGCATCGATTGAAGCAGAGACTACTGGAGATGGAGAGGGACCAGGAGCAGGAGCAGGAGCAGGAGCAGGAGCAGGAGCGGACTTATTGGTGACGTGGGAGGTAGACCCTCCTCGGCTTAGAGCCTTTACCGCCCGAGATGCAAGAAGTGCCAACTTGGACTTCACTTGGGAACCTGAGGGGGAATGAATGAGCGGGGCAGCTTCCTTAGTTGTTGACCCCCTTTCTTCGAAACAGTTGAGAGAGCTCCCGGGGACGGTTTAGAAGGAGAATGAGGGATCCCAGCTTGCCGGGCTTCACGAGGAGCTGGAGCAACAACAAACACTATTAGGGAGAGGAATCAAGATCATCAAAACTGAACCATCCAATAAAAAAAAACAAGATAGATCGAGATACTTACGAGGGGTAGCACCGGATATCCGCAGGTACCTGTTTACCCTGTTGGGATCAAAGGCGTCGGTGGTTGGAAACTTCAGATTCAAGTAATTTCAAGCCAGTATGGTCTTCAGCACGGCTTCAGACTCAGCAGGTAAGGAATCCAGACCCCATGTTGGTTTGTCACTAAAGGTGGTGGGAACCTCGAGCTTATGCCCGCCGACGAAGAAGGAGCTCCCCCAGTCTCCCCCCTCCAGTACCCATTCTTCTTTCCAAGCGGGGTCCTTCTTTGAAGCCCTGGGGAAGATAAAGTTGAGCCTATTCTTGGCCTTGGCATTGCCATAAAATTGACCTCGTGGAACCTCATCTAGGCAACCTATCTGGAAAAGAAATGAGAGCTCCTCAAACCCGGGCTCCCTGGTTACGTTTCTCATCTCGCACTGCTCCCTCCATAATACTAGGAAGCCGACTAGATGCCTCCAGAAGCCAGGCGTTAGTTGAAGCGGATCCAGCTGAAGGACATTGAGAGCCCGTGGAAGGGTAGGGTGAAGAGGGAGCCTCACCCCGCTCTCAAAATATGCGACATGGATAGGAAGCACGCCTTTGGGCGGGCTAAAAACATAGTAATTACAGTGGGGGACAGTTAGGGAAACAGTGTCAGGAATACCATACTTTTCCCGAAGACGGCCGATCGACTGAGAGAAGACAGTGGAGTCGGGGATGACTCTAGGTTCGAAAAGAAGGGTTACCATTAAAAGAAGCTCCGCCACTGTGACTTAAGCCCTCCCAACCGCATCCAGAAAATAAGAATTCGACTCGATATACGAAGACGAAAACGAAGATAATGTACGTAACATGACTGGAAAGTATCATAACTTTTGACTCAGAACTTGAAACCAATAGTATGACTAACCGAAATGACCAGAACTCAATCAAGAATGTTTTAAGACTAAAATCAAGTTAAATATCCATGTTATACAAACATATAAACAAACAAACATATTTCACACAAGAATACAAACTACATAGAGATAGTCTTCAATCATGCATTTTCCAAAACATGTTACTTTCATACCAATGCAAGAGCATTCAACTTCAAGTGTGTGAAAGTGTTATAACAAATGATGCGCTACGATGTAGGGACCCAAATGTATGAATTGTGTGTGTGTGCGCATATAATGATGCACAACTAAGCAGGGATACATCTGAATGAATTGTGTGTGTGTGCGCCTAAGCCTTGAAAGAGAAAAATAAGATCTTAATATACCTTTGTAGAATCATGAAGCACTTTTCCCTTTGAAGACTTGAACTTGCTTGAATAGTTGTCATTTCTTCTTTGAAGCTTGAATCATCATGAATCCTAGACAACTAAACAATACAAAGGAAACATTGTTTTTGATATAGAATAATGCCAACAAAACTCACAAACCTAACAACTAGATATGAAATTTCATGTCTAGCCTTTACACTCATTCAATCACAAATGTAATAATAAATCAGTTGCAATGGAATTCCTGATCTAATTCCTTATTAAATGGTTTTTCAGTTGTTTTTCTTGCTAGATAATTTGCATGACCTTTAAGATAAATGAGTCCAATTAGTTCTCTTTTGATTGATATACTCATTCTATCTAGTCCAACATAACTTAATCTAGCATGCCAAAATATCAGCACCATTACCATTGTAATGATTGAAAAACAAACAAAATTATAACCGTCTCTACTGACATATAATACTATGAAACGATTAATTAACTATCAAGTACCATATGAATATAATTTTCTATAATAATATTCATATAACCATTATGATCAATAACGACTACCCGAATCAATGAGGACAACCGAGGACACTTAAAACCAGTTCGATCTCAAGTGTATATTATAACATCATGGAGTACAAATTATAGGCTACCATGCAAACCCATTTTGTAGGTACTTAACTCCAAAATTGTTCTAACACATATACATCTTGTCTCTAATAATCTAACTTTACTCAACGGATGCTTTACAGTTTCTCATGGATGGTATATCTTTACTTATCTACCGTCCACAATGGACGAGATTCAAAAAGAAAATGCCTAACCAGAAACTTAAGCATAACTTAATAAATTCTTGAGTATGAGTTTTACTCTTTTCAACTCAATGCATTTATGAGTAAAAATGACTCAGCTTCTCACAACTGCAATAAGCTATTTTAGTGTTGTTCTTCCTCAATTCGTTATCTCTCAACTTCTTGCATATTCTGATCCAAGATTAAGTGGTTATGACTAGATTCTTTTCACCTTTTGGAAATAAATATTTCCACTAATATGCTCAAAACTAAAAGTTTTTTACAGGTTAAAATCTTCCATATAAAATTAGCTAGAAGCCTAAGCCGTCTCTAAGCGCTCATCTTCTACTACCAAAATGACGCGATCGAAACGTGTCATATTAATTTTATATAATCCAACTATCAAAAGAGATTAGATCGTTTATTCTCTATATCAATTTTTATATCCTAATTGGAGGCTGCCACTAATTTTGGCGCTTCTTATAAGGACTTTAAAACTTGATACCGTACATACTAAATATTAGTACTCAAAATACTACTAAAATTTTCCTTCAAGCCAAACTCTGAAAGGTAAACCACTTTACTTAAATCCTATTGTACTTGTAAAACATACATGTGAAATAACTATTTGTTAATAGTTAAATTTGGTCGGGGGTCAAAGAGAAATTTTTCACCCATAATTGACAATCATAAATCCAGAAAAGACCGTAAAGCCACTCCGCAGGAGCAAGGAAGGCCGACTAGGCTTCAAAACTACCAGAAAACAAACCAGGTACGACCAGGACAAGCCCCCCACAAGAATACTGGAACCTAGGATTCTCCAGGCCACTATCGAGGAACCTCGACTCTGAGGTCGAGCTCCATAACCACCCTATGAATGCCAGGGGAAGTCTCCAAGCTCAAGAGACATTCGAGAGAAGCCCGCCAACCTATCCAGATGCTCACTGTCCTAGCTGGACATAAAGGAAGAATCACACCTAAATCTACACTACCCCAGCTACCTCCTAGAAAGAGCACCTCAAGCCTCCAAGGGTCAGGGAAAATCCATCTTAAGCTTCTAAGAACAAAGCCAGAGCAGGGATCTACCTCACACTACGGGGCAATAGGCAGCTGGTAAGGTGACCTCCATGAAAATTCATGACACGAGTGCACACAGGATCATCTCCATGTAATATTTACATGCACGTCAAGAGTTTGATTCAAAAAAGGGAACAAACTTATCTCCGTCAACGATATCATCAAATCCCGTAACAATTCAAATTTAAAAAACGAATCCTGCCCGATAAGGAGGGAATGGATTCATGGGATCACGGTGAAATATTTGCCAACAAAAAACCTACTTTGACGATATAAATATGTGAGGCCAATCATGGTAGAAAAGGGGAAGAAAAACAGAGAACAACCTACAAGAATAGATATACGTAAAAAAAATATAGAAGCAGGGGCGTAAGCCTAAATTCAGTATTCAGAACACGGCTACCTTCATTTCCACTATTCGATAGGCACCGAGTTGCCACCACCCCACACCTTCGAGAGTCTGTGAGCATATAAGAGAGCGATTTGTACTTTAAAGCAATATATCAATAATAAAGCTCACATTTACTGTTCAGCCTCTTATCTATCTCTAAACAGGTCGGGAACCAACGGTACCGACCCCGGCCACCACTTTCGCGGTAGTGGTCTCGAGGGTGTTAACAGGAATTTCTCATCCCAAGCAAATTTTCTGTCAACACTATTTAACTTACTCCGCAACATGATGCTAGCAATTTAACTTCTAGCTTGATAAGCCTTCACATTGTGTATGTTAAGCAAATAAGTACAATGTTGAGGTTCAATCATGATTCATGTTATAGTCTCAAGAGCTTCTTACTCTTAAAATACACTAAACCTTATTGTATATCTATTCCCTAGATTACATGATTTAGTTTATCGCAATCAAATTGGCCAGAATATTATAGATATATAATCTATATTTTATGCTAATCAATGTATAGACATACAATCTACTATGCAAGCATATTAATTTTTAAAAATAGACAAATTTAATTTTGCTGCAAACGCTGACCGACAAATGATGAAACAATTTAAGGAACATAATCGAAAAAGTCATCAAAGCATCTAATTTCCATCCGTTTCCAAAAATTTAATCATCATTAATCTAGTACTTTGCTCAAAATTCTAATTCTAATATTGTACTCAACAATTTAGAATTCCTAAAACAAGTGAGCATATAAATAAAGAAGAATACAATGCACAAGTCCAAAAAAAAAAAATAATTATGGGTCAAACCGTTTTTACTACAAAATAGATAAACCAAAAATATTTACTATAGATTGGTTTATTAAAACCACAGTATTTTCTCAAAATAAGTGACTTTACATGCTATTCATTCTATAGGTTTCATATTTATATTAATCACCACTGAGAAAGACTTTCTAAGTCTTCACGACTCATCTAATTGTCATTTTCTAAAAAATTTGGTCATCTTTCGCGTGTGCAATAACTCATGTGCTTGGCATTATGAATATTTAATACAGATGTAATAGATCATCTCACATTCCCAAGAATATAACGCTCCTCTACGATTTCTATTTCACACACTATATGACCAAAAAACATCGTGGTACCTTACTCTAGCTTTTCCAACCTTATAGATCTATTAATTCTCTTGGAAATTTCATTAAAAGACTATCCATCTCTCCACATAAAAGCATGAGTCCAAATTGGTTGCGGCTATATGTCTTTAATAAGATTCATAAAATCTTCTCAATTAAGACATATGAGATAATGTAGATTTATTCTAAAACTTTTCTAAGTCATTTAGAAAATTTGTCTTTTACTAACCTTGTACATTTTCAATGTACATTCTAACAAAACTTTTTTTTCCAATTGCATAATTAATTAGACGGAGAATTCTAAACGAATGATTTTCAACATATATAGCTCCCATTAAAGCTAAATTTCGGAGGTCAATTTTTTTCACAAGAAAATTCCATGGCCATTAGAAAATAAGTGCTAAAATTCCTGCTGGAAAAATCCACGGTGGTTGAAAATGCCACCGAAAACAATCTTTGAAATCTGCATCAGAAACTGTTATCGGAGACCACACCAGAGACCGTCATCAAAAACAGTGCCAGAAACCGTAACCAGAAACTGTCACCGAAAATCATACCAAAAATTGTCATTAAATCCATGCCAAAAATCGTCATTGGAATCCATGCCAAAAATCGTCACTAGAATCTGTCTTATTAAATAATAATAACAAAAATCTCATCCGAAATTTATAGGGCATTAATTCAGCACCTATTGGAGCGAAACAAATCAATGGAGTTAACAAATAAAAAATGTAAAAATAAAAATAAAAATTTTAATTTCAATTTTTTTCCACCGAAAAACCACTTATGGTTGCCAGAAAACCGCCTTTTTATGGCCCAAAAACCTCCGATTATTCGTCAGAAAAAGCAACCGAGAGCCGGGAAAGTTATTGAAAATTATCGGTCGGAGTGCCAAAATCGGCAAACGGTCCAGTCGGTGATGACGTGACGTGACGTGACGTGATAATGTGGCAACCAGTTACTGCTTCGAAAGTCTAAAACAGTCACCGATAACTTCCCCGGTGGTCGAAAACCATCAATGGTTTCTTTCACACACATCGACGCCACGTGTCAGAGTGAGAATGGCCACTTGTCATAAAAGACAAAAACCCGCCACGTGTCATCTTCTTATGTGTCCACGTGTCAACACTAGAACCACTTATGCATGGTATGTCAATGCCCTCTCGCGCTGGAGAAGAGTGAGACGTACTTGCCGCCTTCCTATATTTCCCGATCATGGGACCACCATTATCCGACTCCAAATTTAATTGTAATTCCATTTATGCCCTTAATTACGACGTTTGGGTTAAGGATGAAACACACTCTCTGCTCATAGGTGCGTGGAACATGCTCTTCATGTTCTTCACCCACATTCAAGAACAAACAAGTTTCCAGAATTTTAATCTTCAACCGAAAATTTCAAAATCGTTTTTCTCCCTCGTTTCTAATCCAAATTATGCAAATGACCTATCGTTGGTACCATGATCGCAGAGAAATAAAAAAATGACAATGAGTTTCGTACCCCATAACAGTCGCGGGTTTCATTTTTAATTTTTCAAAATTCTCTCAATTTTGAAGTTATAACATGTCAAGAAAATCCAGAACATATAATCACATATATATGTATACAATCATGTCATCTACAACGAAATATAACAAGTGTGTGGTGTTATACCATTATCGAATTGTGAAGCATTCAAATCGTGAATAACAATTCCTAAACATGACATTTCTACTAGAATACAGTCTCAATATGCTCTGATACCAATGAAAATAGATTTGCAATAATTAAAAACGAATTCAGATCATTACCGTTCACCATACGAAAATCCGAATTCTAGCGGAAGCAGGATCGAACACCTGGAACTGCATCACAGGTCGGAGGACGATCATACAATCGGAAAGTCCGCTCTGATAATATTAATTATATTAGTATTATATAAATATTTATTTTTCCATTGATCTTTTGTTGACATGTGGCATGTCTTTGTATAAAGACAAAATTACCCTTGAAATCGTTAAAGTTAAGTAACAGTTGACTAATAGAAGGATCAAAATGAGTGATTTTTGAAAATATAGGGTAAAATCCAGTGAAAAGTGGATAAATGAGTAAAAAATAGACAATTCAAAAAAATATAGGGACTAAATCAATAATACCCCTTAAGAATAAAGGCTTTGATAAATAATTTCATGAAGCTCCCGAGAGATTTTATAATGTGTGTTGACGTCGATTTCTTGATGTGTGAGAAAGTCAACAAGATTGGATTTTAGCTGTGATCTCATAGAGAAAGAGAAGGAGAATGTAATTAGACGCAAGTTTTATGTGGTAAAACTCCGATGACAGGAGAAATGTCCACCGGTGGTTGAGCAAACAACCGAGCCAAAATCCACTATTGAAATAAAGATTTACAACTCTCGATCTATCTTTTTCCTCTCTGTCTATTTCTATATATCTCTTTATGATGAGATTATGGGTCTATTTATATGTGTATAAAACCCTAATCCTTTTAATACATGTAATGAAAGGTTTTTGTATTTAATTATGATTGGTTACTTGTTGGAGTTTGTCTTCTTTCCTATTTCGGAGATTTGTATAGAGATCGAATGAGACTCTGGTGATATAGTCCGTTTAGGACTTATTTCCTTACAAATGCGTAGTCTTTTTGAAGAAATAAAGTTGTTGCCTGACTTGGAACATTTTTCTTGTTTTGGTATTCTATTTTTCTTGGAATTATTCTTCGACATGGATATCTTTTACGTATTCTAATATGACTCTTGGTTCGTACGCGAGTTAAGTACTGGGCTTCTTTATTCGGATTTCTTCATATTTGTCCCGAGCAGAACATGACGTCAGCTGATCCCGAGTGGGTCTTGCTAAATGCATTTATACTTACTTAGGTTCCTATTCTTTGGTGATATCTTGCAGGATATTTTCCGAATGCCTATTCGGATGTCCACCTGGTAATTTTATCCTCTTTGTCAATGACGTGTACATTTGATAAAATTTACATATGACAATGTGCAACAAGGTGGAAATGAAAAGTCTCGTTTATTAATTGTATTTGATACCTAGGAGTTTATTCCAAATCCCAAATTATTTTTAATTGTTAAAAAAGGAATTATTTTAATATTATTTTATTTATATATCACATTCGGTGGCTACTCAAATAAGTAATTATTTATTAGTCAGTAGAAATATTGTTAGCTGTTATTGGTAAAATCTGAAGAACTGACATACAAACATGATAACCAGATAATATAGCGATCAAACGTGCCACGTCATTAAAGGACCGACCAAAGTTGACCAAAGAAGATCGCATGACCTGGTCGGGTTTATCCAGGTGATCGGGTAAAGATAACCTGGTCGGGGTGATCAAGTCGATCAGATGTAGTTGACTTGATCTAGGTGCTTAGATCGATCGGGTTAAGATATGTTGTTAGAGTTAAGTAACTGATCGGGGTGGATAAAGTTCTGGCTGGGTTCGAAAGATGGTCAACTAAGTGACACGTGTATAATATTAAATTTATTGGATCCACGACTCAAACATGCTAAGAAAGACTCTTATTATATTAAGGAGTTATGAAGTACACTTTGACAATGAAGCAAATCTTCTTATACACATCAGAGTCCCAATAGAGCAAGAGTTCTAATTCAATCAATGATTAAAAGACACAAAAAGTGAAGGACACGAAGACGACTCCGACAAGCTAGAATTCCATTAAACCACAACAAATTTCCTTACTTGTGTGTCTAGAATTAGGGTTCTATACATATATAAATATGTCATAAACTACCATTGTAGTAGTTAATGCAAGAAAGAGCGTAAGAGAGATTAAGCTTGTAATCAAGACATTCATAGTGAAAATCCTTTCTCGCCGTCTTCGGCAACCATGGTTTTTTATCTCATTGGTTTTTTCATGTAAAACTTTGTGCTTTGCATGCTTGGTATATTTCCTTGCTTCTTAATCCAATTGTTAATTTGTATTAACTTTTTTGGCGTATGGTAATTCAGAATAGCCCAAATATAACTATCAATAATTGGCGCTAGAATGAGGGGATAGAATACCATACCAACCTCAAGAAATGTATGGTAGGGTAACATGGTAAACAATAGAGATAGAAGTTAGTCCCCACATGACGTTGGCACCCCATGCGACATCAACATCTCTAGCCTAGTGAATTAAAATGCCACTGAATGAGGCCTACCCTCCACAACTCCTACTTCAACCGGTAAAACGTGATTACCTCCACGAATACCCCTTCGGGAATTTCCCAGTTCAGGAAAATCCAAGACTTCCTATGCAAAGTCATCAAAGATGTAGACAAGCAGGGAATTAACATAACGGCAACTCCTAATCTAACTTCCTCATACTAGCTATCCACATATGTGATAGCCAAAGATCCCAAAGTGCGCTCTAAAATAGTAGGCGCGACCCTAGGTGCTCCTCGTAAAACTGGTAGAGATAAGGTCGATCACTTTGAAAGGAGGGAACAATCTCATAGAGGAGGTCATGAGATAACCAGGAACAAAAAGAATAAGGGGCAAGATGACTAAAATGTACGGAACTATAAGTAATATAGTCTTCAAGAAGATGATGACAGATATGAGAGAGGTAGAGCAGAGTACGCTCGAGGAAACCAACATGGTGACCACAACAGAAGATCTCGATCAGCTTCATCTGGTCAGGATGCTCCACCCAGAAGGCACCGAGCAACTAGCCCCCTGATATGGTATGACCATCACAATGCTCATATTATAGGATGTATACCTAGGGATCTTTTTGGGATCACCATCATGCAGAAATTTGATGAACTTGGGGAGCCAGTGGGTGAACAAGAAATCTTGCTACGAAGTATAGAAACACTGGAGCAGAGGTCGTTCCGTAGAATTCTACAAATTAGAAATTCTAGCAGCCTATTCTTTGACTCAATCCGATAAAATCACTTTTCAGAAAAGTTTAGGATAAAGCATATGGAGCCGTTCAAGGCCAACTCCTGATCCCTAGAAACATGTCAGGAGATCCTAGAGTGTGATATCACAATATAACTACGATGATACACTTATGTGCAGAATGTTCCCATAAACTTTAAGCGATTAGAGGTCTAGATGGTTCAGTGGCCTTACCAGTAACTCCATCAAGAATTTTTAAAGATCTGATACAGACCTTCACCAGGTAGTTGATAGCGAACACCAAACGATAAAATCCATATTTGTCCTGTCCACCTTAAAAAAGAAGAAGAATGAAACATCGAAGGATTACCTGACAAGATTTTCTCAAGAAGTGTTAAAGGTCCAGGACCCCATCGATGATGTAGTGGTATCAGCCTTTGTAAAGAATATATAACATAACCAATTATTTCTTAGTCTGAGACAGAACAGGTGACCACATACGTAGATTTGATGGATGATATAGGAGGATATGTAATGGTGAAGGAAAAGTAAATTGCTTATGTTGAAGAATCTATACATGGTGGTCGACTAGAAGAGAGCCAAAAGCCTGAGGAAGGTGGTTTGAAGGGGAACCAGAAGTGGGATCAAAAGAACAACACCTTGGGTAAAGGCAAGTAAGGTAGCAAGGATGATGACAAGAAGGGCAATAAACCTTTTGAAGACAATATGCCAATTACACTCCTCTAGCCAAAAAGTAAAAAAATGTTCTGAATGTAATAAACGATAAGAATCTGTACAAAAAGCTTGTGAAACAGTCAAACTTTGCTAGAAGAGATACCTCCAAGTACTGTCGATTTTACAATGAGAATGGTCATGAAACCTTAAAGTGTTACCAACTAAGGGATGGCATCGTAAAGTTGATTAGAGAAAGGCATTTGAAAGATGTAGTCTTAAAAGGTAACAACGGCCATCAAAGAAATCCTCAGAAAGATAACCGAGACGGAAATGATAACACCAAAAATAACTTAGACGAAGAGGCGATCAATATATTTTTTAGGGGTCCTTACTCAGGAAGAAGTAGCCGGTAAATGATGACCGAAGTTTGTGAAGCAACAGTCGGGCTGATGACCCTAGAGGTGAATTCGGTTGAACCTGACCAGAAGCCAAACAAGGCTGGGAACCGATTGTATTTTTCGAAGCAGATGGGTATGCGACAGATGTCAAACCCAACGATGTAATCATGGTATCGATTGTTAGGTTTTAGATTTGTGTTGGCTTGATTCCATAACTAAAATCTCTTTCTTTGTATTGCTTAGTTGCCTAGGTTGTTCGTGATTGATTGAGCTTCAAAAAAGAAAAGCAATGTCACATGTAAAGTTCATCTTCAAGAGGAAATGTGCTTCTTGGAAAGCTAAGGTATCAAGATTCTTCTTTCTCTTGCAAGGCATATTAGGCACACATAGACATTGCATCCATATGTATCCCTGCATCATTGTGCTCATTTTGTATAACACATTCACACACTCTATATTAAATGCTCTTGCATTTGTACTAAATTGACTAGTTTTTGAAAATGAATGTATTTGGACTATGTCTATGAAATAAGCATTCTTTTGTGATATGTGTTTGTATGTTTTTATGTTTTAATAACATGAACCTTGGACTTTAATTTGATATTATATTGTTTCTTATTAAGTTCTGATCATTTTGATTACTTATACATTTGAGTTCGAGTTCCTAGTCAAGAGTTATGAAACTTTGCGATCACCGTATATACATTGTCTTTGTCTTCACGTATTGAGTCGAATTCATTATTTTTGGTCAAAGTTTTACAGATGTCCATATTCATGAGATATTATCAGTTTGCAATCCAAAAATAGATTCAAATTCAGGATTCAGAGGCTGGAGAACGGTCAAAGAATGCGTAGGGAGTGCAAAGTGAAGTGGCGATGGCCAAAGGCCATCAAGCTACAACTCCTCGAGATGGCACGTGGCCATCTTAGGAAGGATAACCCTTCCACCCCCGTCCTCTAGATGGCCACACACCATATCAGGGTGGTTATTTGATTCCCTTGCCTTGTATTGATTTTTCTCTTTTTTCTCTCATAAGTTTTTTGATTGAAGAAAATTATTGATTGACAAACATATGTGCAGAAAATTTTTCTTCAACTATTGAATTTTTATTTTTGTGATATCTCCTTTTATTCAACTCTGATTTAGTTGAGTCATAAAACCACAATTGAGTTTCTTGAGGAGATGTACAACCCCATGCAATTTCAGAAGCAAAGGAAGTCTTGATTTTTTTTAGTATTCAGAGCTTCACTCGAGATTTCACCTCTTGGTGGTAAATCATTCTCTTTTTAGTTTTCTTCTATGATCTTCTTCATGAATGTTTTTATTTGATTAAGAAGAATGACTATGATGATTTTGATTTCATTTTATGGTTTGTTTAATTGATTTCCAAGTTTAGCTTTTGTTGTGTTCATTTGAGAATTTTTAGGCTAAACTTGATTAACGTGAACTTGTTTCTAGAAATACTTTTGTGTTCTTGGTTTTGATTGCTAGTTTCTAGATTTGATTTCATGTTCTAAGAACTAGGTCATATTCAATTGGTATTTCTATTTCTCCTAACTAGTTCTTAGTTGATAACATGCTTAGGTTTCTAGATATATTTGTGATTGATCTTTGAAGGTCTTATCTAGTTATCTTGTTGCATGTTCCTAAAGTTTTGTTTGATCAACATTCTCTATTTGCTTATGATTGCATCATGATTGAATATGTGCACATCACTTAGATCATTTCCTTGTAAGAGGTTGAAGTCTCTTGTTAGAGTGAGTGAAGCTTTAACTTGAGCAGGGAGTCTTGGCTAGGACACGTGGTCCGGATAGTCAAGCAAGAAGACTTGTCTAGGATTAGTGGATTCGGATAGGCAAGCTATGAATTTTCCTAGAGGCAATGGTGCCTTGGATAGGAAGTTTCTTCCTAAAGGTGTATTTGTCACATTTTGGATAGGAAGTAGGCAAAGTGATTCACTAGGCCCGAGGGTAGAGGAAGGGTGATAGCTTGGAGAGCATTTCATGTGTTGATTGCATATGAGTGTGTAACTCTTATTCGACATAGTGGAATACGGTTTACCGGTGGTTATGGTATTAACCCGTGGATGTTTCCTCTTTTTAGGTTTACCATATAAATATCTTATGTATTGATCTTAAAAATTTTAATTTCTTAACTTACTTGTGAAATTCCCTTTATCTTTATAGTGTGAATATACCTAGAGGGGGGGGGGGGGGGGTGTGAATAGGTATATGCTCCAATTTTTTATCTTCTTATAAAAACAATGCAATTCTAACAATGCTTAATGAAAATTGCAAACAATGACACACAATATTTACATGGTAAAACCTCCAAAGAGGAAACATCCACGGGTTGATACCACAACCACCGGCAAAAGCAAATCCACTATTTCAAATAGAGTTACACACTCAAGCAATCAAACATGCTCTATAAGCTCTCACTCTCACTCTATCTTAAACCTAGTGATCTACTAAGCCGACTTCCAATCCAAAACCCCCTGTCTCTAGGAAGATTTATTGCTCACCTATCCGGATCCTCTCGATCCTAGGCAAGACTTCTTGCTCAACTATCCGAGTCCTCCCGACTCTAGTCAAGACTTCCTTGCTCAACAATCTGAGGTCTCACACCTCTTGTCAAGACTTCCTCTTTCTTAGCTATCCAAGTCCTCCCAACTCTAGCTAAGACTTACAATTGCTCAAATCAAAGAATCACTCTAAGATATGAGACTTTCTACCTCTTCACAAGGCATCTAAGTGATCATGAATGCAAAATGCAAACAAGCACTCAACATAGAAAATGATGATCAACAAATTCTATGGACATGCAAATAGATAGCTAGATTATGCTTTCAAAGAACAATCACAAATGCATCTAAACAAACTAAGCATGTTATCAACTAAGAGCCAAATCAATAAAATGAATATACCAATTGATGTAGACCTAGTTCTTAAAAAAAAATGAAATCAAATCTAGAAATAGTCAATCAAGCATAAGAACAAAAGATTTCTAGAAACAATTTCCTGTTTATCAAGTTTAGCACAAATCATTCAATATTTCACAAATCTAGCTAAAGTTGAAAATAAAATCAACAAACCATAAAATGATATCAAAATCATCCTAGTCATGCTTCTTAATTAAATAACATCAATCAATAAGAAGATCTAAGAAGAAAACTAAGAAGAAGATGACTTTACCAACATGGATGCAAATCACGAACTGAAGATCAGATCACAACGAATAATGTAGACATCCTTTGGTCTGTAAATGCTTGGGGTTTGTATAACTCTTCAAGACACTCTAAATCGGTATTTGAATCAAGTGATTCAGAGTAGAAATGAAGAAGTTATCACAAAAACAAAAATCAAAATGTTGAGAGAAAATTTCTGCACTTGTTCTTCAATTTCTCAACTTGTTCTTATCTTTTGAAATGAGAGGGAATGAGAGGTTTTAAAGAGTGAAAAGCCAAAAGGACCATTTTTCCCTTCTTCCTTAGTGTCTCCCCGAGATGGCGCATGGCCATCTCGGGGTAGAGCACTCTTGTGGGCGAGATGGCCACGCGCCATCTCGGGATGGTGATCGGTGATGGCTTAAGCCATCGCACTTCACCCCCTGCGCTCTCCTCGCTTTCTTTGACCGTTCTTTGGCCTCCGAACTCCGAATTCGAATTTGTTTGAAGATTACAAACTGGGACTCCCTCACGGACATGGAAATATAAGATACTCAACCCATAAAATAATAATTTGACTCGATATATGAAGAAAAAGACAATATATGCAACATGAGTTGAAAGTGTAGTATCTTTTAACTTAGAACTTGAAATCAATAGAATGAGTAACCGAAATGACCGGAACTCAATCATGAACAGTCTAAGACTAAAATCAAGTTCAAGATCCATGTTGTACAAACATATAAACAAACAAACACATTTCACACAAGAATGCAAACTATATAGAGTTAGTCTCCAATCATGCATTTTACAAAACATGTTACTTTCATACCAAATGCATGAGCATTCAACTTTAAGTGTGTGAATGTGTTATACCAAATGATGCGCTACGATGCAGGGACACAAATGTATGAATTGTGAGTGTGTACGCATTTAAAGATGCACAACTAAGCAGGGACACATATGAATGAATTGTGTGTGTGTGTGTGCGCCTACATTTTGCAAGAGGAAGAATGATCTCTATACCTTAGCATCCAAGAATAGTACAAATCCTCTTGAAGACGAACTTTGCATCATGAGAAGTTGCTTTTCTTCCTTGAAGCTCTAATCATTACGAACCACTTAAGCAACTAGGCATTATAAAGAAATGAAGTTTTGTTATGGAATTAAGCCAACACAAATCTAGAACCTAAGAATCTCCCTCTTTGGCTATTCCATGACAAAACCTCTACCTCACCATACAATAATCTCTCATAATCAATGTTGATTGCATTCTCACATCCTCACATTACAAAGAGATATTCCTATACTAAATTGTCTTCATGAGTCTTCAAGAATATCTTCACACATTCAAATCACCTGTGAGACAAGATCAACCAAAAGAAATCTTCTACAAAGAAGATAGGTGAGATACAATATACAAATACCAAACAAAAGATCCCTTAACACTTCTAATCTCATGCAAACACGAATTTTCTTCCCCTTACTTTCTCCCCATTAAGCCAAAATCTCTCCCCCCCCCCCCCTTAATGGATTGTCTCCCCTTTAAATCAAAAGTAAGTAACATGGTGAGGAAACACTTTCTCCCCCTTTTTGACAAGGAATAGACAAAAAACATATTACACAACCTAGAGAGAAATAAATGTCAAATGAAAATACCTACAAGGGTATAAGGGATGCATGATAAAATCATGAGATAGTGAGCAAACAAGTTATATTGAGAACTAAGTTTAACAAACTAAGCTCCCCCTTAACATATGCTCCACATATTAATAAGCAAGTAAACTTGTTCACAAGGAACTCACACAATCACACATTTCAAGCAATAAAAGATAGTAAATCATTATTTTTCAACATTAAACAAGAGAATCATAGATTTTTCATTATTCTCTAAAAAATAATCTCTCATTACTAATGAATCAAGCACATTAAGTAAAAATGTGTGTGTGTGTGTGTGTGAAAATGCTTCAAGCATATATAAAAGGAGTTATTGTGATATCAACATTCAAACCACTTAAACACCCATCCATCTAAAGCTTTTCCAATCAAGGTCAAATCGATTATCATTAGGATTTTTTGCTTTAAAGAGAATAGATTTCAACATATGAGCGAGTGTGATCCCATTTCTGTTTTTCAATCCGAGCAATCACAATTTTCATTTATACTCCATTTTAAGCCTTCCTCCATTTCTTTTTAG
The DNA here is from genome assembly GCA_032871835.1 of Dipteronia dyeriana. Classification (NCBI taxonomy): domain Eukaryota; kingdom Viridiplantae; phylum Streptophyta; class Magnoliopsida; order Sapindales; family Sapindaceae; genus Dipteronia; species Dipteronia dyeriana. The sequence continues at coordinate 91,336,948 of CM065298.1, forward strand.
GATTTGAATCAAAGAATTTTTTTTAATTGATTCTTTTTCAACACTTCTTTGATTTTTCTAACATAAACATATACTCTTCATGACGACTTTCACTCATCACAATGTTGTAGCCCTTTCCTACATTGGGCAGCTTCACAACCAAGGTGTATAGCCCTTTCCATGAAGGTGCTCGTTGAGTTCTATGTAGATGCCAAAGCAAAATGGATACTAACCATAGGTCATCTATCATGTACTAGTCAATGAACTTCAAGATGCATCCATAATCTACATGCTTTCAAACTCAATTACTCAAACTTAAACATATAAGAGAAGCATTTGTGCACTTTTAAAAACAAGATTTACAAAGACTTAAGTGCATGATCTAGAAGCAATAAAAGCTATTTTATCAAGATCATTACTTCTCACATAAGTAGCTCTCAAAGAAATAGATATACAATATAGTTTTGCTTATCAAGCCACTCATAATCACACACAAGCACTAATCAACACAAATCATGCCAATGGATCTTCTAAGAGATACAAATCTCTCTTTGTCCAAGGGCTTTGTACACAATTCCACAAGTTGATTCTTAGTAGGCATATGTTCAAGAGTTACTATTGAATGTTCAACAAGTTCTCTAATGAAATGATGTATAATGTCTATATGCTTTATGCGTGAGTGTTGAACCGGATTTTTAGAGATGTTAATGGCACTCATATTATCACAATAGAGAGTCATTTTACCTTGATTTATCCCATAATCCTTGAGAATTTGTTTCATCCATAGAAGTTGTGTGCAAGAACTTCCGACCGCAATGTACTCGGCTTCGGCTGATGAAAGAGAGACGGAATTTTGTTTCTTGCTTAGTCAAACAATCAAATTATTCCCCAAGTAAAAGCAACCACTCGATGTGCTTTTACGATCATCAAATTTTCCTATCCAATCTGCATCACAATAGCCAACAAGAATATTATTATTATCAAAGGAATAGAATAAACCAAGATTATGTGTTCTTTTTATATACCTAATGATTCTTCTAACTGCTTTCAAGTGAGATTCTTTTGGATTAGCTTGAAACCTAGCACACAAACCTACACTAAAACAAATATCCAGTCTACTAGCCGTTAGGTAGAGAAGGCTACCTATCATGATTTTATAGAGACTTTGATCAACATTTTTTACTTTTTCATCTTTGTCAAGTTTTAATGTTGTACTCATAGGTGTTTCGAATTCTTTTCAACTTTCAAGGCCAAATTTCTTAACAAGATTTCTAGCATACTTAGATTGTGATAACATGATACCATTGCTAGATTGTTTCACTTGCATGCCTAGAAAGTAATTGAGTTCGCCTACCATACTCATTTCAAATTCTCTTGACATCACATTCACAAAATCATCAACCTTGGTTTTACATGTAGACCCAAACACTATGTCATCAACATATATTTGTGCAACAAAAATGTCATTGTTATAATGCTTGACAAATAATGTTCTATCAGTACCACCTTTCCTATATTGGTTGTCAACAAGATATTGAGTCAACCTATCATACCAAGTTCTAGGAGCTTGCTTAAGGCCATAAAGAGCCTTTTTCAACTTAAACACATGATTAGGAGAGTGTGGGTCTATAAAACCCTTAGGTTGTTCAACATACACTTCTTCTTGAAGGTATCCATTGAGAAAAGCACTTTTGACATCCATTTGAAACAATTTGAATTTCTTAAGATATGCAATGGACAACAAAAGCCTAATGGACTCAAGACGTACAACGGGTGCAAAAGTCTCATCAAAGTCTACACCCTCAACTTGAGTGTATCTTTGAGCCACTAGTCTTGCTTTATTTCTCACAATCTTGCCACATTCATCGATCTTATTCCTAAACACCCATTTTGTACCAATCACATTGATATCTTTTGGTCTAGGAACTAAGGACCATACTTCATTTCCTTTCAAATTGATTTAATTCTTCTTGCATGGCATTAACCCAATATTCATCAATAATTGATTCACTAATATTTTTAGGCTCAATTTGAGAAGTGTAGCAAGCATACGAAATTTGGTTAGCTAGTTGCCTTCTAGTTCTAACCCCTTCATTCAAATCACCTATGATGTCTTGTTGGTAATGCATGTTCCTAAGTCTAGAATTAGAGTTTTCAACATCTTGTTGGTCATCATTTAAACCATTTTCTAACTCTTGACTTTCTTCTCTAGCAACACTACCATTATCATTATGACTAGACTCACTTTCATCACAACTAGTCACATCAATAGATGCTTTAGTGTCATTCAATAAATGTTCTTTAGATTCATTGACACTATTATTATCATACAAATCAAGCATGCTAGGATCATCTATTTTCAAATTAATAGACTCCATAATAGTCTTAGTTTTCAAGTTGAACACTCTATATGCACGACTATTATTAGTATACCCAAGAAAGAGACAAATATCACTTTTAGCATCAAACTTTCCTAAGTGATCTCTATCATTCAAAATAAAACACTTACTCCCAAAAGTGTGTAAGTAACTCACATTGGGCTTCTTGCCCTTCCGAAGTTCATAGGAGGTTTGTTTTGTGACGGGCCTTCTAAAAACTCTATTAGTGACATAGCATACGGTATTGACCGCTTTGGCCCAAAGATTTCTAGGGACTTTCTTGCTATTAAGCATGACCATAGCCATCTCTTGCAAGACATGATTCTTCCTCTCAACAATACCATTTTGTTGAGGAGTTCTAGGAGCCGAGAACTCATGCAAAATCCCATAATCATCACAAAACTCACTAAATCTAGCATTTTCAAATTCACTCCCATGATCACTCCTAATGCGATATGTTTTCTTGATCTCAAGACCCTTTTCATTTTGAAGTTGATTACGAAACTTCTTAAAGTAACCAAAAGTTTCGGTCTTGTCTCTAAGAAAATATACCCAAGCAAACCTAGAAAAATCATCAACACATACAAAAATGTATATCTTGCCGTTTATGCTTTCGGTTTGAATTTGTCCCATTAGGTCCATATGCACAAGTTCTAAGGGCTTCTTGGTAGCAAAATTAGTGTTCTTTTTATGAGACACTTTTGTTTGTTTACCTAATTGACAAGGTTCACAAACACCATCAAGCTTTTTATAAAGACTAGGAAGACCTCTAACAATGTTATATTTCTCAAGCTTCTTTAAATCTTTATAATTCATGTGGCCTAATCTTTCATGCCATAATCAAGCCTGTTGCAATCATGTGCCATATTAAATGTTAGTGGATCAACTTCTAAACAATAGCAATTGTCAGAAGACCTTTTGACTTTCAAAACAATTTTGCCCTTTTTATTAATTATTGTGCACACATCCTTGTTGAAGCTAACTTCTTTAAAAATTTCACACAAGTGAGTGATGCTTATTAGATTAGCTTGTAGACCATCTACATACAAGGTTTCACGAAGTTTAGGCAATCCGAGGATACAAATTGTTCCCTTGCCTAGAACTTGCTTTTTGGTGCCATCACCAAATGTAACCCATCCACCATCATTCATATCAAGATTCTTAAAGAATTCCTTGTTACCGGTCATATTCCTAGAGCAACTGCTATCTAGGAACCAATAATAGGATGAATTAGCTCTTAAAGCATATGGTGCAACCAAACATTGTGTTGTGTTGTGTTTTTCTTAACCCAAACTTTCTTGACAAGTTTCTCATTCCTACTTTTATTAACATGCTTTGACTTGTTTTTAGGCACATTGACTCCATTAGTCACATTTTCAAACAAATCAAACAAAGTATTATCAACTTTCTTATGCATAGTAGAACGAGGCACAACACAAGATTTAACAACAAACCATCAACACATTTATTCTCAACATGCTTTTCCAAGGTCTTCTTAGGTCTAATTCTATATCCATACATGGATGATTGCCTAGGACCATTCAAAGACATATCATGCAAATCATTGGCAATTCTACATTTACGTATGTGTCCAACCATGTTGCAATAATGACAAATAGGTATGAATTTGAGAAGTTTACCATTTTCTTGAGCATTCAACTCATTTTTCCTTCTCACATTTTTACCTCTTTGGCGTGCAACACTAGATGTCTTGCCTTTTGCATTTGATGATGATGTAGCTTGTCTTTGGCATTGTTGAGTCTTTTCCTTGACTTTCATTATTGTTGTTGAGGCACCTCCTGTAGCATTCATGGCTTTACCGTTAGAGAGTGTACCTACATTTAAATTGCTACAAGCTTTGACAAAAGTAGATTTATTAGATGAAGGAGTTGATTTTTCATTAACATATTCTAAACCTCTTTTTATCGCTTGAAGGCTTCCCAATCTTAATGAGAGCTTTCACTTTGTTAGAGCTAGATAACATCTTGTTAATCATCTCTTTAGCCAAATTAAGTTTGTCATTAAACACTTTCTCTTGATTCTCATACTCAAATAATTTTTCTCTAAGCACAATTTCAATTATCCTAGCACGATCAAGAGATTCATCTCTTTGCTCAATTTCATGCTTCAAAATACTTAATCAATCATTGTTATCAATCAAGTTTTTCTCAAGATTAAGAATTTTGTCATTTAGATCAATAACACATTTTGAGATACAATCATGATTTTCTAACTTCTTAGTGAGAGACTTATTGATCTTAGAGATCCTTTCATTTTCTTGAATAAGATCATTGATCTTTTGATCATCTAAGTCAATAGACTCACTTTCAACAAAAGAAGCCACAAAAGAATACATTTCTTTAATTATGATGAAACAAATGAAGATAATAAACACTACAAAGAAGATCTATCTAAGTGAGTCTAGACACCAGCTTTGATACCAATTGAAATTCCCTTTATCTTTATAGTGTGAATATACCTAGAGGGGGTGTGAATAGGTATATGCTCCAATTTTTTATCTTCTTATAAAAACAATGCAATTCTAACAATGCTTAATGAAAATTGCAAACAATGACACACAATATTTATGTGGTAAAACCTCCAAAGTGGAAACATCCACGAGTTGATACCACAACCACCGACAAAAGCAAATCCACTATTTCAAATAGAGTTACACACTCAAGCAATCACACATCCTCTATAAGCTCTCACTCTCACTCTATCTTGAACCTAGTGATCTACTAAGCCGACTTCCTATCCAAGACCCCCTATCTCTAAAAAGATTTCTTACTTACCTATCCGGATCCTCCCGATCCTAGGCAAGACTTCTTGCTCAACTATCCAAGTCATCCCGACTCTAGTCAAGACTTCCTTGCTCAACAATCCGAGGTCTCACACCTCTTGTCAAGACTTTCTCTTTCTTATCTATCCAAGTCCTCCTGACTCTAGCTAACACTTACAATTGCTCAAATCAAGGAATCACTCTAAGATATGAGACTTTCTACCTCTTCATAAGGCATCTAAGTGATCATGAATGCAAAATGCAAACAAGTACTCAACATAGAAAATGATGATCAACAAATTATATGGACATGCTAATAGATAGCTAGATTATGCTTTCAAAGAACAATCACAAATGCATCTAGACAACCTAAGCATGTTATCAACTAAGAGCCAAATCAATAAAATGAATATACCAATTGATGTAGACCTAGTTCTTAGAAAAAATAAAATTAAATCTATAAATAGTCGATCATGCATAAGAACAAAAGTTTTCTAGAAACAATTTCATATTTAACAAGTTTAGCACAAATCATTCAATATTTCACAAATCTAGCTAAACTTGAAAATCAAACAATTTCTTCAATTTCTCAACTTGTTCTTATCTTTTGAAATGAGAGGGAATAAGCGGTTTTAAAGAGTGAAAAGCCAAAAGGACCATTTTGCCCATCTTTCTTAGTGTCTCCCTAAGATGGCGAGTGGGCATCTCGGGGTAGAGCACTCTTGTGGCCGAGATGGCCACGTGCCATCTCGGGATGGTGCTCTGTGATGGCTTAAGCCATCACACCTCACCCCTTGCGCTCTTCTCGCGTTCTTCGACCGTTCTTTGGCCTTCGAACTCCGAATTCGAATCTTTTTGAAGATTACGAACTGGGACTCCCTTAGGAACATGGAAATATAAGATACTCAACCCATAAAATAAGAATTTTACTCGATATATGAAGACAAATACAATGTATGCAACATGAGTTGAAAGTGTAGTATCTTTTGACTTAGAACTTGAAATCAATAGAATGAGTAACTGAAATAAGCGGAACTCAATCATGAACAATCTAAGACTAAAATCAAGTTCAAGATCCATGTTATATAAATATATAAACAAACAAACACATTTCACACAAGAATACAAACTACATAGAGATAGTCTCCAATCATGCATTTTCCAAAACATGTTACTTTCATACCAAATGCATGAGCATTCAACTTCAAGTGTGTGAATGTGTTATACCAAATGATACGATACGATGCAGGGACACAAATGTATGAATTGTGTATGTGTGCACATTTAAAGATGCACAACTAAGCAGGGACACATATGAATGAATTATTTGTGAGTACGCCTACGCCTAGCAAGAGGAAGAAGGATCTCGATAGCTTAGCATCCAAGAATAGTACCAATCCTCTTGAAGACATACTTTGCATCATGAGAAGTTGTTTTTCTTCCTTGAAGCTCTTATCATCACGAACCACTTAAGCAACTAAGCATTACAAAGAAATGAAGTTTTGTTATGGAAACAAGCCAACACAAATCTAGAGCCTAACAACTTGTTTTTGTATTACTTTAACACTTGATATATAGTCTCTCTTTTTGTATTGTTGAAGTGATCATTTTGTGAGGTTTTTCTAAGTGTTTTATAATTGCTTGTGTTTTTTTTAAAGATTTAAATTGGAGCCAATACTGATTCAACCCCCCTCTAGGTATATTTACACTGTAAAAACTAGGCAATTTTCAATTGGTATCAGAGCAGGTGTCTAGAAGAACTTAGATAGATCATCTATATAGTGTTTTTTTTTTCTTCTTGTTTTTGTGATTAATCATGAAAAAGGAAATGTATTCTTTTGTGAATTCTTTTGTTGAAGGTGAGACTATTGACTTGGAAGATCAAAAGATCAAGGATCTTATTCAAGAGAATGAAAGGATCTCTAAGGTCAATAGGTCTCTCAATAAGAAGTCAGAAAATCATGATCGTTGTTTAAAAGAGCTTAGTGATCTTAAAACTAAAATTCTTCTTCTTAAGAAAAAACTTGAATGATAGTGTTAGCCAAAAATTCTCTCAAGGCGAGGAATATCAGTTAACACCCTCAAGACTGCTACCTCAAAGGCTGCGGTCCGGGTTGGTACCCTCGGTACCGATTTTGGGAGTTTTAAGAATGGAGTATTGCAAGATGATAACGAAATTCTATAAAAGAGAAATACGATAAAAATGATACTATTTTATTGACTTTTATTAGTTGATTACAAAGGAAGTGTATTACTCAATCTCCCTCTCTCTCTTTCTGAATGGTTTGGAGGTGGCAACCTCGTGTCTGTCGATATGTGGACAAAGTTTCCAGTTTGTGACCATGTTCTGTCAGCAGAACTTAGGCGACAATGGAGCTTCATTTTCTGGTGGTGAATTTCAGTCTCGATTTGTGCATATGAAAACCCCCTTTTTTCTTTCGTGCTTGTTCATGCGTGATTATCCTGTGAATTTTATGTGTAGCTGGTTATTCTCCCGCCTTCAATCACTGAATCAAATCCCCTCTTATTAGGTAGGATATTACGTTTAAATGTGGTTAACTTTAACTGAGTAACGGATTCGAAGATATATTGAAGGAAGATAAGTTTGTTTCCTCTGTGGTTTCAATGACTTGACCTACACGCGTGAAATGGTTTAATGCATGTTGGAGTGTAGTTATGATAACGTGTGTTTCCCTGTAGAGGTGTCTCACAGAGGTTATCGAGCTTAGTGCTTGCTACTTCGATCAGCGAGGTGTGTTTCAGTATTGATATTGTTATCGACCATTCTGGGACTTCATTAGAGCTTGACCTAACCATATTGGCTCTTTTCGGTGATGATGGGACTTTACGGGATTCCTCTTTGCCTGCTTGGACAGGTTGAGATTATATCTCGGAGAAGCATGAGGGCATTGTAAGACAAGTTTGGCATGCTGAAGGTCTCTTGGTGAAAGCATAAATGGTAGCATGCTTCAGGGGAGGTCACGAGATACCTCGATCTTCGAGAACCCAGGTTCTTCTATGTCGACTAGCTTCAGGCTCCTATTCTGGTACAGGGGTTTGACAGTGTTGCATAGGGCTTTAACTGATGAGTCTAGATACGTGCAAGATGTTCTGATGGTATGGACGACCTCGTCTTGCTCCTGTAGGATCATGTGGTAGCTCGACCTCGGGGACCTTGATATTTCGTTACATAAGCTCGAATTTGGACCTTTGCATGAAGGTTGGTGGGTGGAAATTTTCCCTTTAGTCCTTAGCCAAAGTTGGTTATTAATAGATAATAATGATAGACTAAGAATTTTGAAGCAAAAGATTGAGCAAAGAGATGATTCTCTTGATTGTGCCAAAAGAATTGAGAATGTGCTTAGAGCAAAACTTAATAAGCATGAGATTCAAGAGAATGTGCTTAATGACAAACTTAATGAGGCCAAGGAGATGATAGCTGAGATGTTATCTAGATCTAACAAAATAAAAGCTCTCATTAAGGTTGGAAAGCTTCCACGTTACAAAGGAGCTTTAGGATATGTTAATGAAAAAATTACTCATTCATCTAACAAATCTAGTTTTGTCAAAGCTTATAGCAATTCAAATGTAGGTACACTCTCCAACGGTAAAGCCATGAATGCTACCAGGGGTGCCTCAACATCAACAATGAAGGTTAAGGAAAAAACTCAACAAGGTCAAAGACAATGTGAATCTTCATCAAATGCAAAAGGCAAGGCATCAAGTGTTGCTCACCAAAGAGTTAAAAGTGTGATAGGACAAAAAGAGTTGAATGCTAAAGCTAATGGTAAATCTCTCAAATTCATACCTATTTGTCATTATTGCAACATGGTTGGGCATATAATACCTAAATGTTATATAATACCTAAATGTTTTGCTTATATTCGCAAATGTGATGGACACATCATTGTAGTGTCGTCAAATATGAACATTTAAGTTCGGCCTCATGAGGGCGCAAGGGTACAAGTCACAGAGAAAAGCACAACAGCAATCAAGGGATCATTCCATAAGGGGGTGAGATTTACTAATCATCTATTGGTTCTAGCTATTATTACAACACATTAAGTGGGCTCGTGTGTTATGTGTGCGGAAAAGTGAATTATAATATAACTAAATAAATTAAAAAAAATAATATATACAATGATAGATGGAATGGTGATATACATGAAGTATGGATACACTAGCGAAACAACTCAAACGTGACAATCCTCCTAATTTCATGTTAGACACATCTAGTCCCTCAAATATGCAAGCATCTCATAGGCTCGTATCCTCTTAATTAATCTCAACCCTCTCTCGAACGTATAGAGGTTGTATCCACACATATAAAGTATGCATGAGTCCATTAACTGCTTTGGGACACACACGAACCATGTACGGTAACCTAGTGGTTCTAGCACTTTCTGATCAAACACACAGGCATTAGTCGGGCATATAATAGGCAACTGCGTGGGCCATACTACAACCAACGATTCATCCATGAGGCTAACCAAAAAAGGGATGACAACCAAGTGAAAGCATTAGGAATACGAGATACCCATACAACAAGTATGTTATTCGCTTGTGTCCCCTTAATTAATCTCTACCCTCTATCGAACGCATAAAGATTTCATCCATGTATAAGCATGAATCCATTAAGGACTGTGGGACACACACATGAGCTCTACACACTAGCCTAGTAGTTTTAGCAGTTTCTAGTCAAACATAGAGAGTACCACGTTGAGCATGCTAATGTGAACCACGCGATATATAACACACAACCTAAATGTCACTCATAAGATGGCTAACCAAATGAAAGCATTGAGCACACTAAATATCCATAATACAACACAAGCACAAGAGAAATGTTGGTGGTTTTTACTTTTAGGTCAAAGATTCAGTTTAGTCAACTCCCCAGGATGGCTAAACATGGGGAACAAATTGGCCTAACAACTACATGCAACAATGTGATTGTTATATCATTAAGAACATTCAATTTAGGTTAAAGGTTCATCCTCTTGAATTGGAAATATTTCCCACAATCAATTCATCACCTAATCCGGCCAAGGAAGGATAATCATGTCTTAATACAAAGACCTATTAAGTACAATGATATGAACCAATGCCAATTTAGCAACTAAAAGCTTTAACTGAAACATTTTCTACTCTTTGGGGCTAAAATCCTTAACACTCAAATTACTCAATACATAGCATTTCAAGTCATCCATCAATCAATCAACAAATATAGGCATCTAATTCTTACTCAAAACTACAGCTACTCCCAAACCCATTCATGGACAAATATTGATTTCTAACCATTCATACACATACATATCATATTAAGAGCATAAAAACACATACATCAAAAAGCAAAATGAAACCCAAACAAATTGAAGTACAAAAATACATAAATAGCACATGTGAAGGTTTAAAATATTCCCAAGTTGGGGTTACACATCAAAGACAACAAGTGTCATAGGGATTTTATGGTAGCATGACAAGTCAACATGATTAGATATGCCACATCACGGGAGTCAGAAAAGATCAACTCAAGGCAATTAATAGATGATCTCAAGGCCTAGTCAAGACTACACAAGATGGTCGAGAAAACTAACCGATCGGGCAGAATTAACCTGGTCGGGGGAGCTAGCCGATCGGGTAGAGATAACCTGATCGGGGAAACTAGCCGATCACTGATCGGGTAGAGATGACTTGGTCATGACCATTTGATAGGGATAAAAAAAGTCTGGTCAGGATTAGACAATTGGTCAGTTAGATAACGCGCGGGAGTTATTAAAGACAACTATGACTCAACTATGAAGAGGAATTGTCTTACTTAAACAAGGAATCTGGAATAATACTTCAATAAGGAAATATCCTTATTTCCTCTCCAGTATCGGAGAATCCTCTTCTATAAAGAACTCAAAGCTTCTAGAAGGGAAAACACCAAACAGGAAATGAGTTCAAATCTAGCAATAACTCTGCTCTTCTAAAAGATTGCACACCGATCAAGAAATAAGAATGGACCATTCAACCACAAACCTTTGAAGACTCTAATTCAATACACAAGATCTAAACAAGAAATAAGACAAAGAAGACTTCAACAAGTAACCGGTTCTAATTAAATACTATCACATTTCCTAATTTCTATAACAATGATTAGGGTTCTATACACATATAAATAGACCCATAATCTCATTGTAAAATAGATATATAATGACACATATATAACCACTTGTAGAAAAGATACAAAAGAGAGAAAGATACGTCAAAAAAAAAAGATTGAGTGTGTAATCATTATATTATAGTAAATTCTTCTCGCCGTCATTAGCAATAGTGGATGTTTCCCTACCTTGGGGTTTTACCACGTAACCTTATGTGTTCATGATTTTTTTTTTTTCTATCTTTCTCATAACATCTTCAACAACTTACAAAAACCTATTAGACACGTGATCAATCCTATACAATCTTGGCGTATGTAAATTTTATTAGACATACACGTCATTGACAAAGAGGATAAAATTGCCAGGTGGACATCCGAATAAGCATTCAGAAAATATCCTACAAGACATCACCAAAGAAGAGAAGCCCGAGTAAACAAGTATTGAACAAAACCTACTCCGGGTCAACTGACGTCATATATTACTCGGGGTCAGTTAACGATGCTCGAGGTTAGTTGATGACATGTTCTAACCGGGATCAGATGTTGTCATTTTGGACCAGCTAATATCATGTTCTACTCGGGACAAACATGCAGAAGCGCATAACTTACACACGAATCAAGAGTAGTTAAAATACGTGAAGACATCCATATCAAAGAAGAGTTCCAAGAATAGAATACAAAACAGAAAGGGTTCCAAATCAGGCAACAATTTTATTTCTTCAAAAAGACTACGCCTTTATAAGGAAATAAGTCCTAACTGGATACATCACTAGAGTCCCATTCGATCTCAATATAAGTCTGCGAAATAGGAAAGAAGGCATACTACTTCGAACAAGTAACCAATCATAGTTAAATACAAAGATATTTTATTACTTGTACAAAGAGGATTAGGGTTCTATGAACATATAAATAGACCAATAATCTTGTCACAATATATACACAGAAAACATATAAGAAAATATAGAGAGAAAAAGAGAGATCGAGAGTTGTAAATCTTTTCAATAGTGAATTTTAGCTCAGTTGATTATTCAGCCACCCATGGACGTTTCTCAGGTCATCAGAGTTTTACCACGTAAAACTTGCGTCCGATTACTTTCTCCTTCTCTTTCTTTTTGAAATCACAGCTAAAATCCAACCTTGTTGACTTTTCTCATACATCCACAAATCGACGTCAACAATTGGCGCAAGAAGAAGGGGGCGAACCTCCGATTTTATTAAAATTAATAGCAAGAAGCAGAAACAGTTCTGGGGATGTCCAAAAATCTCTAGATAATGTCCATATTGGCAGTAGTGCACGAGATCTTGCCGTAACCACCGATAACCAACCAACATCCCTGGCAGGGATTTAACAAATCCCTCCGACCAGCGAAAACCTAACATGACACTTCCGCGAGACGCTGCAATAGCTGGTGGCAGACAAAGTAAAAGAAAGAGTTAATCAGGCTGGACGTGAAACACCCGAAGAGGAACAACCACGCCAGAGGCAGAACCATGATCATATAGCCTGTGAAAGACACCGTAAGCATGACTATCACAGGGATCGGTCGTCATCAGAAGATAGTGATCGGTACCATCGCAAGCGTCATCACAGAACCATACGCCTGTAAGAATCAACCTATGAGACTCGACATCAAAGTGAAGAGCCAGAGAGAGAAATGACAATCACCCAGTGGTTTAACCATCATGGAAGTCCGATGGGAGATAGAGATATCGTAATTCAGAGCCTGACTCGAGAAGTTGAAAATAATAGGCGTCAAATGGACGCACTGGTCAGACGTTAAGGGTACAACAACTTATCTGACGAAGACTCTGACAGTCCATTCACTAGGGACATCTTGCGGACTTCATTCCCAAAAAGATTCAGGATGCCGCACGTGGAGCAGTTGAAGAAGGATACAGACCCTAAAGAACACGTCAGACGCTATGAAAGTGCTATGACCAAGTATTCCCACAACGATCCCTTACTATGTCTCAACTTTTCACAAACTCTAGGAGACACAGGCTCAAGATGGTTCAGGAGATTGCCCCCAGCGAGTATCAGAAGCTTCACTGAACTAAGCAGGAGTTTCTCAAGACATTTTTTGAGCAACGTTCACACGAAAAAATCAGTGACTTACCTTTCTCAGATAAAACAAGGAATATATGAAAATGGCGTTGTGACGAAGTGGTATCAGAGATCGGTAATGCAAATGACGAAGTGGTATCAGAAATACCTGGGGAGATTCAGCCAAGTGATATTAGAGATCAGCAATGCAAATGATGAAGCGATAATTGCTTCATTCATCAACAATCTATAGAATGGACGGCTATTATTTGACCTAAGAATAGCCCGTCTAATCAGGTATTCAGATATGATGGACATGGAGGGAGGATATGCACTAGCCAAAGAAGAAGAGTTAGCCACGGGAGGATGCTACGTGCATGGAGGAAAACCCGAAAAAAAAGCTGAGTCCAAGGTACAGAATCAAAAGGGAAAATAGAAAGGAAACAACAAAGAAAAAAGCAAGGACGGGGGAAACGGCATAAAACCGAACAGACCACAGAGAAATTCTGAGGTAGATATGCCAACTACACCCCTCTTCAGAAAAAGCAGGAGGAAATCCTGGCCATACTAGAAGAGAAAAATCTGGTAAAAGAGCCACACCGACAGTCTCAGTTTGCTCGATGAGATACAACCAAATACTGCAGATTCCATAAGGAAACCGATCATGAGACTTCCAAATGTTACCTGCTAAGAGATTACATAGAAACCCTCATTCGAAAGGGACACCTTCAGGATGTAATCTTGAAAAGGGATGAGAAGTTAGAGACAAAGAAATAGATCAGTGCTGATCACAACTCTGGTCGAAATCAAAGGGCCAACCCAGAGGCCAATGAAGTAATACAAACAATCTTTGGAGAACTATCCACTATGAGAAGTAACCGCGGGCGAAGTAATGGAGGCAAGATAGAACTTTGACGTGAACTCGGTCGAGCCAGACCCGATGAGGGTAAAGAAAGGATATGACCCAATAATATTCTCAGAAGCTGACTCACATGGGGTAGATGTTTGGCCAAATGACGCCTTGTCATAAGCGCCCAGATTGGTCACCGAGAAGTCAAGAAAATCCTGATAGATAATGGAAGTTCTGCGGACATTCTCAATATAGCCATCTATGATCAACTCAGGTTGTACCGAAAGGATCTACAGTCTTTTCATACCCCACTTAGAGGATTCTGAGGAATTGAGGTCAGGTGACTCGGGACGGTAAAGCTACCCGTAAAGATTGGAGTGGCACCTTGTCAGAGAACAGTATTGCTCGACTTTGTGGTGGTAGACTTAGACAATTGGCCGTATAATGCATTGTTGGGTCGGCCATTCTTGAATAAAATTAAAGCCGTAACAACCACTTATGCATTGATGATCAAATTCCCGATCGAATAGGGGGTCGGTGTAGTCAAGGGGTCCCAAGAGATGGCCTGAATAGCTAACCTGTCAGTACACAAAGACAAAAATGATGGTGAACAAGTATGCACTATAACGCAGCCGAGTCAGAACAAAGAGTCATTGTCATTAGAATTTGATCCAAGGGAAGAGTCGAAGGAGTCCAAAAATGAACCAGTCGAAGAAATTATCTTGAAAGAAGATGAACCAGATAAGAAGATTAAAATCGGGGCCAATTTGGAAGGAAACGTCAAACAAAGCCGCATTGATCTGCTTAAAGAATACAAGGATGTGTTTGTCTGGAGTCATGAAGACATGGTCGTGATAGACGCCCAAATAATATCTCATCATCTCGCAGTAGACCTGAATGCAAAACCAGTAATACAAAAGAGAAGGTCATTGAATCTTGAGAGAAGTCAGGCAATCAAGCATGAAGTGGAGAAGCTACTCGCTGTAGGGTCGATTAGAAAGATCAACTACCCTCAATAGGTAGCTAATGTACTCCTCGTCCAAAAGAAAAATGGACAATGGAGAATGTGCGTAGATTTCACAGACTTGAATAAAGCATGCCCAAAAGATAGTTTTTCACTCCCAAGGATAGACCAACTAGTGGATGCTACGTAAGGCCATGAATTGCTCAGTTTCATGGATGCCTACTCGGGATATAACCAAATCCGGATAAACAAGGCTGATGAAGAAAAAACAGCGTTCACAACCTATCAGGGCTTGCACTGTTACACAGTGATGCCCTTTAGATTAAAAAATGCAGGGGCAACATATCAAAGACTGGTCAACAGAATCTTCGCACGACAAATATAAAGAAACATGAGAGTATACATTGGTGACATGCTGACCAAGAGCATCTCAGCAGAAAAGCATACCTCATACATGCGAGAGACATTTGATGTTTTGAGAAAATACAGAATGAAGCTGAATCCGAACAAGTGTTTATTCAGAGTTCCTTCAGGAAGGTTCCTGGGTTTGCAAGTTCACCAAAGAGGAATCAAAGTCAATCTTGAAAAGATCCAAGCCCTGTAGAGAATGACCTCGCCAAGGAAACCGAAAGAAGCACAGCGCTTAATAGGATGTTTAGCTTCCTTGGGTAGATTCATCTCGAAAGCCACAGACAGATGCGCACCCTTTTTCAGAGTAATAAGAAAAGGAAAAGGACTTGAATGGAACAAAGAGTGCAAGTAGGCATTCTTAAAAATTAAAGAGTACTTAGGGCAGGCTCATATCCTTTCAAAGCCACTAATGGGAGAGATACTCCATTTATACTTATCAATTATAGAACTAGCAGCAAGCTCAGTCCTAGTCAGAACAGAAGATGGAGTACAGAAGCCAGTGTATTATACAAGCAAGGCACTTTTACCAGCTAAGACCAGGTATTCACAGATAGAAAAAATGGCCCTAGCATTGGTTTCGGCAGCAAGGAAGCTAAGACCATACTTTCAGGCTCATACAATCCAGGTTCTCAATAACTGGCCATTTAAGCAAATTTTAAAGAAGCCTGAGATTTCAGGAAGACTAACCAAATGGGCAGTCGAGCTAAGTGAATTCGATATCCACTACATTCCCAGGACATCTCTTAAAGGATAAGCAATGACAGATTTTATAGCAGAGGTCACAGAACCGAACCTTGAAGCAAAAAAAATGTTGGGTAAAAACTTCCCATGGAAATTATATATTGATGGCTCTTCAAACATTCACGGCATCGAGACAGGGATCGTAGTATCCACTTTAGAGAGAGATGATATCGAATGTATGAGGTTTGACTTCAAAGCAACCAATAATCAAGCCGAGTACGAGGCACTACTAGCTGGACTCAGAGTCTGTATAGCTCTCGGGGCTGATGAAGCCGAGATATTTAGCAATTCACAGGTAGTTGTCAACCAAGTCCTGGATGAATACCAAGCCAGGGATGAAGGTATGATAGCCTATCGTGACATTGCAAGACAACTCCTCTAGAAATTCAAAGATTATAGGATTGCCCAGATCCCCAGGGAGGAAAATGAAAAGGCAGACACTTTGTCCAAACTAGCCTCAACAACAACCACAATCAGGCCAAAAACTATTCTGGTCGCACATCTCCTCAAGCCAAGCACAACTGAACCAAAAAACTTTTAAATTTCATAAATCCGAACACCGCTTGACGGTTGGATGACTCAGCTGAGAAGGTTCCTGGAAGAAGACGTGCTCCCAGAAGATCCCATACAAGCAAAACGTATCAGGTATCAATCAACAAGGTACACATTGGTTGAAGGAGAACTATACAGAGGGGGGTTTTCCCGAACACTCCAAATATGTGTATTAGAGGAGGATACATGTCGGATATTACAAGAAATCCACGGAGGAGTTTGCGGAAACCATACTGGGGGTAAAATTTTAGCACACAAGGTACTCAGGCAAGGTTATTAATGGCCTACTTTATTCTCAGATGCACATCGATGTTCAGAGAGTTGCAATAGTTGCCAAAGGATTGCTAATGATATCCGAAAACCCCCTAAATAACTCAAAAACCTCACATCCCCATGGCCATTTTCCATGTGGGGTTTGGATTTAATTGGCCCAATGCTAGCTGGGACAGAGGGTGGAGTGAAGTATGCCATAGTAGCCGTTGACTATTTCACGAAATGGGCTGAAGCTGAAGCATAAGTACATATTACGAAAGAAAATACCACAAATTTTGTGAAAAAGAATATACTCTATAGGTTTGAAGTCCCAGACACTATCATCACTGATAATAGCACCCAGTTCGATAACCTGAAATTCAGACAGTTATGCAAGGAGTACCAAATTGCCAATTACTATGTCACACCTGCCCATCCTCAAACAAATGGGCAGGCTGAAGTAGTAAAAAAAATCATCAAGCATACACTCAAAGCAAAGTTGGATGCCAAGAAAGGAAGTTGGGTTAAAAAGCTTCCCGAAGTATTATGGGCATATCATACGACAACAAGAACTTCAATAGGAGAGACTCCATTCACTTTAGCATTTGTAACAGAAGTTGTGATCCACATAGAAACGTCATATGTATCACCCCGGGTCAAGCTATATAATGAAGATCAGAATGTTGATATGTTGTTACAAAGTCTATATAAGCTAGAAAAGAAAAGGGAGAAGTCTCGAATACGAAATATGGCACATCAGCAAAGAGTAGCTAGCCACTACAACTCTCCTGTTCGGGTCAGAAAATTCTAACTAGGAGACCTGGTACTCAGGAAGGTGTCATTGAATACAAAAAAATAAAGCTGCAGGTTCCCTAGCTGATAAGTGGGAATGCCCATACAAAATTGAAGGAATAGTTGGCCATGGAGCATATTGGATTGCACGACCCAATGGAGGGGTCTTACCCCGACAATGCAATGCCCAATATCTGAAGATTTTCTATCCTAAAATTATTTTTTGTTTCCTTTAGTTAGGACAATTTTAGTTTTGGAATTTAAATTTTTGTTGGTTGTGCAGTTATAAATAAGAATCAAACTCAGGATTTTCGAAAAATAAAGCATATGATAATAAGAACATATGAAAGACGAGCATGATAATAAGAACATGCAAATAGAATACTCGGGACCATTGATTCCCGAATGGGTGGAGAAGCTCGAAAGAGCATGCCAGCCGAGCAAGGTCAATAGACCTTAACAAAAAGAAAAATCCGATGCACCAGATTCTGGAAAAGCTTGGGATGCTATCTGAAAAATTACGGTGAAATGCGTAGCTGTGTTAAGCTGTTCGAAAAGCTTAACGATTCGGCAAACCCTTGAACAGAAAAACTGAGGAGACGTCCTTGGTAATGTGTAAGGACTTCAACATATGATCATGGTGAGCCTTGATGTAATGTTTGGGTAGCACTCGAGTATGAAACACGTATAAATCTAAGTGCCTGTTTTAAGATGACTCGGTTAATATTAGCTAGTTTAATAAGATACTTGGTGCTAAAAATTATTCGGGCAACGAAACAAGTTTAATAAGATACTTGGTGAAGCTACTCGAACATCAGAATTAGCCAGTTTAATAAGATACTTGGCGTTAAAAATTATTCGAGTAAAAAAACAAGTTTAATAAGATACTTGGTGAAGTTATCCGAACATCAGAATTAGCCAGTTTAATAAGATACTTGGCGTTAAAAATTATACGGGTAACGAAACAAGTTTAATAAGATACTTGGTGAAGTTACCCGAACATCAGAATTAACCAGTTTAATAAGATACTTGGCATTAAAAATTATTCGGGTAACGAAACAAGTTTAATAAGATACTTAGTGAAGTTACCCGAACATCAGAATTAGCCAGTTTAATAAGATACTTGGCATAAAGATTGCAATAGCCGGTTTAATAAGATACTTGTCATAAATTGCAATAGCCAGTTTAATAAGTTACTCGGCAACAATGGAATCAAGTTAAAGAAGATACTTGATAAAATTCCTAGAGCAATGAATCAGATCAAACCACTCAGTTTTCAGAATTACAGTTAACTCTGAATTTCATTGATAAATCTTTACAAAGAATCGTCACAAAGAATCTTTACAAAAATGATTTTTTTTCAAAATAAATCAAGGTGTTAGGAGGATTTAGAACTCTTGTCGTTGCTCGGGTAAGGCACCATTTCGTATTCGTGGAGTAGACTTTCATTGGAAGGCCAAGCAATCATATCGTCCGAATCATCCATCCATTTACTGTAATCTTCTCCCGGAATTGGTCGGACATCAGGCACCACACTTTCCACGACTGACTTCTGACTGGCATAAAAGGTCAAAAGGGAGTGCTCAGATGGAACCTCCAAATGCATGGAATGGGGCTCTTTGCCTCGACTACGACAATAAGCTCTCCACTCCTTCATCTGAGTCTGAAAAGATTTCAGGGACCGATCCACTTGATTCTTGATCGACATCTCCCAGTTGGTTTGGGCTTTTTCAGTTGCCCGATTCTTGACCTTAAAAAACTAGCCCTCGCTGAAATTTTTGAAGGAGAAGGGCATCATAAGCAGAGGATCTTTTAAAATGATCAACTCCCTGGACTTCAAGTTCCAGCCTAGCCTCTTTGGAAAAGGATTCAACCGTCAAAGCCTGGCGTTCCAAGTCTTTGATCTTTTGTTCATACGCCGACTTAGAATGCTCCGCTTCTTGCTCGGCCTTAAGCATTGATTCCTGGACAGAAGACAACAAGTTTTGAAGTGACATAGCCTTCTTCTCTGCCAAAAAAGCCATTTCCTCAGCCTCCAATTGCTTCGCCAAATAGTGGTCGGCAAACACTTGGGTAGAGCCCACCTTATTTTGAAAAGCCGATTCAACCCGAGCACGGCTATCCTCACTTTCTTTTAGCTAAGCCTCAAGACGCCTTATTCAATTGGCTTGATGCTGTTACTTCTGAACCAGCTCAGCAAACTTGGCCAGCATCTACAAAGGAATTTAATTAAAAATCTAGCAAGCAAGCAAGACAATTGAAGAGTTAGGAATAACTTACATAAGATGCACGTTGAAAATATTCTGAAGACGGTCCGTTAAAGAGTCATTCCAAAAATAGCTCCAGTGGTCATCCCCGATGAAAGCCTGACCTGATTACATCGCCCATAACATATCCTGAGGGGAAGGATAGGAAGGGCCTCCCGAGGGTTCAACTCTATCATCTTCAGCCTCAGGAGGTAAGGATTCCTTATCCGGACCAGAAGCTTCCACCCCTGCTGATGCTTCTACATGAACGCTTGGGGAAATCTCAGGTTCAGCATCTTCATCACTTGATTCAACAAATGAAACTACTCGAGAGACCTTATGAGGGCGAGTAGGAGAGTTGACCGCTTTTCATTTCTTAGCCCGAGTACGGTGGAAGCTGAGATCAGTCGAAGGGTCTTCCTGATCATCATCTCGGAAGGAACAAAAAATTTAGGATCGAGATTCACTTGTCCCTCAGAGTTTTTACCCGTATCACAGGCGTCCGTCCGCTCGATAGGGACCACAATCGGGGAGCTCGATCCACCAGGCCTCTCACCAAGACCATCACTCTGCCTCCCTTCGTCTACAGGCATTTCTTGAGTGTGGCCACTCCGACAACTAGACTCTCCTACGGTCGGCCAGATGACTTCCTTGGGGACACTTTTGGGAATTTACTCACCAGGCTCATCAGGGTCCTCATCAGGTGGGGCAATGCCCTCTTCGCTCTGACGAGAAGCTTCTTTTTTGCTCGCTTAGAGGATTGACTTCACCTGAGGAGCTTAAATGTCACAAACGATGTCCGAGTCATACACTTAAAAGAAAAATGGGGGTAATCACGTCAGAATATAAAAAGCAAAAAAAAAAGAAGGTACGAATATCACTTACATCGCCTGCGATAGCCTGAAATCTGGCTAAAGAAGCCAAGTTCTATCATCTTCTTCACATTGAAAAGATAGGTCCTGCTTCTTTTCTCTAGAGTGCAAACTGCTGCCCAAGCAAGTCTGGTCAGCTCAGTATCTTTGAATTCAAGTCTTTTCTTGTTCCATACCTCAGGGGAACGGAAAAATAGGGAACTTTCAACACCCTCCGAGTTTCCCCAGCTGAAAGAGTGACTTCAAGACCTAGGTTTCCTCCGATAAAAACCCAACTGTTTTTCCAGTACTTGTTGGGTGAAGGAAATCCCCATACAAAGCCTCTATTTTTGACATCATCGGAGGTGTCAACTCCCCGATTCACCTTTGTCCCCTCGGGGACCCAACAATCTGGTGGGTTAGACATGAGGAAATAGGTCTCTGTCATGCCAGACTTTCTTAGCTTGTAGAAGTGCCTGATTTAATTCGGGGAAGGCAGCGACAGGTTCATGGGGCTCCATATATGCCATATGCACATCAAGATCTTGTAGCTATTCGGGGACTATTGAGCTGGAGCGATCCCTGTTTCAGCTAGAAACCAGGCAATGAACGACTGAAGAGGAAGTGTAACGCCATAACAAAGCATGGACCCATAAATTACCACCATGCCCGGGGAGGGTTCCACACAGCTCTATCACTAGCAGGAACCAGAGTAACTGAACTATCCAAATTAAATCGGGCACGATACTTCCTGATCTCATCTACCGCGACCACATTCGGTTCGGTGTCAAACCCACTCAGGCGATCAATAGAGAAAGAAAGATGAGATTTTCTGAACTCCTCTTTAATGTCCTGCTTATTAATAATCTGCTCTCTGATCAGGACATTGTTCATGTTGTGCTTATGGACTTCACTTTACTTTTATGTATTCCCATCCTTGATCGAAGTGGTACCCTGTTATTAGAAATGACAGATTCAGAACTAGATGAATCAGAATTAGAACTGGATACATAACTAAAATGGACGACAGGGTAAAGCCCAGAAATGTCGACTTCTAAAAAAAGAGGTTAATCCGAGGGGATTTCCCCCAATAATCTTTGAGCGTAAGATACTAGTTAAAAATCCCCACGATCAAGCACTTCGAGAACTATAGTGAAGAGTCGATGACCGGAAGTCGGATTCATTAAAACTAACCTTGGATGAAGAAACCTGATGCAAAATCTTCAACGGAGAATTAGGGATTTTCTGCGTAAAGAAATCTGGGCTGGAAAATTTTTGGTTTGAGTCTGAGAATGAATCAACGCAACTCCTTTCAATGGAGAATTTAAATGGGTAACAACACGAAACCCTAGGATCTCAAGGCAGCAAAAATCAATGACATATTTGATGACATAGGCGGCGCACTAGGAGACGCATAGGTCGTTTCTCATAAATGGCATCGAGAAATGAAGCGGTAGAGAACACGCGTTAAGAGAAGAACTGGCCAAGGCCGTCAGAACTGCAAAACATCGCAATCACAAAGATCTCACGTGAGGAGACAAATTGAATTTACATGGTCACCATTAAGACACGCCATTATGACAAGACATTTACTCTGGCATTAAAGAAATGAAGAAATTAAAGAATTGATAAAAATACTTTTGCCTGGAACGAAACCTTGTTCGGCAAACATTTTAAGTGGGTATTGTCGTATGTAAATTTTATTAGACGTAAACGTCATTGACAAAGATTATAAAATTGCCAGGTGGACATCCGAATAAGAATTCAGAAAATATCCCACAAGACATCACCAAAGAAGAGAAGCTCGAGTAAACAAGTATTGAACAAAACCTACTCGGGGTCAGTAGATGTCATATACTGCTCGAGGTCAGTTAACGATGCTTAAGGTTAGTTGATGACATGTTCTACTCGGGATTAGATGGCCTCATTCGGGACCAGCTAATATCATGTCCTACTCGGGACAAACATGAAGAAAACCGAATAAAAAAGCCCATCGCGTAACTCACACACGAATCAAGAGTTGTTAAAATACTCAAAGATATCCATATCAAATAAGAGTTCCACGAATAGAATACCAAACAGAAAGGGTTCCAAATCAGGCAACAATTTTATTTCTTCAAAAAGACTACTCCTTTATAAGGAAATAAGTCATAACTGAACTACATCACTAGAGTCCCATTCGATATCAATATAAGTCTCCAAAATAGGAAAGAAGACAGACTACTTCGAACAAGTAACTAATCTTAATTAAATACAAAGATCTTTTATTGTTAGGTTTTAGTTTGTGTTGGCATTTCCATATCAAGATGATGTTTACTTGTAATGACTTAGTTGTTTAGGTTCATGAAGATTCAAGCTTCAAGGAAGAAGAAACAACAAGTCAAAGCAAGTTCTAAGTCTTCAAAGAGAAAGGATGCAATTTGGTTCTACAAAGGTATACTAAGACCTTATCTTTCTCTTACAAGGCTTAGGCACACACACACATATCATACATTTATGTCCCTACATCATTGTGCATCTTTATAGGCACACACATACAATTCATTCATATGTGTCCTTGCATTGTTGTGCACCATGTATAACACATTTACACACTTTAAGATGAATGCTCATGCATTGGTTTGGAAATAACATGTTTTGGAATATGCATGATTGGAAACTATCTCTATGTAGTTTGCATTCTAGTGGGAATTGTGTTTGTGTGTATATATGTTTGTATAACATGGATATTGAACTTGGATTTAGTCTTAAATCATTCTTGATTGAGTTCCGGCCATTTCGGTTACTCATACTATTGATTTCAAGTTCAAAGTCAAAAGATACTACACTTTCAACTCATGTTTCATACATTGTCTTCATCTTCATATATCGAGTCGAGTTATTATATTCTGGGTTGAGTATCTTATATGTCCATGTCCGTGTGAGAGTTATGGTTCCTAATCCACAAACGGATTCAAATTCTGAGTTCAAAGGCCAGAGAATGGTCGAAGAACGTGAGAGAAGCGGGAAGGGAATGCACCATGGCCAAAAGGCCATGGAGGTGTGCATGCCCGAGATGGCGCGTGACCATCTCGGCCGCACAACCTTGCTGCCCCAAGATGCCCCAGTGCCATCTCGGGGGAGCACTTCCAAAGAAGGGCAAAAATGTCTTTTCATCTTTCTTCTTTGCCACCCCTTTATAATCTCTCTCCCTCTCACATTTCATTCTAAGAAGAAATTCAAATCAAGTGTGCAGAATTTTCTCTCTAAATTTTCTCACCTTCCAAACACCATAAATTTTTCATTTGAACTTCAATTTGAGTGATTCATAGTTGAGAGTGTTCATCTATTCATCCTCCATCTTTTCTCTGAAGGTTTGAGTTTATTTTTCTGCTATTTTTGGTGTCTAATCATACAAAAACGAGACTGCACCTAGATCAACTAAGGTATTGATTTTCTCTCCAAGTTTTCTTTTAAAACTTGGTCAATTGCCTTGGGTTTTCTACTTCTACATATATTTGTATATTGTGAGTGTTTTGATTTGTGTTTTGAACACTTTCAAAGCTAGATTGAATTTCAATTGAAATCGTTCATGTTGAGTTAGGTTTTGATTTTGCCTATGTTATCACATGTTTGGAATTGTATTGTGCTAGCTTTGATTCTAGGACTATTTTATAATCTTTGATTGATTGATTTTGTGAAAAATAGTTCATCACATGTATTAGGCTCTCTTGGCCAAAATTCACACATAATACATGTGATTATGTTCTTTTGAGCTATTCATATGATTTGTTGAATCTATGATTAGGAATATGCTCTAGAACTTATGCTTAGATCTATTTGACATTGTCATATGATTTTAGCATGTTTTAGGTTTTTGTGATTTAAACTTGATCTTGTGATTTGTTGATCATATCTTTTGATTCAAGTTTAGATATATACATGAATCTAGTTTGTGATTAATGTTGATCATATCTTACATAATCTAGATTGACTACTCATGCATGATGAACTAGACTATATGAGATTTGTGCATTCATGCTCATGTCTTGTATTTTCCATAGGATGTTTTGATCATAGAATTCTATGTTGCGTGCTTGTTTGCGTTTTGCATTCATGATCACCTAGATGCCTTATGAGAAGGAAGTCTTGACAATAGGTGTGAAGCCTATGGTGTTGAGCAAGAAGTCTTGCCAAGAGGTGTAAAGCCTCGGATTGTCGAGCAAGGAAGTCTGGGCTAGAGGTGTGAAGCCTTGGATAGTCGAGCAACAAGTCTTGCCTAGAGTTGGGAGAACTCGGATAGGTGAGCAAGGAAATCTTGACTAGAGTCGAAAAGACTCGGATAGTTGAGCAAGAAGTCTTGCCTTGGGTTGTGAAGATCCGGATAAGGTGAGCAAGGAAGTCCTGACAAGAGGTGTGAAGCCTCAGATTGTTGAGCATATGGCGACAACTTCTAGAGTAGGATAAGAGGGTAGTTTCTAGGTGAAGAGGTCACTTGAGAGATTGTACTTGTCTTATCTACTAGTGTATTTTATTTGCCGGTGGCTGCTAGCCCGTGGATGTTTCCTCTTCGGAGTTTTACCACGTTATATCTTGTGTCAACTTTTCTCTATCCCTATCTCTCTAATATTTGTATTGTGGATAGAACTCTTTATGTATGTTGACTTCCTCTTTATAATATAGATTGTGTATGTGTTACAATTACTTGTTTGTATCACACTTTACTTGTGTTTATATATTGATTAATTGTCTTTAATTAATATATATGTTGTGATACAAGCAATCTAGAGGGACAAACTTTTGTTTGTTTCTAAGGGAGTCTAAAAAGGTGCCTAACCTATTCACTCCCCCCTCCAAGTTAGCCTTGAGCATTTAACCGTGATTGTATTTTCATTTATTACTTGTGCAGAGAGGATTAGGGTTCTATGAACATATAAATAGACCCATAATCTCGTCACAAGATATACACAGAAAACATATAAGAAAATACAGAGAGAAAAAGAGAGATCGAGAGTTGTAAATCTTTTCAATAGTGGATTTTGGCTCGGTTGATTATTCAGTCACCCGTGGACGTTTATCCGGTCATCGGAGTTTTACCACGTAAAACTTGCATCCGATTACTTTCTCATTTTCTTTCTCTTTGAAATCATATCTAAAATCCAACCTTGTTGACTTTTCTCATACATCCACAAATAGACGTAAACAAATCCAAGAATCACCATCACAACTGGCGCTAGAAGAAGGGGCAGAACTCAACTTCGAGGAATCAACATAAATAAAGAGAAACACCGAGATAGTATAGCGAGCCAGAAAAAAGGGTGCTAGGGGGTGGATTATCTGTTTTATTAGCATCAGAATATACACAAGTGAGAGAATTTGCGAACAGAGTTCTTAAAAAAGAAAAGAACTCGTGAAACAACAACATGGCAAATAGCAGAGATGGAAGCCGGTCGGTCTCCGAATGATGTTGATACCCCACATGCTAGTAATGATCCTGACACGATAAATGGCAACAATGTTGGAGGAAGCCTACCCTCAGTGACTCCAACTTCAACTGGACAATCTACAATAACCTTCACAAATACTCCCCCAATAATTTCCTTAGATGCATTCAAGTAGGTCCAAGAGTCTCTACGGAGAGTCATTGAAGACACCGCTTAACAGTAACTACAAATATGACATTGCCATATCAATTGTCCACACCTATGGTGGCCCGAGACCCTAAGGTAAGTTCTGAAATAATGGACGTGACCCCAGGCATGCCCCACAAGTCTACCAGAGAAAGAACGGACCACCACGGAAAAGGGGAGCGACCCCAAAGGGGAGATGAAGGAATTATCCGACAGGGGGGGGGGGCAATATCGGTATCAAACGGGCTTTGAATCAGATTAAAATTTGTAAGGGTGTTCAGAGGCGAAACCGATCTAGCTCTTCAGACAACAATGACCAACCACCCCGCAGAACATGCCGAATAGACAAGAGTCCTATTAGATTCCAACATGGGCACACTGATCATTAGCGATCGGGAATGGATAACGAGACAGGAGATAAGCGAGATAACCTGATACAGAAATTAACCTAGAAGGTGGAAGCATTAGAACATCGCCAGGGGCTTAAAGATTTACTGAACGATGATTCTGAAAGCCCATTCGTGAATATCACTCTCTAAACCTAGTTTTTAGAAAGATTCAGAATGCTTCAGGTCAAACAATTTAAAGCAAACATGAATCCAAAAGAACAATGAGACTTTTTAGAAGTACGATGGCACCGTACGCTTACAGTGACCTATTGTTATGCTTGACATTCCCGTAAACGCTCGGGGACTTAGGGTCTAGGTGGTTTTGAAGGCTCCCTTAGGGAACAATCAAGAATTTTTTACAGTCAACCCAGGCTTTTTCACAACAATTCTTTGGGAACATAAAAAGGAGGAAGTCAATAGCTCACATCGCCACCCTCAAATAGGGACAGAACGAGTCAATAAAAGATTACTTGAAAAGGTTCTCTCAGGAAGTGTCAGGCCTCTATAACCCAATGATGAGACTGTGGTTGCAGCCTTCACCAACAACTTATAGAAGGGTCGGCTTTCCTTCGACTTAAGAAGAAAGTGCCCAGATACGTACGCTGACCTGTTTGATGTGGCAGTCAGTTATGCGATGGCTGAAGAAGAGGAGCTAACTTAGGGGGTAGTTATGTACACGAGGGTCACCCCGGGAGAATGTCAAAACAAGTTATGGCCATGTAAAGAACCAGAAGGGTGATCACCATGAGGGTGATGGGAACCAAGATGGTCGTCGAGTTGACAATCATAGAAACAATCGGGATGACAAAAAGTTCCATGGTTAGTACACTAAATATACTCCCCTTACCAAGAGACAATAGGAAATCCTGCAATCGTAGTAGACCAGAAGCTGGTCAAATATCCTCATAGACAGTCAATCTATACTCGAAGAGACATGACAAAATACTACAGGTTCCACAAAGAAAGAGGTCACGACACAACAAAGTGCTACCAACTAAGAGACCACATTGACACACTCATTAAGGAGGGTCACCTCAAAGATTTAATTCTTAAAAGAACAGACGATCAACCTATGAGAAATCAGGAAAAGAAGCCAATCCCGAGCCGAGATAGCGGCAAAAGGATGGTTAACATTATCTTTTGAAGACCCTACACAAGCTCATGGATGACGAAACTTAGTCCTAAAAAAAACCTACTCTTCGGGGAGATAGCTTAGTTGCTTTTAGTATTTGTTTAAGATATTTTTAGTTTGTTTTTTGTTTTAAGTTTTTATAATTATCCTTCATTTTGATGTTGTTAATTTTCACATCAATAAATAAAGAAGCCAAGAATGGTGTTCAAATTTTTAAAAATCATCTTTGTTATCAAAGATAAACTCGTAGCACCTACACCTGCCATGGTAGGTGAAGGTGCCTGAGAGGCTGAGAAGTTGGGGGTTGAAAATTCCCTAGAAAGTGTGTGTCTAATAACCTAGAGAGGGGGGGGGGGGGGGGGGGTGAATAGGTTTTAATCAAGTCAATTGCAAATTTTTCTTGATTATTCAACATTCAAAATTCACCTAATAAAACAAACATACAACATCAAAGGTAAAGTGCGGAAATATAAATAACACAAGATGTATAAGTGGAAGCCCTCTAAATGGGAAAAACCACTGACTGTTAAGTGAGCCACACTCGGTCGCAGAAATCCACTATATCAGTAAAAAGTTACACCCTTTAGTGATACACGAACTCTCACTCTCAACAACCTCAGGCTATGGCCACTACCACTCACCACTCTTGGTTTAGTCCCCAGTGATATCCCCTGATCCATTACTCTTGGAGTGAGCACCTCCTACTCTACCCTCGGGCCTTTTACCGTGGATACCCTACCAATTGCTTGCCAACCCATCCTTGTTTGCAAGGCTTCTCTTGCTTGTACAACTTCACACCGAAGCCACAAGACATTGACTCAATGAAGAGTATATAGTCAAAGTGCATATATGACACTATGCTCAAATACAATTATATGTAAGACCAAACACAAAATGCTTAACTAG
Source organism: Dipteronia dyeriana (assembly GCA_032871835.1). Taxonomy (NCBI): domain Eukaryota; kingdom Viridiplantae; phylum Streptophyta; class Magnoliopsida; order Sapindales; family Sapindaceae; genus Dipteronia; species Dipteronia dyeriana. The sequence continues at coordinate 91,365,968 of CM065298.1, forward strand.
ATGTAGATAATGCAATATAACATCCTAGTTATCAACATTGCCTATATGTCCACAAATAAGGACTCAATAAGATGTAGATAAAATCTAGCAATCTAATTGTCAATAAAAGTCCAACCAACACAAATTGTCACAACAAATAATCCAGGGCAATTTTGCATTCAATAAATGCAGTCACTGAGGCCTAAACAATAATGTCTAAATGCAATGCATAAAGACTTAACTAGATATGGATATGCAATATTACAATCTAGTTATCAAACAAAGCCACTTCATCATAAGTTGTCATTAAGCATGGCATGGTCATTAAATGCAATCATCAAAATGCAATCAATATGACCTAATTAGCTAGAGGAAAATATGTCCTAAATGCTAGCAATCAACAAACAAACCCAATCGTGTTATCAAGACTCATAAATATATGCAATAAAGTAGAGTCTAAGTATTTAATCAAACAATAAAAACCTTATCTAGAGTAAGAAGAACAATAAATGATGTTCAATGAAGTTCTTACTTACCTAGTCATGAAACAAAGAACACCCATGCTCATATGATGAAGAATGATGCAAGATGGAGATGGGTTTTGGGTTTGGAGAGTCAAAAATAAAGCTTGAAGCTTTCTCTCTCTAATAGAGATTCTCTCACTCTAAAAATGTATTCTTTGAGCTCTTGAGTGTCAAGGAAGAAGATGATAACATATATGTAAAAGCCCTGGACAAAACGCCGTCGTTTTTGACTTAGGAAACGAAATCCCGTCAAGACCGCTGGCCATACCGCTGGCTAGGAGAGTGTCTAGCCAGCATGTGACGGCTAGAAATTACCACTCCCTAGACCGCTGGCTAGGCATGTGCACCAAAAGCGGTCTAGACCGCGGTACACACCTAGTAGCTCAACAACTTGAGCTTCGAGTGACCTAAAACATGATCAAACGACATCCAAACCTTTTATATAATATACCGTTGGAAATGTATGAAAGTCTACTTTCTACTCCAATTCACAAAACATGATTTGGATGTCTGTTGAAAAGGTTATGGTCATTCGAGTGATCAAAGGTCAGAAAAGGACAACAACAAAGTTGCCCTGTTTTTGTGGTCATTTTGGAGATTTCAAAACCAATCCAAACGGTTATGAAATATTACGAATGATATACCGTTGAAAAGGTATGGGTGTCTAGTTTGTACAAAAAGTTTCAAAACTCATTTTGATGTAGGAAAAATCGCACAGCGGAATCGTGAAAAAAAAATTAGGGTTTCGGTATAAATAAAAAATTTCCATTTATAATAACAAGAACCTTAACCCTAGATTAATTGATGTATATAAAAATGTCATACCATTTTCTCATGACGATTGAACAAGTGCCGAATTGATTCCGCAAGATCTTCCAATCTAATCCCCAACATGAATCACCTAGGAGTTTGGGCTCCCTTTCTTTAAATTGTATACCTGAGGATGGAAACAAACAAAATATTTCTCTTTATTAGTCACAAAAATCCTCTGAGAAGAAAACAAATAAAGTTAGGTCACTTGTAAATTATCAATCAATTTGATTGAAACTCGCATTAACCTTGATTCGATGTTGTACACAAAACCATTTAATGTAAAGGCTACTAGTGCACTACCAAATACAAAACGTTCTTTCTTTCTTTTCTTCTTTGCCGAATCTCACACTATTTCTTAGAGTTGATCGAATTTTGTCTAGAGCAAAAACAAAATTTTCTCCCAAAATTCTTATGGTGGCCGAATTATCTTCTAGTTGAATTGCTTAGGCTGGCCAAAAATTCCTCTTATATATATATATATATATGTATGGCTGGCCAAAATTCTTCTTGGAAATATATTAGGATTTCAAATCCTTTTCTAAGAAGGATTTACTTGGTGGTTAAGAATCATTTATTTAGGTAAATTTACTTGGTGGTTAAGAATCCTTTTCAAAGAAAAATTCTACCCTTAGGTAGATTTACTTAGTGACCAAGAATCTTTTTCCAAAAAGAATTCATTCCTACACCAAGACTCCTAATCCAACTCAATAGTGTATTTGTAACCATATTAAAGATTTTCTAATTTGACTAGATAAATAATTCATATTATTTATCTACTTATCAAATACAATCTTTAATATTAATTATACTCCAGCAATAGTATAATATTTGGAGGCCATCTCCTACTAAAAAAAAGATTTGACTTTTAATTAAATAATTAATTAATTACCAAATTAATTAATTTCTATTTAATTAAATAATAAAATAAAAATAATATAATTAAGCTAATTTATATAGCCTTGCTTCCCAACACATATACATGGGCCAATATATTATTTTTCTTATTTTATTAAATCCGCTGGACCTTAATAAAAAGTCCACATGTGAACTAGACCCATTCGTACAAAAAGAAACAAGTCCACATGCCTTAATACAATTCTAGATGGACTCCTAAATTAGTCCGGTAGAATATATCAAGTGATCCATGCAAGTTCGTGTGGATTGGGGATCTTGGCGGGCTATCTAAATTTAAGCACCAATAGATAGCCCAATCACAATTAACAAATGATCAATTTAGGTTCGATCTATTAGATTTAGTTCATTCCACTAAAGAACTAAAATTGCACTCTTAAATAAAGATAGAATAAGTTAATATTTCTTACTCATACCCTAGACAACCGTATTGGATAAAGTGTATCCTCGTGAAGAATATCAGTAACCGCCAAGAGCTCATAGACCATCTATAGCTCTCCAAGTTACCATATTTACTCATATGACCACATTTTGAACTTGGATATTTTGACTTGTCCAGAAGCCATGTTTCAATAGACAATATTGAAAACTTAACGTTAAGATTTAATATCCAATACCTCAAAGCATCCATATGATGATATTCTACTCTCATTTAATAAATGGAGTAACGATGTCCATATCTATAGATGAAGTCCTCTATCGATTAACAAATGAATACCACCAAACTATTGAGGATAGACTATGCTATATAATCGTACTCAATGATAGCTCAAATGATAACACTTGCAATTATAAGTCCATCATTTATCATAGGATTGAGATAGACTCTCTGATTGTCTTCAAGTGAAACTTTTATCCATTGATGGTTCTAGATAAAGTATTTAACTGTGATTCAATTCAATGCACCCAGTGAACTAGATTCTTTTGCCCAAAGACACCACACTTTGATGATTTTAGACTCATCATAACATATTTGATCCCACTCAAATGCTAGCAAAATAATCTACAACTTTAACAAGATAGAGGCGCCCAACCTTTATCTTAAGTTGTGAATATTATTCAAGATTAACTAAAGAATTGCGTCTATCTCATACATATCTAGATGTATGAACCATTCTTATTTTCTCATAGTCTTTTGACCTTATGATTATTTACTTTTGATAATTATAAAAAATAAACTAAAAATGTTATAAGATTTGTTAAACTAGAAATCACTTTATTAATATGAAAAGATTGTCAAATACATTATTATACTCTTGTTATCGAGCATAATCCCAACATTTGAATGATTGTATAAAATGATATGGTCACAAGACAATATAAAGGTCAGTTTTCAAAAACATTTAAATCATTGAAATACACTCTTTTCAAACTAGACACCTTACTCCATATAACCAAACCAATAGAAGAATGAGACCTTCTCAAATGGTCACTCAACGCGCTAAAACAAACACACCATCATGCCAGCGCGAACACAACAGAATACCACACTTAAATCTATAAATGAAGTGCAAGTGTGATTGTGAAGAGATGCACACATATAAACATTTTCAACACAAATGCAACATCCACAAAGCATGGATGAGATGTGTGTGTGCACCTAAACTCTTCAAGAGGCAAAGTCAAGTAAATATACCTTTTGCTCTTGAAGTCATGGCGATGCTTGGAAATTTGCCAATAAGGACCTTAGCTACCCATTACACAATCATCCCCAATGTGGTGTGATTTGTCATGAAATAAGTCAATCATAAAATCAAGGTCCTTACAATCTCCCTCTTTCAACCACTCACAAATAAATCCTCACAAGACAAAAATAAAGCTATTGTCCAAGAGATTAATTATACATTACAAAGAAGATCCTACAATCTAAATCTTCAATATCTTTAATCTCTATATAGAATTATCATTGTACCTACACACAATAGCAAGAAGCACTTTCCAAGAACAAGTGCATGTAAGGTGAACAAAAATAAAAAGCAATTGCACTTAATAAAGCAATATGAAAAAATGCATGTGCAATGCTCCACCTAAATAGGTTAGTTTCTCTCATGATCTCTTCCCAAAGCATAACCAATGCTCCCCCTATATTTCTCAAGGCTTCTCCCTCTTTTTTTCTTGAGATAGGCAAAGGAGCTCCCTCTATCGGGTTGCTTTAGCAAAGAGAGCTATGAACAAAATTAAGAAGCATAATCATATAAATGAACTTCATGCAATATAAGTAATTGAGAGAGATTCAAGGACTTTTATTTAAAGAAAATGTGTGCCAAAGATTCTTTGCAAGCAATACATGTTCCATTCAAATCCAAAACAAATAGTATTTGGCAAAGCAAACATCAAAAGGGTTTCCAAAAGAATTCAAACCAATTTGTACCCTTTTGTCAAATTTTTTGAAAATAAAGCAACTATATCAATCCTTAAAGGCAAATCAAGACATGAGCGACTATTGCGCCCTTGTTGATTTTTCCGGATAATTATCCGTATGATAGTAGTCTTGTTTCACCATTAAGAAAAGAGAGAAGACTAATTTGGATATAAAATCCTTATTAATTGCATGGATAGAATATCCTTATTGATTAGTTCTCTCATTTGCACTCACACACATTTGCATTAAAGCAATCAAATTCAATTCATGCATATCTTTTTAAAGCATGTCATTAAAAGCAAGTTCACATGTTATTGAGATAAATGATAGGTCATTCAAATGTACTTACCCAATTAAATCTCCTAGTCCAAAAATGCATGTTTGAACATAAATATGACATAGATTGCAAACAAAACAATGGTGCACAATTATTAAAAAAAATAAACGTATGTGCAACAAAGAATCTCAAGTAATTAACAAAAGAGCATAAAACAAATTACGTTTTGCATATAGAAAATCATGCAAGTTCGCTCTCTTTGCTTGATCTCCTTAAATGGGGTCAAATCTAACCAAGTCAATGAAAGGCACGAGCCCTTATACACTTACCAAGTCCATTGGACCTAGTTGATGTTAGGATTATGCTCGATAGCAAGAGTGTAATAATGTATTTGACAATATTTTAATATTAATAAAGTGATTTCTAGTTTAACAAATCTTATAGCATTTATAGTTTAATTGTTATAATTGTTAAAAGTAAATAATCATAAGGTCAAAAGACTATGAGAAAAGAAGAATTGTTCATACATCTAGATATGTATGAGGTTGACACAATTCTTTACTTAGTCTTGAATAATATTCACAACTTAAGATAAAAGGTTGGGCACCTTTATCTTGTTAAAGTTGTAGATTCTTTTGCTAGTATTTGAGTGGGATCAAATGTGTTATGATGAGTCTAAAATCATCAAAGTGTGGTGTCTTCGGGCAAAAGAATCTAGTACACTGGGTGCATTGAATTGGATCACAATGAAATACTTTATCTAGATCCGTCAATGGATAAAAGTTTTCATTTGAAGACAATCGGATAGTCTATCTCAATCCTGAGATAAATGATGGACTTATTGTTGCAAGTGTTATCATTTGAGTTATCAATGAGTATGATTATATATCATAGTCTATCCTCGATAGTTTGGTGGTATTCATTTGTTAATTAATAGAGGACTTCATTTATAGATGTGGACATCGTGGCTCCATTTATGAAATGAGAGTAGAATATCATCATATGGATATTTTGAGGTATTGGATATTAAATCTTAACGTTAAGTTTTCAATAGTGTCTATTGAAACATGGATTCTGGACAAGTCAAAATATCCAAGTTCAAAATGTGGTCATATGAGTAAATATGGTAACTTGGAGAGCTATAGGCGGTCTATGAGCTCTTGGCGATTACTGATATTCTTCACGAGGACACACTTTCTCCAATAAGGTTGTATAGGGTATGAATGAGTAACATAAACTTATTCTATATTTATTTAAGAGTTCAATTTTAGTTCTTTAGTGAAATGAACTAAAATTAAATAGATCGGACCTAAGTCAATCATTTGTTGATTGTGATTGGGTTGTGTCTATTGGAGCTTAAATTTAGATAGCCCGTCATGATCCCCAATCCACACGAACTTGCATGGATCACTTGATATATTCTACCGAACCAATTTAGAGGTCCATTTAGAATTGTATTAAGGCTTGTGAACTTGTTTCTTTTTGTAAGAATATATCTAGTTCACATGTGGACTTTTTATTAAGGCCCAATGGATTTAATAAACTAAGAAAAATAATATATGGACCATATATATGTGTAAGGCGGCAAGGCTATATAGAGTAGCTTAATTATATTATTTTTATTTTATTATTTAATAAAATAGAAATTAATTAATTTGTTGATTAATTTATTATTTAATTAAAAGTAAAAAAAAATTCCTAGTAGGAGATGGTCTCCTAAAATTATACTATTGTTAGTAGTATAATTAATATTAAAGACTATATTTGATAAGCTGATAAATAAATGGAGTTAGTTATCTAATCAAATTATGAAGTCTTTAATATGGTTACAAATACACTATTAAGTTGGATTAGGAGTCTTTGTGTAGGATAGAATTCCTTTTTGAAAAGGATTCTTAACCACCAAGTAAATCTACCTAGGGAAAGGATTCTTAACTACTTTGTAAATCTTTCTTAGGAAAAGAATTAAGTCTCCTAATTATATTCTATGAAATTTCGGTCATCTATGTATATATAAGAGGAGGATAGAATTCCTTTTAGATAATAATTCTTAACTACGAAATAAATTCACCTGAGGAAAGGATTCTTCCCAACCAAGTAAATCCATCCTTGGAGAGGATTAATCATCATCATATATATATATATATATATATATATATATATATATATATATATAAGTGTGTGTGTGTGTGTGTTTGAAATTCGGCCAACCAATGATTAATTGTAAGAATTAATTTCGGCCAAGCAAGAGAGAATTTTGAGAGAGAAAAAATTTGGTTTTTACTCTGGAATAAATTCGACCAACTCATAGAGATATGTGAATTTGGCCAAGAAGAGAAAAAGGGGAACGTTTTTGTTTTCGATAGTACACTAGTATCCTTTACATCAAAAGAGTTTTTGTGTACAACATTGAATCAAGGTTCATGCAAGTTTCAATCAAATTGATTGATAATTCACAAGTGGCCGTGGCCGGACGTTCTTGATTTTTCTCTTGGAGGATTATTGTGACTAACAAAGGAACCAGATTTTGTTTGTTTCCATCCTCAGGTATACAAGATAAAGAAAGGAAGCCCACACTCCAAGATGATTCACGTTCGCGATTGGATTGGAAGATCTTGCGGAATCAATTCGGTGCATGTTCAATCGTCACAAGAAAAATGTACGATACTTTTTATATACATCAATTAATCTAGGGTTAAGGTTCTTGTTATTAAAAGGGAAAAATTTTATTTATACCCAAACCCTAGTTTTCTTTTTCTCTCATGCTTTCGTTGCGTTTTGAACCGATTTTCCCTACAATTGGTATCAGAGCCTGGTTGTACCATTGATTATTTGATGTATGTGTACGTGAATATTTTTATTTTTATTGTATATATGAATTTTTTAGAAAGAGATGGCACTCTGGGTATTGACATATATATTTACGTTGGAATGTATGGATATATATATATATATATATATATATATATATATATGTCTTATATGTGGTTTGTTATTGCTCAATTTTTCTCTTAGAATTTCAATGTAATTTTGTTTTGGGATTTGTAACAAGAATGGTGGTCTATCATCGCCATATTTTCCTTCTTGGTAGTTGCTAAGTTTTTTTTATTTTGTTGTTGTAATAAAAAAAAGTTGCACTTTTGTAATTAAAAAAAAAACTGCAGTAATTTTTTATTTATAATTCTTCTGTAATACATTTAAGTATCGAAGACTTGAAGGTTTGAATAATTGGAAGCAACCGGAACAAGTTTGGGACCGTGCGAGTCGTAGCAACGAACATGTGTGCGAAGAGCACGCAGCCACGTTTGTTGTGGCATGGGCTGCACACGGCAGCCCTATAGAAGCCATGGGCTGCACATGGAAGCCCTTTATGGCTTTGTGGCATGCGCACGCCCATGGGTAAGGGCCAAGGGTGCGCAAGCCCATGGAAGGCAGCCGAGAGAGTCTGGACGATGAAGGCCGTGTGAAGACTTGTTCGCCAAGAAAATAGTTTTTGTATTCCAAGACATGTAATTTACTTGTTTTTCTAGGATGGATCAAAATTGTAGCTTTTTATATTTTTGTAAATATTGCAATATTTGTCATTGTTTGATAACATGTTATATAGAATAGGAGTGCCACTCAAATATCTCTTTTGGTATGAACATGCATAAAGTGGTTTAGGTATCTAAATTGGCATCTAGATAACTTGGTAAATCATTCTATAGAATTCGATCACACGCATTAAATAATTGAGTGGGATAAGGTGTTTTGGAACACCTACTGCCTCGAAGTTTAGTTGAGCTTTATGTTTCGTGTAATAACCTCCCAAGAGGTATTCTTGAATGAAATTTAGCAAGATACTTCCTTACAAGGATAGTCTAGACAATTAGCCCAAACGATACCTACTCCCAAAGGAGGGATACTCGTGAGGGATTATATTTAAGGTCGATAACTTGGTAACACACTCAATGTAATTTTATTAATATCCTCCCAAGAGTTCTTGTTAATAAAATTCCAAGTCTAAAATTGAAAACGTTGGTTGTTAGGTTAACAATTAGGTAGGACTTAGTCCAACTAGTAAATGGTGCGAACTCCCAAAGGATGAGTGACATTTATGGGTGTTGGATCACCGTTGAATTTTACGATTGAATTATTTTATTTTTTAATTCAAGATAAATATTCAAAAGTGCTATATCATGATTATTTACTTATATAATTTTTGTTAATATAAAGAAATCATGACTCTATCCCTAATCAAATTCCTAAAGATAATACTTTAACTGATGATAATTATGTCACATGGAAAAAGGAAAATTAGGTTGTTGTAAGTTGAAAAACCATAAGATCGTTCTATCTAGTCCTAAACCACCAAACTAATGAATCTAACTCAGGAGCAAAGAGGTGAGTATCAGTAGTGGAAGTCTTCAGATGGGATGGCTAAATGTAAGTTACATTATGGCCATCATCTCCGACGTGTTACAACAATAACATGAGGGAATAGAGACTACTGCCGATATAATGATGTCTCTAAAGGAGATGTTTACTATGAGTTCTAGGATGACTAAAAGAGAGAGGCAGTGAATGCTTTTATGAATCTTAGTACAAAACCTTGACAGGGTGTGAAAGATCACATGACAAAAGTCATAGCACATCTCAACATTGTTGAACTGAATGGTGAGACCAAAATTTACATGATTGTCATCTCATTATCGGATTCCTTTGATCGAATCAAGTTGGACTACACCTTGAATAATAAGGAATACACCTTGTAAGGCCTGATGCAAGATGTTCAAAGCGCGGAAAAAAACCTTATGAAAGGCAAGGGTCAAGAGATTCATATGCTTGGTAAGTTGCTACTGTTAAAGACCCGTAAGAAGGTCAAGAGACAATATAAAAAAAAAAACAACTTGAGCCTTCTTAGAAGGAGACCAAGAAAGTAACCAAGATCAAAGGAAAGTGTTTCTTTTGTGGTGAAAAGGGTCAAATGAATAAACTGAATAAGTATGAATTCAACTTGCATTTAGGCAATGGAGCATTGGTGTCTACTGGTGTAATGGGAGATATTAGAATCAATTTTGATTGTTATAGGCATTTAGTTATAATAAACACTTATTATGTACCACAATTCAAGAGGAATTTTATTTCAGTCTCTTGTCTAAATAAATTTGGATATTCGGTTACTTTTACTAAAAGGTTTATTATTGGTAAGAATAACAAATTTGTTTGTAAAGGTACATTGGAAAACGGTTTATTCTATTTGCGTGGAAATATCTCTCACTTGTTAAACACGGAATCAACAAAATCTAATCATAAAAGAGTAAAATTATCAAAAGATGAAACCTACCTATGGAATTTGTGCCTAGGTCATATTAACCTTAATAAGATTAAAAGATTGGTAAGTCACGAACCTCTAAGTGACTTAAAGGTTGATGATCTACCAACTTTTGAATCTTGTTTGGAAGGTAAAATGACCAAAAGGTCGTTAACGACCAAAGGCATAATAGTCATCAAATGTTTATGATTGATACACACTGATGTGTGTGGACCTATGAGCATTCAAGCTAGGGTGGATATGAGTAATTCATCGCTTTCATGGCTGATCACTCAAGATTTGGTTATGTATATCTCATGAGACATAAGTCGGATGCTTTTGAAATTTTCAAAGCATTTAAATCTGAAGTAGAAAATCAGCTTGAGAAACACATAAAAATCTTGAGGTCTGATCGTGATGGAGAATATCTATCTCGTGAGTTTCAGCAATATCTTATTGATAATGGGATAATTTCTCAGTTTTCTGCACCAGACACACCTCAACAAAATAGGGCGACAGAAAGGTGAAATAGAACTCTTTTAGACATGGTTAGGTCTATGTTGAGTTATTCAACGCTCCTTAATTCTTTTTGGGGATATGCTTTACAAACCGCAATGTACATTCTAAATGATGTACCATCTAAGTCGGTTCCTAAAACACCGCATGAGTTATGGACTGGGCGAAAGCCTAGTTTACAACACTTAAGGATATTTGGATGTCCTGTGCATGTGTCAAAAGGAAAGACAGAAAAGATGGAGTCCCGTTCAGAAACATGCATATTTGTAGGGTAGCCAAAAGGAACAAAAGGATATTATTTTTATAGTCCTTCAGATCTCTCCCGGATGACGATGATCCCTATACTTACAAGGAAGCAATGGAAGATGTTGATTGTCGCCATTGGCAAAAGACAATGCACTCCGAAATTGAATTTACGTTCAAAAACAAAGTCTGGTCTCTTGTAGACTTGCCTAAAGGGATAAAACCCATTGGGTGCAAGTGGGTATACAAGAAGAAAAAAAGGAATGGATGGAAAGGTGGAAACTTTTAAAGCTAGACTAGTAGCTAAAGGTTATACATAAAAGAAAGGTATCGATTATGAAGAAACTTTCTCTCCTGTGGCCATGCCTAAATCCATTAGGATACTCTTATCCATTGCGGCATCTCTAGACCTAGAGGTTCAAAAAATGGACATCAAGACAACTTTTCTTAATGGAAGTCTTGACTAAACCATCTACATGATGCAACCAGAAGGATTCATTGAAAACGGCCAAGAGGAAAGGGTATGCAAGTTGCAAAGATCCATATATGGATTGAAGCAAGCATCCAGATCCTGGAACATAAGGTTCTATCAAGCCGTGAAAAGTTTTGGATTTATTCAAAACCTTGATGAACCTTGTGTATACAAAAGGATTAAAGGTAGCAAGATGGTTTTCCTAGTTCTTTATATTGATGATATACTACTCATCGGAAACGCTGTAGGTGTATTGATATCAGTAAAAGAATGGTTAGCAAAACAATTTGATATGAAGGACTTAGAAGAAGTAAGTTATATTCTTGGTATCCAAGTCATTAGGGATAGAAAGAATAGAACGATTGCATTATCCCAATCTTCATACATAGATAAAATCTTGTCTAGATTTTCCATGCAAGATTCCAAGAAAGGTATGTTACCTTTCAGACATGGAATCAAACTTTCTAAGGAACAAGTTCCTAAGAATGAGCATGAAGAGCAATTCATGAGTAGGGTTCCATATGCATCGATAGTTGGAAGTATCATGTATGTAATGCTCTGTACTAGACCAGATGTTTGGTTTGTTGTGGGCATAGTTAGCAGGTTTCAATCGAAACTTGGTCCCGATCACTGAACAGCAGTCAAGCATATTTTCAAGTATCTCAAGAGAACGAGAGATTATATGCTTGTATACTCTGAAGGGGATTTGATTTTTATTGGGTATATAGATTCTGATTTTCAGTCAGATTCTGACTTCAGGAGATCAACATCATGATCTGTGTTTAATATTAGAGGAGGGACAGTCATATTGAGGAGTATGTTACAGCATGCGAGGCTGTCTGGCTCCGTCAATTCTTGATTGACTTGAAAGTGGTTTCTGATGTGAATAAGCAGATCACTATCTACTATGACAATAATAGAGCAGTGACTAATTCGAGAGAACCAAGAATTCATAAGAAAGGGAAACACATTAAAGAAAGTATCACCTTCTAAGGAAAATTGTGCATAGGGGTGACGTGACGATTACCAAGATCACGTCAGCAGATAATCTAGCGGATCTCTTTGTAAAGGCTCTTCCACAAAAGAGTTTTGATGGGAATCTAGAGAACATGAGGATGAGAAATATGACACATTTGCTATAGAGCAAGTGGGAGATTGTTGGGTTTATGCTCGATAGCAAGAGTGTAATAATGTATTTGACAATCTTTTCATATTAATAAAGTGATTTCTTGTTTAACAAATCTTATAGCATTTATAGTTTAATTATTATAATTGTCAAAAGTAAATAATCATAAGGTCAAAAGACTATGAGAAAAGAAGAATTTTTTATACATCTAGATATGTATGAGGTTGACACAATTCTTTAGTTTGTCTTGAATACTATTCACAACTTAAGATAAGAGGTTGGGCACCTTTATCTTGTTAAAGTTGTAGATTCTTTTGCTAGTATTTGAGTGGGATCAAATGTGTTATGTTGAGTCTAAAATCACCAAAGTGTGGTGTCTTCGGGTAAAAGAATCTAGTGCACTGGGTGCATTGAATTGGATCACAATGAAATACTTTATCTAGACCCCGTCAATGGATAAAAGTTTTCATTTGAAGATAATCGGATAGTCTATCTCAATCTTGAGATAAATGATGGACTTATTGTTGCAAGTGTTATCATTTGAGTTATCAATGAGTATGATTATATATCATAGTCTATCCTTGATAGTTTGGTGGTATTCATTTGTTAATTAATAGAGGACTTCATTTAGAGATGTGGACATCGTGGCTCCATTTATGAAATGAGAGTAGAATATCATCATATGGATGTTTGGAGGTATTGGATATTAAATATTAACGTTAAGTTTTCAATAGTGTCTATTGAAACATTGATTCTGGACAAGTCAAAATATCCAAGTTCAAAATGTGGTCATATGAGTAAATATGGTAACTTGAAGAGCTATAGGCTGTCTATGAGCTCTTGGGGATTACTGATATTCTACACGAGGACACACTTTCTCCAATAAGGTTGTATAGGGTATGAATGAGTAACATAAACTTATTCTATATTTATTTAAGAGTTCAATTTTAGTTCTTTAGTGGAATGAATTAAAATTAAATAGATCGGACCTAAGTCAATCATTTGTTGATTGTGATTGGGTTGTGTCTATTGGAGCTTAAATTCAGATAGCCCGCTAAGATCCCCAATCCACACGAACTTGCATGAATCACTTGATATATTCTACCAGACCAATTTAGGAGTCCATTTAGAATTGTATTAAGGCATGTGAACTTGTTTATTTTTGTAAGAATATGTATAGTTCACATGTGGACTTTTTATTAAGGTCCAATGGATTTAATAAAATAAGAAAAATAACATATGACCCATTTATATGTGTTAGGCAGCAAGGCTATTTAGAATAGCTTAATTATATTATTTTTATTGCATTATTTAATTAAATGGAAATTAATTAATTTGTTGATTAATTATTTATTTAATTAAAAGTCAAAATCTTTTTCCTAGTAGAAGATGGTCTCCTAAAATTATTCTATTGTTTGTAGTATAATTAATATTAAAGATTATATTTGATAAGTAGATAAGTAAAAAGAGTTATTTATCTAATTAAATTAGGAAGTCTTTAATATGGTTACAAATATACTATTGAGTTGGATTAGGTGTCTTGGTATAAGATAGAATTCCTTTTTGAAAAGTATTCTTAACCACCAAGTAAATCTACCTAAGGAAAGAATTCTTAACTACCAAGTAAATCCATCTTAGAAAATGGATTAAGTCTCCTAATTATATTCTATGAAATTTCGGCCATCTATGTATATATAAGAGAAGGATAGAATTTTTAACTACCAAATAAATCCACCTATGGAAAGGATTCTTGGCAACCAAGTAAATCCTTCCTTGGAGAGGATTAATCATCATCATATATATATATATATATATATATATATATATATATATATATATGTGTGTGTGTGTGTGTGTGTGTGTGTGTGTGTGTGTGTGTGATTTTGAAATTCGGCCAACCAATGATTAATTGCAAGAATTAATTTCGGCCAAGCTTGGGATTTTCTATAGAGAGAATTCAGCCAAGAAAGAGAGAATTTTAAGGGAGAAAAAATTTTGTTTTTACTCTGGAATAAATTCGACCAACTCATAGAGATAGTGTGAATTCGGCCAAAAAGAAAAAAAAGCGGAACGTTTTTGTTTTCGATAGTACACTAGTATCCTTTATATCAAAAGGGATTTTGTGTATAACATTGAATCAAGGTTCACGCGAGTTTCAATCAAATTGATTGATAATTCACAAGTGGCCGTGGCCGGACGTTCTTGATTTTTTTCTTGGAGGATTATTGTGACTAACAATGGAACAAGATTTTGTTTGTTTCCATCCTTAGGTATACAAGATAAAGAAAGGGAGTCCACACTCCTAGGTGATTCACGTTCGTGATTGGATTGGAAGATCTTACGGAATCAATTCTGCGCATGTTCAATCGTCACGAGAAAAAGGTACGATACTTTTTATATACATCAATTAATCTAGGGTTAAGGTTCTTGTTATTAAAAGGGAAATTTTTTATTTGGACGCAAACCCTAGTTTTCTTTTTTTTTCACGCTTCGGTTACGTTTTGAACCGATTTTCCCTACAGTTGAGTCTTTGGGTGACATGTTTGCACAAAAGTATGCATGTTCATCCTTTTTAATCCAAATCCACTTAGGTGATATATTTTCATCTCTAGTGGTCATAGACATGCTTCTAGATTTCCTAGGATCATTTTCTATAGATTTCTGGGCACATGCATATTGGCCTTTCTAAGCCTATTCCTCTCTATCATGCTCTCAACTCTACATTTCTTAATGTACTTTTAGCAATTTGACCTAACATGCCTATCAACAACGTAAAAATGACAAGCAGGTATAAAATTAGAAGTCATACCATATCATTGGAAGGTCATTTGAGACTTGTCATGCATTTGATGTCGCCTTTGGTGTTCAGCCGGTTCTTTTCTTCTATGTTGTTGAACCGGATGGCCATGCTTCATTGGTTGAGTTTGCTTGGCTTGCCTCCTTGGTTGCGGAAAGCTTGGAGATGGAGATCTTGGTTGTTAAGGATTAGTTTCATTATTCATTGGCATCTTCACTTAGCCATTCTTGGATGACTCTCCAAGGTCAATCTTCCTCATAGGATGTTGTGGAGGTGAAAGATTCCTTTTGCCTTGAGCTTGAGGTTGTATGACCTTAACCTTCTTCAATTCTTCAAGGCACCTCATCTCTTTATCCTTGATAATCTTCAAGGAATTGTCTTTCTTGGCTAGTTCATCCTTCATTACCTTCATCCTTTGATGGCAATTACTAATCTCCTTCTCATTATTCGACACATCAACTATGTCCACTTTCAAAGAGTCATCTAACTTGGTTCTTAGTTGAAGATGTTCCATTTTCAACTCCTTGCTTTCTTCAGTTTTCTTCTTCAAGGACCTTTGAAGACTTTCAATGAAGTCTTCATAATCAAACCCTTCACCACTCAAGTTCTTAGAGCTTGAACTTTTTTCATCAAAGATTCTACCACTTGTGCTCTTATGGTAATCATCATCTAAGCTAGCTTTTTCAATGTCGACCTTGAGTGATGGGTGTCTTGTTGCCACTCTAGAGTTTTCATTATGTAAAATGTACAAGGCTATGTGATTCCTTTCACATCCCTCCAAACTCGAAAAGCATTCTTCACTTTCACTACAAAAGTAGGCCTTTGATTTGCCTCTTCAACTCTTGCTCTTTGAGTTTCCACAATCCGTGGAGATGTGCCTATAACCACCACAATCAAAACATTGAAGCTTGATCTTCGAGGTACCTAATTTTTTGTGTTCTTCTTTCATGGTACCTTCATGGATAACTTTTAGAATCTTCCAAGCTTCTCGAACATCTCGAGTGGTTTGGATGAGTTTTGCTTGACTCTCACTCAATGCACAATATAAGGCACGGAGGCCTTTTGAATTCCATTCGGTAGCCTCGAGTTTAACAATTGTCCACTTGGACTTAGGCTTCGGCATAGAAGCTCCATTCTCTTGTGTCTCCGTGGGAGGTGAATACCCTTCTTCCACACACATCCACACATGCTCATCAAGGTCACATAAAAAAACTTCCATCCAGACATTCCAAGAGGAGTAGTTATCCTTGGTAAGCATTGGTGGTTCAGAGATCAAGCACCCTCCAATCTCTCAAAATCACTCATGGTGTTTTGGGTTAGATGAATGCAAATGTAATGCAAAAAACAAATGCAAGCAAATGTAAGACACAAAAACAAGAGCCTGGATCTCCTAAGTATGTCTAGGAACCTTCTTTGATACCGATTGAAAATTCCCTAAAAAGTGTGTGTCTAATAACCTAAAAGGGGAGGGGGTGGGGTAAATAGGTTTTAATCAAGTCAATTGTCAAATTTTCTTAATTAGTCAATATTTAAAATTCACCCAATAAAACAAACATACAACAACAGGTGTAAAGTGACGAAATATAAATAACACAAGATGTATATGTGGAAACCATTCAAATGGGAAAAACCATGGGTTGTTAAGTGAGCCACAATCGATTTTAGAAATCCACTATATAATTAAAAAGTTACACCCTCAAGTGACACTCAGAATCTTACTCTCGATAACCTCAAGCTATGGCCACTTCCACTCACCACCCTTGGTTCAGTCCCTAGTGATATCCCCTGATCCACTACTCTTGGCGTGAGCACATTCTACTCTACCCATCGGGCCTTTTACAGTGGATACCTGACCAATTGCTTGCCAACCCACCCTTGGTGGCAAGGCTTCTCTTGCTTGTGCAACTTCACACCAAAGCCACAAGACTTTGAATGAAGAGTATATGGTCTAAGTGTATATATGACACTATGCTCAAATGCAATTATGTGTAAGACTAAACAAAAAATGCTTAACTAGATGTAGATAGTGCAATATAACATTCTAGTTATCAACAATGCTTATATGCCCACAAATAAGGACTCAATAAGGTCTAGATAATATCTAGTAATCTAATTGTCAATAAAAGTCTAGCAAACACAAGTTGTCACAACAAATAATCAAGGGCAATTTTGTAATAAATAAATGCAATCAATAAAGTATAAACAATAATGTCTAAATGCAATGCATAAATGCTTAACTAGACATGGATATGCAATATTACAATCTAGTTATCAAACAAAACCACATCAACATAAGTTGTCATTAAGCATGACATGGTCATTAAATGCAATCATCAAAATGCAATCAATATGACCTAATTAGCTAGAGGCAAATATGTCCTAAATGCTAGCCAACAACAAACAAACCAAATCATGTTATCAAGACTCATAAATACATACAATAAAGTAGAGTCTAGGTATTTAATCAATTAATAAGTACCTTATCTAGAGTAAGAAGAACAATAAATGATGTTCAATGAAGTTCTTACTTACCTAGTCACGAAATAAAGAACACCCATGCTCATATGATGAAGAATGATGCAATATGGAGATGGGTTTGGGGTTTGGGGTTTGGAGAGTCAAAAACAAAGCTTGAAGCTTTCTCTCTCTAATGGAGGTTCTCTCACTCTAAAAATGTATTCTTTGAGCTCTTGAGTGGCAAGGAAGAAGAAGAGAACATATATATAAAAGCCCTAGACAAAACAGTGTCATTTTGGACTTAGGAGTCGAAATCCCGTTAAGACAGTTGGGCATACCACTGGCCAGTCAAGTGTCCAGGCAGCATGGCATGGCTGGACATTACCGCTCCTTAGACCGCTGGCTAGGCAAGTGCACCAAAAGCGGTCTAGACCGCAGTACACGCTTGACAGCTCAAGAGCTTGAGCTTCTAGTGACTCAAAACATGACCAAACGACGTCCAAACCTTTTGTATAATATATTGTTGGAATGGTATGGAAGTCTACATTATACTTCAATTCACTAAACATGATTTGGATGTCTTGAGAAATTGTTATGGTCTTTGGAATGACCAAAGGTCATAAATGGACAACAACAGAGTTGCCCTGTTTTTATGGTCACTTTGGTGATTTCAATACCAATCCAAACGATTATGAAATATTACGAATAGTATACCGTTGGAACGGTATGGGTGTCTAGTTTGTACAGAAATTTTCAAAACCCATTTTGAATCATTGTATAAAAAGATATGGTCACAAGACAATATAAACATTTTTTAAAAACATTTAAATCATTGAAATATACTCTTTTGAAACTAGGCACCTTACTCCATATAACCAAACCAATAAAAGAATTAGACCTTCTCAAATGGTCGCTTAATACGCTAAAACAAGCACACCATTGTGCAAGCACACCATTGTGCAAGCACGAACACAACACAATACCACACTTAAATCTATAAATGAAGTGCAAGTGTGATTGTGAAGAGATGCACACATATAAACAGTATCAACACAAATGTAAGATCCACAAAGCATGCATAAGATGTATGTGTGCACCTAAACTCTTCAAGAGGCAAAGTCAAGTGAATATACCTTTTGCTCTTGAAGTCATGGAGACGCTTGGAAGCTTGCCAATAAGGACCTTAGTTACCCATTACACAATCATCCCAATGTGGTGTGGTTTGTCATGAAATAAGTCAATCATAAAATCAAAGTCCTTATAGGGGTTAGAGACATGACGAGTCTGCCGAACTGACTAGGTACATATAGAGAACCGTCAGCAATTCGGCTATCCCGAGCTACCGGTTTTATCTAGAAAAAACACTAGGGTATGCTATCGGGGAAAACCTAGAGAATTACGTCCAGTTGTGTTAGTATTTCACTAATTATTCTGCCAAACCCTTGTAAACAGACAAAACCAGGAGACATCTTTGGTGACTTATTTACATGGAAAAAACAGGGAAAATGGGGTAAGATTCCCGAAACACCTTTTGGCTGAAGACTCAAGACGGTTGGGAATTATCCTGAGTGAAAAGCCAGGACACCTGCCGAATCAAGAGTCGGGAACTATCATGAGCAAAAGGCTAGGACATCGACCCAACCAAGATAGTTGGGAATTATACTGAGCAAAAGGCTAGGACACCGACCGAATCAAGAAAGTCGGAGATTATCCTGAGCAGAGAGCCAGGACACCAACAGGTTCAACTACAAGGGAGCAAAAAGGATTCCAAGACTGATCCGTTTTATAAGACACTTGATCAGTTAAAAAAAAGAATCGATCAGTTTAATAAGATACTTGATCGAGTTAGAATGATAAGATCAGAAGCGTCAAAAAATAAAAAATATTCAAATCCCTTTCGTTGACCAGTCAAGAGCTCATCTTGCGGATCTGATGGATTTTATGTTAGCATGACAAGTCAACATGATTAGATATGCCACATCATGGGATTCAGAAAAGATCAACTCAAGACAATTAATAGATGATCTCAAGGCCTAGTTAAGATTACCCAAGATGGTTGGGAAAACTAACCGATCAAGCATAAATAACCTGGTCAGGGAAACTAGCCGATCGGGTAGAGACGATTTAGTCAGAACCATCCAATCGGGACAAAAGAAGTTTGGTCGGGATTAGACAATTGGTCAGTTGGATAACGCGTGGGAGATATTAAAAGCAACTACGACTCAAATACGAAGAGGAATTGCCTTACTTAAACAAGGAATCTGGAATCATACTTCAATATGGAAATATCCTTATTTCCTCTCCAGTTTCAGAGAATCCAATTCAGTAAAGAACTCAAAGCTTCCAGAAGGACAAACACCAAATAGGAAACGAGTTCTAATCAAGCAATAACTCTGCTCTTCTTGAAGAATGCACACCGAATAGGAAATAAGTCCTAAATGGACCATTCAACCAAAATCCTATGAAGACTCTAATTTAATACACAAGATCTCCGAAATAGGAAAGAAGACAAAGACGACTTTAACAAGTAACCAGTTCTAATTAAATACTATCACCTTTCCTTATTTCTATAACAATGATTAAGGTTCTATACACATATAAATAGACCCATAATCTCTTTGTAAAATAGATACATAATGACACATATATAATCACCCGTAGAAAAGATACGAGAGAGAGAGGTACACCAAAAAAAGAAGTGATTGAGTGTGTAATCATTATATTGTAGTGGATTCTTCTCACCGTTATCGACAACCGTGGATGTTTCCCCACCTTGGAATTTGGCTCCTAATTCCTTACAGTCTACTCTAAGATGAATGAGGAAAGTGTAAAATGGTATGGTTGAGGTTATGGTAAGCTCCCACAGAGGAAAACCTCCATGGGAGCAAATCTCTCCTTATTGTGTGGAGAAGATAAAGAAAAGAAAAGAAAAGAAAGGAAAAAAAGATGAAAAGAGAGAAGTGTATGGGCGTGAAAGAGAGAGAAAAGGGGAAGAGAGCTCTGAAGAATGAGGAGAAAATGAGGTATTTATAGTGTGGGAAGTTAAGGCATGAGCCCTCAAAAAATGGTTGCAAATCTTATTTCTGGAATGTCACGCGGTACGCATTATGGGCGTGCTGCATTTCACTTTTTGGAGCTCTCTAACCATTGTTGCAGTATGTCACGCGGTACACAATTTGGTCTCACGCGGTACAAATCGTACAGCTTTGCGGACCGTTATGAAATCAACCATAACTTCCTCAAAAAACCATATAATCATGATCTGTAAAGTGCATTGGTAAGTAAACTTTTAGAGCTTTCTAAAATATTTTTATGGGCAATGTAGTTCGATCTAAAAAGGGAGATATGACCTTCTAAAGTTTGGTGTATTGCACGAGCAATTCTAATTTCAACTCTTCTAACCAACAAAACTCTTCAATTAAGCTCAAATACCTTCCGTAAGGATAATGTACCTACACAAGGCTTACAAACATATATGTTAATAGCAAAATTTGGCTAGGGACCAAAGAGAAATTTTCCACTCTCCTAACCCGAATCAAAGCCCGAGATCACCAGTCATTGAACCCTAGGTCCAAAAGGCGAACCATAGAACCACCCCGCAGAAGCAAGGAAGGGTCATCGAGCTTCAGAACCATCAGGGATGAAGCCCGACATGACCAGATCGAGCTCCTTACACCAACTCTGGAATTCGAACAATGCCCGACGTATGGTTATCCAGGCCTCCCGAGATCAAAATAACCTCGTAACCTTCCCAGAAGCTCGCCAACCTCTCTAGAAGCCGTTATCCTCTCTAGAAATTAAAAGGGGGTCGTTAACATCAGGTTCAAGATACTACTATGTCCCAGTTTGCTAAGGAAGACTTGAACCCATCTTGACAAGAAAACAAAAGCTCGTATAATCCACGCTTCGCCCCCTCCAATGAGTGCCCACAAGGCCGTCTCAAGCTCTAAAGGGACAGGATAGGTCAGGTCGAGCTTCTGGTACCAAATCTAAGGCTGGGGTCTACCTCACTCTACGAAACAACGAACAGCTAACCCGATGACCTCCATGAAGAATCATGCCATGAATATACACAAGATCATATCTACACTTCAACGAATAATGAAACACTAGGTACATGTAGGGCAAGAGATTGAGTCCAAAGAGAAAACAAATTTATCTCCACCTAATATATTCTCGAATCCGTTATTAATCCAAAGTCAACAATTTTTAAATAGAAGATCTCGTCCGATAAGGTGGGAGGGGATTATGAGAATCTTGGCGGGAGAGTCACAAATTTAACCTATTTGGATTGTGTATAAATAGGTCTAGCGTGAACGAAAGAATGGGATAAGAAAAAGAAAGAGAGTTTTTGAGTTTTCGGCCTAAATTTTGTAATCAGAACACGACCTCCACTATTATCTACTATTCGACAGGCACGAGGTTGCCACCCTACTGTATCCTAGAGAGATTAAGAGTGTTTAAGAGTCTTTTTGTACGATATTCATAGTTGATAATAAAGCCATTACATTCCTGTTTTCATTACCATTACATTCACATACAAACACCCTTCTTTGTTCGAACAGGTTAGGTACCCAATGTATTAACCCTGGCCACCACCTACGCGGTAGTGGTCTCGAGGGTGTTAACCAAAATTTCTCACCTTGAGCAAATTCTTCGTTAACACTTTTTGGCGCAATCTGTGAGAATGAACCCACCACCACATTTTTACACTTACGAGTTTGTTGTTTTGCAGTAACCTCATAAAGGACAGCCCAAAACGTCGAAACATCCATCTGCCCCTCCACCCAGAAAGGGCAAAAAAAAAAGGAAAGAAATCTAAGCACCATAAGCCAGCCTCTCATTAGCCAGGCACATAGTAGGCTCTAACCTCTATGGCGGTGAGTCAAGCTGTGATCAATCAGCATGCAACAACCATTGTGTAAAATGTCCGCCTCGGTCTAGCTGTAGAAGGAATCAATCTATAACTGGTAGATCTGGGAATCCGATGAGAGACGAGACTACCTGCGGCCAAGCAACCAGCCTTCGATTGACTGGGACCCCCCCCCCCCCCCCCCCCCCCCCCACCGATCCTTGATTACCATAGGACATGGCTTGTAACTTCAATCCGGTATAGGCTAGGGCCCATGCCCCCAGTTCCGGAGTGACCAAAAAATATCGACCTTGGCAGGTTAAGTAGGCAGCCGACGTTCTGCTAAGGTTACCTCGTAACCCTCATCGACCGGTGATCCCCAGAAGGGAACCTGAAGCTGAAGCTGAAGAAATTCGATAAACTGTGCAAACAAAGCCCGTCCATGAGGACAACAAATTGAAGTACCCAGCTCGTCAGGGGAATCTTACAGCGAGAGCTCCAAGGTCTACTCAAAGAATCATGGGAACAAGCGCCTGAGGAATTGGTTGGCCAAGATGCAGAAGGAGATCAACAGCCGAAAAGAGAGAAAGGTAAAGAGGTCAAAAAGGACCCCTTGAGCTAGATGAACGCCCCCTTTACGAGAAGAATTCGATAGGCGAAGCTCCCACCAAAGTTTAAGATGCCATCAAAAACGTTCTCAGGTACGGAGGATCCTTTGAGCCACTTGGAGAGCTTCGTCCAACAGATGGAAATCCAAAACACAACCAGGGCCACCATGTGTATGATGTACCCTACCACTTTGACCGACTACACCAAGACCTGGTTCAGAAAGCTACCCACGGGTAGTGTGGACTCCTTCATAAAGCTATCAACTGATTTCTGCTCATAATTCCAGGGAGTCAAACCATCGATGAAGGATCCCGTCCATTTACAATATGTGATCCAAGAGAGAAAGGAAACCCTACGGGCATACATGAAGTGGTTCCACATGGAGGTTATCTAGATGAGAGTCTTCACTGAGAAAGAGACCCTCTCCAATTTCAGGCAAAACCTATAGGCGGGTAAGCTTTTCAGATCCTTTGCCAAGTGACCTTCGGACACCTTCTAAGAGGCATATGATCGGGCTCTAGAGCAAGTCTAAGTCGATGAACAACTTAAGGTTAAAATGGAGCATGATGACATGAGAATGGCAAAAGGACATAAGAAGAAAACTCTCAGACCTGAACCAATTAAGAAAAATCAGAACAAACTTCCCAATAGGTCAACCTTCTGTTTTCCCATTTCCCAACCCAAGCAAGAAAGGTACCAGTAAGGCGAACCCCACCGCGGGCATCGCCTCCTTTTAGGACAATAACCTCTATAACGCGAGATGAGAGATGGTACGATCACTACACCCCCTTAAATGCATCCCGTGAAATGATCTACCTCGCCATCCGAGTTAAAAGACTACTATAGAAGCCCGCACCATAAAAGCCCCCGTCGATAGGAGAATCTGGTATAAGTACTGTGACTTTCATAAAGACGTGGGTCACAACACTTTACAGTGCTATAACCTCCGTGACCAAATTGAGGCTCTGATAGGGGGATGATGTTTGATAGAGTTCTTACAACAAATTAGGGATAACATTTAGATTGGGAGGGAAGTACAAGCTGAGATCCGCGAGCACGTTAATAAGAGAAAAGAGGAGTATGCGGATATGATGCAATAGATCCAGGTGATTCGTACCATCAACGGAGGTCCTACATTGGCTGGCACCTCTAATAATTCTAGGAAAAACCATGCAAGAAAGATCCCTCGTGTAGATGAAGGGTGATGTATCTTCAAGGTCAACAAGAGCCCAGCTGACCCCTCCCAATCTGGGTAGATTTTTTTTACCCAGGTGGATGTCTACAACACCGTGCAACCCCATGATGATCCCATGGTGGTCACGGTACAAATTGCTAACTGTATAGTCCATCGCGTGCATGTTGACATAGGCAGTAGCGTCGACATCTTTTTCAAAAATACCTTGGAAAAGCTAAATCTAAAACAGTGGTGTTACAACAGCTGCACTACCCCACTATATGGATTCATTGGGACTCGATCATACCTGTAGGATCAAAGATCTTCCTAATAATCTTCGGAACAACCCCCCTCCAGTAAAATATCATGATGGACTTCATTGTGGTAGATACCCCATCGGCCTACAATGGGATATTAGGAAGACATTTCTTGTCATCCTTAAAAGGGGTCTTGTCAATTAACCACAACATCCTAAAGTTTCCAATAAGAGACAAGGTGGGGGAAATACGTGGTGATCAGCAAGCAGCTAGGAAGTGTTATGCAGTGTCTCCCAGCCCAACAGCTATAGCGAAACAGTTTGTACAAGTTACGATGATACAGGAGGGGGTAACCACGAAGATGACCTTGGAGGATGTAGAGCTTACAAATCACTTAGAGGATGATCGCAAGATTCCAAACGAAGAGAAGCAGAGTAGAGAATGGGCAAGTGGGCATCTAGTGGATGAGCTAGAAGACATATCCATCCGGATGAACGACCCCCCGAAGGTCATCAAGGTCAGAGCCACCCTCAAACCGGGAGTGAAAAAGGGTCTGATCGGGCTCCTCAAAGAATTTAATGACATCTTTGTTTGGAGTCTCGGCGAGATGCCCGGGATCTCGATATCATTGGCTGCTCACCGTTTAGAAGTAGATCCAACCTTAAATCCTGTCAAGCAAAAAAATGCGTCATTTTAAAGGCGAAAGAAATGCTGTTATTCAAGAAGAAGTGGAAAAGTTGATCAAAACAGGCTTCATCAGAGAGGTGCTCTACCGCGAATGGATCGCTAAAGTGGTCATGGTCATGAAGACGAATGGGAAGTGGCAAATGTTTGTTGACTACACCGACCTCAACCGGGCGTGTCTAAAAGAAAGTTTACCTTTACCAAAGATCGATCAGTTGGTTGACTCCAAGTCTGAAAATAAGCTTCGAAGCTTCATGGATGCATTCTCGGGTTACAACCAGATTATGATGTACCCTACCGACCAAGACAAAACCAGTTTCATCACCGGGCAGGGTCTGTATTGCTATAAGGTGATGTCGTTTGGGTTTAAGAATGCGGGAGCTAAATATCAATGGTTTGTCAATTGACTGTTCAAGCCCGAGATTGGAAGATCAATGGAAGTGTACATCGATGACATGATTACCAAGTCACTGGCCGTAAAAGGACATCATAACGACCTTCGCAGAACTTTCATGATCCTAAGGGAAAACCAGATGAGATTGAATCCCTCCAAATGTACTTTCAGGGTATTTGCAGGAAAATTTATGGGCTTTATTGTTCATGAGAGAGGAATAGAGGCTAACCCAGAAAAGATCAAGGTCATCCTAGATCTAGAATCCCTCATATCACTCAAACATATTCAAGTCTTGACCGGGAAAATAGTAGTGCTCAACAGGTTCATTTCTCGATCCACCGATAAATGTTTCCTTTTATTCAAAGAGATCAAGCAGGGAAGGAACATGAAATGGGACTAGGAGAGTGAGCAAGCTTTCCAAGCTTTGAAGAAGCATCTGTCAAGCCCACCATTACAAATCAAGCCAAGTCCGAGAGAGGAACTGTAAATCTATTTGGTCATTTCAAAAACTGTAGTGAGTATGGCCTTAGTCAAAGAATGTGGAGATAGGGTCCAACGACCTGTCTAATACGTAAGTCATGCCCTAACCAAGCCAGAAAAAGAAATATACCCTTTTGGAAAAGCTTCCCTACGCCCTGGTGACCTCGGTAAGGAAGATCCGTCCCTACTTTCAAGCCCACTCAATAGCAGTAGTAACGGACCAACCGCTCCGTCAATTCCTGTAAAGGCCGAACATGTCCGGAAGACTAGTTTTATGGGCCTTAGAACTGACCCAATTTGATTTAAGGTATAAACCCAGGACTAAAATTAAAGCCCAGGCTTTGGCGGACTTTGTGGCATAGCTCATAGTGTCTCCAGGCCAAGCGACCTTCGCAGCTACAAATACAGCTCCTTAAAAGATTCGAGAGTCTAACGGCTGGCCGGTAGGCTACAAGTCATGGATCCTCTACACTGATGGGGTGTCAAACTGGGGGAGGAGAGGGCATAATCTTGATAGACCCAGAGGGGATGGAGTGTTTCCATTACTTTAGATTCGAATTTAAGGCCACTAACAATGAAGTGGAGCATGAAACCCTCCTAGTTAGGATAAAGATGGCCGTTGAGCTCAAGGTCGATTACCTTCAGGTCAAGAGTGATTTTTTACTCATAGTTAACAAGGTTGGTAGGGATTATCAGGCCAAAGGGGATAACATGGTTGCCTATTTAAAGCTAGTTCAACTGCTCAAGAATAAATTCAAGGGATTTAAGATCGACTAGGTGCCTCTATAGCACAATCGTCGAGCTGACGTCCTAGCCAAGATATATGTGAATGGTGGTTAGGTATTAACACCAGAAGTTCCTCTCCAAGTGATTCTTCGACCAAGTACAGTAGCGGGAAAGGAGTTCTATACCCTGGATTGATAGCCATGCCGGATGGACACAATAACGGTCTATCTCTAAGAAGGAAGGACTCCCGAAGAGCTCGACCAAGCTAGAAGAATTAAAAGGCTCTCAGTTCGATATTGCCTGGTAGATGGATACCTTTACAGGAGAGGCAGGTCCTTCCCCTACTACGATGTTTGCATCCTGATGATGCCAGATGGGCGTTAAGAGAATTTCATTCAGGGGAATACGGGAACAACGTTAATGGAGTAGATCTAGCATATCAGGTACTCCGCATGGGGTATTACTGGCCAACTATCCATCAAGATTCAAAGAACTTTGTTTAATCCTGTGAACCATGCCAGAAGACCTCTAACTTAAGCCACCTCCCACCAGAGCTTCTTTCATCTCTCAGCTCGCCTTACCTCTTTGCTATGTGGGGGGTCAACCTAATCAGTCTACTTCCAACTGCTCACGGACAAGCCAAACATGCTGTTGTAGCAATTGACTATTTCACAAGATGGGTCAAAGTCGGACCACTTTTATAGATATCAGAAGATAATACGATAAGGTTCATAAAAAGCAATGTAGTCTGCAGGTTTGGGACCCCTCTTATCATCATAGCTGACCTCGAAAAGCATTTTGATAATGGTCGATTCAGGGACTTTTGCAAAGGCTTGGGAATCGACTTTAGATTCACCTCAGTAGCCCATCCTCAGACTAACGGGGTGGTGGAATCCACCAATAAAACTATCAAGAAACTGTTGAAAAAGAAGTTACAGCAGAGAAAGGATAGATGGGCCTAAGAGCTTCCTGATGTCCTTTGGGCTTACCATACTACGAGAAGAACAACCAACAGAGAAACACCCTATTCTTAAACTTTCAGGGTTGAACTAGTTCTTCCCATCGAGCATAATCTAACCTCCTTCAGAGTTCAACATTTTGAGCTTGGAAGTAATGAGGATAAGCTCTGGGCTAGCCTAGATCTCTTGGAAAAATAGCAAGATCCGGTAGCTGAGAAAGTAGCAATTTAGCATAGCAAGATTGCAAGGTACTTTAATATGAGAGTTAAAGCCTTAAACTTCAAGGAAGAGGATCTAGTTCTTAGGAAAGTAACCTTGAATACAAGGAAGAGGTGAGATGAGGTTCTGGGCCCAACCTGTGAAGGACCTTATTTGGGAAAGGCAGTGGTCCGTAATGGGGCGTATAAGCTCTAGGACATGGATGGCCAGTCTATTGACCATACCTGGAATGCAAATCACTTGAGGAAGTATTACCCTTAGACAGGGGACTCATGAGCAGACTACCTCCATTTAAGTTTCAATAAAATTTCCAACAACAATGTACTACATTACTTATCAATAAAGTCTGCTTTCTCCATCTTCGATTGTATTCTACCATAATTTCTCCATATCAAAATAGGATTTACATGGGTAAGTCCAACATAATCATCTCAAGACCAAGGATTAGTCTGGGAAGCCCCCTCGCTATCCTTGATGCCTCGACCGGGCACCACCCCCAGCCAGGAAAGATCTGAGTGTAAGATCATAGTTGCCATACAGATCTCAAGACTAGGAAATAGCTAGATAGCTTTCTGGATGCCTTGGTCATGCTACCACCTCCAAGAAGGGTCTAAGTGTAAGAGCATAGTTGCCATCCAAATCACAAGGCCAGAAAATAGCTAGATAGCCCTCCTGATGCCTTGGCCAGGCTACCACCCCTAAGAAGGGTCTGAGTGTCAGAGCATAGTTATCATCCAGACTACAAGTCTAGGATAAAGCAAGATAGCCCTCATGTTGCCTCGATCGGGGCTATATCCCCCTAAAAGAGCAAAAGAGTGGAAAGCTCTCTTGCTTAAGCTCCAATGTTCCCGTTATTACTGGCTACCAATCTTTCATGTGTATATGGTTGCTTGCCCTGACAGGTACAAACTAGCCTATAATCACATAAGAAGACTACTCACTAAAGTCATCAAGCTACAAGTTTCTGCTGAGAGTGGGAAGCTCGAGTGAGTTGCCTATTTCAACACTTAAACAAAATTTTACATCTCATAAAAGTTTGAGTAGGTCGAGTTGTTTTAGAGGTCATATCTAGGTCTGGATCAGAAATGAAGCAAGAAGTAACAATCAAATCAAAATTCACTAAAGAAAGGATGAATAAGATCTAAAGCCAGTTTTCATTACTAAAATGGGAGCATATCCCCTGGAAAGGCTGCATTTATCAAATAGGGAGCCCAACCCCTGGTTCCGGGCTATAAAAAAATGATGATGATCAAGCATGAGTAAAGTTGGGGTGCCCACCCCCCTTTCCGGGCTGTAAAGGCAAACAGTGAATAAAGTGTATTAGGCTCCTGCTTCTTCTTGATTCCTTTCTGCTACTCCCCTTGCCAGGTGGAACTAGCCCCCGGCTCCTCCTGTCTCTCCCTCAGGTATTCGCTCACCTTGGCCGACTTCGCCGGCTACCCCTTCCTCCAGGGAATCTTCCACTGCCTGCTGCTTAGCGGGGTCTTCCTCCAAGACTTCAATAACCACTGCCATAACCTCATGAGGGATGGCTGCATTAAGAAGGCTTGCCAAAGATTCTACTTGGTTTTGTTCAACCTCCAATCCTTCTTTAGAGGTTTCATTAGGACGGTGGTGGATCTCTCCCCGGGTTTCTAGTAGGACCCCTCGAGTTCTGTTGACCAAACCCTGCTAGAGGTCTCCCCCGGACTTAAGATTGGTTAGACTAGAAGAGGAAGAGTAGGATTTGTTACAACTGCTTGCTTCCCATCTCAAGCCCTGTCACCCTCAAGATGAGACATCTCTGCAGCCTTGGTCATAATCTCCTCCCTATCCCAATTAGCGATAACTGGTAGGTCAAAGGAGGAAGGGAAGGCTTTAGCAACCTGGTAGGAAGCATAGAAGTATCTTCTCTGAATAAGGCATCCACCTCAACCTGAAGCTTGGCAACTTGGGCTTGCAGACCTTTGTTTTCAGTGTCTAGTGCCTTTGCTTCTTTTTTCCAATTATCCCGTTGACTAGCTCAACATTGAGCCTAGAGGGTTTCTTGATCGAAAGATCGCTTCAACCTCTCATGATAACACTGAAGCTCAACCTATTTAGCTTTCATTCCCTTCTAACTGGAAATCATCTCTGGTAGCAAAGTCTTAGCTTGCACAAGTAGCCACATGGCCCTCTCGGCATCAGACTTAGCTTGTGCAGCCCATTCGTCAGAAATGCTACCTGGTGACAGATCGCCACATTAAATTTGAAGGCCTGCAGGATGTAAAACCAAGATTAGTGAATGTTTAGTGCCCACACTCACAAGATAGAAAAAAGGGAAGTTACCTCGGCCAGAATAGAGGACCCCTTGGTAAGCAAGATGTCCACAGGCATTGAAGCCATCCTAGAAAGCCCGTCACCCGGGCAAGACCCAACAAACTACACAAAGTCCTATCTCTGCCCAACCAAGCCCGACTGATGGTAGGAACAGGCAGGGGAAGTCTCAGGGATACCGGCCTCAACGTCCCTCAAAGATTAAGAAGCTTATGGCATAGATGGAGCAGCAAAAGCAATAGGTAACGCGACTGAAAGAGCAGTAGCTATAGCCCAGGGTCATCAATGAAGGGGTAGAGATGGTCGTATCAGCGGCCTGAAAAGTGGGCCTCCCTTTGTTTCGAACTCTAGTAGCCCGCGATGCAAGAATAGCCATCTTAGAGGTCAGTAGGCCCTCTAGGGCGTTGGAACTAAAACAGGAGAAACCCCAACTAGGTCAGTAGGCCCTCTTTTTTCTAAGGTAGCCATGGGGGCTTACCGGGGTAGTCTTGCGTAAGGAAGAGGGGTACGAGCCTGCTGGGCTTCATGGGAAGTTGGAGCAATAACAACAACTGTTAAAAAATAAGAGAATGAAGAAGGATGTTAGAAGCGAACTAGCTAACAGAATGAAGCATAATGACTTGGTGTCACTTATGAGGGGTAGCATCAGAGATCCGCAGGTATCGATCCACCCTGTGGGAATCAAAGGGATCAACAGTTGGATACTTCATATTCAGATAGTTCCTGGTGAGGATAGTCTTCAGTACAACCTCAAACTGATAGGCAAGGAGTTTCGGGCCCATGAGGGTTTATTGTTAAAAGCGGTAGGAACTGCTAACTCATGCCCGTCGGTAAATTTAGAGCTTCCCCAATCACCCCCCGCCAGCATCCATTCTTCCTTCTGGGCTGGGTCCTTCCTCGAAGCGCTGGGGATGATAAAGTAAAGTTTATTCTTAGCCTTTGTATAGAACTTACCCCGGGGAACTCCAGTCAAACTCTCGATTTGAATAATGCAGGCCAACTCTTCTGTCCAAGGCTCTCGGGTGACCTTACCTAGCTCACATTGTTCCCTCAATAGCATAAGAAAGCCAATCAGATGTTTCTAGAAGCCGAGCATCTGCTGGAGGGGAGCTAGCTGTAGGACGCTGAGAACCCGCCGAAGAACAGGCTCTCCCCATTTTCAAAGGCCACCACGTGGATGAGGAGCACACCTTTGGATGGATTGAAGATGTCGTAGTTCCTGTGGGTAACTGTGAGGGTGACGCTGTCTGGAATCCCATACTTAGTCCTCAAGCGGTCGATCGATTGCAGATCAAAAGTAGATTCAGTGGTGACCTTAAAGTCGTAAGGAAGAGGCCCCGCTTGAGGGGGTCCAAAAACCTGACTTGACCCTTCCCAACAGCGTCGGCTCTTTCTCCTCCTTCAGAATCTTTATCGACTAAGTTCATAAGGTTGTCAGGTTGATTAATGAAATTAAAGCCAATCGAAACGTTTCTACCATAACGACGGTGTTGACGGAAAGGGAAGCATCCTCGTCACTCAAATTTTCTCTCGCCTGCTTCCTAGAACTCGGGCTAGGGGCACAAGTGCCCTTAATCATAGCCTTAATACTGTCAGCAAAATTCAACATTGTTATATGTGGCTTGAAGAATAAAGAAAACGACGAAGAGATTCTCAAAGGTGATGAAAGAGAGGAATTTTTTGAAAACTTGAAATTTGAATGAAAGCGTGAGGAAAGTGATGAGGAAGCCATGTTTAAATAAAGGTGGGAGAGGTAGTAACGTCAACGAAATCTTTGGAGATATTGCCTTGAAAAGCGGGAACGGCTGTAACGTAGCTGGATTACATTAGGGAATACATCGACCATTTCCTGCCACGTCATTGGAATAATTAATAAAGAGATTCCCACCCATATTTGGTGACGGTAAAAGAGGGAAAATTTCCCAATTAAAACAAGGAATCTAACTCCAACCCCAATTCAATCACCGGTGTCCAAGTCAAAGGGGACTTTTATTAATACCAATATTTGGCTAGGGACCAAAGAGAAATTTTCCACTCTCCTAACCTGAATCAAAGCCCTAGATAACCAGTCATTGAACCCTAAGTCCAAAGGGCAAGCCATAGAACCACCGTGCAGAAGCAAAGAAGGGTTATTGAGCTTCAGAACCATCAGAGATAAAGCTCGACATGGCCAGATTGAGCTCCTTACACCAACACTGGAATTCGGGTGACATATCGTTATCTGAGCTTCCCGAGATCAAAATTACCTCGTAACCTCCCCAGAAGCTCGCCAACCTCTCCAGAAGCCCGATATCCTCTTCAGACATAAAAAGGGGGCCTTTAACATCAGGTAAGGAAGGCTTGAACCCATTTGGACAAGCCTTCCTTACTTAATAGTATAGCTACGTCCCAGTTCGCTAAGGAAGGCTTGAACCTATTTGGACAAGAAAAAGAAAGCTCGTATAATCCAAACTCCCCCCTATGAGTGCCCATAAGGTCGTCTCAATCTCTAAAGGGCTAGGACAGGTCATGTCGAGCTTCTTGCACCAAAGCTAAGGTCGGGGTCTACCTTACTCTACGAAATAATGAACAGCTAACCGACAACCTACATGAAGAATCATGGCATGAATACACATAAGATCATATCTACACTTCAACGATTGTTGAAACACTGCGTACGTGTAGGGCAAGAGATTGAGTCTAAAGAGGAAACAAACTTATCTCTACCTAAGATATTCTTGAATTCGTTATTAATCCAAAGTCAATAAATTTTAAATAGAAGATCCTGCACGATAAAAAGGGAGGGGATTCTGAGAATCTTAGCGGGAGAGTCACAAATTAAACCTATTTGGATTGTGTATAAATAGGCCAAGCGTGAACGAAAGGAGGGGATAAGAAAAAGAAATAGAGTTTTTGAGTCTTTGACCTAAATTATGTAATCAGAACACGAGGTTGCTACCCTACTGTATCCCGGAGAGATTAAGAGTGTTTAAGAGTCTTTTTGTACGATATTCATTATTGATAATAAATCCATTACATTCCCGTTTTCATTACCATTATATTCACATTCAAACACCCTTCTTTGTTCTAACAGCTTAGGTACCCAAGGTTTCAACCCCGCCACCACCTACGTGGTAGTGGTCTCGAGGGAATTAACCAAAATTTCTCACCTTGAGCATGTTCTCCATTAACAATATCAAAAACCAAAATACGCTAAAAAAGAATAACAAAAGCTAGGTAATAGGGACCTCAAATAGGTATATAAATTATTTCGATCAAAATTTAAATTTAATAATGATCTGCATGATAATTCTTTGTTGAAAGGTCCTAGGTAATCATCAATGTATGAATTTAGACCTAGACCGAAAAAGATCTTTGAAAACATAATGAGAATAAATTTGATGATTTGTGAAAGGACCTTGACTTTATTATTGGCTTATTTCATGACAAACCACACCACATTGGGGATGATTGTGTAATGGGTAGCTTAGGTCCTCACTAGAAAGCTTCCAAGCATCTCTATGGCTTTAAGAACAAAAGATATATTCACTTGAATTTGCCTCTTGAAGAGTTTAGGCACACACACACACACACACACACACACACACACACATCATGCATGATTTTTATCAACATGCATTTGTGTCTGATTGCTTATGTGTGCATCCTTACTCATAATCACACTTGCACTTCATTCTTTGTCTTAAGTGTGGTTGTTGTGTGTTTTATTCATTTTATGTTGTTTGATCGGAAACATCCATGCTTACACGATAGTGTGCTTGTCCTAGCATGTTGAGTGACCATTTGAGAAGGTCTCATTCTTCTCTAGGTTTGGTTATTTGGAGTAATGTGTCTAGGTTCAAAAGAGTTTATTTCAATGATTTAAATGTTTTTCAAAACTAACCTTTGTATGGTCTTGTGACCAAAACATTTTATACAATGCTTCCAAATTAGTTTTGAAAGTTTATGTACAAACTAGACACCCATATATTTCTAACGGTATATTATTCGTAATATTGTATAACCGTTTGGATTGGTTTTGAAATCTCCAAAGTGAACAGAAAAATAAGGCAACTCTGTTGTTGCCCGTTTTTGACCTTTGGTCACTCAAATGACCATAACTTTTTCTATAGACATCCATTTTATTTAAATTAGAGTAGAAAGTAGACTTCCATACTTTCCAATGGTATATTATATGAAAGGTTTTGATGCCTTTTGGTCATGCATTGGGTTGCTCGAATATCAAGCAGATGAGCTGTCTTGTGTAATTCCTTTAAGTTGGGGCTGTACAGTTGCCCTACGTAGAGCGACATGTACATCGACTAATTTTAGTAGGTAGTGGTTATACAGTTGCCCTACGTAGAGCGACCGTATAGTGACTTTGCCTAGAAATTGTTTTTTCATTTTCCAAAATGTCGTAGTTTCATACATGGCTTATATAAACCCCATCTTCTTACCTATTTGTTTTGAGAGCTCAAAGAACACATTTTTAGAGTGAGAGAACCTTCATTAGAGAGATAAAGCTTTAAGCTTTGTGTTTAACTCTCCAAACCCCAAACCCTAAACCTACCTTCATCTTGCATTTCAAGCATCTTCTAAAGCATGGGTTTTTATTGATTGGTAAGTCGAACTTCCATTATTGTTCATTCATTGTTCTAGCTTCCAAGACATGTCATTTATTACTTAGGTTAGCAAATCTTCATATTCATTGTTTATCTTTTGAAGTTATGACATGTTTAGGGTTTGTATTGTGATAGCTTGCATTATTAAATAATTTATGCCTAAATAGCCAATCCATGAATGTTCATGTATAAATAATTGATGATTAGGTTGACTTTGTGCATCTAATCTACTTTATAAACATTAATGTGTATGCCTCATGTTGACGTCGATTTCTGGATTGTGTTAGAAAAGCCAACAAGGATTGGATTTCGGCTATTAATTCCAAGAGAAAGAGATTCAGAGAGAGTAACGAAGACAAGTTTTACGTGGCAAAACTCCGATGACCAGAGAAACTTCCACGGGTGGTTGAACGATCAACCAAGCCAAAATCCACTATGAAAATATGATGTTTACAAGCTCTCGATCTCTCTTTCTTCTCTCTGTATTTTTCTGTTGCTATCTTGCCTATATCCCTTTTGAAACGAGATTATGGGTCTATTTATATGTTTATAGAACCCTAATCTTCTTTGTACAAGTAATACAAGATCTTTGTATTTAATTGTGATTCGGTTACTTGCTTGAGGTTGATTTGTCTTCTTTCCTATTTTGGAGTCTCTTATGGAAATCGAGTGAGATTTTAGTAGTGCAATTTTATTTGGACTTGTTTTCTTATAAGAATGTAGTCTTTGTAGCGAAATCAAGTTGTTTTCTGATTGTGGATTCTTCTAGCTCAGTATTCTGTTCTGGATTCCTTCCTGATGGCTATCTTCTTGTATTTAATGACTCAATCCGTATAAACTAAGCACTAAGTTTCTTACTCGGGTCGCATTTATCCCGAGTAAGAATAACACTTGTTTGTCCCGAGTATCACCGTTTAAGCCCTAATAGAAGATGCTTTCTTGTCTACCCCGAGTAATTTTAATTGATTTGGAGTAATTTAGTTGATCCCGAGTAGGTCTTGCCATGCTACTTGTTTACTCGGGTTTTCTTCTCTTTAATGATGCCACATAGGATATTTCCTGAGTGCCTATTTGGGTGTCCACTTGGCAATTTTCACCTTCCTGTCGATGACATGTATGCTTGGTATTTTTGCCGAGTAAATTTCATTTCTGGCAAGAGTATCTTAATTATCTTAATTTTTACTTGTCAGAATAGCCGTCTTGTCATAATGGCGTGTCTTAATGGTGACCCTGTAATTTCGATTCGCTTTGCTTCATCACGCGAGATCTTAAATGATGGCAACGTTTTGAAGTTCTGATGGGCGAGGGCTACTTCCTGTTTTGACACGTGTCCATCGTCTCTTCATTTTTCAATATCATTTATGAGAAATGATTTTTGCGTCTCCCTAAACACCGCCTACGTCATCGAGTTTCATCAAAAGTTTTTTTTTTTAAATCCTAGGGTTTCGTGCCGTCTCCTTTTTAAATTCTTCGCTGAGAGACATCGTTGGTTTATTCTCAACAATTTTCAGCAAAAATTTCTTTAAACCCAGATTTCTTTATCCAGAAGTTTGCGATTCTCTGTTTGAAGATCTTGCATCAATCTCAATTCAATGTTAGTTTTAATGGGGCCATCTTCCCGCCATCGTCTCTTTAAAATCATTTTTGATGCATTAGAACGTGGGGATTTCCAGTTAGTTTCTTGCATTAAACGATTACTGGGGGATATCCCAATAGATGAGCCTCCATTTTTAGAGGTTGATGTTTCTAGGTTTCACCCTAATGTCACTTTCAGCCCTGTATCGAGTTCTCTATCTAGTTCTGATTCTGATATTTCTGATCACAGTGTATCTTTTTGAAGGATGGGTAAACATCAGAGCAAAAGTAAGGTATACAAGCACGGCTCGAGCAGCATTAAGATATGGGAACAGACTGTTAATGAGGATGATGTTGATGAGGTGTACAGGGCGTCTATTCTTTCATTTTCTGATACTCGCCCGAGTGGCTTTGATACTTAACCGAATGTGGTCGGGCAAGCTAAAATAGAAAAATACCACTGCTGATTCAACTTTCCTGACTCGGTCACTTTGGTTCCTGCGGGTGATAGAGCTGTATGGAATCCTTCTAAGGGTATGGTCGCGGTTTATGGATCAATGCTATGCTGTGCATGTGGCATATGTTCAGTAGAATGAACCTTTCACCGCCTTCCCCAAATAAAATTAGGCATTTCTTTAAGCTGAGGCAGGTTAGCAAAACGGGGACCTATTTTCTTGCATCTACTCTATCGGATGGCTGGGTCCCCAAAGAAGCAAAGGTGAATCGAAAGGTCGACGCTTCTGATGACCCAAAAATGAAGGGTTTTGTATGGGGATTCCCTACATCTAACAAGTTCTGGAAGAACAGTTGATTTTTTACAGGAGGGGCTCTCGGGCTCAACGTTACTGTTGGATCTGAGGATTCCAAAAAGATGTTGAGTGTTCCCCATTTCTTCTGTTCCCCCGAAGTGTGGAACAAGAAAATAATTGATTATAGTGATTCTGAGCCGAAGAGGTTGACTCTGGCATCTGTTCGTACTCTGGAGAGGAAGAGCAAGAGCTACCTTTTTAAAGAGGAGGATTTGATAAAGTTTGGCTTCTTCAGACATATTTTGGGTCATTGCGATGTAAGGCAATGTAAGTTACCCGTCGGCCTTTCTATTGTATTTTTCTGCTTTTCATCTTATGACATGAATTTTTTTTTAAGTGTTCGATACGGAAGTCGTCAGTGATCTTCAGGCTCGCCAGGTGAAGTTGATTCTGCAGGCGAGTAGAAAAGAAGCTTCCCGTTAGGGCGATGAGGGTATTGCTTCACCCGAGCCTGATGAGGAAACCGACACTGTTGAGGATAAGATCCCCGAGTACGTTCATCAAGGTGCTCAGCCTTTTAAGGATTTTTCTGGTCTAAGTGGCCAAAGTGAGCCAACTGACACCCAACTGCCTGTT
Organism: Dipteronia dyeriana; assembly: GCA_032871835.1. NCBI lineage: Eukaryota > Viridiplantae > Streptophyta > Magnoliopsida > Sapindales > Sapindaceae > Dipteronia > Dipteronia dyeriana. The sequence continues at coordinate 91,403,949 of CM065298.1, forward strand.
AATAGGGATAGGCAATGTGAAGGCCCGGGTGAAGAGCCTGTTGGACGGTTTGTAGCCGGCGACGGTGGTAACGTCTTGATGGATCAAGTGCCTGCAGGTGCCGAATTCTTTGAGTCTTTCCAAGACGATCCATAGGAAGATCCTGTTGCTGACCTTAACTTCCACCGTTCTCGGGGTGAGAAATGAAAGGCAGTTAGTTCCCGTCTCGTCCTCTCAAAGTTCCTCGGGTAGTCTTATTTATCGACTCTATTGATGAAGATGTTACGGATGAGATTACCCAGAGTGTTGCGCTGGTGCATCAGTAGATGCGGCCGCTTCAAAACCGAGTAGGGCATCTTCTATCCCCAAGGTTGAAGATAAAAGGGCTGAACCTTCGGGGTTCCTTCTCATTCCTTAGAACTGAACAGGGCTTCTCCTGCCCCTGAGTTTTGAAATCTGGGAGCTGAACCCTCGGGGGTTCCTTCATTCCTTTCTCCCAAGGATATGTTACGGGAGATATCCTCCTGTCAGGATTTTATCGGGGAAGACAGTTGTATCGGCTTTCGGGATGGTTCCCTGACCGAACGACTTCAAAATGTTTTCAACTGTGCATCTTATGTAAGTTAAATCTGACTCCTCTATTGTTTTGCTTCTATCAGATTTCTGAATATATCTTTTTGCAGATAGTGGCCGAATTCGCTGAGTTAGTTCAGACGTAGCAACGTCAAGCTGATCGAATAAGGTGTCTGAAGGCTCAGTTGAAGGCAAGTGAGGAAGGTTATGTTCGAGCCGAAGAAGCTTATCAGCAGGAGGTTGGTTCTGTATAGATATTCACCTACCATTATCTGGCGAAGCAGGTTGAAGCCGAAGAGAAGGCATCTTTGGCAGAGGAGAAGGTTGCATCACTTCAACATCTTCTATCTTCTGCTTAAGTTTGAGCAAGAGGTGGAGCAGTCAAGGTCGGCATATGACCAAAAAATCGAAGATCTGGAGCGCCAAGTTTAAACAGTTGAATCAATATCCCGAGAGGCCAGGTTGGAACTTGAAGTCCAAGGGGTGGATCATTTTCAAAGATCCCCTGCTTACGATGCCCTACTTCTTTAGGAGTTTCAATGCTGGTTAGTTTCGGCTGGCGAGTTCTTCAAAGTTAAGAATAGGGCGACTGAGAAAGCTCGAGCTAATTGGGAGCTATCAATCAAACATCACGTGGACCGGTCCTTGGAGTCTCTTCTGATTCTGATAAAGGAATGGAGAGCCTACTGTCGTAGTTAAGGCAAAGAGCCTTATCCCATGCATTTAGAGATTCTGTCCGAGCATTCTCTCTCGACCTTTTATGCAAGTCAAGAGTCGGTTGAGGGTGTAGTCCTAGATGTTGGGCCAGTCCCGGGTGAAGATTATAGCCAGTGGAGGGATGATATTGTCGACAATATCGCGTGGCCGTCTAATGAGAGCCTGCTTCGTGAGTACGAGATGGTGCCAGATCTGAGTATTGGCAAAGGCTCGAAATCCTCGCAACCTTAATTTTGTAGAACTGTAGAAAATTCTTATTTATTTTTTACTTGTAAAGAATCACTTTTTGATCTATAACGATTCTTTTAGGAGCAATAAAATTTTATTTTATTTTGAATTGAATGGTCTTGATCTGTTTATTGCTGATTGTTGCCGAGTGCTGTATTAAACTGGCTGTTGTTCGGGTGACTTAACCGAGTATCTTATTAAACCGGTTATTACTCGAATGACTTCAATAGCCAAGTGTCTTATTAAACTGGTTTTTTCGAGGTTCGGGTTACTTAACCGAGTGTCTTATTAAACCGGTTGATACCCGAATGACTTTAATTGCCAAGTATCTTATTCAATTGGCTTCTTCGATGTTTGAGTAACTTAACCGAGTATCTTATTAAACCGGTTGTTACCCGAATGACTTCAATTGCCAAGTATCTTATTAAACTGACTCTTTATTATTAACCGAGTCATCTTGAAACAGGCAAGTTTACACTTGTGTTTCATACCCGGTTGCTACCCGAACATTACATCAAAGCTCACCATGATCATACGTTCGAGTCCTTACGCAATACCAAGGATGTCTCCCCAGTTTTTATGCGCAAGGGTTTGCTGAATCGTTGAGCTCTTTTTTTTAAAAAAAAATTGCTTCAACACAGCTACGCATTTCACCGGAATTTCTCCCGATAGCGTCCCGAGCATTTTTCCAGAGTCTGGTACATCGGGTTTGCCTTTTTGCGAAGGTCATTTTGACCCTGCTCGGCTGGCATGCTCCTACAAGCTTAACCGCCCATTCAGGATTTGATGGTCCCGAGAATTCTATTTGCAAGTTTTTATTATCATGCTCTTCTTCTATATGTTCTTATTATCATATGCTTTCTTTTTGGAAATCCCGAGCTAGATGTTTTCCTTTCGAAAATTCCGAGTAGTTTTATTTATTACTCTAAAAAATCAACAAAGATTCAAATTACAGTTCAATATTTATCCTGACTAATATTGTCTTGACTAGAAAAAAAGAACATGTAATTTTAAGGATAGAAAATCTTCAGATATCGGGCATTGCATGGTCAGGGTAAAACCCCTCCATTGGGTCGAGCAATCCTATGAGCTCTATGGCCAGTTATCCCCTTGATCTTGTATGGACCTTACCATTTATCAGCCAGGGATCCTGCGGCTTTATTTTTTGTGTTCAATGACACCTTCCTGAGCACTAGGTCTCCAAGGTGGAATTTCCTTATCCGAACATGAGAATTGTAGTGGCGAGCCACTTTTTGTTGATAAGCTGTATTTCTTATTCGGGAGTTCTCCCTTTTTTCTTCTGGCTCATCCAAACTTTGTAATAGCATATCAATATTATGTTCTTCATTATATAGCCTGACCCGGGGGGACGCATACGATATTTCTACGGGGATGACAGCTTCTGCTCCGAATGCTAAGGTGAACGGAGTTTCTTCTGTTGAAGTTCTTGCTGTCGTCCGGTATGCCCATAATACTTCAGGAAGCTTTTTAACCCAGCTTCCTTTTTTGGCATCTAACTTTGCTTTGATGGTGTGCTTGATAATTTTATTTACTGCTTCTACTTGCCCGTTTGTTTAAGGATGAGCTGGTGTCGCATAGTAGTTAGCAATCTGATACTTCTCGCACAACTGTCTGAACTTTTGGTTATTAAACTGGGTGCCATTGTCTGTGATTATCATGTCCGAAACTCCAAACCTATAAAGTATGTTCTTCTTTACAAAATTTATGGTGTTGGCATCTGTGATATGCACCAGCGCTTTAGCTTCTGCCTATTTTATGAAATAATCGACAGCTACTATGGCGTGCTTTGCTCCACCTCCTGTCCCGGCTGGCATTGGGTAGATCAGAGGTTTTTGAGCTTTTCTAGGGGTTGCCGAATATCGTTAGCAATCCTTTGACAGGTATCACAACTTTCCGACCACTACTGTGCATCTGAGAAAAGCGTGGGCCAGTAATAGCCTTGCCTGAGTACCTTATGCGCTAGACTTCTACCCCAAGTGTGGTTTCCGCAAACTCCTCTGTGGATCTCTTGAAGTATTTGATGTGCATCTTCTTCTGGTACATATCTCTAGAGAGCTCAGGAAAACCCTCTTCTGTATAATTCTTCTCCGATCACGGTATACCTAGTCGATCGATACCTGATGCGCTTTGCTAGTACTGGATCTTCCGGGAGCACGCCTTCTTCTAGGAACCTTCTCAGCTGGACTATACAACCGTCTTGCAGTGTTCGGACATCTGAAATTTCCAAATGCTTACGTTCTGCTGTATTCGGTTTAAGGAGGTGTGCAACCGGAATGGTCTTTTATCTGATAGAGGTTGTTGCTGACGCTAATTTAGACAATGCGTCAACCTTTTCATTTTCTTCCCTGGGTATCTGAGCGATCTTGTATTTTTTTAAATTTTTGGAGGAGCTGTTTCGCGATGTCACGGTAGGCTATCATACTTTCATCTTTGGCCTGGTACTCGTCAATAACCTAGTTGACAACTACCTATGAATTGCTGAGTATCTCAACTTCATCTGCCCCGAGAGCTATGCAGACTCTGAGTCCAGTTAACAATGCCTCGTACTCGGCTTGATTATTGGTTGCTTTGAAATCAAATCTCATGGCACATTCAACATCATCTCCTTCTGGGGTGCGAACCACAATCCCTGCCCCGCTGCCATGAGTGTTTGAAGAACCTTCAACATACAGTTTCCATGGGAAGCTTTTATCCAACAGTCTTTTTGCTTCCAGGTTTGGTTCTGTGAACTCGGCTATGAAGTCTTCCACAACTTATCCTTTGAGGGAGGTTCTAGGGACATAATGAATATCGAATTCACTTAGCTCGATTGCCCATTTGGTAAGTCTTCCTGATATTTCCGGCTTTTGTAAAATTTGTCTTAATGGGCAATTGGTGAGAACCTGTATTGTATGGGCCTGAAAGTATGGTCTCAGCTTTTTTGTTGCTGAAACCAATGCTAAGGCCATCTTTTCTGCCTGTGAGTACCTGGTCTCAGCCGATAAGAGTGCCTTGCTGGTATAATACACTGGTTTCTGCACTCCATCTTCTGTTCTGACTAAGACTGAACTTGCTGCAAGCTCGGTTATTGACAGATACAGCTGAAGTATTTCCCCTTTTTACGGTTTTGAGAGAACTGAAGCCTGTCCCAAATACTCTTTTATTTTTAAGAATGCCTGCTCACACTCTTTATTCCACTCGAGTCCTTTCCCTTTTTTGATTATCTTGAAAAAGGGTGCGCACCTGTTTGTAGCCCTCGAGATGAATCTTCCCAAGGAAGCTAAACATCCTATCAAACGCTGTACTTCTTTCAATGTTTTGGGTGAGGTCATTTTTTGCAAGGCCTGGATCTTCTCGGGATTAACTTTGATTCCTCTTTGGTGGACTTGAAAACCCAAAAATCTCCCAGAATGGACTCCGAATAAACATTTGTTCTGGTTTAATATCATCTGGTATCTTCTCAGAACATCAAATGTCTCTCGGAGGTCCCGGGCATGCTCATCTGCCGAGACGCTTTTAGTCAACATGTCATCGATGTACACTTCCATGTTCCTTCCTATTTGTCGAGTGAAGATTTTGTTGACCAACCTTTGATACGTAGCACCTGCATTTTTTAAACTGAAGGGCATTACTGTGTAGCAATATAAACCCTGATCTGTTGTGAAAGCTGTTTTTTCTTCATCAGCTTCGCTCATCCAGATCTGATTGTATCCCGAGTAAGCGTCCATGAAGCTGAGCAATTCGTGACCTGTTGTGGCATCCACCAGCTGGTCTATGCTTGGAAGTGAGAAGCTATCCTTTGGACGAGGCCTACGTTGGCGACCCACTGAGGGTAGCTGACTTCTCTGATTGATCCAGTTGCCAGTAGCTTTTCAACCTCTTGTTTGATTGCTTGACTTCTTTCAGGATTGAACGATCTTCTCTTTTGTATTACCGATTTTGCATTTGGGCTAACTGCGAGGTGGTGAGATATTACTCGGGCATATATTCCGATCATATCTTCGTGACTCCAAGCGAATACATCTTTGTACTCTCTAAGCAGATTGGTTAAGTCTTGCTTGACTTTTCCATCCAAGTTAGCCCCGATCTTGATTTTCTTATCCGGTTCGTCTTCTTTAAGTACTACTTCAACCAATTCTGTTTTGTATTCATTCGAGTCCTCCTTCGGATCTAGTTCGAATGACAAGGACTCTTTACACTGATTCGGCTGCATTATGGTGCACAGTTGTTCAGCATCATGCTTATGTTTGTATACTGACAGGTTTGCTCTTCGGGCCATCTCTTGGGATCCCTTGACTATCCTAACCCCTTGTTCTGTTGGGAACTTGATCATTAATGCATAAGTGGCCGTCACGGCCCTTATTTATTCAGGAATGGCCGACCCAATAATGCATTATACGGCCAATTGTCCAAATCAACTACCACGAAGTCGAGCAGGACAGTCCTCTGGCATGGTGCCGTTCCAATCTTTACGGGTAGTTTTACCATCCCGAGTGACCTGACCTCTATCCCTCCAAACCCCTTAATGAAGTATGGAAATGCTGTAAATCTTTTCGGTCTAGTCTTAGCTAGTAGTATACGACCACACTTAGGATGTCTGCTGAACTCCCATTATCTATTAAAATTCTCCGGACTTCCTTATGGCCAATCCGGGCACTTATAACCAAAGCGTCATTAGTTCGAACATCGATGCCATGGGAATCTAACTCTGTAAAGACTATTGGGTCCCATCCTTCCTTTAGCCTTTTCGGGTCTGGCTCAACCTAGTTTACGTCGAAGTTATTCCTTGCTTCTATTGCTTCTCTGATTTCCTGAGTTCGTTCTCGGTTGCTTCTCCCAGTAGAGGGTCCTCCGAAAATTGTATGTATTACTTGATTAGCTTCAGGGCTGGTTCTTTGATTTCGACCAGGGTTGTGATCAATCTTAACTTCTCTCTTAGTTTCTGATCTCTCATCTTTTTTCATGATTACATCCTGCAAGTGCCCTTCCAGAATAAGAGTCTCTATGTAATCTCTGAGCTGGAAACACTTTGAAGTCTCATGCCCGGTTTTCTTGTGAAACCTGCAATACTTGGTTGTATCTTTCCTGGCAAACTGAGATTGTCGCCGCGGTTCTTGAACCATATTCTTCTCTTCTAGGACGGCTAGAATTTCTTCTTGTTTTTTCCAAAGAGGGGTGTAATTGGTGTATCTGCCTTGATATTTATCTGTGGAATGTTTGGCATTACGCCCATTACCCCCATCCTTGTTTTTCTCCGTACAGTTCCCTTTTAGATTTCCTTTTTGATTCTGCCTCTTGGATTCAGCATCCTTCTGTTCAGGCTTTCCTCCGTGCATATAGCTCCCTCCTGTAGCTTACTCTTCTTATTCGGCTAGTGCGTATCCTCCTGCCATATCCATCATGTCAGCATACCTAGTCAACCGTGCTCTTCTCAAATCAAAGGATAGCCGTCCATTCTGCAAATTACTGATGAATGCAGTGATTATGGCTTCATCTTTTGCACTGCCAATCTCTAATACCCCTTGGCCGAATCTCTCTAGACATTTCTTGAGTGACTCATCTTTCCCTTGTTTTATTTGAGCAAGGTGAGCCACTGACTTTTTCCTGTGAACGTTACTCAGAAATTTCCTTGATAAGCTCCTGCTTAGTTCACTGAAACTCTTGATGCTTGCTGAAGGTAACCTTCTGAACCACCAGGACCCCATGTCTCCCAGAGTTTGTGAGAAGTTGAGACATAATAAGGGATCGCTGTGGGCATACTAGGCCATGGCACTTTTATAGCATCTCACGTGCTCTTTCGGGTCCGTGTCTTTCTTAAACTGCTACACGTGCGGCATCCTGAACCTTTCTGGGAAAGGGGCCATCAAGATTTCCTTGGTAAATGGGCTGTCTGAGTCGTCGTTTGATAAATCGTTATAGCCATAACGTCTGACCAATGCATCCATCTGACGTCTATTGTTCTCGACTTCTTGAGTTAGGCTCTGGATCATGACATCATTGTCCCCTACCGGGCTTCCTCGACGGTTGAACCGTTGGGTAACTGTCATTCTTTCTGGCTCTTCACTTTGATACTAAGTTTCTCGCATGACTCCGTTATGACGTTTGCGATGAGGTCGATCGCTATCTTCTGATGACGATCGATCCCTATGCCGGTCATATTTACGGTGTCTAGTGCGTACTGTTTGATTGTGGTCAAGCCTCTAGTGATGTCGTTCTTCTTAAAGAGTTTCCTGTCCAGCTGGGTTGATTGGGGAAGAGTTCCTTCTGGTTTCTGGCATAGTTATTCCTTGCCCAACCACCACCGAACGGAGCCTTACGGGTGGAGGATTAGGAGTATGTGCTCCTGCAGGCAGTAGATCAATCCCTTCCCTTGTTGCTTCTGTCATCAATTGCTGCAAGGCCTCTTGGAAACGCAGCGTAAGATCTTTGTTGGTTGGAGGAACTTGCTGGATCCCTGCCAGGTATGCAGGTTCATTTTCTATGTTTGCTGTAGGATCTTGTGACGTGTTGCCAACAAGGAAATCGCCTAGTGATTTTTGGCCATTCCCTGAACTGCTTCTACTTCCTGCCATCGCTTTTAATAAGTTTGGAGGTTCAACCCCTCCTTCTAGCTCCAATTGTTGACGTCGATTTCTGGATTGTGTCATAAAAGCCAACAAGGATTGGATTTTGGCTATTAATTCAAAGAGAAAGAGATTCAGAGAGAGTAACGAAGACAAGTTTTACGTGGTAAAACTCCGATGACCGGAGAAACGTCCACGGGTGGTTGAAGGATCAACCAAGCCAAAATCCACTATAAAAATATGATGTTTACAAGCTCTCGATCTCTTTTTCTTTTCTCTGTATTTTTCTGTTGCTATTTTGCCTATATCCCTTTTGCAACGAGATTTTGGGTCTATTTATATGTTTATAGAACCCTAATCTGCTTTGTACTAGTAATACAAGATCTTTGTATTTAATTGTGATTCGGTTACTTGCTTGAGGTTGATTTGTCTTCTTTCCTGTTTTGGAGTCTCTTATGGAAATCGGGTGAGATTCTAGTAGTGCAGTTTTATTTGGACTTGTTTCCTTATAAGAATGTAGCCTTTGTAGCGAAATCAAGTTGTTTCCTGATTGAGGATTCTTCTAGCTCAGTATTCTGTTCTCTTTGGGATTCCTTCCTGATGGCTATCTTCGTGTATTTAATGACTTAATCCGTAAAAACTAAGCACTAAGTTTCCTACTCGGGTCGCATTTATCCCGAGTAAGAATAACACTTGTTGGTACCGAGTATTTCCGTTTAAGCCCGGGTAGAAGATGTTTTCTTGTCTTCCTCGAGTACTTTTAATTGATTTGGAGTAATTTAGTTGATCCCGAGTAGGTCTTGCCATGCTACTGGTTTACTCGGATTTTCTTCTCTTTAATGTTGCCTCGTAGGATATTTCCTGAGCGCCTATTTGGGTGCCCACCTGGCAATTTCTCCTTCCTGTCGATGACATGTATGCTTGGTAAAATTTACATACGACACCTCATTAATTGCATTTCTTTATTGTATTTTGATTGCCCTTGATTCTTTGTTGTGACAACTTATGTTGGTTGGACATTTATTGATAATTAGGTTGTTAGATTTTATCTACACATCTAATTGAGTCCTTTGTATGGGCATGTAGACATTTTTTGATAACTAGGATATTTAATTGCATTATTTACATCTATAGAAAAAAATCAGGCGCAGCGGAAGCATGAGAAAATTTATAAAATTAGGGTTTGCGTATAAATAAATAAATTTCCTTTTAAATAACAAGAACCTTAACCCTAGATTAATTGATGTGTATAAAAGTATCGTACATTTTTCTCTTGACGATTGAACAAGCGCCGAATTGATTCCGCAGATCTTCCAATCCAATCATGAACGTGAATCATTTAGGAGTGTGGGTTCTCTTTCTTCAAATTGTATACTTGAGGATGGAAACAAACAAAGTCTATTTCTTTGTTAGTTACAAGAGAAAAATCAAGAACGTCCGGCCACTTGTGAATTTTCAATCAATTTGATTGAAACTCGCGTGAACCTTGATTCGATGTTGTACACAAAACCCTTTTGATGTAAAAGATACTAGTGTACTATCGAAAACAAAAACGATCTCTTTTCTCTTTTCTCCTTGGCCGAATTCCACACCCTATATCTTAGAGTTGATTGAATTTTGTATAGAGTAAAATACTAAATTTTTCTCTCTCAAAATTCTCTCTTGCTAAGCAAAATTCTCTCTTTTCTCTATGCTTGGCCGAATTCTTCACACAGTGAGTTTGACGAAGTTTTTTTTTTAACAATAAAAAATCAAATAAAATACAACTTCTCACACCAAAAACTAAGGCTTGGTCAAAATTTATAAGTAGTATATATAGGAGACCAAATTCTCTTCTAAGAAGGATTTACTTGGTGGTTAAGAATCCTTTCCTTAGGTAGATTTACTCGGTGGTTAAGAATCCTTTTCTAATTTTTTTTTATCATATACCAAGACTCCTAATCCAACTCAATAGTGTATTTGTAACCATATTAAAGACTTCCTAATTTGATTAGATAAGTAATTCCATTTATTTATCTACTTATCAAATATAGTCTTTAATATTAATTATACTACCAATAATAGTATAATATTAGGAGACCATCTCCTAATAGGAAAAAGATTTTGACTTTTAATAAAAAAATTAATTAATTAACAAATTAATTAATTTCCATTTAATTAAATAATAAAATAAAAATAATATATTTAAGCTATTCTTAATAGCCTTGCCGCCCAACACATGTATATGGGCCATATATTATTTTTCTTATTTTATTAAATCCATTGGACCTTAATAAAAAGTCCACATGTGAACTAGACCTATTTTTATAAAAAGAAACAAGTTCACATGCCTTAATACAATTCTAGATGGACCCCTAAATTGGTCCGGTAGAATATATCAAGTGATCCATGCAAGTTCGTGTGGATTGGGGATCTTGGCGGGCTATCTAAATTTAAGCTCCAACAGACACAACCCAATCACAATCAACAAATGATTCACTTAGGTCCGATCTATTTAATTTTAGTTTATTCCACTAAAGAACTAAAATTGAACTCCTAAATAAAAATAGAATAATTTGATGTTACTCATTCATACCCTAGACAACCTTATCGGAAAAAGTGTATCCTCGTGAAGAATACCAGTAATCGCCAAGAGCTCATAGACCACCTATAGCTCGCCAAGTTACCATATTTACTCATATGACCACATTTTGAACTTGGATATTATGATTTGTCCAGAAGCCATGTTTCAATAGAACTATTGAAAACTTAATGTTAAGATTTAATATCCAATACCTCAAAACATCCATATGATGGTATTCTACTCTCATTCAATAAATGGAGCCATGATGTCCATATCTATAAATGAAGTCCTCTATCGATTAACAAACGAATACCACCAAACTATCGAGGATAGACTATGCTATATAATCGTACTCATTGATAGCTCAAATGATAACACTTGTAAGTCCATCATTTATCTCAGGATTGAGATAGACTCTCCGATTGATTTCAAATGAAAACTTTTATCCATTGACGGTTCTAGATAAAGTATTTCATTTTGATCCTATTCAATGCACCCAGTGCACTAGATTCTTTTGCCCAAAGACACCACACTTTGATGATTTTAGACTCATTATAACACATTTGATCCCACTCATATGCTAGCAAAAGAATCTACAACTTTGACAAGATAAAGGCACCCAACCTTTTATCTTAGGTTGTGAATGTTATTCAAGACTAACTAAAGAATTGTGTCTACCTCATACATATCTAGATGTATGAACAATTCTTCTTTTCTCATAGTCTTTTGACCTTATGATTATTTACTTTTGACAATTATAATAATTGAACTATAAATGCTATAAGATTTGTTAAAATAGAAATCACTTTATTAATATGAAAAGATTGTCAAATACATTATTATACTCTTGCTAGTGAGCATAATCCTAACAACATCTAGTTAGGCATTGTATGTTTGGTCTAGCATATCTTGCATTGAGCATTCATTGATTGTTCACTTAGACCGGTAAACTCTTCATAGCGAAAAAAGTCTTATGGCTTCTGAGTGAAGTTGCACAACCAAGTCAAGTCTTGCAACCAAGGGTAGGTTGGCAAGCAATTGGTCTTGTGCCACTGTAAAAGGTTTGAGGGGTCGAGTAGGAGGTGCTCATGCCAAGAGTATTGGATTAGGGGATATCACTAGGGACTGAACCAAGAGTGGTGAGTGGTAGTGGTTGTAGCCTGAAGTTGTCGAGAGTGAGAGTCCTGAAATTCCCTATATCTTTATAGTAAAATATACCTAGAGGGAGGGTGAATAGGTATATGCTCTAATTTTTATCTTCTTTTAAAAATAATGCAATTTTAAAAATGCTTAGTGAAAATTGCAAACAATGGCACACAATATTTATGTCGTAAACCTCTGAAGAGGAAACATCCACGGAGTGATACTACAACCACCGGTAAAAGAAAATCCCCTATTTCAAAAGAGTTACACACTCAAGCAATCACACATGCTCTCTAAGCTATCACTCTCACTCTATCCTTGAACCTAGTGATCTACTAAGCCGACTTTCTATCCAAGATCTCCTGTCTCTAGAAAGATTCCTTGCTCACCTATCCGGATCCTCCTGACCCTAGGCAAGACTTCTTGCTCAACTATCCAAGTCCTCCCGACTCTAGTCAAGACTTCCTCGCTCAACAATCCGAGGTCTCACACCTCTTGTCATGACTTCCACTTGCTTAGCTATCCAAGTCCTCCCGACTCTAGCTAAGACTTCCAATTGCTCAAATCGAAGAATCACTCTAAGATATGAGACTTTCTACCTCTTCACAAGGCATCTAAGTGATCATGAATGCAAAATGCAAACAAGCTCTCAACATAGTAAAATGATGATCAACAAATTCTATGGACATGCAACTAGATAACTAGATTATGCTTTCAAAGAACAATCACAAATGTATCTAGGAAACCTAAGCATGTTATCAACTAAGAACATAGATATGAAGATATAGACACCAATTGAAACACAACCTAGTTCTTAGAAAATGAAATTAGATCTAGAAATAATCAATCAAGCATAAGAACAAAAGATTTCTAGAAACAATTTCATGTTTATCAAGTTTAGCACAAATCATTTAATTTATCACAAATCTAGCTAAACTTGAAAATCAAATCAAAAAACCACAAAATGATATCAAAATCATCCTAGTCATGCTTCTTAATCTAATAGCATCAATCAATATGAAGATCTAAGAAGAAAACTAAGAAGAAGATGATTTTACCAACAAGGATGAAAACCATGAACTGAAGATCAGATCACAATGAAAAATCTAAACATCCTTTGGTTCTAGAAATTCTTGGGGTTTGTATAACTCTTCAAGACACTGAAATCAATTTTTGAATCAAGTGGTTCTGAGTTCAAATGAAGAAGTTACCACATAAACAAAAAAATAAAAATGTTGAGAGAAAAATTATGCACTTGTTCTTTAATTTCAATTTTCTCAACATCATACAAATGAGAGGGAAGCAGAGGTTTTAAAGAGAGAATGACCAAATGAACTTTTTGACCCCACTTTTTAGTGCCTCCCTGAGATGGGGTGTGGGCATCTTGGGGCAGAGCACCTTTGGGGCCGAGATGGCCACACACTATCTTGGGATGGTGCAAGGTGATGGCTTGAGCCATCGTACCTCTTTCATTGCGCTCCTCTCAGGTTCTTCGACCGTTATTTGGCCTCCATACTCTGAATTTGAATCCGTTTGAAGATTACAAATTGGAACTCTCTCACGGACATGGAAATATAAGATACTCAATCCAGAAAATAATATTTCAACTCGATATATGAATACAAAGATAATATATGCAACATGAGTTGAAAGTGTAGTATCTTTTGACTTAGAACTCGAAATCAATAGTATGAGTAACCGAAAAGACCGAAACTTAATCATGAACAATATAAGGCTAAAATCAAGTTCAAGATCCATGTTATACAAACATATAAACAAACAAACACATTTCACACAAGAATGCAAACTACATAGAGACTGTATCCAATCATTCATTTTCCAAAACATGTTACTTTCATACCAAATGCATGAGCATTCAACTTCAAGTGTGTGAATATGTTATACCAAATGATACGCTACGATACAGAGACACAAATGTATGAATTGTGTGTGTGTGCATATATAATGATGCACAACTAAGCAGTGACACATATGAATGAATTGTTTGTATATGCACATACACCTTGCACGAGGAAGAAGGATCTCGATACCTTAGCATCCAAGAATAGTACCAATCCTCTTGAAGATGAACTTTGCATCATGAGGAGTTAATTTTCTTCCTTGAAGCTCTTATCATCACGAACCACTTAAGAAACTAAGCGTTACAAAGAAATAAAGTTTTGTTATAGAATCAAGCCAACACAAATATAAAACATTACAAGTCCGAGTATCACTTAAGGGTGTAAACTCTTACTCATATAGTGGATTTCTGGGATCTAGTGTGGCTTACTTAACAGCCTGTGGTTTTTTCCCGTTTAGAGGGTTTTCCACGTAATACATCTTGTGTTATTTATGTTAATAGCAAAATTTGGCTAGGGACCAAAAAATAATTTTCCACTTCCCAGCCTTGCTGCAAGGGTCTAAATTTGGGCTTATATGACGGGCTATCAAGGTCCCTGAGGTCGAGCTATCACGCGATCCTACAGCAGCAAGGTGAGGCCGCCCATACCATCTGAGCATCTCGCAAGTGTCTAGGCTCACCAATAAAGCCTGATGAGACAGCGTCAAGCTCTTTATACCAGGATAAAAGCCCGAAGATAGGTCAATGTGAAAGGACCTGGGTCCCCCGACATTAAGATATCTCGTGACACTCTCCTAGAGCTTGCTACTATCTCTACTTTCACTAGGAGACCTTCAAGATTTCGAGCTTGTCTTACAAAGGCCCTCCTGCCTCATCGAGGTATAATCTCGATCTGTCCGAGCATAAAAGGAAGAAGCCCGTAAAGCCTTATCGTCACCAAAAGTGCCAAGATCCACTGTAGATCCTAGCATGGTTAAATCAAACAGCTAGAGCAGTACTCGAGCGTACCTCACCACCCTTCCAGAGCTTGCCTGTTTATGCCGAACACCTTACCAGGTTTTGCCAGCCAATCTTCGCTACCCCATCGGATTCCAGCGTGGTTAAATCGAGCTCCACCGAAAGCCTTGCAAGGTCGAATCAAGCTCCATACAACCAAACTGGTACCCTAAGGTATCTCGCCCTTAAAATCGATACCCAAATACTGGGATACCAACTTCGGGACCCATCCAGGGTACGCCTCCTCCGTAAGGTAGGAAGAATAGTATCAGTAAGGTACCACACCACCATAATATTGAACCAGAGTTCTCCTCCAAGAGTGAGGGTTGACTTTCATGATTACCATTAATGAGGTCAATCGTATTAATAGAGGTAGTCAACCCTATTTAATGAGGTCAACCGTATTAATGGAGGTAGTCAACCCTATTAATGAGGTCAACTATATTAATAGAGGTAGTCAACCCAATTAATGACATGATCAACACCATTAATAAGAGAATATTCAACTCTTTAACGGCCACCATTAGTGAAAGAGTCCAAAGAGGAAACAAATACCTTTTCCTACAAGATATCCTCCACCACCGATTATTGGGGGTCAACTATAATAGAGAAATCCTGCTTATTAAGGAAAAAAGAGTCCGAAGTGGAAACAAACACATCTTTTCCGAGATATTAGCTACGATCCGATCAACTACATTAAAGGAATAATCGTGTTCAATAAGGAAAGAAGAATGGACTTGAACGCCAAGGTAGTTACACCATGTAAAAATACACCTGTAATAGCATCGATAGAGAGGATCGAAGAACACATAGTGGAGATCATACATATCATTTTCAATCCCAAAAATGACCAGCTCTAGGAATGTCTACATGCTTCGTTTAAAGTTCTCTCGACATCATCAATGTATGTGTTACCTTCGACCACCATTGTAAGCTCTCTGGAGCGACTACGTTGTATTATTTCACCATTCTTGTAAGCACCCTGGAGCATTCTTTGATATATGTATAAGGAAGGGTATTACTCCTTCCTCCGGATACTGCCTCGGCGTTTTTCAGCATGTGATCATTCGTGATACTTTTTCCCCCTTGGTCAGTCCACATCCCTCTACAAAAGACTTGTGTTTCTCTTATTTGTGTCCTGTGTAATGCATGCATATATGAGTGCAAGCTAGATTCCTACCTCGCTAGACCTAGTGCTTTTATCCTCCAATCTACATGCCAAAGTCGTACATCAAGATGAGGAGAAACCACCCAGACCAGCTTGAAGGAAGTCGATGAGCTCTCCTACATCATCTCTATGGAAGAAATCAAGCTCTCCGACACTGGAGCTAGATAAGCTCCACTTCTTACTTGTTATCTAGGTTGGGGAATTATAGGAAGTAATCGGGCTTCAGAACCGGGCTCTGGGTATCATGATGGGCTCCACCCCGATCGAGGACTAGGAACAGAGCCAAGATTAACCCCTTCATACCAGTAAGGGAACCTCGAGCTCCCTTAGTCTCTGACCTACCATGAAGCCCAACGAATGGGTTCACTCGACTCTTACCTACCATGAAGCTCGATAGGAGGGATGACTGATCTCCTACCTACCACGAAGCCCGACGGATGGGTTGACTCATCTACTACCTACCTTGAAGCCTGACGGGAGGAATGACTCGTCTCCTACCTACCATGAAGCCCGACGGATGGGTTGACTAGCCTCCTACCTACCAATAAGCCCGACGAGATGGATGACTCGTCTTCTACCTACAACGAAGCCTGACGGATGGCTTGACTCCTCTCCTACCTTCCGCGAAGCCCGACGAGTGGGATGACTCCTCTCCTACCTACCACTCCATACTCCATATTCATACAAGATCAGGTCAGGTATCAACTATACTGACCCTGGCCACCACTTTCATGGTAGTGGTCTTGAGAGCGTTAATAAGGATTTCTCATCTTAAACAAATTTCCCGTTTACACTTTTTGGCGCCGTCTGTGGGAAGTTTCCACACCCCTTTTGAAAACCTCTATGTCTCTACATGAGTATCATTATACTATCGAGGTAGCAGATTCATTATTCATGGAATATCATTTACTGTATACGATGTTCTTTCTCCATACTTGTCTATATCTCCTATGTATCACATGTGGTGCTCATTTTATCATTTAAAGAGTTTAGTTCATTGTGGAGCAAATATGGTACAGGGGATTCCTGGTGAAACCAGTTCATTATGCTACTCCTATGAAACGAACCTGCTCAGAGAATCATGGAGCTCCAATGCAGTAGCTCCCAGCTTGAAGATCTCCTATATAGCTGAATCATTCTGATTCATCAAGAGCTCATTTATAGTAGAGTTGCATCTCTCCTGCTCTTTTACAGCAGATTTGCTCCTCCACTAGTGTATCACCAATCCAGCAGATCCACTAGGCTTCAACCTGTTCATACGGATCCCCTCGTGCCTCCGGGTCCACCCTTCATAAGCTCTTAGGTAGCTGTAGCAGGTCAACTCATAAATCCGAAAAGCCAACTCAGTTGTGTAGCTTTTAGAGCAAAATCACCAGTAGAGTCTTAGTGGCTCCTCACTTTTTAAACCGGGCCAATCAACGCCCAAGTGACTCGTTAAATTCTTGGTTCATTCCAAGAGGGTCTAGAGCGTTCTCTCCGTTGCTGGGGACTTGTAGGATCCCAAGCATGCTTCTGAACAAGTACTAGACCGGTGGCTTCGCTCCATGTTTACCTGGCCATGCACCGCCCTAGCAAGCCATTGAAGCCTGATTTGATCGAGGAGGTCTCAGAAGTTTCCCATATTTGGTAAGGCCACCTATGTGCCTAAGCAAGCTTTTAGAGCAGTAGCACCACTACAAGACCGGTGGCTTCGCTCTATATTTACCGGGTCATTCATCGCCCTAGCAAGCCACCGAAGCCAGATCTGATAGAGGAGAGCCTAGAGGTTTCCCACTCTTGGTAAGGCCTCCTACATGCCTAAGCTAACCTCCGGAGTAAAAACCACTCTGTAAGGCCAAGTGGATCCTCACTTCTTATACCGGGTCGGTCAATGCCCAAGTGAGCCACTAATTCTTGAGTCATTCCAAGAGGGTCTAGAGCTTTCTCTCAATTGATGGGGACTTTTAGGATCACAAGCATGCTTCTAGATCAGTATCAGAACTGTGGCTTCGCTCTATGTTTACCGGACCATTCACTGCCCTAGCACGCCACCGAAGCCTGATCCGATCGAGGAGTTATCAGAAGCTTTCCATATTTGGTGAGGCCTCCTTTGTGCCTAGGCAAACTTCTGGAGCAGTAGCACCGCTACAAGACTAGTGGTTTTGCTCTAAATGTACTAGGTCATTCATCGCCCTAGCAAGCCACCGAAGCCTGATCTGATTGAGGAGAGCCCAGAGGTTTCCCACTCTTGGCAAGGCCTCTTGCATGCCTAAGCAAACCTCTGGAGTAGCAGCCTCATTGTAAGGCTAAGTGGCTCCTCACTTCTAACACCAGGCCGGTCAATGTCGAAGTAAGCCACTAAATTCTTGGTTCATTCTAGGACGGTCCAGTGCTTTCTCTCAGTTGTTGGGGACTTCTAGGATCCCAAGCATGCTTCTAGACTAATACCAGACAGGTGGATTCGCTCTATGTTTACCAGGCTATCTACCGCCCTAGCAAGCCACCGAAGCCTGATCCGATCGAGGAGTTCTCTGAAGCTTCCCATATTTGGTAAGGCCTCCTACGTGCCTAAGCAAGCTTTTGGAGCAGTAGCACCGCTACAAGACAGGCGGCTTTGCTCTATATGTACCGGGTAATTCATTGCCCTAGCAAGCCACCGAAACCCGATCTGATCGAGGAGAGCCCAGAGGTTTCCCACTCTTGGTAAGTCATCCTACATGCCTAAGCATACCTCTAGACTAGGAGCCTCACTATAAGGCCAAGTGGCTACTCACTTCTTACACCGAGCCCGTCAATGCCCAATTGAGCCTCTAAATTCTTGGTTCATTCCAAGACGGTCCAGAGCTTTCTCACAGTTGCTGGGGACTTCTAGGATCATAAGCATGCTTCTGGACCAGTACCAAACCGGTGGCTTCGCTCCATGTTTATCGGGCTATTCACCGCCCTAGCAAGCCACCAAGCTAGATCCAATCGAGGAGTTCTCAGAAGCTTCCCACATTTGGTAAGTCCTCTTACGTGCCTAAGCAAGCTTCTGGAGCAGTAGCACCGCTACTAGACCGGTGGCTTTACTCTAAATGTACCGGGTCATTCATCGCCCTAGCAAGCCACTGAAGCCTGATCTGATCGAAGAGAGCCCAGAGGTTTCCCACTATTGGTAACGCCTCCTACATGCCTAAGCAAACCTCTAGAGTAACAGCCTCACTGTAAGGCCAAATGACTCTTTACTTCTTACACCAGGGCGGTCAACGCCCAAGTGAGCCACTAAATTCTTGGTTCATTATAGGACGGTCCTGAGCTTTCTCTCAGTTACTGGGACTTCTAGGAACCAAAGCATACTTCTGGACCAGTACCAGACTGGTGGCTTTTCTCTATGCGTACCGGGTGATTCACCATCCTAGTAAGCCATCGAAGCCCGATCTGATCAAGGACAGCCTAGAAGCTTCCTACATTTTACGTGGTCCTGAGCCTTCACTCAGTTACATGGCACTCCTTGGATCCCAAGTATGCCATTGGATCGGTACCAGACAGGTTACCCCTCTCCATTTATATTGGATTGTCCAATGCTTAAGTAAGTCACCATGGTTCCTACTCATTCCAGAGGGGTCCAAAGCCTTCTCTCAGTCGCGGGAAACTTTTAGGATCTAAGCATGTCTCTGGACAGTTACTAGGTCGGTGCCTCTTCTCCATTTGTATGGGGCCATTCATCGCCCTAGCGAGCTACCTTGGTCCCGATCTACCTCTCTTGTTAGTCTCCTCAATAGTAGCAGCTCCTTCCACCTTAGTCTCATTGCTTGGTTGAAGGACAGGTCATCATCCCTTAACACTGCTACTTCAGAGCCAACTTCCACCACCTTGGTTGGATCAACTTCAATCAGCCTTGACCTCCATTTCCTCAGTTTGATCAATAAAGATCTCTCCTACCTCTCTTACCTCTCCAACCTTGGGGACTTTGAGATAGTTTCTACCCTAGTATGGCCTGGCATGAATGTGGAGATGGACAACATGTCCTCCTCATCATCAGTGCACCTAGTGGGTCGAGATGGACCGGCTTCAGTGAGAGTGGACCTAATAAACTCTCAGCTTTCTCCATGATCTTCTTCAGAGCGGTTCTTACAAGGCAACGAGCTCAGATTTGAGTCTCTCTATATCATATGCACACTGCATCTGCTCTCTATCTACCAGCATCTTAGTTGTGATTACCTCAGCTCTGGTCATGGCTTTGCTCAAGACAAGCGCTCCCCTCATTATCTTGATCATCTCCTCATTGGTCTGCTCAACCTTAAATTTAGCAGTAACAACCTGCTCTAAAATAGCATCATATCGGTGGCTTTGCTCCACTAATACCGGGCCTTTCAGCGCCCTAGCAAGCCACCAAATCTTGGTTCATTCAAGATAAGCCTGAAGGCTTCCCATATTCTGTAAGGCCTCTTACTAGCTTGAGTAAGCCTCTGGAGCAATAACAGCACCACTGCAAGTCTTGGAGCCCCCTTTGCATCTACAGTAGCAGGGGACTTCAAGGTAGTTCCTACCCCAACACGACTAGACATGAAAGTAGAAATGGGAACCAAGTCCTCATAATCATCTACGCATCTATCATCTTAATACGGTCCGACTTCAGTCGGAGCGGACCCTAGTAACTATCAGCTTTCTCTGTGATCTACTTAAGGTATCCATCTTGCAATGATGATCAGGTCAAAGGGAAAAAGAGCTCTAGCTACCTAGCAAGCATTAGAAAAGCGTCATTCAGCAAATAAAGCACTTACCTTGGCTTCTAAGGTAGCCACACTACCATGCAAAATTTAAACCACTCCCTCAAGAGTTTACCTCCTCCTTCAGAGCAATCCTCGTATGGAAATGGACTCAAGTCTCTCCAGATCATATACATGCTGGAACCACTCCCGGGTTACCTAGATATTAGCCATGGTTGCCTCAATTCTGGCCATGTCTTTATTCAAAACAACTGCGCCCCTCACTACCGTGGTCAGCTCCTCCTCCTTTTGGTTTGATGTCACCTAAGAAAGTAGTTTTCTCCATCTTAAACATCTACTTCTGGATCAACCGGAGCTCACCTGCCATATAAACAACCACCTCAGCTGTGGTCTTTATTTAAGGGAGAAGCTCCCTCTTCAGATTGATCATCTAATGCACTATGGGATTTCGAGCCTAGGTCTGCTTCAGTAACCCAAGACTTACTAGCTACGATGGGAACATGCACAACCATCTCAGCAGCTTTCTTCTTTATCCTCTCCATTTTTCGTCCATCAATGACTTTTAAGTCAAAGATGGGAACTAAAGCCAACTTTACCTGGAAGGTTGTGAAGAAGTAACCATCCTCCTTGGCTTGCACGAGCTCGACCTTAACAAACACCAGCTTGCTCTCGAAGATTATCATACCAATGGCTCATCTCCATTTGTACTTGGCCTTCTAATGCCCTAGTGAGCCATCGAGGTGTCGATCCGTTTGGGGAGCACCCAAAGGTCCTGATTCGTTCATAGTAGGGTCTCAAGCTCGATTACGATTATTGAAGACTCTCAAGCGGACTTCCAAACCGGTTACATCAATTGGGGACTAGAAGCTCAATATTTTCTCAGTACTCCAGTGTAAGGGGCGATGACCCTAGCGTGAGACAATTTCCTCTAGTTCGCAATAAAAAATGTCTTTTGCGGAGAGCCATTCTACTATCTACACTCATAATGCAGATCATCTCAAGAGATTCTACTCGTTAAAAAACTCCTTGAGCGAGACTAGTTATCAACCGATACCACCATGCATTGATACAACTTCATATTAGCTCGCCATGAGTTTGCATCTCTTTCGATTTCGGTATCCATAGTAGATCTCATGTGATCACCATCACAAGGAGAGCTACACTGCACTCCCGATGCCCTAGACTGAATCAAATCCTTCCAAGAGGATCACCATTACTAGGAGAGCTACACCGCACTCCTGATGCCCTAGACCGGATCGAATCCCTCTAGGAGGATCAACTTGACTAGAAGAGCTTGATAGCCCTCTTAATGCCATAGACTTGATTAATCCCTCTAGGATGATCACCATAGTATTTCAACAGTGATCTCCTTATGACCAGAGATTGGTCGGGGAAGCCCCCTGTCTACCTCTGATGCCTCAGCCGGGCACCACCCCCTGCCAAGAAGGGTATGAGTGTAAGAGCATAGTTTCCATCAAGATCTCGAGACCAAGGATTGATCTTGGAAGCCCTTTTATCACCCCTGATACTTTGGTCGGGTGACCTCCCTCAAAAAGGATCCGAGTGTAAGAGCATAGTTGCCATCCGGATAAAAATACCAGGATATAGCTAGATAGAGCTTCTAATCCCTTGGTCGGGCTACGACCCTTAAGAAGGGTCTGAGTGTAAGAGCATAGTTGCCATACGGATCAAAATACCAGAATATAGCTAGATAGCACTCCTGATGCCTTGGTCAGGCTACGACCCGTAAGAAGGGTCTGAGTGTAAGAGCATAGTTACTATCTGGATCAAAATACCAGGATATAGCTAGATAGCGCTCATGATGCCTTGGTCGGGCTACGACCCCTAAGAAGGGTCTGAGTGTAAGAGCATAGTTGCCATCCAGATAGAAATACCAGGATATAGCTAGATAGCACTCTTGATGCCTTGGTCGGGCTACGACCCCCAATATGGGTTTAAGTGTAAGAGCATAGTTGCCATCCAGATCAAAATACCAGGATATAGCTAGATAGCGCTCATAATGCCTTGGTCGGGCTACGACCCTCAATAAGGGTTTGAGTGTAAGAGCATAGTTGTCATCCAGATCAAAAATACCAGGATATAGCTAGATAGCGCTCCTGATGCCTTGGTCAGGCTACGACCCCAAGAAGGGTCTGAGTGTAAGAGTATTGTTGCCATCCAGAACAAAATACCAGGATATAGCTTGATAGTGCTCATGATGCCTTGGTCGGGCTAAAACCCATAAGAAGGGTCTGAGTGTAAGAGCATAGTTGCCTACCAATTCCAGGAACAAA
The DNA here is from genome assembly GCA_032871835.1 of Dipteronia dyeriana. Taxonomy (NCBI): domain Eukaryota; kingdom Viridiplantae; phylum Streptophyta; class Magnoliopsida; order Sapindales; family Sapindaceae; genus Dipteronia; species Dipteronia dyeriana. Next base: position 91,426,722 of record CM065298.1, read on the forward strand.
AATTTCAGGCTCTCAGCCACTAAAGCTTCATCCGACATGATCGAGCAATATGGTTTTTAACCTTTCTCACTTACCAAATTTTACACTGACTATAGCGTCGAAAATTCCATAAAGGGAATATCCTTTCTGTGGTCTGTCGTCGCTCATTTATTTTATAGGTATGTCGAATGCATCTATTTTTCACCTATGCATAAAGAACTGGTGAGAAAGTGGCCTTAGTTGCCTACCAGGATCTTCTTCGCCAAATGTACCAAGACTCCTAAGACAAGAATGACTAGTACCTTGGTTCGCTAAGCCAAACACTGGGAGCGATTCTGGATACAAGTAAGAAGCGACAAGTAAAATTCTTCATGTAGTACGAGATTCAGACTCCAACCTCAAATACTTACCGGTGTTCAAGTCAGAGGGGACTTCTGTTAATAGTAAAATTTGGTTAGGGACCAAATAAGAATTTTCCACTTTCCAACCATCCTGCAAGGGTCTAAATTCGGGTTTATATGATGAGTATCAAGGTCCCCGAGGTCGAGCTACCACGAGACCCTACAGGATCAAGGTGAGGCCGCCCATACCATTTGAGCATCTCGAACGTGTCTAGACTTACCAAATAAAGCCTGACGAGACCGTGTCAAGCTCCTTATACCAGGATAAAAGCCCGAAGCTAGGTTGACGTGAAAGGACCTGGGTCCCCCGACATCAAGGTATCTCGTGACACTCTCCTAAAGCTTGCTACTATCTCTACTTTCACTAGGAAACCTTGAAGGTGTCGAGATTGTCTTGTAAAGGCCCTCCTGCCTCATCCAGATATAATATTGACCTATCCGAGCATAAAACAAATAAGCCCGTAAAGCCTCATCATCACCAAAAGCGCCAAGATCCACTGTAAATCCTGGCACGGTTAAATCAAATAGCAAGAGAAGTACTCGAGCGTACCTCTCCACCTTTCCAGAAGCCAGCCAAGGCCATCTATTGATGGCGAACACAATACCAGGGCTTACCGGCCAAGCTTCACTACCCTGTGAGAATCCAGCGCGGTTAAATCGAGCTTCACCGAATGCCATGCAAGGTCGAATCAAGCTCCATACAACCAGACTGGTACCTTAAGTTATCTCGCCCTCAGATCGATACCCAAGTACTGGGATACAAGCTTCGGGACCCATCCGGGGTACACCTCCTCCGTAAGGTAGTAAGAATAAAATTAGTAAGGTACCGCACCACTAGAATATTGAACCAGAGTTCTCCTCCAAGAGAGAAGGTTGACTTTCATGATTACAATTAATGAGATCAATCGTATTATTAGAGGTAGTCAACCCTATTTAATGAAGTCAACCGTATTAATGGCCCTATTAATGAGGTCAATTATATTAATAGAGGTAGTCAACCAAATTAATGACATGATCAACACCATTAATAAGAGAATATTCAACTCTTTAATGGCCACCATTAGTGAAAGAGTCCAAAGAGGAAACAAATACCTTTTCCTACAAGATATCCTCCACAACCGATTATTGGGGGTCAACTATAACAGAAAATCCCATTTATCAAGGAAAGAATAGTCCGAAGAGGAAACAAACACATATTTTCCAAGATATTAGCTACGATCCGATCAACTACATTAAAGGAAGAATCGTGTTCAATAAGGAAAGAAGAACAATTAAAGAGTCATGGAATTGCATGCCAAGGTAATTACACCATGTATAAATACACTTGTAATAGCATCGATAGAGAGGATCGAAGAACACACAGTGGAGATCGCATATATCATTTCCAATCCCAAAAACGACCAACTCTAGGAATGTCTACATGCTTTGTTTAAAGTTCTCACGACATCATCAATGTATGTGTTACCTTTACCTAAAATATACCGGTATCGGTCTACATTCGACCACCATTGTAAGCTCTCTGGAGTGACTACGTTATATTATTTCACCATTCTTGTAAGCTCCCCGGAGTATTCTTTGATATATAAATAAGGAAGGGTATTCCTCCTTCCTCAGGATACTGCCTTGGGGTTTTTCAGCATGTGATCATTCGTGATGTTTTTTCCCCTTTGGTCAGTCCACCTTCCTCTACAAAAGACTTGTGTTTCTCTTATTTGTGCCTGTGTAATGCATGTGTATTTGAGTGCAAGCTAGATTCCTACCTCACTGGACCTAATGCCCTTATCCTCCCATCTACATGCCAAAGTCGCACATTAAAATATGGAGAAAAAACCCAGAACAGCTTGAAGGAAGTCAATAAGCTCTCTTGCATCATCTCTATGGAAGAAATAGAGCTTTCCAACACTGGAGCTAGATAAGCTCCCCTCCTTACTTGCTATCTAGGTCGGGAATTACAGGAAGGAATAGGTATCCAGAATCGGGCTCTGGGTACCATAACAGGCTCCAACCCTGACCGAGGACCAAGACCAGAACCAAGATCAACCTCTTCATACCAGTAAGGGAACCTCGAGCTCCCTTCATCTTCTACCTACCATGAAGCCTGATGGATGGGTTCACTCGACTCCTACCTACCACAAAGCCCGACGGGAGGGATGACTCATCTCCTACCTACCACGAAGCCTAACGGGTGGGTTGACTCATCTCCTACCTACCTTGAAGCTCGACGGGAGGGATAAATCATTTCCTACCTACCACAAAGCCCGACAGATGGGTTGACTTGTCTCCTACCTACCACGAAGCCCAACGAGAGGGATGACTTGTCTCCTACCTACCATGAAGCCCGACGGATGGGTTGACTTCTCTCTTACCTACCGCGAAGCCTGACGAGTGGGATGACTCCTCTCCTACCTACCACTCCATACTCCATATTCATACAAGATCAGGTCAGGTATCAATGATACCGACCCTGGGCACCACTTTCGTGGTAGTGGTCTTGACGGCGTTAATAAGGATTTCTCATCTTAAACAAATTTCCCGTTAACAATTTATATTTCCATACTTTAAATTTGATGTTATATGTTTGTTTTATTTGGTGATTTTTTAATATTGACAAATCAAGAAAAAATGGTAATTGACTTGATTAAAACCTATTCACCCCCCCTCCCCTCCCCTCCCATCCCTCTAGGTTAGGATAGACACACGCTTTAGGCAATTTTCAATGTGTGAGAAATCTTATGTTGCATCTCATTCTACTATACTTAAGAAATTTGGTAGTGCTTTGTTTGATTTGTTTGAAAATGTGACTAATATAGTCATTGTGCATAATAACAAGTCAAAGCATGTTAATAAAAGTAAGAATGAGAAACTTGTTAAAAAATTATGGGTTAGAAAAGACACTTCACAATGTATTGTTGCACAACATGCTCTTAGAGCGAACACATCTTATTGTTGGTACCTAGATAGCGGTTGCTCTAGGAATATTTTAATAAGGAATTCTTTAAGAATCTTGTTATGAATGATGGTGGATGGCTTACATTTGGTGATGACACAAAAAGCAAGTTTTATGTAAAGGAATAATTTGCATCCCAGGTTGCTCAAACTTAAAAATACCTTTTATGCTGACGCTCTTCAAGCTAATCTAATAAGCATTACAAATTTGTGTGATATTTTTCAAGAAATTAGTTTTAACAAGGATGTGTGTTCTATAATTGATAAAAATGGAAAAGTTGTTTTGAAAGTCAAAAGATCTCTTGATAGTTGCTATTGTCTTGTCTTTAACTTGTAATATGACTGAAGATTGCAACAAGCTTGAATTATGACAAGAAAGATTAGGTCAGACGAACTTTAAAGATTTAAAGAAGCTTGAAAAATATAACATTGTGAGATGTCTACCTAGTCTGGGTAAGAAACTTGATGGAGTTTGTGAACCGTGCCGACTTGGTAAACAAACTAAGGTGTCTAATAAAAAGAACACTAACTTTGATACGAAGAAGCCTTTAGAACTTGTACACATGGATCTAATAGGACCAATCCAAACTGAAAACAGAAATGGTAAGAAATACATTTTTGTGAGTGTTGATGACTTTTCTCGGTTTGCTTGGGTTTTTTTTATTGGAGACAAGATTGAAACTTTTGGTTACTTTAAGAAATTTTGTAATCAAGTTCAAAATGAAAAGGTCTTGGAATTAAGGAATATGTCGCATTAGGAGTGATCGTGGGAGTGAGTTTAAAAGTGTAAAATTTAGTTATTTTTGTGATGACTTAGGGACTTCTTATGAGTTATCGACTCCTAGAACTTCTCAATAAAATAGAGTTGTTGAGAGGAAGAACCGTGTCTTGCAAGGGTTGGCTAGAGTCATGCTAAATAGTAAGAAATTCCCTAGGAACCTTTGGGCCGAAGCGATCAATACCGCTTGTTATGTTTCTAACAGAGTCTTTAGAAGGTCCGACACAAAACATACCTCCTAAGAGCTTTGGAAGGGCAAGAAGCCCAATGTGAGCTACCTTCATACCTTTGAATGTAAGTGTTATATTTTGAATGATAGAGATCACTTAGGAAAGTTTGATGCTAAAAGTGATGTTGGTCTCTTTCATAGGCATGCTAACAATAGTCATGCTTATAGAGTTTTTAACTTGAAAACCAAGACTATTATGGAATCTATTACTGTGAAAATAAATGATTTTAGCATGTTTGATTTGTATGGTGGTCATAGTATGAATGAACCTAAATAACATCTTTTAAATGACACTTAAACACCTAATGATGTGATTAGTTGTGATGCTAGTGATGATTCACCTAGTGAGTCTAGTCATGATAATGAAAATGATAGTTGTGTTGAAGAATAAAGTCAAGGGGTAGAAAATGCTTTGAATGATAATAAACAAAATGTTTATAATGTTGAGAATTCTACCTCTAGACTTATAAATATGCACTATCAAGAAGACGTTGTAGGTGATTTGAATGAAGGGGTTAGAACTAGGAAACAACTAGCTAACCAAATTTCTTATGCTTGCTACACATCTCAAATTGAACCAAAAACATTAATGAGGCTATAGATAATGAGTTTTGGGTTGGGGCTATGTAAGAAGAACTTTATCAATTTGAGAGAAATGAAGTGTGGCCCTTAGTTCCTAGACCCAAAGACATTAATTTGATTGGCTTTGATGGGATGTTTCGGAATAAGACCGATGAGAGTGGCAAGATTTTGAGAAATAAAGCTAGAGTAGTGGCTCAAGGTTACACTTAAGTTGAGAGTGTTGATTTTGATGAGACATTTGCACTCGTTGCATGTATTGAGTCCATTAGACTTTTGTTATCCATTGCAAGTCTTAAGAAATTCAAATTGTTTCAAATGGATGTCAAAAGTTCTTTTCTTAATTGATATCTTCGAGAAGAAGTGTATGTTGAACAACCTAAGGGTTTTACAGACCCACACTCTCCTAATCATGTGCATAAATTGAAAAAGGCTCTCTATGGCCTTAAACAAACTCTTATAGTATGGTATGATAGATTAACTCAATATCTTATTAAGAACAACTATAGAAGGGGTGGCATTGACAGAACATTGTTTATCAAACATTATGATAATGAGATTTTTTTTGCACAAATATATATGTTGATGACATTGTTTTTGGGTCTACATGTAAAACCAAGGTTGATGAGTTTGTTGGTGTCATGTCAAGTGAATTTGAAATGAGTATGGTAGGTGAACTTAATTACTTTCTTGGAATGCAAGTTAAACAATCTTGTGATGGTATCATGTTAACACAATCTAAATATGCTAGAACTCTTGTAAAAATAATTGGTCTTGAAAGTGGAATTTTTTTTTAAACACCCATGATCATTACTCTAAAACTTGACAACGATGAAAAAGGTAAAAGTGTTGATCAAAGTCTCCATAGGAGCATGATAGGTAGTCTTCTTTACCTAACAGCTAGTAGGCCAGATATTTGTTTTAGTGTAGATTTGTGTGCAAGGTTTCAACCCAATCCTAAGGAATCTTATTTAAAAGCCGTTAAAAGAATCATTAGATATATAAAAAGAACACTTAATCTTAGTTTATTCTATTCTTTTGTTAATAATGATATTCTTGCTGGCTATTGTGATGTGGATTGGCCGGGAAACATTGATGATCTTAAGCAAACATCGGGTGGTTACTTTTACATGAAAAATAAGTTGGTTGCTTGGCAAAGCAAGAAGCAAAATTTCGTCTCTCTTTCTTCTTCCAAAATCGAGTAAAATATGGCCAGAAGTGCATGCACACAATTACTTTGGATAAAACAAATTCTCAAGGATTATGAGATTGAACAAGGTAAAATGACTCTCTATTGTGATAATATGAGTGCCATTAACATCTCTATAAATCTAGTTCAACACTCACGCATAAAACACATAGATATTAGGCATCATATCATTAAAGAGCTTGTTGAACATTATATTATTTCTCTTGAACATATGCCTACGAAAAATCAACTTGCGGATTTGTTTACGAATTCTTTAAATTAAAAGAGATTTAAATCTCTTCTTAGATCCATTGGCATGATTTGTGCTGATTGATGTCTATGTGTGATTGTGAGTAGCTTGATAAGCTAAACTTTATTGAATTTCAATTTCTTTGAGAGCTACTCATGTGAGAAGTAATGATCTTGAGAAAATAACTTTTATTGTTTCTAGATCGTTCACTTGAGCTTTAAAATCTTATTTTTGAAAAGTGAACAAATCCTCTAGTGGTCGGTGGTTGGGCTAGGTGGTTGGGTCCCCTTGGCGAGACATCAACAATTGATGTCACCTATCGAGGTTGGTAATCGGCTGCCTACAAGGATCTGAGGGTATAGGCCATAATCGATCTTGAACTGAAGGCATGGGCCACAACCTTACACGAACAGTTCCGGTTGTGGTGGTCCTAACCTGTCGGAAGCAATCATCCTAGCTCCTGGTTTATTAGGATCCTCTCAGGTACTAGGTCTTATCGGCTGAGGCGTAATACCCTATGCGATTGACAGAAGACAAACATTTTCTACAGAAGTCGTGACCTGTTGCTCTAGAATGGCTTGGCCGATCACCGGGGGGAGGGGGAACAGAGGTTGAGCTGTACCAGTTGGTACTGGAGCAGGATTTTGGTGCTTTGATCTCTTACCCTTCCTTTGAGCCTTCTAATTGAAGGCTACAGACTGGTGTCTGGATGCTTCGAGTTGTCCCTAGGAAGATAGAAGTCACATGACGTTGTTATACCTTTAAAAAACTTAAACACAAGATTTAAAAAAGGGTATGGAATCTCTCCACAGACTATGAATTGAAAATTAGATTTGGGTGAGAAATCTCATTTAACACCCTTAAGATCGTAACCTAGGTAGATCGCAGTCAGGGTTGGTACCTTTTTTACCGATTTCACGTGCAAGAATGAATGACAATGTATGAAGGAGATAAAAGTGAACTAAAAGATGATATTTTATTCAATAATGCAGTGTGTACAATTGTTTGAAATAACTCTCAATCTCTCTTTTCTCTCTGACAAACTCGAGGTGACGAACTCGTATGTGTCGATATGTGGATCTTACTATCATTGAGGATGACTAGGCTTAATTCAGATTACAGAACTAGGCAACAGCTTCTCAGGTTCTTGGAGTCGATCTTCTCTCCCCTTTTCTTCATGCTACTGTCCCTATTTTTTTACATGGAGTCACCAGTGTTTTTCCTTGGCATACAAGCCAAAGATCACTAGATTGATCTTCTTCCTTATTTGGCAGGAATTTTTGTTTAATATAGTTAACCTTAGGGAATCGGTTCGTGGAGGATATTTTGGAGACAAACGTATTTGTTTTCAATCTGGATTTTTCATTATGGTTGTGCATACCAGGGGCTTGTTACGATCTGGAGTATAATTCTGATTTCATTTGTTAGCGACACAACACCTCAGGGTATCGACCTGATGATGCAATGCTTGATCATCCCAATGGTGAGGTACCTTGAGGTACTACTCTAACGATGTGGTGCTTGGTCCACTCGATAGCGAGGTACCTCGAGTTGTTAATCTGCTGGTGAGGTACCTAGAGGTACAATTCTCACAACGTAGCGCTTGATCAATTGTGTTGGAGCTTTGTGATCATTTAGGAGCTTTATGGGCATCTTTCTTCCTACTGAATTGGTAGGATATCTACCTCAACGGGATAACGGAACAGTGCCAGGGCTCTTAGGTACAAGTTGGGTTGTCTGTGGAGGCTTAAGAGCTTCATCTTGCTTTAAAATTGATTCCGGGGTACCTCAGATTTATAGGACTCGGTACTTCAAGGTAAACCATTGCGTACAGTACCTACCTGGCATATGGAGATGTTTCCTAGTAGGTGCTAGCTTGGTGAAAATTTTCCCATTGACCCCTTGCAAAAATGGCTATTAACACTCTTACTTTTTAATTTAGTGTTTGTTTGTTCTTCTTTTTAAGCAGTCTGCTCTTGTATGCACCTATATACAAGGAGTAGAAATCTTGAGTCCCTCCCATTTGAACCTGAAATTAAAAAAAGTGGCTTGTAAAATTAGAAAGGGAGCAAGAGCACGTAGAAAAATTTGGAACAACCCCAATGTGATTCAGGATCAAGCTAATAGAGATCAAGGGGGTAACATTGTGGAAGATGGTCGCACTCTATGGGATTTCTCCATAACTAGAGTTAAGCAGAATTTGCGATCCTTTCGTCGGACTACAATTACAACCAACATTTTTAAGATCAAGCCAACGATGATTCAAATGATTGCTACTACAATTCAGTTCCATGGATTACCAAATGATGATCAGAACAACACCTTCAAAGTTTCAACGATATATGTGACACCTTTAGGTACAACAGAGTTTCTGAGAACATTGTCAAGTTGAAGTTGTTTCCATTTTCCTTAAGGGGTAAAGCAAAGGTTTGGTTACTGTCACTCCACACAGACTCCATCATCACTTGGGATCAAATGGCTCAAGCATTTCTAAACAGGTATTATCTCTTTGGGAAATCCACTCACCTACAGAATGAGATCACATCCTTTCAACAATTTGAGAACAAAAGCCTTTATGAAGCTTGGGATGTATTCAAGGATCTTATAAGAAAGTGCCCTCATAACGGACTAGCAAAGTGGCATAATTTGCAAGCTTTCTAGAGGTTCACTCATGAAAAAATTAGTAGATGCTGCTTATGAACTTTTGGAAGAAATGGCAATCAACAATAGCCATTGAGGTGGTGAGAAGCAACTACCAAAGAGGCACTGGGTAAGCTAGAAATAGATGAATTGACTAGTGTGAAGGCTCAACTTGAGGCACTTACAGAGTAAATGAACAAGATAAGTGCGATTCTAGTCATATGCAAGTAGCTTCACGTGAATGGTACTCGGTGCCACACTCAAGTGTGGAATGTCATTTAGGAAATCCATTCGCTTGGAGGTCTTCGAAACAAGTCTCATTTGTCAACAATAACTGTAACTTCCAAAACCCTATAAACAACCAAATGGTAAACCAAAACCAAAACAACCCATTCTCAAATACTTATAACCCTGGATGGAGAAACAACCCCAACTTCTCTTGGAAAGATAATCAACTCTAACCTAAACAAAATCTCAACCAAAGACAACCACACGGATTCCAACAACCCTAACAACAAAATTTCCAAAGCCAAAGAGAAATAAAGCCTATTTTAGAAGTCATTTTCTCAAAATATATGAGAAATCTTGATATGAGAATGGAGAATCAAGACTTCACCTTGAAGAATCTTAGTACTAAGTTGATCAAGTAGTCCGACATTCCTAAGCATCCATTCAAAACTTGGAGATGCAAATCAATTAATTGGAAAGAGGATAACAAGGAAGACAACAAGGCTCTCTTTCAAACGACACAGTGGTGAACCCTAAATAGCAACGTAAGGCCATTACATTAAGAAGTAGAAGGGAATTTGAAGTACCAGAGGGTTTTTGCAGGAATCAAGCTATTGTCGAAGAATAAGGCATTGAAAAAAGAGAGGTTAAAGAAGAAAAGGGGAAATTAAATGAGGAAGACATGCCCAACACATCTCATGACCTTCCTCCACCACCACCTCAAATTCAAGCCTATATCCCTCCCATACCTTACCCACAAAGGCTCAAGAAACACAAAGGTGATCAAAATTTTGCCAAGTTCTAAGAGATATTTGAAAAGCTTCCCATCAACATACCGTTTGCCGAAACACTTTCCCAAATGCCTACTTATGTGAGATTCCTCGAGGAGTTGCTTTCCAATTAGAGAAAATTAGAGGAGTTTGATATGGTTTCCTTGACAGAAGAATGTGGTGCAATTTTGTAACACAAACTCCCTCTCAAGTCAAAGGATCCGGTAAAGTTTACCATTCCATGCACCATTGGCACATTGGAGTTCGAGAAGGCGTTGATCGATTCAGGGGCAAGCATTAACTTAATGCCATACTCAATTTTTCAAAAATTAGGTGTTATAGAGTCGAAACCCACACATGTTACTCCACAATTAGCCTCTAGGTCGATTAAGTATCTGAGAAGAAACATGTAGGATGTGTTGGTTAAGGTTGGAAACTTGTATTTCCAGTGGACTTCGTGATACTCTATATGGAAAAAGATGTGGAAATATCCCTACATCTTGGTAGACCTTTCTTGAAGATAACATGGGCATTGATTGATATGAAAGATGAAAAGATGACATTAAAAGTAGGAGATGAGCAAGTAGTGTTTAACATGTTCAAGGCGGGGAAGAGGCCGATGGAGGTGGAAAATTGCTTGAGAGTTAAGGTAATTGAACCAATAGTTGAAGAGTTAATTAGGAAAGGAATTTTTAACGAGCCATTGGAAGCTTGTAAAATTCATTAAGCATCCAAAGAAGATAAAGATGAGGAAGTTGTTGAGTGTGATGCACAACTTAAACTCCTTAATGGTGTTAAACTTTTAGGGAAGAAATAAGTATGAAGACTTTAGAGAAGGAAAGCTAAGAATTCCTCCATCTATTGAAGAAGCTCTTAAGCTTGAATTAAAGCAACTACCTGAGCATCTAAGGTATGCTTTCCTAGGAGATTCCACACCTCTTTCGGTGATTATTTCAGCATCATTATCTAAGTTGGAGTAGGAGAAGTTGATGAAGGCATTGAGAGAACATGAGAAGGTAATCGGTTGGTCTATCTCCGACATCAAGGGATTGAGCCCTTCTATTTGAGTGTATAAGATCCTTATGGAGGAAGAGTTCAAAGTTACAATAGAGAGTTGAGGTGCTAAAGCTCTTAAATGCAGGTATAATTTACCCTAATTCAGACATCTCTTGGGTGAGCCCGATGCAAGTTGTACCCAAGAAAAGTGGGATGACAGTTATCTCAAATGAGAAAAATGAGTTGTTCCTAACAAGAACCGTCACAGGATGGAGGTTGTGTATTGACTACAGAAAACTAAACAATGCAACAAGAAAAGGCTACTTTCCATTGACATTTATAAACCAAATGTTGGAGAGGTTATCAGAGCATAAGTATTCTAAATGGTTACTCAGGGTACAATTTAATACCAGTAGACATTGTGAATCAAAAGAATACGACATTCACTTGTCTGTATGGAACTTTTGCCTATAAGAGGATGTTGTTTGGGTTATGCAACGCCTTGGCCACGTTTCAAAGATGCATGAAAGCGATCTTCTTAGACATGGTGAAATGTTTTATGAAAGTCTTTACGGATGACTTCTCTTTTTTTGGGTCATCATTTGATGAGTGTTTGAAATACTTATGGAAGGTGCTTGAAAAATGCGTAGAAACTAACCTTGTACTAAATTTGGAGAAGTGTCATGTCAAGGTTAATGAGGGGATTGTTTTGGGCTATAAGATATTGTTAGCCTTAGCCCAAAATTCACCTTAGGTGAGGAATCTCAGCTAACACCCTTAAGACCGTAACCTAGGTAGATCGTGGTTGGGGTATATACCTTCAATACTGAATGATGTTATTTTATTCAATAATGTAGTGTGTACAATTGCTTGGAATTACACTCATACTCTCTTTTCTCTCTAACTAATTAGAGGAGGCAACTTCATACATGTAGATAAGTGGACACAACTATCAATGGTGATGGCTAGGTTTAGCTCTGACCACTGAACTTAAGTGAAAACTATTAGGGTTCTTGGAGTCGATTTTTAGGTCCTCTTTCGTTGTGTTGTTATCCCTGTATTTATACGTGGAGTCACTGGGGTTTTTCCATTACATACAAGCCGAAGATCACTGGATTGATCTTCTTCCTCATTTGACTTGATTTTCTATTTAATGTAGCTGACCCTGGAGAATCGGTTGACAAAGATATCTTGGAGATAATCGCTTTTGTTTCCTTTTTGAACTCTTTCATTATGGTTGTGCATACATGGAGCTTGTTATGGTTTGGAGAATAATTTTGATTTCGTTTATTAGAGGTGAAATACCTCAAGGCATTGGCCTGGTGACATGGTGCTTGATCGTTCAAATGGTGAGGTAACCTTATGTGCTAGTCCACTGGCGAGGTATCTTGAATTACCATTCTAATGAAGGTGGAGCTTGATCCACCCGATGACGAGGTACATCGAGGTGTTAGTCTACTGGCGAGGTGCCCCGAGGTGCTAGTTTGATGCCGAGGAACCATTCTCACAATGTAGCACTGAACCACTCGCATTGGAGCTTTATGACCATTTATGGCAACTTCCATCCTACTTGAGGGATAACATATGTACCTCGACAAGACAGCAGAACAGTGTCAGGGTATTTAAGTACTGGTTGGATGGTCCGTAGAGACATAAAAGCTTTATCTTGCTTCAATAATGATACTGAGGTACTTGGGATGTGTGAGACCTAACACTTCGAGGTAAACCATTGCATCAAGTACCTACCTGTTATATGGAGATGTTTCCTACCATGTGCTAGCTAGGTGGAAAATTTCCCTTTGACCCCTTCCTAAAAAAGGTTATAAATAGAAGTCCCCTCTGACTTGAACACCAGTGAATGATTTGGGAGGGTAAGAGTTAGGTTTCCTATTTTGTTTGGGAAATTTTCTATCTTCGGCTGGTTACCAAATTAAGGAGTAAATCTTCGCATTAAATGAAAAATCCACATGTTAAGTGAGGGTCAGGTACCCGTTTGAAAAAGAAGAGATTTTTTGAAGCACGCCCATTTTGAGGTAAAAAATCTTACCTGCTCGATCACGCTTCCGTTAATGGCTATCATGTCATTATGCCTAATTAAACCCAGTAATTCCTTTGTTCTCCTCACACTTCAAGATTTCCTCTTTTTTCAAAATTTTAAAAAATCCTTAAGGTTTTCTTAGTATTCTTTAAGCTTCCTCATTTCTCATTCAGTTTTCAAACCTAAAATCCATTAATACCATGTCGAACTCTGACAGTGATATCGTTGATAGGCTAGTGGAGGGCAACTCACCATGTCTCACTCGTGGGAAATGAGCTCTTGAAAAGGACAGTAGAGAGAGCGACGTCCCCTCTTTCATCTAAACTGTCGTTCAAGCCGGAGTGTAGCCATTGGAGCTGGCTTATTGAATAACCACATACCCCTATGGAATTAGTTAAAGGGGAATTAAGCGTGGAACCAAGTGAGGTTAAAGTTGGTGGAGATGAATCCGAGGTCTATGCTGGTGCACTATGAGAGGTACTCTCCCTCCCTCCTGATTTCAGGATCATACCTGATTTCACCGCTACTACGGAGTCGATCAATCATCTATGGGTGAAATTCAGCATTTCTGATTGCACTGTAATCACCATACCCCATAGGAGGTACAATGTGTATAGCCCTCTATTCGGCTTGCTCCTTGTTTATACCGCTACTTTCAAGAGTGAGTTAAGGTTGCTTGTTCATCAATCTCGTCGCTGGGCGCTTATCGCCCTCTAACTTGCTCACCTCCAATTGACACAAGGGATTTGGAGGCACCTGGTAGGCTTTTTTTGTACTGTGGAAGGTGCAGTACAAGAATGACAACATCGATAGAGAATCAAGATTGGATAAGTTGAGGTTCCTTTCTAGATTACTGTAAATTCTTTTGGTCCCAAGGGGCAGTTCTATGCTCAGGCGAAGAGCAACCTGAAGTTCATTGTACCAGGCACTACAAAGAAAGATGCCTCCTAGAAATAGGGTGGGTGGTGGTTGGCGGAGACTACGGGAGCTTTTTTTACATCGGTGGGATACAGTTCTAGGTCCCAACCCGGTTTGGTAACAAGCCTGTCGAGGAGAATGGTTTTCTTTCCTCTGAGTCTAGGGAAATTTTGGGGGCTATTTTGGAGGTGATTGTCAAGCAAAAATTCATCAACTTGGAGTATCCTACTTCGGACACTTATGATCCAAGCAGGGTGAACCGGTAAATGTGTATCTCTGCTGCTTCTTCAGATATGTTGCACCTCTCTACTTCTGTTGATGCATGCTTTTTGTTTGTCATTGGTGTATTTTAATCATTCACTGAGTTTTTACAGTTTTTGATGTCCCATTACTGGTTCAAAGGGAGTCTGTATTGCTAGAAGACTCACTTCCTTCTCTAGTTCCTACCCCTCATAGATCCCCTATCATCCAAGCTGCTAGGACCCCTTCTCCTCTTGCCTCGGTGAGGGGTGATGGATGCATACCTATTCTGGCCAGGATCCTAGGGTACCTTTCTCTTTTCCTCTTATACCCACGTCTCAAATGGACGTATTAGAATACCGGTTGACTAGGGTGAGAGGTCTGAACTTTACAACTTTTGCTGCCATTTCCACTACTGCTGCTACTAGTACTACTGCTTCCACCTCTACTGCTGCCATAAGTAATATTCCTCTTCCCTCGTCAACTTCAATAACCCCCTGAACAGAGGGGGATCTAGAATTTTATTAAGGCATGTGGACTTGTTTCTTTTAGTAAGAATGGGTCTAGTTCACATGTAAACTTTTTTATTTAATTTCTGTTAATATCAAAATTTGGCTAGTGACCAAAGAAGAATTTTCCACTTCCCGACCTTCCCACAAGGGTCCAAATTCGGGCTTGTATGATGGAGGTATCAAGGTTCCCGAGGTCGAGCTACCATACGATCCTACAGGAGCAAGGCGAGGCCACACATACCATCCGGGCATCTCGTACGTGTCCAGGCTTACCAAATAAAGCCCGACGAGACCGTATTAAGCTTCTTATACCAGGATAAATACCGAAGCTAGGTCGACGTGAAAGGACCTGGGTCCCCCGACATCAAGAGGCACTCCTACCTCTTTGAAGTATAATCTCTACCTGCCCGAGCATAAAAGGAAGAAGCCCGTAAAGCCTCATCCTCACCAAAAGCGCCAAGATCCACTGTAGATCATAGCATGGTTAAATCAAGTAGCAAGAGCAGTACTCGAGCGTACCTCTCCACCCTTCCAGAAGCAAGCCAAGGTCACCTGTTTATGGTAAACACCTTACCAGGGCCTGCTAGCCAAGCCCGCTACCCCGCTAGGAAGCCTGCACAATTAGGTCAAGCTCCATGATAAAGCTCGGCGTAGCTAAACCAAGCTCCCAGCTACAAGGTTGGAACCTTACGGGATAAATTTACCCCTAAAATGGTTAGCACAAGCTCCATGGGAAGACCAACATCTAGCTATGTGACAATCGAGAGGTCCTTGGGAAACCCCGCCAGTGTACTGGATCCTAGGGTACCTCTCTCTCAAAGAATATCAAATGTCACCACAGGTAACCTCCATGAAGTACCTCTCCAAAGTAATATACAGAACTAGAGCTCTCTTCTCGGCAACGTAAGATGAGAAGATTGACTTCCATGACATTTAAAGTACCATTAATGAGGTCAACCATATTAATGGAGGCAGTCAACCCAGTTAATGAAATGATCAACACCATTAATAAAAGAATATTCAACTCTTTAATGGCCACCATTAAAGAAAGAATCCTAAAAGGAAACAAATGCCTTTACCTCCAAGATATCCTTTATATCCGATTTTTTGGGGTCAACTATAACAGAAAATCCCGCCTATCAAGGAAGGAAGAGTTTGAAGAGGAAACAATCACATCCCCTCTAAGATATTAGCCACTATCCGATCAACTACATTAAGGGAAGATTGAAGAATCCTGGACTTGCACGCCAAGGTAGTAACCATTTATAAATATGTATGTAAAAGGCATATAAATGATGATCCGATGAATGACAGAAGACAGACATGCTTCGCTAAAAAGATCTCTCGACATCATCAATGTTTGTGTTACCTTTACCTAGAATATACTGGTATCGGTCTACATTCGACCACCATTGTAAGCTCTCCGGAGTGACTACTTTGTATTACATTCACCATTCTTGTTAGCTCCCCGGAGCATTCTTTGATATATACTTAAGGAAGGGTATTCCCCCTTCCTCTGGATACTGCCTTGGGGTTTTTCAGCATGTGATCATTCGTGATGCTTTTTCCCCCTTGGTCAGTCCACCTACCTCTACAAAAGATTTGTGTTTTTCTTACTTATGTCCTGTGTAATGCATGCATATATGAGTGCGAGTTAGTTACCTACCTCGCTGAACCTAGCGTTCTTATCTTCCCATATACATGCTAAATTCGCATATCAAGATGAGGAGAAACAACCCAGACCAGCTTGAAGGAAGTCGATGGGCTCTTCTGTATCATTTCTATGGCAGAAATCGAGCTCTCCGACACTGGAGCTAGATAAGCCCCCTCCTTACTTGCTATCTACGTCGGGGAATTACAGAAAGGAATCGGGCTCCAGAAAATGGGCTCTAGGTACCATGACGAGCTTCGACCCTGACCGAGGACCAGGACTAGGACCAGTACCAGGATCCAGATCAACCCCTTCACACCAGCAAGAGAACCTCAAGCTCCCAGATCTACTTCATAAGAACAAAGCCCGAAGGGCGAGATGGCTTGTCTCCTCGAGCTCCCCAGATCTACTTCATAAGCACGAAGCCCGACGGGCGGTATGGCTTGTCTCCTACCTCCCATTTCATCCTCCTTCATATTCATACAAGATAAGGTCAGGTATCAACGATACCGACCCCGGCCATCACTTTCGCGGTAGTGGTCTCGAGAGCGTCAATGGGGATCTCTCATCCTAAACAAATTTCCCGTTAACAAGTTCAATTGATTTAATAAAATAAGAATAACAATATTTGGCCCATGTATAGGCTTGGGCGGCTAGGGCCTGTAGAATAGCCTTATATATTGTTTTTAATTTTATTATTTAATTAAATGAAAAATAATTAATTTATCAATTAATTAATTATTTAATTGAAAGTCAAAATCTTTTTCCTAGTAGGAGATGGTCTCCTAGAGTCATATTATTGTTGGTAATTCAAATATTATATTTGATAAGTTGATAAATAACAAGAATTTATTTATCTAGTCAAATGAAGTATTTGATTTCTATGATGACTCTAATTGACAATGGGGTCAAATTAGGAAGTTTTTGATTTAGTCACAATTTAATTATATTCAATTATTGGTTATTGAATAAATACACTATTTAAGTTAGATTTGGAGTCTTGGTGTAGAAAACAATTCATCTTTGAAAAGGAATCTTGGTCACCATGTAAATCCTCTTAAGGAAAGGATTCTTGCCCACCAAGTAAATCCTTCTTAGGAGAGGATTTGGTCTCCTAAATTAAAATGAAAAAGAATTCGGCCACTATATATCTATATATATATATATATATATATGTTAACCGAAAATTCGCTCGGGGTGAGGAATTTTAGCTAACACCCTTGAGATCGCTACCCGGAGGTCACGGTCGGGGTGGTACCTTATACCTTGCTCATCTTGTATGAATATGAAGGTTGGTGCGGTAGGTAGGAGACAAGTCATCCTGCTTGTCGGGCTTCATGCATAAAGAGGAGATAGGGGAGCTCGAGGTTCCCTCACTGGTATAAAGGGGGGCTGGTCCTAGTCCCTAGTCCCTGGTCTTGGCCATAGTATCTGGTCTCCAATCTAGGTGTTTTAAATCCAAATAGTGAGCTAAGAGGTTGGATTGGTGCTCCAGGATGATGTAGATGTGTTCGTGGAAGATTGGACCACGTAGTAGTGATTCTCCACCTCTAGGTACTTTTGATCGTGATCGGAACTCGTCCCGGTACCTGAAGCTTGGTCTTGGACCCCGATATCTTCCTGTAGTTCCCCGACCTATACAGAGAGTAAAGAGGTTGGCTTATCTGGTTTCTGTGTCAGATCCTCGTATGCTCCCGTATGGAGGGTGAAGGAGAGCTCATCGACTCCCTTTAGGTGGGTCTGGGTAGTTTCTCCCCAACTTGATATGCAACTTTGGTATGTAGATGGAAGGATAAGAGCTCTAGGTCTAACGGGGTAGGAATCTAGCTCATACATATATAAACATTCATAATACAGGAGATAAATAAGAGAAAGACGAGTCTTAGGTCGAGAGAGGTGGACTGACTAAGGGGGAAAAAGCACCACGAATGATCACATGCTGAAAAACCCCGAGGCAATATCCAAAGGAAGGAGAAAGACCTTTCCTCATATATATATATCAAGCGGTTCTACTAGGTGCACATACAGTGATGATATAGGGAGAACTTAGACGAAGTATGTAGACGTGCCTCGGGCAGGTCGATTTTTTAGGATTAGAGATGAGATATCAAATATTACATATGTAGTCGATGATATTACAAGTGTATTTATACATGGTTTAACTACCTTGGCTTGCAAGTCTAGAATTCTTGAATTGTTCTCCATTCCATATTGAGCATGATTCTTCATTTAATGTAGTTGATCGGCTTGTAGCTAATATCTTGGAGAAGATGTGTTTGTTTTCTCTTCGAACTCTTTCTTGTTTCCTACTCCATTAATTTAGCCAATCAATTCGTAATCATAGGAGGAAATGATTGAGTTGACTTATTAATGGCGTTATTAAGAAGTTGACTGATTTAATGTCGTTGATTATCTCTATTAATAGGGTTGACTACCTCCATTAATACGGTTTAACCTCATTAATAGGGTTTCTACCTCCATTAATATTGTTTGACCTCATGGATGGTATCGTAATTGTCATGAAAGGCAACCCTCTCTTCCTACGTTGTTTAGAGGAGAACTCTAGTTTCGTATGTCACTTTGGTAAGGTGTTTTATGGAGGTTACCTGTGGTGGCGCTTGGCGTATCTTGTGTTGAGGTACACTCGAGTACTGTTCTTGCTACAGGAGACTTGATTTGACCATGCCGGGATCTACAGTGGATCCTGCCTTAATCGTGTTGACACTTTTTTAGAGATGATGGGGCTTTACGAGCTTCTTTCTACTCAGGCATGTTGAGATTATACCTTGACGAGGTAGGAGGGCATTTTCAAGACAAGTTTGACACCTTGAAGGTCTCTTGGTGAAAGTAGAGATGGTAGTATGCTCCAGGAAAGTGTTGTGAGATACCTCAGCCTCGGGGAACCCATGCCTTTCCATGTAGACCAAGGTTCAGGCTTCTATCCTGGCATAAGAAGCTTGACGTGGTCACGTCGGGCTTTATTTAGCAGACCTGGATGCATGTAAGATGCTCAGATGGTATAGGTGGCCTCGCCTTGTTCCTACAGGATCACGTGGTAGCTCAACCTCGGGGACATTGATAAAATCCTAAATTTTGACCTTTCCATGAAGGCAGGGAAGTGAACAATTCTCCTTTGGTCCCTAGCCAAATTTGGCTATTAACAGAAGCCCTTCTAACTTTAAAACCGGCACATAGTTGGGGTTGGAGTTAGGGCATGTAACACTTAAAGAATTTTCCTATCTCTTCTTACAAGTAGCCATAACTTGAAATGAAAAATGTTCTTAGCATGCTTGGCTCAAGTGAATCATGGTACAAGCATTCCTGCTTTAGGAATCCTGGTATTTAGGAGAAAAGTTCTTGGTAGGCAACTAGGGCCACTTTTCTACCATGTCTTTATCCATAGGCAAAATGTAGGTGAATCCGGACGTACAAAATAAATTAGCGGTGGCGGACCACATATAGGGATATTCCCTTGGTGGAATTACCGACGCAGTTGTCAGTGTAAAATTTGATAAGTACGAGGGGTAAGATATGGCAAACCATATTGTTCGATCATATGGGATAAAACTCCTGTGGCTAGTCAGGGTACCTAGCATTCCTTTTCCAAGAATCATGGTACTTAGACGAACTGGTGGTTTGATCCTGGTAGGTAACTATGGATGCCTTTTTCAAGAATCATAGTACTTAGGCAAACTGGCGAAATGATCCTGCTAGGTAACTATGCCATCAAGATCCTTCCTAGCGGGGTTGGCCCGGCCAAGGCAGCAGGATGACCATTTGGTTATCCTGGTCTCGTGATCTAGCAAACAACTATGCTCATACGCTCAGATCCTTATTTAGGGTGGTAGCCCGACCAAGGCATCATGAATGCTGGCTAGTTAACCTGGTCTCGAGATCTGGATGGCAACTATTCTCTTATACTCAGACCATTCTTAGGGGTGGTAGCTCGACCAAGGCATCAGGAATACTAGCAAGCTATCTTGGTCTTGAGATCTGGACAAAATCTATGCTCTTACACTCAGACCCTTCTTGGGGATGGTTGCCCGACCAAGGCATTAGGAATGCTAGCTAGCTATCATGGTCTTGAAATCTGGACAACAACTGTGCTCTTACACTCAGACCCTTCCTAGTGAGGTGTGGTGCCCGGCCAAGGCATCAAGGGTAGTGTGGGGGCTTCTCTAACCAATCCTTTATCTCGAAGCAATCATTGTCGAAATACCATGACGATGCTCCTAGAGGGATTAATCCGATCCAGGGCAACAAGAGTGCTGTGTAGCTCTCTTTGTAATGGTGATCCTCCTAGAGGGATTTGATCCGGTCTAGAGTATCTCGATCATAGGTGAATGGTGATCACAGGATAACTATCACGATGAACGAAATCAAAGGAGATACAAACTCATGGTGTTAAAAATACGAGGTAGTATCAACGTAAGGTGGTACCTGTTGGTAACCAGCCTCGCTCTAGGAGCTTTTTCAAGTGTAGAATCTCATAAAAACGATCTGAGTTATGGGTGTAGATGATAGAGTGACCTTCCCTAAATGGCATTTTTCATTATAAACCGATCACTAAGAGAAATCGTCCCACGCTGGGGTCACCGCCCTTTCCACAACTGTACTAGAGAGAATAATGAGCTTCTAGTCCCCAAGTGATGTAATTGGTTTAGAGGCATGCTTGGGGTAGATAAGAATATTCAATAATTATAATTGAGCTCGAGACCCCAATGTGAGCGTATCGGGACCTATGGGTGCTCCCAGAATGGATCGGGACATCGATGGCTCACTAGGGCATTGAATGGCCTGGTACAAATAGAGATGAGCCATCAATATGATAATCTTCGAGAGCAAGCTGATGCTACTAAGGTCGAGCTCATGCAAGCCAATAAAGATGGCTATTTCTTTGCAACCTACCAGGTGGATCATGCTCTACCTCTCTTATTAAATGTCATTAATAGATGGAAAATGGAGGGGATTAAGAAGAAAGTTGCTGAGATGGCTATGTATGCTCCCACCGTAGCTCGCAAGTTTTGGGATGCTGAAGCAAACAATGGTTTGTAGTCCCACGTTATAGCAGAGGATCAATCCAAAGAAGGAGCTTCAAACCATCCTACCTCTTCACATGGACCTGCTAAGGAGGTAATTGACCAAAATGAAACTACCAATGATAGAGAGGTTTAGACTTGTTTTGTTGAAGAAGGAGAAACCTAGGTTGACCCAGCCCTGATGAGGGTGGTAGTGTAGGTTAGCATAGCAGAGGTGGTGGACATTCCTATTGGCACTGCTCGAATAAAGGCCACAACTGATGTGACTCTACAAGTGATAGATAAGCCCCCAACTTATCCAAAAGTAGGTGTTTCGGATGGGGAAGCTGGTCTTTCAGAGTATGTCAAACTGGGAGTAGCAGTGTGGCTGCCTTGAAAGATAAATTGGGCGCTTTCTTTTTTGAAGAATACTACTCCGACGGCTTAAGCTCTTCCTCCCCTGTCTGACCTGAGTGTCATTGAAGGATGAAACCGGGAGGTGATCATTTAGAAAGCTGAAGAGTTATCTTGGTTCACCTCTACTAAAATCGGTCATTCTTAAGCCGATGGGTTTACCGATGATAAGGAGGACTTGGTGCCCATCTTTTCTAGTCGTACTGTGGTAGAAACTACCTCAGAGTCCCCAGTTAATGTAGAAGTTCAGGATATAGGATGAACTACAAACCTGCGCACTTGTCTATCTAAAACTGTTAAGGAGGTAGATATTCAGACCGATCTCATAGAGAAATGAGAGTACCATACTAATGCCATAGTGGTGGAAGAGGTCCTAATCGATCTAGCGAAAGAGATTGTTGGCAAGGCTAATTCAAGTTGATCCAACCAAGGTGGTGGAAGTGGGCTCCGAAGTAGTAGCATTAGGAGATAGTGTTCTTTCCTTTAACCAAGCAGTGGGACTAGGGAGGAAGAAGTTGCTACTGCCAAGGAGACTAACCAGAGAGGCGGATCGAAGACATGATAGCTTGCTAGGGCGATGAATGGCCAGATATAAGTGGAGATGAGCCACCGACCTGGTAATTGTCCAGATAAATGCTTAGGATCTTAGACATTTCCTGCAACTAGAAGAAGGCTCTGGACCTCTCCAGAATGAGTAGGAACCATGTAACTCACTTGGACATTGGATGGTCCGATATAAATGGAGGGAGGAGCCATCTGTCTTGTACTGGTCCAGAGGCATGCTTGGGATCTAAGGAGTCCCCAACAACTGAGAGAAGGCTTTAGACCTTTCTGGAATAAATAGGAATCTTGGTAACTAACTTGGGCGTTGGATGGCTCGATATAAATGGAGAGGAGCCACATGTCTGGTACCGGCCCAGAGGCATGCTTGGGATTCAAAGAGTCCCCAACAACTGAGAAAAGGCTTTGGACATCTCTGGAATGAATAAGAACCATAGTGACTCACTTAGGCATTGGATTTCCTGATACAAATGGAGAGGAGCCAACTGCCTAGTATCGGTCCAGAGGTATGCTTGGGATCCAACGAGTCCCCAACAACTGAGAGAAGGCTGTTGACCTCTCAGAAATAAACGGGGAGCTCAGTGGCTCACATAGGCATTGATAAAACTGGAATGAGAAGTGTGGAGCCACTGGGCCTTACAGTAGGGCTGCTACTCCCAAGGCTTACTTAGACATGTATGAGGCCTTAGCAAATGTAAGAAGTCTCTAGGCACTCATCGATCAGGTCAGAGCTTTGATGGCTTCCTAGGGCGATGAATGACTCAGTACATATTGAGTGAAGCCACCGGTTTCATAGCGGTGCTACTGCTATAGAGGCTTTCTTAGGCACGTTTGAGGCCTTATTAAGCCTGGGAAGCCTATAGACACTCCTTTATGAGATCGGGATTCGGTGGCTTGCTAGGGCGATGAATGACTCGGTACACATGGAGTGAAGCCATCTGTCTGGTACTAGTCCAAAAGCATGCTTGGGATCCTAGAAGTCCGTAGCAACTAAGAGAAAGCTCTGGACTCTACTGCAATGAACCGGGAGCTCAGTGGCTCACTTGGGCGTTGACCAGCCCGGTATAAGAAGTAGAGAGCCATTAAGTCTTATAGTGGTGCTGCTACCCCAGAGGCTAGCTTATGTATGTAAGAGGCCTCAGCAAATGTGGGATGCCTCTAGGCTCTCCTCGATCAGAATGGGCTTTGGTGGCTTACTAGGGTGATGAATGACCCGGTATATATGGAGCAAAGCCATCGGTTTTATTATGGTTTTATTACTCTAGAAGCTTGCTTAGGCGTATAAGCGGCCTTACCTAGCATGGTAAACATTTAAGCACTCCTCGATTAGACTGGGTTTTGGTGGCTCAGTAGGGCGTTGAATGGCCTGGCACAAATAGAGAGGAGTCACCGGTCTGTTACTGGTCTAGAAGCATACTTGGGATCCTAGAAGTCCCCAACGATTGAGAGAATGCCATGATCCCTCCAGAATGAGTAGAAACCATGGTGACTCCCTTGGGCATTGAATGACCCAATATAAATGGAGATGGGCCATCTGTCTGGTACAAGTCCAGAGGAATGCTTGGGATCCAAGGAGTCCCCAACAACTAAGAGAAAGCTCTGGACACTGTTGGAATGAATCAAGGTCAGTGGCTTACTTGGGCGTTGAATGGCCTGGTATACGAGGTGTAAAGCCACTAGTATTCTACTGGTCGTGCTACTCCAGAGGCTATTTTGTTGAGTTGTCTTTTCAGATTCATGAGTTGACTTGCTATCACTACCTAAGAACTTCTGAAGGGCGGATCCGGTAACATGAGGGGATTCGTATGAGTAGGTACAAGTCCAATGGATTGCTGAATAATAGGTCTACTGGTAGCAGAGAAAATCTTCTGTAAGGAAGCAGTAGAGGTGCAACTCTACTGTATACGAGCTCTCGATGTATTCGAATGGTTCGGGTGTGCAAGAGATCTTCAGGTGGGGAGCCACTATTTTGAAGTTCCATGATTATATGAATAGGTTCGCTTCATAGGAGCAACAAAATAAACCGGTTCAACAGAGAGTCCCACGTACCATATTTGCACAACAATAAACAAAACTTGTTAAACCATAAAATGAGCACCACACGTGGTACGTAGGCAATACAGACAAACATGGAGAAAGGATATCATAAACAATGACTGATGAATCTATCACCTCAATAGTTTAAGGATGCTCATGTAGAGACATGAAAGCTTTCAAACGGGGTGTGGAAACTTCACACAGACGGCGCCAGAAAGTGTTAACCGAAAATTCGCTCTGGGTGAGGAATTTTAGCTAACACCCTCGAGACCGCTACATCAAAGTCGCGGTCGGGGTGGTACCTCGTACCTTGGTGATCTTGTATAAATATGAAGGATGGTGTGGTAGGTAGGAGACAAGTCATCCCGCCCATCGGGCTTCACGCATATAGAAGAGATAGGGGAGCTTAAGGTTTCCTCACTGGTATAAAGGGGGGCTGATCCTGGTCCCTAGTCCCTGGTTCCTAGTCTTGGTCATAGTATCCAGTCTCGGCTCTAGGTGTTCTCGATCCAATTAGTGAGCAAGGAGTTTGGATTGATGCTCCAGGATGATATAGATGCGTTCATGGAAGGTTGGATCACCTAATAGTGATTCACCACCTCTAGATACTTTCGGTCGGAGTCAAAACCCGTCTTGGTACCCAGAGCTCGATCCTGGAAATCAGTTTCTTCCTGTAGTTCCCTGACCTATACAACGAGTAAGGAGGGAGGCTTGTCTGGCTTCTGTGTCGGATCCTTGTCTGCTCCCATAGGGAAGGTGCACGAGAGCTCATCGACTCCCTTTAGATGGGTCTGGGTAGTTTCTCCCCATCTTGATATGCGACTTTGGCATGTAGATGGGAGAATAAGAATGCTAGGTCAAGCGGGGTAGGAATCTAGCTCATACATATACAGGCATGCATAATACAAGGGATAAATAAGAGAAAGATGAGTCTTATAGAGAGGGAGGTGGACTGATTAAGGGGGAAAAAGCATCACGAATAATCACATGTTGAAAAACCCCTAGGCAGTATCCAGAGGAAGGAGAAAGATCCTTGCTTGTATATATACGTTAACGGAAAATTTACTCGAGGTGAGAAATTCTAGTTAACACCCTCGAGACAGCTACAACGAAGGTGGTGCCCAGGGTTTGTACCTTTGATACCTAACTTGTTAGAACAATGGTGGGTGTTTAAATGTGAATACAATGAAATTGGGAATATAGCTTTTTATTATAGATCATGTATGTCGTACAAAAATCTCTCAAATACTATCAATCTTGCTGGGACACAGTAGGGTGGTAACCACTAGTGCCTGTCGAATAGTAGAATAGAAAGGTGACCGTGTTCTGAAGTTAGAATTTAGGCCGAAGTCGACTCTTTCTTTTTCTATCTTATTTGTTCTCTCATTTCCTTGGTGATCATACTTGGCTATATTTATACTTGGTCCGAGTCGTTAACACTTGTGAATCTCCCCCATGATTCTCTGAATCCATTCCCTCTTTATCGGGTGGGATATTTTATTTAAAAGTCATTGACTTTGGCTTAATGACGGAGTGGAGAATATCTTTGGTGGAGATAAGTTTGTTTCCCATTCAGACTCAATAATTTTCCCAGTACGTACGCGGTCATTTATCGTTCGTTAGAGAGTAGATATGATCCTGTGTATCTTCAAGGTGTGACTCCCTGTGGAAGTCATCAACCATGGTGTTTGCTCTTAACCGAACTATTTTTGTCATTATAAAAGGCTCGTCAAACAATATTTTTTTAAACCACAATAATGCCTAAAATGTTTACAAAACAAGTACAATGGCAATTCGGGTGTCGTCCAAAAAGAAAGAGAAATCGGATGACTAAAACTAGTGAAAATACAATCATGGTTAAAAGTTCAAGGCTAACCTAGGGGGGGTGAATAGGTTAGGCACCTTTTTCGACTCCCTTAGAAACAAACAAAAGTTTTTCCCTATAGATTGCTTGTATCACAATATATATATTAATTAAAGACAATTAATCAATATATAAACACAAGTAAAGTGTGATACAAACAAGTAATTGTAACACATACATAATCTATATTATAAAGAAGAAGTCAACATACATAAAGAGTTCTATCCACAATACAAATATTAGAGAGATAGGGATAGAGAAAAGTTGACACAAGATATAACCGTGGTAAACCTCCGAAGAGGAAACATCCACGGGCTAGCAGCCACTGGCAAAAAAAATCCACTAGTAGATAAGACAAGTACAATCTCTCAAGTGAACTCTTCACCTAGAAACTACCCTCCTATCCTACTCTAGAAGTTGTCGCCCTATGCTCAACAATCTGAGGCTTCACACCTCTTGTCATGACTTTCTTGCTCACCTTATCCGGATCTTCACAACCCAAGGCAAGACTTCTTGATCAACTATCCGAGTCTACCCGACTCTAGTCAAGACTTCCTTGCTCACCTATCCGAGTTCTCCTAACTCTAGGCAAGACTTCATGCTCGACTATCCAAGGCTTCACACCTCTAGCCAAGACTTCCTTGCTCGACAATCTGAGGCTCCAAGCTTCACACCTCTTGCCAAGACTTCTTGCTCAACACCATAGGTTTCACACCCATTGTCAAGACTTCCTTCTCACAAAGCATCTAGGTGATCATGAATGCAAAACGCAAACAAGCACGCAACATAGAATGCTATGATCAAAACATCCTATGGAAAATACTAGACATGAGCATGAATGCACAAATCACATATAGTCTAGTTTATCATGCATGAATATTCAATCTAGATTATGTAAGATATGATCAACATTAATCACAAACTAGATTCATGCATAAATCTAAACTTGAATCACAAGATATGATCAACAAATCACAAGATCAAGTTTAAATCACAAAAACCTAAAACAAGCTAAAATCATATGAAAATGTCAAATAGATCTAAGCATAAGTTCTAGAGCATATTCCTAATCATAGATTCAACAAATCACATGAATAGCTCAAAAGAACATAAGCACATGTATTATGTGAGAATTTTGGCCAAGAGAGCCTAATACATGTGATGAAATATTTTTCATAAAATCAATCAATCAAAGATCATAAAATAGTCCTAGAATCAAAGCTAGCACAATACAATCCCAATCATGTGATAACATAGGCAAAATCAAAACCTAACTCAACATGAATGATTTCAATTGAAACTCAACCTAGCTTTGAAAGTGTTCAAAACAAAAATCAAGACACTCACAATATACAAATATATGTAGAAGAAGAAAACCCAAGGCAATTGAACAAGTTTTAAAAGAAAACTTTGAGAGAAAATCAATACATTAGTTGATCTAGGTGCAGTCCCGTTTTTGTATGATTAGACACCAAAAACAGCAGTAAAATAAACTCAAACCTTCAGAGAAAAGATGGAGGATGAATATATGAACACTATCAACTTCAAATCACTCAAATTGAAGTTCAAATGAAGAAGTTATGATGTTTGGAATGTGAGAAAATTTAGAGAGAAAATTCTGCACACTTGATTTGAATTTCTTCTTAGAATGAAATGTGAGAGGGAAAGAGTTTATAAAAGAGTGGGAGACTTGGACATGTGAAATGACCAAGAGGGGCAAAGAGAAGCCAAGAAAGCTTGCTGCCCAAGATGGTGCATGGACATCTCGGGGCAGCAAGCCCTCTGCCCCGAGATGGCCACGCGCCATCTGGGGAAAGAAGTATATGCTTGCTTATTTCTCCTTCGACCTTCCTTCGCGTTCTTCGACCGTTCTCTGGCATCGGAACTCGGAATTCAAATCCATTTACGAATTACAAACCGTAACTCTCACACAGACATGGAAATATAAGATACTTAACCCAGAAAATAATAATTCGACTCGATATATGAATACGAATACAATGTATGAAACATGAGTTGAAAGTGTAGTTTCTTTTGACTTTGAACTTGAAATCAATAGTATGAGTAGCCGAAATGACCGGAACTCAATCAAGAATGATTTAAGACTAAATCAAAGTTCAATATCTATGTTATACAAACATATACACACATAAACACAATTTACACTAGAATGCAAACTACATAGAGATAGTTTTCAATCATGCATATTTCAAAACATGTTATTTCCAAACCAATGCATGGACATTCATCTCCAAGTGCGTGAATGTGTTATACATGGTGCACAACGATGCAGGGATACATATGAATGAATTGTATGTTTGTGCCTATAAATTTGCACAACTATACAGGGACACAAATGTATGATATGTGTGTGTGTGCCTATAAAGGTGCACAACTATGCAAGGACACAAATGTATGATATATGTGTGTGTGTGCCTAAGCCTTGTAAGAGAAAGATAAGGTCTTAGTATACCTTTGTAGAACCAAATTGCATCATTTCTCTTTGAAGACTTAGAACTTGCTTTGACTTGTTGTTTCTTCTTCCTTGAAGCTTGAATCATCATGAACCTAAACAACTAAGTCATTACAAGTAAACATCGTTTTGATATGGAATTCATGCCAACACAAACTAAAACCTAACAATCTCCCCCCTTGGCAAATTCCATGTCAAAACACCTATACATTTACTACAAATATAAAAATGAAGATAGGTCATAAAATCACTCCCTCACGTTACATTGAGTAAGATTCCTATAACAAATCTTCACCAACTCTTGAACTTCATCTTGATCTTCTCTTGAAGCAACCTACAAATCATCTCAAAGCACAATGCATATACAAGAGAAAAACAACAAATGGCAACATATAATATAGATAAGAATATACAATTAAGTCTACAAATACATGTATCCCCCCCTCTATACATGTCAATAACAAGAATTCTTAACCAATTCTTAAGACTAATTATTACAAGCCGTTGAAAGTTCAAAAGTTAACAAAAACAACATAAAAAGGAAAATAAGTAACTAGCAACTCATAACAACTCTTTCTCCCCCTTTTTGACATGCAATGATGCCAAAAGGTAAGAAACATGCCATGAGACTCAAATACTAGCTACTAGATCCACCAAAGAAAGATGTGCGTGTAGTTGACCTAACATAATGCTTGAGATGTGGTCTTGAACTTGATGCAATACACTTCTCCAACTCTTTTATTATAACATCTTGTTTTTCAACTATAGCACTAAGCTCATCAACCTTGTTCTTCAAATGCAAAGCCCAATCCGGAAGAATGTTAATGCTAGTCTCTTGACAATCAACTTGTGAACTAAAAAGTCCAAAAGTATCACATGTCTTACCCTTATCCTTATATGACATGTATGACACACGTTTATCACTATACTTTTCCAAGGGTTGTACAAACATATCATCTCCACTACTTTGAACACCACGAGATAAACAAAAAGAAGTTATAAACCCCAGTAATGCAAGCTTCTTATCTCCTCTAGTTGAGAAAGCCGCATTATCCAAATAAAACATAAGTAAATCCCCAAGGTTTATAGGTTGATTAGTCACTAAGTCATATACTTTTTTGATCTTGTCTTTATTCAACTCGGTTGAATTTGAAGATCCAATAATGTTTGTGCAAATGAAAAGATGCCAAAATGCACTTGCCTTAGTTAACTCATGTTGACTAATATATGCTCTACCTTTCCACTCAAAAGAAGCATTGTCACATAGAGTTCTACCCATGATATTAAAATTCTCAATGATATCAACATCTAGAAAGTTTGAATCAATATCACTAGATAGCCTAAGAAACTTGTTAATGTTTACCGGGTTAAATCTAAACACAACACCCCGAACATCCATCAAAGCATCCAATAAGGTGGCACTCTCTCTATATTCATGATAAAATTCTCTAACAGTAGTGTCATTCACTATTCCTAGCATGCTCACCCAAGATTCCCAATTTCTATCCTTAATGCACTTAAGAACATAAGAATCTTTACATTTACCTAAGTCAATGCCTCTCTCTTGAAATATCTTCTTAGTTGCAAAGATCCCTAAATCCCTTGACCTTGAAGCTTTGGATCTCTTTGAGGTTGACTTGGATTTCACAATGGGATTCAATTGATTTCCACTTCCGGTAACTTTAGTTCTTCCCATTTGTTCTTGTGAAGTAAGATGCGATAAACATACAAAAGTTAGTGAAATACAAAAAAAGCTTATTAGTCACAAATATATAAAACAATGACATATGTCTTAAGAATGAATCATCATGCAAGACAAAGATAGTGAGTAATATCTTACAAGTATCATTAAGTCAAAATATGCCAACATGTAACAAAATGAAGCATGTGAACTTATCATAAAAGAGAACAATGTCTAGCATACAATGCTCCCCGTTGATAAATGCCATGACTAAGATTCATGATAGCATAAGGTTCACAAGGAAGTTCACACAATCACACATTCAAGCAATTTGAAGAAATATCAACAAAACAAGCTTCATATGCTAAGAGAGATACACATAGATTTTTCAAGTTCTCTCATAATTCTTCAACAATTGCAAAGATATCATCATACTCATAAACAAAGTGTGTATGCGAAAGATATGCTTCAAATATATATCAAGAAGTAAATTGATAATCAACATGCAAACAATTTCCAACAACTATTCATCTTAAGCTTTTTCCATAAAAAGTCAAACCGATTATCATCCGGAATTTTTTGCTTTTAAGAGAATAGATTTTCAACATATAAGCATGTGTGTGCCTGTGGCTCGTCATCCCATTTCTGTTTTTTAACCCGAGCTCATTTGATTTTCAACTAAACTTCTTTTTAAGCCTTCCTCATTTTCTTTTTAGGCTTTAAATCAAAGAATTTTTTGATTGATTTCATTTCAACACATCTTTGATTTTTCCATTTTTTTTTACATAAATAGAAATTCACTTCATGACGGCTTTCACTCATCACAATAGTGTAGCTCTTTCCAACATTGGGTAGGTTTCACAACCAAGGTGTGTAGCCCTTTTCATAAAGGTGCTCGTTGAGTTCTATGTAATTGCCGAAGCAAAATGGATACAAACCAAAGGTCATTTTAAATGTACTTAAGCACAAAAACTTTAAGGTGTATCCAATGCTTACATATTAGTAAACTCAACCTACTAGCAAAACATATAAGAGAAGCAAGGTGCAATTTTTAGAAAACCAAGATTTTATGGCTCATAAGCACATGATCTAAGAGAAATAAGTAGAGACTTATTCAAGATCATTACTTCTCTAATGAGTAGCTTTCAAAGAATATGAAGCTCATCTTTTCAAAAGTAATGCCACTCAATATACCAAACACAAACAATCATCAAAGTTAAGATCAATGTGAACAATATCACTATTAGATCCTAAAATAGCAAATGTCAATAAGAACCATATGTATACTATACAAAATTCTCTAATATGACATGCTATGAGATGTATGTCAAAAATTGAGTCAAAAGATGAATATCTAAGAGAATATGCATTAGAGTATACAAATACCTTTTTGCACATTATATTCACCAAATATCATACTTTCGCCCTTTTTATGAGCACTCTTGCCTTTAATGTCCTCATGACACCAAGTTGACAATTTTTCACAACAAGAGTATAAAAAGCATAATATCTCAACTCAATCAACACATAAAACAAAAGAACTTCTTCAAAGTTAATCAATAAATTTTGACTATCATAACAATCATGATGTGAGATAACCAAGTTCATATCAATACATGGAGTATTCAAAGCTAGCAAGCAAGAATTCTCAACACATTTGATATATAGCCTCAAAGCTATCTAACATGTGCTTCTTATATTAGTGATAAGAGCACTCACCCTTGAACCACTTGTTCATGGGTGTACTTATACAAACATTTTCAATATCATCATTGACAACAATGTTAAATCTAGAGTAAAGTCCTTCAATGACTTGATTAACAAGAATATCATTAACACACTCTTCCTTAAAATTTTCAACACAAGCTTTGTCAAGTTGAACAAGATTAGTATTCTTTCTACTCCAAAACTTCTTTTCATGCTTAGCAAAGTTATCATGTTTTTCAACTTTCAAATCCTTAGAATGTTCAAGTTGAAGTTTAATCTCCTTATCTCTAAATTCATTTCCTAATTTGCATTTTTCATTATATTTATAACACCTAGGCTTAATGTGACCTATTGTGTTGCAATAATGGCAAATTAGAATAAAAGATGAGATTGTACCTTTTGGAGTTGAACTAGCTTCACTAGGAGTGCAAAGATACCTTGTTCGCCAACTTCTTCTTGGCTTTTGATCTTCTCTTCTTGTGTGGCTTCTTATCAATCACTACTTCATCAAAATGTGTATGAAGTGGTGCTTCCAAGAGCTCCTCTTCAACTACCAAGTCGTCTTCACCACTATGAGAGTTAACAAGATTCCTAACACTAGACACACTAACCGAATCATTCACTAAATCCTTGATATCCTCCTTAGCCGTGTCTATCTCTTCCATCAATTCTTGTTCTCTCTTTTTCAAAAAAGATATCACATTTTCCTTCTCAAGGTTAATCATTTCAAGTTCTCTAAACTTCTTCATAACATCACATTTTTCACCAAGAAGTCTACGAGTAACAACCACAAACTCATCTAGTTACTTCTTGATCAAATCATCCTTCTTAACTACTTCTCTTTGAGCATTGTCTCTAGCTTCTTCAAGCTTTTCTATCTTTTTCAACAACTCAAGATTAGTATAAATGGAACTAGAGCTTCCATCATGATTTGCATCAAGGGTCATGTTCAAAGATATTGTACTACCAACATCTAGTGAAGAATGAGAAGCTATTAGAGCTACAAAGTTGGTCATCAACTCTTCATCACTTGAAGACTCAATACTAGAGCTCTCATTGTCACTAGAATTATCATCACTCCAAGTAGCCACCAACACTTTGCCTTTCTTGTCTTTCTTAGATGGCTTCTTGGTGCACTCACTAGCCAAAACCTTAAGAATTATAGCATTGAACCTCTTTGTTGTTCATGGCTTGACTATTCTTCACAATCCTTGGAGATGATATTCTCTTGACTCATTTTTCCTTAGAAGACATACCTTTAGGCTTGGCATTCTTTTTTAGAAACTTCTTGAACCTTCTAACCAAGAGTGTCATTTCTTCATTTTCATCATTACTCTCATCCTCTATAGCATTGAGAGCGATTCCCTTACTTTTGATCATTGGCTTCAAGCACATCTCATAAGTTTGGAGAGACCCAAGCAACTCATCGGTGTTCATACTATCCACATCCTTGCTTTCCTCAATGGCCGTCACCTTTGATTTGAATATCTTAGGAAGAGACCTAAGAATTTTCCCATTTAAATGCTCTTTTGAGATAGGTACTCCAAGTGCTAGACATTGGTTAGCTATGTTAAGAAGCCGGAATTGTAAGTCTTCGAACTTTTCTTCCTCACCCATACTTAAACCTTCAAATTGTGATGCCAACATTTGAAGCCTCGATTTCTTCACCGCTAAGGTTCGTTCATTAGTAACTTGGAGAGTATCCCAAGCTTCCTTTACGGATTCAAGATTTTGAATGTAGGAGAATTGATGCCCATTAACTCCTCAAAAGATGGCATTCATAGCATGATGGTGCCATTTTGCAACCTCAAACTCATTTGTTGTCCATTCACTCCTTGGCTTGAGTATCATGGTTCCATCCTCTAAAACCTTGGTAGAAGGACTATAACCTTCTTCCAGTACCATCCAAGCCCTTTCATCAATAGAGCGGATGTAGGCTTTCATCCTTAACTTCCAATACCCATAGTTAGTGCCATGAAGTAATGGTGGCCTAGTATTTGAGGCTCCTTCCACAATTACATTATCTTGAAAACCCATGACTTCAAACGCCTTACAAAAACCATAAAAGTATCACCCCGGACTCACACTAAGTGCAATCTAGTGTCCTGCTTTGATACCAATTGAAAATACAATCACGGATAAATGCTCAAGTCTAACCTAGATTGGGGGGTGAATAGGTTAGGCACCTTTTTCGACTCCCTTAGAAACAAACAAAAGTTTGTCCATCTAGATTGCTTGTATCACAATATATATATATTAATTTAAGACAATTAATCAATATATAAACAAAAGTAAAGTGTGATACAAACAAATAATTGTAACACATACACAATTTATGTTATAAAGAGGAAGTCAACATACATAAAGAGTTCTATCCACAATACAAATATTAGAGAGATAGCGATAGAGAAAAGTTAACACAAGATATAACGTGGTAAACCTCCGAAGAGGAAACATCCACGGGCTAGCAGGCACCGGCAAAAAAAATCCACTAGTAGATAATATAAGTACAATCTCTCAAGTGAACTCTTCACCTAGAAACTACCCTCTTATCCTACTCTAGAAGTTGTCGCCCTATGCTCAACAATCTGAGGCTTCACACCTCTTGTCAAGAATTCCTTGCTCACCTTATCCGGATCTTCACAACCCAATGTAACACTTCTTGCTCAACTATTCGAGTCTTCCAGACTCTAGTCAAGACTTCCTTGCTTACCTATCTGAGTTCTCCAAACTCTAGGCAAGACTTCTTGCTCGACTATCCAAGGCTTCACACATCTAGCCAAGACTTCCTTGCTCGATAATCCGAGGCTTCACACCTCTTGCCAAGACTTCTTGCTCAACACAATAGGTTGCACACCTATTGTCAAGACTTCCTTCTCACAAGGCATCTAGGTGATCATGAATGCAATATGGAAACAAGCACGCAACAGAGAATGCTATGATCAAAACATCCTATGGAAAATACTAGACATGAGCATGAATGCACAAATCACATATAGTCTAGTTCATCATGCATGAGTAGTCAATCTAGATTATGTAAGATATGATCAACATTAATCACAAACTAGATTCATGCATATATCTAAACTTGAATCACAAGATAGGATCAACAAATCACAAGATCAAGTTTAAATCACAAAAACCTAAAACATGCTAAAATCATATGACAATGTCAAATAGATATAAGCATATGTTCTAGAGCATATTCCTAATCATAGATTCAACAAATCACATGAATAGCTCAAAAGAACATAAGCACATGTATTATGTGAGAATTTCGGCCAAGAGAGCCTAATACATGTGATGAACTATTTTTCATAAAATCAATCAATCAAAGATCACAAAATAGTCCTAGAATCAAAGCTAGCACAATACAATCCCAATCATGTGATAACATAGTCAAAATCAAAACCTAACTTAACATGAATGATTTCAATTGAAACTCAACCTAGCTTTGAAAGTTTTCAAAACACAAATAAAAACACTCATAATATAAAAATATATGTAGAAGAAGAAAACCCAAGGCAATTGACCAAGTTTTAAAAGAAAACTTAGAGAGAAAATCAATACCTTAGTTGATCTAGGTGTAGTCCCGTTTTTGTATGATTAGACACCAAAAACAACCGCAAATAAACTTAAACCTTTAGAGAAAAGATGGAGGATGAATAGAAAAACACTCTCAACTTTGAATCACTCAAATCGAAGTTCAAATGAAGAAGTTATGTTGTTTGGAATGTGAGAAAAATTATGCACACTTGATTTGAATTTCTTCTTAGAATGAAATGTGAGAGGGAAAGAGTTTATAAAGGAGTGGGAGACTTGGACATGTGAAATGACCAAGAGGGGTAAAGAGAAGCCAAGCAAACTTGCTGCCTGAGATGGCATGTGTGCATCTCAGGGCAGCGAGCCTTCCACGCGCCATCTTGGGAAAGAAGTATATGCTTGCTTCTTTCTCCTTCTACCTTCCTTAGAGTTTTTCGACCGTTCTCCTAATTCGGAATTCAAATCCGTTTACGGATTACAAACCGTGACTCTCACACGAACATGGACATATAAGATACTCAACCCAGAAAATAATAATTCGACTCGATATATGAATACGAAGACAATGTATGAAACATGAGTTGAAAGTGTAGTATCTTTTGACTTTGAACTTGAAATCAATAGTATGAGTAACCGAAATGACCGGAACTCAATCAAGAATGATTTAAGACTAAATCAAAGTTCAATATCCATGTTATACAAATATATACACACACAAACACAATTCACACTAGAATGCAAACTACATAGAGATAGTTTTCAATCATGCATATTTCAAAACATGTTATTTCCAAACCAATGCATGGACATTCATCTCCAAGTGTGTGAATGTGTTATACATGGTGCACAATGATGCAGGGATACATATGAATGAATTGTATGTTTGTGCCTATAAATTTGCACAACTATACAGGGACACAAATGTATGATATGTGTGTGTGTGCCTATAAAGGTGCACAACTATGCAAGGACACAAATGTATGATATGTGTGTGTGCCTAAGCCTTGTAAGAGAAAGATAAGGTCTTAGTATACCTTTGTAGAACCAAATTGCATCATTTCTCTTTGAAGACTTAGAACTTGCTTTGACTTGTTGTTTCTTCTTCCTTGAAGCTTGAATCATCATGAACCTAAACAACTAAGTCATTACAAGTAAACATCATTTTGATATGGAATTCAGGCCAACACAAACTAAAACCTAACAACTTGTTAACTAATGTGGAACTAAAGCTAAGCATGAAAATGTA
Organism: Dipteronia dyeriana; assembly: GCA_032871835.1. Lineage (NCBI taxonomy): Eukaryota > Viridiplantae > Streptophyta > Magnoliopsida > Sapindales > Sapindaceae > Dipteronia > Dipteronia dyeriana. The sequence goes on from CM065298.1 coordinate 91,463,610, forward strand.
AATGATATTGGGTTTGATTTTTGAAAGGTTGATAAAAATGTTGCAAACTACAATTAAGCTAATTAATCTAAAATACAATTAGTGTTCTAGTGAGATGGGTGTTAAAAATGATGGTTAAGACTAAGGAATTGATGATCCAGCAAGTGAATTATGGGATTGTACGAACTCTCATGAAATGAATGCACAAGAATCGATTGTAACCAATCTAGATGTATAGCATCGGTTGTATTCCCTCTTGAGTTTCCAATCTAGATGTATAGTATTGGCCACTCATGAGTGATTGTTTATGAGTGCACATCTATCCAATTAAAGGACTAATCTCTTTATAAATTCATCAACCTAGATGTTTAGTGTTGATGCTTAAGCTATCACAAGCAAACAACCTAGATGTATAGAACTGATCACCCATTCAAGATTAGATTAAAATTGAGATTATTAAGTCTGAGTCTCACTTGAGGATGTAGTCTCGTTTGACCCTTCCGTTCAATTTAGCTTAGGGAGATTACGTAGATGTATACCCAATCACCCATACAAGCAAATGATTTTAAGAAGACCAAATAGATGTATACCTAGTCAACTACCCAATTAATTCCCTCAATCAATTAGCTAAGAGAGAAATGTACAATCAAAGACAAACCAATCAAGGGAAAATATTAAAACATTGAATGAAACATAATTGACAGATTTAATAAAATAAAATAGAGTTCATTACAAAGCCCAATATCCACAAGTGTTTCACATCAATCCCTTAGTGGGATGTTTATCTACTCATGACAATTATAATAAAATAACAAAGAGAATAGATAAAGAGAAGACCCATGTAGATATTCTCCTTCCTTCAAGCTTGATTCCAATTCTCCAAGTGCCCTTAAGTAGATGATGATGAAGGGTAGTTAGATTTGGTGGGGAATGATTCCTACATCTAGGTTAGTGATTAGTGGTTAGAGAGGAGAGAAAGTGTTTGAAAGAGAGAAGAAATGATTCTTAGATTCAAATTTGTCTATCCTCCCTTTTCGAAATGGGAAAGAGATATATTTATAAGGTTTCCAAAATAGGGCTAAAAATTGCTGATATGGCTGTCTGATGCACGAAATGCGTGGGTTATATGCGGGTCTTGGACCTGAGCATGACCCGTGCGAATACATGGTGCCTTGATTTCTTCTCCAGGTTAAAGTGCAATACGCGGACACTTACGCGATGGTGCGCTGGTGTAGACCCGTATAATGGCCTAGCTTATACTTCCTTCATAGTGCGCGGGTCCCAACCTATGCAAGACCAACACACATACCTGTTGTGGCTTTATCAAATTTATTGACCTTTTTCCGCACACAACTGTATCTTTTATCCAATTAACCGGAATGTACCTAATCACCTGAAAACACAAATAAAGAGACATAAGAGATGCACAAACACCTGAAAACGAGACAAAGGTTAAGGAAATTAGAGCCAAAATATATAACAATTTTGGCACGATCAAATACCCCCAAACCAAACCTATGCTTGTCCTCAAGCAAACCTATAACAAAACAAAGACTCAAATAAAATTTATTCGAACTATGACTTAAAAGCAAATAATCCAATAAGTCGCATGTCCAACCGATGATGAGATTTAAGGATGTGTGATGGAGAGGAGTAAACATATGCAAAGCAATCTAAAACAACTCAAAGGCACTTGAGGGAAATTCGCACTAGCATGAATCCCACACCTAAGAGCGCTCTCATATCGGGAGCTACTCACTCCCACACCTTGAGCATAATTCACTTCGACTCTAAACCTCAACCGGTTTTGCTTTTTTTTTTTCCACTCAGTGTTCTAAGTTCACACTCAATCGAGGTATGCAAAGATGAAATTTATGCATAGAAATCTAATGAATTGCATACAAATTCATTCAAAAACCGATAAGTGCATGTGAGCTATCCTAGGAACGATTCACTATGCCATGAACGTCGAAGATCAAGCTTTCAAGAAACATTCCCAATCAATACATAATATGGATCAAATAGGACTTTCCCTTTGGTTGTAATGGGGCCATTGGGTTAGATTTGGTAAACAAAGAAATACGGGAAAAGTCTAAGTTCAAAGATCACCAATCATGTCTTAACATACTCACACACCCCACACAAAGCACTATTACACATTTGCGCACTTTAACAACTCGGAATTTACAATATACACACTTTGTGTTTCAAAAATTGTACTCTACATTGTGAGTACTTAACATTTATTTTCAAGGCTCTTTTCTTTTCTCTTTTCTTTTCTTTGCCTTTTTCTTCCTTTTCGATTTTTCTTTTCTTTTCTTTGCACACTTACACATTACATTTTTGACATTCAAGCTCATAAGTGCAAATTTGGATGCTTTTACAAATTGAGCCATTTCATACACAAATCATTACTGCCTACATACATGCTATCTCTACTTAAGAGCTTACACCTTTCAAAAACTTCACATAGCACACACACACCCCACATGATTGGCAATAAAGGTGTTTGGCTATGGTTATATGGTGATATTTTGGTTCCAAATGAAAGGTAAGTGTTTGGCAGTAAAATTAGCTTTGGAGCCCACAAAGGGATATAGGAATGTGTTTGGGCTTTTTATGTAGTTGATGCACACACATTGCCTATAATCATTTCTGCAAGTAGTTTTTCTAGGGAATGAATGCATCCTTCAAGCAATCCATAATATGTATGAGATGTATGCCATATGGCATGTGACATATATGATGAGAAGAGTGTTTAAAGAATATAAAGAATTTGACACTCACTGCGCTTTTTAATTGCTTGTGTTTGTGAACTCACTGGTGTCTCCACTATTAGAACAAGGTGCAAGAGCACCGAGTCCCCTTAAATAAAGCACAGAAAGGATGGGACTAACCCATGACAATGCAAATATAACCAATGCGTGACAAAGATTTGTACACAAGCTCACGATGCATGTATAGACTTGTCAAAAGTACACGTTCAAGGCATCACATCCAAGCTAGTTAAATCTCAAAAACTTGGCCACTGCAACAAAATCAAAAAATTCAGACCAAAAATGACAAATAATAGAATCAATAAAAATAAAAAGATGACTTGACAAGGCGTCTACACCCCCAAACCAAAACCCAACTTTGTCCTCAATGTTGAAGACAACAGAGCCCAGCCTAATGGCCTGTACCTCACTAGTCACACAACACACAAACTGAAACATATTAACAAAAACACAATACGAAAGAACATCTCAACATAGAGGACAAAATTTCAAAAACTGGTGACTTTTGAAATCGACCTATATCCGCTCTGTAGTGCATATTTCAAAAAAATAATCAATAAAACTGGCTCAAAATTTGGTACATAAAACTAAACATGCAAATGCACACTTTTTATAAAGAAAATATTTAAAAATTCAAACTATAAAAGTGTGTTAATAGATGTCGAAGATGGTTCTTGCATATTTTCAAAACAGGGCATCGCCTATGACTTTTGGTCGAAGAAATATTCATAACTTTTTAACTCCTACCCAGAATTTTATATTTTTTATATCGTTGGAACCGTATCGAAAAATTAAAGAACACATCGTGTACTAAATATTTTATTTCCTCACCAAAAGGTAAAGTTTAAATGAAACATTTGGCCTAAAATTTTTCAAAACAGGGTACTTTTGCAAAGGTTAAAGAAAAAAAAAAGTGAAAAGAAAAATGACTCAAATATTGAATCCACACCACCAAACCTAATCTAAACATCGTCTTCAATTTTTATATGACATGAGATGCATGGACAATAAATAAACGAAGCATAGAGGGCAAGAACTCAAAACTAACCAAACCTAGGCACTAATCACACACAATCAATGCCCAATAAAAATAAAAAGATTCAAACAAGGTTCAATATAAAATAAGGCAATCAAGTGCAATATCGACATTTCAGCACAAACCAACATCAACCAATTCACAAAATTGACAGAATGGGGACATAACGACCCCCAAACCTATTAACACAACAAGCTCAAAATCTGTATAAGGCATATTTAAGTGTGCTACCCCCAAACCGAATGGGGCAAAATATGCAAACTAAGCACCTGTACATTCCTATATAAAATCGACTAATAGAGAAATTTGGATAGGGACCAAAGAAGAATTTTTCACCTTCCAGCCTTCAAGCAGGGGTCCGAATCCTTGGTCTACGTAGCGAGGTATCGAGGTCCTCTAGGTCAAGGTACCTTACGACTCCGCAGAAGCATGGTGAGGAACACCTTCTCAAACACCTTGCATGTATTCAGGCTCTCGAAATAAAGCCCGCTACCCCGCTAGGAAGCTTGGATAATTAGGTCGAGCTAAAAAGTTAAAGCTCGGCGTAGCTAAACCAAGCTCCCAACTACAAGTTTGGAACCCTATGGGATATTTCGCCTCAAGAATTGTTAGCACAAGCTCCATGGGAAGACCAAGATGATCGATCCAGCTCCATGACAATCGAGAGGTCCCCTAGCGACCTCGCCAGTATACTGGAACCTGGGGTACCTCACCGTTGAGAAATATCAAGCGTCACCTCAGGTAACCTCCGTGAAGTACCTCTCCAAAGTGACATATGAAACCAGAGCTCTCCTCCAAACAACATAGGAAGAAAGAGTTGACCTTTATGACACTTATGATACCATTAATGAGGTCAAACCCTATTAATGGAGGTAATCAACCCTATTAATGAAGTCAAACCGTATTAATGGAGGTAGTCAACCCTATTAATGAGGTCAAACTGTGTTTATGGAGGTAGTCAATCGTATTAATGAAGGTAGTCAACCCTATTAATGACATGATCAACGCCATTAAAAAGAGAATATACAACTCTTTAATGGCCACCATTAATGAAAAAGTCCAAAGAGGAAACAAATACCTTTTTCTCCCAGATATCCTCCACAACCTATTATTGGGGGTCAACTGTAACAGAGAATCCCGCCTATCAAGGAAGGAAGAGTCCGAAGAGGAAACAATCATATCTTATCCAAGATATTAGCTACAAGCCGATCAACTACATTAAAGATAGAATCGTATTCGATAAGGAAACGAAGACTAATTGAAGAGTTCTTGACTTGCACGCCAAGATAGTCACTATGTATAAATATGCCCGTAAAAGGTATATTAAGGGGATCCAATCGATTACAGAAGATGCTAAAATACATACTCCAAGATAGACTCGATATTCAACATTCAAGATCATCGAAGAACACACAGTGGAGATCACACATATCATTTCCAATCCCAAAATGACTAGCCCTAGGAATGTCTACATGCTTCGTTTAAAGTTCTCTTGGCATCATCAATGTATGTGTTAACTTTACCTAGAATATACCGGTATCGGTCTACATTCGACCAACATTGTAAGCTCTCCAGATTGACTACGTTGTATTATTTCACCATTCTTGTAAGCTCCCCGGAGCATTCTTTGATATATACATAAAGAAGGGTATTCCTCCTTCCTCCAGATACTGCCTTGGGGTTTTTCAGCATGTGATCATTCATGATGCTTTTCCCCCCTTGGTCAGTCAACATCCCTCTACAAAAGACCTGTGTTTCTCTTACTTATGTCCTATGTAATGCATGCGTATATGAGTGCAAGCTAGATTCCTACCTCACTAGACCTAACGCTCTTAGCCTCCCATCTACATGCCAAAGTCGCACATCAAGATGAAGAGAAAACACCCGGACCAGCTTGAAAGAAGTCGATGAGCTCTTCTGTATCATCTCTATGGAAGAAATCAAGCTCTCTGACACTGGAGCTAGATAAGCCCCCGTCCTTACTTTCTATCTAGGTTGGGGAATTACAGGAAAGAATCGGGCTCCAAAACCAGGCTCTAGGTACCATGACAGGCTCTGACCCCGACCGAGGACCAGGACCAAGATCAACCAATTCACACCAGTAAGGGAACCTCGAGCTCCCTTCATCTCCGACCTACCATGAAGCCCAACGGATAGGTTGACTCGTCTTATACCTACCACAAAGCCCGACGAGAGGGGTGACTCTTCTCCTACCTACCACGAAGCCCAACAGATGGATTGACTCGTCTCCTACCTACAACGAAGCCTGTTGAGAGGGATGATTCATCTCCTACCTACCACGAAGCCCGAAGGATGGGTTGACTCATCTTCTACCTACCACGAAGCCTGACGAGAGGGATGACTCATCTCCTACCTACAACGATGCTCGACGAGTGGGATGAATCCTCTTCTAACTACCACTCCATACTCCATATTCATAAAAGATCACCAAGGTACAGAAGGTACCAATCCTGGCCACCACCTCCGTGGTAGTGGTCTCGAGGGTGTTAGCTGTAATTCCTGACCTTGAGCAAATTTTTGGTTAACACTTTATGGCGCCGTTTGTGGGGAGTTTCCACACCCCTTTTGAAAGCCTTTATGTCTCTACATGAGTATCATTATACTATCGAGGTAACAGATTCATTATTCATGGAATATCATTTACTATATACGATGTCGTTTCTCCAGACTTGTCTATATCGCTTATGCATCGCATGTGGTGCTCATTTTATCATTTAACGAGTTTCGTTCATTGTGGAGCAAATATGGTACGTGGGATTCCTGGTGGAACCAATTCATTATGCTAATAGTGAACCTTCTCAGATAATCGCGGAGCTCCAATACAGTAGCTCCCCGCTTGAAGATCTCCTATATAGTTGAACCATTATGATACATCGAGAGGACTTATACTGTAGAAATGCATTTCTTCAGCTTCTTTACAGAAGATTTGCTCTGCTACCGGTAGACCTCTTATCCAGTATATCCGTTGGGCTTGAACTTGGTCATACGGGACCTTTCATGTCATCGTATCCATCCTTTAGAAGCTGCTAGGTAGCGGTAGACAGTCGACTCATGAATCCAGAAAGCCAACTCAGCAGTGTAGCTTCTAGAGCAGCACGACCAGTAGAAGATTAGTGATTCCACGCCTCGTGCACCGGGATAGTCAATGCCCAAGTAAGCCACTAAATTCTTGGTTCATTCCAGGAGGGTTCAGAGATTTCTCTCAGTTGTTGGGGACTTCTAGGATCCCAAGCATGCTTCTGGACCAGTACCAGGCCGGTGGCTTTGCTCTATATATACCGGGTCATTCATCTCCCTAGCAAGCCACCGAAGCCCGATCTGATCGAGAAGAGCTTAGAGGTTTCCCACTCTTGGTAAGGCCTCCTACATGCCTAAGAAAACCTCTGGAGTAGCAGCCTCACTGTAAGGCCAAGTGGCTCCTCACTTCTTACACCGGGCCTGTCAACGCCCAAGTGAGCCACTAAATTCTTGGTTCATTCTAGGAGGGTCCAGAGCTTTCTCTCAGTTATTGGGGACTTCTAGGATCCCGAACATGCTTCTTGACCAGTACCAGACCAGTGGCTTCGCTCCATGTTTACCTGGCCATTCACCGCCTTAGCAATCCATCGAAGCCCGATCCGATCGAGGAGTTCTCAGAAGCTTCCCATATTTGGTAAGGCCTCCTACGTGCCTAAGCAAGCTCCTAGAGCAGTAGCAATACTACAAGATTGGTGACATTGCTCAATGTATACCGGGCTATTCATTGCCCTAACAAGCCATCGAAGCCCGATCTGATCGAGGAAAGCCTTGAGGTTTCCTAAATTTTGGTAAGGCCTCCGACATGCCTAAGCAAACCTCTGGGGTAGAAACCCCGCTGCAAGGCCTAGTGACTTTTCACTTCTTATACCGAGCCGATCAACGCCCAAGTGAGCCAATGAGCTCCCAGTTTATTCCAGTAGGGTCTAGAGCCCTCTCTCAGTTGCTGGGGACTTCTAGGATCCTGAGCATGCTTCTGGATAAGTATCAGACCGGTGGGTTCACTCCATATATATCGGGCCGTTCATCACCCAAACAAGCCACTGAAGCCTTTTCCGATCAAGGAGTTCCCAGAAACTTCCCACTCTTAGTAAGGTTTTTACGTGCCTAAGCAAGCTTCTGGAGCAGTAGCACAGCTACAAGATCGGTGGCTTCACTCCATATTAACCGGGCCATTCATCGCCCTAACAAGCCACCGAAGCCCGATCTGATCGAAGAGAGCTCAAAGGCTTCCTACATTTTGGCAAGACCTCCTTCATGCCTAAGCAAGTCTCTGGAGTTACATCCCCGCTGCAAAGCCCCAAGGCTTCCCATTTCTTATACTGGGCCAGTCAACGCACTAGCAAGCCACTAAGCTTCCGACTCATTCTGGAGGGGTCTAGAGCCTTCTCTCATCTGCTAGGGACTCCCTAGATCCCAAGAAAGCTTCTAGACCGGTACCGGAGATGTGGCTCCTCTCCATTTATATTGGGCCATCCAATTCCTAAGTAAGTCACCATGATTCCTACTTATTTCAGAGAGGTCTAGAGCATTTATCTCAGTTGATGGGGACTCCCTAGATCCTAAGCAGGCTTTTAGACTGGTACCAAGTAAGTGGCTCCTCTCAATTTGTATTGGACCATCCAGCTTCCAAGTAAGTCACTGCGGTTCCAATTCATTCCAACATGGTCTATAGCCTACTCTCGGTTACTAGGACTCATTGGATCCTAAGCATGCCTCTAAGCTAGTACCATACAAGTAGCTCCACTTCATTTGTACCGAGCCATTCATCGCCCTAGCGAGCTACCTTAGTCCCCATCCACCTCTTGGGTTAGTCTCCTAGATAGTAGCAGTTTCTTCCTTCTTAGTTTCATTGCTTGGTTGAAGAACGGGTCATCATCCCTTAACACTGCTACTTCGGATCCACTTTCCACCACCTTGGTTGGATCAGCATGAGTCAGCCTTGACCACATCCTCTTTGACATGGTCGATCAAGACCACTTCCACCACTATGGAATCAGTACAGACCTCTCCTTATCTGTTGAGGATTTTGAGATAGGATCTACGCTAGTGTGTTTAGGCATGAATGTGGTGATGGGTACCAGGTCCTCCTCGTCATCGGTGTACCCTATGGCTCTAGATGGACCGGTTTCAGTGAGAGTGGACCCAATAAACTCTCAGCTCTATCCATGATCTCCTTTAGAGCGGTCCTTACAAGGCATGGAGCCCGGATTCGAGTCTCTTTATATCATATGCACACTGCATCTGCTCTCTGTCTACCTGTGTCTTAGATATTATTACCTCAGCTCTGGTCATGGCTTTGCTCAAGACAAACGCTCCCCTCATTATCTTGATCATCTCCTTATTGGTCTGCTCAAGATCGACTTTAGCAGTAACAACCTGCTCCTAAATAGCATCATATCGGTGGCTTTGCTCCATTCATACCGGGCCATTCAGTGCCCTAGCAAGCCACCAAAATCCTGGTTTATTCGAGATAAGCCTGGAGGCTTCTCATATTCAGTAAGGCCTCCTACATGCTTGAGTATGCCTCTGGAGCAATATCAGCACCACTGTAAGTCTTAGAGCCTCATTGTATCTAATACCAGACCTGTAGCTCCACTCCATTTATACCGAGCCATTCATTGCCTTAGTGAGCTACCGTGGTCCCGATCCACATCCCAGGTTAGTTTCATCGATGGTGGTAGCTCCTTCCTCCTTGGTCCTGCTGCTTGGGTAGAGGTAGAACCATCATCCTCTAGCACTACTACCTCGGAGCCAGCTCTACCACATTGGTCGTGTCAGCCTGAATCCGCTTGGTCCATCATCTCTTCAGCTGGATTGATAGAGACCTCTTCCATCACTATAGCTTCAGTATAGACCTCCCCTTCCTTGTAACCCACATCCGCTAGACCAGTTCAGACCTCCATTTCCTTGGAAATATCAAACTGGACCTCTACTTTGGATGATTCTGATGGATAGGTAGGCAGGCTTGGAGCCCCCCTTGCATCTACAGCAGCAGGGGACTTCAAGGTAATTTCTACCCTAACACGACTAGACATGAAACCAGAATTAGGAACCAAGTTTTCATCATCACCTACTCACCCATCATCTCAAGAAGGTCTGGCTCCAGTCGGAGTGGACCCAGGTATTTCTCAACTTTCTCTATGATCTACTCAAGGTATCCATCCTCCAATGATGATCAGGTCAGGGGGAAGAAGAGTTCTAGCTGACTAGCAATCAACATAGAAGCGTCCTTCAGCAAATGAAACGCCGATCTTGGCTTCCAAGGTAGCCACGCTGCCATGTAGAGTTTAAACCACTCCCTCAATAGTTTACCTCCTCCTTCAAAGCAATCCTCGCATGGCACGACGCATGAACCCGAGTCTCTCCAGATCAAATGCATGTTGGATCCACTCTCGGGTTGCCTGCACATTAGCTATGGTTGCCTCAATTCTGGCCATGTCTTTATTCAAAACAACTACTCCCCTCACTACTGTGGTTAGCTCCTCATCCTTTTGGTTTGACGTCACCTAAGAGAGTAGTTTTTCTCCATCCAAAACATTTACTTCTGGATCAACCGGGGCTCATCTACCATACAAAAAACCACCTCAATTGTGGTCTTTATTTAAGGGAGAAGCTCCCTCTTCGGATTGATCATCTACTGCACCATGGGATTTCAAGCCTGGGTTTACTTCAGTAACCAAAGACTTGCCAACTACGATGGGAACATGCATAATTATCTCAGCAACTTTCTTCTTAGTCCCTTCCCTTTTCTGTCCATAAATGACTCTTAAGTCAAAGGGGGAAAGTAGAGCCAGCTTTACCTGGAAGGTTGTGAAGAAGTAACCATCCTCCTTGCCTTGCACGAGCTTGACCTTAGCAAACACCAGCTTGCTCTCGAAGATTATCACACCCATGGCTCCTCTCCATTTGTACTGGGCATTCCAATGCCCAAGTGAGCCATCGAGGCCTCGATCCGTTCGGGGAGCACCCAAAGGTCCTGATTCGTTCACAGTGGGGTCTCGAGCTATATTACGATTGTTAAAAACTCTTATCTACCCCAAGCGGACTTCCAAACCGGTTACATCACTAAGGGACTAAAAGCTCAATATTTTCTCAGTACTACAGTGAGAGGGGCGATAACCCCAACGTGAGACCATTTCCCCTAGTTCGTAATAAAAAACATCTTTTACGGAGAGCCATTCTACTATCTACATTAATAATACAGATCATCTCAAGAGATTTTGCTCTTGAAAAAGCTTCTAGAGCGAGACTGGTTATCAACCGATACCACCATGGATAGATAAAACTTCGTATCGGCTCGGTATGAGTTTGCATCTCCTTCAATTTTGGTATCTGTAATAGATCTCATGTGATCGAATTGACTTGGAGAGCTAGATAGCCCTCCTAATGCCCTGGACTGGATTACTCCCTCTAGGAGGATCTTCATAGTATTTCGACAGTGTTCTCCTCAAGACCAGAGACTAGTCAGGGAAGCCCCATCACCATTTCTGATGCCTCAGCCAGGCTCTTCCCCCCGCCAAGAAGGGTCTGAGTGTAAGAGCATAGTTTCCATCCAGATCTCGAGAACAGGGATTGATCGGGGAAGCCCTCTCATCACCCTTGATGCCTTGGTCGGGTGACCGCCACAAAGAAGGATCCGATTGTAAATGCATCGTTGCCATCCGGATCAAAATACCAGGATATAGCTAGATAGCGCTCCTGATGCCTTGGTCGGGCTACCACCCCCAAGAAGGATCTGAGTATAAGAGCATAGTTTCCATCCAGATCTCAAGACCAGGAAATAGCTAGATAGCCATCATGATGCCTTGGTCGGGCTACCACCCCCAAGAAGGGTCTGAGTATAAGAGCATAGTTGCCATCCAATTCTCAATATTAGGAAATAGCTAGATAGCCCTCTTGTTGCCTTGGTAGGGCTACACCCCAAGAAGGGTCTGAGTGTAAGAGCATAGTTGCCATCCAGATCAAAATATCAGGTTATAGCTAGATAGCGGTCCTAATGCCTTAGTCGAGCTACGACCTCCAAGAAGGGTCTGAGTGTAAGAGCGTAGTTGCCATCTAGATATTTAGACCAGGAAATAGCTAGACAGCGCTCATGATGCCTTGGTCAGGCAACGACCCCAAAGAAGGGTCTGAGTGTAAGAGTATAGTTGCCATCCGGATCTAAAATACTAGGATATAGCTAGATAGCACTCATGATGCCTTGGTCAGGCTGCGACCCCTAAGAAAAAACTGAGTATAAGATCATAGTTGCCATCCAGATCTTGAGACCAGGAAATAGCTTGATAGCGCTCATAATGCCTTGGTCGGGCTACGACCCCAAAAAAGAGTCTGAGTGTAAGAGCATAGTTGTCATCCGGATCAAAAATACCAGGTTACAGCTAGATAGCGCTCGTGATGTCATGGTCGGGCTACGACCCCCGAGAACGGTCTGAGTGTAAACGTATAGGTACCATCTGGATCAAAAGTACCAGGATATAGCTAGTTAGCACTCATGATACCTTGGTCGGGCTGCGACCCCCAAGAAGAATCAGAGTATAAGAGCATAGTTGCCATCCAGATCTCGAGACCAGGAAATAGCTGGATAGCACTCCTGATGCCTTGGTCGGGCTACGACACCCAAGAAGAGCCTGAGTGTAAGAGCGTTTTTTCCATCCTGATCTCTAGACCAGGATATAGCTAGATAGCGCTCCGGATGCCTTGGTCGAATGACCTCTCCCAAGAAGGATCCGAATGTAAGTGCATTGTTGCCATCCGGATCAAAATACCAGGATATAGCTAGATATCCCTCATGATGCCTTGGACCGGATTAATCCCTTCAGGAGGAACGCTATTGTATTTTGACATTGATCGCCGCGAGACCAGGAAATAGCTAGATAGCACTTCTAATGCTTTTGTTAGGCTACCTCCCCCAAGAAGGATCTGAGTATAAGTGCGTAGTTGCCATCCGGATCCCAAGACTATGGTAGTTAGCATTCCTGATGCCTTGGTTGGGTGACCTCCCCCAAGAAGGATTTGAGCGTAGGAGTATAGTTGCCTGCTAGATCACGAGACCAAAACAACTAAAAGGTCATCCTGTTGCCATGGCCGGGCCAACCCTGTCAGGAAAGGTCTGGGTGGCATAGTTGCCTACAATTTCCTAGAACAGAAATTTCAGGCTCTCAGATTAGCCACTAGAGCTTCATCCGACATGATCGAGCAATACGGTTTGTGACCTTTCTCACTTACCAAATGTTACACTGAATAGAGCGTCGGAAATTCCACAAAGGGATTATCTTTTCCGTGGTCCGCCATCGCTAATTTATTTTGCAGGTACGCCGAATGCACTTATGTTTCGCCCATGTATAAAGATCTGGTGAGAAAGTAGCCTTAGTTGCCTATCAGAATCTTCTTCGCTAAATGTACCAAGACTAGTAAAACAGGAATGACTAGTACCCCGGTTCGCTAATCCAAGCACTGTGAGCGATTTTGGTTACAAGTAAGAAGCGACAAGAAAAATTCTTCATGTAGTACAAGATTTGGACTCCAACCCCAACTACATACCGGTGTTCAAATCAGATGAGACTTCCGTTAATAGCAAAATTTGGCTAGGGACCAAAGAAAAATTTTCCACCTTCCAGCCTGCAAGCAGGGGTTCGAATCCCGGGTCTACGTAGTGAGGTATCGAGGTCCTCTAGGTCGAGGTACCTTACGACCCCGCAGAAGTATGGTGAGGCACACCTTCTCAAACACCTTACATGTATTCAGGCTCTCCAATTAAAGCCCGCTACCCTACCAGAAATCTTGGATAATTAGGTCGAGCTCCATGTTAAAGCTCGGTGTAGCTAAACCAAGCTCTCAACAACAAGGTTGGAACCCTACTGGATATTTCACCCCTAGAATTGTTAGCACAAGCTCCATTGGAAGACCAGCAAGATCGATCTAGCTTCATGACAGTCAAGAGGTCCCCTAGGGACCCCGCCAGTATACTGGAACCTGGGGTACCTCACCCTCAAGAAATATCAAGCGTCACCTCAGGTAACCATGTTAGGTTTTAGTTTGTGTTGGCATGAATTCCATATCAAAATGATGTTTACTTGTAATGACTTAGTTGTTTAGGTTCATGATGATTCAAGCTTCAAGGAATAAGAAACAACAAGTCAAAGCAAGTTCTAAGTATTTAAAGAGAAAGGATGCAATTTGGTTCTACAAAGGTATACTAAGACCTTATCTTTCTCTTACAAGGCTTAGGCACACACACACATATCATACATTTGTGTCACTGCATAGTTGTGCACCTTTATAGGCACACACATACAATTCATTCATATGTGTCCCTGCATCGTTGTGCACCATGTATAACACATTCACACACTTGGAGATGAATGCTCATGCATTGGTTTGGAAATAACATGTTTTGGAATATGCATGATTGGAAACTATCTCTATGTAGTTTGCATTCTAGTGTGAATTCTATTTGTGTGTGTATATGTTAGTATAACATGGATATTGAACTTGGATTTAGTCTTAAATCATTCTTGATTCAGTTCCAATCATTTTGGTTACTCATACTATTGATTTCAAGTTCAGAGTCAAAAAATACTACACTTTAAACTCATGTTTCATACAATGTCTTCGTATTCATATATCAAGCCGAATTATTATTTTTTGGGTTAAGTATCTTATATGTCCATATCCGTGTGAGAGTTATGGTTCGTAATCAATAAACATATTTGAATTCTGAGTTTGGAGACCGAAGAACGGTAGAAGAACGCGAAGGAAGGTCGAAGGAGAAAGAAGCAAGCATATACTTCTTTCCCGAGATGGCGCGTGGCCATCTCGGGGCAGAAGGCTTGTTGCCCCGAGATGCCCACGCACCATCTCGGGCAGCAAGCTTGCTTGGCATCTCTTTTCCCATCTTGGTCATTTCACATGTCCAAGTCTCCCACTCCTTTATAAACTTTTTCCCTCTCACATTTCATTCTAAGAAGAAATTCAAATCAAGTGTGCAGAATTTTCTCTCTAAATTTTCTCACCTTCCAAACACCATGACTTCTTTATTTGAACTCTGATTTGAGTGATTCATTGTTGAGAGTGTTCATCTATTCATCCTCCATTTTTTCTCTGAAGGTTTGAGTTTATTTTGCTGCTGTTTTTGGTGTCTAATCGTACAAAAACGGGACTGCACCTAGATCAACTAAGGTATTGATTTTCTCTCTAAGTTTTCTTTTAAAACTTGATCAATTGCCTTGGGTTTTCTTCTTCTACATATATTTGTATATTGTGAGTGTTTTGATTTGTGTTTTGAACACTTTCAAAGCTAGATTGAATTTCAATTGAAATCATTCATGTTGAGTTAGGTTTTGATTTTGCCTATGTTATCACATGTTTGGGATTGTATTGTGCTAGCTTTGATTCTAGGACTATTTTGTGATCTTTGATTTTAATGGTTTTTACGAAAAATAGTTCATCACATGTATTAGGCTCTCTTGGCCATAATTCTCACATAATACACGTGCTTATGTTCTTTTGAGCTATTCATGTGATTTGTTGAATCTATGATTAGGAATATGCTCTAGAACTTATGCTTAGATCTATTTGACATTGTCATATGATTTTAGCATGTTTGAGGTTTTTGTGATTTAAATTTGATCTTGTGATTTGTTGATCATATCTTGTGATTAAAGTTTAGATATATGCATGAATCTAGTTTGTGATTATTGTTGATCATATCTTTCATAATCTAGATTGACTACTCATGCATGATAAACTAGACTATATGTGATTTGTGCATTCATGCTCATGTCTAGTATTTTACATAGTATGTTTTGATCATAGCATTCGATGTTGCGTGCTTGTCTGCATTTTGCATTCATGATCACCTAGATGCCTTATGAGAAGGAAGTCTTGACAATAGGTGTGAAACCTATGGTGTTGAACAAGAAGTCTTGGTAAGAGGTGTGAAGCCTCGGATTATCTAGCAAGGATGTATTGGCTAGAGGTGTGAAGCCTTGGATAGTCGAGCAAGAAGTCTTGCCTAGAGTTGGGAGAACTCGGATAGGTGAGCAAGGAAGTCTTGACTAGAGTCGGGAAGACTCGGATAGTTGAGCAAGAAGTCTTGCCTTGGGTTGTGAAGATACAAATAAGGTGATCAAGGAAGTCTTGACAAGAGGTGTGAAGCCTCGGATTGTTGAGCATAGGACGACAACTTCTAGAGTAGGATAGGTGGGTAGTTTCTAGGTGAAGAGGTCACTTGAGAGATTGTACTTGTCTTATCTTCTAGTGGATTTTGTTTGCCGGTGGCTGCTAGCCCGTGGATGTTTCCTTCCGGAGGTTTACCACGTTATATCTTGTGTCAACTATTCTCTATCTCTATCTCTCTATTTTTGCATTGTGGATAGAACTCTTTATGTATGTTGACTTCCTCTTTATAATATAGATTGTGTATATGTTACAATTACTTGTTTGTATCACACTTTACTTGTGTTTATATATTAATTAATCGTCTTTAATTAATATATATATTGTGATACAAGCAATCTAGAGGGACAAATTTTTGTTTGTTTCTAAGGGATTCAAAAAAGGTGCCTAACCTATTCACCCCCTCCTCTAGGTTAGCCTTGAGCATTTAACCGTGATTGTATTTTCAATTGGTATCAGAGTAGGACACTAGATTACACTTTGTGTGAGTCCGGGGTGATACTTTCACTGTTTTTGAAAGGCGTTTGAAGTCATGGGTTTACAAGATGATGTAATGGCGGAAGAAGCCTCAAATACTAGGCTACCATTACTTCGTGGCACTAACTATGGGTATTGGAAGTTGAGGATGAAAGCCTACATCTGCTCTATTGATGAAAGGGCTTGGATGGTAGTGAAAGAAAGTTATAGTCCTCCTACCAAGGTTTTAGAGGATGGAACCATGATACTCAAGCCAAGGAGTGAATGGATAACAAATGAGTTTGAGGTTGCAAAATGGCGCCATCGTGCTATGAATGCCATCTTTGGAGGAGTTAATTAGCATCAATTCTCCTACATTCAAAATCTTGAATCCGTAAAGGAAGCTTGGGATACTCTCCAAGTTACTAATGAAGGAACCTTAGCGGTGAGGAAATCGAGGCTTCAAATGTTGGCATCACAATTTGAAGGTTTAAGTATGGGTGAGGAAGAAAAGTTTGAAGACTTACAATTCCGGCTTCTTAACATAGCTAACCAATATCAAGCACTTGGAGTACCTATCTCAAAAGAGAGTTTAAATTGGAAAATTCTTAGGTCTCTTCCTAAGAGATTCAAATCAAAGGTGACGGCCATTGAGGAAAGCAAGGATATGGATAGTATGAACATCGATGAGTTGCTTGGGTCTCTCCAAACTTATGAGATGTGCTTGAAGCCAAAGATCAAGAGTAAGGGAATTGCTCTCAATGCTATTGAGAAGGAGAGTGATGATGAGAATAAAAAAATGGAACTCTTGGTTAGAAGGTTCAAGAAGTTTCTAAAGAATAATGCCAAGCCCAAATGCATGTATTCTAAGGAAAAAGGAGTCAAGAGAACATCATCTCCAAGGATTGTGAAGAATAGCCAAGCCATGAACAAGAAAGAGGTTCAATGTTAATTGTCAAGGTTTTGGTCACTTTGCTAGTGACTGCACCAAGAATCCATCTAAGAAAAACAAGAAAGGCAAAGTGTTGGTGGCTACTTGGAGTGATGATAATTCTAGTGACAATGAGAGCTCTAGTAGTGAGTCTTCAAGTGATGAAGAGTTGGTGAGCAACTTTGTAGCTTTAACGGCTTCTCATTCTTCACTAGATGTTGGTAGTAGAATATCTTCGAACAAGAACCTTGATGCAAATCATGATGGATGCTCTAGTTCCATTCCTACTAATCTTGAGTTGTTGAAAAATATAGAAAAGCTTGAAGAAGCTAGAGACAATGCTTAAAGAGAAGTAGTTGAGAATGATGATTTGATCAATAAGCAACTAAATGAGTTTGTAGTTGTTACTCGTAGACTTCTTAGTGAAAAAGGTGATAAAATGAAGAAGTTTAGAGAACTTGAAATTATTAACCTCGAAAAGGATAATGTGATATCTTCTTAGAAGAAGAGAGAACAAGAATTGAGGGAAGAGATAGACACGGCTAAGGAGGCTATCAAGGATTTAGTGAATGATTCAATTAGTGTGTCTAGTGTTAGGAATCTTGTTAACTCTCATAGTGGTGAAGACGACTTGGTAGTTGAAGAGGAGCTCTTGGATGCACCACTTCCTATAAACTTTGATAAAGTCGTGATTGATAAGAAACCACACAAGAAGAGAAGATCAAAAGCCAAAAAGAAGTTGGCAAGCAAGGTATCTCTGCAAACTCCTAGTGAAGCTAGTTCAACTCCAAAAGGTACAATCTCATCTTTTATTTTAATTTGTCATTATTGCAACACAATAGGTCACATTAAGCCTAGGTGTTATAAATATATTGAAAAATGGAAATTAGGAAATGAATCTAGGGATAAGGAGATTAAACTTCAACTTGAACATGATAAGGCCTTGGAAGTTGAGAAACATGATAATTTTGCTAAGCATGAGAAAAAGTTATGGAGTAGAAATAATTCTAATCTTGTTCAACTTGACAAAGCTTGTGTTGAAAATGTTAAGGAAGAGTGTGTTAATGATATTCTTGTTAATCAAGTCATTGAAGGACTTTACTCTAGATTTAACATTGTTGTCAAGGATGATATTTGAAATGTTTATGTAGGTACACCCAAGAATAAGTGGTTCAAGGGTGAGTGCTCTTATCACTAATATAAGAAGCATATGTGAGATAACTTTGAGGCTATATATCAAATGTGTTGAGTATTCTTGCTTGCTAGCTTTGAATACTCCATGTATTGATATGAACTTGGTTATCTCACATCATGATTGTTATGATGGTCAAAATTTGTTGATTAACTTTGAAGAAGTTCTTTTGTTATATGTGTTGATTGAGTTGAGATATTATGTTTTTTATACTCTTGTTGTGAAACATTTTCAACTTGGTGTCATGAGGACATTCAAGGCAAGAGTGCTCATAAAAAGGGCGGAACTATGATATTTGGTGAATATAATGTGCAAAAAGGTATCTCTTTACTCTAATGCATGTTCTATTAGATATTCATCCTTTGACTCAATTTTTGACATACATCTCATAGCATGTCATATTAGAGAATTTTGTATAGTATACATATGGTTCTCAATGACATTTGCTATTTTAGGATCTAATAGTGATATTGTTCACATTGATCTTAACTTTGATGATTGTTTGTGTTTGGTATATGGAGTGATATTACTTTTGAAAATATGAGCTCTATATTCTTTAAAAGCTACTCATTAGAGAAGTAATGATCTTGAATAAGTCTCTACTTATTGCTCTTAGATCATGTGCTTATGAGCCATAAAATCTTGGTTTTCTAAAAACTGCACCTTGCTTCTCTTATATGTTTTGCTAGTAGGTTGAGTTTACTAATATGTTAAAATTAGATACACCTTGAAGTTTTTGTGCTTAAGTACATTTAAAATGACCTTTGGTTAGTATCCATTTTGCTTCGGCAATTACATAGAACTCAATGAGCACCTTCATGAAAAGGGCTACACACCTTGGTTGTGAAAGCTACCCAATGTTGGAAAGAGCTACACCATTGCGATGAGTGAAAGCCGTCATGAAGTGAATTTTTGTTTATGTAAAAAAAAAGGAAAAATCAAAGAAGTGTTGAAATGAAATCAAAAAAAAAAATCTTTGATTCAAAGCCTAAAAAGAAAAGGAGGAAGGCTTAAAAAGAAGTTTAGTTGAAAATCAAATGAGCTCGGGTTAAAAAACAGAAATGGGATGACGAGCCACAGGCACACACATGCTTATATGTTGAAAATCTATTCTCTTAAAAGCAAAAAATTCCGGATGATAATCGGTTTGACTTTTTATGGAAAAAGCTTAAGATGAATAGTTGTTGGAAATTGTTTGCATGTTGATTATCAAACTACTTCTTGATATATATTTGAAGCATATCTCTCACACACACACTTTGTTTATGAGTATGATGATATCTTTGCAATTGTTAAAGAATTATGAAAGAACTTGAAAAATCTTTGTGTATCTCTCTTAGCTTATGAAGCTTATTTTGTTGATATTTCTTTAAATTGCTTGAATGTGTGATTGTGTGAACTTCCTTGTGAACCTTATGCTATCATGAATCTTAGTCATGTCATTTATCAACGGGGAGCATTGTATGCTAGACATTGTTTTCTTTTATGATAAGTTCACATGCTTCATTTTGTTACATGTTGGCATATTTTGACTTAATGATACTTGTAAGATATTACTCACTATCTTTGTCTTGCATGATGATTCATTCTTAAGTCATATGTCATTGTTTTATATATTTGTGACTAATAAGCTTGTTTTGTCTTTCGCTCACTTTTGTATGTTTATAGCATCTTATTTCACAAGAACAAATGGGAAGAACTAAAGTTACCGGAAGTGGAAATCAATTGAATCCCAATTGTGAAAGCCAATTCAACCTCAAAGAGATCCAAAGCTTCAAGGTCAAAGGAAATAAGGATCTTTGCAACTAAGAAGATATTTCAAGAGAGAGGCATTGACTTAGGTAAATGTAAAGATTCTTATGTTCTTAAGTGCATTAATGATAGAAATTGGGAATCTTGGGTGAGCATGCTAGGAATAGTGAATGACACTACTGTTAGAGAATTTTATCATGAATATAGAGAGAGTGCCACCTTATTGGATGCTTTGATGAATGTTAGGGGTGTTGTATTTAGAGTTAATCCGGTAAACATTAATAAGTTTCTTGGGCTATCTAGTGATATTGATTCAAACTTTCTAGATGTTGATATCATTGAGAATCTTAATATTATGGGTAGAACTCTATGTGACAATGCTTCTTTTGAGTGGAAAGGTAGAGCATATATTAGTCAACATGAGTTAACTAAGGCAAGTGCCTTTTGGCATCTTTTCATTTGCACAAATATTATTGGATCTTCGAATTCAACCGAGTTGAATAAAGACAAGATCAAAATAGTATATGCCTTAGTAACTAATCAACCTATAAACCTTGGGGATTTGCTTATGTTTTATTTGGATAATGCGGCTTTCTCAATTAGAGGAGATAAAAAGCTTGCATTACCAGGGTTTATAACTTCTTTGTGTTTAACTCGTGGTGTTCAAAGTAGTAGAGGATGATATGTTGGTATAACCCTTGGAAAAGTATAGTGATAAACGTGTGTCATACATGTCATATAAGGATAAGGGTAAGACATGTGATACTGTTAGACTTTTTAGTTCACAAGTTGATTGTCAAGAGACTAGCATAAACATTCTTCCGGATTGGGCTTTGCATTTGAAGAACAAGGTTGATGAGCTTAGTGCTATAGTTGAAAAACAAGATGTTAGAATAAAAGAGTTGGAGGAGTGTATTGCATCAAGTTCAAGACCGCCTCTCAAGCATTATGTTAGGTCAACTACACGCACATCTTTCTTTGGTGGATCTAGTAGCTAGTATTTGAGTCTCATGGTATGTTTCTTACCTTTTGGCATCATTTCATGTCAAAAAGAGGGAGAAAGAGTTGTTATGAGTTGCTAGTTACTTAGTTTCCTTTTTATGTTGTTTTTGTGAACTTTTGAACTTTCAATGGCTTGTAATAATTAGTTTTAAGATTTGGTTAAGATTTCTTGTATTTGGCATGTATTGAGGGGGAGATACATGTATTTGTGGACTTAATTGTATATTCTTATCCATATTATATGTTGCCATTTGTTGTTTTTCTCTTGTATATGCATTGTGCTTTGAGATGATTTGTAGGTTGCTTCAAGAGAAGATCAAGATGAAGTTCAAGAGTTGGTAAATATTAGTTATAGGAATCTTACTAATTGTAATGTGAGGGAGTGATTTTGTGACCTATCTTCATTTTTATATTTGTAGTAAATGTATAGGTGTTTTGACATGGAATTTGCCGAAGGGGGAGATTGTTAGGTTTTAGTTTGTGTTTGCATGAATTCCATATCAACATGATGTTTACTTGTAATGACTTAGTTGTTTAGGTTCATGATGATTCAAGCTTCAAGGAAGAAGAAACAACAAGTCAAAGCAATTTCTAAGTCTTCAAAGAGAAAGGATGCAATTTGGTTCTACAAAGGTATACTAAGACCATATCTTTCTCTTACAAGGCTTAGGCACACACACACATATCTTACAATTGTGTCACTGTATAGTTGTGCACCTTTATAGGCACACACACACATATCATACATTTGTGTCCCTGTATAGTTGTGCACCATTATAGGCACACACATACAATTCATTCATATGTGTCCCTGCATCGTTGTGCACCATGTATAACACATTCACACACTTGGAGATGAATGCTCATGCATTGGTTTGGAAATAACATGTTTTGGAATATGCATGATTAGAAATTGAACTAGTTTTCATTCTAGTGTGAAATATGTTTGTGTGTATATATGTTTGTATAACATGGATATTGAACTTGGATTTAGTCAAATCAAGTGTGCATAATTTTCTCTCAAAATTTTCTCACATTCCAAACACCATAACTTCTTCATTTGAACTCTGATTTGAGTGATTCGAAGTTGAGAGTGTTTATCTATTCATCCTCCATATTTTCTCTAAAGGTTTGAGTTTATTTTTCTGCTGTTTTTGGTGTCTAATCATACAAAAACGGGACTGCACCTAGATCAACTAAGGTATTGATTTTCTCTCTAAGCTTTCTTTTAAAACTTGGTCAATTTCCTTGGGTTTTCTTCTTCCACATATATTTGTATATTGTGAGTGTTTTGATTTATGATTTGAACACTTTCAAAGCTAGGTTGAGTTTCAATTGAAATCATTCATGTTGAGTTAGGTTTTGATTTTGCCTATGTTATCACATGATTGGGATTGTATTGTGCTAGCATTGATTCTAGGACTATTTTGTGATCTTTGATTGATCTATTTTATGAAAAATAGTTCATCACATGTAATAGGCTCTCTTGGCCAAAATTCTCACATAATACTTGTACTTATGTTCTTTTGAGCTATTCATGTGATTTATTGAATCTATGATTAGGAATATGCTCTATAACTTATGCTTAGATCTACTTGACATTGTCATATGATTTTAGCATGTTTTAGGTTTTTGTGATTTAAACTTGATCTTGTGATTTGTTGATCATATCTTGTTATTCAAGTTTAGATATATGCATGAATCTAATTTATGATTAATGTTGATCATATCTTACATAATCTAGATTGACTACTCATGCATGATGAACTAGACTATATGTGATTTGTGCATTCATGCTCATGTCTAGTATTTTCCATAGGATGTTTTGATCATAGCATTCTATATTGTGTCCTTGTTTGTGTTTTGCATTCATGATCACCTAGATGCCTTGTGAGAAGGAAGTCTTGACAATAGGTGTGAAACCTATGGTGTTGAGCAAAAATTCTTGGCAAGAGGTGTGAAGCCTCGGATTGTCGAGCAAGGAAGTCTTTGCTAGAGGTGTGAAGCCTTGGATAGTCGAGCAAGAAGTCTTGCCTAGAGTTGGGAGAACTCAGATAGGAGTGCAAGGAAGTCTTGACTAGAGTCGAGAAGACTCAGATAGTTGATCAAGACGTCTTGCCTTGGGTTGTGAAGATCCGGATAAGGTGAGCAAGAAAGTCTTGACAAGAGGTGTGAAGCCTCGGATTGTTGAGCATAGAACGGCAACTTCTAAAGTAGGATAGGAGGGTAGTTTCTAGGTGAAGAGGTCACTTGATAGATTGTACTTGTCTTATCTACTAGTGGATTTTGTTTTCCGGTGGCTGCTAGCCCGTGGATGTTTCCTCTTCGGAGGTTTACCACGTTATATCTTGTTTCAACTTTTCTCTATCCCTATCTCTCTAATATTTGTATTGTGGATAGAACTCTTTATGTATGTTGGCTTTCTCTTTATAATATAGATTGTGTATGTGTTACAATTACTTGTTTGTATCACACTTTAATTGTGTTTATATATTGATTAATTGTCTTTAATTAATATATATATTGTGATACAAGCAATCTAGAGGGACAAACTTTTGTTTGTTTCTAAAGGAGTCGAAAAAGGTGCCTAACCTATTCACCCCCCCTCTAGGTTAGCCTTGAGCATTTAACCGTGATTTTATTTTCAAACCTCCATGAAGTACCACTCCAAAATTACATATGAAACCAGAGTGCTCCTCCAAACAACATAGGAAGAAAGGGTTGACCTTCATGACACTTACGATACCATTAATGAGGTCAAACCGTATTAATGGAGGTAATCACCCCTATTAATGAGATCAAACTGTATTAATAGAGGTAGTCAACCCTATTAATGAGGTCAAACTGTATTTATTGAGGTAGTCCACCATATTAATGAAGGTAGTCAACCCTTTTAATGACATGATCAATGCCATTAATAAGAGAATATTCAACTCTTTAATGGCCACCATTAATGAAAGAGTCCAAAGAGGAAACAAATACCTTTTCCTCCTAGATATCCTTCACAACCGATTATTAGGGGTAAACTATAACAGATAATCCCGCCTATCGAGGAAGGAAGAGTCCAAAGAGGAAACAATCATATCTTCTCCAAGATATTAGCTACAAGCCGATCAACTACATTAAAGGAAGAATCATATTCGATAAGGAAACGAAGACTAATTGAAGAGTCCTGGACTTGCTCGCCAAGATAGTCACTATGTATAAATATGCCCGTCAAAGGCGTATTAAGGGGATACAATCGATTACAGAAGACGCTAAAATACATACTCCAAGACAGACTCGATATTCAACATTCAAAATCATCGAA
This sequence comes from Dipteronia dyeriana, assembly GCA_032871835.1. Lineage (NCBI taxonomy): Eukaryota > Viridiplantae > Streptophyta > Magnoliopsida > Sapindales > Sapindaceae > Dipteronia > Dipteronia dyeriana. The sequence goes on from CM065298.1 coordinate 91,488,261, forward strand.
TAACACACAGTGGAGATCACACATATCATTTCCATTCCCAAAAACGACCAACACTAGGAATGTCTACGTGTTTCGTTTAAAGTTCTCTTGGCATCATCAATGTATGTGTTACCTTTACCTAGAATGTACCGGTATCAGTCTACATTCGACCACCATTGTAAGCTCTCTGGAGCAACTACGTTGTATTATTTTACCATTCTTGTAAGCTCCTCGGAGCATTTTTTGATATATACATAAGGAAGGGTATTCCTCCTTCCTCCGGATACTGCCTTGGGATTTTTCAGCATGTGATCATTCGTGTTGCTTTTTCTCCCTTGGCCAGTCCAGCTCCCTCTACAAAAGACTTGTGTTTTTTTTTACTTGTGTCTTGTGTAATGCATGCGTATATGAGTGCAAGCTAGATTCCTACCTCGCTGGACCTAGCGCTCTTATCCTCCCATCTACATGCCAAAGTCGCACATAAAGATGATGAGAAAACACCCAGACCAGCTTTAAGGAAGTTGATGAGCTCTCATGCATCATCCTCTATGGAAGAAATTGAGCTCTCTAACATTAGAGCTAGATAATCTCCCATCCTTACTTGCTATCTAGGTGGAGGAATTACAGGAAAGAATCGGGCTCCAGAACCAGGCTCTGAGTACCATGACATGCTTCGACCCTAACCGAGGACCAGGACCAAGATCAAGATCAACCCTTTCACACCAGTAAGGGAACCTCGAGCTTCCTTCATCTCTGACCTACCACGAAGCCCGATGAATGGGTTGACTCTTCTCCTACCTACCACGAAGTCTGATGAGAGGGATGACTCATCTTTTTCCTACCATGAAGCCCGACAGATGGGTTGACTCGTCTTCTACCTACCACGAAGCCTGACGAGAGGGATGACTCATCTCTTACCTACCACGAAGCCTGATGGATGGGTTGACTTGTCTCCTACCTACCACGAATCTCGACTAGAAGGATGACTCGTCTCCTACCTACCACAAAGCCCGACAAGTGGGATGACTCCTCTTCTACCTACCACTCCATATTCCATATTCCATATTCATACAAGATCACCAAGGTACCAAAGGTACCAACCCCGGCCACCACCTCTGTGGTAGTGGTCTCGAGGGTGTTAGCTATAATTCCTTACCTTGAGCGAATTTTCGGTTGACAAAATCTTTAAGAGCCTTCGGCTCATCATGCTAAAAATGAAATAATCAATAAATCCATGCAAAAACTTGGAAATCAAAATTTTATAATCATTCATAATTGTTTCCCTTCACCCCATTCACACAACCAAAATTAATATTCAATGATATTCTCATCAATTCATATGCACAATTTTGTAGACAAAAGATATATAAAGATAAAGTGTAAAAGTTTGAGATAGAAAGTGTTAATAGTAAAATTTGGCCAGGGGTCTATGAGAAATTTTCTACTTTCCCGCCACAAGTCAAAACTCATAATCGACGTTCATGAAACCTGGTAGACCATAAAGCTACCCCATAAGAGCAGGGAAGGCTAGCTCGGCTTTAAAACTATCAGAAAGCAAGCTAGGCGCGACAAGGATGAGCCCCACATGAACACTTTAGCCCAGGCTTCTCCCGGCCACCTATCGGGGAACCTCGGTTCTTAAGGTCAAGCTCCTCAACCACCCCGTGAAAGCCAGAGGAGGTCTTCAAGCTCAAGAGAAATTCAAAAAAAGCGCGACAAGCAAAGTAGGTCCCCTTCGTGTTAAGACTTTCAGAGGACAAACTTAACAGTAGTCTTAGACAGAAGCCCACCAACCTCTCCAGAAGCCTGTTGTCCCTGCTGATCATGAAAGAGAAATCATGCCTAAATCTACACTAACCTGGTTATTTCCTAGGAATGTCTACAGGGACATCTCAAGCTCCCAAGGGTCAGGGAAAATCCATACCAAACATCTAAGAATAGAGTTGAAGCATGGATCTACCTAGCTCTATGAGATGATAGGCAACTAGCTTGGTGACCTCCATGAAAGACCATGTCGCGATAACATACAAGATCATATCTATGTGATAACCAACATTAAATCCGTATACGTGTGAGTCAATAGTTTGATTCCTAAAAGGAAACAAACTTATTTTCGTTAACAATATCTTCGTTTCCGCTATTTACTCGGGGTCAACAACTTTTATATAAAGGATCCCGCCCGATAAGGAGAAAACGGATTCGTAAGTTCGTGGCGGGATATCAGGGAATTCAAACCTACTTGGACCAAATATAAATAGGGCCAAGCATGACACATAATAGAGGATATGAAGAAAAAAGATGAAAAAAACGACAAATAGAAGAAAAGAAAAGAATATGGGAAGTTGCCACCTTCGACAAGCACAAAGTTGCCACCTTCCTAGATCCTAGAGAGACTGTGAGCATATGAGATAGTAATCTGTATATCGAAGCAAGTAATCAATAATAAAAGCTCCAATTAGTATCATTGCAATCAAGCCTCTCGTTTACCTCTAAAACAGGTCAGGTATCAATGGTACCGACCCCAGCCACCACTTCCGTGGTAGTGGTCTCGAGGGTGTTAGTAGAAATTTCTCATCCTGAGTAAATTTTCCGTTAACACTTTCGGGCGCCGTCTGTGGGAAACTCTCACTCCACCATCTTTATATTCAAAAGTTTGTTTTTTTACAAAAATCATGAGGCTCCGCTCCTCGCAAGGACAACCGGGCGTATCGAGACAACCTTCTGTTGTGTCAACACAAAAGGTCCCGAAGAAAGGGAGGAAATCCGGGCTCCATAGCCAGGTTCCAACCCAGCCAGCCACTGTGTGGCTTTAGATTCCCCTTTGGGAAATCAGGTCTAGCTTGACCAACAAGCGATGACATTCGTAGAAAACGTCCACTTTCGACTGCTCGCTGAAGGTATTACTATCCGGTAAGCAGACCTTTACAATCGGGGGGAGTCAAGCAAGCCTAGGGCTAGGCAACCCACCTTTGATCGCATGGGACCTACTCATCGGGAACCAGCTCATAATAGAATGGGACTCCCAACCTCGATCCTGGATAGGTTAGGGCCTATGCCTCTCGTTCTTGAAGCGCTGCCACACTACCAACCAAGGCAAGTCAAATCCGCGGTGGATGTCCTTCCCCAAGAGCGAGGAGAGTTTCTCCACCCAACTACTTCAAGGAGGGAAGCCCGAAGTAGAGAAGAAGAAAGTCAGCAAAGCCCCCGAGCAGACCCCCTCCGAAGAAAGAACCGGGTAGAGGTCGATAGTTCATCAAAAGGGTCCGATGGCGAGGAAACTAAGATTAACTCAAGGAAATTCGAAAGCAAACGCCTAAAGGGCCAGTTGGCAGAGCTTCAAAAGGAGGTCCAATTGATGAAGAAGGGAAAGTAGAAGGAGGACAAGAAAGATCCCCTAAGTGAAATGAATGCTATTTTCACTAGAAGGATCCGGAAGGCGGAGCTCCCGCCTAAGTTCAAAATGCCAACTGACAGATTCTTCGGGATTAAGGATCCCCTGAGCCACTTAGAGAGCTTCGTTTAACAGATGGAGGTTCTGAATACGACCAAGGCCGCTATGTGTCTAATTTTCCTTACTACACTCACGGATTACGCTAAAACCTGGTTTAGGAAACTACCTGCTGGTAGTGTGGATTCCTTCACCAAGCTATCAACCGATTTCTACTCATAATTCCAGAGAGTTAAGCCTCGATTAAAGGTTCCAATCCATATACAGTACGTGATCAAGGAGAGAAGGGAAACCCTCCGGGATTATGTCGAGCGTTTTCATAAGGAGGTCATCCAAATAGGGGTCTTCACCGAGAAAGAAACCCTCGCCAACTTCAGAAAGAACCTGTGGGCTGGAAAACTTTTCCTGTCTTATGCCAAGAGACCTTCGGAAATCTACCAAGAAGCCTATGATCGGGCTCTAGAGCAGATTGAGGTAGAAGAACAGCTCAAATTCATGATAGAACACGACGACATGAGAGCTGTAAAGTGAAAAAAGAGGAAGCTTCCAGACCGGAGCAAGCTCAGAAAAGCCAGAATAAACCCCCAAATAAATCAACATACCGCTTCCCCCTTTCTCAACCCAGATCTGAAAAATATCAAGAAAAATGAACTCATCCTCAAACTTTACCACCTCACAGGACAGTAACACCAATAGCTCACGATGAGAGGGAGTACGATCATTACACTACCTAAATGTGTCCCGTGAAACAGTCTATCTCCCCATTCGGGACAAGGGTTTGCTACAGAAGCTCGCTCCCCATAAAAGCCCCGGTCGATAAGAGAAATCGCTATAAATATTGTGACTTTCATGAGGACGTGGGGCACAACACTTTAGAATACTACAATCTGTGGAATCAGATCGAGGCTTTGATAAGAGGAGGATGTCTGGTGGAATTCTTACAGCAAGTCAGGGAGAACATTCAGACTGAAGGGAAATACAAGCCGAGATCAGAGATCATGCCGACAAAAGAAAGGGGGAGCAGGTTAACCTGATGCAACAGATTTAGATAATACATACCATCAGCGGGGGGCCTACTCTGGCCGGAACCTCCAACAGTTCTAGAAAAAACCATGCGAGGAAAGTCCCTTTTAAGGACGAAGGGCGGGATATTTTTAATGTCGACCAGAGACCGACCAACCCCTTCCAACTGTCATAGATCATTTTCACCGAAGGAGATGTCTACAACACCGTACAACCGCATGATGACCCCATGGTGATCACGGTACAGATTGCCAACTGCATGGTACACCATGTACTCGTCGACACAAGTATCAGCGTTGACGTCCTGTTTAAAGATACCTTGTGTTAATACTTAAATTTGGCAAGGGGTAAAAACAAAATTTTCCACCCATAGTCGACAATCATGAAGCTCGAAAAAGTTGTAAAGCTACTCCGCCGGAGCAGGGAAGGCCGGCTTGGCTTTAAGACTACCGAAAATAAGAGAGGTGCAACCAGGATGAGCCTCCCACTAGAAAACTGGAACCCGAGCTTCTCCATGCCATCTATCAGGGAACCTCAGCTCTGAGGTCGAGCTCCATAACTGTCCCGTAAATGCCAGGGGAAGTCTCCAAGCTTAAGAGACATAAGCCTAAAGCGACAGAAGAAGGAAGCTCCCAGACATGAGCAAGCTCAGAAAAGCAATAATAAACCCCTTAATAAATCAACATACAACTTCCCTCTTCCTCAGCCCATGTTGGAAAGGTTTCCAGATAAACGGGCTCCTTCTCAAGCTTTACCACTTTCTAGGACAATGGCCCTTATAGCCCGCGATGAGAGGGGGTATGACCATTACACTCCCTTAAATACATCCCGAGAAACAATCTACCTCGCCATTCAGGATAAAGGTTTGTTACCAAAGCCCGCTCCTATGAAAGCATCAGTCGATAAAAGAAATCGTTATAAATATTACGACTTTCACGAGGACATAGGGTACAACACTTCAGAATGCTACAACCTACGGAACCAGATTGAGGCTTTGATAAGGGTAGGATGCTTGATAGAGTTCTTACAACAAGTAAGGGAGAACATTCAGACTGGAAAGGAGGTCTAAGCTGAGATCCGAGAACATGCTGAGAAAAGGAAGGAAGAACAGGCGGACCTGATGCAGTAGATTCAAGTAATACATACTATCAGCGTGGGTCCCACTCTGGCCGGCACCTCAAATAATTCTAGGAAAAACCATAAGAGGAAGGTCCCTAGTACAGACGAGGGGCGGGATATCTTTATGGTCGACCAGAGCTCGACTAACTCCTCCCAGCTGTCACAGATCATCTTCACCGAAACAGATGTCTTTAACACCGTGCAGCCATATGATGTCCCCATGGTCATCACAGTACAAATTGCCAACTTCATGGTGCATCGCGTGCTCGTCGACACAGTTAGCACCGTCAACGTTCTGTTCAAAGACACTTTGGAAAAATTAAACTGGAAGCAATGGTGCTACAACACTTGTACTACTCCATTATATGAGTTCACTGGGGACTCCATCACGCCCGTAGGATCAAAAATCCTACCAGTGATCATCTAAGCCTCACCTCTCCAGCAAAACATCATGACCGACTTCGTGGTGGTGGATACCCCGTCGGCCTTGAATGCAATATTAGGGAGGCCATTTCTGTCATCGCTGAAAGGTGTCATCTCTATTTACCATAATGTACTGAAATTCCCGATAGGAGACAAGGTAGGGGAAGTTCGGGGTGATCAGCAAGCAGCTAGGAAGTGCTACGCAGTGTCAGCCAACCCAGTAGCTCTAGCTAAACAACTCGCCTAGGTGACGACTATTCAAGGTGAGATAACTCCAGCACAAAACCTGAAAGATGCGGGTTCTACCGATTATCCCAAAAAAGGCCTTGTAATGCCTGACATTGAAGAATAGAGAAGGGAATGGGCCAGCGGTCATCTGGTCGATAAGTAAGAGGAGATTCCTGTTCGACTAAGCGATCCCTCGAAGGTCGTTAAGATCGGAGCTACCCTTGAACCAGGAATGAAAGAGGGCTTGATTAGGCTCCTCACGGAGTTCAACGATATTTTCACTTGGAGTCATGCTGAGATGCCGGGGATCCTGATGACATTAGCTGCACATCGACTGGCAGTGGATCCGACCTTCAAGCCTGTCAAAAAAAAAATGAGTCACTTAAACACTGAAAGAAATGTGGCGGTTCAATAAGAGGTTGGATAAACTCACCCAGGCAGGCTTCATTCGAGAAGCCCGCTACCCCGAATGGATCGCCAATGTTGTCATGGTCACGAAGGCAAATGGAAAGTGGTGCATGTGCGTGGACTACATCGACCTCAACCGGGCATGCCCAAAGGACAGTTTTCCTCTGCCAAAAATTGATCAATTGATCAATTCCACCTCCGGGAATAAGCTCTTGATCCTCATGGACGTATTTTCCAGCTACAATCAGATTATGATGCATCCCACTGACCAAGAAAAGACAAGCTTCATCACCGTGCAAGGCCTGTACTGCTACAAGGTGATGCCTTTCGGGCTCAAAAACGCTGGAGCTACTTACCAGCGGTTAGTTAACCATTTGTTCAAGCCCGAAATTGGTAGGTCGATGGAGGTGTACATCGACGACATGATCACAAAATCTTCAACCTCAGAAAGCCACCTGGACGATCTTCGTAGGACATTCATGATCCTAAGGGAAAACCAGAGGAGGTTGAACCCATGCAAATGCGCTTTTAGGGTAACTGCGGGGAAGTTTCTGGGCTTCATGGTGCATGAAAGAGGCATAGAGGCTAACCAGAAAAAAATCCTAGCTATCCTAGATCTGGAATCCCCCACATCTCTTAAATAGGTTCAAGCCTTGACAAGACAGGCTGCAGCGCTCAACAGGTTTATCTCCCGATCTACCGATAAGTGCCTACCATTTTTCAAACTATCAAGTAGAGAAGAAACATAAAGTGGGATCAGGAGAGCGAACAGGCTTTCCAAGATTTGAAAAGATACCTAACAAGCCCTCCACTGCTGGTCAAGCCAAATCCTGGAGAAGAACTCCAAGTAAACTTGGCCGTTTCAGAAACTGCTGTGAGCGGGGCCTTTGTCAAGGAATGCGGGGATAGGATCCAGCTACCTATCTACTATGTGAGTCACGCTCTAACCAAGCCTGAAAAGAACTATACTCTGTTGGAGAAGCTCGCTTATGCCTTGGTGACCTCGATAAGGAAATTCCGTCCTTACTTCCATGCTCATTCAATAGCAGCGGTGACGGACCAACCCCTCCGTCAGTTCTTAAAAAAGGACGGATGTTTATGGAAGGCTGGTTCTATGGGCCCTAGAGCTTACCCAATTTGATTTAAAGTATAAGCCTAGGACCGTGATAAAAGCTCAGGCACTAGTGGAGTTTGTAACCGAGCTTTCAGTACCTTCAGATCAGGAAACCCCTACAGTAATAGATGTCACCCTTGAGAGGACTCCGGAATCTGACAACTGGCCGGAGAGCTACGAGTTATGGTCTCTCTACACTGACGGAGCTTCCGGGCAGTTTGGGGGAGGAGCGGGCATAGTCACCATCGACCTAGAAGGAACTGAGTGCTGCCATTATTTCAGATTTGAATTTAAAGCCGCGAACAATGAAGCGGAATACGAAGCCCTGCTAGCTGGGATAAAAGCTTTCATAAAGCTCGGGGTTGATTACCTTAATATAAAGAGTGACTCCTCACTCGTGGTCAACCAAGTTTCTGCGGATTACCAGGCAAAACAGAGTTAACATGATCGTATACCTGAAATTGGTGCAACAACTCAAGACCAGATTTAAGGGATTCAGAATCGAGCAGATACCTCGACAGCTAAATCATCGGGCTGACGTCCTAGCCATGATAGTTGCCTATGGTGGCCAGACCCTACCTCACGGAGTCCTTCTTCATGTAATCCTCATACTTAGCATTATGACAGGTAAGAAAGCTTATACCTTGGACCGACAGCCATGCTGGATGGATCCAATAGCAGAATATTTACAGGACGGGAAACTCCCCGGGGAGCTCGACCAAGCTAGGAGGGTTAAAAGGCTCTCGGTCCGGTATTGTATGGTGGATGGGCATTTATACCGAAGGGGAAAATCCGTTCCCCTGCTTCGATGTCTACACCATAAAGATGCCAAGTGGGCTTTGAGAGAGGTTCATTATGGGGAATGCGGGAACCATATTGGTGGAGAGGCCTTGGCATATCAGGTTCACCGCATGGGGAATTATTGGCCGACCATCCATCAAGATGCTAATAACTTGGTGCAAACCTGCGAGGCATGCCAGAAGGCCGTAAACTTGAGTCACCTCCCTCTTGAGTGCTTGTCGTCCCTTAGCTCGCCATACCCATTTTCTATGTGGGGAGTCGATGTGATTGAACCGCTTCCTACAACTAAAGAATAGGCCAAGCACGCTATTGTAGTAATTGACTACTTCACAAGATGGGTTAAAGCTGGACCACTCTCCTAGGTATTGAAAAAGAACACAACAAGGTTCATTAAGACCAATGTAGTTTGCAGGTTTGGAACCTCTCTTGCCATCATAACCGACCTCAAAAAATAGTTTGATAATGGCCGATTCAACGATTTCTGTGAAGGTTTGGGAATCGACCTTCGGTTTGCTTCGATAACCAACTCTCAGACCAATGGTTTGGTGGAATCCATGAACAAAAACATCAAGAAGTTAATGAAGAAAAAGCTAAACCAAAAGAAAGGTAGATGGGTAGAGGAGTTTCTCGAGGTCCTCTGGGCTTACCGCACTACATGGAGAACAACTACCGGGGAAATGCCCTACTCGCTGGCCTTCAGGGATGAAGCAGTCTTACCTATAGAGAACAAGTTGACCTATTTTAGAGTCCAACGATTCAAACTGGGGACCAATAAAAGCAAGATCGAATAGCTGAGAAGGTAGCGATTTACCAAGGATGGATTGCCAGATACTTCAACATGAGGGTTAAAGCCCGAAGCTTCAAAGAAAGGGATCTAGTCCTCAAGAAAGTGATGTTGAACACCAGGAAGAAGTTAGACGGGGTCTTAGGGCCCGACTGGGAAAGACCCTACCTAATAAAGATGGTGATCCTTAATAGGGCATACAAGCTTGAGGAAATGGATGGCCGAATCATCGACAATACTTGGAATGCGGATCACCTAAGGAAATACTACTCTTGAACAGGGGACTCAGGAGCAGGCTACCTCCGACTAGCTTCTTTTAATTTTTCTTCTGACAGTAGTGTACACCATCTTCCATATCAATAAAGCTTGTTTTTTCTTGTTTACTCATTCTTCAACTATGTCCTACAATGATTTGGGTCTACATGGAAAGTTTTGACATTTTCACCTCAAGACCAAGGGTAAGCCGGGGAAGCCCCCTCGCTACTCCTGATGCCTTAGCCGGGCACTACCCCCCGCCAAGAAAGGTCTGAGTATAAGGGCATAGTCGCCATCTAGATCTCAAGACAAGAAAATAGCTAGATAGCCCTCCTGATGCCTTGGTCGGGCTACCACCCCCAAGAAGGATCTGAGTGTAAGAGCATAGTTGCCATCAAGATCTTAGGACTAGGAAATAGCTAGATAGCCCTCCTGATGCCTTGGTCAGGCTACCACCCCCAATAAGGATCTAAGTGTAAGAGCATAGTTGTTATCCAGATCTCGAGACCATGAAATAGCTAGATAGCCCTCTAGATGCCTTGGTTGGACTACCACCCCCAAAAAAGATCTTAGTGTAAGAGTATAGTTGCCATCCAGATCTCGAGACCAGGAAATAGCTTGATAGCCCTCCTGATGCCTTGGTAGGGCTACCACCCCTTAGAAGGATCTGAGTGTAAGAGCATAGTAGCCATCTTGATCTCGAGACCAGGAAATAGCTTGATAGCCCTACTAAAGCCTTGGTCGGGCTACCACTCCCCCTAAGAAGGAATCAAACATGAAAGCGCGGAAGCCCTCCTAGTCCCAAGTCTAAGAAAGGGCTTAACAGTTCTTTACTTAACGATCTACTTGGGATACAGCCCACCAAAGGGGATCAGGGATAAAGGGCTTGATTTACTTGAGCTCTAAGTGTTCCGGTTATTGTTGTTCACTATTTTTCCTTGATACGTGGTCACCCGCTATAACAGACCTATAATCCAACTAGGGGACTATCGACTAAGGAAATTGATCTGCAAAATTCGGTAGTCAGGGAGCCCGACGCTAAACGGTTTCCTTATCCTGTTTTTTCTCAAAGATAGCTCGTTTCGATATTAAAGCTGGACCTAGAGAGAGATCAAGTAAGCACATGCAAGCCAGAGTTAGATTCGAGATAAAAAAATTCATATCAAGTAAGTACATAAAAGCTGGAAAGAGAGGTAGATCTAAAATTGAAACTTTATTATTAAAAGGGGGAGCCTATTCCCTAACTAGGCTACAACAAGCAAGGGGGGCCCAATCCATGGTTCTGGGATATAAAAGCAATGAAAAAATGGAAAACACAATTAAAGATGGGATGCCCACCCCTTTTTCCGGGCATTCAAAATAGATTACATAGAAGAGAACTCAAGATTCTTCGTCTTCCTTAGGGCTTTCGGCTTCCTCCTTCACAGAATGGACCTCGCCCTCTGTACCCCTCTCAAGTCGTAGCTCATCCTGATAAGCTGTATCTACTGCTTCCTCCACTTTCTATTGGGGATCAGCCCAGGCTGCCTCTGGGTTAGCGGGATCTTCCTCCACGATTTCATTGATCACCGTCATAACTTCAGGCGGTATGGCTACATCAAGAAGGCTGGCCACTAACTTTGGCACGTTTTCGCCTTCTGTTGACTCCACTTTTGAGAGCACTGCGGAGAGGTCTCGGGCTTCAGGAAAGCCTCCTTCTAGATCCTCCCCAGTTTGAGCCTCCCTCAAAGATTCATCATGATAAGGTGTAGGAAAGGCTGGAACAAGAGGAGGCATATCTGGCACCTCTAACTGATTCCAAGCTCTCTCCTAGAGAGACCAGCTTCATCATTTTCAGGGCGAGAAATCTCCGCAACCTTCGACATGACCTCTTATCTATCCTCGCCAATGATGCTAGATAGATCGAATCGGGGAGGAAGAGCCTCTACCACCTAATAAGAGGCATAGAAGTACCCCTCATTAAAAGAGGTTTCCACCTCGGACTGGAGCTGGGTAATTTGAGCCTACAAAGTTTTGTTCTCAACATCCAGGGCCTTCGCCTCTTCCCTCCAGTCATCCAGCTGGCTAGCCCACCGCTTCGATCGGATAGTCTTCAGATCAAAAGCTCGCTTCAACCTCTCATGGTCGCATTGAAGCTCAGCTAGCTGCGTCTCCATTCCTTGTTTGCTGAAGGTCATCTCCTGGACAAGGGTCTGAGCCCGCGAAAGCAACCCATTGGCTCTCTCAGCTTCAGCCTCAGCCTTGGCTGCCCGATAATGGAGGAAGGATACCTGATGCCCCATGGCCATCTGAAACTTGAAAGCCTGTAAAAAAAATCATGCTAGAAAATAACAAATCAAAATACTGAATAAAGAAGTGAAAGCGATAGATACCTCGGCTAGAAGGGCGGACCCTTTGGTAATCATGATGTCCACGGGCATCGCGGTCATCCTAGAAAGCCCGTCGCCTGGATAGGATGTGACAAATTTCTTCAGGACCTCGTCCTGACCAGCCGAGCTCGATTGCTGGTGGGGGCGAGAAGGGGTGAACTCAGGAATAATGTCATTGGACTACCTGGGAACCTCGATTGCCTGGGTTACAACCGGATCATCAGAGAGGGCTAATATAAATTGAGGAGCATCGTCTGAAGCAGAGACTACTGGTAAGGGGGCAAGAATGGACTTATTGACCACTTGGGAGGCAGACCCACCTCGGTTTAGAGCCTTTGCTGCCCGAGATGCAAGAAAAGCAATCTTGGACTTCACTTGGGAAGAAGATGGGGAAGGAACGAACGAGGCAGCTACCTTAGTGGTTGACCCTCCTTTTATCGAAACATCCGAGAGAGCTCCAAGGGACAATCTGGAATGAAGAGGAGGGATCTCAACTCGCCGGGCTTCACGAGAAGCTGGAGCAACAACAAACACTATTAGAGAGAGGAATCAAGATCATCAGAACTGAACCATCCAATAAAAAAAAACAAGATAGATCGAGATATTTACGAGGAGTAGCATCGGATATCCGTAGGTTCCTGTTTACCCTACGGGGATCGAAGGGGTCGGTGGTTGGAATCTTCAGATTCAAATAGTTTAGAGCCAGGATGGTCTTCAGCACTGCTTCAGACTCAACGGGAAAAGGCATCCCGACCCAATGTGGGTTTGTCATTCAAGGCGGTGGGAACCTCGAGCTCGTGCCCACCAACGAAGACAGAGCTCCCCCAGTCTCCCCCATAGAACCCATTCCTTTTTCCAAGCAGGGTCCTTCTTTGAAGCCCCGGGGATGATGAAGTTGAGCCTATTATTGGCCTTGGCATAGAATTAGCCTCGTGGAACCGCAGCCAGACTACCGATCTGGAAAAGAAAAGCTAGCTTTTCAGCATCAGGCTCCCTGGTTACGTTGCTCAACTCACATTGCTCCCTCCATAATACCAGGAAGCAGATAAGATGCCTCCAGAAGCTGGGCGTCAGTTGAAGTGGAGCCAGCTGAAGGGCATTGAGAGCCCGCCGAAGGGTGGGTTGAAGAGGGAGTATCACCCCTCTCTTAAAAGTTGCAACATATATAGGGAGCACGCCTTTGGGCTGTCTAAAAACATCGTAATTTCGGTGGAGGACAGTTAGAGAAACAGTGGTAGGAATACCATGCTTGTCCCGTAAAAGGCCGATCGACTGAGGGTCGATAGTAGAGTCAGCGATGACCTTGGGTTTAAAAGGAAGGGTTACCACTGAAGGAAGCTCCGCTATAGTGACTTGAGCCCTCCCGACAACATCGACTTTCTCTCTGACATTAGAGTCTTCGTCGACTAGGTTTAGAGGATTGTCAGGCCGGTTCGAAATGCTAGAGCCGATAGAGATGTTTCTGTTTGAACGGTGGCACTGACGGAGCGAGGAAGATTCCTCATCGCTTGAAATCCCTAACACCCACTTGTGAGGAGCTAGGTTAGGGCCTCCGGAGCCCTCAACCAAGGCATCAACACTATCTGTGGAAGTCGACATTGATGGGTAAGGAATACTTGGAAGTAAGTGGAGGCAAGTAGGGAATTCAACAGAGAAAACAGGGAAGAAGAAATTTGAAAATTTGAGATTTGAGGAAGTATGAAGAAAGTGACGGTCAGGCCGTGCTTAAAAAGAGGATTATCGGCGACATCCTCAGGAAGATCACTTGGAGCCGTATTTCAGCCTTTTTTCTTGGAATAACACTCAGTTTCAAATTCAAATATTGGGTAATTAATGAGGAAATTTCACCCTCATTAATTATCTTTATGGCGGAAAACATTCTCAATTAAACAAAAAATATGACTCCAACCCCGGTATTTATGTCAGAGGGGACTTCTATTAATAGTGAAATTTTGTCAGGGGGTAAAGAGAAATTTACACCCATAGTCGACAATCATGATGCCCGGAAAAGTCGTAAAGCTACCCAGCAATAGCAGGGAAGGCAGACTCAGCTTTAAGACTACCAGAATACAATCCAGACGCAACCAAGATGAGCCCTTACGAGAGTATTGGAACCCGGGCTTCTCTAAGCCATTTATTAGGGAACCTCGCTTCTGAGGTCGAGCTCCATAACCTTCTCATAAATGCCAGGGAAAGTCTCCAAGCTCAATAGACATTTCAAAGAAGCTCGCCAACCTCTCCAGAAGCCCGCTGTCTTTGCTGGACATAAAATAAGAATCACGCATAAATCTACACTACCTCAGCTACCTCTCAGAAGGGTCTACCAGAGCACCTCAAGCCCCTAAGGGTCAGAGAAAATCCATCTTAAGCTTCTAAGAACAGAGCCGGACCAGGGATCTACCTCACTCTACAGGGCAACAGGCAGCTGGTAGAGTGACCTCAATGAAGATTCATGGCACGAGTGTACACAGGATCGTCTCCACGTAATATTTACATGCATGTCAAGAGTTTGATTCAAATAAGGGATAAAACTTATCTCCGTCAACGATATCATCAAATCCCGTAAAAATTCAAATTCAAATAACAAATCCCGCCCGATAAGAAGGAAGCAGATTCATGGGATCACGGTAAAGTATTTGTGAATTAAAAATCTACTTGGACGATATAAATATGTGAAGCCAAGCATGGTAGTAAGGGAGGAACGACAAATACAAGAAAGAGAAGAAAACCAGAGAACAACCAACAAGAAAAGATATACGTACAAAAAAAAATATAGAGGCAGGGAAGAAAGCCTAAATTCTGTATTCAGAACACGGCTACCTTCATTTCCACTATTCGACAGGCACCGAGTTGCCACCACCATACACCTTCGAGAGACTGTGAGCATACAAGATAGCGATTTGTACTTTAAAGCTATATATCAATAACAAAGCTCTCATTTATTGTTCATTCTCCCGTCTATCTCTTAAACAGGTCGGAAACCAATGGTACCGACCCTGGCCACCACTTTCATGGTAGTGGTCTCGAGGGTGTTAACAGAAATTTCTCATCCCGAGCAAATTTCCCATCAACAGTACTGCTACAAGGTGATGCCTTTCGTGTTCAAGAATGATGGAGCTACTTATCGGTGGCTAGTCAATCGGTTGTTCAAGCTTCGAAATCGGGAGGTAAATGGAGGTGTATATCGACGACATGATCACCAAGTCTTCAACCTCGAAAGGCCATTTGGGCGACATTCTTAGAACCGTCATGATCCTAAGGGAGAACCAGATGAGGTTAAACCCTTCCAAATGCATCTTTTGGGTAACTGAGGGGAAGTTTCTGATCTTCATGGTCCATGAGAGAGGCATAGAGGCTAACCCGAAAAGATCATGGCTATCCTGGATCTAGAATCCCCCACGTCTCTTAAACAGGTTCAAGCCTTGACCGGACAGGTAACAGCGCTCAGTAGATTCATCTCTCGGTCTACCGATAAGTGTCTACCATTCTTCAAAGCCATCAAGGAGGGAAGAAACATGAAGTGGGACCAGGAGAGCGAACAAGCTTTTCAAGCCTTGAAAAAATACCTATTAAGCCTTCCACTGCTGGTTAAGCCAAGTCCTGGAGAAGAGCTTCAAATATACTTGGTCGTTTCAGAAACTGTTGTAAGGGGGACTTTGGTCAAGGAATGCGGGGATAGGGTTCAGCAACCTATTTACTATGAAAGTCACGCTCTAACCAAGCCTGAAAAGAACTATACCCTGTTGGAGAAGTTCGCTTATGCCTTGGTGACCTCGGCAAGAAAGCTTCGTCCCTACTTCCATGCTCATTCAATAGGAGTGGTGACGGACCAACCCCTCTGTCAATTCTTATTGAGGCCGGATGTTTTCGGAAGGCTTGTTTTATGGGCCCTGGAGATTACCCAAATTGATTTAAGGTACAAGCCTAGGACAACAATAAAAGCACAGGCACTAGCAGACTTTGTAGCAGAGCTCTCAATACCTTCAGGCCAAGTAACCCCCACGGTAACAGATGTAACCCCTGAGAGGATTCAAGAATCTGACAATTGGTTGGAAGGATACGAGTGATGGTCCCTCTACATTGATGGAGCTTCCGAGCAAGTTGGGGGAGGAGCGGGCATAATCCTCATCAACCCTTAAGGAGCTGTGTGCTACCACTTTTTAAGATTTGAATTTAAAGTCACGAACAATGAGGCAGAGTATGAAGCCCTTCTAGGCGGAATAAGGGCAGCCATAGAGCTCGGGGTTGATTAACTGAATGTTAAGAGCGACTTTTTACTTGTGGTCAACCAAGTCTCCGAGGATTATCAGGCAAAAGAGGATAATATGATCGCTTACCTGAATTTGGTTCAACAACTCAATTGTAGATTTAAAGGATTCAAAATCGAGCAGATACCTCGACAACTAAATCATCGAGCTGACATACTTGACAAGATAGCTGCATATGGTGGCCAGACCTTACCCCACAGAGTCCCTCTTCAAGGGATCCCCATACCTAGCACAATTACAAGTAAGGAAGCTTATACATTGGATTGACAGCCGTGCTGGATGGATCCAATAGTGGATTATCTACAGGATAGGAAACTTCCTGGGGAGCCCGATCAAGCTAGGAGGGTCAAAAGGCTCTAGGTCCGGTATTGTTTAATGGATGGGCATCTGTACCGGAGGGGAAAATCCCTTCCTTTACTCCGATATCTACACCTCGAAGACGTCAAGTGGGCTTTGAGAGAGGTTCATTCTGGGGAATATGGGAACCACATTGGTGGGGAGGCTTTGGCATATCAGGTTCTCCGCATGAGATATTATTTGCCAACCATCCATCAAGACGCGAATAACTTTGTGCAAGCCTGCGAGGCATGCCCGAAGGCAACAAATTTGAGTCACCTCCCTCCGGAGCAGTTGTCGTCCCTTAGCTCGCCATACCTCTTTGCAATGTGGAAGTCGACTTGATTGGACCGCTTCCGACCACTCCGGGTCAGGCCAAGCATGCTATCGTGGCAATTGATTATTTCACAAGATGGATCAAAGCCAGACCGTTCTCCCAGATATCAAAAGAAAACACAACAAGGTTTATCAAGACTAATGTAGTTTACAGGTTCGGAACCCCTCTTGCTATTATAGCTGACATCGGAAAATAGTTCGATAATGGTCGATTCAAAGATTTTTGCAAAGGCTTGGGAATCGACCTTCGGTTTGCTTCGGTAGCCCACCCCCAGACCAACGGTCTGGTGGAATCCATGAACAAAACCATTAAGAAGCTGTTGAAGAAAAAACTACAGCAGAAGAAAGGCAGATGGACAGAGGAGCTTCCCGAGGTCCTTTGGGCTTACCGTACTATAAGGAAAACAGCTACCGGGGAAACGTCCTACTCGCTAGTCTTCAAGGTTAAAGCAGTCCTACCTATTGAGCACAAATTGACCTCCTTTAGAGTCCAACATTTTAAACCAGGGAGCAATGAAAGCAAGCTACGAGCTACCTTAGACCTTCTGGAAGAGAAACAAGATCGAACAGCCGAGAAGGTAGCAGTATACCTGAGTAGGATTGCTAGATACTTCAACAGGAGGGTAAAGGCCCGAAACTTCAAAGAAGAGGACCTAGTTCTCAGGAAAGTAACGTTAAATACCAGGAAGAGGTCATACGGGGTCCTAGGGCCCAACTAGGAAGGACCATACCTAATAAAAATGGTGATCCGTAATGGGGCATACAAGCTCAAGGATATGTATGACCAACTCATCGATCATACTTGGAATGCAAATCAATTATGAAAATTCTACCCTTGAATAAGGGACTCATGAGCAGGCGGCCTCCACCTATTTTTTTTTCTCCGACAATAACGTACTCCATCCTTCGTATCAATAAGGCAAGGTTTTCTCATTTTCTTCATCTTTAACTATGTTTTACAATGATTTGGGTCTATGTGGGAAATTCAACATAATCACCTCAAGACCAGGGATAGGTCGGGGAAGCCACCTCATCACTTCTGATACCTCGGCCGGGCACTACTCCCCACCAAGAAGGGTCTAAGTATAAGAGCACAGTTGCCATCTAGATCTCAAGACCAGGAAATAGCTAGATAGCCCTCATGATGCCTTGGTCGGGCTACCACCCCCAAGAAGGGTCTGTGTATAAGAGCATAGTTGCCATCATGATCTCAAGACCAGGAAATAGCTAGATAGCCTTCCTGATGCCTTGGTCGGGCTACCACCCCCAAGAAGGGTATGAGTATAAGAGCATAGTTGCCGTCCAGATCTCAAGACCAGGAAATAGCTAGATAACCTTCATGATGCCTTGGTCGGGCTACCACCCCCAAGAAGGGTCTGAGTATAAGAGCATAGTTGCCATCCAGTTCTCAATACCAGAAAATAGCTAGATAGCCCTCTTGATGCCTTGGTCGGACTACACCCCCAAGAAGGGTATGAGTGTAAGAGCATAGTTGCCATCCAGGTCTCAAGACAAGAAAATAGCTAGATAGCCTTCCTGATGCCTTGGTCGGGCTACCACCCCCAAGAAGGGTTTGAGTATAAGAGCATAGTTGCCATCCAGATCTCAAGATCAGAAAATATCTAGATAGCCCTCCTGATGCCTTGGTCGGGCTACCCCCTCAAGAAGGGTCTAAGTGTAAGAGCATAGTTGCCATCCAGATCTCAAGACCAGGAAATAGCTAGATATCATTCCTAATGCCTTGGTCGGGCTACCACCCCTAAGAAGGGTATAAGTGTAAGAGCGTGGTTGCCATCCAGATTTCGAGACCAGGAAACAGCTAAATAAGCCCTTCTGATACCTTAGTCGAGCTACCACCACCAAGAATGATTCGAGTTTAAGAGCACAGAATCCCTCCCAATCCCTAGTCTAAGAGGGGGCTAAACAGTCATTTACTTGATGCCTCACTCGGGTTACCGCCTCTAAAGAGGCACAAGGATAGAGGGCTCGATTTACTTAAACTCTAAATACCCAAGTTATTACTGGTTACTAATTTTCCTTTTACACGTAATTGTTTGCTATAACAGGTCTACGATCAAAAAAGGGAGTATCAACTTAAGACGTTGAGCTACAAGTATTTGTAGTTAGAAAGCCCGAGCTAGCTGTCTGCCTTCACGCTTAAGCAATGTTCTTGTCATGTTATTTTTCACAAGCTAAGTCAATTTTCAATAAAGGCTGAACCTAGAGGAAGATTAGAAAAGAAGCAAGTACATGTAAGTCAAAATATGAACTAGATCTCAAGTTAAAGTTTATTAATAAATAGGGGAGCCTATTCCCCAGTAAGGCTACAGTAGACAAGGAGCCCAACCCCTGATTTCGGGCTACAAAAAAAATGAAATGATGAATGATCAAGCACGGGTAAAGATGGGATACCCTCCCCCTTTTTCGGGCATTCAAAACAAACTACAAGAAAGAGAATTCAAATTGTTGCATCCTTTTGATGCCCTCCGGCCTCTTCTTTCACAGGATGAACCTCACCCCCAGTTCCCTTTTCTGGTGGTCGCTCATCCTGGTTAACTGCCTTTACCATTTCTGCCACCTCCTCCTGAGAACGCACCTTGACTGCTTCATAATCAGTATGGTCTTCCTCCATCTCAACTGCTTTAGGATCAACAGGTTCCTCCTGCTGTTTCTTCCTCTTAAGCAATTCTGGAGAGGTCTCGGGCTTCCGTAAGATCTCTTTCTGGCTCCGTGGGTAGAGCCCTACTCGAACACTCTTCGGGACCCGATGTAGGGAAGATGAAAGGAGGATAAGGAAGGTCTAATCCAACTGTTTGGTTTTCGATTTCGACAACGTTGGAGGGATCCAAGTCATCACCTAAGGAGCGAGACATCTCTGTGGCTTTAGCCAATATCTCCTCCCTATTCCAGTTAGCGATGAATGACAGGTAAAAGGGAGAAGGGAGGGCTTCGGTAACCTGGTAGGAAGCGTAGAAGTAACCTTCGTTGAAGGACACATCCACCTCTACTTGGAGCTTGGCAATCCGAGCATGCATATCTTGTTTCTTCTTCGTCCAACTTCTTGGCTTCGGCCTTTCAGGAGTCTCTCTATCTAGCCAGCCGCTCTGACTTGAGGGTCTCTAGGTCAAAGGATCATTTCATCCTCTCATGGTCGCAACAAAGCTCGCTCAGTTAAGTTTCCATTTCCCTTTGATTGGAGGTCATCTCTTATATTAGAGACCAAGCTTGGGCGAGAAGCCCCATGACCCTTTTAGTTTCAGCTTCAGCCTGGGTAGCCCGGTCAAAAATAAAAGATACATGTTGACCCATTGCGACATTAAACTTGAAAGCCTACAAAATATGAAATAAAGGTTAGAAAGAGCAACCGAAGTTCGCAATCACAAGAAACAAAGATAATGGCTACCTCGGCTAGGAGGGCAGACCCCTTGGTAAGCATGATGTCCACATGCATTGAAGCCATCCTGGATAGCCCTCCACCCATGTAAGACGCCACGAACTGCTTTAGAACCTCGTCCTGGCAAGACGGGCTGGCCTGATGGTAGGGGTAAGAAGGGGGAGTTTTCAGAACGCTAGCCTCAGGATCCCCAGTAGCCTAAACTAAATGAGGCGCAGGTAGGTCTATTGGAGTAGTGAGCAATGCAACTGAAGGAGCGACAACTGTAACGGGGACTGCTGGTGAAGGGTAGATGTGGTCGTAGCAACAATCAAGGAAGCAAGGCCTCCTTTGATTAGCCCCTTGGAAGCTCGCGATGTAAGAATAACCATCAAGCACCTAGCTTGGGTTGAAGATGGAGCTTGAACTTGCGAAGCAGCAGCTAGGGTGACAGGGCCCCCTCTTTTCAAGGTAAACGAGAAGAATCCTCGAGGCAATCTAGCATTTTTTAGGAACTAAGTTAGAGTCACCAGTGCCTTCGACCAGAGCTTCGATGCTATCAGAAGAGTTCGACATTGCTGAACGAGGAGATCTTCAAGGTAGATGAAAGACGGTGGTGAGCTTGGAAAGAATAACGAGTGAGGAAGAAGGAGTCTGAAAATTTGAAAATTCAAAGAAATCGTGAAGAAAGTGATGGTAAGACCTGGTTTAAATAGAGGTTAGGGTTGTAACGACGTCGACAATATTCTCGGGAAGATCACCTAGAGCCACGGAGAGAGCCGTAGTGCAACCATTTTTCATCGAAGAACATACTAATTCAAATTCAAATTCAATATTGGATAATTAATGAGAAGATTTCGTTCGAAATTCTCATTAATTGTTTTATAACGGAAAAATTTCTCAATTAAACAAGGAATCTGACTCCAACCCCAACTCTACCTTTGGTGTTCAAGTCAAAGGGGACTTCTATTAATACTAAAATTTGGTCAGGGGTTAAAAAGAAATTAGCCACTTTCCCGCCACAAGTCAAAACTCATAATCGACGTTCATGACATATGGGTAGACTATAAAGCTACCCCACAGGAATAGGGAAGGCCAGCCTGGCTTTAACAATATCAGAAAGCAAGCTAGACGCGACCAGGACGAGCCCTACATGAACACTGGAACCCGTGCTTCTCCAGGCCACCTATCGAGGAACCTCGGTTCCTAAGGTCGAGCTCCTCAACCACCCCATGAAAGCCTAGGGGGTCTCCAAGCTCAAGAGACATCGAAAGAAGCCCGATAAGCAAAGTACGCCCCCTCTAGATTAAGACTTTCAGAGGACAAACTTAATAGTAGTCTTAGACAGAAGCCTACCAACCTTTCCAGAAGCCAGCCGTCCCTGTTGGGCATGAAAGAGGAATCACGCCTAAATCTACACTACCCCAGCTACTTTCCAGGAATGTCTACAATGACACCTCAAGCTCCAAAGGGTCAAGGAAAATCCATACCAAGCTTCTAAGAACAATGTCAAAGCATGGATCTACCTCGCTCTATGAGACAACAAGAAGCTAGCTCAGTGACCTCCATGAAAGACTAGGTCGCCATAACATACAAGATCATATCTATGTGATAACCAACATTAAATCCGTATATGTGCGAGTCAAGAGTTTGATTCCTAAAAGGAAACAAACTCATTTTCGTTAACAATATCATCGTTTTCGCCATTTACTTGAGATCACTTACGACGGGTAGCAACAGAGATTCGCAGATATTGGTTCACCCGGCGGGAATCGAAGAGATAAGCGGTTGGGTATTTCAAATTCAGGTAGTTCCTAGCAAGTATTGACCTTAACGCTGTTTCAGATTCAGCGGTAAGGAATCCTGATCCCACACTGGTTTGTCATTGAAAGCCGTGGGGACCTTGAACTCATGCCTTCCTATGAAGATCGAGCACCCCTAATCATCACCGGTCAGTATCAATTCCTCTTTCGAGGTTGGATCCTCCCTTGAACCTCCAGGGATGATGAAGTTAATCTTGTTCTTGGCCTTGGCATAGAATTGACCTCGAGTGGCCCAGGCCAGACTCTGGATTTGGAAGAGGAAAGCCAACTCCTCATCTCCAGGTTCCTGGGTTATTTTGCTGAGCTCGCACTGCTACCTACACAGCACAAGGGAGTCGATAATGTGCCTCCAGAAGCCAGGCATAAAATGGAGAGGAGCTAATTGAAGATTGTTGAGGGCCTGCCGCAAGGTAGGATCGAGGGAAAGCTTGACCCCACTCTCGAGGGCAGCCACGTGAATTGGAAAGACCCCCTGGGGAGGATTGAAGACGTCGTACCCTTTGTAAGGGATGGCGAGGGAGATGCTGTCAGGAATATCGTACTTAAATCTGATGCGACTGAGGGAGTCTGGATCAACAGTGGAGTTGGGAATGACCCTAAAATCATACGGTGGAAGCCCCGCCAGAAGAGGACCGACTACCTTGAATTTGCCCCCCTTAGCGGGGTCATCCTTCTTCTACGTCGGAATCTTCATCAACCATTTTCGGAGGGTTGTCGGGATGAGTCGAGAAGCTAGAGCCGATAGAGACGTTCTTACTAGAACGGTGGCTCTGATAGACTGGGGAACTTTCCTCGTCCTCTCGAGATTCCCCGTACCTGTTTCTGAGGAACTAAGTTAGAGCCGCCAGTGCCCTCGACCAGAGCTTCGATGCTATCAGAAGAGTTCGACATTGATGAACGTGGAGAGCTTCAAGGTAGATGAAAGACTGTGGTGAGCTTAGAAAGAATAACGAGAGAGAAAGAAGGAGTCTAAAAATTTGAAAATTCAAAGAAAGCGTGAAGAAAGTGATGGTAAGGCCCGATTTAAATAGAGGTTAGGGCTGTAATGACGTCGACAATATTCTCGAGAAGATCACCTAGAGCCATGGAGAGAGCCGTAGTGCAGCCATTTTTCCTCGAAGAACACACTAATTCAAATTCAAATTCAATATTGGATAATTAATGAGAAGATTTCGTTCAAAATTCTTATTAATTGTTTCATAGCGGAAAAATTTCCCAATTAAACAAAGAATCTGACTCCAACCCCAACTCTACGTCTGGTGTTCAAGTCAGAGGGGACTTTTGTTAATAGTAAAATTTTGCTAGGGGTTAAAGATAAATTTTCCACTTTCCCGCCACAAGTCAAAACTCATAATCGACGTTCATGACACCTGGGTAGACTATAAAGCTACCCCACATGAGCAGGGAAGGCTAGCTCGGCTTCAAAACTATCAGTAACCAACCTAGAAGTGACCAGGACAAGCCCCACACGAACACTGGAACCCGTGCTTCTCTAGGCCACCTATCGGGGAACCTCGGTTCATGAGGTCGAGCTCCTCAACCACCCCGTGAAAGCCAGGGGGGTCTCCAAGCTCAAGAGACATCGAAAAAAGCCCGACAAGCTAAGTAGGCCTCCTCCAGATTAAGACTTTCAGAGGACAAACTTTACAGTAGTCTTAGACAGAAGCCCACCATCCTCGCTGTCCCTGTTGGGCATGAAAGAGGAATCACGCCCAAATCTACACTACCCCAGCTACTTCCCAGGAATGTCTATAAGGACACATCAAGCTCCAAAGGTTCAGGGAAAATCCATACCAAGCTTCTAAGAACAAAGTTGAAGCATGGATCTACCTCGCTCTATGAGACGACAGGCAGCTAGCTCGGTGACCTCCATGAAAGACCAGGTCGCGATAACATACAAGATCATATCTATATGATAACCAACATTAAATCCGTATATGTGCGAGTCAAGAGTTTGATTCCTAAAAGGAAAAAAACTCATTTTCGTTAACAATATCATCATTTTTGCTATTTACTTGAGATCACTTACGAGGGGTAGCAACAAAGATTCGCAGATATTGGTTCACCCGGCGGGAATCGAAGCGATAAGCGGTTGGGTATTTCAAATTCAAGTAGTTCCTAGCAAGGATTGCCCTTAACACTGTTTCAGATTCACCGGCAAGGAATCCTGATCCGACACTGGTTTGTCATTGAAAGCCGTAGGGACCTTGAACTTATGCCCGCCTATGAAGATTGAGCACCCCCAATCATCACCGGCCAGTATCCATTCCTCCTTCCGAGCTGGATCCTTCCTTAACATCGAAATATGATTAAGACTTGTCCACGCTATAAAAAATAAATAAAATGCGGTACCAGCTCATTTTGACCAATATTGTCCTAATAGGGTGTGAGCATTTACAAAAAAAAATTTAGAAGTGCACAAACATTTCCGAAATTGATAAACGGTAGGACTGTGTCAGTTTTGACTATATAGTATATACTTACAAACTTCTCTTAACATTTGAAAAATGTTATACAAACATTTCCCGTATTTAGATAGATCTGTTAGTCAAGGTCAAACGTATAAAAAGTCTAAAATGCTGTATATTTTTTTTTAAAAAAAATTAAAAAAAAATTAAAAAAAGATAAAAAATAGTAAAAAATGTTTTACAAAACATGAATGTATCTTAAATCTAATATCTAGGAAAAAAATCATTTCAAAGTTAAAAAAAAAAATAGTTTGTGCAATCCCCCATGATTTTAATTAGTTTTAAATTTTAAATTTTAAATTTTAAAATTTAATTATTATTAAATGGTTTAAAAATACTATTTTTTTATTTGTAAATATGATTTTTTTTCTAGGTTTTATATTTAAGATACATTCATGTTTTCTAAAATATACTTTTTAATATTTTATATCTTATTTTCTTTAATTGTTTTAGTTTATTTAAAATAAAAATAAAGGGTATTCTAGATTTTTTATACTTTTGATCATTAACTAACGGATCCATCTAACGGTTGAGGATGTTTATACAACAGTTTTCAAATGTCAAGAGAAGTTTATATATATATATATGGTCAAAACTGTCATATTCATACAATTTCATCAAACTGTCATATTCATACAATTTGAGATAGAAAGTGTTAATAGTAAAATTTGGCCAGGGGTTAAAGAGAAATTTTTTACTTTCCCGCCACAAGTAAAAACTCATAATCGAAGTTCATGAAACCTAGTTAGACTATAAAGCTACCCTACAAGAGTAGGGAAGGCCAGCTCGGCTTCAAAACTGTCAGAAAGCAAGCTAGGCACGATAAGGACAAGCCCCACACGGACACTGGAGCCCGGGCTTCTCAAGGCACCTATCGAAGAACCTCGGTTCCTAAGGTCAAGCTCCTAAACCACCCCGTGAAAGCCGGGGGGGGGGGGGGGGGGGGGGGTCTCCAAGCACAAGAGAAATTCAAAAGAAGCACGACAAGCAAAGTAGGCCCCCTTCGGGTTAAGACTTTCAGAGGACAAACTTAACAGTAGTCTTAGACAGAAGCCCACCAACCTCTCCAGAAGCCCGTTGTCCTTGTTGGGCATGAAAGAGGAATCACGCCTTAATCTACACTACCCCAGCTACTTCCTAGGAATGTCTACAAGTACACCTCAAGCTCCAAAGGGTCAGGGAAAATCCATACCAAGCTTCTAAGAACAAAGTCGAAGCATGGATCTACCTCGCTCTATGAGACGACAGACAGCTAGCTCGGTGACCTCCATGAAAGACCAGGCCGCGATAACATACAAGATCATATCTATGTGATAACCAACATTAAATCCGTATATGTGCGAGTCAAGAGTTTGATTCCTAAAAGGAAACAAACTCATTTTCGTTAACAATATCATCGTTTCCACTATTTACTCTGGGTCAACAACTTTTAAATAAAGGATTACGCGCGATAAGGAGAAAATGGATTCACAGGATCGTGGCAAGATATCAACGAATTCAAAACTACTTGGACCAGGTATAAATAGGGCCAAGCATGACACAAAATAGATGATATGAAGAAAAAAAGTTGAAAAAAGAGAAGTAGGCAAAAAACAGAAGAAGAACGACAGATAGAAGAAAAAAAAGAAAAGAAGAGGTGAAGACCTAAATTCTGTATTCAGAACACGGTCGCCTTTTGTTTCCATTATTTGACAAGCACAAAGTTGTCACCTTCCTAGATCCTAGAGAGACTATAAGCATATGAGAGAGTAATCTATATATCGATGCAAGTAATCAATAATAAAAGCTCACATTTGTATCCTTGCAATCCAGCCTCTCGTTTACCTCTAAAATAGGTCAGGTATCAACGGTACTGACCCCGGCCACCACTTCTGTGGTAGTGGTCTCGAGGGTGCTAGTAGAAATTTCTCATCCTGAGCAAATTTCCCGTTAACAGAAAGAATAAACCGATACGAATGCTAAATAGTCTAAAACTTTGAATAGGTTTCCGCCTTTTTTATGGGCACGGTTGGCTTGCTCGTCCATCACAGACTTGCAAGTGACCGGTGTGTCGAATCCACGAGATGAAGAACCTAGCCTTGAAGCACAATACTCATTTACAAAGGTTAACATTCACAACATAGATCTCAAATCAAATATACTCTCAAAGGAATATCACTCTCCATAAATCTCTCATGTGTACTAAAATTTATTAAACTAAACTAACAAAAGCAACTAAAAGCAAAACAATAGAATAAAATAACAAAATCAAACATGAAACATAAAATAAACATAAGGAGGTTGCATAAAAAAATGTTCAATGGGATGTTAAGGATGGTTTAACCAAGTTGGGAAACTCTTTCTTCTTGACTACCCAAGCAAATTTAGGCAATTTCCCTTTCAAATCCTTTCTTATATTCCTCTCTTGGCTCATTAAATCTTTTCTCACCTATATTCTCTTTATCCTGGGTGGAGTCCTCATATTCCTAGGACTTCTTGATGCATGCTCTCTTTTTTAACAAAAATAGTAAATGGGATTAAAGGTAAAGTGACTCCCGTTTAATGAATGACTTTGAGGTTGTTGGAGTTGATCCACTTGTATTGCTTTGACCTCTTGCTCCACCTTTCTCAACTTCATGATAAAGTCACCTTCCCTTTCCTTTGATGATTTAAGAGCTTCATCTTTCTTTTTGAGAGCTTCCATGGATTTATCTAAGGCATTGTCCTTTAGCTTGATCTCTAATTGCATTTCCTTTAACTTGAGAGCTGTTCTTTCTTCAAAATCCCTTGATGCCTTTGTGAATTCCAAAAACTCATCTAGTGCTTAACTTTTTGCAGCCTCAAGTCTCTTGATTTGCTCTTCCAATTCATTGTTCTTGCTAGAGACTTCACCATTCTTCTCTATGAGTGTATCATTCTCCACTCTGAGTGTTTGCACCTCAAGTATGAGTCTTTTGTTTAGCTCTTGGAGTTTGTCAATCTTTGACACTCCCGAGGCCTCTTTGCCTTCTAACTTCTTCAAGAGATGCACATTTTGCTTACATTGTTCCCTAATGTCTTTTTTTTTCTTAGGAAAATTCTACCATCTTCTCTTGAAGTTCTTCATTCTTTTTCTTCAACAATCCTATTTTCAAAACTGCATCTTTGAGGATGTCCAATAACTCATTGTTCATCTTCATCATCTTGTTTCGTTCATCCTCAAGGCTACTGTTAATAGTGAAATTTGGCCAGGGGTCAAAGAGGAATTTTCCACTTTCCCGCCACAAGTCGAAACCCATAATCAACAATCATGAAGCCCGGAAAGACCATAAAGCCACCCCACAGGAGCAGGGAAGGCCGGCTTGGCTTCAAAACTACCGGAAAGCAAGCCAGACTAGATACGGATGAGCCCCCATAAGAGTACTAGAGCTCGGGCTTCTCCAGGCTATCTATCGGGGAACCTCGGTTTTGAGGTCGAGCTCCTCAACCACCCCGTGAATGCCAGGAGAAGCCTCCAAGCTCGAGAGACATTCAAGAGAAGTCCGCCAACCTCTCTAGAAGGTCGTTGTCCCTGCTGGGCATAAAAGAGAAATCACGCTTAAATCTACATTACCCCGGCTACCTCCTAGGAATGTCTACAGGAACACCTCGAGCCCCTAAGGGCCAGGGAAAATCCATCTCAAGCTTTTATGAACAGAGTCGGAGCAGGGATCTACCTCGATCCATAGGGCAACATGCAGTTGGCTGGGTGACCTCCATGAAGAACCATGTCGCGATAACATGCAAGATCATTTCTAGAAGATAACCATCATTAATCCCGTATACGTGCGAACCAAGAGTTTGATTCCAAAAAGGAAACAAACTCATTCATGTTAATTGTTTCCGCTATTTATTCGGGTTAACAACTTTTAAATATATAATCCCGCACGATAATGGGGAAATGGATTCAAAGGATTGTGGGGGGATATCAGCAAATTCAAACCAACCTGGACCATGTATAAATAGAGCCAAGCATAATAACCATAGGGATAGACAGAAAAACATATATAGAAACAGAGAACAGAGAGAAGAGAGAAAGAAAAGAGGAAGGGAAGGCCTAAATTTTGTATTCAGAACACGACCACCTTCGTTGCCACTATTCGACAGGCACAAAGTTGCCACCAACCTACATCTTAGAGAGACTGCGAGCATATAAGAGAGTGATTTGTATTTTAAGGCGATATATCAATAATAAAAGCTCATATTTACTGTTATTACGATCCAGCCTATCGTTTATCTTTTAACAGGTCGGGAACCAACGGTATTGACCCCAGCCATCGCTTTTGTGGTAGTGGTCTCGAGGGTGTTAACAGGAATTTCTCATCTCGAGCAAATTTCCCGTCAACACTTTTGGCACCTTCTGTGGGGAACCTCTCACACCACCATCTTTTTACATTCAAAAAGTTTGTTATTTTATAGTAATCATGAGGCTCCGCTCCTCACAAGGGCAATAGGGTTCCTCGGGAAAATCTTCTGCAACATCGACACGAAAGATCCTGAGGATAAGGAGAAAATCCGGGCTCCATAGCCAGGTTCCCACCCACCCATCAATTATGCGGGCTCTAGATCCCCCTCTGGGAAGTCAGGTCAAGCTTGACCAACAAGCAGCAGCCTTCATAGAAAATGTCAGCATTTTACTACTCGCTGAAGGTCACTAACCAACATGCGGGCCTCTACAATCAAGGGGAGTCAAGCAGGCCTGGGGTTAGGCAACCCGCCTTCAATCGCCTGGGACTTGCCTCTCAGGAATCAACTCTTAATAGAGTGGGGCTCCCAACCTCAATCGGGGATAGGCTATGGCCCATGCCCCACGTTCCCGAAATGCTGCCATGCTATAAACAATAGCAAGTAAAATCCGCAGGGAACATCCTTCCCCGGGAGCGGGAAGAGTTTCTCTCGCCAACGACTTCATGGAGAGAAGCCCGGGGTAGAGAAGAATAAAGTCAGCAAAACCCCCGAGCGGACCCCCCTCCCCTGAAGAAGGAACCACATAGAGATCGCCAGTTCATCAGAGGGATCCGATGGTGAGGAATCTGAGATCAACTCAAGGAAATCCGAAAGCAAGCTTCTAAGGGACTAGTTAGCAGAGCTTCAGAAAGAAGTCCAATCGATGAAGTAGGGAAAGTACAAGGAGGACAAGAAAGATCATCTAAGTGAAATGAATGCTCTTTTCACCAGAAGGATCCGGGAGGTACAGATCCCACGAAGTTTAAAATGCCAGCTGACAGATTCTCTTGGACTGAAATTCCCCTGAGCCACCTAGAGAGCTTCGTTTAACAGATGGAGGTTCAGAACACAACCAGAGCCGCTATGTGTCAAATTATCCCCACTACACTCACAGATTATGCTAAAACCTGGTTTAGGAAACTACCCGCTGGTAGCATGGATTCCTTTACCAAGTTATCAATCGATTTCTGCTCATAATTCCAGGGAGTTAAGCCCCGATTTAATGACCTGATACATCTTCAGTACGTGATCCAGGAGAGATGGGGAAACCCTCCGGGCTTACCTCGAGCGCTTCCACAAGGAAGTCATCCAGATGGGGGTCTTCACCGAGAAAGAAACACTCGCCAACTTTAGAAGGAACTTGTGGGCTGTAAAGCTTTTTCGATCTTTTGCTAAGAGACCTCCAAAAACTTAAAAGGAAGCATATGATCGGGCTTTGGAGCAGATTGAGGTCGATGAGATACTCATGGTCAAGATGGAAAATGACGACATGAGAGCCGTAAAGCGACAAAAGAAGGAAGCTCCCAGACCCGAGCAAGCTTAGAAAAGCCAGAACAAACCCCTAATAAATCAACATACAGCTTCCCCCTTCCTCAACACAGACCGAAAATGTATATAGATAAACGAGCTCCTCCTCCAACTTTACCACCTCCTAGGACAGTAACTGCCCGCGATGAGAGGGGGTACGACCATTACACTTCTTTAAATGCATCCCGAGAAACAGTCTACCTCGACATTCGGGACAAGGGTTTGTTACAGAAGCCCGCTCCCATGAAAGTCCCAGTCTATAAGAGAAATCATTTTAAATATTGCGACTTTCACGAGGACGTAAGGAACAACACTTCAGAATGCTACAACCTGCAGAACAAGATTGAGGCTTTGATAAGGAGAGGATGCTTGATAGATTTCTTACAACAAGTCAGGGGGAACATTCATACTGGAAGGGGGGTGCAAACCGAGATCTGAGAACATACAGAGAAAAGGAAAGGGGAACATGCGCACCTGTTACAACATATTCAGATAATACATACTATCATCAGGGGGCCTACTCTGGCCAGAACCTCCAACAGTTCCAGGAAAAACCATGCGAGGAAGGTCCCTTATACGGTCGAAGAGCGAGATATCTTCAAGGTCAACCAGAGACTGACCAATCCCTCCCAGCTGTCACAGATCATCTTCACCGAAGCAGATGTCTATAACACCATACAGCCTCATGATGACCCTATGGTCATTAGGGTACAAATTGCTAACTTCATGGTGCACCGCATGCTCGTCGACACAGGTAGCAGCGTCGATGTCCTGTTCAAAGACACCTTGGAAAAGCTAAACTTGAAGCAGTGGTGCTACAATAGTTGCACTACTCCATTATATGGATTTACCGGTGACTCCATCACACCCGTAGGATAAAAAATCATAACAGTGATCATTGGAGTCGCACCTTTTCAGCAAAATATCATGACCGACTTCGTGGTGATGGATACCCCATCGGCATACAATGCTATATTAGGGAGGCCATTTCTATCATCCTTGAAAGGGTTCATTTCTATTTACTACAATGTCCTGAAGTTCCCGGTAGGAGACAAGGTGGGGAAAGTTCGGGGTGATCAGCAAGCAGCTAGGAAATGCTACGCATTGTCAGCCAACCCGGCAGCTCTAGCTAAACAACTCACCCAGGTGATGACAATCCAAGGTAGGATAACCCCTACACTAAACCCGAAAGTCACAGGTTCCACTGATTGCCTCGAAAACGGCCTCGTGGTACCCGATATGGAAGAACAGAGAAGGGAATGGGCTTGCTGCCATCCAGTGGATAGGTTGGAGGAGATTCCTATCTGAATGAGCGACCCTTCGAAGGTCATCATTTGAGCCAGGAATGAAAGAAGGTTTGATTGGGCTCCTCACAGAGTTCAACGACATATTTGCTTGGAGTCATACTGAGATGCCAGGGATCTCAATGACATTAGTTGCACATCGACTGGTGGTGGATCCGACCTTCAAGCCCATCAAACAGAAAAGGCACCACTTCTACACCAAAAGAAATGTGGCGGTTCAAGAAGAGGTGGATAAACTAACCCAGGCAGGCTTCATACGGGAAGCCTGTTACCCTAAATTGATCACCAAAGTTGTCATGGTCACAAAGGCAAAGGGGAAGTTGTGCATGTGTGTAGACTACACAGACCTCAACCGGGCATGCCCGAAGGACAGTTTCCCTCTTCCAAAAATTGATCAGTTGGTCGATTTCACTTATGGGAACAACCTCCAGAGCTTCATGGATGCATTTTCAGGTTACAATCAGATTATAATGCATCCCACGGACATAGAAAAAACTAGTTTCATCACCGCACAAGGCCTGTACTGCTACAAGGTGATGCCTTTCAGGCTCAAAAATGTTGGGCTTCCCGCACTTCAAGGACAATAACTACCGGAGAAACGCTATACTCACTGGCTTTCGTGGTTGAAGCAGTACTACCTATCAAGCACAAGTTAACCTCTTTTAGAGTCTAGCATTTCAAACCAGAGAGCAATGAAAGCAAGTTCCGAGCTAGCTTGGACCTCTTGGAGGATAAGCAAGATCGAATAGCTGAGAAGGTAGCGATCTACCAAAGTAGGATTTCCAAGTACTTCAACAGGAGGGTTAAAGCCTGAAGCTTCAAAGAAGGGGATCTAGTCCTCAGAAAAGAAATGTTGAACACCAAGAAGAGGTCAGACGAGGTCCTAGGGCCCAACAGGAAGGACCATACCTAATAAATATGGTGATCCGTAATGGGGCGTACAAGCTCGAAGATATGAATGGCCGACTCAACGACCATACTTGGAATGCAGATCATCTAAGGAAATTCTACCCTCTAACAGGGGACTTATGACCAGGCGGCCTCTGACTAGCTTCTTTGTTTTTTTTTCGATAGTAATGTACTCCATCCTCAATATCAATAAAGCTTCCTTTTCTTGTTTACTCTTTCTTCAACTATGTTCTACAATGATTTGGGTCTATATGGAAAATCGACATTATCACCTTTAGACCAGGGATAAGCCAGGGAATCCCCCGGGCTTATCCTGATGCCTCGGATGGGCACTACCCCTAGCCAAGAAAGGTTTAAGTGTAAGAGCATAGTTTCCATCCAGATCTCGAGACTAGGGAATAGCTAGATAGCCCTCTTGATGCCTTGGTCGAGCTACCACCCCCAAGAAGGATCTGAGTGTAAGAGCATAATTGCCATCTAGATCTCAAGACCAGGGAATAGCTAGATAGCCCTCTTGATGCCTTGGTCGGGCTACCAACACCAAGAAGGATCTGAGTGTAAGAGTATAGTTGCCATCCGGATCTCGAGACCAGGAGATAGCTAGATAGCCCTCCTGATGCCTTGGTCGGGCTACCACCCCCAGGAAAGACTCAAACTTAAAGGACAGGGAAGGATTCCCGATCCTCAGCTTAAAAAGCGGGACTAGACAGTTCTCTTTTTAGTGCCTCGTTTGGGCTACAACCCCCTAAAAGGGATCAGGGATAGAGTGCTCGATTTACTCTAAATATACCAGTTGGTACTGGTTACTAGCCCCCATTGATACTTGGTCACTCACTGCAACAAGCCTACAATCAAACAAGGGGACTATCGACTAAGGAAGTTGAGCTGCGAGGTTCGATGGTCAAAAAGCTCGACGCCAAATGTCCGTTTTTCATGCTTAAACATTTTTCTTATCTTGTTATTTTCCCTGAGATGTGCTGTGAACGCCGGACTTAGAGGGAGATCGAGGAAGTACATGCAAGTCCGAGAATGAGTTGGAACTTAAGTTGGAATTTATTAATGTACGAGGGAGCCCATACCCCAATAAGGCTACATCAGGCGGGGAGCCCAACCCCTGAATCCAGGCTATAAAAAAAAGGAATAAAATGACAAAAGGTCAAACACAGTTAAAGATGGGATGCCTACCCCTTTTTTCTGAGCATTCAAAATGGATTACATGGGAGATAACTCAAGCTTCTTCATCTTCTTAAGAACCTCCTGCCTCCTCTTCTACATAGTGAACCTCGCCCCCTGCTCTTCTCTCCGGTCGTAGCTCGTCCTGGTCAACTGCATCTTCCGCATCCGCCTCCGCCACCTCCTCCTAGGGATCAGCGTCAGCTGTCTCGGGGTCAACTAGATCCTCCTTCATGATTTCATTGATCACCGCCATAACTTCAGGCAGTATAGCTGCATCAATAAGGCTGGCCACTGACTCAGGCATGTTCTTACCTTTTGTTGACTCCACCCCTGAGAGCACTGCAGGGGTCTCGGGCTTTAGCAAGGCCTCTTTCTATCTCCTCGGTTTGGACCCCCTTTGAGGATTCACCAGGACCAAATGCTAGAAAGGCTAGAACAGGAGGACACAGATCTGGAATCCTCTAACCGCTTCCCAGCTCTTTCCCCAGAAGGACCAGCTCTATCATTTTTGGATAGAGACATCTCCATAGCCCATGACATGACATCTTCTCTACCCCAATCGGTGATGATGGAGAGATCGTATGGGGCAAAAAGAGCCTCTGCAACCTGATAGGAGGCATAGAAGTACCCATTGTTAAAAAAGGCTTCCACCTCGACCTGGAGCAGGGTAATTTAAGCCCACAAAGTTTGGTTCTCGTCATCCAAAGCTTTCGCCTCTCCCTTCCAGTCATCCCGCTGGCTAGCCCATCATTTTGACCGAAGAGTTTCCTGATCAAAAGCTCGCTTCACCCTCACATGGTTGCACTAAAGCTCAGATAGTTATGTCTCCATTCCCTGTTGGCTGGAGGTCATCTCCCGAACCAGGGTTAGAGCCCTAGCAAACAACCTCATGGCTCGCTCAGCCTCAGCCTCAGCCTTGGCTGCCCGATCGTGGAGGAAGGCCACATGATGCCCCATGGCTACCTGAAACTTGAAAGCCTGTAAAGAAAATTCATGTTAGAAAATGATAAATCAAGCTGCTGAATGAGGAAATAAAAGCGACGATTACCTTGGCTAGAAGGGCAGACCCTTTGGTAATCATGATGCCCACGGGCATCGATGTCATCCAAGAAAGCCCACCGCCTGGACAGGATGCAACAATTGCTTCAGGACCTTATCCTGACCTGCCTAGCTCTATTGCTGGTGGGGCGAGAATGGGCGACCTCAAGAGTATCGGTATCTGGCTTCCTAGGAACCTCGACTGCCAGGGATACAACCGGATCAGCAGAGAGGGATAATTTGACTCAGGGAGCATCAGTTGAAGCAGAGACTACTGGTGAGGGGCATGAGTGGACTTATTGTCGACTTGGGAGGCAGACACTCTTAGACTTAAAGCCTTTGCCGCCCGAGATGCGATATCCTCGGGAAGATCACCTGAAGCCGTATTGCAGCCATCTTTCTTCCAATAACACATTGTTTCATATTCAAAAATTGGGTAATTAATGAGAAGATTTCACTCTCATTAATTATCTTTATGGAGGAAAAATTTCTCAATTAAACAAGGAATCTGACTCCAACCCCAACTCTACCACCAGTGTTTAAGTCAGAGGGGACTTCTGTTAATAGTGAAATTTGGTCAAGGGTCAAAGAGAAATTTTCCACTTTCCCGCCACAAGTCGAAACCCATAATTGACAATCATGAAGCCCAGAAAGACCATAAAGCCGCTCCGTAGGAGCAGGGATGGCCAGTTTGCTTTTAAAACTACCGAAAACAAGCCAATCGCGACCAAGACTAGCCCCCACAAGAGTATAGGAGCCTGGGCTTCTCCAGGCCTTCTATCGGGGAACCTCGGCTCTGAGGTAGAGCTCCTCAACCACCCCGTGAATGCCAGGATAAGCTTCCAAGATCGAGAGACATTCGAGAGAAGCCTGCCAACCTCTCCAGAAGCCCGCTGTCCCTGCTGGACATAAAAGAGGAATCATGCCTAAATCTACATTACCCTGGCTACCTCCAAGAAATGTCTACAGAAACACCTCGAGCCCCTAAAGGCTAGGGAAAATCCATCTCAAGCTTCTAAGAATAGAGTCGGAGCAGGGATCTACCTCGATCCACGGGGCAACAGACAGCTGGTTGGGTGACCTCTTTGAAGAACCATGTCGCGATAACATGTAAGATCATTTATAGAATATAACCAACATTAATCCTGTATACGTGCGAACCAAGATTTTGATTCCAAAAAGGAAACAAACTCATTCACGTTAATTGTTTCCGCTATTTATTCGGGGTCAACCACTTTTAAATATAGGATTCCCCCCGATAAGGAGGAAACAGATTCAAATGATCGTGGCGGGATATCAGCAAATTCAAACCAACCTGGACCTTGTATAAATAGAGCCAAGCATAATAACCACAGGGATATACAGAAAAACATATATAGAAATAGAGAGAACAGATAATAGAGAACTGGGAGAAGATAGAAAGAAAAGAAGAAGGGAATGCCTAAATTCTTTATTCAGAACATGGCCACCTTCGTTTCCACTTTTCGACAGGCACAAAGTTGCCACCACCCTACATCTTAGATAAACTGCAAGCATATAAGAGAGTGATTTATATTTTAAGGTGATATATCAATAATAAAAGCTCCCATTTAGTGTTATTACGATCTAGCCTCTCGTCTATCTTTTAACTGGTCAGGAACCAATGGTACTGACCCCGGCCACCGCTTTTGTGGTAATGGTCTCAAGGGTGTTACCAGGAATTTCTCATCCCGAGCAAATTTCCCGTCAACAGCTACTTTGTTCAAGATCATCCAAAGCAAAACAACTCCTTTGATTGTCTTCATATGATAGAGGTTGCTTAAGGGCGATGTTCTCACTACAAGTACATGTGGAGTCATGGTAAGTGCTCCAATCTTGGTTGTGAGAGTTATTTTTTGAGTTTAAAATCGGCTCCGGGCTGTAGGAATCTCTTAATGTTGTTCTCGGTTTTTGACAACAAGGCTTTGATGTTTGAGCTTGCTTTCCAAAAAACTCTGAAAATCTATCTGTTAACCGATAACTCTCTAAGTCATGTCCAACTTCACCACATATCTTCCACTCCACGGTCTTTACTTGCCAATATTAGTCCATCAATCCTGAAACAAAGAAAACAAAAATACCAAAAGAAGTAAAAAGATACAAAATAAAACTGAAAACAAATAAGACTCCTAACTAGATAAACAAATAACTAAGATTAGCCATCTAATTAACACCTTTCCCTGACAGCGGCACCATTTTGACCGAGCTATTTTTTTCATTATAAAACGCTCGTCAAACAATATTTATTACAAAAACAATAATGCGTAAAATGTTTACAAAATAAGTACAATGGCAAGTCAGGTGTCGTCCACAGAGAAAGAGAAATCGGATTGCTAAAAATAGTTAACTAATGTGGAACTAAAGCTAAGCATGAAAATGTAAATGATATTGGGTTGGATTTTGAAAGGTTAGTAATAAAGTTGCAAACTACATTTAAGCTAATTAATCTAAAATGAAATTAGTGTTCAAGTGAGATGGATGTTAAAAATGATGGTTAAGACTAAGGAATTGATGATCCAACAAGTGAATTATAGGCTTGTACGAACTCTCATGAAATGAATGAAAAAGAATCGATTGTAACCAATCTAGATATATAGCATCGGTTGTATTCCCTCTTAAGTTTCCAATCTAGATGTATAGTATTGGCCACTCATGAGTGATTGTTCATGAATGTACATGTATCCAATTAAGAGACTAATCTCTTTATAAATTCACCAACCTTAATGTATAGTGTTGATGCTTAACCTATCACAAGCAACCAACCTAGATGTATAGAGCTGATCACCCGTTCAAGATTAGATTAAAATTGAGATTATTAAGTCCGGGTCTCACTTGAGGATGTACTCTTGTTTGACCTTTCCATTCCATTTAGCTTAGGGAGATTACGTAGATGTATACCTAATCACCCACACAAGCATATGAGTTTAAGAATACCAAATATATGTATACCTAGTCAACTACCCAATTAATTCCCTCAATCAGTTAGCTCTCTCCTTCTTATCCCGCTAGGTTCGAATCTTCTTTTGGCTAAGTGGAGAGATGTTGCAGCGTGAACCTGATGTTTTTATTCATCCTTTTTATGCATGGAGAAAACATCAGGATTCTGAGAGGTTACAAGGTAGTTTCGACTTCGGGGAGCCTGGATCGTCATGCGTCGGGCTTCCCCTAAATTCTTGTTTTTATGTAGGAAGCCTGATCCAATCATATCGGGCTCCTCTTTGGGTGTTTCTAGAGCTCGTCAACTCTTCCTTACATCTGTAGGGTGGCTCCATAGCTTACCCCTAAGACCCACGGTTCCATGGTGCGTGATCTCAAGCTTGGATCCGGGCTAGGAGAGTGGGAAATTTCCCTTTTGTCCCTAGCCAAATTTTGCTATTAACAATATATATCAAGCGGTGCTCCTAGAAGCTTACAACAATAGAGAAATAATACAATCGTGGTGCTCAAGAGAGCTTACATTAGTGATCGAGTTTTATCCAATACCGGTACGTTCCTTGTAAAGGTACAAATACAATGATGATATGGGAGAACTTAGACGAAGTATGTAGACTTGCATCAGGCTGGTTAATTTTTTAGGATTAGAGATGAGATATCAGATATTACATATGTAGTCGATGCTATTACAAGTATATTTATACAAGGTGTAACTACCTTGGCGTGCAAGCCCAGGATACTTGAATTGTTCTCCTTTCCTTATTGATTACGATTCTTCATTTAATGTAGTTGATCAATTTGTAGCTAATATCTTGGAGAAGATGTGTTTGTTTCCTCTTTGGACTCTTCCTCGTTTCTTATTTCATTAATTTAGCCAATCAATTCATAATCATATAAGGTAATGATTGGGTTGACTTATTAATGGCATTATTAATGAGTTAACTGATTTAATGTCGTTGATTATCTCTATTAATAGGGTTGATTACCTCCATTAATACTGTTAACAGAGAATTTAATCAAGATTAGAAATTCCGGTTAACACGCTCGAGACCACTACCACATAGGCGGTGGCCGGGGTTGGTACCTTGGATACCTAACCTAATTGAATAAAGATGAATGTATGAATATAAGTGCAATGGAAATGGGAATGTAAAGGTTTTATTATCAACTGTTAATATCGTACAAAAAAGACTCTTAAACACTTTAAATCTCTCCAGGATACAGTAGGTTGGCAACCTCGTACCTGTCGAATAGTAGATAATAGTTGAGACCATGTTCTGAATACAGAATTTAGGCCAAAATATCCAACTCTCTCTGTGTACTGTCAATTGTCGATTCTTCCCTCCTTATTGATCATGCTTGGCATATTTATACATGGCCCTGAATGGTTTAAACTTGTGGATCATCCGCCCTCATTTTCGGGCAAGATCTTTTATTTAAAAATCATTAACTTTGAGTTAAAAATGGATTCAAGAATATCTTTTATGAAGACTAATTCATTTCCTTTTTGGAATCAACCTCTTACCTTACGTGTACCCAGAGTTTTAATGTAGACATGATCTTGTGTGTACCCATGGCATGATTCTTTATGTAGGTCGTCGAGTTAGGCGTTCATTTTTTCGTAGAGCGAGGTAGACCCTTATCTTAGTTCTGGTCCCCGAAGCTTTGGCCTAACCCTCACTGGTCCATTAAAGCTCGAAACGGCCTTGCTGGCTACCACAGTTTAGGTGAGCTTCCTCTTTTCTGTCCAGATAGGTTCAAGTTTCCCTTAGCCAATTGGAACATAGCTTTAGCATGAATCTGATCCTTTTAACTGTCCTCTTTCTGCGTTTGAATAGGATAGCGGGCTTCTGTAGAGGTTTGTGGGGTTTTGGTTAGGCTACGAGTTAGTTTAGACCTCGGAAAGCCTTAATTGGGAAGGAGCTCAATATGTTTGTGTCGGGCTTCACCTCAATTGTTTCCTAAGATCGGTGACCTTTCCTTGCTTTCATGGGGTGGTTCCGGAGCCAGGCCCTAGAGACCAGGGTTCCAGGATAGGTGATCTCGATAAGCCACGATAACCGTGCATCTGGCTTTACCTGAATTCCAGTGTTCGTATGAGGGGCCCAATCTGGTCATGTCGAGCTTCATTCTTGGTAGCTATGGGGCTCGATGACCCTTCCTCACTTCTACATGGCAGTTTTATGGCTCGCCTTTTGGGCACGGGGTCGATTGACCGGCGAGCTCAGGCTTTTACTCGGGTTAGAAGAGTGGAAAATTTCTCTTTGGTCTCTTAGCCAAATTTTGTTATTAAAAGAAGCCTCCTCTGACCAGAACACCGGTGATTGAGTTGGGGTTGGAGTTAGATTCTTTGTTTTAAGTGGGAATTTTTCCCGTTTTTACCATTACCAAATCTGGGTAGAAATCTCCAAATTTAATGCTGAAATGATGAGGCATGCGTAGACCGGTA
The DNA here is from genome assembly GCA_032871835.1 of Dipteronia dyeriana. NCBI lineage: Eukaryota > Viridiplantae > Streptophyta > Magnoliopsida > Sapindales > Sapindaceae > Dipteronia > Dipteronia dyeriana. The sequence continues at coordinate 91,528,395 of CM065298.1, forward strand.
CGTATTTCAAAATTATCCGGCTACGTTACTGCCATCCCTATTTTGAGGAGATCCTACCGAAGATTTCGTTGATGTCATTGGCTCTTCCCACTTTTATTTAAATCCGGCTTCCTCATTACTTTTGTCACGTTTTATTTTAGATTTCAAGTTTTCAAAAGTCCTTCTCTTTGTAAACTTCTTTCGCTACATCTCTATTCTTTCTCTCTTCCTCAGCTTCCAAACCCTATTCTATCAAGTCGAAGATCAGTTGTGACTCTGTTTATTCACTCATTGATGGCACAGAGGTTTCCAGTCTTGCCCAAGGAAAGCGGGCTCGACGAGACCTTGACTGGGATGACTTACCTCTTACCTCGCAACGTCGTCGATCGAACAAGAACATGGCTAATTGATTTGATAATCCCCTGAACTTGGCTGTTGAGGATTTCGGTGAGAAAAATAGGTACGACAATACTGAAAAGGACCAAGTCACAGTTGCCGGTCCTTCTCTGGAGAGACATTTTCCATATGACTTCAAGGTCATTCCAGACTCCATAGTTGATCCACGGTCGATCAGTTGCATGAGGTCCAAATATGGCATTCCTAACAGCGTCACTCTCACCGTCCCCCATAAAAAATACGATGTCTTCAATCCACCCAAAGGTGTGCTCCCCATCCACATTGTGGCCTTCGAGAATACGGTAAGGCTCCCCATTCATCATACTATTTGGTGGGCTCTCAACACCCTGCAACTAGTTCTCCTCTAGTTGACACCCGGCTTTTGGAGGCATCTGGTCGGCTTTCTCGTGTTATGGAGGGAAAAATACAAGCTAAGAAAGGTCACCCGGGAAGCCAAGGAAGAAGAGTTAGCCTACCTTTTTTAAATCAGGAGTTTGTCAGAGTTCCCTAGGGTCAGTTCTATATGAAGGCTAAGAAAAAACTCAACTTAATCATCCCTAGCGTTTCAAAGAAAGACCCATCCTGGAAGAAATAGTGGATACTGGCGGGGGGTGATTGGGGAAGCTCCATATTTATCGGCGAGCATGAGTTCATGGTTCCCACCGCTTTCAACGATAAACCCTCATGGGACCGGGATTCCTTACCTACGGAGTCTGAGGTTGTGCTGAAGACTATCCTCGCCATGAGCTATCTAAACTTGAAGTATCCAACTGTTGATCCCTTCAATTCCTGTAAGGTGAATCAATGCCTGCTAATCTCTGACTATACCGCTCTTAGGTAACACAAAGACGTTATGCTTTGTTCCGTTAGTTGGCTTACTTCTGACATCCTTCTTCTTTCTTTTTTAATTTTGTTTTACTTTGTTTTTTTTAACCGTTTTTGTTATTGCTCCAGCTTCCTGTGAAGCCTACCAAGCTCACACTCCTCCCCTCCTACCAAATCGAATTGAGAAATACCCTTAGCTTTCTCAAAAAAAGGAGGGCCTACCATCCCAGCTAGGGCTTCATTTGCTCTTGCTCCATCCTCTTCCAAGCATAGGTCTAGGTTGTCACTCCTAGCATCTCTGGTTGCCAAGGTGCGGGGTAAAAGGGCCTCCATTTCTCAAGCCACTGATGTAGCAATATCAGCTCCTGCTCTAGTTACCCCTACATCTGCTTCTGCTTTTGTCGCCCCTACTACAAGCTTGCCAGCCGCTTCTACCCTTCCATCTACATTCGTAGCCTTCCTAGCTTCAAAGGACCCTGAAGCTGGCATTGAAGTGGTTTCCCCTGTTCGCTTGCCAAATCAATCCAGCTCTGCCTTTCAAGATGAAGTCATAGGGCAATTCGTTGCTTTCTGCCTCGAGGTAGTCTTTCTATGATGGCTTCAATGCCCATAAATATTTTGATTACAAAGGGTTCTGCCCTCTTGGCCTAGGTAGTCATCACCTTTTATTTTCTCATACAATAGTTTGATTTGTCATTTCCTAACTTGAATTCTTTTACAGGCCTTTAAATTTCAAGTGGCCAGGGGCCACCATGTGGCTTCTCTCCACGACCGGGTAACCAGGGTTGAAGCTGAAGCTGAAGCTGAGTGGGCCATGGAATTGTTGACGTGGGCTCAAGACTTGGTATAAGAGATGGCATCTAGCCAGAGGGGGATGTAAGCCGAGTTAGTCGAGCTTCGGTATGACCATGAAAGGTTGAAGCAATCCTTTAATCAATAAACCCTCTGTTCTCAATGTCGAGCCAGTCTGCGGGATTCTTGGAAGGAATATGCGAATGCGCTTGACATTGAAAACCAAGGTTTGCAAGCCCAACTTGCCAAGCTTCAGGCTGAGGCGGATGCCTCATTCAATGAAGGATACTTCTATGCTTCCTACCAGGTTGTTAAAGCTCTCCCTTCCCCTTTCGACCTATCTATTGTTGCTCGCTCTCCTAATCCCATTTCATGTTCCTTCCCTGTTTGATAGCTTTGAAGAAAGGGAAACATTTATCGATGGACCGAGAAATGAACATGTTGAGCGCTGCTATCTGTCCGGTCATGAAATGAACCTGTTTGAGCAATATGGGGGATTCTAGATCCAGGATAGCCTAGATCTTTTCTGCGTTAGCCTCAATTCCTCTATCGTGAACCATAAAGTCCAAAAACTTTCCAGCAGTTACCCCAAAAGCACACTTAGAGGGGTCATTCTCATTTGGTTTTCTCTTAGGATGAAAGTTCTACAAAGGTCATCCTGATGTCCTTCTACGATCAGTGACTTGGCAATCATGTCATCGATATATACTTCCATTGATCTTCAAATTTTAGGCTTGAACAACTGATTGACCAACCACTGATATGTAGCTCCCGTATTCTTAAGCCCAAACGGTATCACCTTGTAGTAGTACAGACCCTGACCTGTGATGAAGCTAGTCTTGTCTTGGTCGAAAGGGTGTATTATGATCTTATTGTAACCCAAGAATGCATCCAAGAAGCTTAGGAGCTTATTCTCGGACATGGAGTCAACCAACTGATCGATCTTTGGTGAAGGAAAACCACCTTTTGGACACGCCAGTTGAGGTCGGTGTAGTCAACAAACATTTGCCTCTTTCCATTCACCTTCGTGACAATGACCATGACCACTTTGGAGATCCATTCAGGGTAGCGTGCCTCTCTAATGAACCCTGCTTTGACTAGCTTGTCCATTTTTTCTTGAACCGCTGCATTTCTTTCGACATTAAAATGACATATTTTTTATCTGACGGGCTTGAAGGTCGGATCCTCTGCCAAACGGTAAACAGCCAATGATATCGGGATCCTAGGCATCTCGTCGTGACTCCAAGCAAAGACATCACTGAATTCTTTAAGGAGCCTAATCAGACCTTCTTTCACTCCTGGTTCAAGGGTCGCTCAGACCATAATGACCTTCGAGGGGTCATCCTTCCGGATGGGTACCTCTTCTAGCTTGTCCATTGGATGCCCGCTGGCAATTCCCTGCTCTCCTCCTCTTCATCTGGAATCTCAAGATTGTCCTCTGGGTGGTTTACGAGCTCTACATCCTCCAAGGTCATCCCGGGGGTTACCCCATCCTATAACATCGTAACTTGTACAAACTGTTTTGCTAGGGCTGTCGAGCCGACACACACTGCATATCACTTTCTAGCTGCTTGCTAATTACCACGTATTTTGCCCACCTTGTCTCCTACTAGAAACTTTATGACATTATGGTAAATGTATAAGACTGCCTTCAAGGATGACAAGAAAGGTCTTCATAATATCGCGTTGTAGGCTGATGAGGCATCCACCACTACGAAGTCCGTTATGATATTTTGCTGGATAGGGGCTGATCCAGTGATTACTGGAGGATCTTCAACCATACATGTATGATTGAGTCCCCAATAAATCCATACAACGGGGTTATGCAGCTATTATAACACCACTGTTTCAAGTTTAACTTTTCCAATGTATTTTTGAAAAAGATGTCGACGCTACTGCCTGTGCCAACAAGCACGCAATGGACCATGCAGTTGGCAATTTGTACCGTGACCACCATGGGATCATCATGAGGTTGCACGGTGTTATACAGTCTCGGTAAAAATAATTTGGGTCCACAAGGTGGGGCCAACTTGGCTTTTGTTGACCTTGAAGATACCTCGCTCTTTATCTACACAAGGGACCTTCCTCGTATGGTTTTTCCTAGAATTATTGGAGGCACCATCCAATGTAGGACCTCAGCTGATGGTATGTATTACCAAGATTTGTTGCATTAAATTTGCTTGCTCTCTTTTTCTCTACTTGGAGTGCTCGCGGATCTCAGTTTGTACTTCCCTCCCAGTTTAAATGTTGTCTCTAACTTGCTACAAGAATTCTATCAAGCAACGTCCCCTAATCAGAGCCTCAATCTGGTTACGTAGCTTATAACACTCTGAGGTGTTATGGCCCACCTCTTCATGAAAGTCGCAGTACTTATACCGGTTCCTCCTATCGACAGGGGCTTTCATGGGCGTGCGGGCTTCTGTAGTAGCCCCTTATCCCGGATGGCAAGGTAGATCATTTCATGGGATGCATTTAAGGGGGTGTAGTGATCGTATCCTTTCTCATCTTGCGCTTTGGAGGCTACTATCCTTGGAGGAGGTGAAGCTCGCAGAGGGGTTCGCCTTGCTGGCTACCTATTTTGTTTGGGTTGAGAAATGGGAAAACGAAAGTTTGATCTGTTGGGATGTTTGTTCTTATTTTTGTTGAACTAGTTCAGGTCTTAAAGTTTCCTTCTTATGTCATTTTGCCGTTCTCATATCGCCATGCTCCATTTTGACCTTGAGCTGTTCATTAACTTCGACTTGCTCTAGAGTTCGATCATAGGCCTCTAGGTAAGTGTCCGGAGGTCATTTGGAAAAAGATCCAAAAAGCTTACCCTTCCATAGATTTCGTCTGAAATTGTTGAGGATCTCTTTCTTAGTGAAGACCCCCATCTGGATGTCCTCCTTATGGAACCTCTCCACATAAGCCCAGAGGGTTTCCCCTTGCTCCTGGATCACATATTGTAAATGGATGAGATCCGTCGTCCGGGGTTTGATTCCTAGAAATTATGAGCATAAATCGATTTATAACTTTATAAAGGAGTCCACACTGCCCGCGGGGAGCTTTCTAAACCATGTCTTGTAGTAGTCGGTCAGGGTGGTAGGGAACATTTTGCACATGGAAGCCCTGGTTGTGTTTTGGACTTCCATCTATTGGACGAAGTTTTCCAAGTGCCTCAAAGGGTCTTCTGTACCAGAGAACTTGTCTAATGGTATCTTAAACTATGGTGGGAACTCTGCCTCCCGGATTCTTCATGTAAAGGGGGCGTTCATCTTGCTTAGGGGTCTTTTTTGACCTTCTTAGCCTTCCCTCTTTTCAACTACTGGATCTCTTTTTGCATCTTGGGTGCTAGTTCCTCAGACGTTTATTTTCGTGTTTCTTGGATTCGACCTCAAAGATCTCACTGTCAGATTCCCTAGACGAGCTAGATTATTCCATTTTGTCATCCTCAGGGATGGGGTTCGCTTGTGTGGTTTATCAGTTACCTCCGGTATCAACTCGAGGTTCCTTTTTAGAAGTCAACGGTAGAGAAGGGCTGTGATATGCCCTTGACGAAGCATAGGTTGTCGACTTAATCTGTCTAGGTCAATAGTTGGACGGCCTATCCAGGATCAGGGGCATGGGCCATAGCCTTTCCCGGATGGAGGTTGTAGGCCATGTCTTATGGTAGACAGCGATCGGTAAAGGGTCCCAGCGGATCAAAAGTTGGTTACCTAGTAGCGGGTTGGCTTGCTTCTCTTTGGATTCCCAGATCTGCCAGTTGAGGATCGATCCCTTCTACAACAAGACGTAGGTGGACATTTTCCACAATGACCGGTGCATGTTGATTGATCACAGTTGGGTCCATCACTAGAGAGTTGGAGCCCATTTTTACCTGGCTGATGAGAGGCTGACTTACGATTCTTGGATTTCTTTCCCTTTTCCTGCCCTTTTTGGGTTGAGAGGCCAGACATGTGTTCCAAGGTTTCGGGTTGTCCTTGTGAGGAACGAAGCCTCATGGTTACTGTAAAACAACAAAATTGTAAGTGTAGAGATTACAGTGTGGGTTTTTCCAAAGACGGTGCCAGAAAGTGTTAACAGAGAATTTGCAAAAAGATAATAAATTCTAGTTAACACTTTCGAGACCACTACCACGTAGGCGGTGGTCGGGATTGGTACCTTGGATACCTAACCTGATTGAATAGAAATAAATGTATGAATGTAAGTGCAATGGAAATGGGAATGTAAAGGATTTATTATCAGCTGTGAATATCGTACAAAAAAAACTCTTAAAAACGTTAAATCTCTCTGGGATACAGTATGGTGGAAACCTCATGCCTGTCGAATAGTAGATAATAGTTGAGGCCGTGTTCTGAATACATAATTTAGGACGAAATCTCCAACTCTCTCCTTGTACTATCAGTTATCGATTCTTCCCTCTTTATCGATCATGCTTGGGCATATTTATACATGGCCCGAAAGGTTTAAACTTGTGTATCTCCCGTTGTGATTCTTTGAATCCCTTCCTTCCTTATCAGGCGGGATCTTTTATTTAAAATCATTGACTTTGAGTTAACAATGGATTCGAGAATATCTTTTGTGGATACTAATTCGTTTCCCTTTTGGACTCAACCACTTACCTTACGCGTACGCAGAGTTTTAATGTTAATAGGAATGTAGACATGATCTTGTGTGTACCCATGGCATGATTCTTCATGGAGGACATCGATTTAGGCGTTTGTTTTTTTATAGAGCGAGGTAGACCCTTACCTTAGTTCTGGTCCCAGAAGCTTTGGCCTAACCCTCTATGGTCCTTTAAAGCTCGAGACAACCTTGTGAGGGGTAGCACAGATTAGCGAGCTTCCTTTTTCCTGTCCAGATAGGTTCAAGTTTCCCTTAGTAAATTGGAGCATAGCTATAGCGTGAATATATTCCTCTTAAAAGCCCCCTTTCTGTATCTGGAGAGGATACCAGGCTTCTCTAGAGGTTTGCGGGCTTTTGGTTAGGCTACGAGTTAATTTAGACCTCGGGATGCCTTGATTTGGACGGAGCTCAATTTGTTTGTGTTGGGCTTCACCTCAAATGTTTCTCAAGCTCGGTAACCTTTCCTTGCTTTTACAAGCCAGTTCCGGAGCAAGGCCCTAGAGACCAGGGTTCCAGGATAGATGATATTGAGAAGCCCGGATAACCATGCATCACGTTTTACCCGAATTCCAATTTTCATGTGAGGGCTTAACTTGGTCATGTCGAGCTTCATTCCTGGTAGCTATAGGGCCCGATGACCCTTCCTCACTTTTATAGTGCAGTTCTATGGCTCGCCCTTTAGGCCCGGTGTCCATTGACTGGCGAGCTCGGGCATTGACTAGGGTTAGGAGAGTGAAAAATTTCTCTTTGGTCCCCTAACCGAATTTTGCTATTAACAAACACGGTTGACCTCATCAATATGGTTGACTACCTCCATTAATACGGTTTGACCTCATTAATAGGGTTTACTTCCATTATTAATACGGTTTGACATCGTTAATGGTATCATAAATGTCATGAAAGTCAACCCTCTATTCTAACGCAGTTTGGAGAAGAACTCTGGTTTCGTATGTTACTTTGGCAAGGTGCTTTATAGAGGTTACCTGGGATGACGATAGACCTATCTAGTGTCGAGGTACACTCGAGTACTGCTCTTGCTACTTGAGACTTGATTTAACCATGTCGGGATCTATAATGGATCTCGCCCTAATTGTTTGTCGCTTTTTTGGTGATGATAGGGCCTTACGGGTTTATTTCTGCTCGAGTAGGTTGAGATTATTCCTTGACGAGGTAAGAGGGCATTTGCAAGTCAAGTTCGGCACCCTGAAGGTCTCTTAGTGAAAGTAGAGACGGTAGTATGCTCCAGGAAAGTGTCACGAGATACCTTGGCCTCGGGGAACCCAAGTCCTTCCATGTCGACCTAGCTTCAGGCTTCTATCCTGGCATAAGGAGCTTTACGTGGTCACGTCAGGCTTTATTTAGCAAGCCTACATGCGTGTAAGATGATCAGATGGTATATGCGGCCTCCCCTTGCTCATTTAGGATCACGTGGTAGCTCGACCTCAGGGACCTTGACATAAGCTTGAATTTGAACCCTTGCATGAAGGCTGGGAAGTGGAAAATTCTCCTTTGGTCCCTACTCAAATCTGGCTATTAATAATATGATAGTGCAGAATTCGACCAACCTAATTTTAGGGAGAGAAATTTCAATCACTTCTTTTTCTTGGAGAGAAATTTCGGCCAAACCCTATTCTAAAGGAGAGAAATTTTGGTCGAGAGAGATTTTTGAGTGTAGAGAATCCAGATTTTTGCTCTAGATAAATTCTTCCACCCTATTGATTGGTGTGTGAAAATTTGGTAAAGAGGAAAAAAAAAAAATAACGTTTTGTATTCGATTGTGCACTAGTAGCCTTTACATTAAAAGGTTTTGTGTACAACATCGAATCTAGGTTTGAGTGAGTTTCAATCAAATTGATTGATAATTCACTAGTGACCTAACGTTCCTTGTTTTTCTTCTTGGAGGATTCTGGTGACTAACAAAGAAAGAGATTTTGTTTGTTTCCATCCTTAGATATACTGTTAATAGCAAAATTTGGCTAGGGACCAAAGAAGAATTTTCCACTTCCCAGCCTTGCTGCAAGGGTCCGAATTCGGGCTTATATGACAGGGTGTCAAGGTCCCCGAGGTCAAGCTACCATTCGATCCTACAGGAGCAAGGCGAGGCCGCCCATACCATCTAAGCATCTCGCAAGTGTCCAGGCTTACCAAATAAAGCCCACGAGATCGCATCAAGCTTTTTATACCAGGATAAAGCCCGAAGCTAGGTCGACATGAAAGGACCTGGGTCCCCCGACATCAAGGTATCTCGTGACACTCTCCTAGAGCTTGCTACTATCTCTACTTTAACTAGAAGACCTTTAAGGTGCCGAACTTGTCTTGCAAAGGCACTCCTGCCTTGTCGACGTATAATATCAATCTGTCCGAGCATAAAAGGAAGAAGCCCGTAAAGGCCAGTCGTCACCTAAAGTGCCAAGATCCGCTGTAGATCCTGGTATGGTTAAATCAAGTAGCAAGAGCAGTACTCGAGCGTACCTCTCCACTCTTCCAGAAGCGAGCCAAGGTCGCCTGTTTATGGCAAACACCTTACCAGGGCCTGCTAGCTAAGCCCGCTACCCAGCTAGGAAGCTTGCATAATTAGGTCAAGCTGGATGATAAAGCTCGGCGTAGCTGAACCAAGCGCCAAACTAAAAGGTTGGAACCCAATGGGATATTTTGCCTCTAAAATGGTTAGCACAAGTTCCATGGGAAGACCAGAATCTAGCTTCGTGACAATCAAGAGGTCCCCGAGGGATCCAGCCAGTGTACTGGATCCTAGGGTACCTCGCCCTCAAGGAATATCAAATGTTACCTCAGGTAACCTGCATGAAGTACCTCTCCAAAGTGACATGCAAAACTAGAGCTCTCCTCTCGACAACGTAGGAAGAGAGGATTGATTTCCATGACATTTAAAGTACCATTAATGAGGTCAGACGCATTAATTGAGGCAGTCAACCCAGTTAATGACATGATCAACACCATTAATAAGAGAATATTCAACTCTTTAATGGTCATCATTAGTGAAAGAGTCCAAAGAGGAAACAAATACCTTTTTCTTCAAGATATCCTCCACAACCGATTATTGGGGGTCAACTATAATAGAAAATCCCGCCTATCAAGGAAGAAAGAGTCCGTAGAGGAAACAATCATATCTTCTCCGAGATAATAGCTACAAGCCGATCAACTACATTAAAGGAAGGATCGTATTCGATAAGGAAACAAAGACTAATTGAAGAGTCCTAGACTTGCACGCCAAGGTGGTCATCATGTATACTTATGCCTGTAAAAGGCATATTGTATCGGCCTCCGATCAATGACAGAAGATACCTGCTTTGTTAAAAAGTTCTATCTAAATCATTATTGTATGTGTACCCCGACCGGGAAAATATCGGTCTACATTCGACCACCATTTTAAGCTCTCCGGAGCAACTACGTTGTATTACTTCACCATTCTTGTAAGCTCCCCGGAGCATTTTTTGATATATACATAAGGAATAGTATTCCTTTTTCTTCGGGATACTGCCTTGGGGTTTTTCAACAAGTGATCACTCCTGATGCTTTTTCTCCCCTTAGTCGGTCCACCTCCATCTACATAAGACTTGTGTTTTTCCTATTATCTACTGTATTACGCATGTGTGTATGCGGGCTAGGTACCGACCCCATTGGTCCTAGCTCTATAATCTTTCTTACATGAGATCGGGAAACAACAATGAAGACGTAAGGAACCGAAAGCTAGATTCCTACATCACTGGACCTTGCGCTCTTATCCTACCATCTACATGCTAGAGTCGCACATCAAGATGAGGAGAAACCACCCAGACCAGCTTGAAGGAAGTCGATGAGCTCTCTTGCATCATCTCTATGGCAGAAATCGAGCTCTCCGACACTGGATCTAGATAAGCCCCCCTCCTTACTTGTTATCTAGTTCTGGGAATTACAGGAAGGAATCGAGCTCCAGATCCGGGCTTCGGGTACCATGAAGGGCTTTGACCATAACCGAGGACCAGGACCAGGAAGGGAACCTCGAGCTTCCTCGTTTCCTACCTACCACGAAGCCCGACAGAAAAGATTACTGGTCTCCTGCCAACTACGAAGCCAAGCAGGTGGGATGACTCCTCTCCTACATATCGCGAAGCCAAACAAGTGGGATGACTCCTCTCTTACCTACCACTCCATACTCCATATTCATACAAGATCAGGCTCTGGGTACCAGAACGGGCTCCTACCCCGACCGAGGAACAAGGTCCAGGATCACCCCCTTTGTACTAGCAAGGGAACCTTGAGCTCCCAGATCTACTTCATAAGAACAAAGCCTGACGGGCGGGATGGCTTGTCTCCTGCCAACAATTTCATCCTCCTTCATATTCATACAAGATCATCAAGGTACCAAAGATACCAACCCCGGCCACCACCTCTGTGGTAGTGGTCTCGAGGGTGTTAACAGGGATTTCTCATCCTAAACAAATTTTCCGTTAACACTTTCTGTCGCCTTTCGTACTAAGTTTCCACACCCCTTTTGAAAGCCTCTATGTCTCTACATGAGTATCATTATACTATCGAGGTAACAGATTCTTTATTCATGGAATATCATTTACTATATACGATGTCTTTTCTCCATACTTGCCTATATCGCCTATGCATCGCATGTGGTGTTCATTTTATCATTTAACGAGTTTCGCTCATTGTGGAGCAAATATGGTACGTGGGATTCCTGGTGGAACCAGTTCATTATGCTACTCCTATGAAGTGAACCTGCTTAGATAATCATGGAGCTCTATTACAGTAGCTCCCCGCTTGAAGATCTCCTATAAAGCTGAACCATTTTGATACATCGAGAGCTCCTTTACAGTAGAACTACATCTCTCCTACTGTTTTATAGCAGATTCGCTCCGCCACCAGTGTACCACTTATCCAGTAGATCCACTGGGCTTTAATCTGTTCATATGGATCCCCTCACGCCTCCAGGTCTGCCCTTCGTAAGCTCCTAGGTAGAGGTAGCAGGTCGACCCATGAATCTAAGAAGCCAACTCAGCTGTGTAGCTTCTATAGCAGCACGACCTGTAGAAGATTAGTGGTTCCACACCTCATGCACTAGGCCAGTCAAAGCCCAAGTGAGCCACTGAACTCTCAGTTCATTCCAGCATGGTCCAGAGCCTCCTTTCAAATTGTTGGGGACTCCAAAGATCCCAAGCATGCTTCTGGACCAGTACCAGACCGGTGGCTTTGCTCTGTGTGTACCGGGCCATTCACCGCCCTAGCAAGCCACAGAAGCCCGATCTGATCGAGGACAACCTAGAAGCTTCCCACATTTAATAAGGCCACATACGTGCCTAAGCAAGCTTCTAGAGCAGTACTACCGCTACAAGACCGGTGGCTTCGCTCTATATGTACCGGGTCATTCATCGCCCTAGCAAGCCACCGAAGCCCGATCTGATCGAGGAGAGCCCAGAGGTTTCCCACTCTTGGTAAGGCCTTCTACATGCCTAAACTAACCTTTGAAGCAGCAGCCTCACTGTATGTGGCTCCTCACTTATTATATAAGGCCGGTCAACGCCCAATTGAGCCACTAAGCTCCTGTTTCGTCCCAGCATGGTCCAGAGCTTTCTCTCAGTTATTGGGGGCTCCTTGAAATCCCAAGTATACCTCCGGATCGGTACCAGACAGGTAGCTCATCTCTATTCATATGGTCATCTAATGCTCAAGTGAGTCACCACTCATGCCGGAGGGGTCCAAAGTCTTCTCTCCGTCATGGGAAACTTCTAGAATCCCGAGCATGTCTCCAAACAGTTACTAGGCCAGTGTCTCCTCTCCACTTTTATAAGGCCATTCATCGCCCTAGCTAGCAACCTTGGTCCCGATCTACCTCTCTGGTTAGTCTCCTCAACAGTAGCAGCTCATTCCCCCTAAGTCTATTTGCTTGGTTGAAGGACGTGTCATTATTCCTTAACACTGCTACTTCAGAGCCAGCTTCCACCGTTTTTTTTTGGATCAACTTCAATAAGCCTTGACCTCCATCTAATCAGTTGGATCAATCAAGATCTCTCATACCTCCCTTACCTTGGTAACACCAATCTGGACCTCTACTTTGACAGATTCAGATAGAAAGGTAGGCAGACTTGAAGCCCCCCATGCATCTACAGTAGCAGAGGACTTCAAGGTAGTTCCTACCTCAACATGAATAGACATGAAAGCAGAAATGTGAACCAAGTCCTCATTATCATCTGCTCATCCATAGTCTCAATAATTTCTGGCTTCAGTCAGAGCGGACCCAGGTAACTCTCATCTTTCTCTGTGATCTGTTCAAGGTATCCATCCTCTAATAATGATCAGGTCAAAGGGAAGAAGAGCTCGAGCTGCCTAGCAAGCAATACAAAAGCATCCTTCAACAAATGAAGCACCTACATTGGCTCCCAAGGTAGCCACGCTGCCATATAGAGTTTAAACCACTCCCACCATGTAGTCGTGGATTGAAGAATAAACCATCCTCCTCGGCTGGCAAGAGCTCGACCTTAGCAAACACCAGCTTGCTCTTAGAGATTATCATACCGATGGCTCATCTCCATTTGTATAGGGCCTTCCAATGCCTTAGCGAGCCATCGAGGTCTCGATCCGTTCGGGGAGGATTCAAAGGTCCTGATTCGTTCACAGTGGGGTCTCAAGCTCCATTATGATTGTTGAAGACTCTTATCTACACCAAGCAGACTTCCAAACCGGTTACATAACTTGGGGACTAGAAGCTCAATATTTTATCAGTACTCTAGTAAGAGAGGCGATGACCCTAGCGTGAGACAATTTCCTCTAGTTTACAATAAAATGCGTCTTTTACGGAGAGCCATTCTATTATCTACACTCATAATGTAGATCATCTTAAGAGATTCTACTCGTTAAAAAACTCCTAGAGCGAGACTGGTTATCACATGATACCACCATGCATCGATACAACTTTGTATTAGCTCGCCATGAGTCTGCATCTCTTTCGACTTCGGTAGCAGTAATAAATCCTTCCAGAAGGATCGCCATTACCAGAAGAGCTACACCGCACTCTTGATACCCTGGACTGAATCGAATCACTCCAAGAGGATCACCTTGACTAGGAGAGTTAGATAGCCCTCCAAATGCCCCGAGCTAGATTAATCCCTCCAAGAGGATAACCAGGGTAGTTCGACAATGATCGCCTCAAGACCAGGAAATAGCTTGATAGCGCTCCTAATGCCTCGGTCAAGCACCACCCCCTGCCAAGAAAGTTCTGAGTGTAAGAGCATAGTTACCATCCAGATCTCGAGACAAGGGATTGATCGGGGAAGCCCCCTCATCATCCCTGATGCCTTGGTCGGGTGACGTCCCCCAAGAAGGATCCGAGTGTAAAAGCATAGATTTCATCCGGATTAAAATACCAGGATATAGCTAGATAGCGCTCCTGATGCCTTGGTCGGGCAACGACCTCTAAGAAGGGTCTGAGTGTAAGAGCATAGTTGCCATCCAGATCAAAAATACCAGGATATAGCTAGATAGCGCTTCTGATGCCATGGTCGGTCTACGACCCCCAAGAAGGGTCTGAGTGTAAGAGCATAGTTGCCATCCGGATCAAAAATACCAGGATATAGCTAGATAGCGCTCCTGATGCCTTAGTCTGGCTACGACCCCCAAGAAGGGTCTGACTGTAAGAGTATAGTTGCCATCCGGATCAAAATACATGGATATAGCTAGATAGGGTTCTTGATGCCTTGGTCGGGCTACGACCCCCAAGAAGGGTCTGAGTGTAAGAGCATAGTTGCCATCTGGGTCAAAATACCAGGATATAGCTAGATAGCGCTCTTGATGCCTTGGTCGGGCTACGACCCCTAAGAAGGGTCGGACTGTAAGAGCATAGATGCCATCCGGATCAAAATATGAGGATATATATAGATAGCGCTCTTGATGCCTTGGTCAGGCTACGACCCCCAAGAAGGGTCCGAGTGTAAGAGCATAGTTACCATCCGGATCAAAATACCAGGATATAGCTAGATAGCGCTCCTGATGCCTTGGTCGGGCTACGACCCCCAAAAAGGGTCTGAGTGTAGGAGCATAGTTGCCATCTTGATCAAAATACCAGGATATGGCTAGATAGTGCTCCTGATGCCTTGGTCGGGCTATGACCCCTACGAAGGGTCTGAGTGTAAAGCATTGTTTCCATCTAGATCTCGATACCAGGATATAGCTAAATGGTGCTCTTGATGCCTAAGTCGGGCTACGACTTCAAGAAGGGTCTGAGTGTAAGAGCATAGTTGCCATCCGGATAAAAAATACCAGGATATAGCTAGATAGCGCTCCTGATGCCTTAGTCTGGCTATGACCCTCAAGAAGGGTCTGAGTGTAAGAGCATAGATGCCATCCGGATCAAAATACGAGGATATATATAGATAGCGCTCTTGATGCCTTGGTCGGGCTACGACCCCCAAGAAGGGTCCAAGTGTAAGAGCATAGTTACCATCCGGATCAAAATACTAGGATATAGCTAGATAGCACTCCTGATGCCTTGGTCGGGCTACGACCCCAAAGAAGGGTCTGAGTGTAAGAGCATAGTTGCCATCCGGATCAAAATACCAGGATATAGCTAGATAGTGCTCCTGATGCCTTGGTCGGGCTATGACCCCTAAGAAGGGTCTGAGTGTAAAGCATTGTTGCCATCCAGATCTCGATACCAGGATATAGCTAAATGGTGCTCTTGATGCCTTGGTCGGGCTACGACCCCCAAGAAAGGTCTTAGTGTATGAGCATATTTGCCATCCGGATTAAAAAACAAGTAAATAGATAGATAGCGCTCATGATGCCTTGGTAGGGCTACAACCCCTAAGAAGGATTTGAGTATAAGAGCATTGTTGCCATCCAGACCTTGATACCAGGATATAGCTAAATAGCACTCTTGATGCCTTGGTCGAGCTACGACCTCTAAGAAGGATCTAAGGGTAGAAGCATAGTTACCTGCTAGATCACGAGATCAGAACAACCAAAAGGTCATCCTGCTGTCTTTGCCGGGCCAACCCCACTAGGAAGGATCTAAATGGCATAGATGCCTACTAGAATCATTTCGCCAGGTCATATAAGTACCGTGATTCCTTGAACTCTAGGTACCCATATTAACCACAGAAGCTTCATCCGACATGATTGAGAAATACGCTTATTTATTTTGCTGGAATGAATAGTACCCAGGTTTTCTAAGCCAATCACTGGGAACGATACTGGTTACCAATAAAAAAGGTCAAGCAAAATCCTTCATATTCATACAAGATCATCAAGGTACCAAAGATACCAACCCCAGCCACCACCTCCGTTGTAGTGGTCTCGAGGGTGTTAACAAGGATTTTTTCATCCTAAACAAATTTCCCGTTAACACTTTCTGGCGCCCTCTGTAGGTAAAGCAAAATTCTTCATATAGTATAAGATTCAGACTATAACCCCAAATAATTACCGGTGTTAAATTCATAGGGGACTTCTGTTAATAGCAAAATTTAGCTAGGGACCAAAAAAGAATTTTCCACTTCCCAGCCTTCCTACAAGGGTCCGAATTCGGGCTTATATGACAGGGTGTCAATGTCCTCGAGGTCGACCTACCATGCGATCCTACAGGATTTAGGTAAGGCCACCCATACTATCTGAGTGTCTCGCACGTGTCCAGGCTTACCAAATAAAGCCCGACGAGACCGTGTCAAGCTCATTATACCAGGATAAAGCACGAAGCTAGGTCGACGTGAAAGGACCTGGGTCCCCCGACATCAAGGTATCTCGTGACACTCTCCTAGAGCTTGCTACTATCTTTACTTTCACTAGAAGACCTTCAAGGTGCCGAACTTGTCTTGCAAAGGCACTCCTTCCTCGTTGAGGTATAATCTCGACCTGTCCGAGCATAAAAGGTAGAAGCCCGTAAAGCCCCGTCGTCACCTAAAGTGCCAAGATCCACTTTAGATCTTGGTATGGTTAAATCAAGTAGCAAGAGTTGTACTCGAGTGTACCTCTCCACCCTTCCAAAAGCGAGCCAATGTCGCCTGTTTATGGAAAACACCTTACCAGGGCCTGCTAGCCAAGCCCGCTACCCCGCTAGGAAGCTTGCATAATTAGGTCAGGCTCCATAATAAAGCTCGGTGTAGCTGAACCAAGCTCCCAACTACAAGTTTGGAACCTAATGGGATATTTCAACTCTAAAATGGTTAGCACAAGCTCCATGAAAAGACCAGCATCTAGCTCCGTGACAATCAAGAGATTCCCGGGGGACCCCGCCAGTGTACTGGATCCTAGGGTACCCCGCCCTCAAGGAATATCAAATGTCACCTCAGGTAACCTCCATGAAGTACCTCTCCAAAGTGACATGCATAACTAGAGCTCTCCTCTCGGTAACGTAGGAAGAGAGGATTGATTTCCATGACATTTAAAGTACCATTAATGAGTTCAACCGTATTAATGGAGGCAGTTAACCCAGTTAATGACATGATCAACACCATTAATAAGAGAATATTCAACTCTTTAATGGCCATCATTAGTGAAAGAGTCCAAAGAGGAAACAAACACCTTTTCCTCAAAGATATCCTCCACAACCGATTAATGGGGGTCAACTATAACAGAAAATCCCCCCTATCAAGGAAGAAAGAGTCCAACGAGGAAACAATCATATCTTCTCCTAGATAATAGCTATAAGCTGATCAACCAAAGACTAATTGAAGAGTCCTAGACTTGCACGCTATGGTGGTCATCATGTATAAATATGCCTGTAAATTGCATATTGTATCAGTCTCCGATCAATGACAGAAGATACCTGTTTCGTTAAAAAGTTCTCTCTACATCATTATTGTATGTGGAGCCCGATAGGGAAAATATCGATCTACATTCGACCACCATTGTAAGCTCTCCGAAGCAACTACGTTGTATTACTTTACCATCATTGTAAGCTCCCCAGAGCATTTTTTGATATATACATAAGGAAGGGTATTCCTTTTTCTTCCGGATACTGCTTTGGGGGTTTTCAACATGTGATCAATTGTGATGCTTTTTCCCCCCTTGGCCAGTCCACCCCCATCTATATAAGACTTTTTTTTTCCTATTATCTACTGTATTACGCATGTGTGTATGCGGGCTAGGTACCGACCCCATTGGTCCTAGCTCTCTAATCTTTCTTACATGAGATCGGGAAACAACAATGAAGATCTAAGGAACCGAAAGCTAGATTCCTACCTCGCTGGACCTAGCGCTCTTATCCTCCCATCTACATGCCAAAGTCGCACATAATGATGGGGAGAAACCACTCAGACCAGCTTGAAGGAAGTCAATGAGCTCTCTTACATCATCTCTATGGAAGAAATCGAGCTCTCTGACACTGGAGCTAGATAAGTCCCCCTCTTTACTTGTTATCTAGTTTGGGGAATTATAGGAAGGAATCGGGCTCCAAAACCGGGCTCCGAGTACCATGACAGACTCTGACCTTGACCGAGGACCAGGAAAGGAATCTCGAGCTCCCTCTTTTTTTACCTACCACAAAGCCCAACAGAAAGGATGACTCGTCTTCTACCTACTATGAAGCCAGGCAGGTGGGATGACTTCTCTTCTACCTATCGTGAAGCCAGACGAGTGGGATGATTCCTCTCCTACCTACCACTCTATACTCCATATTCATACAAGATCAGGCTCTGGGTACTTGAACAGGCTCCTACCCCGATAGAGGAACAAGGTCCAGGATCACCCCTTTCGCACTAGCAAGGGAACCTCGAGCTCCCAAGATCTACTTCATAAGCACGAAGCCCGACGAGAGGAATGGCTTGTCTCATACCTATGATTTTGTCCTCCTTCATATTCATACAAGATTATCAAGGTACTAAAGATACCAACCCCGGCCACCACCTCTATGGTAGTGGTCTCGAGGGTGTTAACAGAGATTTCTCATCTTAAGCAAATTTCCTGTTAACATATACAATTAAAAGAAATAGAGCCCACCATTCTAGGTGATTCACGTTCGTGATTGGATTAGAAGATCTTGCAGATTTATTTCGACAATAGCTTAATCGTCACGAGATAAAAGGTATGACACTTTTAATATACGTCAAGTAATCTAGGGTTAAGGTTCTTTTATAAAAGGGAAAACTTTTAAATATATCAAACCCTAATTTTACGCTTCCATCGCATTCTGAACCAATTTTTCCCTACACTATGATGAAACAAGCTTTGATCAGCTTGTCAATTTATTCTTGATTTGCAGCGTTCCTCTCAGCGTTATAGTGACACATCTTTTGTTTGATGGGTTAGAAGGTTGGATCTACTGCTAGACGATGAGCTACCAAAGATATTGGGATACCCGATATCTCGTCGTGGCTCCAAGTGAAGATTTCGTTTAATTCTCAAAGAAGCTTGATCAACCCCTCTTTCACTCTTGGCTATAGGGTAGCTCCAACATTGACTACCTTATAGAGGTCATCATCTCGGATTGGTATTTCCTCTTACTCATCTACGTGGTGTCTGCTGGCCAACTTTTAATTTTCCTCTACCTCATCCTCGTCTTGGACGTTATCCTCAGGATCTCCCTCGTGCTCTGGATTTCCGGATCCTCTTTTGGCAATCCCTATTCTCAAACTATGGTAACCTGGGTGAATTGCTTTGCAAAAGCTGCAAGGTTGGCATACACTACATAGCATTTCTTGCAGCTTGCTGGTCTCCACACACCTCGCCCACCTTATTCCCAACCGAAAACTTTAAGACATTATGGTAGATGGACAAAAACCCCTTCAAGGCTGACATGAATGGCCCTTCTAGTATAGGGTTGTAGGCTAACAAGGTATCAACTATAATGAAATCCGTCATGATGTTTTACTAAAGGGGTTTGGTTCCTGCAATCACTAGAAGGATCATTGACCCCATTGGGATGATCAAGTCCCTAGTGAAGCCTTACACCAGAGTTTTACAGTTGTTGTAGCACCAATGCTTCAGGTTAAGTTTCTCTAAGGTGTGTTTGAAGAAAATGTCTACATTGCTGCCTGTGTCGACAATCACGTGATGGACCATGCAGTTAGCTATTTGCACTATAATCACCAAAGGATCATCGTGAGACTTTACAGTGTTGTAGACGTCTGCCTCAGTGAAGATGATCTAGGCCGATTTAGACAGGCCAATTGAGCTTCGGTTTACCTTGAAGATACCCCGGCCTTCATCAGCGTCAGGAATCTTCCTTGCATGGTTCTTTCTAGAAATGTTGGAGGTGCCAATGAGGGTGGGTCTTCCGTTGATGGTATGTATAACTTGGATTTACTGCATCAAATCCCTCTGCTTCCCCTTCTTTTGTTCAGCATTGTCGCGAACCTCTACTTGTACCAATTTCTCAATCTTGATATTATCCCTAACTTGCTGTAGGAATTCTACCAAACAACCTCCCCTAGTTGTGCACTCCTCTCGGTTCGCGAGAGTCAGTCGAAAGATAGGTCGATAAATCTAGCCGTCTTCCTTTTTGGCTGACTCTCCATTGGCTGATGATGATACTTTTGCTTAAACAGCGTATTCTCTAGTGGTATCTACTTTAAAGGTTAGCTTAGGGCTTCTATCGCACTGTGATAAGGTAAAAGAGCTATCATTTGTCAAATCCCTGCTTACTTTCAGCCTCTATCCCGTGCTTTATCCTCTATTCACTCTATGTGAATTGTGCAAACTCCTCTCATTCTTCCAAAAGGCCAAGGAAGGAGTAGGTGCAGGCTATAACACTCTGATGTGTTGTGCCCTACATCTTCATGGAAGTCGCAGTACTTATGTCAGTCCATCGGAGCTTTCATCGGTGTTGGTTTCTAGAGTAGCCCCTTGTACCGGATGGTGAGAAAGATTGTATCGTGGGACTCATTTAAAGGGGTATAATGATCATAACCTCTTTCATCTCGTGCTACCGGGGTAACGGTCGTCTGGGTACTATTCTTGCCTAGGTAGGGAAGGGAGAAGATGATATGTTGACCTGTTGGGGGGGTTTATTCTGTGTTTTCTAAGTTGGCGTAGGTGTAGACACCTCTTTCTTATGGTATTTCTTCGCTCTCATATCATCATGCTCCATTTTGACCTTGAGTTGGTCATCAATCTTTATCTGCTCGAGAGTCGATCATAAGCATTCTGGTAGATCTCTAGAGGATGCTCGGTAAAAGATCGAAAAATCTTACCCACCCACAGGTTCGGATATAAGTTGGCAAGAGTTTCCATCTCGGTAAAGACCCTCATCTGGGTGACTTCCTTGTGAAAATACTAAACATAAGACCAGAGAGTTTCTCATCATTTCTGGATCACAAATTAAAGGTGTATGTGATCTTTTACGTGTGGTTTGACACCCTAGAACTGTAAACAAAAGTTGATTCACAGCTTTATGAAAGAATCTACGCTACCAGTGGGCAACTTTGAACCAAGTCCTTGCAAGCAAGGTCGACAAATTCCTCACTGAAAAGTTCTCATTTGATGATTGTCTTATTACGTGAACAACCACATTGTTGGGGTTCATGTAAGGGTAGCTTAGACTCTCAAGACCTCAAGAGGAGAAGCACCAAAGGTAAAATTCTTATGCTTACTTACTTTGAAGAAATAGTTGCACACACTCACATATTCATGCATAACTCTTGATCTTATATGTTGAGTGTTTTCTTTTGTGCACTTTAGTTTAAATGACTCTTGTTGACCTATTTGCATCTTGCTATGAAAGTTGTATGTCATGCAAGGCATTCAAATAGGATGCAATTTAATCACTCTTGAACTTACTGTTTTTATGCATTTGAGTGTTGAAAATATAGGCCTTGCGCTACTCGACCAGCGCACCTTACCAGCGCAACATTCATAGTGGACTACTGCTAGTCATGCACCACTGAGATACGCTGCTGCAACCGTGCATTGTTGAAAAATATGGACGTGCACTGGTGGTACGCTACTCGTCTAGCACAACCTCACCAGCGTAAACATCCCAGAGAATCTAGGCTTGTGTGGCGCTACTGGGATGCGCCACTCGTCCAGCGCTTGTTTTAAAAATAGGCTGTGTGCTGGTGGTGCGCTACTCGACCAGCGCAAGTCACCAGCACACACAGAGGAAGCTGGAACGTTTTTTCCAAAATGACCTCACTTTGTTTGGATCTTATATATATATAACTCAATGCCTTAAGGTTGTGTATGAGTTTGGAATATCACATTTCTTCCTTAGAACACATTTCAAAGGAAAAACACTTACAATAACTCATTTTTAATCACTCAAAGCATTCCCATGAGCATTAAATCTTCATCTTGCATCATCTAAGTTCATCTAGAGTGCATCTATGGATAGGGTTGCTTAATCACATCTTGTTTGGTAAGTTCTTCACTATCTTCTTACAAGTTAAGTGTTTTGCTTACTAAACCATCTCTTTAATTATTTGTATGCTCTTAGAACATTCTTAGATACAAATTAGAGATTGTTGTGATGCCATGATTGAGTGTTGTATTGTGATAGCTTCATAGGATTGTTTGATCTATGTTTAGCTAAGCTTCTTGAACATGTCATTTAGCTTTTTATATCTAGGATTGTATTTAATGGTCATCTCATTATCCTAGATAAGCATATAGGGTTTCATAGCCTTGTTTGTTCATTGAATATCATCATATATTCACTTAGGACACTTTATCTCTTCATTGAGAAGTAAGACTTGTGTTGCTTCCGGGAGTAGGTAGCTTAAAGCACAAGCATGGTAAACTAGGTTCACTTATACCGGGATTAGGTAGTGGTGAAGGATTAAACCGGGATTTGGTTGTAATTCCTTTATCATTAGTGTATTTGAGGTTCTAATTTGGCGCACTTATCAGCCCGTGGTTTTTCCCATTTGGAGGGTTTCCACGTATATCTTAAGTGTTTTTACTATTTTCACATTTATTACACTTGTAGAATCTTTGTAACTAGATAGGGGTATTTTTGTCAACTTGACTCTTAACAAAAATTGGGTAAAAGTAAATTAAAATCTATTCACCCCCTCTAGATTAATATTACACACCAATTTATTTGTTTCAATTGGTATCAGAGCAGGTTCCTAGACATACATAGGTGATCCTAGCTCTTTTTGGTGTCTGTTGCATTTTGTGTGTGTATTGATCATTCATACATTTGCATTCTTATCATTCATTCATTAAACACAATGAGTGGAAACGGTGGCAATGAGGAAGCTTCCAGCACTAGACCTTCACTCCTCACCGGGTTGAATTATGCCTTTTGGAAAGGCAAGATGGAATCGTACATATGCCAAATTCATGACAGGGCGTGGATGGTAGTTGAAGATGGCTACACTCCACCCATGATGACTACTGCAGATGGATGAGTTGAAGTACTCAAACCAAAGGCTCAGTGGAATACATAAGAGTTTGAGGCTTCAAAGTGGAATAGGAAGGCAATGCATGCCATCCTATGTGCAATGGATGATAACCAGTACAAATTGGTTCAGAACACTAGGATAGCTAAGGAGGCATGGGACATCCCAGAAGTTTCTCATGAGGGAACCGATGTGGTTAAGGAATCGAAGCTTCAAGTTCTCCAAACGCAATTTGAGTTGCTCAAGATGGATGAGAACGAGTGCTTCAATGACTTTGAAGTGAGGTTTATGGACATTATGAACCAAAGTCATCAACTTGGTGATCCTTATTTGGATAGGAAGATCAAGCAAAAGATTATGAGATCTCTACCCGACAGATTTGAGTCTAAGGTGACGGCTTTGGAAGAGAATAGTGGGTATAAGGACATGAATCCTAGTGAAGTGATTGAGAGGCTTCTAGCTTATGAATCTAGGAAATGCCCTAACCCAACACCATCAAAGAAGCAAAAAGATATTGCTTTGAAAGCCTCCAAAGTTGAGAAGGAGAAAGGTGATGACTCGGATGAAGAGATGGCCTTGCTAATGAGGAAGTTCAAGAAATTCTATAAGTCCGAGAAGAAAGTGAAGGGAAAAAACACTTTAGAAACGCAACGGAAGCGTGAGAAAAAATGAGATTAGGGTTTGCGTATAAATAAAAATTCTCCCCTTTTATGCAAGAGAACCTTAACCCTAGATTAATTGATGTATATAAAAGTATCGTACCTTTTTTGCGTGACGATTGAACAAGCACCAAATTGATTCCGCAAGATCTTCCAATCCAATCACGAACATGAATCACCTAGGAGTATGGGCTCCTTTTCTTTAAATTGTATTCGTGAGGATGGAGACAAAGCAAATATCTTTTCTTTGTTAGTTGCAAATATCTTTTCTTTGTTAGTTACAAATATCCTCCAAGAGAAAAATCCAAGAACGTCCGGTCACTTGTGAATTATCAATCAATTTGATTGTAACTCGCGTGAACCTTGATTCGATGTTGTACACAAAACTCTTTTGATGTAAAGGATATTAGTATACTATCGAATACAAAAACGTTCCCCTTTTTTCTCAACTTGGCCGAATTCACACACTATTGATTAGAGATGATCGAATTTTGTCTAGAGTAAAATCAGATTTTTCTCCATCAAAATTCCTATGATGGCCGAAACTTTTTCTTTCTCAAATAAAGCTTGGCCGAAATTCCTCTCTAATGCCTTAGTCATGACCGAAATTATTCACACATATATATAGGTTCATAAATCCTTTTCTAAGAAGGATTCACTTGGTTGGAAAGAATCCTTTCCTTAGGTGGATTTATTTGGTAGTTAGAATCCTTATCTAAAAGGAAAATTAACTACTCCTATAACAATATTGTGTTGGACGAAATTTTGGCTTTTATATAGGTTAGGAGAGTTCAATCTTTCCTAAGAAGGGTTACTTGATAAACAAGAATCCTATCCTTAGATAGATTAACTTGGTGGTTATGAATCCTTTTCAAATAAGAATTCTACCACTAAGTAGTTTTACTTGGTGACCAAGAATCCTTTTCCAAAAAGAATTCTTTCCTACACCAAGACTCCTAATCCTACTCAATAGTGTGTTTGTAACCATATTAAAGACTTCCTAATTTGATTAGATAAATAACTCATTTTATTTATCTACTTATCAAATATAGTCTTTAACATTAACTATACTACCAACAATAGTATAGTTTTAGGAGACCATCTCCTAATAAGAAAAGATTTTGACTTTTAATTAAATAATTAATAAATCAACAAATTAATTAGTTGTCATTTAATTAAATAATAAAATAAAATAATATATTAAAGCTATTATCCATAGCCATTGCCGCCCATACATAGTATTAAGGCCATATATTATTTTTCTCATTTTATTAAATCCATTGGACCTTAATAAAAAAGTCCACAGGTGAACTAGACCTATTCTTAGAAAAAGAAACAAGTTAACATGCCTTATTACAATTCTAGATGGACCCATATTGGTCCGGTAGAATATATCAAGTGATCCATGCAAGTTGGTGTGAATTGAGGATCTTGACGGGCTATCTAAATTTAGTCTTCAATATACACAACCCAATCTCAATCAACAAATGATTCACTTACGTCCGATCTATTTAATTTTAATTCATTCCACTAAAGAACTAAAATTGAACTCTTAAATAAAGATAGAATAAGTTGATGTTACTCATTCGTACCATAGACAACCTTATTGCAGAAAGTGTATCCTCGTGAAGAATATCGGTAATCGCCAAGAGCTCATAGACTGCCTATAGCTCTCCAAGTTACCATATTTACTCATATGACCACATTTTGAACTTGGATATTTTGACTTGTCCAGAAGCCATGTTTCAAAAGACACTATTTAAAACTTAACGTTAAGATTTTATATCCAATACCTCAAAACATCCATATGATGGTATTCTACTCTCAATCAATAAATGGAGCCATGATGTCCATATCTATAAATGAAGTCCTCTATCGATTAACAAATGAATACCACCAAACTATCGAGGATAGACTATGCTATATAATCGTACTCATTGATAGCTCAAATGATAACAGTTGCAACCATAAGTCCATCATTTATCTCAGGATTGAGATAGACTCTCCGATTGTCTTCAAATGAAAACATTTATCCATTGACGGTTCTAGATAAAGTATTTTATTTTGATCCTATTCAATGCACCCAGTGCACTAGATTCTTTTGTCCAAAGACACCACACTTTGATGATTTTAGACTCATCATAACACATTTGATCCCACTCAAATGCTTGCAAAAGAATCTACAACTTTGACAAGATAAAGGCGCCCAACCTTCTGTCTTAAGTTGTGAATATTATTCAAGACTAACTAAAGAATTGTGTCTACCTCACACATATCTAGATGTATGAACAATTCTTCTTTTCTCATAGCTTTTGACCTTATGATTATTTACTTTTGACAATTATAATAATAAAACTATAAATGCTATAAAATTTGTTAAACTAGAAATCATTTTATTCATATGAAAAGATTGTTAATTACAATATTACACTCTTGCTATCAAGCATAATCCTAACAATCTCCCACTTGCTCTATAGCAAATGTGTCATATCTCTCATCCACATGTTCTCTAGATACCTATCAAAACTCTTTTGAGGAAGAGCCTTTGTAAAGGGATTCGTTAGATTTTCTGATGACGCGATCTTAGTAATCGTCACGTCACCCCTATGTACAATTTCTCTTAGAAGGTGATACTTTCTTTCAATGTGTTTCCCTCTCTTATGACTTCTTAGTTCTCTCGAATTAGCCACTGCTCCACTATTGTCACAATAGATAGCGATCTGCTTATTCGCATCAGGAACCACTTCTAAGTCAATCAAGAATTGGCGGAGCCAGACAAACTCATTAGCAGCTTCGCATGCGGCAACATACTCGGCTTCCATGGTGGAATCAGCAATACAAGATTGCTTGATACTTCTCCATATGACTGCCCCTCCTCCAATGGTAAACACAGATCCTGATGTTGATTTTATAGAGTCAGAATCTGACTGAAAATCAAAATCTGTATACCCAACGGGAATTAAATCCCCTCTAGAGTATACAAGCATATAATCTCTCGTTCTCCTTAGATACTTGAAAATATGCTTGACTGTAGTCCAGTGATCAGGACCAGGTTTCGATTGAAACCTACTAACTATTTTTTTCTTGCACGTATAGGGATCATCATCATCCAGAAGATTCTCTACAAATTCTCTTAGACCGATGTATCTCTCGGGTTGTCTAATAACCCTCCCACTATGACGAGGTATGGTAGATTGTTGATCTTGTGTTGGTACGGAACTTATAATTGGGCTTGGTTGCGAAACCTCTTGTGGAATTGTATCTCCTAAAAGCTCATTTAGGACAATTCTACTTTTAGGCACAAAATTATTCATATAGTCCTCTTCTAGAAATTCGGCATTTGTCGAAACAAATACTTTAAGATCTGAAGGACTCTAAAAATAATATCCTTTTGTTCCTTTTGGATACCCTACAAATATGCATGTTTCTGAACGGGACTCCATCTTATCTGTCTTTCCTTTTAACACGTGTGCAGGACATCCAAATATCCTTAAGTATTGTAAACTAGGCTTTCACCAAGTCCACAACTCATGCTGTGTTTTAGGAACGGACTTAGATGGTACATCATTTAGAATATACGTGGCAGTTTGTAAAGCATATCCCCAAAAAGAACTATGGAGCGTTGAATAACTCAACATAGACCTAACCATATCTAAAAGAATTCTATTTCTTCTTTCTGTCATCCCATTTTGTTGAGGTGTGCCTAGTGCAGAAAACTGAGAAATTATTCCATTGTCAATAACATATTGATGAAACTCACCAAAGAGATATTCTCCACCACGATCGGACCTCAAGATTTTTATACGTTTCTCAAGCTGATTTTCTACTTCAGCTTTAAATGCTTTGAACATATCAAAAGCATCCAACTTATGTCTCATGAGATACACATAGCCAAATCTTGAGTGATCATCCGTGAAAGTGATGAAGTACTCATATCCACCTCAAGCTTGAATGCTTATAGGTCCACACATATCAGTGTGTATCAATCCTTAACATTCAATGGCTCTTGCGCCTTTGGTCTTAAATGACCTTTTGGTCATTTTACCTTCCAAACAAGATTCACAAGTTGGTAGATCATCAACCTTTAAGTCACTTAGAGGTCCGTCACATACCAATCTTTTAATCCTATTAAGGTTAATATGACCTAGGGGCAAATGCCATAGGTAGGTTTCATATTTTGATAATTTTACTCTTTTATGATTTGGTTCCGTTGATTCCGTGTCTAACAAGTGAGAGATATTTCCATGCAGATAGAATAAACCGTTTTCCAATGTACCTTTGCAAATAATTTTGTCATTCTTACTAATAATAAAGGTTTTATCAAAAGTAAACCAATAACCAAATTTATTTAAACAAGAAACCGAAATTAAATTCCTCTTGAATTGAGGTACAAAATAAACGTCTATTAAATCTAAATGCCTTAAAAAATCTAAACTAATTCTAATATCTCCCACTGCACTAGCAGACACCAACGCTCAATTGCCTAAACGCAAGTTGAATTCGTTCTCTTTAAGCCTTCTCCTTTCCTTGAACCTCTGTAAGGAAAAACAAACATGATTAGTGGCTCCGTAGTCTATGATCCAGGAATCCATAGAATCCGCCAAAAAACATGTTTCAAGATAATTAATATTACCTTCTTCCTTTCCTTGAGACTTTGGGCAATTTCTTTTCCAATGTCCCTTTTCACCACAAAGGAAACACTTTTCTTTGATCTTGGTTACTTTCTTTGTCTCCTTCTTTTGTAGGTCCTAGTTTCTTTTTCTTCTGTTGTTTCTTGACCTTCTTAAGGGTCTTAACAGTAGCAACTTTACCTACGGTATGAATCTCTTGACCTTTGCCTTTCACAAGGATCTTTTCTGCGCTTTGAACATCTTGCATCAGGCGTTGCAAGGTGTATTCCTTATTATTCAAGGTGTAGTCCAACTTGAATTGATCAAAGGAATCTGACAGTGAGTTGACAATCATGTCAATTTTGGTCTCACCATCTATCTCAGCGCCATTCAGTTCAGCAATGTTGAGATGTGCTATGACTTTCATCATGTGATCTTTTACAGCCTGTCCAGGTTTCATCCTAAGATTTATAAAAGTAGTCACTGCCTCTCTCTTAGTCGTCCTAGACCTTATATCAAACATCTCCTCTAAAGACATCATTATATCCGCAGCAGTCTCCATTCCTTCATGTTGTTGTTGCAACACGTCGGAGATGGTGGCCATAATGTAACATTTAGCCATCTCATCAGAAGACTCCCAGTGCTTATACTCATCTCTTTGCTCCTGAGTAGATTCATTAGTAGGAATAGGTGGTTTAGGAGTGCACAGAACGAACTTATGCTTTTCGGATTGCAATAGTAGCCAAATTTTCCTTTTCCATGTGACATAATTATCACCAGTTAAAGTAGTGTCTTTAAGGTTGTTGATTAGGGATGGGGTCATGATTTCTGAACAATGACAAAAATTATATAAGTAAATAATCATGATTAAGCACTTTTGAATATTTATCTTGAATTAAATAAAATAATTTAATTCTAAAAATTCAACGGTGATCCAACACCCATAAATGTCACACCTCCTTTGGGAGTTCGCAATATTTACTAGTTGGACTAGGTCCCACCTAATTGTTAACATAACAACCAACGTTTTCAATTTTAGCCTTGTGATTTTATTAACAAGAACTCTTGGGAGGATATTAATAAATTCACATCGAGTGTGTTACCAAGTTATCGACCTTCAATAGAATCCCTCACGAATATCCCTCCTTTGGGAGTAGATATCGTTTGGGCTAATTGTCTAGTCTATCCCTGTAAGGAAGTATCTTGCTAAATTCCATTCATGAATACCTCTTGGGAGGTTATTCACGAAACATAAAGCTCAACTAAACTTGGAGGCCGTAGGTGTTCCAAAACACCTTCTCCCACTCAATTGTTTAAGGCGTGTGATCGAATTCTTAAGAATGATTTACCAGTTATCTAGATGCCAATTTAGATACTTAAACAATTCAATGCATGTTCATACCAAAAAAGATATATGAGTGGCACTCCTATTCTATATGACATGTTATCAAACATGACAAACATTGCAATATTTACAAAAATATAAATAGCTACAATTTTGGTCCATCCTAGAAAAACAAGTAAATTACATATATCTTGGAATACAAGAACTTCTTTCTTGGTGAACAAGTCTTCACGCGACCTTCGTCGTTCAGACTCCCTCGGCTACCTCCCATGGGCGTGCGCACCCATTGCCCTTACCAATGGGCGTGCGCATGTCACAAGCCCATAAAGGCTGCCATACGCAACCCATGGCTACCACAAGGGCTGCCGTGCGCAGCCCATGCCACAACAAATGTGGTTGCGCACTATTCACACCCACGATAGTTGTTACGGCTCGCACGGTCCCAAACTTGTTCCGGTTACTCCTAATTCTTTAAACCTTCGATTCTTCGAAACTTGAATGTATTACAGAAGAATTTACATAACAAATTACTGCAGTTTTTTTTAATTACAACAACAAAAATAAATAAAAAACTTAGCAACTACCAAGAAGGAAATTATGGTGATAATAGACCACCCTTCTTGTTACAATCCCAAAACAAAATTACATTGAAATTCTAGGACCAAAATTGAGCAATAACAATCCACATATAAAACATATATATATCCATACATTCCAATGTAAATATATATGCGAATACCTAGAGTGCCATCTCTTTCTAAAACATGCATATATACAATAAAAGAAAAAGATTCACGAACACATACATCAATTAATCAAGGGTACAACCAGGCTTTGATACCAATTGTAGGGAAAAAATGGTTTAGAAACGCAACGGAAGCGTAAGAAAAAACAAGATTAGGGTTTGGGTATAAATAATTTTTTTCCCTTTTATACAACAAGAACCTTAACCCTAGATTAATTGATGTATATAAAAGTATCGTGCCTTTTTCGCGTGACGATTGAACAAGTGCCGAATTGATTCCGCAAGATCTTCCAATCCAATCACGAACGTGAATCACCTAGGAGTGTGGGCTCCCTTTCTTTAAATTGTATTCCTGAGGATGGAGACAAAGCAAATATCTTTTCTTTGTTAGTTACAAATATCCTCCAAGAGAAAAATCCAAGAACGTCCGGTCACTTGTGAATTATCAATCAATTTGATTGTAACACGCTTGAACCTTGATTCGATGTTGTACACAAAACCCTTTTGATGTAAAGGATATTAGTATACTATCGAATACAAAAACGTTCCCTTTTTTTCTCTACCTGGCAGAATTCACACACTATTGATTAGAGATGATCAGATTTTGTCTAGAGTAAAATCATATTTTTCTCCCTCAAAATTCCTATGATGGCCGAAACTTTTTCTTTCTCAAATAAAGCTTGGCCGAAATTCCTCTCTAATGCCTTAGTCATGACCGAAATTATTCACACATATATATAGGTTCATATATCCTTTCCTAAGAAGGATTCACTTGGTTGGCAAGAATCCTTTCCTTAGGTGGATTTATTTGGTAGTTAGAATCCTTATCTAAAAAGAAAACTAACTACTCCTATAACTATATTGTGTTGGACGAAATTTTGGTCTTTTATATAGGTTAGGAGAGTTCAATCTTTCCTACACCAAGACTCCTAATCCTACTCAATAGTGTGTTTGTAACCATATTAAAGACTTCCTAATTTGATTAGATAAATAACTCCTTTTATTTATCTGCTTATCAAATATAGTCTTTAACATTAATTATACTACCAACAATAGTATAGTTTTAGGAGACCATCTCCCAATAGGAAAAGATTTTGACATTTAATTAAATAATTAATTAATCAACAAATTAATTAATTGTCATTTAATTAAATAATAAAATAAAATAATATATTAAAGCTATTATCCATAGCCATTGCCGACCATACATAGTATTAAGGCCATATATTATTTTTCTCATTTTATTAAATCCATTGGACCTTAATAAAAAAAGTCCACATGTGAACTAGACCTATTCTTACAAAAAGAAACAATTTCACATACCTTATTACAATTCTAGATGGACCCATATTGGCCCGGTAGAATATATCAAGTTTTGGGATCTTGGCTGGCTATCTAAATTTAAGCTCCAATAGACACAACTCAATCTCAATCAACAAATGATTCACTTAGGTTCGATCTATTTAATTTTAATTCATTCCACTAAAGAACTAAAATTGAACTCTTAAATACAGATAGAATAAGTTGATGTTACTCATTCGTACCCTAGACAACCTTATTGGAGAAAGTGTATCCTCGTGAAGAATACCAGTAATCGCCAAGAGCTCATAGACTGCCTATAGCTCTTCAAGTTACCTTATTTACTCATATGACCACATTTTGAACTTGGATATTTTGACTTGTCCAGAAGCCATGTTTCAATAGACACTATTGAAAACTTAACGTTAAGATTTAATATCCAATACCTCAAAACATTCTTATGATGGTATTCTACTCTCAATCAATAAATGAAGCCACAATGTTCATATCTATAAATGAAGTCCTCTATCGATTAACAAATGAATACCACCAAACTATCGAGGATAGACTATGCTATATAATCATACTCATTGATAGCTCAAATGATAACACTTGCAACCATAAGTCCATCATTTATCTCAGGATTGAGATAGACTCTCCGATTGTCTTCAAATGAAAAAATTTATCCATTGACGGTTCTAGATAAAGTATTTTATTTTGATCCAATTCAATGTGCCCAGTGCACTAGATTCTTTTGCCCAAAGACACCACACTTTGATGATTTTAGACTCATCATAACACATTTTGACAAGATAAAGGCGCCCAACCTTCTATCTTAAGTTGTGAATATTATTCAAGACTAACTAAAGAATTGTGTCTACCTCACACATATCTAGATGTATGAACAATTCTTCTTTTCTCATAGTCTTTTGACCTTATGATTATTTACTTTTGACAATTATAATAATTAAACTATAAATGCTATAAGATTAGTTAAACTTGAAATCATTTTATTCATATGAAAAGATTGTTAATTGCAATATTACACTCTTGCTATCGAGCATAATCCTAACAGAAAGGCTTTGGATCCAAGGGTCAAGACTTGAAGAAAAAGGCTCCCTTCAAAAAGTTTGAGCCTAGGCAAGAAAAGACTGAGAAGAAAGGAGTCTAATGCTATGAATGTGGTGGAATAGGTCACTTTACCCCCAGAATGTGCAAATCACAAGAACAAGAAGAAGGGAAAAGTGATAGCCGCCACATGGAGTGAAAGTGATAACTCCAATGAAGGAGATGAGTCTTCGGATAATGAAGAACTCATGGCTAACTTCATAGCATTTACATCCTCTCTTAGGAGCAAAGATGCTAGTTAAGAAGAGAATGATAGTCAAGAGGAAGATTACTCAAGTGATGATGGATCTTCATCATAATCCAAAAATGGAGGTCTGGATAGGATGGATCTCATGGACTACATGGCTAAGTTTGAGAGCTCAAGATTAAAGAACAAGAATGAGATCAAGAGATTAAAAAAAGAAGATCTAGACCTCTTAACTCAAGTTGACCAACTAAATGAAGAGTTGGAAAGATCTAAGAGGAGTGAAAAAGGGTTGAAGAAAGAGCTTGAAGATGCTAGAGATTTGTTGGCCAAGATGAACTCTAGCACCAAGAAACTTGACCATATGTTAGATGTTGGAAAGAGGCCAAGTGACAATAAGGGGCTTGGGTTTGAAGATGACAAGATGTCCTCCACTCAAAGTAAGACCATTTTTGTAAGAAGCATGAACTTCGATGGGTCCTCTCCTCATCAAACTCCTAGGAAGAAGCTTGATCTAGGAGAGTGTTCAAGAAGTTCTCAAGTGAAGGTGGCTCTAAGAAGCCCACCTCAAGCTCATCCTACAAGGGCTCCTCAAGTTAACTTCCTTTAACCAAAATCTCATAAAGGGAAGACACCTATCGTGCAAGCTCAACCAAGGAAGCAATCAAGTCTTGCTCAACAACAAAGAAGGAAAGCTCCTCAACAACAAAAAAGGAAAGCTCATCAATAACAAGCAAGACAACCACAAAGACATGGGAAGGCTCCAATGCATCCTCAAGGATATGGTATAATTCCTAACTTTTTACCTACATGTCATTTTTGTGGTATTGATGGTCACATTAGACCAAATTTCTTTAGGTATATCAAATTGTGTAGGATTGAAAGCATGATAGAAAAAAAAAAGGTAAGACATTTAGAGCCAATGTACCATTGACCACTAGAAAGGAAAATACTGCACCTAAGTGGATTAGAAATGATGAACACCTTTGCCATGTTGCACAAATTGCTTTGAAAGCTCATTCTTGTGATTTTTGGTATTTGGATAGTGGGTGCTCTAGGCACATGACTGGAAATAAGAGTTTCTTTGAGACTCTTATGATTGAGGAGGGAGGAAATGTCAAATTCGGTGATGGATCCAAAAAGAAGGTCAAAGGAAAGGGAATCATTTCCATTCCCGGATTACCTTCCTTATCTAATGCTTTGTATGTTGATGGTCTAAAAGCCAATTTGATAAGCATTTCACATCTTAGTGATGATGGACTCTCCGTCTTGTTTAGGAAAAATGATTGTTCCATCCTATTGCCTAATAGACAAACCTTGTTAAAAGGTATGAGGTCTAGTGACAATTGTTATTGTCTTGAGGCTAGAAGTGTGTCTTGTAATGTGTCAAAGGATGAACAAATAGAGTTGTGGCATGAAAGACTTGGTCATATGAACTTTAGGGATTTAAGAATCTTAGATAAGTTAAATGTTGTGCGAGGCCTTCCCAAGCTTGGAAAAAAGGTTAATGATGTTTGTGGACCTTGCCAACAAGGGAAGCAAACCAAAAGTATGCACAAAAAAGGCAAGTATATAACCACCAAAGAACCTCTAGAGCTTCTCCACATGGATCTTATGAGTCCTATGCAAACCGAGAGTTTAGGTGGAAAGAGATACATTTTTGTGTGTGTAGATGACTTCTCTAGGTACACATGGACTTATTTCCTTAGAGAAAAATCTGAAACTTTTGACAAGTTTAAAATGCTTTGCTCTAAAATTCAAAATGAAACAAACTCCAAGATTAAAAGCATTAAGAGAATTAGGAGTGACCATGGGAAGGAATTTGAGAATGCCCACTTTGAAAACTTTTGCAATAGTCTAGGCATTTCTCATGAGTTTTCGGCTCCTATGACACCTCAACAAAATGGAGTTTTTGAGAGGAAAAATAGGGTTCTTCAAGAAATGGCCCGTGTGATGTTGCTTAGCAACAATGTTCCTAGGAATCTTTGGGTCGAGGCTGTCAATACGGCTTGCTACATAGGAAATAAAGTCTTCCTTAGGCCTCACACTAGGCAAACCTCCTATGAGTTATGGAAAGGTAGGAAGCCAAATGTTAGCTACTTCCACACTTTTGGAAGCAAATGCTACATTTTGAATGACCGTGATCAACTTGGAAAATTTGATGCTAAGAGTGATGAGGGTATCTTCATTGGCTATGCCTTGAATAGTAGAGCCTATAGAGTTTTTAATATAAGAATTAGGACCGTAATGGAATCTTCTCATGTTGTCATTGATGATGCTAGGCTCAAAACTAATGACCATGAAGAGTAGGTAGTTTTAGTTGTTGACACCTCTTTGGAGAAAGTAGTTGATATCTCTAATGTTGAAAAGGCTAATCTTGATGATGACATAGCATAACTTAGTGATAGGATTCCTCACTTGGACTCAAAAGAACCTGCTCCATGGGTTAGGAAACTTCATGACAAAGATGACATTATTGGTGAAGTTAGTGAGGGTGTTAGGACTAGGCGTCAAATGGCTAATCTTATTAGCTACACTTGCTACACCTCTCAAATAGAACCTAAGAAAATTAATAAAGCCTTAAAAGATGAATTTTGGGTTCTTGCTATGTAAGAAGAGCTTAACCAATTTGAAGGGAATGAGGTTTGGACTCTAGTTCGTAGGCCTAAGAACACCAATGTAATAGGCACCAAGTGGGTATATAGGAACAAATCTGGTGAGGATGGCAACATTGTGAGAAATAAGGCTAGGCTTGTAGCACAAGGATACTCTCAAATTGAGGGTATTGACTTTGAGGAGACATTTGCTCCCGTTGCTAAGATTGAGTCCATTAGGCTTCTTTTATCCATTTCTTGTTTGCACAAGTTCAAATTATATCAAATAGATGGTAAGAGTGCCTTCCTCAATGGTTTTTTGCAAGAGGAAGTGTTTGTTGAGCAACTCAAAGGGTTTGTGGATCCTCACCACCCTAATCATGTCTATCACCTCAAGAAAGCTTTGTATGGGTTGAAACAAGCACCTAGGGCTTGGTATGAGCGTCTCACTCAATTTTTCATAGAAAGTGGCTACACTAGGGGTAGTGTTGACAAGACTCTATTTATCAAGAAAGACAAAGATGAGCTATTTATAGCTCAAATCTATGTTGATGATATAGTCTTTGGTTCCACAAATAATACCAAAGTCCAACAATTTGTTGATGTGATGTCTCATGAGTTTGAAATGAGTCTAGTTGGTGAGTTGAGATACTTTCTAGGTTTACAAATTAAGCAAATAGATGATGGGATTTTCATATCTCAAGCTAAGTATGCCAAAAACCTAGTGAAGAAATTTGGCCTTGAAAGTGCCAAACATTATGATACACCCATGAGTACCACTTTGAAGCTAAGCAAGGATGCTAGTGGTAAAAGTGTGGACCAAACTTTATATCGTGGCATGATTGGTAGCTTGCTCTATTTGACTGCAAGTAGGCCCGATATCTCTTTCAGTGTGGGTGTATGTGCTAGGTACCAAGCGGATCCTAAGGAGTCCCATCTCTCTTCTGTTAAGAGAATCATTCGATATGTGAATGGGACATCCAACTATGGGATTTGGTACTCTTTTGACACTAATGTTAGTCTTGTAGGCTTTAGTGATGCATATTGGGCACGAAATTGTGATGATAGGAAACATACATTGGGCGGTTGCTTTTTCCTTAGGAACAACCTTGCCTCTTGGTTTTGTAAGAAGCAAAATTCAATTTCCTTGTCCACGGCTGAGGCCGAATACATTGTTGCTGGGAGTGGATGCACACAACTCCTTTGGATGAAGCAAATGCTAGTCGACTATGGATTCAATCAAGGTACTCTTACTCTCTTTTGTGATAACATGAGTGCAATTAATATTTCAAAGAATCCAGTTCAGCATTCTAGTACTAAGCATATTGACATCCGTCATCATTTCATTAGAGAACTAGTTGAGAGCAAATGCATTATACTTGAGCATGTAGCTACAAATGATCAACTAGCGGATCTATTTACTAAACCCTTAGATGCTACTAGATTCAAGAATCTTAGTAGATCTATTAAGATTTGTTTAATGGAGTGATGTGTTATGGTCTTTGACCCCATATGGGGAACTCAAGCAAAGAGAGCTATTGTATACTTGTTGTATGCAATTTTTCTTAAATATTTTTATGCCTCCTTATTGATTGCTTGAGTAGCTTGGTTGCACTTATAGTATATTGTATTTTCTTAAATAAGTTTGAACATTGCTTTGATTACAATCCATGTCATATTTATGTTCAAACATGCATTTTTGGATTAGGAGATATACATTGGAAGTACATGTTTGAATGACCTATAATTATCTCCATGACATGATGATTCTTAAATGACATGCCAATGAAAAATGATAAAGCATGATTTGCTGATTGCAATTGTTAAATGCAACACATTGTTTGAAACATACTTGTGAGACTAAAATGTTTAATCAATGTCTCTCTTTCTTTATTAGTTGAACATGGCTATTGTAATACGAGGTATCCTCCAGGAAAAATCAAATAGGGTGCAAAGTTGCGCATGCCATGTTTAGTTTTTAAGTTGGATATAGTGCCTTTAAAACTTGATAGTTATAAGAACTCTATTTCCTTGCTTCTTTCATGAAAAATGGTGAAATTGGTTTGAATTATATTAGAAACTTTTGTCATTTGCTTTGCCAAATACCATTGTTTTTGGACTTAAATGCAACATGTCTTGTATGCAAAGCATTTTTTGATTCACACATTGTCCTTCAATAAATCTCCTTGTGTCTTTTCTATCAATTGAGATTGTATAAATGTGGCTTACATAATTATGCAACAATCTTGTATGCTCTTTTCTTTCTTTGCCTTGAGTGACCCGGTTGGGGACTTCTTCTTTGCCTATATCATGATAAAAAGAGGGAGTACCATTGACCTAGCATTGTGATGTTAGGGTAGTAGCATTGACCTGGCATTGTGATGTTAGGGGAGTAGCATGTGTTGGCTTTGAGGGGGTGCATTGCATGAGTGTACTTGTTTGAGGGGGAGATTACATGTAGGGGGAGTAACCTATTGAGGGGGTGCATTGCATGAGCATTTCACGATGTCATACTAATATTATTGAATGCAATTATTTTTGTTTTATATTCATTTGATCATCTCACATGCACTTGGTTGGAAATTGTATTTGTGCTTACTTTGTGTGTAGGGTTGATAGTTCTACAAGGGATTGAAGATTTGAAGTTCTTTTTATGTTTATCTCTTTGTAATGTAGAATATGTTCTCGGTGTTTTTCTGTTTTGTTTTGTGAGGATCAATGTGAGTGGTGGTTTTGTCACAAAATAGCCAAAGGGGGAGATTGAAAAGTCATCATTTGTTGATTGACTTATTTCGTGAACAACCACATTGTTGGGGTTCATGTAAGGGTAGATTAGGCTCTCAAGACCTCAAGAGGAGAAGCACCAAAGGTAAAATTCTTGTGCTTACTTACTTTGAAGAGATAGTTGCACACACTCTCATATTCATGCATAACTCTTGATCTTATATGTTGAGTGTTTTCTTGTGTGCACTTTAGCTTAAATGACTCTTGTTGACCTATTTGCATCTTCCTATGAAAGTTGTATGTCATGCTAGGCATTCAAATAGGATGCAATTTCATCACTCTTGAATTTATTATTTTTGTGCATTTGAGTGTTGAAAAAATGGGCCTTGCGCTGGTGGTGCGCTACTCGACCAGCGCACCTCACCAGCGCAACATCCACAGTGGACTACTCCTCTAGCGCAACCTCACCAGCGCAACCTCACCAGAGAATCAAAGCTTGTGTTGCCCTACTGGGATGCGCCACTCGTCCAACG
This sequence comes from Dipteronia dyeriana, assembly GCA_032871835.1. Classification (NCBI taxonomy): domain Eukaryota; kingdom Viridiplantae; phylum Streptophyta; class Magnoliopsida; order Sapindales; family Sapindaceae; genus Dipteronia; species Dipteronia dyeriana. Next base: position 91,567,090 of record CM065298.1, read on the forward strand.
CCTGTTTTAAAAATAGGTTGTGCGCTGGTGGTGCGCTACTCGACCAGAGCACATCACCAGCGCACACAGAGGAAGCTGGAACGTTTTTCCCAAAACGACCTCACTTTGTTTGGATCTTATATATATATAACTCAATGCCTTAAGGTCGTGTATGAGTTTAGAATATCACTTTCTTCCTTAGAACACATTTTAAAGGAAAAACACTTCCAAGAACTCATTTTTAATCACTCAAAGCATTCCCATGAGCATTAAATCTTCATCTTGCATCATCTAAGTTCATCTAGAGTGCATCTATGGATAGAGTTGCTTCATCACATATTGTTTGGTAAGTTCTTCACTATCTTCTTACAAGTTAAGTGTTTTGCTTACTAAATCATCTCTTTAATTATTTGTATGCTTTTAGAACATAATTAGAGATTGTTGTGATGCCATGATTGAGTGTTTTATTGTGATAGCTTCATAGGATTGTTTGATCTATGTTTAGCTAAGCTTCTTGAACATGTCATTTAGCTTTTGATATCTAGGATTGTATTTAATTGTCATCTCATTATCCTAAATAAGCATATAGGGTTTCCTAGCCTTGTTTGTTCATTGAATATCATCATATATTCACTTAGGACACTTTATCTCTTCATTGAGAAGTAAGACTTGTGTTGCTTCCGGGAGTAGGTAGCTTAAAGCACAAGCATGATGAATTAGGTTCACTTATACCGGGATTTGGTAGTGGTGGAGGATTAAACCGGGATTAGGTTATAATTCCTTTATCATTAGTGGATTCGAGGTTCTAGTGTGGCGCACTCATTAGCCCGTGGTTTTTCCCATTTGGAGGGTTTTCACGTATATCTCAAGTGATTTTACTATTTCCGCATTTATTACACTTGTAGTATCTTTGTAACTAGATAGGGGTATTTTCATCAACTTGACTCTTAACAAAAATTGAATTAAAGTTAATTAAAATCTATTCACCCCCTCCCCCCCACCCCCTCTGGATTAATATTACACACCAATTTATTTGTTTCACTCACCAAGAGATTGCATACCAGAATTAACAACACTTTAATTCCTACCCGGTGCTAAGAGCTGGAGTTCATTATTACCCTGTTTGCTTACCCATGCTTAATAAATTTAAGATCTTTCTTTACCAGATTTAATTTAGTCAAGGTGCCATCGGGGGCAATGCCTAGGTCAAAATCGGAAAATTCGGTTAAGGGTTGTTAACTAAAATTTCACTCGGGTGTGAGAAATTCCAGCTAGCACCCTCGATACCAGTACCTCGAAGATCGTGGTCAGGGGGTGGTACCTTTGGTACCTGGTTTATATGTTTAATTCGGAGAATGATTCAAATAGATGATGATAAGATACGTATAGGATATGTAAAGGAAACCTTATTGTTTTTGTTAATGCAAATGAATCAAAGGTGACATATAAAAATCCCTAAAAAATGCTCAATCTTTGTTCAATGGGGGTGGCAGCTTCGTGACTATCGAGAAGTAATTAAAGCAAAGGTTGTGCCTATTTTGAATGGAGAGGTGCATCCATGTTCCAATATTGGTTCTAAGTGCTTGATGTGACATTCCTAGGTCCCTTTTGGAGCTTGAAATGATTGTGTTGGTGCTCTTTAGTGTATACGGAGCTTTGCGAGCTTCTTCCTACCTGCTTGGATAGATTCAGTTTTTTCCTCGATGAAATGAAGAGACATTGTAGGACAAATTCGAAGCTCTAAAGGTTCATTTCTACATGCAGCAATGGTAGCAGGCTTCTGGAGAGGTCACGTGATATCCCGACCACGGGAAGCTTAGGTCTTCCCATGTTGGCCTTGCCTCGAGCTCCTATGTAAGGAACTTGATTTGATCACAACGAGCTTTACCTGAGGTATTCCTAGAGTGTAGGTGACCTCACCTTGCTTCAGCAGGGTTGTATGGTAGCTTGACCCCAAGAACTTTGGTACCCCGCTGTGTGATCCTAGATATAAACCTCTGCTTAGAGAGTGGAAAATTTTACTTTGGTCCTTAGCCAAATTTGTTTATTAATAAGGGTTAAGCGCCAGCGTTGCCACCTGTTTTTCTAGTTAATTTTACTAAAATTTTGATGAAGTAGTAAATAACCAATCAAAGTAAGTATGGTGGAAGTCAGAATGCATCTTTCATTAATCATAAAGAGGGAGCATATCCCCTCTACTGGCTACAATGATTAAAGAGGGAGCTTATTCCCTCTCGAGGTTGTATCAGAACAAATCGGGGAGCCCAACCCCCATTTTCGGGTACCATCTGCAGAGAAAAACAAAAATAACCAGTGTATGAATAATCTGGGACTTGATCAAGCAGGGTGCCCACCCCTTTTTCCAGGCAATTCAATGGAATCCATGAAAGATCATACATCGGCCTCCTCCTATTGGTTCTCACCAGTTCCTCCTCTATCCCCTATGAACTGCTCTCCTTTTTGCTGACCTTCCGCTTACTGCTCAGTAAGACCCTCCACCTGTACTTGGTTTACCACGGCCATGATTTTTGGGGGGATAGATTCATCCTGAGAGATAGTATTCACCCTCGGCTTCGTTCGTACATTATATGATTCAACCCTTGGAAGCTCTCCTGGGCAATCTCCAGCTTCCCTCTGAACATTAGGTAAACCCTCATTTTGTACTAATTAGACCTCACGTGAAGCCTTCCCAGGTCCCGAGCATAAGGGAATGGAAGAAGGGATAAGGGGGCTCGTGTCAAGCACTTGTTTACTGGTTCTAACAGCGCTCATGGTGCCAGTTTCTTCACCATTACAGAGGGACATCTCCTTGACCCTTGCCATAATCTCATCCTTGTCCCAACCATCGATAGTAGAGAGGTCAAAGGGTGAAGACAGCGTTTCAGTAACCTAATAGGAGGCATAGAAGTACCGATTCCTGAATGATACTTCCACTTCTGCTCTTAGTTTTACAATATGGGCGTGCAAGTCCTGATTCTCCGCTTCTTGCCTTTTGGCCTCCACCTTCCAATCGTCCCTCTCCTTCTTATGTTGTACCGACTTCAAGGTGTCCTGATCAAGAGACCATTTCGGCCTCTGATAATCACATTGAAGCTCAACTAGCTTCTTCTCGGTTTTATCCTTGTTGACTATCATCTCCTGTATCAGGTCCCTGATTTGAGCAAGCAACCTAGAGGCATTTTCAGCTTCAGTCTCGGCTTTGGTAGTGTGATCATGAAGAGAGCCCCCAAAAGGTTCATAGCAATATTGTATTTGAAGGACTACGATTGACAAAATTCAAGTCAGAATCAAACCAACTAATTACCTGAGTCACAAGTAAAGAAGAGTTGGACCGGATAATTACCTCGGCCAAGAAGTGAATCCCTTGGTAATCAGGTGGTCGGTAGGCATTAATGCCATCAAGGAAATGCTACTGCCCGGACAAGATGCAATGAATTGTTCACGACCTCACCCTTGTCAACGGTTTTAGATGGAGGCTGGGGACGATCTTCACAACAATAGTTAGTAAACCCTTCCTTACTGGAATAGAGGTAGGAGAAGGAATTGAGGTGGTAGAAACACCAATCGGAGAGGTAGCAGCAACAACTACCTTAGTGGCTGAAGCGGTAGCATATGTAATGGCAGTTGTAGTGGTAGGCAAAGCAGCGGGATCGGAAGCCTCCTTGTCTTGAATCCGGGATGAGAATACTTCCAACATGAACCTTGGTGGTTTAGTCGGAGGGGTAGAGGCAGGCTAGACTACAGTAAAAAGGGGCGGATACCCACCCTCCCAGATCAAGGTTATGGGAAGGCCTTTCTAATCCAGACTATCAGGAGTAGGAAGAGGAGGAGGATCTTGAACAACTGGAGAAACAATAAAAACTGTTAAAAAATAGTGAATTTAGTGTCAGCGCCAACAATAGCAATGTAAGCCAATTCATAAGTCCATTCTAACCAGGAAATGCTACTAAGATATGCAGCTACAGACTCACCTTATGAGCATCGAAGGATTCAAAGGTGGGATACTTAGTGTTTATACAGTTCTGGGTGATGATGGCTTTCAGGATTGCCATGGAATCGGTTGACAAAGAGTTCTTGTCCCAGGAGGGCTTATCGTTAAAGGCAGTAGGAACGTTGAAATCATGCCCACCAATGTAGACCGAGTTCCCCTACTCACCACCAATCAGAAACCACTCATCTTTCTAAGAAGGATACTTCTTAGTAGTGCCTGGAATGATGAAGTTAAGTTTGTTTTGTACTTTCGTATAAACCTGTCCCCTAGCACCGGAGATAGGCTTCCAATTTAGAAAACGTGTGCTAGCTCCTCAGCCCCGGGCTCCCTCGTGAGATCGCTCCTCTCACACTACTCCCTCAACATCATGAGGAAGCCCACAAAGTGTCTCCAAATACTTTGGGTCATCTAGAGAGGATCTAGTTACAGAGCATGGAGAGTCCGTTGGAAAGTAGGATGAAGAGAAAGCCTTACTCCGCTCTCAAGAGCTACAAGAAGCACCCCTTGGAAGAGTAAAGACATCCTAGTTATTAGGAGGGATGTTGTTCGAGATACTGTCTAGGATGCCAAACTTGTATTTCAGTTGGCTAATCGGCCTCTCTTTGATGGTGGAGTGGGGTGATGACCTAGAAGTCGTAGGGAAGGGCAAGCTCTCCCAGAGGGACACCGGAAGCCTGGACCGAACCCTTGCCAACCTCTTTATCGCCACAGTCACCACTTGATTCTTTGTTGTCTAGTTCTAGCGAATTCTTGGGTCTGTTAGAAAAACCAGTCCCTGTAGAAACATTCTAACCCAAGGGACGACGTAGAGGAGGAAGAGCACCCTCGCTATCTTTACGGCCTTGTTTCCCGTGTATGAGACTGGAGGCCTCATCGCCTTCCACCATAAGTTGTAATGTATCATGACTAGAGTATGACATGGCGATAATAAAGTTTGAATTTGATGAGAGAAAGAAAAATACAGAAGTTGCTTGCAAAGGCGAAGAAGGGATAAGGATTTTTAAAAGTTTGAAATTTGAAAGAATGATAAGCATGAAAAGGAAGACGATGTGACCAGGTTTAAACAGGGATAAATGAAACAGTAACCAGTAACTTTAATGATTGAAGCAAGCTGGAAAGCGAGATCTTCTGTGAAGATTGCCACGATTCTTGTGGCTTGATGAACATAGATGGTTTTTTTTTAAATTCACTATTTCCTTGCTCGCCACGTTTCTCTTGCATTTAATGAGAGGATTTCTTCCCAGATTCTAGCAACTAAAAAAGAGGAAAATTTTCCAAAATAAAACAGAAAATCTGACTCCAACTCCAACTCCAACTCCAACTCAATTATCGACGTTCAAGTCAGATGGGACATCTATTACTAGAAAACTTTTGTTGGGGACCAAAGGAAAATTTTCCTCCCTTCAGCCTTTAAGCAAGGGTCCAAATCAGGGCTTATGCAACAAGGTATCAAGGTCACCGAGGTCGAGCTACAAGGTGACCCCGCGGGAGTGAGGCAAGGTCACCCATATCTACAGGACTTTAGGCATGCATCCAGGCTCACCAGTTAAAGCCCGATGTGACCAAGTCAAGCTCCCTGTATATGTATAGGAGCTAGAAGCTAGGTCAATATGGGAATACCTGAGTTTCCTAAGGTCGAGGTACCTCACGTCCTCCCCTAGGGATGTTGCCATCTTTACTTCCACCAAGAAACCTTTAGGGTGTCAAACCTTTCTTATAATGCTTTCCCACTTCACTAAGGTTTAATCTCAACCTATCAAGGTAGGAAATGAAAAAACCTGCAAAGCTCGGTTGTCATAAGAAACTGCCAACACAATAGGGTCTAGCTCAGAAGAAGACCTAGATCAAGGTCCCAGTAACAATATCGGTACTGAAGTGTACCTCGCCATTCAAAGTAGCAAGCGCCAAATTAGATGACCTCTATGGGGTACCTTGCCAGGGCAACATACATAATCAAAACTACGCTCCAACGTGCATTTAGCTATTACATTCATATAGGCCTAGTCATTGAAACCAAAGAGGAAACAAACTTATCTTCCTCCAAGATATCGTCAAATCCGTTAATTAGCCAAAGTCAATGGCATTTAAACGTAACATCTCGCTCGATAAGGGGGGATTTGATTCAAAGATTCATGGTGAGGAATAACGTGTTAAACCTAGTATAAATACTCTAGTAATTACAATAGGAGGACACATACAAATAGAGACCAAAATTGGCCACCAGTTAACAAAGCTCCCTGGTCGCCTTAATTCTGTTTGAGTGAACACGACCACTGTCAGGGAATTTTGTCCACTTATCAACATGAATGGATTCTCCACCTCCAGTACTTTCCTTGAGAGAGAGAGAAGAGAGACCGTGAGATACATTAATAGTTATAACATTTCAATATCATTTAATAAAATAGCTCTATTTCCCTCTCATATCCTGCATCACCATTCTTAATATCATCACACCTCTATTATTACTCCTAACCTTGGTACCAAGGGTAGCTACCTCGACTGCGGCCTCCGAGGTAGTGGTCTTGAGGGTGTTAATTGATGATCCTCACCTTGAGAGAATTATCGGCTAATAGGCAATACAAGAGATCCAGGACAATGCTGAGAAGAGAAAGGGAGAGCAGAAGGACTTGATACAGCAGATTCGGATCATACATACTATTAAACGAGGACCCACCCTGACTGGCACCTCTAACAGTTCCAGAAAGAACCATGTGAGGAAGATTCCTCTAGTTGAAGAGGGGTGAGGTATATTCAAAGTATGTCAGGGCATCGTATGGACCTCCCAGTCAGCACAGATCGTTTTCACCGAAGAAGATGAATACAATATCGTGCAGCCACACGATGACTCTATGGTGATCAAGGTGCATATTGCCAACTATTTGGTCCATCACGCCCTGGTCCACACAGGTGGCAGTGTAGACATCCTATTCAAGGAAGCCCTAGAAAAGTTCAATTTGAAAAAGTGGTGCTACAACAGTTGCACCACCCCCCTTGTACGGGTTTACTAGGGATTCGATTACACCAGTTAGGGTTAAAGATTCTACCGGTAATCCTCAGAACTATACCTCTCCATCAGAATGTCATGATGGACTTCATAGTGGTCAACACCCTATCGGCCTACAATGCCATATTATGAATGCATTTCTTGTCAACTCTCAAAGGGGTGCAATCCTTCGACCATAACATCCTGAAGTTTCCAATAAGGAACGAGGTAGGCAAGGTACGTGGAGTCCAGCAGGTAGTCCGTAAGTGTTAACAGTCTTAAAAATCTTAAGGTATTGGCAAAGCAGTACGCGTAAGTAACTGTGGTGTAAGAATGAGAGTCACCCGAGACAAAAGCGAAGCTCCTAGTTACTGCAAAAGAATTAACAGATGAACTAGAGAATGACGTCCAAGATGAGGACGAGGTAGAAGAGGACCGAGAGTGGGCTAGTGGCCACCCCGTGGATAAGATGGAAGTGATCCAAATCAAAAAGTATGACCTGTCTAAGATAGTCAAGATTGGGGCAACCTTGGTACATGAAGTGAAAGAAGGTCTGATCGATCTACTCCAGAATTCAACGACATATTTGCCTGGAGCCATGATGAGAGACCGGGAATCCTAATATCCTTTGTAGCTCATCGGCTGGCAGTCGACCTTACTATCAAACCAGTTAAACAGAGAAGAACTTACCTTAATGCCGAATGAAACGTTGCGGTCCAATAGGAGGTTGACAAACTGATCAAAGCATGGTTCATCAGGGAAGCCCGATACCCCTACTGGATTGTGAATGTGGTTATGGTCACTAAAGCAAATGGGAAATGGCGATTGTGTATCGTCTACACAGATATCAACCGTTCCTGCCCTAAGAAAAGCTTCCCGCTCCCTAAAATTGACAAATTAGTGGACTCCACTCTTCATGGATGCTTTTTCAGGGTATAACAAGATCATGATACACCTCACAGACCAAGACAAGACCATTTTCATCATCGGGCATGGCCTCTACTGCTATAAGGTGATGCCGTTTGGCCTCAAGAATGCAAGTGCTATATACCAATAACTGGTCAACCGAATGTTCAAACCTGAGATTGGAAGGATAATAGAGGTGTATATTAATGACATGATCACCAAGTCCCTAGTGGCAAAATAGTACCAGGATAACCTTCACAGAACTTTCCAAATTTTAAGGAAAAACCAAATGCGTCAGTGCCTAGCCACGTGTACGTTCGGGGTGATTGCAGGCAAGTTCCTTAGATTTATGACCTATGAGTGGGGTATAGAGGCCAACTCGGACAAGATCTGAGCTATACTAGACCTAGAGTCCCTTACCATGCTCAAACAGGTTCAGGCATTGACTGGTCGGGGGGCAGCTCTTAATCGTTTCATTTCGCGATCAATAGATAAATGCCTTCCTTTCTTCAAGGTGATCAAGCAGGGAACGAACATGAAATGGGACCAGGACAATGAACAGGCTTCCAATCTCTCAAGACCTATTTACCTAGCCCATCATTACTGGTCAAACTGGACCTCGAAGAGGAACTGTTGATTTATTTGGCCGTATCTGAGATAACGGTGAGCGGGGATGTGGTTAAGGAATGAAGGGATGAGGTCCAACAACCTATTTACTATGTAAGTTATGTATTGACCAATCCCCAAAAAGAACTACAACCCCTAGAAAAGCTTACTTTTATCCTGGTAGTCTCGGCGCGGAGGCTCAGCCCTTATTTCCAGGCATATACAGTGGAGATTATGATTGATTAACTCATTCGCTAGTTCTTGCAGATGCTATACATGTATGGAAGGTTAGTCCTTTGGGCCCTAGAGCTCACTCAATATAATTTGAAGTATAAAACAAGAAAAACAATTAAGGTGCAAGCATTAACAGACTTTATGGCTGAGTTCTTAGCTCTCCTTAATCAGGACACCTCAGCTAAACCAAGTCTGGCTCTCTAGGAGCCCCCACAGCTCGATAGCTGGCCAGTTGATTGCCTTTCTTGGGCCCTCTACACAGATGGAGCATCTGGATAAGCTGGGGAGGGGCTAGCATAGTCCTAATCGACCTCGAGAAGGTAGAGCATTGCCACTGTTTCAGATTCAAATTCAAAACCACCAAAAATGAAACACAGTAAGAAGCTCTCCTGGCGGGGATAAAGGTCGCCATTGAGGTCAAAGCTGATTACTAAGATGTCAATAGTCATACGCAACTTATTGTTAACCAAGTCACGGGGCTCTATAGGCAAAAGATGACAACACGACCGCCTATCTCAAGCAAGTTCAGCTTCTTAAAAACCAGGTCAAGGGATCAAAATCGAGTAGATTCAATGTCAATAGAACCACCGTGCAAACGCCTTATCAAAAATAGCCACCAATGGAGGGCAAGCTCTAACCAAGGGGGTTCCCTTCCTGGTGATCTCCTAGTCGAGCATAGCAGCAGGTAAAGAAATATGCCCAATGATCGACTACCATGTAGGATGGATCCAATATTTGTCTACCTCCAAGAAGAAAAGTTACCCAGAGACCCTGAGCAAGCCGACAAAATTAAGAGGATCTCAATCCGATATTACCTTGTTGATGGGAACCTTTACAGGAAAGGTAGGTCTCTTCCTTTGCTACGATGCCTACATCACGATAATGCCAACTGGGCATTAAAGGAGGTCCACTATGGGACTGTAGAAATCATGTTAGTGGTGAAGCTTTAGCTAATTAGGTACTTCGCATGGGATACTTCTGGCTTACCCTATATTAGGACACAAAGAGGTTCGTACAATCATGTGAGCCTTGTCAGAAAACATTAAACTTGAGTCACCTACCACCAGAACGGGTTACTTTGTCGCTTATAGACAGGCTAAGCATGCTATAGCGGCTATTGATTATTTTCCCGGTGGGTAGAAGCGGGACCACTTTCTCAATTCTTAGAGGAAAATACAACCAAATTTATCAAGACCAACATGGTTTACATGTTTGGTAATCCACTTGTCATAATCACCGACCTCGTAAAGCAATTTGACAATGCCAGATTAAAAGATTTTTGTTAATGTTTGGGAATCGATCTCCGATTTACTTCAGTAGCTCACCCTCAAACAAACAGTCTAGTGGAGGCCACCAACAACATAATCAAGAAGCTCCTGAAGAAAAAGCTCTTGTAGAAAAAGGATAAATGGGAAGAAAAGCTACCCGAGATACTTAAGCCTATCGAACAACTAATAGAACTGCGACAGGGGAGATGCTCTACTCCCTAGCCTTCGAGGTAGATTCGGTCTTACCAATCGAGCACAATTTGACCTTGTTTCAGGTACAACACTTTGAACTAGAGAGCAACGAGTTTAAACTCCGAGCTAAGTTAGACCTCTTAGAAGAAAAGTAAGATCGAGTAGTCGAGAAAGTAGCAGTTTACCATAGCAAGATCACAGGTAACTCATTAGTAATGTGAATCGCAAGAAGACCTAGAGCTCATAAAGGTGACCCAAAATACACGGGTAAATTCGGACAGGGTCATGAGACCTAGTTTGGAAAGACCATACCTAGCGAAAGCAGTGGTTCACAGTGGAGCTTATAAGCTGGAAAATATGGACAGACGATCCATCGACCATACCTGGAATGCTGATCATTTGAAGAAGTTCTACCCTTAGGTATAAGACTCTTTAGCAAACTATCTCCATTTATGTACTCTATTTGATCATCAATAAAGTCTCCTGCTAAGTTTTCTCCATCTCCATTTGAGTTTTATATTCTCCAATTTGCCATGATCACCACTAACCAAGAAAAGCTAGATAGCTCCCTTGATACCTTGGCCAGGCACCACCCCTCCCCCCCACCCCAACAGGGATCTAGGTGTAAGAACATAGTTGCAAACCAGATCATAAGACAAGGGAGCGGTCGAGGAAGACCCATCACCATCTCTAATGCAATGGTCGGGTACCACCCCTGCTAAGAAGGGCCTAACGAATAGGGTATAGTTACCCGATGGATCGAGATCACTGTAAGTAATACCTACTTACTACAAGGACTAAAGGTACTTGAAGCAATTCGACAACATGAAGCCAGAGACCGATTTGGAAACCTCCTTACAAGTTTTAAAGCCTTGGCAGGGTACCACCCCGCCAAGAAGGGTCTGGTCAACGAGGCATAGTTACCTATCAGATCTTAAAAATAGGGAACGGTTATTTGAAACCCACTCACCATCCTTGATGCATTGGTAGGGTCACTCCCCCTAAGAGGAATCTAGGCATAAGTGCATAGTTGCTCGCTAGATTGAAGTCATCCGGAATGGTACAACTCTAATACAGGGGTAAAAGGTACCTGAATGAGCTGGACGAAGGTTGTTTTTACATTACCAGGGACAAATTATACTGGACGCACACCAGGGACTTGGAAAGAAATCCACAACAACCCTGGTCAAGGTATCATCAAGGTAGCAAGATCTCATACTGCATACCTGAAAGCAAGGATTCTTACAAAATGTTAGGAATTGGTGATCACCCTACCTGTCAATTCTTATCTACCATGTTCCAAAGTCTTTCTCTACTAGGTTTGATTAAGTGGGAAGTATGTTGAGGGTTGCGACTGGCTCAAAGTTAGGAACGAAGGGGGGCCAACCATCCAATCAATGCTTAGTAGAATTTATAGTTTTCTTGCATTACCAGGATTAGATTTAAGTCAGGTATGTTCAAAGTCAATCGAGATGGAAACTAGTTAGAAGCAGAAGAGAGAAAATAAAATGCTACTCACAAAATTAAGGAGCTCATTCCCTTTTTCGAGCTATATCGAGTGTACTAGGGAGCCCACCCCCTAGTTCCGGGCAACATAAGATATCATCCTAAAAAAAGGGAAAAAATTACTTGAGGAATCTAGTTCATGATAAAACAGGGTGCCTACCCCCTTTTTCGAGCAATAAATGCAGCTGAGTATATGAAAATCACATATCAACCTCCCGTTGGTGATTTCCTCCTACCACTCGTCCCTTCGGTGGTTGTTCACCTGCTTGCTACTCGATCTACTCTTTGATTAGCACCTGATCATCCTCAACTAGGATTTCATGAGGAACTATCTCAGTTTGAGTCACCACCGTTACTGAGGCTAAATCTACTTGGTCACCAACCACCTCCTAGGAGGCCGACTGCTTCTCCACCAAAGCCTGGTCTGCAATCTGCTTATCTTCTATCTCCTTGGAGGCAGGCAAGCCTACTATCGCTTCTTGAGTAGTAGACATGTCTCTCTTTTCAGCTCTTTAGAAATGGTATGACCTCCGTAAACCTAGAGTGCTGCCATTCACCATTTGTACCATCATTAGCACCAACAGTCTTAGAGGGCCCTACCTCATCACCAGTCAGGGTGGACAACTTCTTCACCCTCTTCAAGATCTCTTCCCAGTTCCAGTCTAAGATGGTGGACAGACCAAAGGGAGGAGGCAGTGCTTGTACAGCTTGGTAGAGTGTATAAAAGTACCTGTCACAAAATAAGGAGTCGACCTCAGCTTTCAAGCTAGCTACTCGAGCACGAAGAGCCTTGTTCTCTTTTGTCTGGTACTTGTATTCTTTCCTCCAGATTTTCCTCTCCATAGCCTGCTGCTCTAACTTAAAGGTCTCATTTTCAAGAGCGCGCTTCATTCTCTCCAGGTCACAACGAGTTTCATCCAACGTCCTTTTGACCTTGTCCTGATTCAAGTTCAGTGCCTATACCACACGCTGAGGGTGAGCGAGCTCCTCTTTGACCTTCTCAGCATCAGACTCGGCCTTTTCAAGATAAGTTCTCAACGAGGCCATCTGATGGCTCACCGCTACATAGTATTTGAAAGTCTGCAACATGCAATAACCAAATTAGTTAACGCCCACTTACCAGTTATGTGAGTGCCTGAATAATAACAAAATAGGATAATACTTCGCTCTTACCTCAGCTGTAAAGGCAGAACACTTAGTGACCAGAACTTCAGAGGGCAAGAAGGTCATGTGAGCTAGCCCCCCACCTGAGCAAGAAAGGATGAATCGATTGAGGACCTCACTTTATTAAGACAACCTTGATCTAGGTCTGGTGTTGACTCGGGAAGCCAAGAAAGTGGTAGCAGCAGTCGTCTCATAGCCCCCCTCAGAGCAAGAAGGTGCTAAAGCGGGGGGAAGAGGTGAAATGGAAGCAGTAGTAGAAGAAGTGGGAACTACAACCGTAGGGTTGGGAGCCATGGCAGTAGTAGTAGAAGGAGAAACATAGCCTTGAGCTCTCACCCTGGTTAGCCTGGATGTAAAGATGCCATCTGGGACATTGGCTTGGTGGTGGGAGGTTCCTAAAGAATTCTAACCGGTATTTGCCTTGCCGCGACCAGGGGAGGAGAAGACCTGACAGCCATAGCGGTAGGAGAGCTAGAAAGAGAAGAGAGTATTGGAGAGGACTTGGTATCGGGGAAGTTGGGTTCCTATTAAGCCAGTAGCAGAATAGTTGAAACTACACAATTTCACAAGGGATTAGAAAAAACAAGCGAGGAACTAGGAATCCAAGGAAAAAAAAAAGCGGAAAGATTTGACACACATGGAAAAACAGCATAAATGTGCATGTACCGGTTTACCCGTTTAGGGTTGTAAGCGTTTGAGGTGGGGTACTTGAGGTTAACGAATTTCCGTGCAACGATCGCCTCTACAATTACCCAGGATTCAGTGGCAAGGGAATTTTTTTCCCAAACTGGCTTGCCACTAAACTAGGCTGGGACCTGGTACTCGGTGCCACTGTTAAAGACTGAGCTTCCCCAATCTTCACCCATTAGCACCCACTCTTCCTTCCAGGGATTGTCCTTCTTGGTGGCATCGGGAAGCCTTTCTTTGCTCGAAGGTAGAACTGTCCCTTTGGACCGAGGGAATTAACAGTGTTAATAGTGAAATTTGGTCAGGGGTCAAAAAGAAATTTTCCACCAATAATTGACAATCATGACGCCAAGAAAGACCGTAAAGCCACCCCGTATGAGCAGGGAAGGCCGGGTCGGCTTCAAAACTACCAGAAAATAAGCCAGACACGACCAAGATGAGCCTCCATAAGAGTACTTGAACCCGGGCTTCTCCAGGCCATATATCGGGGAACCTCGGCTCTGAGGTCGAGCTCCATAACCGCCCCGTGAATGCCAGGGGAAGTCTCCAAGCTCAAGAGACATTCGAAAGAAGCCCGCCAACCGCTTTAGAAGCCCGTTGTCCTTGCTGGACATAAAAGAATAATCATGCCTAAATCTACACTACCCCTGCTACCTCCCAGGAATGTCTACAGGAGCACCTCAAGCCCCCAAGGGTCAGGGAAGATCCTTCTTAAGCTTCTAAGAACAGAGTCAGAGCAGGGATCTACCTCGCTCTACGGGGCAACATGTAGCTGGTAGGGTGACCTCCATGAAAATTCATGGCACGAGTGCACACATGATCGTCTCCATGTAATATTTACATGCACGTCAAGAGTTTGATTCAAAAAAGGGAACAAACTTATCTCCATCAACGATATCATTGAATTCAGTAACAATTCAAATTCAAATGACGAATCCCACCCGATAAGGAGGGAACGGATTCATGGGATCATAGTAAAATATCTGTAAACTAAAAACCTACTCGGACGACATATATATGTAAGGCCAAGCATAGTAGAATATATAAAAAAGAGATATAGGAAAACAGAGAAAAACCTACGTAAACTGAGATTTAGACAGAAAAAGATAAATGGCAACAGAGAGAAGAGAGGAAGAAAAGAAAAGAGGAAGGTTTAAATTCTGTATTCAGAACACGGCCACCTTCGTTTCCACTATTCGATCAGTACGAAGTTGCCAGCACCCTGCATCTTAAAGAGACTGTGAGCACACGAGAGAGTGATTTGTATTTTAAAACTATCTATCAATAATAAAAGCTCCCAACTACTATTATTACGATCTAGGCTCTCGTCTATCTCCTAACAGGTCGGGAACCAACGGTACCGACCCTGGCCATCACTTTCGCGGTAGTGGTCTCGAGGGTGTTAACAGGAATTTCTCATTCCGAGCAAATTTTTCCGTCAACACTTTCTGGCTCTGTCTGTGGGAAACCTCTCACACCACCATTTTTTTACATTCGAAAATTTCGTTATTTCAAAAAATAACCTGAGGCTCCGCTCCTCACAAGGGCAGCAGGGCACCTCGGGACAACCTTCTGCTATATCGACATGAAAGGTCCCGAGGAAAGGGAGAAAATCAGGGCTCTATAGTCAGGTTCCTACCCACCCAGCCACTGTGCGGGCTCTGGATCCCCTTCTGGGAAGTCAGGTCGAGCTTGACCAACAAGCAGCGGGCTTTGTAGAAAACGTCTACCTCCGATTACTCACTGAGGGTATCGTTATCCAGCAAGCAGGTCTCTACAATCAAGGGGAGTCAAGCAGGCCTGGGGCAAGGCAATCAGCCTTCGATGGTCTGGGACCTGCCCCTCAAGAATCAACTCGTACTAGAGTAAGGATCCCTACCTCGATCAAGGATAGGCTAGGGCCCATGCCCTATGTTCCCGAAGCGCTGCCATGCTATCAACCAAGACAAGTCAAATCCGCGGCAGATGTCCATCCCCGGGAACTGGAAGAGCTACTACACCTTACACCTTTAAGGAGAGAAGCCCGGGGTAGAGAAGAATAAAGTCTGCAAAGCCCCCGAGTGGACCCTCTCCGAATAAGGAACCGGGTGAAGGTCGCTTGTTCTTCAGAGGGATCCGATGGTGATGAATACGAGATCAACTCAAGGAAATCAGAAAGCAAGCGTCTAACGGACCAATTGGCAGAGCTTTAGAAAGAGGTCCAATTAATGAAGAAGGAAAAGTACACGGAGGACAAGAAAGATCCTCTAAGTGAAATGAATGCTCCTTCACCAGGAGAAATCTGGGAGGCAGAGCTCCCGCCTAAGTTCAATATGCCATCTGACAGATTCTCTGGGACAGAAGATCCCTTGAGCCACCTAGAGAGTTTCTTTCAATGGATGGAGATCCATAACACAACCAGGGTCGCTATGTGTCGAATGTTCCCCACTACCCTCACGGATTATGCTAAAACCTGGTTTAGGAAACTACCTGCTGGAAGCGTAGATTCCTTCACCAAGTTATCAATCGATCTCTACTCACAATCCCAGGGAGTTAAGCCCCAAATAAAGGACCCGATCCACCTACAATACGTGATCCAGGAGAGAGGGGAAACCCTCTAGGCTTATGTCTAGCATTTCCACCAGGAAGTCATCCAGATGGGGGTCTTCACCGAGAGAGAAACCCTCGCCAACTTCAGAAAAAATTTGTGGGTAGGAAAACTTTTTCGATCTTTTGCCAAGAGACCTTTGGAAACCTACTAAAAAGCCTATAATCGGGCTCTGAAAAAGATTGAGGTCGACGAACAGCTCAAGGTCAAGATGGAACATGACAGTATGAGAGCCATAAAACGACAAAAGAAGAGAGCTCTCAGACCCGAGTAGGCTCAAAGAAGCCAAAACAAACCCCCTAATAAATCAACGTACGGTTTCCCCTTTCCTCAACCTAGATTGAAAAGGTATCCAAATAAACGAGCTATTCCGCCGACTTTACCACCTCCTAGGACAGTGAGCTTATAGCTCGTGAAGAAAGGGGGTACGACCATGACACTCCTTTAAATGCATCCCGAGAAACAGTCTACCTAGCCATTCAGGACAAGGTTTTGTTACAGAAACCCGCTTCCATGAAAGCCCTGGTCGATAAGAGAAATCGTTATAAATATTGTGACTTTTGCGAGGACATAGGGCACAACACTTCAGAATGATACAACCTGCGGAACCAGATTGAGGCTTTGATAAGGGGAGGATGCTTGATAGAATTCTTACAACAACCCAGGGAAAATATTCAGACTGGAAGGGAGGTGCAAGCCGAGATCCAAGAACATGCTAAGAAAAGAAAGGGAGAGCAGGCATACCTG
Organism: Dipteronia dyeriana; assembly: GCA_032871835.1. NCBI lineage: Eukaryota > Viridiplantae > Streptophyta > Magnoliopsida > Sapindales > Sapindaceae > Dipteronia > Dipteronia dyeriana. Next base: position 91,583,940 of record CM065298.1, read on the forward strand.
ATGCTATAGATTCAGATAATACATACTATCAGTGACGGGTCCACTCTGGCCGGCACCTCTAACAGTTCCAGAAAAAACCATGCGAGGAAGGTCCCTCGTACGGACGAAGGGTGGGATATCTTCAAGGTCGACCAGAGACCAACCAATCCCTCCCAGCTTTCACAGATCTTCTTCATCGAAGCAGATGTCTATAACACCGTGAAGCCTCATGATCATCCCATGGTCATCACGGTACAAATTGCCAACTTTATGGCACACCGCGTGCTCGTTGACACAGGTAGCATCGTCAACGTCCTGTTCAAAGATACTCTAGAGAAGCTAAACTTGAAGCAGTATTGCTCCAATAGTTGAACTACTCCATTATATGGGTCACTGGGACTCCATCACACCCGTAGGATCAAAAATCCTACTAGTGATCATTGGAGCTGCACATCTCTAGCAAAACATCATGACCGACTTCGTGGTGGTAGATACCCCATCGGCCTATAATAAAATATTAGGGAGGCTATTTCTGTCATCCTTGAAAGGGGTTCTTTCTATTTACCACAATATCCTAAAGTTCCCGGTATGAGACAAGGTACGGGAAGTTCAAAGTGATCAGCAAGTAGCTAGGAAATGCTACGCAGTGTCAGCCAACCCAACAGCTCTAGCTAAACAACTCGCCCAAGTGACGATGATCTTAGGTAGGATAACTCCTACACTAAACCTGAAAGATACGGGTCCCACCAATTGCCCTGAAGAAGGTCTTGTGGTGCCCGACATGGAAGAACAAAGAAAGGAATAGGCCAACGGCCATCCAGTTGATAAGTTAGAAGAAATTCCTGTTCGAATAAGCGATCCCTCGAAGGTCATCAAAATCGGAGCTACCCTTGAGCCAGGAATGAAAGAGGGATTGATTAGGCTCCTCACAAAGTTCAATGACATTTTTGTTTGGAGTCATGCTGAGATGTCGGGGATCCCGATGACACTAGCTGCATATCGACTGGAGGTGGATCGGACCTTAAAGCCCATCAAACATAAATTGTGCCACTTCAACACCGAAAGAAATGTTACGGTTCAGGAAGAGGTAGATAAACTAACCCAGACAAGCTTCATTCAAGAAACCCGTTACCCCGAATGGATCGCCAACATGGTCACGGTCACGGTCACGAAGGCAAATGGGAAGTAGTGTATGTGTGTTGACTACACCGACCTCAACCGGGCATGCCTGAAGAACAGTTTCCCTCTGCCCAAAGTTGACCAGCTGGTCGATTCCACCTTCGGGAAAAAGCTCCTGAGCTTTATACACATGTTTTTCTGCTACAATCAGATCATGATGCATCCCACAGACGAGGAGAAGACCAGCTTCATCACCGTGCAAGGCCTATACTTCTACAAGGTGATGCATTTTGGGCTTGAAAATGCTGGAGCTACTTAACATTGGTTAGTTAATCATTTGTTCAAGCCCGAAATCGGAGGGTCGATGGAGGTGTACATCGATGGCATGATTACTAAATCCTTAACCTTGGAAGGCCACCTGGAGGACCTTCGTAGGACCTTCATGATCCTGAGGGATAACCAGATGAGGTTGAACCCTTCCAAATGAGCCTTTGGGGTAACTGCGGGGAAGTTTCTGGGCTTCATGGTCCATGAGAGAGGAATAGAGGCTAACCCAGAAAAAAATCATGGTTATCCTATATATTGAATCCCACACATCTCTTAAATAGGTTCAAGTCTTGACCGGACAGGTAGCAGCGCTCAATAGGTTCATCTCTCAGTCCATCGATAAGTGCCTACCGTTCTTCAAAGCTATCAAGCAGGGAAGAAACATGAAGTGGGATCAGGAGAGCGAACAAGCTTTCCAAGCTTTGAAAAGATACCTAACAAGCTCTCTACTGTTGGTCAAGCCAAATCCTGGAGAAGAGCTCCAAATATACTTGGCCTTTTTAGAAACTGCCATGTGCGGGGCCTTGGTCAAGGAATGCAGGGATAAGATCTAGCGACCTATCTAGTATGTGAGACATCTTCTAACCAAGCCCGAAAAAAACTATACTCTATTGGAGAACCTCACCTACGCCTTGGTGACCTCGGTAAGGAAACTTCGTCCTTACTTCCATGCTCATTCTATAGCATTGGTGACGGACCAACCCCTCCGTCAATTCTTACAAAGGCCGTATGTTTCTAGAAGGCTGGTTCTATGGGCCCTAGAGCTTACCTAGTTTGATTTAAAGTATAAGCCTAGGACCGCGATAAAAGCTCAGGCACTAACAGACTTTGTAGCTAAGCTCTCAATACCTTCAGATCAGACAACCCCCACGGTAACAGATGTAACTCTTGAGAGGACTCCAGATTCTGACAACTGGCCAGAGGGCTATGAGTCATGGACTCTCTACACTGACAGAGCTTCCGGGCAGTCCGAGGGAGGAGCGGGTATTGTTCCCATCGACCCAGAAGAACTGAATGCTGCCACTGTTTCAGGTTTGAATTTAAAGCCACGAACAATGAGGCAGAGTACGAATCCCTACTTGCTAAAATAAAGGCAGCCATAGAACTCGAGGTTGATTACCTGAATATCAAGAGCGATTCTTCACTCGTGGTCAACATAGTCTCTGGGGAATATCAAGCAAAAGGGGATAATATGATCGCTTACCTAAAATTGGTTTGGCAACTCAAAAGCAGATTAAAGGGATTCAGAATCGAGCAGATACCTCGACAACAAAATCATCGGACTGACGTCCTTGCCAAGATAGCTGCATATGGTGGCCAGACCCTACCTCACAGAGTTCCTCTTTAAATAATCCCCCTACCTAGCATTTTGACAAGTAAGGAAGCTTATACCTTGGACCGACAATCGTGCTAGATGGATCCAATAGTGGAGTATCTACAGGATGGGCAACTCCCCAGGGAGCCTGACCAAGCTAGGAGGGTTAAAAGGTTCTCGGTCCGGTATTGTATGGTGGATGGGCATTTATACCGAAGGGAAAAATCCCTTCCCCTACTCCGATGTCTGCACCCTGAAGACGCCAAGTGGACTTCTAGAGAGGTTTATTCTATGGAATGCGGGAACCTCTTTGGTGGAGAGGCCTTGGCATATCAGGTTCTCTGTATGGGGTATTATTGTTCTACCATCCATCAAGAAGCTAAGATCTTGGTACAAACCTGCGAGGCATGCCAGATGATCACAAACTTGAGTCACCTCTCTTCGGGGCGCTTGTCGTCCCTTAGCTCGTCATACCCCTTTTCTATATGGGGAGTCGATTTGATTGGACATCTTCCTACAACACCGGGACCGGCCAAGTACGCTATTGTAGCGATTGACTACTTCACAAGATGGGTTGAAGCTGGACCATTCTCCCAGATATCAAAAGAGAACACAACAAGGTTCATCAAGACCAATGTAGTTTGCAGGTCCGAACCTTCTTTACCATCATAAACGACCTCAGAACACAGTTCGATAATGGCCGATTCAGGGATTTTTATGAAGGCTTGGGAATCGACCTTCGGATTGCTACGGTAGCCCACCCTCAGACCAATGGTTTGGTGGAATCCACTAACAAAACAGTTAAGAAATTGTTGAAGAAAAAGCTACAGTAGAAGAAAGGCAGATGGGTAGAGGAACTTCCCGAGGTCCTCTGGCTTACTGCACTAATAGAAGAACAACTATCGGGGAAATGCCCTACTCGCTGGCCTTCGAGGATGAAACAGTCCTACCTATAGAACACAAGTTGACCTCCTTTAGAGTCCAACTATTCAAACCGGGGAGCAATGAAAGTAAGCTCCGAGCTAGCTTGGACCTCTTGGAGAAGAAGCAAGATCGAATAGCTGAGAAGTTAGCGATCTACCAAAGCAGGATTGCCAGGTACTTCAACATGAGGGTTAAAGCCTGAAGCTTCAAAGAAAAGGATATAGTCATCAGGAAAGTAATGTTGAACACTAGGAAGAGGTCAAATAGGGTCATAGGGCCCAACTGGGAAGAACCATACCTAATAAAGATGGTGATCCGAAATGGGGCATACAAGCTCGAGGATATGAATGGATGACTTATCGACCATACTTGGAATGCAGATCACATAAGGAAATTCTACCCTTGAACAGGGGACTCAGGAGCAGGTGACCTCCGATTAGCTTCTTTTATTTTTTTCGACAATATTGTACTACACCCTCCATATCAATAAAGCCTGCTTTTCTTGTTTACTCATTCTTCAACTATATCCTACAATGATTTGGGTCTACATGGAAAGTTCGACATTATCGCCTCAAGACCAGGGGTAAGCCAGGGAAGGCCCCTACAACTTTTGATGCCTCGGCTGGGCACTACCCTCCTCCAAGAAGGGTCTGAGTGTAAGAGCATAATTTCCATCAAGGTCTCGAGACGAGGAAATAGCTAGATAGCCCTCTTGATGCCTTGGTTAGGCTACCACCCCCAATAAGGGTCTGAGTGTAAGAGCATAGTTGCCATCCAGATCTCGAGACCAGGAAATAGCTATATAGCCCTCCTAAGGCCTTAGTCAGGCTACCACCCCTAAGAAGGATCTAAGTGTAAGGGCATAGTTGCCATCTAGATCTCGAGACTAGGAAATAGCTAGATAGCCCTCATGATGCCTTGGTCGGGCTACCACTCCACCCAAGAAGGAATCAAGCTTGAAAGAGCGGAAGCCCTCATAATCTCGAGCATAAGAAGGGGCTAAACAGTCCTTTACTTAATGTTCTACTCAGGATACAGCCCCTCGAAGGGGCTCAGGGACGGAGGGCTTGATTTACGTAAACTATAAATATTTCGGTTATTGTTGTTCACTAATTTTTTCCTTGATACATGGTCACTCACTATAACAGTCCTACAATCCAACAAGGGGACTATCGACTAAGGAAATTGAGCTGCGAAACTCGGTGATCATGAAGCCCGACGCTAACTAACCATTTTAAAGAATAAATAGTTTCCTTATCCTGTTGTTCCCCTAAGATAGTTTGTTTCGCTATTAATGTTGGACCTAGAAGGACATCAAGTAAGTACATGCAAGTCAGAAATAGAGGTAGATCTAAAATTGAAACTTTATTATTAAGTGAGAGAGCCTATTCCCCAAACAGGGCTACAGCAAATAGGGAGCCCAATCCCTGCTTCCGGGCTACAAAAAAAAAAAGAATAAAATGATAAAAGATCAAACACAGTTGAAGATGGGATGCACACCCTCTTTTCCGGGTATTCAAAATGGATTACATATGAGAGAACTCAAGCTTCTTCGTCTTCTTGAGGACCTCCCGTCTCCTCTTCTATGGAGTGAACCTCACCCACTGCTCCCCTCTCCAGTCGTAGCTCGTCCTGATCAGCTGCATCTACCACCTTCACCTCCTCCTAGGGACCCGCCTCGGCTTATTCGGGGTTAACAGGATCCTTATCCACGATTTCGTTGATCAACGCCGTAACTTCAGGCGGTATGGTTGTATCAAGAATGATGGCCATTGACTCAGGCATGTTCCCGCCTTCTATTGACTCCACTCCTAAGAGCACTGCGGAGGGGTCTCGGGCTATAGTAAGGATTCCTTCTAGCTCTTCGGTTTGGACCCCTTTCGAGGATTCACTAAGACCAGATGCTGGGAAGGCTAGAACAGAAGAAGGCAAATTTAGCACCTTCAACCGCTTCCCAGCTCCCTCTTCAGAAGGACTAGCTCTATCATTTTAGGGGTAAGACATCTCCGCAGCCTATGACATTACCTCTTCTCTATCCTAGCCGGTGATTCTGGAGAGATCGAATGGGGGAGGAAGGGCCTCTGTAACCTGATAGCGGCATAGAAGTACCCCTCGTTAAAAAAGGCTTCCACCTCAGCCTGTAGACCTGTAGAGTTTTGTTCTCGACATCCAGAGCCTTCTCCTCTCCCTTCCAGTCATCCCGCTGGCTAGCCCGCCATTTTGACCGGAGAGTTTCCTGATCAAAAGCCCGCTTCAACCTCTCATGGTCACACTGAAGCTCAGCTAGCTGTGTTTCCATTCCCTGATGGCTTGAGGCCTTCTCCTGGACCGGGGTTTGAGCCCGTGCAAGTAACCCAAAGGGTCGCTCAGCTTCAGCCTCAGCCTTGGCCGTCCGATCATGGAGGAAGGCTACCTGATGCCCCATGGCTACCTGAAACTTGAAAGCCTGCAAAGGAAAATCATGTTAGAAAATGACAAATCAAGCAGCTAAATGAAGAAGTAAAAGCGATGATTACCTTGGCTAGAATGGCGGACCCTTTGGTAATCATGATGTCCACGGGCATCGCGATCATCCTAGAAAGCCCGCCTCTTGGAAAGGATGTAATAAATTACTTCAGGACCTCTTCTTGACCCTCCAACCTCGATTGCTGGTGGGGGTGAAAATGGGCGACCTCATAAATATCGGCATCGGGCTCCTTGAGAACCTCGACTGCCTTGGATACAACTGGTTCAACAAAAAAGGGATAATGTTACTCGGAGAGCATCGGTTGAAACAGAGACTACTGGTGAGGGGGCAGGAATGGACTTATTGGCGACTTGGGAGGCAGACCCTTCTCGGCTGAGAGCATTTGCCGCCGGAGATACAAGAAGAGCCATCTTAGACTTCACATGGGATGGTGAGGGAGAAGGAACGAGCGGGGTAGCTACCTTAGTGGTTGACCCCCCTTCTTCGAAACAGTCGAAAGAGCTTCCGAAGACGATTTGGAAGAAGAAAGAGGGATCTTAGCTTGCCGGGCTTCGCGAGAAGCTAGAGCAATAACAAACACTGTTAAGAAAGGGATCAATATCATCAGAACTGAACCATCCAACCATTTAATAACAAGATAGAGCGAGACACTTACGAGGAGTAGCATTAGAGATCCACAGGTACCTGTTCACCCTACGGGGGTCGAAGGGGTCAGCGGTTGGAAACTTCAGATTTAAGTAATTTCGAGCCAGGATGGTCTTCAGCATGGATTCAGACTCGGGGAGCATGGAATCCTGACCCATGAGGGTTTGTCACTAAAGGCGGTGGGAACCTCGAGCTCATGCCCATCGATGAAAACAGAGCTCCCCTAGTCTCCCCTAGTCTCCCCCCGTCAGTACCCATTCCTCTTTCCAAGCGGGGTCCTTCTTTGAAGCCCGAGGGATGATAAAGTTGAGCCTATTCTTGGCCTTGGCATAGAATTGGCATCGTGGAACCACCCCAGCCAGGCTACCTATCTGGAAAAGGAAGACAAGCTCCTCAGCCCTGGGCTATCTGGTTACATTGCTCATCTCACATTACTCCCTTCATAATACAAGGAAGCGGACTAGATGCCTCCAGAAGTTAAGCATCAGTTGAAGCGGAGTCAGCTGAAGGGCATTGAGAGCTGCCGAAAGGTAGGGTGAAGATGGAGCCTCACCCTGCTCTCAAAAACTACGATGTGGATATGGAGTACGCATTTCAGCAGGCTAAAAACGACATAATTCTGGTGGGGGACAGCGAGGGAAACGGTGTCAGGAATACCGTACTTATCCCGACGATGGCCAATCGACTGAGGGTCGATGGTAGAGTCAGGGAAGACCCTGGGTTCGAAAGGAAGGTTCACCACTGAAAGAAGCCCCGCCACTATAACCTGAGCCCTCCTGACTGCGTCGACTCTCTCCCCGACATCAGAGTCTTTGTTGACTAGGTTTGGAGGATTGTCAGGCTGGTTTGAAAAGCCAGAGCCGAAAGAGATTTTCCTGCTAGACCGAAGGTGCTGGCGGAGTGAGGAAGATTCCTTATCGCTTGAAATCCCTTGCACCCATTTACAAAGAGATAGGTTAGGGCCTCTAGTGCCCTCAACCAAGGCATCAATGATGTCTGAGGAAGTCAAAATTAATGGGTAAGAAAGTTTTGAAAGCAAGCGGAAGATAGAGGGAAATCGGTAGAGAAAGCACAAAAGGAAAATTTTAAAAATTTGAGATTTGAGAAAGTATGAGGAAAGTGACGGTAAGGCCGGGTTTAAATAGAGGACTATCAGCGATATCTTCGGGAAGATCACCTAGAGCTGTATTGCAGCCGTCTTTCTTCGAATAACACATTGTTTCAAATTCAAATATAAAACTTTCTCAATTAAACAAGGAATCTGGCCTTAACCCCAACTCTACCACCGGTGTTCAAGTTAGATGGGACTTCTGTTAATAGTGATATTTGGCCAGGGGTCAAAGAGAAATTTTCCACCCATAATCGACAATCATGAAGCCTGAAAAGACTGTAAAGCCACCCCTCAAGAGCAAGAAAGGTAGGCTCAGCTTCAAAACTACCAGAAAAAAAGCTAGACGAGACCAAGACAAGCCCCCACAAGAGTACTAGAACCCGATCTTCTCCAGGCCATCTATCGGGGAACCTCGGATCAGAGTTCGAGCTCCAGAACCGCCTCGTTAAAGCCATGGGAAGTCTCTAAGCTGAAGAGACATTCAAAAGAAGCCCGCCAACCTTTCCAAAAGAACGATGTCTTTGCTAGACATAAAGGAAGAATCACGCCTAAATCTATACTACCCCAGCTACCTCCCAGGAATGTCTACAGGAGCACCTCAAGCCCCCAAGGGTCAGGGAAGATTAATCTTAAGCTTCTTAGAATAGAGTCAGAGCAGAGATCTACCTCGCTCTACGGGGCAGCAAGCAGCTGGCAGGGTGACCTCCATGAAAATTCATGGCACGATTGCACACAGGATCGTCTCCACGTAATATTTACATGCACGTCAAAAGTTTGATTCAAAAATGGGAACAAACTTATCTCCATCAACGATATCAACGAATCCAGTAACAATTCAAATTCAAATGACGAATCCCGCCCGATAAGGATGGAACGGATTCATGGGATCACAATAAAATATCCGCGAACTAAAAACCTACTTGGATGATATATATATATATATATATATATATATATATATATATATATATATATATATATATATATATATGTAAGGCCAAGCATGGTAGAATATATAAAAATGAGATATAGGAAAACAGAGAAAAACCTACGTAGACTGAGATTTAGACATAAAAAGATAAATAGCAACAGAGAGAAGAGAGAAAGAAAAAAAGAGGGAAAGGTCTAAATTATGTATTTAGAACACGTCCACCTTCATTTTTGCTATTCGACCGGCACGGAGTTGCCACCACCCTACATCTTAGAGAGACTGTGAGCACACGAGAGAGTGATTTGTATTTTAAAATGATCTATCAATAATAAAAGCTCATATTTACTGTTATTACGATCCAGCCTCTCGTATATCTCTTAACAGGTCAGGAACCAACGGTACCGACCCCCTTTTTTATGGTTAGAGAGGTTAGAGAGCTTCTCAGGAGGTTACGAGGTAATTTTGATCTTAGAAAGCCTAGATAAACACGTATCAGGCTTTGCCCGAATTAAAGTGTTGGCGTAAGGGGCTCGATCTAGTCGTGTCGGGCTCCACTACTGATAGTTCTGAAGCTCGATAACCTTCTGCAGGGTAGTGCTATGGCTCGCCCTTAGGACCCGAGGTTTAATGACTGGTGAACTCTGGCTTTGATTCGGGTTATGAGAGTGAAAATTTCCCTTTGGTCCCCTAGCCAATCTTTGCTAATAACAGAAGTCTCCTCTGACTTGAAAACCGATGATTGAGTTAGTGTTGGAATCAGATTTCTTGTTATAACTGGGAAATTTTCTCTCTTTTACAGTTATAAAATCTGGGTAGAAATCCCCTCATTAATTATACCGGTGACATGGCAGGAAAAAGACCAGTGTATTCCTTGAGATAATCCGGCTACGTTACGGCTGCTCCCGCGATTCGAGGCAATCCCTCAAAAAATTTTGTTGAGGTCACTACCTCTCCCACCTCTATTTAAACCCGACTTCCTCATCAATTTCATCACGCTTTATTTTTAAACTTCAAAATTTCAAAAATCCCTTTCTTTTGCAAACTTCTTTTGTTACGCCTCTGTCCTTTCTCTTTTTCTCAGCCTCCAAACCCTATTCTATCATGTCGAAAATCACTTATGACTCCATTGATTCCCTCGTTAATGGTGTAGAGGTTTCTAGTTTTACCCGAGGAAAGCGGGCTCGATGGGACCTTGACGGTGTCGTCTGTCAAACAGGAACGTAGCTATCGGGACTGGGTTTTCTAATCAACCAGATAATCTCCTGAGCTTGGTTGATGAGGATTTCAGCGAGGAAAATAGGGACGACGCTGCTGGGAATGTCCAAGTCACAGTTGCCAACCCCTTCTTTGGAGAGGTCTCTTCCCTATGACTTCAAGGTCATTCCAGACTCCATAGTTGATCCAAAGTCGATCAGTCGTATGAGGTCCAAATATGGCATTCCTGACAACGTCACCCATACAGTTCCCCACAGAAACTATGACATCTTCAATCCGCCCAAAGGTGTGCACCCCACCCATATGGCGACCTTCAAGAATGGGGTAAGGCTCCCTTCTCATCCTACTCTTCGGTGGGCTCTTAACGCCCTACAACTAGCTTACCTCCAGTTGACACCCGACTTCTGAAGGCATCTGGTCAACTTTCTTATGTTGTGGAGGAAACAATGCGAGCTAAGCAAGGTTACCTGGGAGCCCGGAGCTGAGGAGCTAGCATACCTCTTTCAGATTGGAAGCTTGCCCCGGACTCCTTAAGGTCAGTTTTATGCCAAGGCAAAGAACAAGCTCAATTTCATCATCCATGGTGCTTCGAGGAAAGATCCTACTTGGAAGGAGGATTGGATCCTAGCGGGAAAAGATTGGGGAAGCCCGACCTTTATTATCGGGCATGAGTTTGCAGTTCCTACCGCTTTCAATGATAAACCCTCACGGGGCCGAGATTCCTTACCTGCCGAGTCTGAGGTTGTACTGAAGGCTATCCTCTCTAGGAATTATTTGAATATGAGGTTCCCAATCACCGATCCCTTAGATTCTCACTGTGTAAATCATTATCTGTAAATTTTTGATGCAACTCCTAATACGTAACGCTGAGCTATCTTACTTTGTGTCATTGACTAGTTTGGCTATGACTGTTCTACCTTCTTTTTTTTAATAGTTTTTGTTTTATCTCCAGCTTCTCGTAAGATCCAGCAGAATCATACCCATCCTCCTCATGCAAGACTACCCTCGGGGAGCCTCTTTGGTTGCCTCAGAGAAAAAAAGGCATGCTGCTCCAGTTAGGGTTTTGCCTGCTTCAGTTCTGTAACCTTCCCAAGTCAGCTCCAAGATGGCTATTCTTGCATCGTGAGCTACTAGAGTTCCGAACCAAGAGAGGCCTACTTTCCAGGCCACTGATATGACCACCTCTGCCCCCTTCATTGGTGGCCCTTGCTACAGCTATTGCCCCTTCAGCCACGTTACCGGTTGCTTCTTTTACTCTATCTAAGCCACAAGCTCCTCAAGCTTCGGCAGACCTTGTGGCCGTTGTTCTAGAGGTTCCCCTTGCCCGCTCCTACCATCAGTAGAGCTCAGCGGGGAAGAATAAGGTCTTAGAGCAGTTCGTTGCTTCCTGTTCAGGTGGTGGGCTCTCTAGGTTGCTTCAATGCCTGTGGACATCTTGCTTACCAAAGGGTATTCTCTTCTGGCTGTGGTAACTTCTCCTTTATCTTTCCTGTAACTGTGGGCGCTGAACATTCTTTAATCTTTGTTTTATACCATGTAGGCCTTCAAATTCAATGTGGTGATGGACCATTAGGTAGCATCTCTTCATGATCGGGCTATAATAGCTGAGGCCGAAGCTGAGAGGTCGTGGGGGTACAGAAGATGATTTCCAGTCAGAAGAAAATGGAAGCAAAATTGGCCAAGCTTTAGTATGATCGTGAGAGGACAAAACGCTCCCTTGACATGGAGACCCCTTATATCTGAACAGCAGGCCAAGCAGAGGGATTTTTGGAAAGCAGAAGCCAGAATGCTAGAGGTCGGGATCTAGGATCTTCGTGCTCAAACGGTAAAGCTGCAAGCCGAAATGGACACTTCTTTTAGCAAGGGGTACTTCTATGCCTCATTCCAGGTTATTGAAACCCTCCATTCCCCCTTTGACCCATTAGTTATTGCCATTTAGGATAGGGAGGAGATTATGACCAAGGCTGCAGAGATGTCCTAACCGGAGGGTGACGGGATTGGAGCTGAGAAACAAGCAGTTGTAATAGATCCTCATATTCTTCCTCTAGTCTTACTGGTCTTAGGTCGGGGGGAAATTTCTAGCGGGGTTCAGCCAGCACAATTAGAGGGGGACCTACTAGAAGCCTGGGTAGAGGTCCATAACCGTTCTGAAGAATCTTCTAAAGAAGAACTGGAGGTTGAAAAAAATCGGATAGAGTCTTTGGCAAACCTTCTTGATGCGGCCATCCCTCTTGAGGTTATGAAGGTGGTTAATAAGGATTTGGAGGAGAACCCCACTGAGCAGTAGATAATGGAAGATCCCTTGAAGGAGGGGGTAGCGGGTGAACGCGGCCATGGTGAGCAACTACCTAAGGGAGAGACAGGAGGAGGGAACCAGGAGGAAGCATGAGCCTGATACAGTCTAACCTCGAACACTTGATTTTGTTGCCCATAAAAAGGGGGTGGGCTCCCTGCTTAAGACATGTCTAATAAGCCTTTTTCTTCATCATTCTTCCATTTTTTGTGTGGCCCAGAATCAGGGTTTGGGCTCCCTGCTTGATAACTGTAGCCTTTATAGGGAATGGGCTCCCATACTATTAATGAAAGCTAACTTTAGATTTCATTCATACATGATTAAATGTGTTAGATTTATGAGTTATGTTGGCATTATTCTATATCAAAACAACATTTCCTTTGTACTGTTTTGTTGTCTAGGATTCAAGATGATTCAAGCTTTAAAGATGAAATGACAACTATTCAAGCAAGGTCGAGTCTTCAAAAGGAAAAACACTTCATGATTCTACAGAGGTATATTAAGACCTTTCTTTTCTCTTTCAAGGCTTAGGCATACACATACAATTCATACATTTGTGTCCCCGCATAGTTGTGCACCATTAAAAGCACACACACAATTCATAAATCTGTGTCCCCGCATAGTTGTGCACCATTAAAGGCACACACATACAATTTATTCTTATGTGTCCCTGCATCGTTGTGCCCCATTTATAACACATTCACACACTTGAACATGAATGCTCATGCATTGGTATGAAAATAACATGTTTTGGAAAATGCATGATTGGAAACTATCTCTATGTAGTTTGCATTCTTTTATGAATTGTGTTTGTATGTGTATATGTTTGTATAATGTGGATATTGAGATTTTTTTTGTCTTAAATCATTCTTGATTGAGTTTCGGTCATTTTTTTACTCATACTATTGATTTCAAGTTCTAAGTCAAAAGATCTACACTTTCAACTCATGTTGCATACATTGTCTTCGTCTTCGTTTATCGAGTCGAATTACTATTTTCTGGGTTGAGTATCTTATACGTCCTTGTCTGTGAGAGAGTTACGGTTTGTAATCAACAAATGGATTTGAATTCTGAGTTTGAAGGCCGTAGAACGGTCGAAGAACGCTAAGGGAGATCGAGGGAAAAAGAAGACAGCAAAAAGCTCTTCTTTCCCGAGATGGCGCGTGGCCATCTCGGGAAAGAAGGCTTGCTGCCCCGAGATGCCCACATGCCATCTCGGGCAGCAAGCAAGCTTGGCTGATTCTTGTCCCTTTTGGTCATTTCACACTCTATTCTTTCCCTTTCCTTCATATATCCCTTCTCTCTCACATTTCATTTAAAAGAAGAGATTCAAAATTTGAGTGCAGAATTTTTACCCAAATTTTCTCACCTTCCAAACACCATAACTTCTTCATTTAAACTCTGATTTGAGTGATTCAAATTTGAGAGTGTTTTTCTAGTTATCCTCTATCTTTTATATTAGAGGTTTAAGTTAGTTTATTACTGTTTTTAGAGTCTAATCTCACAGCAGCGGGACTACACCAATAAACTAAGGTATTGATTTTCTCTTAAAGTTTTCTTTTAAAACTTGGTCAATTGCCTTGGGTTTTCTTCTTCAATATATATATATATATATATGTGTGTGTGTGTGTGTGTGTGTGTGTGTGTGTGTGTCTTGTGATAGTTTTGATTTGAGTTTTGAACTCATTTAAAGCTAGATTGAGTTTCAATTGAAATCTCACATGTTAAGTTAGGTTTTGATTTTGTCTATGCTTTCACATGTTTGGGATTGTATTGTGCTAGCTTTGATTCTAGGACTATTTGATGATCTTTTATTGATTGATTTTGTGAAAAATAGTTCCTCACATGTATTAGGCTCCCTTTGGCTGAAATCTCACTATAATACATGTGCTTGTGTTCTTATGAGCTATTCATGTGCTTTGTTGAATCTATGAATAGAAAATATGCTCTAGAACTCTTGTTTTAATCTAAATGACTTTGTCACATGATTTTAGCACATTTTTGGTATACGAGATTTAAACTTAATTATGTGGTAATTGAACATATCTTGTGACACAAGTTTTAGATCTATGGATGTATCTAGGTTGTTATTAATATTGAACATATCTTACTTGATCTAGATGAATTAAACATGCATGATTGACTAGACAACATTTGTTATGTGCATTCATGCTTATGTCTTGTATTTTCCATAGGATGTATTGATCATAACATTTTATGTTGCATGCTTATTTGTGTTTTGTATTCATGATCACCATAGATTCCTTATGAGAAGGAAGTCTTGACAATAGGTGTGAGACCTATGTTGTTGAGCAAGGAAGTCTTGGCAAGAGGTGGGAGACCTCGAAATGTCAAGCAAGGAAGTCTTGCCTAAGGTCATGAGGATCCGGAAGGGTGAGCAATAAATTCTTGCCTAGGGTCATGAGGATCCGTAAGGGTGAGCGAGGAAGTCTTGACAAGAGGTGTGAGGCCTCAGAATGTTGAGCAAGAGGGTGACATTTTCATGAGTAGAATAGGAGGGTAGTTTCTAGGTGAAGGGGTCACTTGAGAGATTGTACTTTTCTTATCTACTAGTGGATTTTGTTAACCGGCGGTTGCTAACCCGTGGATGTTTCCTCTTCGGAGGTTTACCACGTTATATCTTGTGTCAACTTTTCTCTATCCCTATCTCTCTTATATTGCTATTTGTTATTTGAATACTATGGATAGAACTTTACATGCGAGTTGACTTATTTACACAATATTGTTTGTATATGTTAGATAACTTTGTATCTTGTGATATTCCATTAAAGTTGTAAAGTACAACTTATGGAATTTTGTTCTAAATTGAATATAATTTTTCATAAGATACATTGATTCTTGTTGTATTTTTTGTAGACAAAGAATGGAGATTTGAGCATACTTGAATATATTGTTTTCTTATAACAATCATGTTGAATATAAATTTGTATGCTTATCAAGGTTTTGTCACTAGTCTCGAAAGATTTGTTAAAAGTGAGAGACAACCTATTCACCCCCCCCCCCCCCCCCCCCCCCTCTAGGTTGTTTAGTATAACCTTGTATGTATTTTTAAAAATGTACTTTAATTTGACTGACATCTCCTTGCTTTATTCCTAATCTCAACCTAGATGCAACCTCCGAAATAAATTGACTTAATCAAACTCGGCGGAGATAACGAGATATAAAATTTTGTTTAAGTGTGAAAGTTGACAGCTACCTCGAGCTCTCCACTCTCAACAGAAACTTGTAGCTCAATGACTTTAGTGGATAGTCCCCTTATGCAATTATAGGCTAGTCTACACCTGCCACAACAAGCAATCGTATACACATGGAAGATTAATAACCAGTAATAACTGGAACATTGAAGTTTACGTTGGAGAGCTTTCCAATCCCGTGCCCCTTGGGGGGGTTATAGCCCGATCGAGGCATCTAGCTATTTCCTGGTCTCGTGATTTGGATGACAACTATGCTTTTACACTCAGACCCTTCTTGGGGGTGGTAGCCCGACCAAGGTATCAAGAGGGCTATCTAGCTATTTCCTGGTCTAGAGATCTGGATGGCAACTATGCTTTTACACTTAGATCCTACTTGGGGGTGGTAGCCCGACCAAGGCATCTTGGGGGCTATCTAGCTATTTTCTAGTCTCGTGATCTGGATGACAGCTATGCTCTTACAGTCAGACCCTTCTTGAGGGTGGTAGCCCGACCAAGGCATCAAGGATAACGGGGGGCTTCCCCAACTAATCCTTGGTCTCGAGTTCTAGATGGTAACTATGCTCATACACTCAGACTCTTCTTGGCGGGGGGTGGTCCTCGGTCGAGGCATCAAGGATAGTGAGGAGGCTTCCCAGCTAATCCTTGGTCTTGAGATGACTATGCCAAACTTACCCTTGTAGACCCTAGTTGAATATGGAGAAATCATTCTAGAATATACACGAAAATGGAGAAAGCAGACTTTATTTATAAAAGATGGAGTACATTATTGTTAGGGATTTCATCAAAACCTAAATGGAGGTAGTCCGCTCATGAGTTCCTTGTTTAGGGGTAATATTTCCTCAAGTGATATGCATTCCAGGTGTGGTCGATGGGCCAACCATCCATGTCCTCGAGCTTGTATGCCCCGTTACAGACCACTACCTTTACTAAGTAAGGATCTTCCTAGTTATGCCCTAGGACCCCGTCTAACCTCTTTCTGGTATTCAATGTCACTTTCCTAATAACTAGGTACCCTTCCTTAAAGTTTCGAGGATTAACCCTTCTGTTAAAGTACCTAGCTATTTTGTTCTTGTAAATCTCTACTTTCTCACCTACCGATCTTGCTTCTTTTCCAAGAGATCTAGGCTAGCTCAGAGCTTATCATTATTGCTTATAAGCTCAAAATGTTGAACTCTGAAGGAGGTTAGTTTGTGCTCGATGGGAAGAACTGCTTCAACCCGGAAGGTTCAAGAATATGGTGATTCTCCGGTGGTTGTTCTCCTTGTAGTATGGTAAGCCAAGAGAACCTTGGGAAGCTTCTCGACCCGCATGCCCTTTCTCTACTGGAACTTCTTTTTCAATAGTTTCTTGATAGTTTTATTGGTGGATTCCACAAGCTCATTAGTCTGAGGATGGGCTACTTAGGTGAATCTAATGTCGATACCCAAGCCTTTGCAAAAGTCCTTGAATCGACCATTATCAAACTACTTTTTGAGTTCAGCTATAATGATGATAGGGGTCACGAACCTACAACTACATTATTTTTTATGAACCTTATCGTATTCTCTTTCGATATTTGGGAGAGTGGTCTGGCTTTGACCCATCTTGTAAAATAGCCGATTGCTACAATATCATGCTTGGCGTGTTCAAGAGCGGTTGGAAGTGGACCGATTAAGTTGACTCCCCATATAGCAAAGGGGTAAGGCCAGCTGAGAGATAACAGACACTCCGGTCGAATGTGGCTCAAGTTGAAGGTCTTCTGGCATGGTTCACAGCATTGAACAAAGTTCTTTGCATCTTGATGGATAATTGGCCAGTAATAACACATGTGGAGTACCGATATGCCAGAGTTTCCCTACCAATATGGTTTTCGCATTCCCTAGAATGAACCTCTCTTAATGCCTATTTGGCATCATCAGGATGCAAACATCACAGCAGGGAAAGAGACCTGCCCCTTCTGTAGAGGCATCCATCTATCAACCAATATCGGACTGAGAGCCTCTTAATTCTTCTTGCTTGGTTGGGCTCTTTACAAAGCTTTCCTTCTTGGAGATAAACCACTATTGGGTCCATCCAGCATAGCTGCCGATTCAGAGTATAAGTCTGTTTGCCTGCTACTATGCTTGGTAGGGAGATCACTTGGAAAGGACTCCCTGTGGTAAGGCCTGGCCACCATTCACAGTTATCCTGGCTAGGATGTTAGCTCGACGATCCTGTTGTCGAGGCACCTGTTTGATCTTAAATCCCTTAAACTTATTCTTAAGCAGTTGAACCAGCTTCAAGTAGGCAATCATGTTATCCCTCTTTGCCTGATAATCCATCGAAACCTGATTGACTATGAGTAATGAGTCACAGTAGACCTATAGGTAATCGACCCCCGAGCTCGGCGGTCGACTTCATCCCGGCTAGGAGGGCTTCATACTCTGCCTCATTGTTAGTGGCTTTAAATTCGAATCTGAAGCAGTGGCAAAACTCAGTCCCCTCTAGGTCTATCAGGATTATGTCCGCTCCTCCCTCAGCTTGCCCGGACGCTCCATCAGTGTAGAGGATTCATGACTTACAGCTTACTGACTAGTTGTCGGGCTTTGGAATCTTCTTTAGAGCTATATTTGTTGCTGCGGAGGTTGCTTGGCCTGGGTGGCACTGAGAGCTCTACCATAAAGTTCACCAAAGCTTAGGCTGTAATTACTGTCTTGGGTTGATAACTTAAATCAAATTGGCTGAGTTCCAGGGCCTACAAAACCAGTCTTCCGAACACATCCGGCCTTTACAGGAGTTGACGGAGAGGTTGGTCTATCACTATTGCTATTAAGGTTACCAAGGCATATGCGAGCTTCTCTAGAATGGTGTAATCCTTTTCTAGCTTTCTCACGTTGTAGATAGGCGGATAGACCCTATATCCACATTCCTTTACCAAGGTCCCACTCACCGTGATTTCCAAAACGACCAAGTAGATTTGTAGCTCCTCTCCCGGAATTGGCATGACCACTAACGGAGGGCTTGACGAATACTATTTTAAAGCTTTAAAAGCTTGCTCACTCTTCTGGTCCCATTTCATGTTCCTTCCCTTCTTGATAGCTTTGAAGAAAGGGAAACATTTATCTGTGGACCGAGAAATGAACTTGTTGAGTGCTGTTATCTGCCCGGTCAAGACTTGAACCTGTTTGAGTGACGTGGGAGATTCTAGATCTAGGATAGCCTTGATCTTTTCTGGGTTAGGCTCCATTCCTTTCTCATGAACCATGAAGCCCATAAAATTTCCCGCAGTTACTCTAAAGACACATTTGGAGGGGTTCAATCTCACCTGGTTTTCCCATAGGATCATGAAAGGTCTGAAGGTTATCCTGATGTCCTTCTATGGTTGGTGACTTGGTGATCATGTCGTCGATGTACACTTCCATTGATCTTCCAAACTCGGGCTTGAACAGCCAATTGACCAACCATTGATATGTAGCTCCCGCATTCTTAAGCCCAAACGGCATCACCTTGTAGTAGTACAGACCTTGCCCAGTGATGAAACTGGTCTTGTCTTAGTCGGCGGGGTACCTCTTTATCTGGTTGTACCCCGAGAATGCATCCATGAAGCTTAGGAGCTTGTTTCTGGATGTGGAGTCAACCAACTGATCGATCCTTAGTAAAGGGAAACTGTCTTTCAGACATGTCTGGTTGAGGTCGATATAATCGACACACATATGCCACTTCCCGTTCACTTTCATGACCATGACCACATTGGCAATCCATTCAGAGTAACGTGCCTCTCAGATGAAGCCTACTCTTATCAACTTGTCCACTTCTTCTTGAACTGCAACATTTCTTTCGGTGTTAATGTGACGCCTTTTTTGTTTGACGGGCTTAAAGGTTGGATCTACTGTCAAACGGTGAGTAGCCAATGATATCGGTATCCTAGGCATCTCATCGTGACTCCAAGCAAAGATGTCACTAATTTATTTGAAGAGCCCGATCAGACCTTGGTTTAGGTACGTAGTGAACTACCTTGCAAGTGGGAGAGTGGCACCCTACATGAATATGCACCTGATGTATGAATGATTTACAAAATATGACACTTCAGGAATAGACCAGAGCCGGGGGTGCCACGTCAACCCAAGTTGACAAAAGAAGACCCGTCAAACCCCCAACAAAGATAACGCAAACGATCAAATAAGAAAACCCGATCGGGATTACCAAGATGGTTGCGATTGTAGGGAAAAATACAAGCAGCGAAAGCTTGAAAAAATATCAAAAATTAGAATTAGGGTTTCACTTGTGAATTATCAATCAATTTGATTAAAACTCGCGTTAACCTGGATTCAACGTTGTACACAAAACCTTTTAATGTAAAGGTTACTAGTGCACTATCGAATACAAAACGTTCTTTCTTCCTTTTCCTCTCTGCCGAATTATTACACACCAATCTTTAGAGTTTGATGAATTTATCTAGAGCAAGAACCGAATTCTCTATACTCAAAATTCATTGGTGGCCGAAAACACTTTTAGAAAAAATTAGGGCTTTGCCGAATTTTTCTTCTTAGAATTATCTAATGGCTTAATTTTTCCTCTCTCTAAATTTTCTTTGGCTTGTACGAAATTTGGAGCTTAAAATCATATATAGGATCATAAATCTTATCCTAAGAAGGATTTACTTGGTAGTTAAGAAATCTTTCCGTAGGTGGATTTACTTGGTGGTTAAGAATCCTTTTCAAAAAGGAATTCTACTCTTAGGTAGATTTACTTGGTAACAAAGAATCTTTTTTCAAAAATAATCCTTTCCTACACCAAGACTCGTAATCAAACTCAATAGTTTATTTGTAACCATATTAAAGACTTCCTAATTTGATTAGATAATAATTTATTTTATTTATCTACTTATCAAATATAGTATTTAATATTAATTATACTACCAACAATAGTATAATATTAGGAGACCAACTCCTACTAGGAAAATATTTTTGACTTTTAATTAAATAATAAATTAATCAATAAATTAATTAATTTCCATTTAATTACATAATAAAATAAAAACCAATATATTGAGCTATTTTATATAGCCTTGCCGCCCAACACATATATATGGGCCAAATATATTATTTTTTTTATTTTATTAAATCTATTGGACCTAAACAAAAAGTCCACATGTGAACTAGATCTATTCTTACAAAAAGAAACAAGTCCACATGCCTTAATACAATTTTAGATGGACCCCTAAATTGGTCTGGTAGAATATATCAAGTGATCTATGCAAGTTCGTGTGGATTGAGGATTTTGGCAGGCTATCTAAATTTAAACTCCAATAGACACAACCCAATCACAATCAACAAATGATTCACTTAGGTCCGATCTATTAATTTTAGTTCATTCCATTAAAGAACTAAAATTGAACTCTTAAATAAAGATAGAACAAGTTGATATGTTACTCATTCATACCCTAAACAACTTATTGGAGAAAGTGTATCCTCGTGAAGAATATCAGTAATCGCCAAGAGCTCATAGACCGCCTATAGCTCTCCAAGTTACCATATTTACTCATATGATCACATTTTGAACTTGGATATTTTGACTTCTCCAGAAGCCATGTCTCAATAAACGCTATTGAAAACTTGAAATCCCCTTTATCTTTATAGTGTAAATATACCTAGAGGGAGGGGGGGTGAATAGGCATATGCTCCAGTTATTGTCTTCTTTTAAAACCCAATTATTGTCTTCTTTTAAAACAATGCAATTTTAACAATGCTTAATGAAAATTGCAAACAATGACACACAATATTTACGTGGTAAACCTTCGAAGAGGAAACATCCACGGGTTGATACCACAACCACCGACAAAAGCAAATCCACTATTTCAAATAGAGTTACACACTCAAGCAATCAACACATGCTCTCCAAGCTATCACTCCCACTCTATCCTTGAACCTAGTGATCTACTAAGCCGACTTCCTATCCAAGACCTCCTGTCTCTAGGAAGATTCCTTGCTCACCAATCCGGATCCTCTAGACCCTAGGCAAGACTTCTTGCTCAACTATCCGAGTCCACCCAACTCTAGTCAAGACTTCGTTACTCAACAATTCAAGGTTTCACACCTCTTGTCGAGACTTCCACTTGCTTAGCTATCCAAGTCCTCCCGACTCTAGCTAAGACTTCCAATAGCTAAAATAAAATAATAGCTCTAAGATATGAGATTTTCTACCTCTTCACAAGGCATCTAAGTGATCATGAATGCAAAACGCAAACAAGCACTCAATATAGAAAATGATGATCAACAAATTCTATGGACATGCAACTAGAGAGCTAGATTATGCTTTCAAAGAACATTCACAAATGTATCTAGGCAACCTAAGCATGTTATCAACTAAGAACATAGATATGAAGATATACACACCAATTGAAACACAACCTAGATATTATAAAATGAAACTAGATCTAGAAATAATCAATCAAGCATAAGAACAAAAGATTTCTAGAAACAATTTCATGTTTATCAAGTTTAGCACAAATCAATCAACTTATCACAAATCTAGCTAAACTTGAAATCAATTCAACAAAACAGAAAATGATATCAAAATCATCCTAGTCATGCTTCTTAATCAAATAGCATCAATCAATAAGAAGATCTAAGAAGAAAACTAAGAAGAATATGATTTTACCAACAAGGATGAAAATCACGAACTGAAGTTCTGATCACAACGAAATATGTAGACATCCTTTCATTCTGGAAATGCATGGGGTTTGTAGAAATCTTCAAGACACTCGAAATCGATTTTTGAATCAAGTGATTCGGAGTTGAAATGAAGAAGTTATCACAAAAACAAAAATCAAAATGTTGAGAAAAAAACTCTGCACTTGTTCTTCAGATTCGTTTTTCTCAACTTGTTAAAGAATAAGAGGGAATGAGAGGTTTTAAAGAGAGAACAACCAAATGATCAAATTGCCCCCCCCCCCCCCCCCCCCCCCCCATTCTTTAGTGGCCCCCTGAGATGGCGCATGGGCATCTTGGGGCAGAGCACCTTTGGGGCCGAGATGGCCACGCGCCATCTCGGGATGGTGCCAAGTGATGGCTTATGCCATCGCACCTCTTCCCTTGTGCTTCTCTCGTGTTCTTCAACCGTTCTTTGGCATTCGAACTCTGAATTCTAATCCGTTTAAAGATTACGAACTGGGACTCCCTCATGGACATGGAAATATAAGATACTCAACCCAAAAAATAAGAATTAGACTTGATATATGAAGACGAAGACAATGTATGCAACATGAGTTGAAAGTGTAGTATCTTTTTATTTAGAACTTGAAATCAATAGTATGAGTAACCAAAATGACCGAAACTCAATCATGAATAATCTAAGACAAAAATCAAGTTCAATATCCGTGTTATACAAACATATAAACAAGCAAACACATTTCACACAAGAATGCAAACTACATAGAGATAGTCTCCAATCATGCATTTTCCAAAACATGTTACTTTCATACCAATGCATAAGCATTCAACTTCAAGTGTGTGAAAGTATTATACCAAATGATGCGCTACGATGCAGGGACACAAATGTATGAATTATGTGTGTGTACGCATATAATGATGCACAACTAAGCAGGGACACTTATGAATGAATTGTGTGTGTGTGCGCTTACGCCTTGTAAGAGGAAGAAGGATCTCGATACCTTAGCATCCAAGAATAGTACCAATCCTCTTGAAGATGAACTTTGCATCATGAGAAGTTGATTTTCTTCCATGAAGTTCTTATCATCACGAACCACTTAAGCAACTAAGCATTACAAAGAAATGAAGTTTTGTTATGGAATCAAGCCAACACAAATCTAGAACCTAACAAAACTTAACGTTAGTATTTAATATTCAATACCTCAAAACATCTGTATGATGATATTCTATTGTCATTTAATAAATAGGGCCACTATGTCTATATCTATAAGTGAAGTCCTCTGTCGATTAACAAATTAATACCACCAAACTATCGAGGATAGACTATGCTATACAATCGTACTCATTGATAGATCAAATGATAACACTTGCAACCAAAAGTCCAACATTTATCTCAGGATTGAGATAGACTCTCCGATTGTCTTCAAATGAAAAACTTTTATCCATTGACGGTTCTAGATAAAGTATTTCACTGTGATCCTATTCAATGCACGTAGTGCACTAGATGATTTTAGACTCATCATAACACATTTGATCCCACTCAAATGCTAGCAAAAGAATCTACAACTTTAACAAGATAAAGGCACCCAACCTTTATCTTAAGTTGTGAATATTATTCAAGACTAACTAAAGAATTGTGTCTTCCTCTTACATATCTAGATGTATGAACAATTCTTCTTTTCTCATTGTCTTTTGACCTTATGATTATTTACTTTTAACAATTATAATAATTAAACTATAAATGCTATAAGATTTGTAAAACTAGAAATCACTTTAACAATATGGAAAAATTGCCAAATACATTATTACACTCTTGCTATCGAGCATAATCCCAATAGGGGCAAAGGTTGTGATCGGGTAAAACCGCTGATCGGGGAAAGTAAATTTGGTCGGGTTTGAAAGGTGGTCAGTTGCTTGACACGTTGACAGCACTCAGGTTTATTGAAGTTACAACTCTAACACGCAGAGAAGTAATCCGAGTTGAGCAAGACATCTCGAAGCACATCTCGATAAGGAAACAAGCTTCCTAATAGATATCAAAGTGTAAATTGGTCAAGAGATCGATTGTAATTAAGATACAAGCAAAACAAAACAGGAAATAGAATAATACAATTCCAACAAAATAGAATTTGGTTCCATTACCAAAACTTATTTTTCTTGTACACCAAGATTTAGGGTTTTATGCATGTATAAACAGACCTTAATAACACCCATAGAAGGGTGCGCCAGTTCTGTTTATGTTAGTACAAGAGAGATTGAGGGCTGTGGCATAGCAAATTTTTTCACTGTTACCGGTAACCGTCGATGTTTCCCCACTATGGGAATTTACCATGTAAAACAGTGTCTTTGTCTTTACCATTTTCTCTCTTAATCAATTTATTATATCACTGATTTTTGTTTATTTGTGTGACGTAGGATAAACTCTAATCGATCCAAAAATCATCGTCAACAACTGGTGCTAAAAGAAGAGGGTAAACCTCCGTCAGCATTAAGTTTGAATAGTTAATTCCAGAAAAGATTTACCAGAGATGATATTATGGCCACTAGTAGAGACAATTTTACCTCCGTGTAACATGGATGCCTCATGCATAGCCAACGTCCCTAATCATGTCGATGTCAATGTTGTTGGAGAAGATCCGCCCTTAAGAACTCCACCATTTACCAGACCTTACATTTTTACATCCACAGATACAACCACTGGTACTTCCTAAGATGCGTTCCTGTAGATCTAAGAATCCCTGTGAAAAGTCATCGACGATGCCACTAGACAGGGAATCAACATAACGACCACTGCCAACCTAAGTTAACCTTACTTGCTCTCTACGTCGATGGTGGCCCAAGATCTCAAGATACGTTCTGAAATAGTGGCAACCACTCTAGGATCACCGTAAAATTCTAGAAGAGATAGGGCGGGCCATCGTGAAGGAAAGTAATGTTCACACAGAAGGGACGACTGCCAAGAAGATTGGAGGACTAGAGAGCACATGAAGTCCAGTTCACGGAAAGATGTAGGGAGATATGAAAGGGTAGAAACTTACCCTGAGCAAGTAGATAGCCATGATGACTAGAGGAAAAGGTCTTGCTTGAATTCTGTAAGTTCCTCAGTGTTTGATTGGCTTATTTCGTTGACAACCACATTTTGGGTTAAATATATAAGGGTAGTTTAGGGCATCATTGTTCGTAACCAAGCTCAAGCATCAAAGGTAAAAACACCTACTTAACTTTCATTGAAGAGGTATTAGTGCACACACACTCATGATTTTATTTTAATTATCTTGCATATATGCTTAGTTGCCATCTTGTGTGCCTTGTGTGTCTCAATTCTTGCTTTAGTGTTGAATGTATGTTTGTGCCTTAAAAAGAGGATTTTTTTCCTCTATTCCACAGTTCAGACCGCTTTCTGTGTAGTGCCCTCACCGCGGCCTACACAACGGTGTTTACCAGAGGTTGCACGCCATGGCTACCATGGTCTGTGCTTGTTGCATACGCCTCGGTCTCCCAGGAAAAGTTTTATAGGCGTTGCATGTTTTCCAGACTGCTGTCTATGCACATTACATGCACAGTGGCCTACAGAGCGGTGTTTTCCAGGCGATATACCGCTCTCTGTGCAGCAGTCTAGACAGTTATCTGGACCGCAGTATAGCCAGCAGTTCTGATGGGATTTGGTTGCCTTTCTTTCAAAACGATGCCACTTTGTGTAGGGAACCATATATATATATGTTCTCTTCTCTTCTCTTTGGTTCTTAAAAGTCTAAGAAGCCATTGTTGTGTGACCTAGTTTTTCAAGAGAGAGAGGGACTCCCAAACACTCATTTTTACTCAACCCAACTTCATCTCATGATCATCTAGCCTCATTATAGGATCATTCAAGCATAGAGCATCATATTCTTCTTGACTAGGTAACTTCTACATGCTCTAGACTTCATAGTTTCATTACAAAGACATGTATGCCTAGGGTTTTAGTCTCTATTGCTTATTAAATGCTTGATTATATAGTAAATTACTTTTATGATGTGCTTGAGTATTGATTGCTGGTTGAGATGCATTAATTTGTGTTAGGACGGTTTTACCCTTCTAGCTAATTCTTCTTGCCTTTGCATTTAGAACATTGATATCTAGGATTTGCTTTAATTGTTGAGCTTCATGGATGCTTACTCAGGTTACAACCAGATAAAAATGTTTGAGTCAAATGATGACTAAACCTCATTTACAATCGATCAGGGTTATAAAATTATAAAATTATGTCTTTTGGTCTCAAGAATGCTGGGGAAACCTACCAGAGACTAGTAAACAAGATGTTCGCCCGACAGATTGGTAGAAATATGGAGGTGTATGTGGAAGACATGCTGACAAAAGCATTACATATGAAAAACATGTAAAACACAGGGGTGCTAAGAAAGTTTGGCATGAAGCAGAATCTAAAGAAGTGTGTGTTCAGGGTGCCTTTGGGAAGATTCCTTGTCTTCCAAGTCTATCAAAGGGGAATCGAAGTAAAACCGAAGAAAACAAAAGCATTGAAGGAGATAAGGTCCCCAAAGACCCTAAAGAAAATTCAAAGGCTAACGGGCTGCTTAACATCTCTTTATCGATTCGTTAGCAAATCAACAGACAAGTGATTGACCTTTTTTAGAGCAATTAAGAAGGGCAAATGGGTAGAGTTAAGGATGAATGTTAGCAGGCATTTAGAAAGATCAAAGAGTACCTTGGAAAAGAACCAATCATGTTTAAACCTCTTGAAAGAGAAGTTCTCTACTTATTCCTGCCAGTCACAGCTATGTCAACGGAGTGCTAGTTAGGTTGGACGAGGGAGAGCAAAAGTTGATGTATTACACGAGCAAGGCTTTACTACCAGCTGAAACTAGATACTCACAGCCGACCAGATGGCATTAGCACTAGTAACAGCAACAAGAAAGCTGAGGCCCTATTTTCAAGCTCACAAGATCGAGGTTTTCATGGACTACCCACTAAAGCAAATTCTTTCAAAACCTGAAGTATTGGGTGGCTAACCAAATGGACAGTGGAGTTGAGTGAATTCGTCATAGAATACCTATCAAGAGCTTCGATAAAAGGGAAAGCCTTAGCCGATCTAATCGCCGAGTTCGCTTAACCAAACAGTGAGGAGATCAAAATGTGAAAGGAGATGGAAGAATTTATCTGGAAACTACATATAGATGGATCATCAAACAAGTACGGCAGCGAGGCAGGCATAGTGTTATCCACTCTGAAAGGTGATCAGGTAGAGTGTGCCCTACGGTTTGACTTCAAAGCCTCCAACAACATGGCCGAATATGAGAAATTTTTTGTAGGACTTAGCTAAGGGTGGATGAGTAAAAGATATTCAGTGACTCACAGGTGGTGGTAAACCAAATCTTGGATGAATATCCAGCCAAAAACAACAACATGGCCGTTTATCTTGGGATATCCAGGATACTTCTTGGGAGATTCAAGGCCTATAGAATGCTCAAATCCAAAGATCGAGAAGATAGACACTTTGTCAAAGTTCACATCAGCAACTTTTAGCATACAGTTGAAGACTATCTCAGTCGCTGTCCTCAAAAAACTGAGCATCAAAGATGAAAAGGAAGTATCAAAAGTAGGAGTTATTGAAGAAAGACAGGCCACCTTGATGACCCCAATTAGAGAATACCTAGAATACGGAAAGCTCTCAGAAGAGGTGACTTAGGTAAAATGCCTCTGATACAGAGCCACCGGAAACTCGATAGTTAAGGGAGAATTATATAGGAGAGGATTTTCAAAGGCTTTGTAAAAGTGCGTCTGCCCAACATAAGGTAGACAAATATTAGAAAGTATCCACTTAGGTGTGTGTGGGAATCACTCTGGGGTAAAAGTCTGGCGCACAAGACTGTAAGACATGGCATCTTCTAGCCGACCTTATTCTAAGACACTCAGGCAGTTATAGAATAGTGTGGTGGTTGTTAGAGGATAACTAAAGATATCAAGAGGCCCCCCGAACAGTTAAAGAACTGGACATCACCATAGTCGTTTGCTATATGGGGGATAGACCTGATTGGCCCAATGCTGACAACAACCAAAGGAGGAGGAAATCACGACATTGTGGCTGTAGACTACTTCACAAAATGGGTAGATGTAGAAGCATTGGTACATATAACTAAGGCTAACACGACCAGCTTTGTGAAGAAGAATATCATTTACCGATTTGGAATCCCCGGACACAATAATCAAAGATAACGAACCCAGTTCGACAGTGAAAACATCAGGGACATGTGTTAGGGCTTTTGCATAAAGAATTATTATGCCACACCAGCCCATCCGCTGACCAATGGCCAGACAGAAGCAGTAAACAAGATAATTAAGCATACCCCAAAGGCAAAACTAAATGCTTAGAAAGGGAATTAAGCATACAAGCTACCCGAAGTCTTGTGGGTATACCATACCATGAAGAGGACTTGACAGGAAATACCCCATATTCACTCGAATTTGGGACAGAGACAGTAATCTTAATTGAAGTAAATCATAATTCACCAAGGATACAACTCTTTCACCTTGAGGCGAATGTGAAAATGTTAGAACATAATCTAAATGAGGTGAAGGTAAAAAGGGACCTGTCGAGGGGAGCCAGATACTACAACTCACATGTTTGGGTCAGAAGATTCCAGCTCGGAGATCTAATTCTTAAATGGGTGTCGCCTAGTACAAGGGAAAAATCAGATGGGTCGTTAGCAGGTAAATGGGAAGGACCGTACCAAGTGGTCGAACTAGCAGGTCATAAAGTGTACCACCTTGCCCGAACAGAAGGGGGCAAGCTACCCAGGCCATGTAATGCCTTATAGCTAAAGATGTTCTACCCTGGGGATTTCTCACTTTTATTATTTCCTTTTAGCTTAGAAATTAGTTTGTTTTGTTACCTAATCTGTTGATGTCTCTTTTTGACATTCAATAAAATTCCCCTTGAGGGAACAATTTCAAGAAGTCAAGAAAGGTGTTCTAAGTTTGCTTTCGTTTACAAAAGGAATCTCGGGTCACTTAGGAATCACTCAATGTTGATAAGCACACCCGGGAGGCCTAGTGAAAAGGTCAAAAACACACGCCGCAAAGGCAATGTACACTCACTAAAGCTGACTAGGTGTAATGAAACACTGTTAGAGCGTCTTTATGCTATAAAGACCTAATGGGATACGCCATGAGTTTAATGGGGAACAAAATATAAATACTAGAAGCAGTTGCTAGTAAAATTTAAGCATTTGTAAAGATAGTATAATATAAGCTACTCCATTGTAACAAATCTTGATCAATAGACTATTAGGAGACGTCTCAATGACTTAGTTACTAGATAAAAGACACGTGTCTATAACTAGATACCATGCAAATGGTCCGTAAAAAGAACACTCCTTGGCAAAAAAACAGTAAAGCAATAGGAAGGCAACACAATCAATCGGGCTAAAACCATATTGCCTAGCGCAGTTAGAAAAATAACTATTGCTGCTGAACGAACCCTACCACATGAAAATATTTGGTTGATGTCAGGGCGGTTAGTGTAGTGCCACAAGTTAAAAGATAGCCCCGACCAGACATAAATTGTTCGGTCAAAGATGGGTCATTTGATTCAGTATGATCGATAGTGGGCGATTAAGTTACGAAATGATCCTTACCATACGCAAGGATTTGGTTATAGTCGAGATAGTGAGCTTGGAATAGTACAATGTATGTAGTTCAAGTTAAGCAAATGGCTATAACAATTAACAGATCACTCGGGTTTTAGTTAGTTCATACCAAATTATTTATATAGGTACAAACAGTAAAAAGTAAATAATGGTATTATTAATATCATAAACTTAACAAATTATAAAATGGTGATTACATGAACAACTTAGGTAGAGAGCAGAGCTGAAGAACTAAGCTTCCAGAGTGCTCGAGGGACCTTCACGTCCGGATCTGACAGGAGGAAGGTCATCATCCTCACAAAAATCTCTAAAGTCTGGCCAGCTGATATCATCCTCCGGGTCACTAGCCATAAAAGAAGAGTAATTTGTATCGGGCAAGAGGGCAACATCATTTCCCTTAGTCAAGGTTCCACTTTCCTCTCATGCATGAAAATCCACCAATAAGGACTTAAACAGAAGATCCAAATGCATGAGGTGTGGGTCTTTCCCGATGGATATACAATAGGCCCTCTACCTAATCCTTTGGTTCTTTATTGCTTATAGGGACTCGTCTTTATACCTCTTGATATTCCTGTCCCATTTTCAGTGAGCCTCCCCCGAAGATCTCACATTGCCACCAAAGAACATCCGAGCAATGGTTAGCCCTCTCTCAAGCTCTCTTAGCTTGACAGCCTCGAAGGCTAAACGGTCCACATTCTGGACTTCAACACCTGATCTGGCCTATTGGGCGAGCACTTTCATATTGACTTGTTGATGTTCCAAATCCTTTGCCAGATGCTTATATTAGATACGAGCCTCTTCAGATGCCTGTTGTGACTCAAGCATGACTTGTTGAGCAGAGGTAAGAGTGTCTTGGGCAATCTAGGTCTCTTCTTTTATCTTATCCACTTTTGTTTCAGCCAGGATGACCCTCGACTTAAGCTCAGCGCTTCACAACTCTGCCCTTTTGACCCTCTTTTCCAACACAGCATTCCTTGTGGTAAGCTCTATGAGAGTCGTCTCAGCTACGGATGCCTTGCCCTGAACAATGGCTATAGTCTTCCTCAGAGCAACCTTAGTCGTAGCATGATTTTACAGTTTCTTCTTGTATTAGTTGACTTGGGATGCATTGACAGAGGAGGACTTGAGAGCATCATTCTTTTCAATAAGGCCCTCTTCAACTGGGATATCTCCACAGCCTGTTTCTTCGGGTCTGTTAAGGCCCGGATCAACTCCTCTATCGCCTGAAAGAAAAAATGAAAGCTAAGAACACTGGTACACACAAAAGAAAAAGGTAACACATAAGGCACTTATAAAAACTCCATTATTGAAGATCGTTGGGATACGCTTGGAGGTACTAGCAACTCTTGCTTCTCTCCTCTATCTGTCACCAATATACCCCTCATCAGCTAACATTGTGCGAGGCATGGAAAAGGAGTCGACACTAGAGCTTCTTAAATTGGAGAGCCAAGAAGACCCAGAAAACAGAACAACTGTGAAAGTTGAGGGCGTAAACCCATCATGACAACAAGTGGAGATGGTCTGGGATACTGCTGGAAGGGTCGGGTCCATAACACTTTACACCTATGAAATTCCAACGCCCTCTCCAGCCTGAAGGATAGTTATGGGGGTCTCAAACCCCTGCCCTTCAGGGATCTGACCTTCACTGACACCATCCTGAGGAAATGACATGTGAGATGTGTTAATGGGAGTATCCCCAACCAACTTGACCACTGTGGCATCCAAAGAAAGCCTCGACTTAAACGCTAAAAGAAGTGCCTACCTCTTAGTTATATCAAGTATTCCCTCATTAATGAACTGCTCCTTGAAATTGGGCCAACCATCATCAGAGTCAGAGTCAGAGTTAAAGTCAGTGAAGATTATCTGACGTTTAACGGAGAACTGAATGGGAGACTTGCTAGAGCGTTGTATAGGCTTATAAGAAGTATTTCAGTTATAAGGATGACCGGTTGAACCTAAGATGACTCAGAATGAGAGGAAGGCATTACCGATTGTGACCCGACTATATCACCAGTCCTTGCCAGTATCATCTTAACTGGTTTAGTTGTAGCAGGTAGAAGGGAAGCAGGTAACATACACATATAATCACCCCTTTTCTTCGACCGTTGCATCCGTAAAATTAAAGTAGTCAAGGTCTCCTGATCATCATCATCTTCCTCATCCAGAAAGACAGGTTCAACCCCTAATTAGGAGGTCACCGGATCAGCAACAGTCAGAGCCTCCATTCATTTACAAATGGCCTCAGTGGCTGATGACCCCTTCAAGGTCTTACACTTTGCCACCAGGAATCTCTCCACCAGATTCCTCTATATTGGACCTCTCCTTGCTCGACCTATCTCTGAGAGATCTCTTCCTACTGGACCTGTCTCGGTCAAATCTCACTTGGGTAGACCTTACCCAGGTGGACGTATCCCTTAATGACCCACTTTTACTATCTCTGAAAGAAGCATCAAGGCCACTCCCTTCAGCATTCCCAGTAGGAGCCGCCAAAATGTCATGATCAGACTCATATA
The DNA here is from genome assembly GCA_032871835.1 of Dipteronia dyeriana. Taxonomy (NCBI): domain Eukaryota; kingdom Viridiplantae; phylum Streptophyta; class Magnoliopsida; order Sapindales; family Sapindaceae; genus Dipteronia; species Dipteronia dyeriana. Next base: position 91,616,266 of record CM065298.1, read on the forward strand.
TATACTCTACCAAGTCATGATCAGGGGAAGCGATTCCCTAAGCCACATGATCAATGACCGCTTTCCTATTAACTCGATCAACGTTCTTAGCCTTCTCGGCTTGCTCACCAGCAATAACGTCTAACTCGTATGCTGAAAAGAAAACCCAAAAAAAAAGTAATAAGAATAAATACATATAACAAAAGCCAAGAGATATCAGAATCAGGACTTACAGTGGTTGCTTCAAGTAGAGATAGTTATGAAAAGCCCCTACTCAATCAGTTCTTTCTTTTCGTACATATTACGAAGATCTCTGACCTCCTAGGAAGTCTAGGCCGCCTGAACAATGTGTTAGCCTGGCTTTGAGTCATCACAAGCATAGTCTTACTTTATAGTTTTGTGTTATAGAAGTACCTCGGGACAATCCTCCTAGTTTACATTGGTTAGGATCGGCCACCACGATCTCTCCCAAACACCATTTATGAAGAATAAACTATTCTTCCAGTACTTGTTCGAGGAAGGGAAACCCCTGATAAAGCTCGTGTGGTCCTTGTGAGTGGGAGGGGCATGTTTATAGTCAAAACCATGAGGAATCCAGCTACTCAAGGAGGTTGACTATAGATAGAGGGTGCATTCAGTGTCTGATAAGCAAAGGGTATAAAAGTTACATATCTCTTAGGAGGTTGGGGGGACTTGGCCTCGATCTTCATCCACATGTGCCACAAGCTGATCAGTACCCAATATGAGTTAGGTGTCAGTTGAACATGAGTGATGCCTGTATCTACCAAAAATCGAGCAATGAAAGGTTTAATGGGGATGGTGACCCTAGAGGACAGCATGACCTAGTAAATAGCAACCGCACCAAGATGAGGGTTCCATACAACCCGATCACCGCCGTGGATCAGTTGCACGGAATGTGGAAGGTCAAACCCATCATTGATTTTTTTGAGTTCGTCATTGGTCACCATATTGAATTCATAGTCAAAAGCACACGGGTGATCCACAGTGATTCTTAGCATGTGTGCCCATCATTTTCTCGAGGCTTCCTTCATCTTTAGATTTTGTGAGGTTATTTTTAAATAACTCGTAAGACAAACGGTTTACCTGGGTGAAGATCTGATGACTTACCTTGAACTAGTTATCCTCGACATATCTAGACAAGCACCAACAAAAGTAAAAACATGAGGATTAGTAGATGAACGAACAAACCAATGACAAGCAATGAAGTAATATACATTTAAGGAAACATGTTGAAACGAGGAAGTGTATGCGTGAAAGTGACCCCAAAGTATAGATTCGAGGACAGAGATATTCGCTTTATCATCGATGGCACGCATAAGAAGTTCAAAATATCGATAATGAAGAGTGGGACCCATACTTGAAATATTGGTGAGAATGGCTAAACACGAACTGTTAGTAAAGAAAAAAGGGAACGAAGAAAAAGCTCAATATTTGGGGAAGAAGAAAATACTAGGGTTTTTGTAAAGGAAGTTGTGAAATCGTGAAAGGGAAATGAAAAGTTTTGAAATATATATGAGTAGGTGACATCATCAGAATGCGCAAACATCACATGACGTAACGTACATGAGTGGAAGTAGGCGTAAAAACCCCGAAAATTACACTCCGTTCAAAATTCTAAATGCTACCAATGATTGCGTCAGCCGAAATGGATGTGATTGGGGTTAATGCTTAGCTGTTAACATTTAATACGTATTAATATAGTACAAGACAAAAAAGAAGAACAAATTAACACACTTCACCCAGTAACTCCCTTTCCGAACTAGATACTCGGCCTTGTATGTTTAAAAGGGTATTGTTGTAGGTGTAATTTAAGTGACATGAAAAGTCAGCAACAGACCAGAGTTGGGGGTACCATGTCAGTCCAAGTTGACCAAAGAAGACCTATCTAACTTTCCGACCAAGATAACATAAGCAATCAGATAAGAAGACCAGATCAAGATTATCGAGATGGTCGGGGCAAAGGTTGTGATCGGAGAAAGTAAATTTGGTAGGGTTTGACAGGTGGTTAGTTGCATGACACGTGGATAGCATTCAGGTTTAATGAAGTTAAGACTCCATTACACAGAGAAGGAATCAGACTTGAACAAGACATCTCAAAGCACATCCCAATAAGGAAACAAGCTTCCTAATAGATATCAAAGTGTAAATTGGGCAAGAGATCTAATGTAATTAAGATACAAGCAACGCAAAATAGGAAAGAGAAACGATTCCAACAAAATAGAATTTGGTTCCATTACTGAAACTTATTTTACTTGTACACCAAGAGGAGGGTTCTATACATGTATAAATATACCCTAATAACACCCATAGAATGGTGAACGCCAATTCTTTTTATGTGAGTACAAGAGAGATTAAGGGTTGTAACGATCTTTGGCGTAGTAAATTTTCTCGTTGAACCTTAGTGTTTTACCACGTACAATATTGTCTTCGTTTTTACCCTTTTCTCTCTTAAGCAATTTATTATTTCATTGATTTATGGTTATTTGTGTGACACATGATAAACTCTAATCGATCCAAAAATCATCTTCAACAACACCAAAAGAGGAATTTTTTTACTGAGTTAAAGTTCTACTTCTGGAATAAGCCTCTCTTGTTCAGAACCTGTGGAGATGGAGTAATCTGTCGGTGTGTGCTCAAGGAGGAAATGGGGGTTATTTTGACACATTGCCACTCTAAGGACTGTGGTGGCCATTTTGGTGCTTCAAGAACTGCAAGGAAAGTCCTACAATTGGGCTTTTGGTGGCTGACACTGTTCAAGGATTCAAAAAGCTTTGTAGAAGCATGTGACTGGTGTCAGAGGACTGGCCACATCACAAAAAGAGATGAGATGCCTGTGAACATCATGCTAGAAGTGGAGCTTTTTGATGTTTAGGGAATAGACTTCATGATGCCATTCCTAAGCTCATACGGGAATAAGTACATTTCAGTTGTTGTGGATTATGTTTCAAAGTGGATTGAAGCCATAGCTACCCCAACATGCTAAGCCAAGGAAGTGACCTAATGATCGTGCCAAAATTGTTATATATTTTAGCCCTCATTTCCTTAGCCATTGTCTCGTTTTTGGGTATTTTTACGTCTGTTATGGCTCTTTATTTGTATTTTCAAGTGATTAGGTACATTTCGGTTAATTGGATAAAAGATGCGATTTTTTTGCGAAAAAAGGTCAAAAAGTTATAGAAGCGGCATTAGGGTTGTACGCTGGTCTTACGTAGGTTCCAACCAGCGCATAACCCGCACACTACGAAGGAAGTATAGGCCAATGCATTGCGCGGGTCTACACCAACGGACCATCGCGCAAGTGTGACAATTGCCGTTTTGTATATGTAAAATAGCTTGTCAAAAAAAATTATAAAACCCTATTTGCACTCAGTTTTGATAACAATATAGTAGCAAGTATGGGTATCGTACACAGAGATCGTGTTATGCCTTAAATGATCAAATTACATTCTAAGCTAATATGCAACAAGAACAATGGAAATGGCGTTTTGGATCAAATGTGATTAAAACAAAAACAAGTGTAACTAATAAATGATTATGTATGATAAGGGGACTAAAGGAATGATGGATTCAACATGCAGCAATGGGTAAGTATGAATTCTCATTAATGCTCGTTAATCCAAAGTAACCAATCTAGAGGGTATAGCTTGGTTGTATTTCCCTTATGAGTATTCAATCTATAGGGTATAGTATTGATTACCCACAAGAGATTGCTCATTAAAATACATATCTATCAAATTAGGACTAATCTCTTAATAAATTCACCAACCTAGAGGGTATAGAGTTGTAGCTTAATCTCTCTCAAGTAACCAATCTAGAGGGTATAGCTTGGTCACTATATTGAGATTAGATAAGGATAAAGATTAATAAGTCCGGATTTCAATAGATGAGGGTACTCTAATTAAATCCTTCCATTCAATTGAGCTAAAGAGAATTAAATAGTGGGTATACTCAATTCTCTACTCTAATTATTTCTTAGATAACATGCAAGGAAATGAGGGTACAATCAAATGCAAATCATCTGTGAAATCACTAACAACCAATGAATGGAATAAACTTGATAGTTTAATTGATAAGTAAAGAATTCAATTACAAACCCATGCTCACAAATGAATAAGATCAATCCTCTAGTGGGTTGTGTAGCTACTCATGCCTATTACAAGAATGAAACAAGAAGAAAAGGATAGAAGTAAACCCATAGATGATTCCTCCTTTTTGAAGCTCCAAAATGATCTCTGTTATAGGGATTTTTTGATAGCTTGACAAGTCAGCATGATTAGATATGCCACGTCACAAGAGTCAGAAAAGATCAACTCAAGGCAATTAATAGATGATCTCAAGGCCTAGTCAAGATTACCCAAGATGGTTGGGGAAGCTAACCGATCGGGCATAAATAACCTGGATGGGGAAACTAGCCGATCAGGTATAGATGACTTGGTCGGGACCATCCGATCGGAACAAAAGAAGTTTGATCCGGACTAGACAGTTGGTCAGTTGGATAACGTGTGGGAGATATTAAAGGCAACTACGACTCAAATACGAAGGCGAATTATCTTACTTAAACAAGGAATATAGAATTACACTTCAATAAGGAAATATCCTTATTTCCTCCTTAGTGTTAGAGAATTCTATTCAGGAAAGAACTCAAAGCTTCCAGAATGATGAACACCAAAACAAGAAAAAAGACAAAGACGACTTCAACAAGTAACCAATCCTAATTAAACACTATCACATTTCCTTATTTGTAAAACAATAATTAGGGTTCTATGTACATATAAATAGACTCATAATCTTATTGTAAAAAACAAATAGAACAAAGGAGACATATATAACAACACATAAAAAAAATACACAAAAGAGAGAGAGACGCCAAAAAAATGAGAGATTGAGTGTGTAATCATTATAATATAGTGAATTTCTTCTCACCATCACAGGCAACCGTGGATGTTTCCCCACCTTTGGGTTTTACCACGTGAACTCATGTATGCATGTTTTCTTCTCTTTTTTCTATATTTCTCATAACATCGTCAACAATCTACAAAAATCTGTTAGACATCTGATCAACTCTACACAATCCAAAAATCACCGTCAATAACTAGAGCTAGAATAGGGGGCTATAGAACTCAGCTTCGAGGAACCAACATAAACATACGAAACACCGAGATACTCTAGCAAGCCCAAAAAAAGAGGGTGCTAGGGGGTGGATTATCTGTTTTATCAACATCAGAATATACGCAAGTAAGCAAAATCATGAACAGAGTTCTCAAAATAATAATAAAAAAAGAACTCGTGAAGCAGCGGCATGGAAAACGACAGAGATGGAAGCTAGTTTCCAAATAATGTTGATACCCCACGTGCTAATAATGATCCTGACACGATAAACGCCAACACTGTTGAAGAAAGCCTGCCCTCAGTAACTCCAACTTTAACTGGACAAGCTGCAACAACCTCTACAAACATTCCCCCAATAAGTTCCGCAGATGCATTCCAACAGGTTCAAGGGTCCCTACAGAGAGTCATTGAAGACTTCGTTAGATAGGGAATCCATATAACAACAACTGCTAATCTGACCTCACCATATCAATTGTCTACACCTATGGTGGCTCGAGACCCCAAAATACGTTCTGAAATAGTGGACGCGACCCCAGACGCGCCCTATAAGACTAGCAAAGAAAAAGTGGACCACCATGGAAAGACGGAGTGACTTTAAATAGGAGAAAAAGAGATTATCGGACGGGGGAGGCAAGATCTGTATCAAGCAGACTTTGAGTCAAATGAAATCCGTAGAGGTGTTCAGAGGTAGGACCGATCTAGCTCGTCAGACGATAGTGACCAACCACCCCACAGAAAACGTCGAAGGGGTAAGTCCAAACTTAGATTCTAACATAGGTATACCAACCATTAGCGATTGGGAATAGATAACGAACTGGGAGATAAGCGAGATATCTTGATACAGGTGGAAGCATTAGAACGTCGCTAGGGGCTTACGGATTTACTAGACAATGATTATGATACCCATTCGTGAACAGTATTTTCCAAACCTAGTTCCTGGAAAGATTCAGAATGCCTCAGGTCGAACAATTTAAAGCAAACATGGATCCAAAATAACACGTGAGACGTTTCCGAAGTGCGATGGCGCAATATGCTTACAATGACCTATTATTATGCTTGACGTTCCCATAAACGCTCGGGGACTTAGGGTCTAGGTGGTTTGGAAGACTCTCTCAAGGAACAATCAAGAATTTTCGAGAGCTAACGCTGGCTTTTTCACGATAATGCTTGGGTAATATACAAAGGAGATAATCAATAGCTCACATCGCCACCCCCAAATAGAGAAAGAACGAATCACTAAAAGATTACCTGAAAAGATTACCTAAAAATGTTCTCTCAATAGCTGTTTTAGATTGCCTTACATATGTTTACTCCTCTCTATCACACATCCATGCATCTTATCATCGGCTATACATGCGGCTTATTGGATTATTTGATTTTGAGTCATAGGTCGAGTCATTTTTGTTTAAGTCTTTGTTTTGTTTTAAGTTTGCTCGAGTATGAGCAAAAGTTTGGTTTGTGGGTGTTTAATCGTGACAAAATTGTTATATATTTTGGCCCTCATTTCCTTAGCCATTGTCTCATTTTCGGGTGTTTTTACGTCTCTTATGGCTCTTGATTTGTGTTTTCAGGTGATTAAGTACATTCTGGTTAATTGGATAAAATATGAGATTTTTGTGTGGCAAAAGGTCTAAAAGTTATAGAATCGGCATCAGGGTTGTGCACTGGTCTTGTGCGGGTTCCAACCAGTGCATAACCCGTGAACTATGAAGGAAGTATAGGCCAAGGCATTGTGCGGGTCTACACCAGCGGACCATCCCGTAAGTGTCCACACAATGCTCTTAAACCGGGAGAGGGAAATCAAAGCGCCAGGTGTTTGCACAGATCATGCACTGGTCTCAACCAGCCCACAACCCGTGCATTTCTCGAGACAGGTTTCCAATTCAACAGTTTTCAGCCATCTTAAAGGCACTTATAAATTGGATCCATTATGTTAGGAGCCATACTCCCATACACCCGTTCATAACCATTTTCTCTCTCTAGATCTAGGAATTCTTTCCTCTCTAAAACCCATTCAACTCTCACATCATTATATCATATACTCAACAAAAGTAATCCAGGAGATCATTTTGGAGCTTCAAGAAGGAGGAATCATCTATGGGTTTACTTCTATCCTTTTCTCCTTTTTTTCATTCTTGTAATAGATATGAGTAGCTAAACTTCCCACTAGGGGATTGATGTGATTCATTTGTGATCATGGGTTTGTAATTGAATTCTATACTTATCAATTAATCTATCAAGTTTATTTCATTCATTGGTTGTTAGTGATTTAAATGAAGATTTTCATTTTATTGTACCCTCCTTTCTTTGCATGTTATCTAAGAATCGATTAGACTAGAGAATTGAGTATGCCCTCTATTTAATTCTCTTAACTCATTTGAATGGAAGGATTGAATTAGAGTACCCTCCTCTAGTGAAATCCGGACTTATTAATCTCTATCCTTATCTAATCTCAATTGTGTGACCAATTCTATACCCTCTAGATTGGTTGCTTGAGAGAGATTAAGCACAAACTCTATACCCTCTAGGTTGGTGAATTTAATAAGAGATTAGTCCTTATTTGATAGATATGCATTTTAATGAGCAATCACTTGTGGATAATCACTACTATACCATCTAGATTGAATAGTCACAAGGGATATGCAACCAAGCTATACCCTCTAGATTGGTTACTTTGGATTAATGAGCATTAATGAGAATTCATATATAACCATGGCTACATGTTGAACCCATCATTCTCATAGTCCCCTTATCATACATCTTTATTTACTATTTGTTGTATCTCTAGTTAGTTAGATTTGTTTATTTGGTGTTTTAATCATAATTGATTCAAAACGTCATTTCTATTATTCTTCTTGCACAATATCTTAGAGTATAATTTGAACAATTAAGGCATAACACGGTCTCTGTGGACAATATTCATACTTGCTACTATATTGTTATCAAATCTGAGTGCAAATAGGGTTTCATAAATTTGTTTGACAAGCTATTTTACATATACAAAATGGCACTTGTCACCTAGTATCTGAAGAAGTAAATTTTCACTCGTTTCGATACACAAAGAGCAATTGTGAGTGATGAGTGATCCCATTTTTGCAACAATAATTTTTGAAGCATTGTTGAGGAAATACGAAGTAAATCACAAGGTCACCACCCCTTCCATCCTCAAGCCAATGGGCAAGCCGAAGTGTCAAATAGGGAGATAAAAAGCATATTGGAGAAGACAGTGGGAATTAAAAGAAATGACTAGGCCAAGAAGTTAGATGATGCATTATAGGCCTATCGTACAACATACAAATCTCCGATCGACATGTCACATTTTCAGCTAGTTTATGGAACTGCATGCCCCTTGCCATTTAAGCTCAAACACAAGGCATGGTGAGCAATTAAGCTACTCAATATGAATTTGAAAGAAGCCGAGTAAAAGAGGTGCCTCCAATTAAGTGAGTTGGAGGAGTTGAGGATGGAGTCCTAAGAAAGCTCAAGAATTTTTAAAGAAAAGAGTAAAAGGTGGCATGACAAGAGATTGGCATTCAAGGAAATCAAGGTGGGTTGCAAGATACTTTTTTTTTAGTTCAAGACTAAAGTTATTCCCAAGCAAGCTCAACAGTCGGTGGACATGCCCCTTCTTGGTCACAGAAGTTTTTCCCCATGAGGCTATTGAATTAGAAAATGACAAACATGAGCGGTTCAAGGTGAACGGGAAATGGTTAAAGGTTTATTGAGAACATGCAAGAGAAGAGTTCAAGGAGGTGTCTCACTTCCAAGAACCAATCTAAGCCAAATATATGAAAATGTTACCATCCTTTTACAAAGTAGTAGTAATTTTTATTTTCTTTTATTTTGAATCCAACATTGGTCAATCTTATTATATTTTTTTTTATTTTTAAGTCAAGAGTTCATGTTTGTGCACAAACTGGGGAAACTGAATGCTAGATTAGGGGTATTTTATGTTGTGTTCAAATTTTTGGATGTTTCAGGCCAGATAAGAAAAAGACCATAAAACTGAGGCAATACTGACCTTAGGACAACCAGACCCCATGTCGTCCCAAGGTCACAACTGCCTCTGGAAATTCCAAAACTGAAACAAAAGTGTCCCTAGGGTGACCACACTCAAGTCGCCCTAAGGTCGCTACTACATCTGGAATTTTCCAACCTGAGACGAAAGCGACCTCATGGTGACCTCATGTGTATAAAGGAAGGCGACCTCTAGGTAACTTAACTAAGAGAAACAGCGTTGTTTTTGTCAAAAGCAACCTGAAAGGAGTGACCCCCAGGTTGCCTTCAGGTCACTTTAGCACGAAATCAGGGTTGAAACCCTAGGTCGTGAAAAGCAACTCATAAATAGTAAAATCACTCACCAAATCACTCTCAATCTTCCAACAAGGATTCTTCTCTCCTCGAAAGGTAATCATAGCCAAATCTTCTCCATTATTGTTTAATTGATAACCTAAGGCATATATTCTTTACTCTCTTTGGGTTTATTTTCTTGAGAAGATGCATTGATAAAGGTTTGGGGTTATTTGTGAAAATTGTTGTTGTAGTCGAATTTGGTTGAAGTACAGTGCTTAGTTGATAATTCTAAGGGTGATTATGTTTAGTTGATTTTAAATTGCTAGAAGTAAGAGTGGTTAAGGCTTGATTGATAAATTTTTGCTAAAAGTTTGGTGGTATTGCCATTGCCTTTGGAATCTCTGTGTGGGTGCTTTAATTTTGCTCGTAATAACAGTGACTGGTGGTAGTAGAAAAGGTAAGCAAGTTCCTAGGGATGGTGGGAGGCCATCTAAAAAAAAGAGACAGCCTCCGGTAATGCCATCGGTAAAGGGCAAAAAGAAGGGAGACTCAATTATACATTTCCCAAACCCGAAGGATCCGGAAGGATGGGAACTATTTGGTAGTATGAGGATTTGGCCAAAAAGAGGGACAAACACGATAGTTTTTGGTAACACCTTTATCCCGACAACAGTGAACGTAATAAGGTGGAATGGGTATGTAAGAATCCTCAACATGGTGGCACTAGAATTGGTTAGGGAATTTTACTCTACCATGGTCCAGTTTCAGTTTCTTTAGGGGGCTCATGTCATGGTTCAAGGAAAACCAATCCAAATAACAGCAGACCTAATTAATCAATGGTTTGACACCCCTAGAGACCTTGGTCACTTAGTTGATGGCTTACTAGGGAACGAAAACTTTGAGTCATGGAATGGGGAGTTAGTTACAGACTTGAGGATAAATGGTGATCAGGCTTGGAATGACTAACGACACCCCCTATTGCATAACCAGTTTAAGTTAAATACGAGGTTTTATTATGTGTTCTTCTCATTCTCCTTAGCACCGACTACCCACCTCACGGAATTGGGCTACGATGCAGCATGATTCCTATACTGTGTTGGAATCCCGTTCACCAGTCACGCAGTAGAAGTAGGTCTATATATATATATATATATATATATATATATATATATATATATATATATATACAGATCGTAAACTATCTGGGACCAGTGAACTTGAGATCGTAATTACTTTCGGAACTAATACATATAAAATTATTACAATAATAAAATATATGTATATATAGAAAAATTGAAATAAATGTAAAGAAGAATAAAATAGAACCATACGAACGTTTGGAGTCTCCTTCGCTTTTTCAATATGCTTCTGGTCTGTACCACAGATATTCCTAGCTATTCTCGGGATTAGCAATTGCGTGTGGATGCATCACGTACTCAGATACTCTGGAGAATGTTGAAGAGAAAAGAATAAGAAACTCTTCCTTTGATATAAGTGCACAACACTTGCAAACAAAATCTTTTCTTACTTTTTTTTTTAAAACAAAACACACACGGTGCACAGAGCAAATATACATATATATATATATATATATATATATATATATATATATATATATATATTATTTATACTTCTCACGCATATACTTACACACACTAATGCTTGCTGGTTCACGCACCCACAAAAAAATTAACTGATTGATGCGTGTATCCATATTTTGTTTTTTTCACAAATAAAATGTTTTTGGTTATTTAAAACAATAAAATTTTTTAAATAAATTCAAATCTTTGACTTTGTTTTCTAAATATAATATATATCATATATATATATATATATATATATATATATATATATATAATTTATAAAAAAATATGATCAAATCTTTATTTGAATTTTAAAAACTTTCAAATAAAAAATACCTCATATCTTTTATTTGATTTTATTTATGAATTCAAACTATTTAAATTCAAAAATAAAATATTTAATTTAATAAAATAGAATAACCACATTATCTTATTTTATTCAAAAAAACAAATATCAACATACACCCTCCATTTAGTGATTAATAACATAATTAAATAATCTTATTATTTAACTAATTTATGAAAAAATATGTGCCACTTTCGTAACACAATTAATTGGACAATCCAATTAAGTAACTGTGACCCTTGTTACCTAAATCGATCGGGCTAGCAAGGGAACCTATTGGACCCACAATATTTTGAGCTCCAATAATCCTCGAAATCATTAATTAAACTCTTTAATTAATATTGCTTGATTATTAACTCTGATGTTATTCCACTAAAAACCCGAAGTTGCACTCTATCAACTGCATACGCTTTTACACAGACCGATACAGCTCGGTGTTCATCGATATAGCTATAACATATGACATGATCCTCCACAGTAGTTCATAATTAGAGCTGAGTCATAATGTCTGTTATACCCCTCTAATTACATATATCCTTTAGGTACCGTTGATTCTCTAATGGACAATAAATCTTATATCCTCACGGAATTAGGAGAGCGCTCATATTGTCCAAACCCCGAATTAACCCTTAAGGGAACTACCATTTACTTCTCACAAGAAAGAGTGGATTCCACTATTGTGTACAAACCTTCCCAGCCACAAACCAAACTGCAATCCCAACATACAGAGCATATTGATCGGGAACAACATCGGACCTCACCCATGGTATATCAAAGACCAGGATCTAACCTGAATGAGTCGATAAGACACCTAGGATTAAGATCACCCACATATAACCATCATTAGTTGATATATATGAATCTCATCAGTAAACGGATCTTGGTGAGAGATTCATATAGATCATGGCCCAGTCCTATATGATCACATCATACACGGTGCCTTCATTCCCTTATCACATACGAATGATTCAGGATAGAGTCATCGTACATTACGGAATGGACCGCAACTATAGATTACCCATAAATAAAGTACCCAACTTTATTTGCTATCTATGGACTCTTTAGAGTGCACGTCTCTTAGATTACATGTCTCTTACTATATCCATCAGTATATGACACTCATATACATAGTTCGAGATTACATCTGGTAATCTTGGATGTTAAATATATGAACAAGTTATAAAATAAACAACAAAACAAGAATGAATTGAACTTTTCTTTTATTTATTTCTTGAATCCATTTACAAATTACATCTTTAGGGCATTAACCCCAACAATCTCCCACTTGCACTAAAGCATCTGAGGCATGTTTCGTAACCCTAGACCTTCTAGGTGACTCAAAAACACTTTAGCCGGTAAGGTCTTCGTAAATGGATCGACATGATTATCTTGTGAGGCTATCTCGGTGACGATCACATCTCCTCTCTGCATTATCTCTCTAATGAGATGATACTTTCTCTCTCTATGCTTTCCTCTCTTGTGGCTTCTTAATTCTTTGGAATTCACCACAGCACTACTGTTATCACAATAAAGTGTGATGGGCCTATCCAGATTTTGAACAACTTTCAGATCACTTAAGAACTTACGGAGCCAAACAGCCTCTTTAGCAACTTCATAAGCGTCTACATATTCGCCTTCCATGGTGGAGTCAGTAATACAAGATTGCTTGATACTTCTACAGAAAATAGCTCCACCACTCAGGGTGAATATTGATCTAGAAGTGGATTTCCTAAAATCGATGTCTGACTGAAAATCAGAATCTATGTATCCTAATGAGATCAAATCCTATCCAGAATACACTAGCATATAAATTCTCGTTCTCCGAAGATACTTGAGAATAATCTTGATAGCAACCCAATGATCCAATCCTGGGTTAGACTGGTATCTACTGACTACTCTTACTATATAGCAGATGTCTGGTCTCATGCATAACATAGCATACATGATACTTGTCAATATATGATGCCTGAGACAATGCTATGAGTTTGTTCTTACGATCCCTTATAAGTTGGATCCCTAGAACATAACTTGCCTCTCCCAAATCTTTCATTTGGAATTGACTAGCCAGCCAGCCCTTTACATTAGACAAAATTCCCACATCATTCCCAATGAGTAGAATATCATCTACGTAAAGGACTAAGAAAACTACTTTCTTGTCAATGATACGCTTGTAGATACAAGGCTAATCGACGTTCTGCTCGAAGCCATAGGTTTTGATCACATCATCAAACCTAATGTTCCAAGATCTAGATGCTTGCTTAAGTCTATAAATGGACCTTTGCAACTTACAAACCTTTTGCTCTTGATCTAGAGACACGAATCCCTCTGGTTGTATCATATAATTGCTCTCGTCAAGATTATCATATAAGAATGCAGTCTTGACGTCCATTTGCTAAATTTTATAATTGAAATAGGTAGCAACGGATAAGAGATTCCTAATAGACTTAAACATGGCTACTGGAGAGATGGTCTTTTCATAATCGACCCCCTCTTTCTGAGTATAACCCTTGGCCACTAGCCTTACCTTGAAGGTCTCTACCTTCCAGTCTACTCATTTCTTTCTCTTGTAGATCCACTTGCCCTATGGGTTTTACCCGATTCGGTAAGTCTTCAAGATCCTAGACTGGGTTAGAGTACATGGACTTCATCTCGAGATTCATGGCTTTAGACCATTCCTATTTATCAAGATATTCTATTGAATTTTTAAATGTCAATGGATTATCCACACTATCAGCAGAGACAACACCTTGTCTCTACCTATACCTAAATAGCATTCTGGTTGTCTTACAACCCTCTCACTTGTTGGGGTTTATGCCCTAAAGATGTAATTTGTAAATGGATTTATGAAACAAATAAAAGGAAAAGTTCAATTCATTCTTGTTGTGTTTTTTATTTTATAACTTATGCATATATTTAACATTCAAGATTGTCGGATTTAATCTCGAACTATGTATATGAGTGTCATATACAGATGGATACAGTAAGAGTCGTGCAATCTAAAGAGTCCATAGATAGCAAATAAAGTTGGGTACTTTATTTATGGGTAATCTATAGTTGTGGTCCATTCCGTAATGTACGATGATTCTATCCTGAATCATTCATATGTGATAAGGGAATGGAGGCACCATGTATGATGTGATCATATAGGACTAGGCCATGATCTATATGAATCTCTCACCAAGATCCGTTTACCAATGAGATTCATATATATCAACTAATGATGGTTATATGTGGGTGATCTTAATCCTGGGTGTCTTATCGACTCATTCAGGCTAGATCGTGGTCTTTGATATACCATCGGTGAGGTCCGATGTTGTTCCCGATCAATATGCTCTGTATGTTGGGATTGCAGTTTGGTTTGTGGCTGGGAAGGTTTGTACACAATAGTGGAATCAACTCCTTCTTGTGAGAAGTAGATGGTAGTTCCCTTAAGGGTTGATTCGGGGTTTGGACAATATGAGCGCTCTCCTAATTCCGTAAGGAAATAGGATTTATTGTCCATTAGAGAATCAATGGTACTTAAAGGATATATGTAATTAGAGGGGTATAACGGATATTATGACCCAACTCTAATTATGAACTATTGTGGAGGATCACACCTTGTGTAATAGCTATATCGATGGACACCGAGTTGTATCGGTCTGTGTAAAAGCGTCTGTAGTTGAGAGAGTGTAGCCTCGGGTTTTTAGTGGAATAACACTGGAGTTAATAATCAATAAATATTAATTGAAGAGTTTAATTAATGATTCCGAGGATTATTGAAGCTCAAAATACTATGGGTCCAATAGGTCCCTTTGCTAGCCCGATCGATTTAGGTAACAAGGGTTACGGTTAACTAATTGGATTGTCCAATTAGTTGTGTTACGAAAGTGACACGTGTTTATTCGGGAATTAATTGAATAATGAGGTTATTTAATTAATGAATGTCAATAGTTAAATTAATTAAATAATTAGATTATTTAATTATATTGATAATTATGAATTATTAATTAACTATTAATTGGAGGGTGTTAGTTGATATATGGATTTAGGTGAAGATAAAATAATAGGATTATTTTATTTTTACTAAATCGTTTATCTAAGTATTTAAATTCAAGTTTAATATTAAAATACTTATTATCACTTTTAATATATTAGATATATTTGAAAAGGATAATTAAAAGATATATATCAATTAATAACACAAGCGATTGCATTGGATGCAAATTGGTGTGTGCACATGAAACATTAGTCAAAAGAAGAATTTGCATCCTACGTGGGAAAGATATAAAATTTGTGAAAGAAAAAAAAAGGTTTTTTGGCTTGGTGCGTGAAAAAAAAAGAAAAAAAAAAGCAAAAGGTGTTTTGTGTGCAGTGAATAAATAAATATATATATATATATAAGAAAGAGTTTCATGTTTCATGTTTTTTTAGATATATATATATATATATATATATATATATATATATATATCTTGTTTCAAGTTTTGTGTGTTTTTGAAACACATAGAAGAAAGAGTTTCTTCAATTCTCTCTACATCCTCCATTTAAGTTCCTAAAACCGTGACGCGCCCACACGCAGTTACTAGTCCTAGAAGATAACTAGGAAGATCGAGTGGTTCAGACAGGAGCACATCGTAAAATGAATGAGCTTCAAAATATTGGTAAGATTGGTTCAGACAATAGCATATCGAAAAGTGAAGGAGCCTCCAAACGTTGGTAAGATTTTCTTCTTGAATATATTGATTTCAATTTCCTTTGTTTACATATTGTATGTATTAGTTTCGAAAAATAATTACGATCCCAAGTTCACTAGTCCCATATACAGATTATGATCTGTATAAAAAATTTAAAACCTAGTTCCGTTGCGTAACTGGTGAACGGGGTTCCAACATCACTACGTCTAGGAGGTAGTGAATCTTGATAAGGAACCCTCTGACTCTCAGATGTTTGTAGATCAATAACTCTTGTTGATGAAGCACTATTCTCACCAGGCTCCAACTCATTCAATATAATCTTAGAACGAGGTTTATGGTCACTAATATAATTGTCCTCAAGAAACATTGCATTTGTCGATACATATAATTTGTAGTCTTTGGGACTATAGAAGTGTCCACCTCTGGTCTCCTTGGAGTATCCTACAAACAGGCAGACAATAGACTTGGAGTCTCGCTTTCCACTTCTATTCTTCAGCACATGTGCTGGACACCCCCATATGTAGAAATGTCACAAACTAGCCTTACGACCATTCCACAACTCTAGGGGAGTCTTAGAAACATATTTGGATGGCACAACATTCAAAATGTATGCTGTTATTTGTAACTCATATCCCTAAAAATAATTTGGTAATGATGAGAAACTAATCATAGATCTCACCATTTCCATTATGGTTCTATTTCTCCTCTCCGCTACACCATTTTACTGAAATGTACCAGGAGCTGTCAGTTGGTAAACTATCCCATGCTCGACCATGAAGTCTTCAAACTCTTGGTCAAGGTACTCACCTCCATTATCCGATCGTAGTGACTTGATAGTCCTACCTAATTGAATCTCAAATTAAGCTCGAAAGTTTTTGAAATTTTCAAATGTTTCCGACTTCCGTTGCATTAGGTAGACGTATCTGTATCTTGAGAGGAGACATAATACTCATAACCACCCCTAGCTTTAACAATCATCAGTCCATAAACGTCTGTATGTATAAGCTCTAGCGGTTCTTTAGCCCTAAGCCCTTTTCCAGTAAAAGGTCTCTTAGTCATCTTCACTACTATACAAGATTCACAGACAGGTAGGGTGTCAACCTTTAACTCACTTAAAGGTCCAATTTTTACTAGTATGTCTATCCAGTCAAGGTTGATATGACCAAGCTTTAGATGCCAAAGATACATGTCACTATCTGGAGAAATCTTATGTCTGTAAGTTCCTCGGTTCTTGATTAGCGTATTTCAATTGAAAAACCACATTTGGGGATAAATATGTAAGGGCAGTTTAGGCCGGCTTTTCTCATGATCAAGTTCAAGCTTCAAAGGTATACCACTTGCTTAATCACTTTGAAGAGTTTTTAGTACACACACTCACTCTCTTGCATGTCTTAATTACCTTGCATTAGTGCTTATTTTCCTTTGTGTGTGCTTTATTTGTCTATCTCTTGCTTGCTTGGATTGCTTTGTATTTGGTCTTGCTTGTGTCTCTTTGATCCCTTCATTAACAAGGAAGTGTGCGGGTGGCTACCCGTGCAGTAACCACGTAGTATGCTGGGTGACAATATGTTGCTTCTTGGTATCAGATTAATGTGCGGACACCTGCACAGTTTGGGACCCCCGTATTGCACTAGGTGATGATTTTTTCATCTATCGGTCTCCAGAAATACGAGAACATTTGCGCTAGTATGTGCTGATATGCGTTGGTCACTGTACGGGTATGGACCCGTGCACTACATCATTTTTGGCTATATTTTTAAAACGGCGTAGTTTCGTTTAGGGGCTTATATAAATATGTCATATTTTTCCCAACTCATTCTTTAGAGCTTCCAAACCTATTTTAAGAGAGAGATAAGGTTTTCTTAGCAAGAGAAGCTCCAAGGAGCGATTTTTACTCAATCAAACATTAAAAAATAATCATCATGCATCTTTCAAGCATGGGTCTCTTGTTTGCTCATGACTAAGTATTCTCTACATGCTCTAGACTTTATAGTTTCATAACTTTGACATGTATATTTAGGTTCTAGCTTTTATTGCAAATTAAATGCATGCTTGTGTGCTTAATAGCTTTTATGACTTGCTTGTGGTATTGATTATTGGTTGAGAGTATTGATTAGTGATAGCTAGAATTTAGGACGGTTTTACTCTTCTTGCTAATTCTTCTTGCCTTTGCATTTAGAACATTGATGTCTAGGATTTGTTTTCTTATCATTTTTAATCCTGGATAGGCATGAATGTTTTGACCTAGCATTTTTGCATATAGAATTTTCTTGCATATTCACTTCGGTTGCCATTATCTCTTCATTGTTTATTAAGCTTGTGGCTAAGTGGTTAGTACACAAGGTTGGTGATCCAAAATCACTATAAAAGGCTTATCGGGTAAAGTGAAAGGGTTAGTAACAGTATTGGGTGTGACGGGAGGTCAACCTAGATTGTAAACTTTCATTCAAAAGTGGATTTTAAGGATCGAGTGTGGCGCACTAAACATCCCTTGGTTTTTTCCCATTTGGAGGGTTTCCACCTATATATTGCGTGTTGTTATTACTTTATGTTTATTGTCATTTATTTGAACACTTGGAAGAATGGAGTAGTTTTGCTAATATTGATTAATTCACGAAATTGGTAATCGTTCGAATTAAAACCTATTCACCCCCCTCTAGGTTTATAGACACTTACTAGGGAATTTTAATTGGTATCAGAACTGGTGTCTAGATATAAGTAGGTGATCCGTGCTCTGTGTGTGTCTTGCTTGGTGCATTTTCTTTATTTGTTTTTTTTTCTGTGACATTGCATTTGCATTACATTCATTACCCTCAAACACTATGAGTGGAAACGGTGGTAGTCATGAAGGAGCCTCAAGCACAAGACCCCATTTGCTAAATGAGGTGAATTACGCGTCTTGAAAAGGCAAGATGGAATCATATCTTTGTCAAATTGATGACCGATCTTGGATGGCATTAGAAGATGGTTACGCTCTTCAGAAGACAATGACTGATGGTGTAGAAGCTCTCAAGCCTAAGTCTAGTTGGAGTACTCAAGAGTTTGAAGCATCCAAGTGGAACAATAAGGTTATGCATGCCATCCTTTGAGTGATGGACGATAATCAATACAAGTTGATCCAAAATACTAGGGTTGCAAAGGAGGCTTGGGACATTCTTCAAATGGCTCATGAGGGAAACGAAGTAGTCAAGGACTCAAAGCTACAAGTCCTCCAAATTCAATTTGAGATGATTAGGATGGAGGAACATGAATGCTTCAATGACTTTCAAGTGAAGTTGATGGTGTAGGGGAAAAACGGTATCAAAACCCAACGGAAACGTGAGAAAATTAGAAAATTAGGGTTTGCATATACAAAAAAACAATCTCTTTTAATAACAAGAACCTTAACCCTAAATTAATTGATGTATATAAAAAGTATAGTACCATTTTTTTCGTGACGATTGAACTAACGTCGAATTGAATCCGTAAGATCTTCCAATCCAAAAACGAACACGAATCACCTAGGAGTGTGGGCTCCCTTTCTTTACAATGTATACTTGAGGATGGAAACAAACAAAATCTTCTTCTTTGTTAGTCACAATAACCCTCCAAGAGAAAACCCAAGAACGTCCGATCACTTTTGAATTATCAATCAATTTGATTGAAACTCGCGTGAACCTTTATTCGATGTTGTACACAAAACTCTTTTAATGCAAAGGATACTAGTGTACTATCGAAAACAAAAACGTTCCCTCTTTTCTCTATGCTTAGCCGAATTCATCACACAGTGAGTTGGACGAAGCTTTTTTTTATAATAATAATAAAACGAATAAAAAACTTCTCACACCAAAAACTAAAGCTTGGTCGAAATTTACAAGTAGTATATATAGGAGACCAAATCCTCTCCTAAGAAGGATTTACTTTGTGATTAAGAATCCTTTCCTTAGGTAGATTTACTTGGTGGTTAAGAATCCTTTTCTAAAAATAATTCTATCCTACACCAAGACTCCTAATCCAACTCGATAGTGTATTTGTAACCATATTAAAGACTTCCTAATTTGTTTAGATAACTAATTCCTTTTATTTATCCACTTATCAAATATAGTTTTCAATATTAATTATACTATCAACAATAGTATAATATTAGGAGACCATCTCCTAAAAAAAAAAAGATTTTGACTTTTAGTTTAATATTTAATTAATCACCAAATTAATTAATTTCCATTTAATTAAATAATAAAATAATATAATATAATTGAGCTGTTCTAAATAGCCTTGCCGCCCAACACATATATATGGGGCAATATATTATTTTCTTATTTTATTAAATCCATTTGACCTTTATAGAAAGTCCACATGTGAACTAGACTCATTCTTACAAAAAGAAACAAGTACACATACCTCAATACAATTCTAGATGGACCCCTAAATTGGAGCGGTAGAATATATCAAGTGATCCATACAAGTACGTGTGGATTGGGGATCTTGGCGGGCTATCTAAATTTAAGCTCCAATAGACACAACCTAATCACAATCAACAAATGATTCACTTAGGTCCGATCTATTTAACTTTAGTTCATTCCACTAAATAACTAAAATTGAACTTCTAAATAAAGATAGAATAAGTTGTTGTTACTCATTCGTACTCTAGACAACCTTATTGGATAAAGTGTATCCTCGTGAAGAATACTAGTAATCGCCAAGAGCTCATAGACCTTCTATAGCTCTCCAAGTTACCATATTTACTCATATGACCACATTTTGAACTTAGATATTTTGACTTGTCCAGCAGCATCGTTTCAATAAACTCTATTGAAAACTTAACGTTAAGATTTAATATCCAATACCTCAAAACATCCATATGATGATATTCTACTCTCACTTAATAAATGGAGCCACGATGTCCATATCTATAAATGAAGTCCTCTATCATTAACAAATGAATACCACCAAACTATCGATGATAGACTATGCTATATAATCATACTCATTGATAGCTCAAATGATAACACTTTCAACCATAAGTCCATTATTTATCTCAGGATTGAGATAGACTCTCTGATTGTCTTCAAATGAAAAACTTTTATCTATTGACGGTTCTAGCTAAATTATTTCATTGTGATCCTATTCAATACACCCAATGCACTAGATTCTTTTGCCCAAAGACACCACACTTTGATGATTTTAGACTCATAATAACACATTTGATCCCACTCAAATACTAGGAAAAGAATCTACAACTTTGACAAGATAAAGGCGCCCAACCTTTTATCTTAAGTTGTGAATATTATTCAAGACTAACTAAAGAATTGTGTCTACCTCATACATATATGGATGTATGAACAATTCTTCTTTTCTCATAGTCTTTTGACCTTATGATTATTTACTTTTGACAATTATAATAAATAAACTATAAATGCTATAAGATTTATTAAACTAGAAATCACTTCAATAATATGAAAAAATTGTCAAATACAATATTATACTCTTTCTATCGAGCATAATCCTAATAGATGGATACCGTCAACCAAAGCCATCAACTTGGTGACCCTTATTCAGATAGGAGAATCAAGCAAAAAATTATGAGGTCACTTTTGTCAAGGTTCGAATCAAAGGTGATATTACTTGAGTAGAATAATGAGTATAAGAATAGAAGAGTCAAGATGGACCACCACACCCACACCACCAAATAAGAAAAAGAGTATTACCTTGAAGACCTCTAAGGTTGAAGAAGAGAAGGAGGAATCGAATGAAGAAATGGCCCTCATGGTTAGAAGATTCAAGAAATTTTTGAATTTTGAGAGGAAAGGATTTAGGTCCAAGGGAAAGAAAGTGAAGATGAAAACTCCTTCGAGAAGATGGAAAGGTCTCAAGAGAGTGACTCCAAGAAGGGAATTCAATGCTATGAATGTTGTGGCTTTGGTCACATTGCTCCAGAATGTGCCAATTTGAAGAAAAAAAGAAATGAAATGCGATGACGGCCACTTGGACTGATAGTGAAGACTTAGAAGAGGGAAAAAAAATCTTCTGATGAAGATAAAGTTGCAAACTTCATTGCCTTCGCAACATCTCATAATGGCAAGGAAGTTGTGAGCGATAAGGAAAAAGAAGATTACTCTAGTGATGAGAGTACCTCTTTTAACTCTAGGTTTGAGATTGATAAGGAAATGGACTATATGGAATTTATTAAGTTCTTTGAAAAGTCTAGATTGAAGAAGAAGAAAAAAATTCAAGAGTTGAAAAAGAAGAATCTTGAGTTGACTTTCAAGGTAACTCACTTGAGTGAGAATGTAAAAAGTGGAAAAAAGTTAGAAGAGAGCTTAAAATTGGAGCTTGTGATCACTAAGAAAATGGAAGAGAACTTGAAGATTGAGCTTAGGAAAGCAAAAGAATTGGTTGCTAAGATGACCTTCGGAACCGAGAAACTTGACAAGATGCTATCAAGTGGGAAAAGTCATAGTGATAAGAAGGGCCTAGGATATGTTGAAGTCAATGATGCCACTTCCTTGAAGAAGACTATCTTTGTCAAGAGTCAAGAGGTTAGAGAAGTTCACGCTTCACACTAACCATTGAGAACAGTCGAAGTTGGAGAATCATTAAACCAAGCTCAAATGAAGGCCCCAACAAAGTCTCAAGCTAAATCTCATCCATAAAAAGCTAGAGCTCATCAAACAAAACCTCAACTTCCAAGGAGCTCTTACAGTCAACAAAGGACTTTTCACCCATAACCAAGAAAGAAAGCTAATATGGCTCAACCACAAAAGGTGTTTCAAAGAAAAGAATTGGCTTAACACCAAATGACAACTCAAAAGAAGAGGGAACTCTTCCATGCTTGCACAAGGATATGGTATGAATTCTTACTTTACTCCCATTTAACATTATTGTGGTGTTGAAGTCACATAAGGCCAAATTATTTTAAATTTATTACGTTGTGTCGTTTTGAAAGCATGATTGAGAAGAATATGCTTAGAAGAGTCAAAATGCATGCACCTAGAAATTTTAGAGCAAATGAACTCAAGGCTCCTAGAAATGGCAATGTTGCTACTAGGTGGACTAGAAAAAATGAGTATTTTTGTCATTTGGCCGAAGTGGCCTTAAAGACCAAAGCCTCTCTTGATAATGGTTGTTATAGGCACATGACCATAAACAAGAGTTTCTTTGAGACTTTTGTTTTGGAGGATGGTGGATTTGTCACCTTTGGTGATAGTTCACGTAAGAAGGTTTTAGGAAAAGGAAACATATTTATCCCTGGTTTGCCCTCATTGCTCAATGCTCTTTATGTAGATGGCTTGCAAGCCAATCTTATTAGCATATCATATTTAAGTGATGAAGGGCTTTCAGTTATGTTTTGCAAAATTGATTGTTTTATTCTAAAAGAAGATGGACAAGTTTTATTGAAAGGCAAGAGATCAAGTGACAATTGTTATTGTCTTGATTCCAATGGCATCTCTTGTAATTTGTCTATTTGTGATCAAGTTGAATTGTGGCATCAAAGGTTAGGTCATATGAATTTCAAAGACTCGAAAGTTCTTGAGAGGTTGAATTTTATGAGAGGCCTTCCCAAGTTTTGGAATAGGATTGAGGGTGTGTGTGGATCTTGTCAATAAGGAAAGCAAACTAAGAGTGTGCATAAGAAAGGTAAGTATCTCGCCACCAAAGAGCCACTAGAGCTTCTTCATATGGACCTTATGGGTCCCATGCAAACCGAGAGTCTCGGTGGCAAGAGGTACATCTATGTGTATGTTGATGACTTTTCTAGATTTAAATGGACCTGTTTTCTTAGAGAAAAATCTAAAACTTTTCAAATTTTCAAATTTTCAAATTTTCAAAATGTTTTGCACTAAAATTCAAAATGAGAAGGATTTTCACTTAAAATGCATTAAGAGAATTATGAGTGACCTTGGGAGAGAATTTGAAAATGTTTGCTTTGAAAATTTTTATGATAGTCTTGGCATCTCCCATGAGTTCTCGGCTCCTCAAAATACTCAACAAAATGGGGTTATAGAGAGGAAGAATAAGGTTCTCCAAGAGATGGCTCATGTGATATTGCTTAGCAACAATGTTCCTAGGAATCTTTGGGTCGAGTCCGTGAATACACCTTGTTATATAGGAAATATAGTGTTTTTAAAGCCCAATACAAGACAAACCTCTTATGAGTTATGGAAGGGTAGGAAGCAAAAATGTTAGCTACTTCCACTCATTTGGAAGCAAGTGTTACATTCTAAATGACCGTGATCAACTTGGCAAGTTTGATGCTAAGAGTGATGAGGGGATTTTCATTGGCTATGCTCTAAATAGTAAGGCCTATAGAGTTTTTAATTTGAAGACATGAAGTGTCATGGAATCATCTAATGTGGTCATATATGATTGTAGGCATAAGGTTAGTAACCATGATGAGGATATTAGTGTGTTTAATTATTCTCCCTCGGAAAATATTGGTGAGACTTCAAGTGATGAAAAGTCAATTCTTAAAAAAAAGGTCTCTCAATCTCTTAATAGATATCCTACTTTGGACTCTAAGGAACCCGCTCCTTGGGTTAGACATCTCCACAACAAGAGTGACATTCTTGGAGATGTGAATGAGGGTGTTAGGACTAGGCATCAATTAGCCAATCGAATTAGCTATACTTGTTACACCTCTCAAATTGAACCCAAAAAGGTTAATGAAGCCTTGGACTCTAGTTCCTAGGCCTAAGAACACTAATGTGGTATGCACCAAGTGAGTCTATAGGAACAAATTCGATGAGGATGGCAACAATGTGCGGAACAAGGCTAGACTTGTAGCATAAGGGTACTCTCAAATTGAGGGTATCAACTTTGAGAAGACTTCTACTCCTATTGCCCGATTAGAGTCCATTAGGCTTCTCTTATCCATATCTTGTGTGCATAAGTTTAAATTGCATCAAATGGATGTTAAGAGTGCCTTCCTCAATGGCTTCTTACTAGAAGAAGTGTTTGTTGAGCAACCCAAGAGGTTTGTGGATCCACACCACCCTAATCATGTTTATCGCCTCAAAAAGGTACTATATGGGTTGAAACAAGCACCGAGGGCTTGGTATGAGCGCCTCACTCTTTATCTTGTTGACAATGGCTACTCTAAAGATAGTGTTGATAAGACTTTGTTCATCAAGTGTACTAAAGATGTGCTATTCATAGCTCAAATTTATATTGATGACATCATTTTTTGTTCCACCAACAACTTGAAAGTTAAACAATTTGTTGATGTCATGACTCATGAGTTTGAAATGAGCATGGTTGGTGAACTAAATTACTTCCTAGGCTTGCAAATCAAGCAAATGCATGATGTGATCTTCATATCCCAAGCTAAATATGCCAAGAACCTAGTGAAGAAATTTGACCTTGAGAATGCCAAGTATTATGACACACCCATGAGTACCACAATAAAACTTAGCAAGGAGGCTAGTGGGAAAAGTGTGGATCAAAGCCTATATCAGGGCATGATATAGAGATTGCTATACTTGACGGCTACTAGGCCCGATATAGCCTTTAGTGTTGGTGTGTGTGCTAGGTACTAAGCCAATCCCAAGGAATCCCATCTCTCCTCCTTGAAGAGAATCATTCGATATGTGAATGGGACATTCAACTATGGGATATGGTACTCTTTTGACACTAATGCTAGCTTAGTTGGCTTTAGTGATGCAGATTGAGTAGGTAATTATGATGATAGGAAGAGTACATCGGGCAGTTGCTTCTTCCTAGAGAACAATCTTGTGTCATGGTTTTGCAAGAAGCAAAATTCCATATCCTTATCCACAGCCAAGGCTGAGTATATAGCTGTTGGGAGTGCTTGCACACAACTCCTATGAATGAGCAAATGCTTGTGGATTATGGCTTTGAGCAAGGTACTCTAACCCTTTATTGTGGTAACATGAGTGCCATTAATATTTTAAAAAATATTGTCCGGCATTCTAGAACCAAACATATTGACAGTAGACATCATTTCATTAGAGACCTAGTTGAGAGCAAATGCATCGCACATGAACATGTGGGCACAGATGACCAATTAGTGGACTTGTTTACTAAACCATTAGATTCAACTAAGTTTAAATCTCTTAGTAGGTCTATTGGGATTTGTCATATGCATTGATGATTTTGGTGGTTGACCCCATATGAGGAGCTCAAGAAAAGTGAGCGAACTTGCATTTCAGTAAGCAAATAACTGTTCAATTTTATGCTTTTTAATTAATTGCTTGGGTATCTTGGATGCATATATTATTATATGAATTTTTATTCAATAAGTGTACCTTTGCTTTATTTGAAATGCATGTCTCATTTGTGTTCAATCATGTATTTTTGGACTAGGAAATTTGAATGGGAAGTACATTTGATTGACCCAAAGTTTATCTCTATGTTTATGAAAACTTGATCTTGACATGCTTCAATTGATATGCATGATGAACTTATTGAATTCCTTAAAAAGATTGCAAATTTATATGAGAGTGACTTTTGTGACTTCAGTCAATAAGGATATTGTATCCATTTCAAGTATTTCACAATCCAATAGTCTCTCCCTCTTTACTTGTTGAACAAGGCTATTATCATACAGGCATTTCACCCAAAAAAATCTAAAAGGGTGTAATAGTCCCTCATGTCTTGTTTAGCTTGAAAAGCTTGATAGTTGCTCTTATCTTTTGTTAAACTATATCTTATTTTCTATTGAAAAATTGGTGTAAATTGGTTTGACTTCTCTTGGAACCTCATATGCCTTTTTTTCTTTGTCGGCTTTTTTTAAGTTGATGTTGCATGTATTTCATTCAAGGCAATCTTTCCACACGTGTTCCAAAAATCAAACTTCCTTGGATTTCTCTCTCTCAATTAAATTGCATAAAGTTGTTGTATATGATTAAGCATTTACATTGCAAATATCTCTCTTTGCTAAAGCGTCCCGGTTTGGGAATACTCATTTGCCTATCTCGTGACAAAAAAAAGGGAGTAATGTTGGATTTAGGGTGAGTTTGTGTTGCTTTTGCATATAAGATGATAATGCCTTTTTAGGGGGAGTTGACGCTTTTAAGGGGAGCATTTGCATGTATATTATTGATTGCATGTGCATATGCATTGTTGATTGTATGTTACTTGTTTCTATTTCATGCAAATTGCGCTTGTTTTTTTTATATCTTGATCTCTCACCTACACTTGTTTTGGAAAGTGTAGTTCTTTGTTTTGTAGAGATGATCATACTACAAGAGATGGAAGATTTGAAGATTTAGTTTTAGGTATCTCTTGTAATATAGAATGTGTCTGTTGACCTCTTATTGTTTCTTTTTATTGTGAGGATACTTTGTGAGTGAGTGGTTTTGTCACGAAATAGTCAAAGGGGGAGATTGTAAGTTCTTCGGTTCTTGATTGACTTATTTCGATTGACAAACCATATTTGGGGATAAATATGTAAGTGTAGTTTAGGGCAGCTTGGCTCGTGATCAAGTTCAAGCTTCAAAGGTATATCACTTGCTTAATCACTCTGAAGAGTTTTTAGTGCACACACTCACTCTCATGCATGTCTTAATTACCTTGCATTAGTGCTTATTTTCCTTTGTGTGTGCGTTATTTGTCTATCTCTTGCTTGGATTGCATTGTGTTTGGTCTTGCTTGTGCCTCTTTGATCCCTTTGCTAACAAGGAAATGTGCGGGTTATGTGTGGGTGGCTACCCGCGCAGTAGACTGGGTGACAATATGTTGCTTCTCAGTGTCAGGTCAATGCACGGACACTTACACGGTTTGGGACCCGCGCATTGTACTGGGTGATGATTTTTTCATCTCTCGGTCTCCAGCCATGCGTGAACATTTACGCGAGTATGCACGGTCATACACTATCCACTATGTGGGTATGGACCTGCGCACAGACTCGCGCACTGCAGCATTTTTAGCTATGTTTTTAAAACGGCGTAGTTTCGTTTAGGGGCTTATATAAATATGTCATCTTTTCCCCAACTCGTTTTTTAGAGCATCCAAACCTATTATGATTATGTTTTGAAGTTTGATTGAGTAAACATGGCTTCTTGTTTTTTCATGACTAGGTATTCTCTACATGCTCTAGACTTTATAGTTTCATTACTATGACATGTATACTTAGGTTCTAGCTTTATTGCAAATTAAATGCATGCTTGTGGTATTGATTGTTGGTTGAGAGTATTGATTAGTGATAGCTAGAATTTATGACAGTTTTACCCTTCTATCTAATTCTACTTGCCTTTGCATTTAGAACATTAATATTTAGGATTTGTTTTTCTTGTCATTTTTAATCCTAGATAAGCATGAATGTTTTAACTTAGCATTTTTGCATATAGAATATTCTTTCATATTCACTTAGATTGTCATTATCTCTTCATTGTTGTTTAAGCTTGTGGCTAATTGGTTAGTGCACAAGGTTAGTGATCCATAATCATTATAAAATGCCTGTCGGGTAGAGTGAAAGAGTTAGTAACAGTATTGGGTGTGACTGGAGGTCAACCTAGGTTGTAAACTTTCATTTAATAGTTGATTTTGAGGATCAAGTGTGGCGCACTGAACAGCCCTTAGTTTTTCCCATTTGGAGGATTTCCATGTATATATTGCATGTTGCTTTTGCTTTTATGTTTATTGTCATTTATTTGAACACTTGGAAGAATGAAGTAGTTATACTAATATTGATTAATTCGCGAAATTGGTAATCAATCAAATTAAACCCTATTCACTCCCCTCTAGGTTTATAGACACACATTTTCTAGGGAATTTCAATGTCGTTTATTTTTTGGTTTTTCAACCTTAAACATTTCGGTGTTAAGCAGTGTTGTATGTTTTAACGATCTTAACACATACAAATTGTTTCCATTAATTCCTGAACAAATATTCAGATCATTCTTTTCAATAATAACAGACTTATTATTAAAAGAAACATAATATTTTTGTTCTAACAACTTAGAAACGGAAATCAAATTCCATGTAACTCCAGGAATATTAAAAAAGTGTTGTATGTTTTAACGATCTTAACACATACAAATTGTTTCCATTAATTCCTGAACAAATATTCAGATCATTCTTTTCAATAATAACAGACTTATTATTAAAAGAAACATAATATTTTTGTTCTAACAACTTAGAAACGGAAATCAAATTCTATGTAACTCCAGGAATATAAAAAAACATTGTTCAATAATAAAAAAAAACTATTATTATTACAAAATTGCAATCTTATTGCTCCCACTGTTTTGGCCGATACGACATTCCCCGACCCCACACACATTGAGAAGGCTCCCTCCTCTAGCTGTGTCTAAGAATCAGTCCACTGCAAAGAAGAACAAACATGGTTAGTGGCCCCCGAATCAACTATCCAAGGTGAAGAATCATCTTCCACTAAACAAGATTCAAGAATAAGTAAATCATATTTACCTTTCATCTTTTTCATTTTGGCTACCTTCTCCAGGTACTGAGGACAGCTCCTCTTCCAGTGCCCGACCGTATTACAATGGAAACATTTTCCTTTGTCTTGGTTGGTGGAGTTGCCCTTCATTTCGCTTTAGGCTTTCTTGGGTTTGGGCTTTCCCTTTGCCTTCCCAGCTGACCTCTTCCTCTTCTTATTATTAGAGGAAGATTGTTCGGCAACATTTGCCTCACTGGTCTTGCCCTTGTTGTCCTTAATCAAGGACTCAAAGGTAGCGAGCTCATTGAGCAACTGTGTAAGACTAAACTTCAACATGTTCATCATGTAGTTGCTTTTAAACTAATCAAAACTTTTCAGAAGAGTCGTCAGTATGATGCTTACTTGACTGGGTTCGTCAATGGCCCCGCCATTGACTTCTGTCGTGTTAAAGTATGACATCATGCTCAGGACATGTTCCTGAACTGACGTACCATCCTTCGTGTGAGCGAGCATAGCGGAACGAACAGTATCGTGTTGCTTTTGCTCGGAGGGCTACCCGAACATAGCTTGTAATGACTCCATGATTTTGAATGCTGAAATCATTGCTTCGTGCTTTATGACAAGCACGTCTGTCATTGAATCCAACAGATATATTCGGGCTTTCTCATCAAATGAGACCGTTGGTATGCCTCACGAACAATTCGTGTGGCATTGGCAGTAGGCGCTTAAGGACATTCCTCTGTAAGCACAAACTTAAGGTCTTTAGTGACCAAATTGCATTAATATTAAGTTTCCACTTTGTGTAGTTATCACCATTTAATTTGTTGTTTGCAAGAATTTGAAGTAATCCAGAAGACATTATTGCTGAAATAAATAAAACATTCATTCAGTCATTTATTTAAAACAAGTACGAGTGTTTTGGTATAAATTTAAACATGATGCATGAACATGTTTAACGAACTAGAACTACCCTAACACTAGTTACTATACCACGACAATCCAACATACCACAAAGAAGTACTGCCTTAGGGTCGGTCAAGTATTTGGATGTTGGACCGAGACATTCTCAATCAAATGATATTCTAGAATAATTCTTATTCCATATCATTCAACCATTGTTAATTCAGTCAGGTTTTTAATTAACAAACTTAATCAAAACCATCATGAGTGTAACCTATCATTTCAGATCTCACGAGCTTAACTCGAGAATTGCCATCTTAGGTCTGTCAATCCCGAACTAATGATGGAGACTGCGGGATATATATGTCATATATCCCTTTCCCACTCAATATTTTAAAAACAGGGTTTTCAATAATCCGTTAATGCACCTAGACTTTATAGGATTAAACGACTATCTTTAATCAAGTTATCTAGCGCATTCATTAATTAGAACCAAATTCTAATTAACTAATAAATTATTAATGATTTTTAACAATTAAAAATCTAATCTACTATTGAATAATCTAAGCCTTCGTAAACTATTTACTAAGGTCGGATTATGTTAATGTTTACTAAGTTTTAACAATTAAAACTCTAATACTTCATTCGGTCAATTTATTATTAGGAAATTAATCATATTAATCCTAATTTCAATAAATGACCCTATTAATCTAACTTATTAAACTCTTTAATAACTAAATTAATATTTACTGAGAATTACCAACTTTTTAACAATTAAAAAACTAATCTCATTTTCATAGCCAATTATGTATTTACCCATTTTAATCACATTAAAAATAATAAATAAAATATTAGGCTATGATGCATGTATGATATATCAAATATATTTGTGTAGGCACATCTAATCTAAATGACATACGTATGCATGACAATATTTTTATCATCACACAATAGAAAGCATACATGAATTGACCGAGTACTGTGATTATTTAACCTAAAAAATTGGAATCTAAAATTATAAAAACACCCCCAAGGTATTCCTTGGTCTTCTTGTAATTTCCAAGTTTTCCAGTCTCTTCAGGTCACTCTGATTCATCTCATGAATCCATCTTCGTATTTTTCCAGGTCTTCAATATAGGTTACATTTTTTTTTTACAATTCAATAACAGTAAAACATTTTAAAAAAATATTATACAACCCATGAACCCTACATCCACAGTACCATATAATTAACGATCAATCATGTTTTTATAAATTAAAAAACAAATATACATACAAAAACATCTAACAGTTAATTTAAATCATGCCTACACAATCATACATACAAGAGCATTGAAAACAATTTCCTGTTCCAAAAAAAAAAAACTAGGCTCTGATACCAATTGTTGGAACCTTGTTCACCGGTCACGTAGCGGAAGTAGGTTTTTATTTTTTTTTATACAGATTGTAAACGATCTGAGACCAGTGAACTTGGGATCATAATTACTTTCAGAACTAATATATATAAAATTATAACAATAATAAATTATATGTATATATAGGAAAATTGAAATCCATGTAAAGAAGAATAAAATAGAACCATACTAACGTTTGGAGGCTCCTTCTCTTTTTCGATATGCTTTTGGTCTGTACCAATGATCCTCCTAGCTATTCCCGGGATTAGTAACTGTGTGTGGGCGCGTCACGTATTCAGAAACTCAGGAGGATGTTGAAGAGAAAAGAATTAGAAACTCTTTCTTTGATATAAGTGCACCACACTTGCACACAAAATTATTACAATAATAAAATATATGTATATATAGGAAAACTGAAATCAATGTAAAAAAGAATAAAATAGAACCATATCAACATTTGGAGGCTCCTTCACTTTTTCGATATGCTCATGATCTATATCACTGATCTTCCTAGCTATTCCTGGGATTAGTAACTGCGTGTGGACACGTCGCGTACTCAAAAAATCAGGAGGATGTTGAAGAGAAAAGAATGAGAAACTCTTTCTTTAATATAAGTGCACAACACTTGCATACAAAATCTTCTCACTTATTTTTAAATGCATACAGTGCATAGATATATATTATTTATGCGTCTCATGCATATACTTACACACACTAATCCTTATTGGTTCACCCCACTTAATACACAAAAGCAAAAAAATAACTGATTAATGCATGTATTCAGTTTTTGTTTTTGCACAAATATATATATATATATATATATATATATATTGATATATATTTATTTATTTATTTAAAAACAAAATCTTTTTTAAATAAAATCAAATCTTGACTTTGTTTTCTAAATATAATATATAACACACACACACACACACATATATATATATATATATTAAAAAATCTGATCAAATCCTTATTTGATTTTTAAAAACTTTCAAATAAAAAATATCTCATATCTTTTATTTGATTTTATTTTTGAATTCAAACTATTTAAATTCAAAAATAAAATATTTAATCTAATAAAATAAAATAATTACCTTATCTTATATCAACATACACCCTCCATTTAGTGATTAATAACATAATTAAATATCTTATTATTTAATTTATTTCATCACCATTATTCATTAATTAAATAATCTTATTATTTAATTAATTTCCAAATAAATAAGTGTCACTTTCGTAACAAAATTAATTGGACAATCCAATTAAGTAACTGTGACTCTTGTTATCTAAATCGATCGGGCTAGCAAGAGGACCTAATGGACCCACATTACTTTGAGCTCTAATAATCCTCGAGATCGTTTATTAAACTCTTTAATTAATATTCCTTTATTATTAACTTTGGTGTTATTCCACAAAAAACCCGAAGCTGCACTCTCTCAACTGTAGACGCTTTTACACAGACCGATACAACTCGGTGTCCATCGATATAGCTATTATATATGGTGTGATCCTTCACAGTCATTCATAATTAGAGTTGGGTCATAATATCAATTATACCCCTCTAATTATATATATCCTTTAAGTACCGTTGATTCTCTAATGGACAATAAATCCTATTTCCTCACGGAATTAGGAGAGCGCTCATATTGTCTAAGCCCCGAATCAACCCTTAAGGGAACTACCATCTACTTCTCACAAGAAGGAGTGGATTGCCCTATTATGTACAAATCTTCCCAGCCACAAGCCAAACCACAATCCCAACATACAGAATATATTGATCAGGAAATGCATCTGACCTCACCCATAGTATATCAAAGACCACGATCTAACCTGAAGGAGTCGATAAGACACTCGTGATTAAGATCACCCACATATAACTATCATTAGTTGATATATATGAATCTCATCGGTAAACGGACATTGGTGAGAGATTCATATAGATCATGACCCAGTCATACATGATCACATCATACAAGGTGCCTCCATTCCCATATCTCATTTGAATGATTCAATATAGAATCATCGTACATTACGGAATTGACTGCAGCTATAGATTAACCACAAATAAAGTACACAGCTTTATTTGCTATCTATGAACTCTTTAGATTACGTGTCTCTTACTATATCCATCCGTATATGACACTCATATACATAGTTCGAGATTACATCCGGCAATCTTGGATGTTAAATATACACACAAGTTATAAAATAAACAACAAAACGAAAATGATTTGAACTTTTCTTTTATTTATTTCATGAATCCATTTACAAATTACATCTTTAAGGCATAAACCCCAACATATTGTACACGAAATGGCCTACGCATGGACATAGGCCAAATCAATATGAATCATATCCTCAGAGGTTGGCACTCACATAGGTCATTGCCCTTCCATTGCCTAATCACTCACTTTTGTGAATCAGCCGAGATTGACGTTTGTGTAGGAGGATGGACCATGTTTTCCCCTATGACTGACATGAGGAAAAGTGTGTACGATGATCTCACCAAGCATAGATGAGTCAGATTGCATGGAGATCAGTCAGATAAGCATAACATGGAGGATCTAGACTATGAATGGCAGAATTTTGAAGGTGATCTAGATGTAGAACAAGCTAATCAGAGGCATGTGATAGACCAGATGATGAGAACTCTTCAGGATATGCAACTACATATGAATGTCAACCACCAGACTTGCATGTAACAGTTCGCATACATTCATGATAGTATGTATGCCTTTTAGAGAGGGGTGGGTAATGCAGACATCCCGATTCATTTTTTGACTCTCATGCCTACTGAACCTGCAGCTAGAGAACCAGGGGGCTCATCTCATCAAGCACCTCTGGACTTCATCATGCCCCACCAGCATCTATAGAGATTAGCCACCCACACCTGATCTTGACTATTCTACTTGCTGTCCTTAGAACTCTTTCTTTTGTTTGATTTGAGAATAAAGTTTCTTTTCTGTTATATTTAGAAATCTTTGAATTCACTGTAGAAATTTTATTGTTGTTACAAGATTATTGATGATGTTGGAGCCTTATTTCTTTATTTTGCCTTATTTAATTGTTTCTTCTTTAATTGGTGTTGTCCTATGCCTAGCTTTTAAGATTATGCTATTTGCGTTGGGTTACATTTGGCTTCTCTCCCGCTTCTAAGCTTACATTTCCATATCCGTTATTGTGCAAACATTAGGACAATGTTTCGTTTAGGTTTGGGGGTGCAGCCATCTAGTTATCAAATGTTGTCTTTTGAGTTTTCGCATGATTGTCTTGATTGTTTGTTTTTTAAAAAAAAAAAAAAATTGCATGATTGTCTTGATTGTTTGTCCAATTTTTTTTTTAATTTTTTTTACATGATTGTGTGGGTATAAAGTGAGTTTTGTCCATCCTTTTGCTTTGCCAAATTTTAGAGCATTTTCATGCTTAATGAGATGCATTTGGGTTGAGCCTTTGGAGGTAACTTTTGTATGTTCTATCCCTCTGAGTCTAGGCAAAGGGTGTGCTAGTTAAAGCTACACCACATTGCTTACACGCACCTTATTAGACTCTAAGGTTCCTTATAGAATGGGTATCGTGCTTGAGATGTCTAGATCATTAGTGGAGACTACCCATATGAGGTCGAAATCAAATTAGCGTCCTATGAGTGCATATTTATCTATCAAATCTTAAACACTCTCCTTGTCGATAAATAAGCTTAGTTTAAAGGACCTCATTCCATTGCATTAGGCATTAAAGAATGGCATTTTAAGAGAATTACCATAATATGCGCCTTTGTTTGCTTGCTTGACCAGTGCCTTTAGAGATGACGTAGGCCATGTGTGTTAGTCACAATAAATGACCCAAACACATCCCTTGCCTTGTGTGTGCTTAAATATCCTAACTATGTAGACCTACACACTAAACCAATAATTGTACCCTCCCATATCATATACACGTCTCCACATTATACCTAAACACAAGACCATCCCTACGGATTTGATTATGGCTAGAGAGTATAAGAGAAATGGAGCTCCAAGAAATGAATTGCATGAAGTGTGTAATT
Organism: Dipteronia dyeriana; assembly: GCA_032871835.1. Taxonomy (NCBI): domain Eukaryota; kingdom Viridiplantae; phylum Streptophyta; class Magnoliopsida; order Sapindales; family Sapindaceae; genus Dipteronia; species Dipteronia dyeriana. Next base: position 91,651,954 of record CM065298.1, read on the forward strand.
AGGCAAATGAGTGTAATTTGTGCAAAGAGAAAAAGCTTCTATTTTATCCATGAAAAGGGTGGTGTTATAATAATAAAACAAAAATGCAAAAGCTTTATGAGGTTAAAAATGTGAAAAGTCGTCAAAACTTAAAGCAACTTCAAATAGCACAAAGTGCTTAAAGTCAAGATTAATGCCTAGATGCTTGATTAAAGTATGAAGAACTTGCCAAGTGAAATTCTTTAGCATAATCATTAGCTTTCCCCTCAAAACCATATCCACCTAGCCTCTCCATTACTGACACAATAACAACATCACTTAAACCTAAAAGATGTCTTAATTGATCTTTAAGAGGGGTCTTGTTTATGGGCGATGGTGTTTTAAAGTGCTTAGCTCTTGTTCTTAATGCTCAATTTCGTTCCCGTGGTCCAATTACAGTAAAATTTAGGCGGTTTTTTTTTAAATTCATCATCTGTATGTAACACTTGAAAATTCATTGTGTACAACTTCCAATCGCATATGTTTGTTAAGAGAGCCGACGTTTTGAGCGGTAAAATAAGAAAGATCCTGAAAGGTGTAGAGTCGAGGCAAAATGCTATCATAAGTAGTATAGAGTTGCAATCTTTCTTGTTGTAGCACTTTAGCTTACATTTCCTCGAGTTTTGTCTTATGGGTCTTAGCATGCATATGCATCCATTCCGGTTCACCAATTTACACATCTCTGCATATAGTTGGCTTACCAGGAAAGACGTTTGTGGGTATGGTTCTGTAAACACTCACGAGACTTCACTCGTCCTCTAGGGATTTCTAGGGATTTCCTTGGGGTTTTACAAGGCTTGTGGCGTGTGCTAAGTGCTATCGTGTCACCCATGAAAGTGGTGTTGTTTTTATAGTTTCAGTTTATTTTTGTTTGTTATTTTTCTTTCAGTTTTACTCGAGGACGATCAGATGATAGGTTTGAGGGTATTTGATTACTCCACTTCTACATGTAATGTAGCAAAAAATTTGTATCAAATTTGTGTTCATCTCTCGAGTAAAATCGAGTTTTTAACCATTTAAACAAGTGTGCTGACCTAGTTCGGAATTGGAGCTTAATAGTCTTGGATGGAGCTAAAGTGGAGTAGAAAATATACAAGTAGCTAGAAACTAACGAAAAAAGTTACTCCTGGGCGACGTCAGCTTTAGTCGCTTGGAGGTCGCTATCCTCTCGACTCAAGAACTCTCCACCAGACACAAAAGCAACCTTAGGGCGACCAAAACTCAAGTCGCCCCAAGGTCGCTATCTTCTCAGCTCAAAAACCTTCCACCAAATGCAAAAGTTACCTCATGGCGACAAGACCTTATGTCATCCCAAGGTCACTATCCTCTCAGGTTTTGCCTTCTCACATCAGTTACAAAAGCAACCTTAGGGTGACAAAACCCAAAGTCGCCCATTTGCTGATAAAAGCTATAAAATTAGGGAATTAACCTTATCCTTTCAACTTCCAAGAAAACTACCAATTAAGACACCACCTTTCCCTAAAATTAAGCACATCTACCGCATCCATCATCATTCCACGTTTTTAGGCAAAAACGGAGCTGAAGACTATTTGAAGGAGAAGGAGAAGGAGAAGGAGAAGAAAGACAAGGAGAAGACTTCCTATATCGTTTTCTCTAATCCCTTTCTCTTTCAATATTTTATAGAACCATTATTCGATTTCAAGTATATTTCATATGGCTCTTATTTGTAGTATAAACTAATTTCTCCTAGTTAAGGCTTGAAACCAAACCCCATGATTTAAAGATATAAACTAACTTTCTTTATCCATATATGCTTGTGTTTTGTATGGGTATTTACGAGTTCTTAATGCTTTCATGAGATTGATCAACTTGTGATTGATGTATTGTTGTGTGTTATGAACCAAGAGGTGACGCACTCCATATGTTTTATAAAATGCCCTATATATATGGCTAATAACGTAGAGATACGTGAGGCTAGCATATAGGGTGTACCAAAGTCCTTAATGAATTCATGCATATATTCTAGGATCATCAAGAGATAGGTTTTGAGTATGCTTGGGTGTAATTTCTATTACTCGAGAGTGTAGAGATTATTATAGGGTGCACAGGTCTACAATTCACATATGCATAATTTGGGTATTTAGGTGAGTCTAGAGCTTGAGATAAAAGGGAGTCAGGTGGATTCTATACCTTAGCATTTTTCATTATATATTTGCATTCGGTATAATTGGTTGTCTTCATTTTGCAATTCTAGTTAAAATTTTCTTAGTAGTTTAATTTAGAATAGTTGAAGTTACTAAAACCACATACTCTTTAATCACTGATCAAATAGTACTAAATCAATCAATTTCGGTTCTCAACTTCTCGATCTTCATGCGAACAAACTTTACTTATTATTGTTGTTATTGGAAAATTCTAGATGATGCAACATGTCAGCAAAACCTACCCCGAATGGGTACATAGATATGATGACTAGTGAAAAAGGTTTCGCTCATATTTAAGTGACGATGAAACATCCCTTAGAAGGTGCAAGAGGGCAACTCCTATGGTCAGACATGACTACTTCAGTGCCCAGATCAGCGGGTCCCAAGGATCCATATGGGCTCACTATCCGTTAGAGGTTCGACGAGCATGGAGAGCTAGAAAGGGAAAGAAATATTCTCCTTAGGAGGATAAAAGCCCTTGAACGAAGATGGAGCTTAGGAAACCCACTGTTCGAGAGCTTTGGAAGCCAATTTGTTGATTCTATATGGCAGACCTATTTTTCGGAGAAATTCAGAATGCCGCATGCTGAGCAGTTCACATTCAATACTGACCTACAGAAGCATGTAAGGAAGTACCAAAGTGCAATGCATAGTATGATTATGATCATGCCTTCATACGTCGCATGTTCTCACTAACGTTGGGAGATCAAAGATCTAAATGGTTTGGAGGGTTGTCCGCAGGTTCCATTAGAAATTTCAAAAAGTTAGTACAAGCATTCACCAGGTAATTCATGGGAAAAATCTAGTGAAGGAAGTCCATATCGGCCTTGTCGACCCTGAAGCAAAGGAAAGACGAGAAATTGAAAGACTACCTGACCAGATTCTCACAAGAGATGTCAGAAGTGCAAGATCCTAATGACAATGCAGCAATGTCTGCGTTCATCAATAATTTACAGCACTACCATCTGACCATAAACCTGAGGCAAAGGGGACATACCTCGTACGCGAGCATGGTAGGCCATGTAGAAGGATACACCATGGCAGAGGAGGAACAACTAGCCCATGGTAGAGAACTTATACACAGGGGTTGTCCCGAAAATAGCCAAAAGCATAAAGACGATAACCCAAAGAATAACTGCAAAGGGGAGCAAAAAGGCAGTGGAGGAAAAGGTAAATATGAATGAAAAGACGATGACAAAGGTGGTAGGAAATTCAAGAGGCAATACACTAATTACACTCTGTTAGCCAGAGGGCAGAAAGAAATATTAAATGTGATAGAAGATAAGAATTTATATAAGAAACCCCTGAAACAGTCAAGTTTTGACTGAAGAGACACCACCAAGTACTGCAGGTTCCACCAGGAGAACGGCCATGAAACTCCAAGTGTTATCAGCTGAGGAACTACATCGAAAAGCTAATCAGAGAAGTACACCTCAAAGACATGATCCTCAAGAGTGAGGATGACCGGTGCAAGAATACCATAATAGAAGAGCGAGATAGAAGTCAGAAGAGTCCTATGAGAGATCCTGGTAATGGAGCAATCAATACTATCTTTTATGAGCCCTGCACCAGGAGTAGTAGTCGAGAGAGGATTTCTGAAGTTAAAAAAGCCATAGATGGTCAGAGAAACACGAAGGTGAATCTGTTAGGGCCAGATCAAAAAAGTCCAAACAAGGTTGGGACCCTATAATCTTTACTGAAGCAAATGCACATGCATCGAAAGTAAGGCCAAACGATGTGATTGTAGTGTCTGTTCACGTAGGCCATAGTGAAGTAAGAAGGGTACTGATCGACAATGAAAGCTCGATTGATATTCTAAGTGTAGAAGTGTTCGACCAACTCGGGTTGTAAAGAAGAGATCTCCATCCACTAAAAGTCCCACTCAAAGGCTTCAAATGAGTAGAGGTAAGTTCACTAGGAATGGTGAATTTACCTGTGGAGACTGAAAGTTTTCCCTGTACCAAGATAGTATTGTTGGATTTTATAGTCTCGAGCGTAAAGAATTGGCCATACAATATCTTACTAGGCCGGCCATTCTTGAACAAGATGAAAATCGTGACTGCCACCTATGCACTAGTGGTGAAGTTCCCTACGGAAGCAGGAGTGGGAGTCATGAAAAGCTCACAAGAGTGGGCAAGAAAGGTGAATTTGGCTGTGTATAGGGAGAAAGTAGAATCGGAGTATGAAGCATATTTGGCAGGGCTAAGAGTTTGCATGGCCTTAGGGGCGGATAAGGTAGAAATATTCAGTGACTCGTAAGTGGTGGTAAACCAAATTTTGGATGAATATCGAGTCAAGGATAACAACACGGTAGCATATTAGGGGTAGCCAAAACGCTGCTACGAAGATTCAAAACTTACAGGAACACCCAGATCCCGAGGGAGAAAAATGAGAAGGCATACACTTTGTCAAAATTGGCATCTGCTACTATCGGTGTACAATCAAAGACCATCTCAGTTGCCCATCTTAAAAGGCCAAGCATCGTGGACCAAGAAGAGATATTAGAGATAGGTGCGATTGAAGGATAACAAGCCACTTGAATGACCCAGATCAGGGAATACTTAGAGAATAGAACACTACCAACAGAAGTAACTGAAGCGAAATGTCTCAGGTACAGAGCTAAAAGGTACTCGATGGTCAGGGGAAAGTTGGGCAAGAGAGGATTCCGGAAAGCCTTGTTGTGATGTGTCTGTCCGATGGAGGGCAGATGAATAAAAGAAAGCATCCATGGGGGAGTATGTGGGAATAACTTAGGAGGATAAAGCTTGGCACACAAAACTTTTAGACAAGGCTTCTACTGGCCGACCTTATTCCAAGACGCTCATACGGTAGCAGATCAATGTGGAGGTTGCCAAAGGATAGCTAATGATATAAAAAGGCCTCCCGAGTAGTTGAAGAGTCTGTCGTCACCTTGTCCATTCTCCATGTGGGGGTTAGACTTGATCGGCCTAACGCCAACTGCAACCAATGGTGGAGCAAAGCATGCTATGGTGGCCACAGATTACTTCACCAAAATGGTTGAGGCAGAAGCGTTGGTACATATAACTGAGGCCAACATGACAGGTTTTGTCAAGATGAACATCATCTACCAGTTTGGATTCCCATATATGATAATCACGGATAGCGGAACCCAATTCGACAGTGACAGTTTCAAAAACTTGTGTTGAGATTTTGGCATAAAAAATTATTATGACACACCAGCTCACTGTCAGACCAATGGCCAGACAGAAGCTGTAAACAAGATAATCAAGCACACCTGGAAGATAAAGCTAGACATCTGGAAAAGGAATTGGGCAGACAAGCTACATGAAGTTCTATGGGCGTATCGGACCACAGAAAGAAACTCAACGGGGGAAACACCTTATTCAATGGTATTCGGGACAGAGGAAGTGATCTCAGTTGAAATAGTTCATAACTCACCTAGGGTTCACCTCTTTCAACCTGAGTCGAACGCCAGAATGCTAGAACATAACTTAGACGAGTTGGATGTTAAAAGAGATATGTCGAGAGTAAGGGTCGCGGCCTATCAGTGAAGGGTCACTAGATACTATAACTTCTATGTTCGAATAAGGAGATCCCAACTTGGAGATCTATTGCTTAGAAAGGTGTCGCCCAACACTTGAGATAATTCAACTGGGGTTTTGGCAGATAAATGGAAAGGTCCGTACAAGGTGGTCGGGTTAGCCGGACATGGGGCGTACCGCCTTGGCTGATCAGATGGAAGCCAGTTACCCAGGCCTTGCAATGCTCAATTCTTAAAAATGTTATACCCGTAGGGGTCCCTTAGTTTTTTTTTTTTTTTTTTTATTTAGAGATTGATTTTATTTTGTTAGCTGATTATTTTATGTTTCCTTTTAGCAATCAATAAAAGGCCTTTTTGAGGGAACAGTTTCAGAAGTCAAGAATAGTGTTTTAAAACCTTCTTTCGTATACAAAAGCAATCTCGGGACACCTAGAAATCGCTCAGTATCGGGTGGGAGTGCCCGAGAGGCCCAGTGAGGGACCAAAAACATATGTCGCAGAGACAATGTACACTTACCGAGCCTAACTGGGTACAATAAAGCTCTGTTAGGGCACCTTCATGTCATAAGCGTCTGATGGGATACGCCAAGAGTTGAACAAAGGATAAGTATTTTTACTTAAAAACAGGTGCAATCAAGGCACCTACTAAGTCAGTAAAATACAAGATGCCCTGTTGCAATGAATCTTGATCAACAGACTATTGGGAGACGTCCTAATGACCTAGTTGACAAATAAAAGACAAGAGTCTATAAACTAGATACCATGTAAATGGGTTATAAAAGAACACTTCTTGACATAAAAGCATCAAGATGATCGGGGGCTTGAGTAACCTATCGGTTAACCGGAACGGCCCCCCGACCCTACCTACGCAAGGGCTATTATTAGCTCTGTCATATGAAGTTACTTGATCAAAGTCTGGACAACAGACTCAATGAAGCTTGGGTTAAAAAAAATGTCCTGGTCAAATTAGAGAAATTAGGAGAGAGAATATGATCACAACCGAAATGATTAACTTAGAGGTGGCTCGACATGCATAGTTCAAGTTAATAAGCGATTACAATTAGTCGTAAAACATTCGGCTTTTAGATAACTATTGTTACCTGCTTAGGACTTGGTCAACCCACTAGTTTATGTAGATACAACAAGGAGAATAAATTTTGTTTAATTTATAGAGTCGGTGATTACAAAGCAGCAATTATAAAAAGTAATAACACAAAAAAAAAAAACCTTAAGCATTTGGGGTGTTAGAAGGACCTCCGGTCTTGGCTTAAGTCTTCAAAATCTTGCCATGTGATATTATCCTTGGGATCATCTGCCACGAAGGAAAATTAGTTTGTACCCAACAAATGACCAACATCAGCCACCTTGGTTAAGGCGCTGCTTTCTTCACTAGCATGGAAAACCACTAAAGAAGACATTGAAGGAAGATCTAGAGGCATGGGGTAAGGATCCTTCCCGATGGATTGGTAGTAGGCTATCCAATGAATCCTCTGATTCCTTATAGCTTCTTGGGACTTATTCTTGTGTCTTTTGATAGTTTTATCCCATTTGCGGCAAGCCTCCTCTGAGGATCTCCTATTGCCCCGAAAAAAGTCTGAGCGGTAATCAGTCCCCTCTTGAATTCCCTCAGCATGTCGACGTCTAAAGATAGGGATCGTTTTTAGCGGTCTACGTTCTGGACTTCAAAGGCTGACCTAGCCTCCTCAGAAAGCAGCTCCATGCTAACTTGCTATTCCACCAAGTCCTTGGCCAGGAGTTCATAATGAATTCTAACCTTCTCAAATGCCTGGTGCATTTCAAACATGACCTACTGGGAAAAAGTTAGGGTGTCTTGGGCGAGTCTGGTCTTCTCCTAGGCTTGCTTCACTGTTGTCTTAGTCAGGATAGCCTTCGACTCAAGTTGAGCATTCAACAATTCAGATTTGGTGACTTTCTTCTCTAGCTCGACATTCTTTGTGGTAAGCTGCCTGAGAGTTGTCTCAAACACCGAAGCCCTACCCTGGATGTTTGATATGGTCTTTCTCAAGGCAAGCTTAGTCGCAGCATGAGCCTTCAGCTGCTCTTCATACTGCTTAGCTATAGAAGCACTGGTAGATGAAGACTTGAGGGCACCATCTTTTTCTATGAGAGCCTTCTTCAACTGAGATATCTCTGTAGCTTGCCTCTGATCAGCCAAAGCCCGGGTCAGCTCTTCCACCGCCTAAAAACGAAATTAGAGAAATTGAAAGGTATACAAGTAAAAGACGATGCAGAAGGCACTTATAAAAGTTCAATTGTTGAAAATCATACGGACCCGCTCAGATGGACTAGCCGTACTGACCACCTTACAGTAACCATCACCAATATACCTTTCGCCGACTGATATGGGGTGAAGCATGGAAAATGGTTTAGCTGGAAAACCACTTGAGTGATGGGACCCAGAAGCTAGAGCATCTGGAATCATCGACAGGATGGATCGGTTGTTACCTGAAGCAGAGGTAGTCGGAAGCGTCATAGGAAGGGTCGGGTCAGTAGTATTTGGCGTCTGTGAAACCACAATACTCTCCCCAGCCTGAGAGGAAACCATAGGAGCTTCACAAATTTACCTCTCGGGAACTTGAACTTCACTGACACCGTCCCGACGAAAGGATCCGGGTGGTGTAAGAATGGAACTACCCCCAGACTGGGTCGCTTGAACATTCTCAACCATTTTAACTACAGCACCAGTCCTTGACTTCAGTATTGCTCCAAGCATTTGCTTCTCCGAGACGTTCAGTAGATCGCCGTCAATAAATTGCTCATCCGAGTAACGCTCCTCGTCATCAGAGTCTGAGTTAGTGAAGACAATCTAACGCTTAACTGAAAACTCCATAGGAGCCTTCCCTGGACGTTGTGCTGGGAGCCCCGTTGGGGAACAGCCGGGTTAAATCTGAGAAGGCAAGGGACAATTTGAAGGTATTGTTGCTTCGGTGGACTTAGTTGGTTCAGATGGGATAGTAGAAAACGTCGAAACCACCTGATCACCCTTTTTATTTAATTGTCGCTCCCTTTGAATCAACTTAGTTAAGGTCCTCTTGTCATCCTCTTCCTCATCCAAAATAAAGGGGTCAACCTCCGACCAAGATGGTAATAGATCAGCATCACTAAGGATCTCCACCCTTTTACGGATGGCCTCAGGGGCAGAAGATCGCTTGACTATCTTGGCCACTTTATTACTAGGGGCATTGTCATCAGACCCGGTCCTATGGGATTTGCCCTTATTTGGCACCTCTCGACTTCGCCTTTCCCTTGTGGACTTATCTCGACTCGATCTTTCCCTATTGAACCTCTCACGGTCAGACCCCTCTGTGGAAGAGTGCACCCGACATGACCTATCTCTAGATGATCCCCTCAGACCACTTCGAGGGGGAGAGACATCATGACTGCCTGCTACAGCCTGGTCAATAGAAATTGTCGGGAAATCACGATCAAACTCGTACACATGTTCTACTAAGTTATATTCTGGAGGAGCAGTGCCTTGAGCCATTTGATCAGCAACCACTTTCCTGCTCACCCGACCAAGGTTCTTAGCCTTTTTGGCCTACTAGCCAGTGACGATGCCCGGTTCATATAATGAAAAGAAAGTCATCATGGGAAATAATGAGAAAAAATGTAAGCAATCACCAGTAAGTTTAAAGACAGAGACTTACGACGTCTGTATTGGGTGAATATCTTAGGAAATAAACCCAATTCAATCAATTTCTTCTCTGAGTACAAGCTATGGTGGTCCCTGACCTCCCAAGAATTTTGGAAGGCATTAACAACTGTATCGACTTGTTCCCTGGTCATAACGAGTGCAACTTTGTTCCATAGCTTAGGGCTATAGAAATTCCTCGGAACGCTGCTACGCTTTAGCCAATGGGATGGATCGACAACCACAACCTTACCATAGTCTCCACTGATAAATAATCAGTTTTTCTTTCAGTACTCGTTGGAAGAAGGAAACCCCCAAATGAAACCTTTGTGGTCTTTATGTGTTGGAAGGGTAGGTTTTTCCTTGTAATCCTAAGGAATCCAACTGCTCAGTGTCGTCGACTGGAGATAAAATGTCCAACCTGTATATGAGCGACCTAAAGTATAAAAATTGTGTATCTCTTGGGGGGTCAGAGGGTGTTTTGCCCTAATCTTTCTCCATAAATGTCGTAGACTGATCAACACCCGATACGAATTGGGGTCAGTTAAGCATGGGCAACACCCGCGTCTGCTAAGTAACGGACAATGAAAGGCTACAAAGGGAAAGTGACCCCAGAAGACAGCATGGCCATATAAATCGCAGTTGCACCAAGTGGTGGGTTCCACACTGCACGATCACCATTGCATGACAACTTCACTAAGTGAGGGAGGTTGAACAGGTCCCTAAACTTTGCAAGTTCTTCATCCATCACTACATTTACCTCGAGGTCGAAGGCATAAGGATGGTCCATTGAAAATCTTAGCATGCGAATCTGCCGTTCCCTCGGGACTTTCTTCATCTTTAATGTCTAGAAAGCTATCTTTAAGTCGCTCGCCAAATGGGTGGTCTCTTTAGGAGAAGCCCTAGAAGTTTGCCTTGTTGTCTTCGACATATCTAAATAGAAGCCAACAGAAGTGGAACAAAGAGGGTTAGAATATGAAGGAATACACCAAGACTGGCCGTAGAATAATCTACATTTAAAGAGACGTGTTAGAATGAAGGAAAACGACCTCAAAGAATAGATTCAAGCCTAACAATATTCTCGTTATCGCCAGCCTCGATGGCATGCATGAGAAGTTTATAATATCTATAGCGAAGAGTTAGGTCCATACCTGGAGTACAAGCGAGTGCAGCGGAGACACAGAAGTTAAGGAGCAAAGAAAAGCAAGAATCTGAAGAAAGCGAAAAGCTAGGGTTTTCTGTAAAGAAGTTCTATGAAGTCGTGAGGAAAAATGAAAGGTCCCTGGGCTATATATAAGAGTAAATGACATCACACCAACATGCATACGCCACTAGACGCGAGTAGGGTTAAGTGCACACGTAACAAAAAACATGCACAGTTTGAAATTTAAAAAAAGTGGCTGAATGATTGCATCAACCGAAATGAGTGTGATTGACATTAACGTTCAGTCAAACAACATTAAATCCACATTTATTAACACCACCACAAAATAATAATAATAATAATAAGTTAAAAATACTTCACTGAGTGGGTTCCATTTCGAATGAGATATTCGGTCTTGTATGTTTATAGGGGCGTTGTTATTGGAAAATTCTAGATGATACAACACGTCAACAAAAGACTAGGGTCGGGGGTGCCACGTCACTGAAAGATAATCAGTTTAAGTCAACCTAAGTCGGTTGGAGAAGACCCGACCAGTTCCTCCGACTGAGATAACGCAGATGATCAGGTTAGTAAATTTGATTGGGTTGTCGTCGGGGCCAGGATCAGGTAGAATCGCTGATCGGGGGAAACAAGAATGGTAGGGAAAATAGACGATCGGACTCGTGACACATGGACAACACCCAGATTCGATGGAATCACAACTTAAATACGTTGAAAAGGAGTCTGATTTGAATAATGCTTCTGGAAGCGCACTCTGATAAGGAAACAAACTTCCTTATAGATATCAGAGTCTAGATCAGGAAAGAGATCTAAAGACAATTGAAATACAAATTGACCCCAAACAAGAAAGAAAGAAAGCACAACTTTAAGAAGTTAGAATCTTACTAAATGACAAAGACTTTCCCTTCGTGTATATTAAGAATTAGGGTTCTATGAATGTATAAATAGACTGTAAAAATACCTGAAACAGGGTTAACGCGATTTGATTAGCAAGAGCATAAGGGAGATTGAGTGTGTAATCTTCTTTTAACATAGTAAATTCTTGTTGTCACTATTGGCAACCATGGATATTTTCCCACATCGGGGTTTTTCCACGTAAAATTCTGTGTCTTATTTATTTTCCGTTTACTTTTCGTTTGCAACTAGTTGTTATTCTGCATTAATTGTGTGATGGAGGTTAATCCAGAAATCATCATCAACAACTGTACTACACCCCGGCTTTGTACACTTGCAAGCGCCCACCTTTGGAGTGAGTTTGTTATTGTTATATATATATATATATTTATCAGATACGAGACTGACTTTGTAATGCTAAAAAAAATGTTACATAATGAGCTCTGTGATGTTAAAAAGTGATTTATACACTCTTCCAAAAGTGAGCATACCTCTGAGTCTATAATATTTTAGGGTGGATCCTATACAACACCAACCTTCGGGGGATGCAAACCCAACATTCTCTCTCTCTCTCTCTCTCTCTCTCTCTCTCTCTCTCTCTCTCTCTCTCTCTTGCTCAAAGCCAATCTTTCCCCTTTCTTTGCTTTTGGGCACAGATTGAATTAAATTGTGATTTGTGAAAAAGTGACGATATTTACACCACTTTAAAACTGTATGCACACCTCAAAATTTTAAAATTTTAAAATTCTAACATTACCCTCAAATTAAATTATTAATATATTAAACAAAAGATATTGAAATAAAAATTGACATACTAAACTAAATTTATAGAAGAATAAAATATAAAATATTTTGATTTAGTAAATAAGGAATAAAAAAATGAAAACCTAGATCTTATACTTGTCTTCTCCCAATCTTTAAAGGAAGAAGAAAGTAGCTGCCTACTACCCTCCACCATTGAAGATTGAAAAAGATGGAGGAGGCTACATCCTTCTCTCTTTTTCAAGAGAGAAGTAAGCTACTCCTATTTGTATGTTGTTTCTCTTATTATTATTATTTTTTCTTTTTAATTATTGATAATTTATTTACTTATAATATAATTTTTTTTAAACAGATAAAAGAAAATATATATTTGGCAGTGTGTAGGGCCGATTTATGAGATGTAAGATTTTTTAAAAAAATTAATGAGGTGTTCATAAAAAAATGGGTATAGATACGGTTTTTCGTGAGTACAAATATCAAAACTCTTTTGAGCATATTTTAGATTAAATTGAAAGTGTGAAACTACCCACAATCTTTTGGGCTTATTTATATGTTATTAATAATAATTTTTTATAGGTTCTGATTTTTGTTAATATCATTAAATCGATTCGGTCTTGAAATGTCTGAAGACGATTCTGACACTATAACATTAATCTTGCACGAAAAAACAAGTCTGGCAATCCCACACCAGAAACCGGTTCTATAGTGCATCAAATAAAAGAGGTATCATATCCGATTCAATCTAATATTATCTAATCCAATCCAATTCAATATGATAGAGCAAACGGGTACATTATGTATAGTCTTCTTCAAACTTTTTGTCATGTTTGCTTTGTTGATTAATTTGCTGGACGTACAAGATTCCAAAATGGAACTGTAATTTGTCTTGCTAGAGTACATTTCTTTGTTTTCCTTGGATATGTACGTCATTCCTAATTTCATGTCTTAATTAATCACTAAGATCGTATGTAGAAGTATTTATTGGTCGGTGCATTCAATATATAAATCTGAAAAAGAAAATGATTTTCTTAGGACCTGCTGGCACGGTTTTCCTTTGGTATAGGATCTCTCCTTATTTTGTATTTCTTTTACTTTTCATAATATAATGAAACATGTCAAATAAAAACTATATAGTCTAAATTTAATTATTTTTTTTCTCTCATACAATTTGATATTTTAATTACCCTTGAAAAAAGTCAAAGAAAAAAAAGGACCAAAGTGAGGATCCTGTCAAAGCTATAACATGGATTTCCTTATAGAAATGGTCTCATACTAAACCGTTGTTTAATACTTTAATATGTGACATCCCATTTTTTCATAAGCCATGCTAATTAATTTTCACGACCGAACTTACCTAAGCGATGAATTTAAAGGAGAGATACGTGATTAAATATTCAAGCTATTAATTAATTATTTTATATATTATTAAGAGTCAAAATTAATGAATGTTTCAATGATATATGCGACTCCTATTATACACTCGGTCAAGATTAATTTTCCATCAAAACAAGATTGGATTACAAACTAGATCATCATTTCAAAAAATTTATATACTAACAATCTCGACGTCCATGTTTGAATCCCAGATCAGCTAATGGAACAAGATCGAGTTTGCAATCAAAGCAAACAACAGTGATGCCACAAGAGTTTGCCTCCTCTGCACACATATATATACTGCAATTATATAATCATATAAAATTACCAAAAAGTTTCGAATACTATCTAAAGAGTCCCAAAAACAAGAAAAATAAGTATCAGAAAAAAAAACACGAGACTTACATTTACGAGTGTATTTTAAGGGTATTTTTATCAGATCCACAGTTTATGTACTATTAAAATGTAAGTTATTAATTGGGCTCGAAAAATTATTGGCACTATTTGGGGGGTGTTGTGCAAATATCATCATTTTACTAATGTATGTTTAAAATGCACCATTTAACGTGATCAGACGAAAATACCCCGAAATTTTAACACGGAGAAATTTATCGTTTTCTAAGTCAGTGAAAAGCAAGAGTGAAATCGACGGAAAGCTAATCGACGGTGAATTGATTGGAACGAGAGTATACGAGAATAGTTGTGATGGACAAAGGTAAGATCAATTTTTTTTCCTCATTTTTGTTGTTGATAACTTGCATTGCATGTTAGAATTGAGTTTTGTTGATTGAAATTGTATATTAGGGTTAAAATAGAGATCTGAGAATGGTTGTGGTTTAGGTTAGGGTTTGAAATTTGGTTGAATATCTGTTGAGGAAGATGAAATTTTGGGTAACCGAGACTTTTTTTTTGCAGGAGAATCTAACTTATTTGTAGTTGTGTTGAGATTTTTTTTTTTATGAAAATTAGGTTTTGGCAAGTCGAGCTTTTTTTGTAAGGGTTCAAGTTTTTTTTGAATAGGATCAAGCTTTTTTGAAAAGGATTGAACTTTTTTAAAAAGGAATCGAGCTTTTTTCAATAGGCTCCATTTTTTTTTACATTGGATTGAGCTTTTTCATCATGGGATCAAGTTTTTTTTAAAATACGATCGAGTTTTTTTACCATAGGATCGAGCTTTTTTGTTATGAAATCGAGTATTTTTTTCATAGGATCAAGCTTTTAGATGAGTCGTTGGTAAGTCGAGATTTTTTTATAAGGGTTCGAGCTTTTTTTTAATGGGATCGAGCTTTATCTTATAGGATCGACCTTTTTTCAAGAGGCTCGAGTTTTTTTTACATTTGATCGAGGTTTTTTTTTAATTAAGATCGAGCTTTTTTTACATATGATTAAGCTTTTTTGTTATGGGATCGAGCCTTTTTTTTCATAGTATCGAGCTTTTTTTTAAAGGGTCGAGCTTTTTTGTCCTGAGATCGAACTTATTTTTTATAGTACCAAGTTTTTTTTTAAGGGTCGAGCTTATTTGTCTTGGGATCGAGCATATTTTTTTTCGGACCGAGCTGTTTGTACATTGGATCGAGACTTATAATTTTAGTTCCGAGATTTTTTCTGTTTAATAATGTTGTATGTCTGTTTCATTGTAGATGAGAAATAGGTTGAGAGATTTGCTTAAAACTCCACAAGGAGACTGGTACGAGGGCAAATTGACTCGACACAACCATTTTGACTCCCTTGCCCATATAGACGACGCGCTGAACTGGGTCCCTGCAGAATTTGCAGATGAAAATCGACATCGGTTCATGGCGTCATGTTTCGGGCATTTCCTAACGATGTATCTGAAGATGAAGTTTTCGGGTGGTGTTATCCATCGGTTGCTTTTGAGGGAAGTGCATCATAACGGCCCAACAGATGAGATGCAGTTCATGTTAGGGAACCAGTCGGTGAGGTTTTCGAAGGTGAAATTTTTCCTGATCAGCGGATTACGGTTTGGAGTTGTACCGGACACGACCAAGTATGCAGAAGTGGAGAATGGCATACATCAGCGGTACTTACTTGGAGCCGATGAGGTCTCGTTGGAGAAGATAAGGGGTGTTGTCACCGTCGCAGAGTTTGGAGAGGCATATGATGCTGTGAAGCTCTGCCTTATATATATGCTAAACTGGATACTGATAGGGGTGGACAAGAGATTCAAAATTCCAGTTTTACAGTTTCGGCTGGTTGAGGATCTCGATGCTTTCAAATTTTTCCCGTGGGGTGCCCATGTGTACTGGCAGTCCATTTACTCATTCAAGCATGCATTTGACGGGCGACGAGACGGGTTCGAGCGACGCCAGTGGGAAAAGGACGCTCACGTACATACGGTGAAGACCTAAAACATATACCGTCTATCTCACGCCCTATTGGTAAGAACTTCGAATAACAAGTTGTACTTTATTGTTGTTATCCTAAATGTTATGGATATTTATCGTACTTATCTTTGATGCAAATATTTACTTTCGAAGTGATCCTTGATTTAGGCCAAGAGTTCGGCACCCGTAGGGTTACGGATCTGTCTCCCCGTATTTTGAAATGGGAGTTTACCAAACAACCGAGAGGGAAGAAGCTGGCCAAGATTTTCAAAGCCAGGGTATGTATTTAATTTGTTAATGTTTATATTAGTTAGTAATGTACAATTAAATTGTTATAACCAATATTTCATATGTTTCTAAGGAAGGAACTGGTGCACACACCAGTTGAGAGTCAGGCACCGTACTATACAGGGCTAAACGAGGGGAGAAGCCTGTATGTAGAGGAGGACAGGCTTCATATTCCATCTCCGGTCCCTGATCAGACTATCTTTAGCTGGAACAGTGGTACAAAGGGTGGGGGTTTGACAGACAGGACCAGTGACAATGAGGGATCTAAGCCCGATGTTGGGGGTTTAAAGCCCAGTGACAGCGAGGGATATTAGACAGACCCTCAACGAGAAATGCATAAGCATAGGCGGGTTCTGTTTACCACCCCTGAACATGGTACATCTAAAAGGGATTCCCATAGGGGAATTGGACGTGAAAGAGAGGTAAGTTGAAAAGAAAGTTTTGTTTTTTTATTAACATGTGATGTTGATAGTTTTGTACTAACAATGTAAACATGATTTCAGGCCCCATGAGGCAGATTTATTGAACGATATGCGTGAAGCCCTCCGAAAGAGTGAGGAGGTTCGAGAGCGTCAGCATCTAGAGTTGGTGGATATGATCTGGAAGAGTGACAAGGATTGTCAGCAACAACACCGAGTGTTACTAGATATAATCTAGGAGCTTCAGGAATCGACCATGCATACACACATGGATACCCTCCCCTCCACCTCCTAATCAAGACTTTAGTCCCGGAGACAGGACTAGTGGGTATACGGAAAGGGGGGGGGGACTGACAAGATAGGTGGACTTAGCGAGGACCCGGGTCAACGATAGTAGGCCTGCTACATATACAACAGTCCGATAAAAACTCCCAGCTTTCCTATATGGGTCAACCCAGCCCGAGCTCTACCCACCACTCAGCACATCGATTCAGCCGCAGCGGTCCTCTCCCCCACCCAGCATGTCGACCCTGGCTCAACGGTCCCCTTCCCTACCCAGCACATCGACCCAAAATTAGTGATCCCCTCCCCCACCCAGCATGTTGACCCAGGCTCAGCGGTCCCCTCCCCCACCCTGCACGATGACCTAGCTCCAGGGCTCCTTGGAGGTTAGAATACCGCCCAGGAAATGTATACTTAAGCGCGAATGGCAGTTAATGAGCCCTTACACAGATCCATGCCACCAGAAGAGGTTGAGGACATGGCCCCAATCCATGGAACACATATTTGACCCCCACGGACTTGTGGACGCCGACCAGCTTGCGGCGTACAAAGCCTTCAAGAAGAACATCAACGGGGAACTGTGAGTACAACTTTATCTATGAATTTGACAATGTTTTAATTTTAATTCAAACTTTTATAAAGCTAATCCAACCATTAAACTGACGTGATGTGGACGTGCTGGCACCAGTGGATGCAAAATGGTTCATGCATATGCAGTCCAACTTCATGGACTTGGAGGACACGGTACGTACTTACGTGATTTTCAAATTAACGTTTGTATAAATAATGTTGTATTGTTAACAATTCATTACTTTTTTGTCTATCAGCATATAGACGCATACCTCCATATTCTTAGAAGCGTCAGCGAGGATTTTTCACTGTGTACAACCAAATGATCAACATAGTGGATACACAATTCTATGTAAGTAGTTATAAATTATTGGTACCGCATCTCGTTTTTTGGTTTTTTATTATTAATACGAATTTGGCAATGATTGTATGTACAACCACTTATGTTGTTACAGTGGGAGAGAATGATGTCTAGTGATGCTCACGAGGCTGTGACCACGACGAGGTGGAATGTGTTACAGTCCTGATGGTTGGAAGATGACCTTCAGACGGTCCGTGGAGCTACCACGAGTGGAAACCGCCTCATGGCACGAGGTTGACTTGGTAAGTGTTAGACGGTGAAAATGATTTAAAATATAAATTGTTCGTATATCCTGACCTTACACCTTCTGCATATTATTACAGGTCCTGATACCGTACAATGTTGAGGGCCAACATTGGCTGGTGGTGACCGTCAACCTTATTCTTGGGAAGCTGGACATATTTGACCCCTGGAGATAGGATGTTCCTATTTATATCAGACGCAGCAAGTTTGGCCATTACGGTGGTTTTTGCCATCAATGTTGAATGACGCGGGGTTGCACACTACATGACGAGGTGGTCGTCGGCCATTCCTCAGGGAAAATAAGCCCTTCTCGGTCAACATGGTCTCCATTTCTACGGTCCCCCAACAAAAATAAAATCGTAAGACATTCTATTTCATTCACGTGCTTATATATTTTTTAAAAACGATTTATAACGCGTTTTAATGTGTCACATTGTTGAGGAAACTGCTGTCCCTATACGTTGAGACTTATTGAGTACTTACTGGCGGGTCAACGCCCTTTTGATTGGTCAGAGAACGACATGAGGATCATTCGGAAGAAAATGGCGGTAAAGATTTTTTTGTAACTCCAGGCCCGCCTAGGGATTGGTTGTATATTTATTGTTGTATTTTTTTTATATTTCCTACCATTTTTTATGTACAAAGACATTGTAATTCATTAATATTATTTCAATTTCTTTTAATTTTTTTGATTCTAGTGCCTGTCATCACATGTACGAAACACAAAGCAAACCTTGACAATCTGATACAAATTTTTTTTTAGTACAAAATAAGTTAACAAACAACTCATACAATTCCAAATTATAAAAATATGATACGATTCCAAATGTTTACAATGTGATCAAAACTTTGCCATTCATTCTCTATTAGAGTCCATGTTAGGGCACGCCTGTTTATTGTGTCCAATTGAATGATAGATGCTACACTTGCGGTTGTATTCATCGGGAACACATCTGCTTGGACCTTCATTAATCAAAGGTGGGTTAGAATTTCTCCTGGAATTATGCCATGGTTGTCCACATCTTCTACACGACTGTTTAGTTGTCCTCTCCAAAGACGAGACGTATCGACCTGTCCTCAGACGTCTTACTTGTCTTCTGGAGATTGGATTCAAAATCACCCTCTGAGCAATGTCAGATTGCACAACCCAAGTGGAAGAATGTCCAACCGGCATAATAGAAACCGGTTACACATCAATAAGTGTTTGCCTCTTGTAATAGTCCGAACACAAAGATGTCAAATCCAAGTTTTGCCCCCTGTGTGGACTGGTATCAATTACATAATCATATGCATTTTGGTACAAGTTTCTTAACTCTTCCATATACCGGTTATATTCAAACTCGATGTACGCGTATGCTGCTTTGTCTATTATTACGGCAATATCATTTCTATGATATCGCTTCTTAATAATTTTAGAAAAGTGTCAGCAACATATGGTATGGGTGGCATAAGGGAACACTTTAGAAATCCATGCTTTAATGCGTGCATGTCTATCGGAAATAAAAACCAGCTCATCAATATGATCTGGGGCACCCTTCAAGCAATCCAAAAGCCATTCCCATGAAAGGTTATTTTCTGAGTCGTCGTACCCAAAAGCAATTGGATACACCCGTTCATTCTCATCTTGTGCTATTGCAACAAACATTGTACCCCTGAATCGTCCCTTCAAATGGGTACCATCAACAAAAATTACTGGACGCATACATGTCCGGAATCCTCTAAGTGAGGCACCAATCGACATGAAAAAGTAGAGGAATTTACCATCTTCATCGCATTGTAAGTCAATGATTGTGCCGAGATTTTTTTGTTCCAAAACATAACCGAATGATGGAAGCAGTTGGAAGATTTCCTTATACGTTCCATAGGTCAGTGACAATGCATAATCGAGGGCGGCTTGTGCCTTACTGTATATGATTTGGATTCCATACAATGATTTCAAATCGGTGATTATGTCCTTCAGATGCATTAGTCGACAACCTTGTTGTTGAAGTCTAGGTGCAATCACTTCTCCAGTTATGACTGCACTAGCTTGTCGGTGGCGGCAGTGAATTTCCTCTAACGGACAAGTGTGTTTGTTGACAAAATTTTTTACTTGAAAGTATATCCCGTCATCTCTCCTCACCGCTCTTAACTTCCACGTACAATTTTTCATCAAACAAACTAGAAGTAATGTTGTCTTATTGGACCTTTTCACCTTCCACTCGAAGTTCTGCCGATTGTAAAATCGCCTACTAGTCTCTTCAAATCCTTTTTCTATAGAAAAATTTGCCCTTTATATATCATGCTTGTAGGTTCATCTTCAACCAAGCTCCTGCTTCCACCCATACCAAACGAGTATGATTCTGCTTCTGGAATAACCCACGTTGTAGTATTATCAAAATCATCTGGAGTTACATTAGCCCGGACATCGGAGGTCCCAACTATATCTAGTGCACTGGAACTAAATCTGTGTACACGTCTTACACATCTTTCCGTTTGGACAGGTTCTTCATCATCCTCATTGTTATCTACATTATCTACGGGATTAAAATTGCACTCATTATCCACCTCATGAATCGGCCCAACATTCGGTGATGTATTCTTCTCATTGTAGATATAATTGTAGATATCATTGTATTGGTTGTTGTACTGCCTACCATTCATCTCAATTTGATATCCAAAGACATCGTCGAATTAAGGTCCCAGTATATCAGCATGGCCGGCTACTTCCAATGGGACAACACACATGTTTTCCTGACCATCAATCTCACTTCTTTCTGTGAACAACTGGTTGCTTCCGCTTGACGATTGAAATTGTTGGGTGTTATCACGATGAGGGATATCTTCACCAATAACACCTCTTGATGGCCTATCGATTAGACTAACACATACTTGAGGGATCACCCTATCTTCCCCTAGCATAAACTGAACATCATCATCGTTTCTTATAAATGTACGACATGTAGTCCCAAGAACGATTGATATAGACTGTAGATCAACAATGTATTTGGTCTCATCATACTTCACAACAATTTGCACGATCGACACTAGTTCGTTGTAAGTCAAATTATTTGACACATACAAACCTTGGTTATCGGAACCTAAATACCTCTGACTTCCGTCAGGTAATTGCTCTCATCGACCATTGTAAGATATCATTATTCTCACTCTATCTATTGTCCTATCAAAATCATCATCAAAAACCATTATTAAGAAAATAATATTTAATATTAAACTTACAATTATAAAGGATTAAACAAAAATCTAAAGTGTAATCGATCGAGTTTTTTTTAGGGATCGAGCTTTTTTGTACATGATCGAACCTTTTTTATACATGATCAAGCTTTTTTTAACTTGATCGAGCTTTTTTAAACTTGATCGAGCTTTTTTTTAGGGATCAAGCTTTTTTGTACATGATCGAGCTTTTTTTTGTGAGGGATCGAGAATTTTTTGTGAGAGATTGAAGTTTTTTTAAAACTGTTCGAGCTTTTTTACTTATGTTTCGAGCTTTTTAAAAATGTTTTCGAGCTTTTATGCCCAAAATTTTAAAATTGTTTGCACCACTTCAAATCAGTCCGGTCAAATGTAAATACCAAAAAAAATGCATACATATCCATAAATTTTTTTTTAAAAGTTTACAACTCGTAGACGTATCAAAAAAAAATGGAGACAACATATTCATACATGTTCATACATTGTTAAACCATACAGAAATGTATGAAAAAATAAAAATGAAGATCGGAAATATTTGTTTACTTTCTTGTGCAATATCTGGAGAGATACTCGTTTTTTTGGAGAGACAGAGGAGTAGTTGAATGATTTCAGACAACTTTTTCGGACAACCTTTTTGGAGAGAGAGGCTTTTAAAGAATAAAGAATCGATTCTTAAAGGGCAATTTCGGTAGTTCACCATAATAGGTGTCTTTTAAACTTAACTTATTAAACTGCTGACAGCACTACAACTCTCTAAAAAAAGGTGACATTTCTTATCATTTCCACGCTATTAATTTAGTGATAGTCTTAAAACTCACTGTTTAAAGATTGCTATTAAATTGTTGAATCCAAAAATTGAATTAATAAAATGACCAAATCATCTTTAGTTATTAAAATTTAAAAATGAAGATGAATTTTTCTTTTGCAAAAAATAATAATTGAAGATAATCCTTTCAACGGAATAAAAAATTAAAATAGTCATTTTCAAATGGAAAAAAAAATACTTTTTAAATTTTAAATTAAAAAATGTTTTAATTCTTTTAAAAAATTATCTTCATTTTTAATTATTATTTTTTTCTAAATTTAAATTTTTTTAATATTTACTTTTTCTGAATTTTAGATATTTTGTAATGAATTTTGTTTATATTAAAGTATTGTATTTTTTATTTTTTATTTTAATGGTGATGATAATTTTTTTTATTGTTCAATTTTAAGGGTAGAGGATGACTAAGCAAATAAATTTTTAAACAATGGATTTTGCATCGGAAAAAGAAAAGTGAATTTAAAAAAAAAAGAGATGGTGTTTAACTATTTTTCTAAGTCGAAACATAAGATCAAAACTCATGTTGAAAATGACAAGACAAAGTTTACTTAGTGGTAAATCTTTGTACAAGAGATCGTAGGATCTAGACTTCTAATCATGCCTCATCTTAATCTTGAAATATTATAATAATTTAAGAAAAAAAAAACTCATATCGAAAATCAATGTTCGAAAAATAAGTCAAATCCTTGATTAATTGTCGACTAGTCGTTAGGTTAGGGATGTCGAAATAACCCACGAGAACGGGATCCCGGAGGGAACCACACTAATTGTATTGAGAAGAGTTTCAATTTGGTGAGAAATCGGGTAGTGGATGGATAATAAAACTCACAATGGATATGAGACGGGATGAGTTTTATAATACCTGTCTCGTCCCGTCCCGTTTAAAATATAATACTTATTTTTTATTATTATTTAATTCAATGTTTACGTTTTAAAATTATTGATTTTTTTTGTTTTGTTTTGAGATTTATGTTTATGTGATGATTTTCAATTTTTTTTTATAATTACTTTATATATTATATCATATTCGTTAGTTTGTATATTTATTATTTTAATAAATATTAATTTTTAACAAGATTTTAATAAATAAATTTATTAAATTGATTAAAGGAGTTAAATTGGGTGGAGATGGATAAAACATACCCTGCTCTACTCCATCTACCGTGGAGTTTTATGGGGGAGGATTTCAAAAAATAAATTGGGCGGGTTACAGAAAGAGTCACCCCGCCCCGAATCCACCCCATTACCAGCCGTACGCTAGGCGATCTCCTAACATGGTGATCAAAAGCCAAAAGTCGGCCATATTAAACGGCCAGTGTGTAGTCAACGCTATTGGCCGATTAATCTATCATGATGGCCTAGGTGGAGTCAAAGCCGTCGACTTCGCCTAGGTCGATAATAAAAATAATAATTCAAACGACGCTGTTTTTGGGTGTTTTACACCCAAAATGGCTACGTGTTGGCTTCAGTTTAAGGAAGCCAGACACAGCCTTCAGCAGTTCAACAATCTTCGATCAAACCTGAAACCTCTCGACCAAATGAACCAGATCTGTCGCCATCGTCGTCTAAAGCTATCGTCCTCCGTCGTTACTATCCTATCTTCGTCCATCTATGGTTTGTATTTGTTAGATGAGAGGATTCTGGATTTTAGGGATTTCAAGTGGCGGCTTATAACAAGAAGATGATTTGGGGACAAGAAGATAAAGTTTTTAATCATTACTTGATCTGTTGTTGGGCGTATTGGTCTAGTGTCAATTACATTGGGTTTCCTTGGGTCTAATATGTTGTTGGGCCTATTTGTTTAAGTGTTTTAACTCATTAACTGTTTAATGCTTATTTGGTTGGGTTTACTATTGCCTTAAAAAATTTACAGATCTTTGAATTATTTTGAAATTGTTTAGTTGAGTTTTCGAAATTATCTATTTTAAATTCAATAGTATAGTTTAAACTTTTACTAGGTAAAAACTCGTGCTGAGGAGTTTTGACCGTTTTTTTTAAACAAAAAAAGTTTGCAATCAAACAACTATAATTTTTTTTTTCAAAAACTCTATTTCTAATCGAATAGAGGTTTTTCAAAAGCTCAACCAAGTAAACTCATTATTGTTTAGGTTTAAGAATTTATTTGTTATTAGGTTTTTTATTTTTATACCAGAAAAATGAAAAAAAAAAACTCATCAGGCGATTAATCGCCGTCTAGTTGGCCTAGGCGTTTGGTGCCGGGTATTCACCGACTAGTGTTTAGCGTTTACTAGAACACCGCCGAAAATACTACTACCCAATGACAATTACCTTCCCATCAAAAGTTCAGGGAACAGATTTGTAGATAGTAAAACTGGAACATAAAAGTGTTCACACACCCACCAACTCTACAAAAGTGTTCATTTCCGTTGTGTTATTATAGCCTTAATTAGATTGAGAACTCAAATTAGAACAGTTTTAAGATTATCATTAATTTTCTAATTAGAAAATTGAATGGGACAATTTTAAGATAACCGTTGGTCTTAATTGTTTCGTCTGACTTAGTTGTACATCTTCAAATTTCAGAAACATTAGAGAAGACTAATTCAATATATATATATATATATTAGTGAAGACTTTGAATTTAAAGGCCACAAACCTGTAATTTCCTTTATTTTGAATAATTCTGCTGCGAGTAGATTTTGAACTGGCATTCTGGCCACAAATTAAACAAAAGAAAAGGAAGAGTGATGCAGACTATGATTAAATAAAAGAAAAAACAACAGTTACGCATTTAGATTAGTAATTAATATAAAATGAAAAGAAAACTACCATATATACATTGACTTTGTGCTTTATATATCGTGCGTCTACTCTTGGCTGTCCTGTTCCATGGTTGAAAATGAAAGTCTCCAGGATTTGCTTAATTGCTTTGGTGACTGTCTTCGTTGTTATGCTTGTTACATTAGGAGTGGCTGCTAGGGAACTTCGTCAGAATTCCAAGCCTTTTATGACTCGTAAGTCTTTCTTGTTTTTTGGTTAATTTTTTGGGTACTTTTTTTTTTTTTAATATTACATCGATTCAAATTGTTTGGAGAGAGGGGATTCAAACCCACGATCTCGTAGGTCTGAGAGGTGTATCATTTCATCTATCTAATCTTATCTTTTCGCATAGTTTCTAAAAAGTAAAGAGCACTTAAAGATTATTTTAAAAAAAGAAATTAAACATTTAAACATGTAGATTAATGATAAATATCCAACCTAAAATCCTAGTTTTTTTATCACAACACAAGTGACATGTGAGGTGTCAAATCGTGAGTGAATACACATTAATGATATTTAATTTAACCTACCACATGTATTTACTCACCATTTGACATTTCAAATGTCATGTGTTGGGATGAAAAAGGTGGAGTGTGTAGCATTACTGCAATTTGTAATATCGTACTTGAAATTGTTCGAATAAATCAACCGAAGAATAAGAAGAATTTAATTTCAGCAGAAATCAAATTGTTTTAGTGAAAAAATGAAAATAAATAGATAAATAAGCATATTTATAGTTAGACTAGTTTATGAATCATGATGTATGGGAAATCAAATTATATACCGTATATATTTTCTACTCTTAGTAAAAAAGGATTAGATATTAATTTATTTATAGTAATAATAATAATTTTAATTTTAAAGTAACATATTTATTGTGACAATCAATTTTGTGCCTGAAACATCCTGCTATCTTACCTTAGATTTTAATAAAACTCAAGCACAAGCTATGAATATAAAATAGGCGACTAGATGATGTTGGTATGACGGTATACCCCTCACACCTTGTTGACGATGATTTTTGAATCGTATAGAGTTAATCACACGTCTAACAGGTTTTTATAGATTGTTGAAGATGTTATGAGAAAGATAGAAAAAAAGAGAAGAAAACATACACACATGAGTTTACGTGGTAAAACCCCAAGGTGGGGAAACATCTACTGTTGTCGGTGACGACGAGAAGAAATTCACTATATTATAATGATTACACACTCAATTTCTCATTTTTTTGGCGTCTCTCTCTCTTTTGTGTTTTTTCTATGTGTTATTGTATATGTCTCCGTCGTTCTATATCTTTTTTACAATAAGATTATGAGTCTATTTTTATGTGCATAGAACCCTAATAATTGTTATACAAATAAGGAAATGTGATAGTGTTTAATTAAGATTGGTTACTTGTTGAAGTCGTCTTTGTCTTCTTTCCTGTTTTGGAGTTCATCCTTAAGGAAGTTTTGAGTTCTTTCCTGAATAGAATTCTCTAACACTAAATAGGAAATAATGATATTTCCTTATTGAAGTGTAATTCTAGATTTCTTGTTTAAGTAAGATAATTCGTCTTCGTATTTGAGTCGTAGTTGCCTTTAGTATCTCCCACACGTTATCCAACTGACCAATTGTCTAGTCCCGACCAAGTCATCTCTCCCCGATCGGCTAGTTTCCTCGACTTGGTTATTTGTGCTCGATCTGTTAGCTTCCTCAACCATCTTGGGTAATCTCGACTAGGCCTTGAGATCATATATTAATTGTCTTGAGTTGATCTTTCCTGACTCTTGTGACGTGGCATATCTAATCATGCTATCAAAAAATCCCTATAACACACCTACATCACGAGATTATGAGTTTGAGTTTTTCACCCCAAAAAATATCCCCCCGAAATTATATAATACTTAAAAAAATACCATAAATGATAAACGGTTTTACTGAGCTTAACCGAGATTTTTTTTTAACATTGAATTAAATAAATTAAATGATTTTTTTTTGAAATATTGTATATATATAAGATCGTGGATTTTTAGGAATCGGAAGGACTCGAATCCACGACCAGACTAACCTCATTTTGTCAAATACAATAATTGAATTATTAAATAATTAATTTGATCAAACATCATTTTTCGGAGTAACGATATTCTCCGACCTTTTCCTAATTTATTTTAAGAGTAAAAAAACATATGCATTCATGCATGGGAGAGATTTTTTTTTAAAAAAAAAATTTCACCACTTTTATATATATATAGGTGTCACTAAATTAATATTAAAAAAAAAGACTAGTTACATTTTGGTATTGGTTTTTCAGGTGAACGTTTTAGGGAGCTTGTGCAGCTTACCGGTGGGACGGCCGATCCAGGGGGTTTCAACTATAATCATCCAGCTGAGTTTAATCCATGACTACAATAACAGTGATCTTGTGCTCAATCAGCATCATCACTTTTGTCGATTGAAAACTATATATGCTGTTGTGCATGGATGAAAATAGTAAGAGTGAAAAATTTTCTCTGCAGTACATTCTGATTTTTTTTTTTTATGAACCTCAAGGGTACAAGGGAGATCTAGATTTATGAAAAGGGAAAATAAAAAGAGATAATTTCTGCTAGCATCTTGCGTGGATCTATATCCAACATTGATCAGAAAATTTGCTAGTTTGCTAATGTTTTTGACCATAACTAAAAGCTTATTGTTCCGCTAATTAATGCAATACTAAGGATGACAAAATAACCATGGGGATGGGTCCCGTGGGGACCCGCACTTATGAGGTGGGGATGAGTTTCAATTTCGTGGGAATGAGACCGGGATGAGAATAGATAATAAAACCCGTAATGAATATAGGGTAGGGATATGTTTTATTTATTTTATTATTAAGTTCAATGATTATGTTTTGAAAAAATTAAATTTATATGTTTAGTTTTGAGATTTATATTTATGAGATGATTTTTAATAGTTTTTTTAGAATTACTTTATATATTATAAAGTATTCATTGGTATACATATTTGTTATTTGAATATATTTCTTTTACAAGATTTTAATAAATAATATAGATAAATGGGGTAAATTGAATGGGGATGGGGAAAGTATACCCTGCCTTCCACGCCTCGCTCTATATATTGAGGGGTTTTACGAGGGGATGAGTTTTTAAAAATAAATGGGGTGGGGTGTGGGGAGGGTCACCCCGCCCTAAACTAGCCCCATTGTCATCCCTAAGAAATATAGTCGATCATGTATGTTTAAAAAGAGAAAATTATGCAATTTATCTAAAAATCTCAATCATTTGTGTTTCTCTCTCTCTACAATTTTCTCTATTCTAAATATTGTTTTTATAGCCGAAACGATTCCAGCAGTATATTATGGGCGAAAATTTGAAATCGTTTTTCTCCTCTAAAGTCATTTGAAAATGTTTTCAGAAACGTTACACGATAAAATATTAGTATTATTACAAGATGAAATATTAACATCATTATACGATGTTGATATTTCATCGTATAATAATGTTGATATTTCTTTTTGTAAAGTTTCTAGAAACAGATTTTCGTTTAAAGATCTGGAAAAAAAATAGATCCATACACTCATTTATGACATCCTTCTTCTCCATTGACGGGGAGTGGAATCATCAAGATTAAACCATGGGCCATTGTGGGTCTTTGAGTGGGAACAGGGCCTGGGGGCTTGTGATCTGGATGTTTTTCTACAATGGGGGTTGGTTCTTCAGAAGTCCCCTTTGAAGTATCAGAAGTGTCCACTGTCTGAGTGGACGGTTGGGGGTCTGTTCTGGATGCCATAAAGATCTGAGAAAAATCTGCAAGCTCATCTGGGTCTGATCGGTATGATTGGTCAATTGATGTAGGGGAGTATGTTTCCCATGAAGAATAGGACTCATAGGAGGATTCTGTGGGGGCAGTAGAGATTTCGGGGGAGGAGGATGAGGTATAGATGAAGAAGAGGCTGAGGAAGATGCCGAAGAGGTTATCATATCAGGAATGATGTTATTATGCCATTTAATGTGTTTCACAGAGAAATCATATCTAGAAAACCAATCTTTGAGGCCTTAGAAGTTGAGTGTTTGGAGGGAGTTTGTTACGGAACTCAAGGACCTTTGAATATGATGAATTGTCCATTTCTATGACGAAGCTCCTAGTCCTAAGGTGGAAGTCAAACTTGGAGATCCCATTCTTTACCGCAAGAATC
Organism: Dipteronia dyeriana; assembly: GCA_032871835.1. NCBI lineage: Eukaryota > Viridiplantae > Streptophyta > Magnoliopsida > Sapindales > Sapindaceae > Dipteronia > Dipteronia dyeriana. The sequence continues at coordinate 91,680,987 of CM065298.1, forward strand.
TCTTTATAGACTGTGTGATAGTGCTTTTGGGCATCTTTGAATTGTCCACTGCCATGACCGCAGTAGTGGCGCTTTCCTTTTATTCCTTTAATGAGGATGGCTCCCCAAAAATGATCACTAGCATCAGCTTGGAGGATGAGCTGTCCTGAAGAGGGTATGTGCAAAGGAGATGGTTTCTGGGAGATTCTCTTTAGATGGGCAACTGCTTCAGAATGAGATGTGTTCCACAGAGGAGGGTTTTTCTTAAGCAAATTGGACAGGATTGTAGTGTAGTGGCTAGCCTGTGGGATAAAATCCCTAATGTAATTGACGATGCCAAGGAATTGTTGAACTTGCTTTTGAGTAAGGTTTGAATCAGGGAAATCAAGGAGCTGCTTGGCCAAATGAGGACTAGGGTGGTAGGCCCCTTCTTTTTTTTGCATGCTGAGGAATTCGATTTCAGCAACGCCAATCAGACTCTTCTTCTTCGAGAGCATATTTCTATACTGGTCTCTAGGAAGAAGATTGTCATCAAATTTTTCCCTTCATACACTCTGTGGACTCACGTTATTGGTACTCCCCTTCCAGACAAAGATATTCTAATTGGATGAGATGTTTATATCCAATCCAAATCCATCAGAATTCTTTCTACCGGCATCCGGTTCAAACGTGAATTCAAACCTTTCACCAACATACCTAAGATTTTCCCTCTCTCCACCATCAATCCTAACTTCTAACAAATTCAAGAAAAACTCCTTGGATTTTGTACGAACAGTCATGCTGACTTTAAACACCTAAATCCATTGTGGAAAAATCCAAATTTCTTTATCAAGCTTCCCTTCAAGCTCAACGAGGATGCCAACCCTACCAAAGCTTCTCATTCGGGAATGTCACCATAGACCTCTTGCTAGCAAACAAAGACTGTGAAGAACTCCTCCGACAAGGATTGATAGAACCCACTTCCTCCTTTAGGACTGCCAGGCCTTTTATGTTGAAAAAAGATCTGAAAAGCTGGGAGGAAAGAAGAGAATGGTCATTGATTACAAGCCTCTCAATCTCTTCCTCCAAGATGACAAGTTTTCGGTCCCGAGAGCTAACTACCTGTTTCCATAGCCACCTGGAGCTACTATATTTTCCAAGTTTGACTTAAAAGGAGCCTGCTGGCAGATAGACATCCATCCTGAAGAAAGATACAAGATGAATTTCTGTCTCCCAAATGCTCAATACCAATGGACCGTTTTGCCTTTTGGCCTAAAACTGCTCCTTCATTTTTCCAGAAGGCCATCACCAAGATTTTCCATCATATCCTCCATTTTACCTTACTATATATTGATGACATTCTGCTTTTCTCCCCAGATGAGAAGTCTCATGACAAGCTCTGATACCATCTTTTCTTAACATACCTACTCCGTCGAAATGGTATCAAAGCCTCTCCATGTTTTTCAGGAAAAGAGAACTACAATGATCGACATAAAGCAGGATGAAGAAAAGGAATTCCCAAAACAATGAATGGCAAATAGTATATCTGATAACACTCCAGTTAGACTTTCTTCTGTTATCTTTGTCCGTCAGACTCAGACAAACAAAATACAAAACCTTGTTGAACATACCCATATCCTAGAATCTGCTCAAATCAATGAGAATTCTCTTCCTCAACTAAATCCTCATACTATTTTCAAACGTACTAAGTCGCTCTCTAGAAGGGTCACGGCTTTAGTCCAACACCGTTCTCATCCAATAAAGGAGTACATCCAATCCACTGCCCTGGACAATTGTCTAGTTCCAACATCCACAACTGAACAATATGATGATCTGTAAATAGGTCAGCCTTTGATTGATCAATGGATCAAACAAGGCTACTCTCACCTACATATTGGAGCCATAAGGATAGTCCTCACCCTTCATGGAAGAAAAAGACTACTCGTCACTGCCAAGATTGCTCTCCTCAATACTATTTATAAAGAATATGAGCATGCAATCATCGGAACTTGCCTGTCAACACTCCATGCAGGAACTACCTCTCTCACTTACTACCCAAATTTCAACATCCATCTCAGAGATCACCTTCACAATTTCCTCAAAATTCAACTTTAAGTGGTAGGAACACCCATGATGTCTAATTCTTACATGGCAACGTTGTATCATCATATCGCCTACAGGCTTCAAGATCATGCCCTTGATCTCCCTGTTCCTGGACATACAGGAGATACCATCTTCATAAAAGCAGAAAGAGAAGATGAAGTTCCCACCATAATTCAAATTCCTAAGCAACTTTTTAAGAATAAGCTTACTGAAATTATGCCTCTCAAATGGATCAGCAATAATGAGAAAGCCTTCTAGAATACCACTCCTGTTGTTGCTTCAGACACAAAATTCACCAAACTGTCTGATGGTTCCATACAGACCACTTATTAACCAATCAGTACTTCAACCACTGAAGTATCCACCAGTGCACTCACACCTAGTGCACCTCCTGTTTTTCAAGTTCTCATGATCCGACCTGTCACTTCCGAAAAAGAAATTCCAATTCATTGCTTCGAAGCTGACGGAACCCTTATATATACGGATAAAATTAACGGCCACTTCATATGGGACGTTGATCCAAAAATGTGTGATACAGATTGTGAATGTAGAGTTTGTTCTAAGGCCATAAGGTTATCCTGTAAACTAAGTAGTTCCTACCGAAAACCAGATGATCCCAACAGTCGCTGGAGAGGCTTACTTCTGGTAAAAAACAAACCTCTTTCTATCTATGATAGAGCCCTTCAAATCATTAAATCTTAAGGTTTGCTGCCAAAGGAGCCAGAGGAACCAAAAGGGGTCCTACCTTCTACTCCGGATCCCATTCCTTGCTTCATGGTTTCCAGTTATGATAAGGATTTTTCTCCTCTGGTGAAAATACAATCACGGTTAAATGCTCAAGGCTAACCTAGAGGGGGGGGGGGGGGGGGGTGAATAGGTTAGACACTTTTTTTGACTCCCTTAGAAACAAACAAAAGTTTGTCCCTCTAGATTGCTTGTATCACAATATATATTAATTAAAGGCAATTAATCAATATATAAACACAAGTAAAGTGTGATACAGACAAGTAATTGTAACACATATGCAATCTATATTATAGAAAGGAAGTCAACATACATAGAAAGTTCTATCCACAATACAAATATTAGAGAGATAGGGATAGAGAAAAGTTGACACAAGATATAATGTGGTAAACCTCCGAAGAGAAAACATCCATGGGCTAGCAGCCAACGGCAAACAAAATCCACTAGTAGATAAGACAAACACAATCTCTCAAGTGACCTCTTCACCTATAAACTACCCTCCTATCCTACTCTAGAAGTTGTTGCCCTATGCTCAACAATCTGAGGCTTAACACCTCTTGTCAAGACTTCCTTGCTCACTTTATCCGGATCCTCCAACCCAAGGCAAGACTTTTTGCTCAACTAAGTCCTCACAACTCTAGTCAAGACTTCCTTAATCACCTATTCGAGTTCTCACAACTCTAGGTAAGACTTCTTGCTCGACTATCCGGATCCTCCCGACCCTAGCCAAGACTTCATTGCTCGACAATCCAATGCTTCACACCTCTTGCCAAGACTTCTTGCTCAACACCATAGGTTTCACATCTAATGTCAAGACTTTCTTTTCACAAGGCATCTAGGTGATCATGAATGTAAAACGCAAACACGCACGCAACATAGAATGCTATGATCAACACATCCTATGGAAAATGTTAGACATGAGCATTAATGCACAAATCACATATAGTCTAGTTAATCATGCATGTGTAATCAATCTAGATTATGTAAGATATTTTCAATATTAATCACAACCTAGATACATGCATGCATCTAAACTTGAATCACCAGATATGTTCAACAAATCATAAGATCAAGTTTAAATCACATAAACCTAAAACATGCTAAAATCATATGACAATGTCAATTAGATTTAAGCTAAAGTTCTAGAGCATATTCCTAATCATAGATTCAACAAATCACTTGAATAGCTCAAAAGAACATAAGCACATGTATTATGTGAAAATTTTGGCCAAGAGAGCCTAATACATGTGAGGAACTATTTTTCACAAAATCAAACAATCAAAGATCATAAAATATTCCTAGAATCAAAGCTACCACAATAAAATCCCAAACATGTGATAACATAGGAAAAATCAAAACCTAACTCAACATGTATGATTTCAATTGAAACTCAATCTAGCTTTGAAAGTGTTCAAAACACAAATCAAAACACTCATAATATACAAATATATGTTGAAGAAGAAAACCCAAGGCAATTGACCAAGTTTTAAAAGAAATCTTTGAGAGAAAATCAATACCTTAGTTGATTTAGGTGCAGTCCCGTTTTTGTATGATTAGACACCAAAAACAGCAGCACAACTAACTCAAACCTTCAGAGAAAAGATGGAGGATGAATAGATGAATACTCTCAACTTCGAATCACTCAAATCGGAGTTCAAATGAAGAAGTTATGTGAGAAAATTTAGAGAGAATTTCTGCACACTTAATTTAAATTTCTTCTTAGAATGAAATGTGAGAGGGAAAGAGATTATAAGGAGAGGGATAAGAATGAAGCATGAAATGAACATTTTGCCGTTAAGTGCCCAAGCATGCTTGCTGCCCAAGATGGCACATGGGCATCTCGGGGCAGCAAGCATTCTGTCCCGAGATGGCCACGCGCCATCTTGGGAAAGAGTGCTTGGATGCACTTCTTTTCCTCTTGCGCTCCCTTCGTGTTCTTCTACCGTTCTCCGGCCTCCGAACTCGGAATTCGAATCCGTTTACAGATTACAAACCATAACTCTCACACGGACATGGACATATAATATACTCAATCCAAAAAATAATAATTCGACTCAATATACGAATACGAAGACAATGTATGCAACATGAGTTGAAAATGTAGTATCTTTTGACTTTGAACTTGAAATCAATAGTATGAGTAACCGAAATGACCGGAACTCAATAAAGAATCATTTAAGACTAAATTCAAGTTCAAAATCCGTGTTATACAAACATATACACACACAAACACAATTCATACTAGAATGCAAACTACATAGAGATAGTTTTCAAGCATGCATATTTCAAAACATGTTATTTCCATACCAATGCATGAGCATTCATCTTCAAGTGTGTAAATGTGTTATATATGGTGCACAACGATGCAGGGACACATGAATGAAATGTATGTGTATGTCTATAATGGTGCACATCTATGAAGGGACACAAATGTATGATATGTGTGTGTGTGCCTATAATGGTGCACAACTATGCAGGGACACAAATGTATGATATGTGTGTGTGTGCCTTAGCCTTGTAAGAGAAAGATAAGGTCTTAGTATACCTTAGTAGAACCATATTGCATCATTTCTCTTGAAGACTTAGAACTTTCTTTGACTTGTTGTTTCTTCTTCCTTGAAGCTTGAATCATCATGAATCTAAACAACTAAATCTTTAAGAGTAAACATCATTTTGATATGGAATTAATGCCAACATAAACTAAAACCTAACATCTGGAACCTTCCTCGAACCCTGAAAAGAACCTGTTTTCTAGATCATTCGTCCAAACCACTGAAGTCCTTCATGATGGACCCCTCAAGCAGCCTTCCCAGGCTGAGCAAGTCCTTAACTGGCATTCCCACAACGCCAGAGTTCAGAATAAAGTTTTACACTCTATTGATCAAAAGATTGACCAGGTCTTACATCATGTTTCTCAACATGATCTTCACCTTCAACATTTGGACTCCCCTTTACGCAATATATATACAGACTTGCAATCTAGAGTTGCCAGACTGGATGCTGACATCCATCAATACATAAACCAATGATATTTTGGTCCTGACTTTGACAACAAAGAAAGAGAAATCAGACAGCTTAAGGATCAATTAGATCAAATAAGTCGTGACCATTTCACTAGTGCACCCTATGTTCGAAGACCGCATCATTACACTCCATCATTGATATTTCCAACCCAATCCCCACCTCATACCTCTAGACCTCCTGACCATTCCCAGTTTTTCAAATCAACTGGAGACCTTTTTAGAAAATATCCACCTTTATCTCCACCAAGGCAACCAGACAAGCCATCTTCCAGTAAAACTACCCGATCTTCTAAAAAGTCATCTCCCCGGAGAAAGAAAACCTCATACCATCACAAACACGCCTTCTATACTTCTCACCAATCTACCTCATTTTCTGAACATACCTCCTCCACCGAAATGATTGAGATATATATATATATATATATATATATATATATATATATCCAAGTGGGTGTGGCAGGTTGAGAGAAATAAAGGTCGTATGCTAGAAAGTATGACACATTAATTTTCAGAAACAATTTAATTTTGCAATGACGAAGAAACCACATTATTAAAGACTACTTTCAAAAATTGTCAACTCTATTTATAATATATATATCTTTGATTCCATTACCAATAACCTTAAAAACAAATGGCCTATGAAAAGGATTATCAAGGGAAATCAACCATATTGAATCCGTCAAATGTGCTCCTCAAAATATATATAATCCAACCAAAATGTCTAAACAAATTAGAAAATATTTCACCCTCGAAAAAATCTCTGCAGACTCTTTCCCTAAAAAAAAAATTCTACTCAGTTTACAATCTCAGAAAGTGATAGTATAAACAACACTGATTTTGAATATAATATATGTTTAAATAGCACTAAAATAGAGTAATTAAAAAAATTCCCATGGACTTCATTTTTTATTTTTCTTTCACTTTCTCTCAAATCAAAATGATTTTTCAAGAAAATTTTAAAAGAATTACGATTATATCTCTCTTGTAAATGAATGAATAACAATTTTTGAAATGATGAGGGAACCACATTATTAAAGACTAATTTCTAAAATTTTCAACTCTATTTAGAATATATAAACAAATTAGACAAGATTTTCACCCTCGCAAAAATCTCTGCAGACTCTTTCCCTAAAAAAAACCTACTCAGTTGACAATCTCAAAAAGTGATAGTAAACAACACTGATTTTGAATATAACATTTTTTTGATAGCACCAAAGTAGTGTAAGAATTAAAAAAATGTCCATTGACTTCATTTTTTTTCCTTCACTTTCCCAAAAAAAAAAGATATTTCAAGAAAATTTTAAAAGAATCATGATTATATATCTCTTATAAATGATTAAGACGAAGAAGATGAATAAACGAGAAGAAGTAATAAAACAAAAAATACCAATACATTGACTATATGCTTTATGTATCCTACATCTTGGTCGTCCTATTCCATACATTAAAAATGAAAGTATCGAGGATTTGTTTAATTGATTAAGTGGGTGTCTTTGTTGTCAAGACTCAAGACAGAGCTGTAAAATTTTATTTGGAGGCCAAATATAGTTGCTATATGTAAAATTCGGACAATTGAGATGTAATCAAACTAGTATGAATATCAGAAAGAAGATGTGTCACATAATGAAAAGTCAACCAATCAAACCTAACAAAAAGCGGATTAGAGATACGCCAACCAAACAAGCACGTCGTCGAGTGAATAAGTGAGTATTACAAAAAGCATTGCAACGAGAATAACTCGGCCAAAGGAGAATCTTGGCAAAGCAAGATTTTGGTCGGCCAAGATATCTCCCCATCGATCAAATAAACATTGTTAACACGTGGTGTCTAGAAAGGGAACTTCACAAAGATATGTGAATAAAGGACCACAATCCAATAAAGAAATAACCATATCTTCTCTGAAATACCAAAGTCCTAATCAAGCACAAAATCAATCACTTTTATTATGTGATAAACATCAAACCAGAGAGAAATCAAGATAATATTACGCAAGAAGAATTACAACCAGATTCTACAAGTCAACTGGTTAAATAACAAGTTTAGGGTTACAAATGAATATATAAATGTAATCCTATTTTTACTATAAAGTGTGATAAATAACACAAAATATATGAAAGCATAAAAAAAAGAGGCAAGTTGTATGTGTACCTATCCTTTACATAGTGAAACCTTTTTTACTGTCGTCACAGGCAACCATATATGTTTCCCCGATTCGAGGTTGTACCACATAAAATCGTGTCTCCATTTATTTTGTTCATTATTTCATTTTCATTCATTAACAAATCAAAAATAGCATCGTTGGCTTGTTGATATTTCACTTTATGAAAAATCACCGCTAACAACTGGTGCTAAAAGAAAGGTGGGAACAAATCTTGATTGAAAAAGATTTGCAAGAAAAAAAAACCGCAACAATACCATATGGTAAATATCAGAGATGGAAATGGATCAGACTATGAGCAAAACCAAAACCCTCCTCCGCGAGACACAAACTACGGAGGGAACCAATCAACAGAAAGCCTCACAAATGGGAGCTAGTCATGGTTGTTCTTACCAACCAACCAGCGGGCGTGGCCCAAGAAGGTTTACCTCATATCTGGGTGGCTTTGCAAAAGGGTCATTGAAGATGCGGCCCTACAAGGGATTACCCTCTTAGCAACTGCTAGGATAACCTCACCATACGACTTGGGTACTTCTCTTGTGCACCCATCACATAGGTTACACTCAGAGACCGTCGCGTCTACATCATATGCACCCTTGAAGCTAAATAAGGAGCTCGAGCAAGACCGTAATGTGCCAAAAGGAGAGCAAGATCAAATGGACCAGAGGCACAGAAGAGGTAAAGGACCTGACGTCCGGGGAAGGCAAGAGAGCTATCAAACGGACTCAAGACCAAAGAAAGCCTATAAAGGTGCTCATAGTCAGAGTCCATCTAGCTCATTAAAAGATAGTGATCGATCACCTCGTAGAAGAAGCCAATCATGTAAATCTTCGATAACGATGATCGTTCTAAGTTTGTATATATTTTGAGTGTATAATTCATCCCATTTGTGTTCGTTTATCGGATATTTATGTGTTTTAATTATCTCTTTGAGTCCTTTACAGGTATTTTTATTATTTAGGGGCAATTGAGGACTTGATGAAGAACATGAGAGCAAAATAAAAACCAAAGTAAAAAAAATGTGTTTTGAAGAAATCTGTGAGTTCTTACTGGTAGAATGAATTCGCAGATCAAGTATAGAAGACACTGCCAGTTCAAGCTACGATAAGAACCTAGAAAAGCAAATCTACGAGTTAACATTGCGAGTTAAACCTCGTAGAACTTGGCGGCAGAATAGAGGTAGAGAGCACTGCGAGAAGAAATCTGAGAGTTATGTTTAGCAATTCAGTTCCAGAAAAGATTATGAATGATGACTGTGAGTTCTTACTCACAGAAGCAGCTAGTAGTACAACCCTATAACGTCTCTGTATGTAAAGACTGAGACATTGAAGTTGCAGAACGAAGTCACAGAGAAACTACAAATGAAGATCCGCGAGTTACAACCAATATAATGTAGTGACAGATCTTGTGCCGACTCAACTGCGAGGTCTAAGTTACAGATTCAGGTCGTATATAGTGTTCCACATCACCCTGCAAGTGGATTTTAGCCAAATCCTCTCCTTACTATTTAAACACATTTTTCTTTCCAAACGAGGAGTGTTAGAGCCTTGTATGTTAGATTGTAGTCTTATGCTTTCGAGTAGGAATTACCATTTCACTTTCACTTTAATCTTGTATAACATTTTAGATTTCGAGTAAGAATTACCATTTCACTTTCACTTTAATCTTGTATAACACTTTAGATTTCAGAACTTAGAATTAGAATCTTCAATTATTGATAAGTAGATCTACTCTTTTTCAAGCAAGCAAGGTTTTGTTGAGCAAGCATAAAAGGGAGCATCAATAATCCATGAGCTTTATTTATCTTTTTCTTTACTTTACTTGTAATTATCTGATAATGAGTGGCTAAATCCTTTTTGTCGAGGATTTGGTGATGATTGTATATATGTGAACACTTTTTGTGATGATCTAGTCTATCTTTTATCCATCTTGAGTTCCACTTATGCTTAACAGATTAACATGTTGATGGTTGGGTATGATCTTTACTTAGCATTTTAACATGAATTATGTGCATGAATAGTGGATCTATCTCTTGATTGATCATCTTGAGTAGGTTACACTTGAAACTCTTCCATATAGATCTTTGTTGATAGGAAATAGGTTGTAAACTCTGTTATTAGCATGTTGCATCATTATCTCCTCAACATATCTTTAGAATCTTCAGAACAATCATTTTATAATTAGCATAATTTTTAATGACTTGAACTAGAACAATCATTTGAACCGTTTTGAGTTTTCTTTATGGGAACGATACCTTTACTAGTGTTCGTTATACTTGACAGTGATTCGTACACTTGTAAAGGGTCAATCAGACTGGTACATTCCACTTAGCTTTTAGAGTACCATTAGTTTAGAGGTACACTTAGAGTGCGTCAAAATCTTGGCACCGCTGCCGGGGAACATTTTCAGTAGCGATTGTGTGTTTTTAGTGCAATTCATCAGGATACCAATTGAAATTGACAAGTCATGATACGTCATCGACAAGTTCACGGATGACGAGCGTGTTTAACCAGTCAGATCAAATGATGGTGAACTTTGTACGTATATGGTGGATTATTCCTTGCCAATAGTTGGAGGTCACCCATCGACCATAGTTTTAAACATGGCACAGAGGAATTATGAATTGAAGAACCAACATTATAATACTCTCCCCACATACTGAAAATCCCTTATAAAGTGTGTGTCTAATAACCTAGAGGGGGGGCCGGGGGGGGGGGGAGGCGGGTGAATAGGTTTTTAATCAAGTTAATTACCAATTTTTCTTGATTAGTCAATATTCAAAATTCATCCAATAAAACAAACATACAACATCAAGTATAAAGTTCGAAAATATAAATAACACTTGATGTTTACGTGGAACCCCTCCAAATGGGAAATACCACGGGCTATTCTGCTAGCCACACACGATCACAGAAATCCACTATATGAGAAAAAGGTTACACCCTCAAGTGATTCTCAGACTCTCACTCTTGACAACCTCAGGCTATGGACACCGCCACTCACCACTCTTGGTTCAGTCCCTAGTGATATCCTCTGATACACTACTATTGGCATGAGCACCTCCTACTCTACCCCTCGGGCCTTTTACAGTGGATACCCGACCAATTGCTTGCCAACCTACCCTTGGTTGTAAGACTTGACTTGCTTGTGCAACTTCACCTAGAAGCCACAAGACTTTGACTCTATGAAGAGTATATGGTCTAAGTGAAATAATCAATGAATGCTCAATGCAAAATATCTTAGACCAAACATACAATGCTTAACTAGGTGTAGATAATGCAATACAACAACCTAGTTACCAAACAATGCCTACATGCCCATACATAAGGACTTAATTAGATGGAAAAGGATTCTAGCAACCTAATTGTCATTAAAATTCCAACCAACACAAGTTGTCACAACATATAATCAAGGGCAATATTGCAATCAATAAATGCAATTAATGAGGCATAAGCAATAATGTCTAAATGCAATACATAAAGACTTAACTAGATATGAAAATGCAATATTACAATCTAGTTATCAAACAAAGCCATTTCAACATATGTTGTCATTAAGCATGGCATGGTCATTAAATGCAATCATCAAAATGCAATCAATATGACCTAATTAGCTAGAGGCAACAATGACCTAAATGCTAGCTATCACAAAAGCCATATCAACACAAGTTGTCATTAAGCATGGCAAGGACTATAATGCAATTACAAAATGCAATAAATGAGTCCTAATCAATAGTGTCTAAATGCAATGTATAGAGACTTAGCAAGAAGGGTAAATATATCCTAAATTCAGGCTATCAACAAACAAACCCAATCATGTTATCAAGACTAAAAAATATATGCAATAAACTAGAGTCTAGGTATTTAATCATGCAATAAACACCTAATCTAGAGTAAGAAGAATAATAAAAGATATTTAATGAAGTTCTTACTTACCTAGTCATGAAACCAAGAACACCCATGCTCATATGATGAAGAATGATGCAAGATGGAGATGGGTTTTGGGTTTGGAGAGTTAAGAAACCACTCTTGGAGCTTCTCTCTAAAAAAAAATACTTTCTCACACTAAAAAAATGGTTTTGAAGCTCTGAAAAACAAGTGAAGAAGAAAATACATGTAAATATGAGCCCTAGAACAAAACTACATCATTTTGAAAATGCCTAGAATTTTACTCAGTGCACTGGTGAGCTGCGCTGGTCGACAAGCGCTACACTAGCACACACCTACTATCCAGGGGCGCTGATGAGGTGCGCTTGTGCATCGATGCAGCCGCAATAGCACAAAAGCTCAAGATTTGAGCGACGCAAAATATGATCAAACGACATCTAAACCTTTTGTATAATATACCGTTGGAAAGGTATGGAAGTCTAATTTCCACTCCAATTCATAAAAACAGATTTGGACTTCTATAGAAAAATTTATGGTCATTTGAGTGACCAAAGGTCAGAAACGGACAACAACAGAGATGCCCTGTTTTTGTGGTCACTTTGGAGATTTTAAAACCAATCCAAACGGCGATGATATATTACGAATAATATACTGTTGAAAAGGTATGGGTGTCTAGTTTGTACATAATTTTTCAAAACCCATTTTGAATCAATGTATAAAAAGATATGGTCACAAGACCATACAAAGGTCAGTTTTGAAAATATTTAAATCATTGAAATACACTCTTTTAAAACTAGACACCTTACTCAATATAACCAAACCAAGAGAAGAATGATACCTTCTCATATGGTCACTCAACACGCTAAAACAAGCACAGCATCGTGTAAGCACAAACACAACATAATACCACACTTAAATCTATAAATGAAGTGCAAGTGTGATTGTGAAGAGATGCACACATATAAACAATATCAACACAAATGCAAGATCAACAAAGCATGCATGAGGTGTGTGTGTGCAAATAAACTCTTCAAGAGGCAAAGTCAAGTGAATATACCTCTAGCTCTTGAAGTCATGGAGATGCTTGGAAGCTTGCCAATGAGGACCTAAGCTATCCATTACACAATCATCCTCAATGTGGTGTAGTTTGTCATGAAATAAGCCAATCATAAAATCAAGGTCCTTACACATACTATGGAAAACAATGAGAGGTTGCTCTTCAATTCATGAAAGAGTATTATAATGTCATGACAACCATTTGCCTAGGAATGTTGTCAGAAAATCAACTCAGGATGTGATGTTTCCCATATTGTATGAAGGATAAGGCCAAGTAGTGGCTTATGGCTTTAGCATCAGAATTGTTGGCAACATGGGATGAGGTTGAGAGGAAATTTTTTGATAAGCACTTTCTGGCATGGAAGACGAAGGAGATTCATGGAAAAATTGCTACATTTGTGGAAGAGGATGGATAACCGTTTCATGAGGCATGAGAGAGATTTAAGTTACTCTTAGCTCAGTGCCCTCACCATGAGTTTACACTAGTCAGTCGAGTGCAATCATTTATGATGGACTTTTATGACTCACCCAAGCGATCGTTGACAATGCTTGTGGAGAATCTATAAGAAAGAAGACTGCGGAAGAAGTGTTATATAGATACGAGATGTTAGGGCAAAATTCCCAACAACATAGTTCAAGAGGGTAAGATAAAGAAGGAAAGATGCACATTGAATTGGCGACACAGTTGACAATCTCACAAAAAAGATTAGGGGTTTGGCAAGCAATTCTGAGAAACAAAAAGTGCAGGCGGTAGTATGTTAAGTGTGTGGATAGAATGAATATTGGACGGACATGTGCCCCGGTCAAGGTTTACCAACCTTTGGAGGAAGAAGCACAAGCATTCTACTAGTACAACCTTAATTGTCAATAAAATATCCCAAACAGAAATAATTACAACCCTAATTGGAGAAATAGGGGAGTAATGATAATAGAGGTCAATTCTAAGGATGAAATCCACAGTACCAGAACAATCAGAACAACAATGCCCAATCAAACCATAACATTCAGCAGGCTCAAGTTTACAATCCAGAGGAAGATCAACGAATAGTTTGCTTGGAGGCCTTCATTGAGAAGATTTCAATGAAATTATCACAATTGTAAGAAAGTTCTAAAAGGAAAGATAAGGGGAAGGCACCTAGTAACCACACGGAGGAATAAACTTGGTGGACGTGGTGGGAAACAAGGAGCAGCCAAGCCTTCATTAAGCAAAGAACCCTTATAAACCCCCAAAGTTGAAAACCAAAAACAAGCCAAAACTAAATGAAGGAGTTAACTAGATGGAGCAGGAATTGGGACCACACCATCAAAAGCATCTTGGAGATAATATCAATACAGTTATTCAGAAAGGTCTCCCACCAAAGCTTAAAGATCCCGAAAGTTTCACTATCAACATATCGATTGGGGGTGGTTCTAGAGAGATGGTCATGTTGGACTTGGGATCGGGTATAAACTTGATGCCTTCACCGATCTATAAATGGTTGAAGTTTGGAGAGCTCAATCACACCTCTATGTCTCCAGTTTTGATGGACCAATCCTTATGACACCCCCTCTGGATAGTTGAAGATGTGCTCTTAGAAGTGGACAAGCTAATCATCCCTACAAACTTTGTTTTCCTTGATATTGGAGAGAAGTACTTAAGTAGAGAACATCGTGTAATTCTTGGATGGCGATTCTTAGCTAGGTCAAGAACAACGGTTGATGTATACCATAGGAAGCTAACCATGACAGTCTTGAGAGAGGTAGTTGAGTTTGATGTGTTTACAGGAAAGGAAGAAAAGGAGTTAAACACTTGTTTCAACGTAACAACCGAAGAAACCAATGCAACAACTGATGAACCAATAGACGATTTGGAAAAGTTATTCCAAGCATTTCAGGATGAAGTAAGGATGCTTGAAGAAGAGAAGACGGACCTCATTGATAAAGATAAGAAAATAGATGTGATAAGTGTCAACCTTGCTTTGAGGGTTGAGACACTTGATAAGGAGAGGGATGAACCCCCAAGAAAAATGAAGAATTGGCCAAGGTTGTAAAGAGCCAAGAAGAAGAGTTCAAGAAAAAGATGGGAAGGATGCTTAAAGAAGTAGAGAGAAAAGACAAAGAGCATCGAGCTTTTAAGGATGCATTAGCAGGGAAAGAATATGCATGTAGGGTCTCTAAGGTCAATGAATGTGATTTGATAGTGGAGCTCGAGCAAGTCGAGTGCGTAATCAAAATCTTGATGAAGGAAACAATAACAATGAAGGAAAAATCCACCTCAAAACCCACCAAAGTAAGCAACAACGGAACACGCCCACAGAAGAAAAATGGTAACATTCCTTACTTCCCTCATAAATGTTATTTTTGCCATGTTAGGGGTTACCAAAGACCCAATTCATGGTGTATAAAAAGAGTTACAAAAATAAGCAAGAAAATGATTTGGGGAACTAAATGAGAGTCACTCATATGTGGATCCGTATGAATAAGGGTGAAAAACCAAGGGTACTTTTTTAGATGTAACAAAATCAAAACCAACATCTAGTCCATGGGTGTATATCTTGAAAAAAAAAGAAACTCGTTATTTGTCTCATTTAGTCACAACGGAAGCACAAGTGGAGTCATTCCCCATTCGTCATGTGAACTTTGTAACTGTTCTGTGTATGTGATGATAAGAAGTCGCTCGCCAAAAAGAGTGTAACTTTGGAAAGAATTCGATGTTGATGGCTAGTAGAGCCATGGTTATTGTAAATATTTTTTATTGATGCATGTTAAGAAGCAATAGGATCAGAAAAAAGTTAGAGTTTGAAGGAAGAAGCAACATTTGCAAGCTTGGTCTGGGAGTGTGAACTCGCAAAACCAACTGACAGTGTCGTCTAGAGGAGTTTTGTGAGAAAAAGCTACGAGATGAAAGTCGCAGTTGGAAAATTCCAAAGTAGCAGTATCTCTTTAAGTACATTTGTGACATAGAACTGCGAGCATGAAGTTGTTGGTCAGATTATAAGATGGATCTGCGAGTAAGAACTCACAGAAAAAGGAGTAAGAAATCGTAGAAAAATGAGTAACAATTCGTAGCATTCTTTAGAGCAGATCTGCGAGTTAAGTCTGTGAGTGCAAAGTCACAGTGTTGGAGTCCAAGGTCATAGAGATAGGTCTGCAAGTTCATCCTGTGAGTGAAAACTAGCAATATGAAGTAGCAGTAAGCTCTGGAGCAAATCTGCGAGGTGAGACTACGAGAAAGAAGTCACAGATTATTCCCAACACAGTTCCTGAGAAGATATTTTTGGTGAGGTCCGATGCCACGTCAACTTCTGTAACTTGGTACTGCAAGGTCCAACTAGTAGATTTTAAAATATCTCACTACAATAGGGAACCGTCTCATTTCAATCCAAATCAAAAATCGGTAACCCATTCCCTCTCTTTTTCTTAGAAATATCTTATAATTTCTATTATCAAAGGTAACCTTTTAACTCAATCTCCTTTCTCTTTAATCTTTATCAATAATTTCCTTATTCTTCTTAATTTCTTAATCATGTAGGAAGTTTAGGATGTTGATTATTTAGGAGATATATGCTATATTTTGCATGAGGCAAGATAGTTGATTGAAAAGTTAAGATATCAAGCATGATAATAATATAACTAACTCTTGTATGTCATAAAACCTGTACTAGTAAATTATCTTAATTATAAAGCTTATAGTTATACATTATTAAGTTGTTTAAGCACTCTTGTGAATTTAATCGCTTTACTTGTAGGAGTATGGAAGACTTTTCATAAGAAGATATGTCCGATTATGAATAACTTTGTTGGATGGGAGCTTATATGAGCCAAGAGATTGTCACAAAAGAAGATCCAAAAAATGATTAGATCGACACTCTAGTATGACCATGTTTGGTTTTAGTTTGTGTTGGCATGAATTCCATATCAAAATGAAGTTTACTTGTAATGACTTAGTTGTTTAGGTTCATGATGATTCAAGCTTCAAGGAAGAAGAAACAACAAGTCAAAGCAAGTTCTAATTCTTCAAAGAGAAAGGATGCAATTTGGTTCTACAAAGGTATACTAAGACCTTATCTTTCTCTTACAAGGCTTAGGCACACACACACACATATCATACATTTGTGTCCCTGCATAGTTGTGTACCTTTATAGGCACACACATACAATTCATTCATATGTGTCCCTGCATCGTTGTGCACCATGTATAACATATTCACACACTTTAAGATAAATTCTCATGCATTGGTTTGGAAATAACATGTTTCGGAATATGCATGATTGGAAACTATCTCTATGTAGTTTGCATTCTAGTGTGAATTGTGTTTGTGTGTGTATATGTTTGTATAACATGGATATTGAATTTGGATTTAGTCTTAAATCTTTCTTGATTGAGTTTCGGTCATTTCGGTTACTCATACTATTGATTTCAAGTTCAAAGTGAAAAGATACTACACTTTTAACTCATGTTTCATACATTGTCTTCGTCTTCATATATCGAGTCGAATTATTATATTATGGGTTGAGTATCTTATATTTCCATATCTGTGTGAGAGTTATGGTTTGTAATCCATAAATGGATTCAAATTCCAAGTTTGGAGGCCGGAGAACGGTCGAAGAACGTGAAGGAGGGTCGAAGGAGAAAGAAGCAAGCATATACTTCTTTCCCGAGATGGCGCGTGGCCATCTCGGGGCAGAAGGCTTGCTGCCCCGAGATGCCAACGTGCCATCTCAGGCAGCAAGCTTCCTTGGCTTCAATTTTCCCCTCTTGTTCATTTCACATGTCCAAGTTTCCCACTCCTTTATAAACTCTTTCTCTCTCACATTTCATTCTAAGAAGAAATTCAAATCAAGTGTGCATAATTTTTCTCTTTAAATTTTCTCACCTTCCAAACACCATAACTTCTTCATTTGAACTCCGATTTGAGTGATTAAAAATTAAGAGTGTTCATCTATTCATCCTTCATCTTTTATCTGAAGGTTTGAGTTTATTCTGCTGCTATTTTTGGTGTCTAATCATATAAAACCGGGACTGCACCTAGATCAACTAAGGTATTGATTTTCTCTCTAAGTTTTCTTTTAAAACTTGGTCAATTGCCTTGGGTTTTCTTCTTCTACATATATTTGTATATTATGAGTGTTTTGATTTATGTTTTGAACACTTTCAAAGCTAGATTGAATATCAATTGAAATCATTCATGTTGAGTTAGGTTTTGATTTTACCTATGTTATCACATGATTGGGATTGTATTGTGCTAGCTTTGATTCTAGGACAATTTTGTGATCTTTGATTGATTGATTTTAAGAAAAATAGTTCCTCACATGTATTAGGCTCTCTTGGCAGAAATTCTCACATAATACATGTGCTTATGTTCTTTTGAGCTATTAATGTGATTTGTTGAATCTATGATTAGGAATATGCTCTAGAACTTATGCTTAGATCTATTTGACATTGTCATATGATTTTAGCATGTTTTAGGTTTTTTGTGATTTAAACTTGATCTTGTGATTTGTTGATCATATCTTGTGATTCAAGTATTGATATATGCATGAATCTAGTTTGTGATTAATGTTGATCATATCTTACATAATCTAGATTGACTACCCATACATGATGAACTAGACTATATGTGATTTGTGCATTCATGCTCATGTCTAGTATTTTCCATAGGATGTGTTGATCATAGCATTCTATGTCGTGTGCTTGTTTGCATTTTGCATTCATGATCACCTAATGCCTTGTGAGAAGGAAGTCTTGACAATAGGTGTGAAACCTATGGTGTTGAACAAGAAGTCTTGGCAAGAGGTGTGAAGCCTCGGATTATCGAGCAAGGAAGTCTTGGCTAGAGGTGTGAAGCCTTGGATAGTCGAGCAAGAAGTCTTGCCTAGAGTTGGGAGAACTCAGATAGGTTAGCAAGAAAGTCTTGACTAGAGTCGAAAGACTCGGATAGTTGAGCAAGAAGTCTTGCCTTGGGTTGTGAAGATCCGGATAAGGTGAGTAAGGAAGTCTTGACAAGAGGTGTGAAGCCTTTGATTATTGAGCATAGGGCGACAACTTCTAGAGTAGGATAGGAGGGTAGTTTCTAGGTGAAGAGGTCACTTGAGAGATTGTACTTGTCTTATCTACTAGAGGATTTTGTTTACCGGTGGCTGCTAGCCAGTGGATGTTTCCTCTTCGGAGGTTTACAACGTTATATCTTGTGTCAACTTTTCTCTATCCCTATCTCTCTAATATTTGTATTATGGATAGAACTCTTTATGTATGTTGACTTCCTTATTATAATATAGATTGTGTATGTGTTACAATTACTTGTTTGTATCACACTTTACTTGTGTTTATATATTGATTAATTGTCTTTAATTAATATATATATTGTAATACAAGCAATCTATAGGGACAAACTTTTGTTTGTTTTTAAGGGAGTCGGAAAAGGTGCCTAACCTATTCACCCCCCCCCCCCCTCTAGGTTAGCCTTGAGCATTTAACCGTGATTGTATTTTCAGACCAAATGATTCAGATGCGCTAAAGGAAATCAATGAAGAGATTCATTCCAAAGGATCAATGTAGGGATCTAGTTCCACTCCAAGGATTAAGTTGAAGCCTCTACCGTCTTAATTGAAATATGTTTTTCTAAGGGAGAATTAGTCACTACCAGTGATTGTAGTATAAGACTTGAGTCCACCAGTGGAGGCAGAGCTCATAGAAGTTTTGAGACATTACAAGGGAGCAATTGGATGGAGTTCAAATGATCTCATGGTAATTAGTTCTACTACTTGCATGCATAAGATACTTCTTGAAGAATGGTCCAAGCCGTCAATAAAAGCCCAGGAAATGCTCAACCCAATCATGAAAAAAGTGATCAAGAAAGAAGTTCTCAAGCTACTGGAGAATGGTATCATCTATCCAATTTCTAATGGTAAATGGATTAGTTATATTCATGTGGCACCAAAGAAATCCAATATTACTGCGGTTAGGAATGAGGACAACGTGTTGGTACCTCAGAGAGCTCAAACTGGGTGGAGAGTTTACATAGATTATTGAAAGCTTAATAATGCTACTCGCAAGGATCATTACCCTTTGCCTTTCATAGATCAGATGTTGGAGCACCTTATAGAACATAAGAATTTTTGCTTCTTGGATGGTTATTCGGGATATAATCAAATAGCAATCGACCTGTCAAGAGAAGACTACTTTCACATATCCATTCGGGACATTTGGGTAACAACGTATGCCTTTTACTTTTTCTAATGCACCCAGAACGTTTCAAAAGTGTATAATGTCGATCTTTTCAGAAATGGTGGAAGGAGTTATAGAGGTTTTTATGGATGATTTCTCAGTAACTGGGAGTTCATTCAGTGATTGTCTTTTCAGCCTTATTTTAGTGTTAAAGAGGTGCAATGAAGCAAAGCTTGTATTGAATTGGAAGAAAAGACACTTTATAGTTCGTTAAGGGATAGTGTTGGGGCACAAAATTTCAGAGCGAGGTATAAAGGTATATAAGGCGAAGATTGATGTGATGAAAAGTTTGTAACCCCCTAGGACAGTGAGGGAAATTTGTTCGTTCTTAGGGCATGCCGGGTTTTACAGAAGATTTATTAGGGATTTCTCTAAGATTTCGAGACCTTTGTGTCAGTTGTTATAAAAGACATTGAGTTCGACTTCGACGACAAGTGCTTAGAAGTTTTTGAGAAGCTCTAGATATTATTGACATCAGCACCATCAATGAGACCGCCTGATTAGGATTTACCTTTCAATCTTAAGTGTGATGCATCAGATTATACAATTGGGGCAGTGCTTGAATAATGCGTAGAGATGATTTTGCACGCCATCTATTATGCATCTCGGACATTAAATGTTGCTCAGCTCAAATACTCAACCACGGAAAAGAAATTATTAGCTGTGATATTTGCTTTGGAGAAGTTTAGATCATATTTGATCGAAGCCAAGATAGTTGTGCCAAGATAGTTGTGTTCATGGATCAGTCAGCTCTCCGGTATCTCCTTCAAAAGAAGGACGCCAAACCATGACTAATTAGGTGGATACTCTTATCATAAGAGTTTGGTCTCAAGATTCAAGATAATAAGGGGAGTGAGAATGTGGTAGCCGACCATTTGAGTAGGTTAATGCATGAATCCAAGCAAGAGGAGGATTCACCTCCATTGAGAGATGACTTTTCGGATGAGAGATTATTGGTTATTGCAAATGAATAGCCATGGTATGCGGATATTGTCAACTTCTTGACAAACGATATCATACCTCTGGATTTGTCCTCCCAAAGTAAGAAATGATTCAGATGGAAGGCGAGACGGTATTTATGGAATGACCCCTATTTATTCAAGCATGAAGCAGATCAGATTATTAGGTAGTGTATTTCAGAATGTGAGCAGAGGGGCATTCTGAAGTTTTGTCATGAGTTAAGTTGTAGAGGCCATTTTAGTGTAAGAACTAAGGCTTTGAAGGTACTTCGGTCAGGGTTTTATTGGCCTTCTAGTTTTAATGATTCCTATAACTTTTGCATGAAGTTAATAGATGCCAAAGGTCAGGGAATAAAGGAAAGAGGAATGATATGCCGCAAATGATGAATATGGCGGTGGAAATATTCAATTGTTAGGGAATCGACTTCATAAGACCAATCCCACCTTCAGAGTTCAACTTTTATATCTTGGTGACAATGGATTATGTGTCCAAATAGGTGGAGGCAAAGGCCACCAAGACAAATGATAGCAAGGTTGTTGTGAAGTTTGTGAAGGAATTTATTTTCACAAGATTCGGGACCCTTAGGTGTATAATCAGTGATGGAGGAAGTCTTTTTTGTAACAAATTGTTTGTAACATTGATGGCACAGTATAATGTGAATCACATGTTGCGACTCCATATCATCCTCAGACCTTAGGCCAAGTAAAAATTAGTAATCGTCATATCAAGCAGATTCTAGAGAAGACTGTCAAGCCAAACCGAAGGGATTAGGCTTCCAAGTTAAATGATGCATTATAGGCATATAGGATAACTTTTAAAACTCCAATCAACATGTCTCCATTTCGGTTGATTTTTGGAAAGGCATGTCACTTATGGTTGGAATTAAAGCACCATGCATATTGGGAGATTAAGTCGCTCATTTTTTACTTAGACAAGAGCAAAGGAAGTTACAATTGAATGAACTTGAAGAACCTCAGGATGCAGCATATGAGAATGCAATGCTTTATAAAGAGAAATAAAAAAGAGTGCATGACAAGATGATCATTAGAAAGGATTTGCATTCAAGAATGTTGACACTACTATTCAACTCTTAGTGGAAGATGTTTCCGGGAAAGTTGAAGTCCAAATGGTTTTGTCCATATCGAATCAATGAAGTTTTCCCCTATAGAGTAGTAGAGTTAGAAGATTTAATGAGTGGGGGCACTTTCAATGTCAATAGCCATAGAGTTAAGCCATACTTGAAAGGGATTGAAAAGCCAGAGTGCTAGAACAAATTGAGCTTATAGAGTAGGAGAGCTCCAATGCAATGCTTGGTGGCAGACTAACCACCTTGGTACACTCTACCTTTGTATATAGTAGTTAGTTATTTAAGTTTTTATTATATAAGTTGTTTAGTTTAAGTGTGTTTTGCTTTGTGATTAGTGAATAGGGTTTTATGAATTTTGTGTAGTGGAGGATTTTTAGATTGTACATATATGATAATAAAAGTTTTGTTGTTTATACAACCAAACCTTTTAACTCGTGCCCTTGTTCGTTATGGTTTAAAACATTGAGGGCAATGTTGAGTTTAGGTTTGGGGGTGTGGACAAAGTGTTACGATTTGAGCCTTTCATGAACAAAAAAAATTGAAATTTTGAATATGATGTTGTGTTGTTGAGGAAGTTTCGTGCATTGCACTAGATTCTGAGTTTTGGATAACTTTGTATCAATCTATGATTGGTTACACAAATTGAGTTAGTCCCTTTTCTCTTTATGACTTAGTGAAAGAGTTTTTCGTACAAAAATGTTAGGATCAATAGTGGAGGCTACCAAAGAGAGAATTTGTGCCTAAATTTCTTATTTTTGACGATAATTCTACTATTCTAAACTATGTTTCTAAATGTTCAATGCTTATGTTGATCTCGTTAAGCATTAACATGTTGAATGCCATTGAACATGCATGTGGACTGCTTACTAAAATTTGTATTCCGATGATAGATATACTTTTGAATAAGTTGTTAGGTAGTATGAGCTCTTAATTTCCAAATCACTCAAACACATACCCCAAAGAAAGATTTCAAAGCCATAAACACAACCATACCTAATAAAATATGAGGAATAGCTTGTACTTAGGCATACTACAAATTGTGAAAAGAAAAGTATTCTTAAAAGGAAAACAATTAAATAAGTGGTTGAAAATTGAACACTTAAGCCCTTGTTCATTCATATATGTCACTCAAAAATACCAGTGGCAACGAAGCACAAGAAAATGGTAGTTAAGCCTAGACACTAAAAGAAAATTGAAAAGTGTTGAGTCAAAATGTGGAATGATCAAGTGTCATAGTTCTTACCTTAGTGTACAATGATCCTCAACATACACCAAACCCCCATTTCTAGCTGAAATCAAGTGAAGTCCTAATTGATTTTTAGGATGTCTAACTTTGGAATACTTATCGATGCATGCTCTTTCCAGGTTCTTGGTTTTTCAACTCTTTCTTGAGATCAAATTTTTTAGACATGTGCTTCCAAGTAAAACATATATCTTGTGCGAACACATTTATATTTATGTTTAATTTTGCAAATGTTGATAAAGAGCAAGCCTAGGATTCTGAGAGAAAAATTGACTAAAATCCAGTGAGGATTATAGTCAAGGCGAATTGTATCCATGCATTCAAGTTCATTGTCTTTGAAACTTTGAAGTTAGAGTGTGGGATTCGATTGTGTGCTATTTCGTATTGAATGACCTTTTGTTATTTCCTACTTAGTATCTTTCGCTTGATCTTTTCATTCATATGTATCACAATGAAAACCTTTTGAAACTTTGACTCTCGTAACATTTTAGGAGTTATTTTTTTTAGTTTATTTTAAGTAGCTTCGCTCGAGGGCAGGCAAAGGTTAGATTTGGGGTTTTGATCGCTCTAAGTTTGTATATATTTTGGGTGTCTAATTCATCCCTTTTGTGTTCGTTTAATGGACATTTATGTGTTTTAATTATCTCTATGAGTCATTTGCATGTCTTTTTGTTCTTTAGAGGCAATTGAGGACTTGATGAAAAGCATGGGAGAAAACAAGGTAAAAAATGCATTTATGAAGAAATCTGTGAGTTCCTACACGCTGAATGAAGTCGCAGATCAAGTCAAGAAGACACTGCATGTTCATGTTGTGACAAGAAACTAGCAGAGCAAATATGTGAGTTAACACTGTGATTTAAACCTCGCAAAACTAGGTGGCAGAACAGAGGCAGAGAGTACTGCGAGAAGAAATCCATGATTTTTATCTAGCAGTTCAGTTCTAGAAAAGACTGTGAGTGATGACTGTGAGTTCTTACTCGCATAAGCAGCTAGCAGTACAGCCCCAAATGTCACTGCTAATAGATACTGCAATGTTGAAGTCGCAGAATGAAGTCATAGAGAAAGCATAAATGAAGACCTGCGAGTTATAACCAGTAGAATTTAGTGACAAATCTTGTGCCGACTCAACTGCGAGGTAAATCTGTAAGGTCTAAGTCATAGATTCCAGTCGTAGATCGTATTCCAAATCACCCTGCAAGTAGATTTCAGCCAAATCTTCTCCTTACTATTTAACCACATTTTTCTTTCCATAAGAGGAGTGTTATAGTGTTGTATGTTATATTGTAATCTTAAGCTTTAGAGTAAGAAACACATTTTCAATTTCACTTTAATCTTGTATTTTGAGATTAAACACTGTACAGTTCATATCTTAGAATTAGAATCTTCAATTAGTGATAAGTAAATCTATTCTTTGTCCAGCAAGCAAGGTTTTCTTTATTTTCTATTTACTTTACTTATACTTATTTGATAATGAGTGGCTAAATCCATTTTGTTGAGGATTTGGTGATTGTATATATGTGAACACTTTTAGTAATGATGTAGTTTATCATTTATCTATCTTGAGTTGCACTTACGCTTAATATATTAGCATGTTGATTGTTGGGTATGATCTTTACTTAGCAACTAAGAGTGAATGGTATGCAAGAATAAGTGGATCTATCTCTTGATTGATCAATCTTGAATAGGTTACACTTGAAACTCTTCCATATAGATCTTTGTTGATAGGAACTAGGTTGTGAACTCTTTTATTAGCATGTTGCATCATTATCTCCTCAGCATATCTTTAGAATTTTTAGAACAATCATTTTACAGTTAGCATAACTTTTAGTGACTTGTACTAGAACAATCATATGAACCATTTCGAGTTTTCTATAGGAACAATTCCCTTACTAGTGTCCGCTATACTTGATAGCGATTTGTACACTTGAGAAGGGTCAATTAGACTTGTGCATTCTATTTAGCTTTTAGAGTACCATTAGTTTAGAGGTACATGTTAGGAATCTTGATACTTGAGACCCCTAATTCTATGTTTTATGTTATGTTCTTGAGTATAATTGAACATTTTAATGTGTTTGTTGAGTTTGTATAGAAGATAGCTCTTGGAGTGACTTTGAAGAAAAGAAGGTGATTTTTTATGAAGTTTGGAGAATTGCCTTTGCAGTAAATTCAAATTTTAAAGACCATATCTCTCTCTTCAGATTGAACCAGGTTGCGATATACATGTTTTTGGAAAGCCCTAGAATTCTAGTTTCCAGAGCACTTTACGGTTTGACAATCCAAGTTTTCTAGAGGAAGTTATGATCGTTTTAGTGACTGGAGGTTAGAGCTGAACAGTCTTCGGCGGGTCCTGACGAGGAAGCAATCTGAATTGGACCAGAATTAAGAAGAAAACTTCCCAAATCATATCCTGATGACTCTAGAAGATCAAGACATGTTTGAGAAAGTTCATAAACTCAAATTAGGAATTAATCATCAAAAGAAGAAATCCAAGTTAGGTAAGGATTCTCATTCCTTATTTCATTTTCTTTCCTACTTGGTGTATTTCCTACAACAAAACAAATTGGGAATTTACAAGGAGAAGTCACCTATAAATACTAAGAGTTTTCTACAAGAGAGATTATTGGTGGAGAGTTGAAGATTGAAGATTGAAGACTCCATCAACATTCTTTTCTTGTACCTTTTTTTAGATTAGATGTTTTTATTTATTTATTTAGTTTTTATTTCTATCTAATTTTCTTATTAGTTGGGGCTAACTTGAAGCCCTAGACATGATTCCAATTAAATAGACAAGTTTTATGTTTTAATTAAATATTAATTTTCTTACATGATGATTTTAATTTCTCCATAAGAATTGTTTTTTTATTATCTTTGTTTCTTTGATTGGCCATCTTAGGAGCATGATTTTAGGATCTATGTTGTAGGATAGAGTTCGAATACCTAACGAACATATTCTTGCATGCAACAATTAATTGGATTAAGACCTAATTAAAGGAAATTGATTCATGAATATCCTAGAATAAATACCATGTTTTAGGATTCATGTGATATTTATATTCTCCTGGTTCTTAATGGGTTCCGATTTTAAATATAGTAAAAACCCAAGCAAGGTTATAATTTAAAATATAAGTATTTATGAAAATACCATGCAATCTATATAGTACCTAAGAGAGAATCGATACAACTTGTGTGGAATACCCATTGCCTTGTTGTGAATATCTTCATCATATTTGATATCTTTAACTTCATTATTGTCGGTGGATTGGATGATTGTTTAGTGGTGGATAGGAGGTCCTAACTAGTGTTTTCCCATACATTTTTCCTCATTAGATTTTATGTTGCGTTTTATTTAGTGCTATTTAATTTTCTTTAGTTTTAATAATCAAATAAAAAACCTTATTTTTGTGTGTGCATTAAGTGATTTTGTTTTCTTATTTTTAGTTAGATTAGAGTTCTAGAGTGTCATAAACAAACTCATTATTTTAGTAGGTAATTAATTCTCTGTGGGAATGACCCTTGCTTTTCCATTGTGCTATCATTTATGATTTGTGCACTTGCAAGATTTGTATTATTTTTGTTTGCTATTTTGAAACCAACAATACACTCAAAGTGTGTCAAATGTTCATAACCCTTAGTACTCGAACTGGGGCGGATACTCACAGAGTCCAGTACAACATCACCGCCCATTAGCTCTTAGGCATGGATGGAGAGCCAATAGGTGAGCGGGAAATCTTAATACAAAAACTGACCCAAAAGATGGAAGCATTATAGTGTCGCCAAAGGACAAGAGCCTTGTTGGACGATGACTCCGAAAGCCTCTTTGTGGACAACATTCCCCAAACCTAGTTTCCAAAAAGATTTAGGATGCCACACATCGAGTAGTTCAAAGCCAATACATATCCAAAGGAGCACATGAGACCTTTCTGAAGCGCAATGACATAATATGCCTATAATGACCCACTATTATGCTTAACATTCCTACGAACAATCGGGGACCTAAGGTCTAAGTGGTTTTGGATACTCTCTTAGGAAACAATCAATAACTTCTAGGAATTGACCCATGCCTTTTACGATAATTCATCGAAAACATCTGGAGGAGGAAGTCTGTGGCCCATCTGGTTACTTTCAAGCAAGAGAAGAATGAGTCATTACAAGATTACCTAAACAGGTTCTCTTAGGAGGTGTCGGGAATACATAATCACAACGATAAAGTAGTCATGGCAGATTTTACTGATAACCTATAGAACGGTCTGCTAACCTTTAAATTGAAGAGGAAATGCCCGAATTATACCGACCTGATGGATGTAACGAGGAGCTATGCGATAGCTAAAGAAGAAGAATTATATCGATGAGGAATCTATGTTCAAGTTGGTCACCCTGAAAAAAGTGCCAAGGTAACTCAAAGAACCCTAAAAGAGATCATCATGAGGGTGATAAGAACCAAGATGGCCGTCGGGATGAGAGCCAAAAAAGTGGCCGAAATGACAAAAAGTTCCAATACCTATATTCCAACTCCACTCCACTCACCAAAAGACAAGAGAAAATCCTAGACATCGTAGAAGACAAAAAGCTAGTCAAGTACCCCTCTCCCCTCTCAGGCAGTTAACTTACACTCAGAGAGACACAACCAAGTATTACAAGTTCCATGGGGAAAGCATTCATGACACACCAAAATGCTACCGATTAAGAGATCACATTGAGACGCTTATCAGGGAAGGGCATCTTAAGGATTTAATCCTTAAAAAGATAAAGGATTAGTAGAAGGATCCCCATCCAGATAATCGGTCGGAGGGGAACCAGGATAAAAAGGAGACCCAAATAGAAATGAAAGCGAGGAGGCGATCAACACCATATTTGAAGGGCCCTACACGGGCAGAAGTAATAAGGATATGATGATAGAGATTCGGGGCACTATGTATGCTAAAAAATGATCTTGGTGTGAACTCAATTGAACTGGATCCTAAGAGGGTTAAAGATTGATCGGACCTGATCATTTTCACAGAAGCAGATTCACATGATCTCAATGTGAAGCTGAATGATGCAATTGTCATAGTTATTCGTACCAGGCATCGATATATTCACCTTTTATTGAACGACAACGGGAGATCAACGGACATCTTAAGCGCCTAGGTTTTTGATCAGCTTGGTTTGATATGAAAGATTTGCAACTGTTGCCCATTCCACTCAAAGGGTTCGGTGGCACAGACGTATGGTCGATCGAAACATTGAAGTTAGCGGTAAGGGTCAAGACATCTCCATACCATAAATAGGTGCTTCTGGACATTGAAGGTGTCGATGTAGAGAACTGATACAACATATTGTTGGGGAGGCCATTCCTAAACAAAACCAAACAGTAACATCCATTTCTGCCTTAATGGTTAAGTTCTTTATGGTATTTGGCATAGGCGTAGTGAAGGGATCACAGGAAATGTCTCAGAGAGGGAACCTTACGGTGTATACGGATAGGATCGATGATGATAGGCACTAAATGTGTGTGATTGAAGATAAACCCTTAACCGTTAAAAAAAAGAAGAGACCTCGACCAAGGCAAATCTTTATTCGAGACCTATTTGGACCAAATATCGTATAGAGCCTAAAATTCAGTTACTCTTGAGGGAAATGGGTTAAATGTTTCAAAGCCAATTTTAGTTTGAAATTTTGTTTTTAGATTTTATGTGATTTTTTTAGCCTTTTTAGATGTATTAGGTGTTTCTAATTAATTTAGTATCTTAGTATTATTGATTTGCAGTTCCATTAATAAAATCACAAAAATGATTCGGAGTTACTATGCCAAGAATAATATTTGATTTTTAAAACCACTTTTGTTATCAAAGATAAATTCGCAATGTCGGCACCTGCCATAATAGGTGATGGTGCCTGAGAGAACGAGAAGTTGGCATTGTAAGTGCCTCACTTTATGATTGGCTTATTTCATTGACATAGTCACAATTGGGTTTCAAATTGTAAAAGGTAGCTTAAGATTCGAAGAACACCCATCATCAATGCCATTGAACATCAGGTGCTTCAAAGAAGGTACTTTACTTGACTCTACTCATAATTGAAGAGATTTAGTTGCACACACTCACTTGCATGCATTACTACTTATTATACATTGAATTCTATTTGATTGTATGCTCTTTCTATGCCTTGTCTTGGAGCATTTATGTCATTTATCATGCTCCACACTTACATAACATTCATATAGGCTAGTGTGTTTTGAATGTCTGGAAAAGAGATTTTTTTCTCTTAACCACGGTACAAGTAGCTGCCTATGCACCTGTCTAAACCGCGGCCCCAACAACGGTTGGTTCCAAAGGTATCACGTTTAGGGTACTGCGGCTGGTGCATATGCTTGCACAACGGTTCCTACCGCGATCTTCTCTAGAAAGACTATGTTACCTGTACCGCAACGTGTGCCTGTTCCTATCCTGTAGACGGAACCGTTATCTAGTGAGTGCACCGTTGAGTATACCGCGGTTTGGACAACTTGACAGAGCCACGGTATACACAACAGTAACGGTGGGATTTTGTTGGCTTCGTTCAAAACGAAGTTATTTGACCTAGGGCGTCATATATATATATATATATCCTTTCTCCTTCTTAGCCTTTTTGAGCTTCAGATTTCATATTTATTATATATATATAGTTCAAGAGTGACTTGCATGAAAGGCCATCAAGATTCAATCTTTCTTGACCAAAAATCCAAACACCTATAATTAATTCATGAATCAAACATCATCTAGCTTCATCTAGGATGTGTTTTAGCATGAGTCTTCATTAACACATATAATGTTATAGTGTACATTAGGCGCCGGTTGTAAGGTGGACCGACGCCTAACGCCTAGACCTATTAGTCCTCGACTAGTCGAAGCCTAGGAGGTAATTTCTATTTTTTTTCCTTCACAACTTTCTTACTAATTTTTTATAAACTATTTTGTTGGTGATAGCAAAACCCTACCATCACCTTTTTCTTTTATCAATACTGAAGGGAAAAAATGGTTCAAAAATGCAATGGAAGCGTGGGAAAAATGAAAATTAGAGTTTGAGTATAAATAAAAATTTTCCTTTTTATGCATCGAGAACCTTAACCCTAGATTAATTGATGTATATAAAAAGTGCCGTACCTTTTTCTCATGACGATTGAACAAGCGCCGAATTGATTCCACAAGATCTTCCAATCCAATCATGAATGTGAATCATCTAGGAGTGTGGGCTCCCTTTCTTTAAATTGTATACCTAAGGATGGAGACAAACAAAATCTTTTCTTTGTTAGTTACAAATATCCTCCAAGAGAAATATCCAAGAACGTCCGGTCACTTGTGAATTATCAATCAATTTGATTGAAACTCGTGTGAACCTTGATTCGATGTTGTACATAAAACCCTTTTGATGTAAATGATACTAGTATACTATCAAAAACAAAAACGTTCCCCATTTTTCTCTTCTTGGCCAAATTCACACACTATTGTTTAGAATAGATAAAATTTTGTTTTGAGTAAAATCAGATTTTTCTCCCTCAAAATTCCTATGATGGCCGAATTCTTCTCTTAGAAAAATAGGGCTGGCCGAAATTCTCTCTCAATTGCCTTAGAGCTGGTCAAAAATCATACACACACACACACACACACACACATATGTATATATGAAAAGTCTTCATTTGTTGATTGGCTCATTTCGTGAACAACCACATTGATGGGGTTCATGTAAGGGTAGCTTAGGCTCTCAAGACCTCAAGAGGAAAAGCATCAAAGGTAAAATTCTTGTGCTTACTTACTTTGAAGAGATAATTGCACACATTCACATATTCATGCATAACTCTTGATCTGATTTGTTGAGTGTTTTCTTGTATGCATTTTAGTTTAAATGACGTTTGTTGACCTATTTGCATCTTGCAATGAAAGTTATATGTCATGCTAGGCATTAAAATAGGATGCAATTTCATCACTCTTGAACTTATTATTTTGTGCATTTGAGTGTTGGAAAAATAGGCATCGCGCTGGTGGTGCGCTACTCAACCAGTTCACCTCACCAGCGTAACATTCACAGTGGCCCGCCGCTAGTCGTGTGTCACTGATCTGCGCTGCTGCACCCGCGCGTAGCTGAAAAATATGGGCGTGAGCTGGTGGTGCGCTACTCGTCTAGCACAGCCTCACCAGCACAAACTTCCCAGAGAATCTGCGCTTGTGTTGCGCTAATGGGATGCGCCACTCCACCAGCGCCTATTTTAAAAATAGGCTGTGCGCTGCTCGATCAGCGCACGCGGAGGAAGCTGGAATGTATTTTTCAAAATGACCTCATTTTGATTGGATCTTATATATATATAACTCAATGCCTTAAGGTCGTGTGTGAGTTCAGAATATCACATTTCTTCCTCGGAACACATTTCAAAGGAAAAATACTTCCAAGAACTCATTTTTAATCACTTAAAGCATGCCATGAGCATAAAATCTTCATCTTGCATCATCTAAGTTCATTTAGAGTTCATCAATGGATAGGGCTGCTTCATCACATCTTGTTTGGTTAGTTCTTCACTATCTTCTTACAAGCCAAGTGTTTTGCTTACTAAACCATCTCTTTAATTAATTGTATTCTCTTAGAATATTTCTAGATACAAATTATAGATTGTTGTGATGCCATGATTGAGTGTTGTATTGTGATAGCTTCATAGGATTGTTTGATCTATGCTTAGCTAAGCTATTTGAACATGTCATTTAGCACTTGATATCTAGGATTGCATTAATTGTCATCTCATTATCCTAGATAAGCATATAGGGTTTCCTAGCCTTATTTGTTCATTGAATATCATCATATATTCTCTTAGGACATTTTATCTCTTCATTGAGAAGTAAGACTTCTGTTGCTTCCGGGAGTAGGTAGCTTCAAGCACAAGTATGATGAACTAGGTTCACTTATACCGGGATTAGGTAGTGGTGGAGGATTAAACCGGGATTAGGTTATAATTCCTTTATCATTAGTGGATTCGAGGTTCTAGTGTGGCGCACTCATCAGCCCGTGGTTTTTCCCATTTGGAGGGTTTCCACGTATATCTCAAGTGTCTTTACTATTTTCGTATTAATTACACTTGTGATATCTTTGCAACTAGATAGGGGTATTTTCGTCAAATTGACTCTTAAAAAAAATTGGGTAAAAGTTAATTAAAATCTATTCACCCCCTCTCTAGATTAATTTTACACTCCGTAATATTTGTTTCAATTGGTATCAGACCGGGTTCCTAGACATACATAGGTGATCCTTGCTCCTATTGGTGTGTGTTGCATTTTATTTGTTTGTGTTGACCATTCATACACTTGCATTCATATCATTCATTCAAAAACACAATGAGTGGAAACGGTGGCAATGAGGGAGCTTCCAGCACTAGATCTTCACTCCTCACCGTGTTGAATTATGCCTCTTGGAAAGGCAAGATGGAGTCATACATATGCCAAATTCATGACAGGGCATGGATGGCAGTTGAAGATGGCTACACTCCACCCATGATGACTCCTACGGATGAAGGAGATGATGTACTCAAGCCAAAGGCACAGTGGAACGAACAAGAGTTTGAGGCATCAAAATGGAATAGGAAGGCAATGCATGCCATCCTATGTGCAATAGATGAGAACCGGTACAAATTGGTTCAAAATACTAGGATAGCTAAGGAGGCATGGGATATCCTAGAGGTTGCACATGAGGGAACCGATGTGGTTAAGGAATCAAAGCTTCAAGTTCTCCAAACGCAATTCGAATTGCTCAAGATGGATGAGAACGAGTGCTTTAATGACTCTTAAGTAAGATTAATGGACATTGTGAATCAAAGTCATCTACTTGGTGACCCTTATTCGGATAAGAGAATCAAGCAAAAGATTGTGAGATCTCTACCCAAAAGATTTGAGTCTAAGGTGACGGCTTTAAAAGAGAATAGTGCTTACAAGGATATGAAGCCGAGTGAAGTGATTGGGAGACTACTAGCTTATGAATCTAGGAAGGGTCTTACCACCACATCTCCTAAAAAGCAAAAGGGAATTGCTTTGAAAGCCTCCAAACTTGAGAAGGAGGAAAGTGATGACTCGGATGAGGAAATGGCTTTACTAATAAGGAAGTTCAAGAAATTCTACAAGTCCAAGAGGAAAGGTTTCGGATCCAAGGATCAAGACTTGAAGAAAAAGACTTCTTTCAAGAAGTTTGAGCCTAGGGAAGAAAAGACCGGAAGGAAAGGGGTCCGATGTTATGAATGTGGTGGGATAGGTCACTTTGCCCCCGAATGTGCTAATTCGAAGAAGAAGAAGAAAGGAAAGGTGGTGACCACCCCATCACTTGATAGTGGAAGTGATAACTCCAATAAAGAAGATGATTCCTATAGTGATGAAGAGATTATTCTTAACTACACGGCTTTTGGAGCCTCTTTTGTGGAAGATGTAGAAAAAGGCAACAAGGCCTTATTTTGCAACCTTGAAGAAGGATGTGATGAAAAAGTAGCTAAGAGAGTGATAAGCGAAGCTACTTACATTGATGATGCCATCATGGCAACAAGTGACACTAGTGATGAATCTAGTGATAAGAGTTCTTCATCTCACTCTATAAATGGAAATGTAGAGAGTATGAACCTTGAAGGGTTTATTGAGCATTTTCAAAGCTCAAGGTTGATTATGAAGAAAGAGGTTCGAAAGCTAAAGGAAGAGAACCTCAAGCTATCAACCGAAGTGACTCACTTAAGTGAGAAAATGGAGAATGGAATAAAAGTGGAAGAAAGCTTGAATGAGGAGCTTAGAGAAGCTGGAGAGTTGATTGCTAAGATGACTACGAGTACGAAGAAGCTTGACCATATGTTCGGAGTTGGTAAGAAGCCAAGTGACAAGAGAGGTCTAGGGTTTGAAGATGACAAGGAGACCTCAACTCCTAGCAAGACGGTATTTTTCAAGAGCTTGGACTTCAAAGAACCTCTTCCTCCACTTCATCCTAAGAAGAAAATTGAACTAAGAGAGTGTTCTAGAAATTTCCAAGTCAAGATGGCACCAAGAAGTCAAGCTTAAGCTAAACCAATGAGAGCACTTCAAGCAACTATCCCTCAAACTAAAAGCCATCAAGCCAAGAAGCATTTCCTGCATGCTCAACAAAGAAAGCAATCTTCTCCAACTCAACAACAAGGGAGAAGAGAATTAATACCACACCTAAGGAAAGCTCAAATACATGGGAAAGCACCTTTGTCCTCACAAAGGAATGGTATCCCTTATTTTATTCCTTCATGTCATTTTTGTGGTGTTAAAGGTCATATTAGACCAAATTGCTTCAAGTACATTAACATGTGTAGACCTAAGAGCATGATTGAAAGAAAAAGAGGTATAGCCAATATGCATAAGCCTAGGAAAGCTATTGTTAATGATCCTAGGAGTAATATGATGATCTTGACCACTGGGAATAACATTGTGTCGCCTAAGTGGATTAAGAAAGATGAACCCGCTTGTCATTGTGCTAAGTTTTCACCCATAAGATCATTTATGTCCAATGGATTTAGTAGATCAATTAGGATTTGTCAAATAGAGTGATGTGCTGTGGTCTTTGACCCCATATGGGGAACTCAAGCAAAGAGAGCTATTGTATACTTGTTGCATGCAACTTTTTTCTTAAACATATGTTTATGCCTCTTTATTGATTGCTTGAGTATCTTGGTTGCACTTATAGTATATTGTATTTTCTTAAATAAGTGTGAACATTGCTTTGATTACAATCCATGTCATATTTATGTTCAAACATGCATTCTTGGACTAGGAGATATACATTGGAAGTACATGTTATATGACCTATAATTATCTCCAAGACATGATGATTCTTAAATGACATGCTAATGAAAAATGATAAAGCATGAATTGATGATTGCAATTGTTAAGTGCAACACATCGTGTGAAAATGCTAGTGAGACTAAAATGTTTAATCCATGTCTCTCTTTCTTTATTAGTTGAACATGGATATTATCATACGGGTATCCTCCCGGAAAAATCAAATAGGGTGCAAAGTTGCTCATGCCATGTTTAGTTTATAAAGTTGGATATAGTGCCCTTAAAACTTGATATTTATAAGAACTCTATATCCTTGCTTCTCTCATGACAAATGGTGAAATTGGTTTGAATTATATTAGAAACCTTTGTCATTTTCTTTCCCAAATACCATTGTTTTTGGACTTGAATGCAACATGACTTGTATGCAAAGCATTTTTTTTATTCACACATTGTCTTTCAAATAAATCTCCTTATGTCTCTTCTATCAATTGAGGTTGCATAAATGTGGCTTATACAATTATGCAACAATCTTGTATGCTATTTTCTTTCTTTGCCTTGAGTGACCCGGTTGGGGACTTCTCCTTTGTCTATATCATGACAAAAAGGGGGAGTAGCATTGACCTAGCATTGTGATGTTAGGGGAGTAGCATAGTAGCATGGAGTAGCATGTGTTGGCTTTGAGAGGGAGATTACATGTAGGGGGAGTAACCCGTTAATTGGGAGAATTTCATGAAATCATACTCATATTTCTAAATGCAAATGTTTTTGTTTTATATTCACTTGATCATCTCACATGCACTTGGTTTGGAAAGAGTATTTGTGCTTGCCTTGTGTGTAGGGTTGATAGTTCTACAAGAGATTGAAGACTTGAAGTTTTTATTTTATTTTTATCTCTTTGTAATGTAGAATATCTTCCCGATGTTTTTCTATTTTGTTTTGTGAGGATCAATATGAGTGGTGGTTTTGTCACGAAATAGCCAAAAGGGGAGATTGAAAAGTCTTCATTTGTTGATTGGCTCATTTCGTGAACAACCACATTGATGGGGTTCTTATAAGGGTAGCTTAGGCTCTCAAGACCTCAAGAGGAGAAGCATCAAAGGTAAAATTCTTATGCTTACTTACTTTGAAGAGATAATTGCACACACTCACATATTCATGCATAACTCTTGATCTTATTTGTTGAGTGTTTTCTTGTATGCATTTTAGTTTAAATGACGCTTGTTGGCCTATTTGCATCTTGCTATGAAAGTTGTATGTCATGCTAGGCATTAAAATAGGATGCAATTTCATCACTCTTGAACTTATTGTTTTGTGCATTTGAGTGTTGGAAAAATAGGCATTGCGCTAGTTGTGCATTACTCGACTAGCGCACCTCACCAGTGCAACTTTCACAGTGGACCGCCGCTAGTCGTACGCCACTGATCTGCGCTGCTGCACCCACGCATAGCTGAAAAATGTGGGCATACGCTGGTGGTGCGCTAATCGTCTAGCGCAGCCTCACTAGCGCAAACTTCCCAGAGAATCTGCGCTTGTGTTGTGCTACTGGGATGCGCCACTTGACCATCGTCCGTTTTAAAAATAGGTTGTGCGCTGCTCGACCAGCGCACGTAAAGGAAGCTGGAACATTTTTTTCAAAACGACCTCACTTTGATTGGATCTTCTATATATATAACTCAATGCCTTAAGGTCGTGTATGAGTTCAGAATATCACATTTCTTCCTTAGAACACATTTTAAAGGAAAAACACTTTCAATAACTCATTTTTAATCACTCAAAGCATTCCCATGAGCATCAAATCTTCATCTTGCATCATCTAAGTTCATTTAGAGTGTATCAATGGATATGGCTGCTTCATCACATCTTGTGTAGTAAGTTCTTCACTATCTTCTTACAAGCCAAGTGTTTTGCTTACTAAACCATCTCTTTAATTAATTCTATTCTCTTAGAATATTTCTAGATACAAAATAGTGATTATTGTGATGCCATGATTGAGTGTTGTATTGTGATAGCTTCATAGGATTGTTTGATCTATGCTTAGCTAAGCTATTTGAACATGTCATTTAGCACTTGATATCTAGGATTGCATTAATTGTCATCTCATTATCCTATATAAGCATATAGGGTTTCCTAGCCTTATTTGTTCATTGAATATCATCATATATTCTCTTAGGGCATTTTATCTCTTCATTGAGAAGTAAGACTTGTGTTGCTTCCGGAAGTAAGTAGCTTCAAGTACAAGCATGATGAAATAGGTTCACTTATACCGGGATTAGGTAGTGGTGGAGGATTAAACCGGGATTAGGTTGTAATTCCTTTATCATTAGTGGATTCGAGGTTCTAGTGTCGCACACTCATTAACCCATGGTTTTTTCCATTTGGAGGGTTTCCACGTATATCTCAAGTGTCTTTACTATTTCTGCATTTATTACACTTGTGATATCTTTGCAACTAGATAGGGGTATTTTGGTCAACTTGACTCTTAACGAAAATTGGGTAAAAGTTAATTAAAATCTATTCACCCCCCTACATAAATTTTACACACCGTAATATTTGTATCATTATATATATATATATAGCATCATAAATCATCTCCTAATAAAGATTTACTTGGTTGGCAAGAATCCGTTCCATAAGTGGATTTATTTTGTAAGTATGAATCCTTATCTAGAAGGAATTCTATCCTTTTGTATATGTATATGGGCTGGCCGAATTTCATAGGTTACGGACTAGGATCACAAATCCTTTCCTAAGAAGGATGTACTTGGTTGGCAAGAATCCTTTCCTTAGGTGGATTTACTTGGTGGTTAAGAATCCTTTTTCAAAAAAGAATTCTATCCTAAACCGAGACTT
This sequence comes from Dipteronia dyeriana, assembly GCA_032871835.1. Taxonomy (NCBI): domain Eukaryota; kingdom Viridiplantae; phylum Streptophyta; class Magnoliopsida; order Sapindales; family Sapindaceae; genus Dipteronia; species Dipteronia dyeriana. The sequence continues at coordinate 91,719,033 of CM065298.1, forward strand.
CTAATCAAACTCAATAGTGTATTTATAACCATATTAAAGACTTCCTAATTTGATTAGATAAATAACTCATTTTATTTATCTACTTATCAAATATAGTTTTTAATATTAATTATACTACTAACAATAGTATAAATTTAGGAGACCATCTCCTATCAGAAAAAAAAATTGACTTTTAATTAAATAATTAATTAATCATCAAATTAATTAATTCCATTTAATTGAATAATAATATAAAAATAATATAATTTAAGCTATTCTCAATAGCCTTGCCGCCCAACACATGTATATGAGCCATATATTATTTTCTTATTTTATTAAATCTATTGGACTTTAATAAAAAGTCCACATGTGAACTAGACCTATTTTTACAAAAATAAATAAGTTCACATGCCTTAATACAATTCTAGATGGACCCTAAATTGGTCTGATAGAATATATCAAGTGATCCATACAAATTCGTGTGGATTGGGGATATTTGCGGGCTATCTAAATTTAAGCTCCAATAAACACAAACCAATCATAATCAACAAATGATTCACTTAGGTCCGATCTATTTAATTTTAGTTCATTCCACTAAAGAACTAAAATTGAACTCTTAAATAAAGATAGAATAAGTTGATGTTACTCACTCAAACTCTAGACAACCTAATTGGAGAAAGTGTATCCTCGTGAAGAATACCAGTAATCGCCAAGAGCTCATAGACCGCCTATAGCTCTCTAAGTTACCATATTTACTCATATAACCATATTTTGAACTTGGATATTTTGACCTGTCCAGAAGCCATGTTTCAATAGACACTATTGAAAAGTTAACGTTAGGATTTAATATCCAATAACTCAAAACATCCTTATGATGATATTCTACTCTCATTTAATAAATGAAGCCATGATGTCCATATCTATAAATGAAGTCTTCAATCGATTAACAAATGAATACCACCAAACTATCGAGGATGGACTATGCTATATAATCGTACTCATTGATAGCTCAAATGATAACACTTGCAACTATAAGGCCATCATTTATCTCAAGATTGAGATAGACTCTCCGATAGTCTTCAAATGAAACTTTTATTCATTAACTATTCTAGATAAAGTATTTCATTTTGATCATATTCAATGCACCCAGTGCACTAGATTCTATTGCCCATAGACACCACACTTTGATGATTTTAGACTCATCATAACACATTTGATCCCACTCAAATGCTAGCAAAAGAATCTACAACTTTGACAAGATAAAAGCACCCAACCTTTTATCTTAAGTTGTGAATATTATTCAAGACTAACTAAAGAATTGTGTCTACCTCATACATATCTAGATGTATGAAAAATTCTTCATTTTTCTCATACTCTTTTGACCTTATGATTATTTACTTTTGACAATTATAATATTTAAACTATAAATGCTATAAGATTTGTTAAACTAGAAATCAATTTATTAATATAAAAAGATTGACAAATACATTATTATACTCTTGCTATCGAGCATAATCCTAACAATCTCCCACTTGCTCTATAGCAGATGTGTCATATCCCTCATCCCCATGTTCTCTAGACACCCATAAAAACTCTTATGTGTAAGAGACTTTGTAAAGGGATCCACTAGATTTTCTGCTGATGCGATCTTAGTAATCATCACATCACCCCTATGCACAATTTCTCTTAGAAGGTTATACTTTCTTTCAATGTGTTTCCATCTCTTATGACTTCTTGATTCTCTCAAATTAGCCACTGCTCCATTATTGTCACAATAGATAGCGATATGCTTATTCGCATCTGGAACCACTTCCAAGTCAATCAAGAACTGGCAAAGCCAGACAATCTCTTTATCAGCCTCGCATGCAGCAACATACTCGGCTACCCTGGTGGAATCGGCAATACTAGATTGCTTGATACTCCTCCATATGACTGCCCCTCCTCCAATAGTAAACACAGATCCTGGTGTTGATCTTCTAAAGTCAGAATCTGACTGAAAATCAGAATCTATATACCTAACGGAAATTAAATCCCATCCAGAGTATAGAGGCATATAATCTCTCGTTCTCCTAAGGTTCTTGAAAATATGCTTGATTGCCGTCCAGTGATCAGGACCAGGTTTTGATTGAAACCTTCTAACTATGCCCACAGTAACAAAAAAATATGGTCTAGTGCAGAGCATTGGATACATGAGACTTCCAACTACCGATGCGTATGGAACCCTACTTATGAATTGCTCTTTATGCTCATTCTTAGGAATTTGTTCCTTAGAAAGTTTGATTCCATGTTTGAAAGGTAACATGCCTTTCTTGGAATCTTGCATGGAAAACCTAGACAAGATTTTATCTATGTATAAAGCTTGGGATAATGCAATCATTCTATTCTTTCTATCCCTTATTACTTGGATACCAAGAATATAACTTGCTTCTCCTAAGTCCTTCGTATCAAATTGTTTTGAATCATTCTTTTATTGATGTCAATACACCTACATCATTTCCGATGAGTAGTATATCATCAACGTAAAGAACTAGGAAAACCAACTTGTCGCATTTAATCCTTTTGTATACATAAGGATCATCAAGGTTTTGAATAAATCCAAAACTTTTTTTGGCTTGATCGAACCTTATGTTCAAGGATCTGGATGTTTGCTTCAATCCATATATGGATCTTTGCAACTTGTATACCCTTTCCTCTTGGCCCTTTTCAATGAATCCTTCTGGTTGCATCATGTAGATGCTTTCGTTAAGATTTCCATTAAGGAAAGCTGTCTTGACGTCCATTTGCCAAATCTCAAGGTCTAGAGATGTGGTAATGGATAAAAGTATCCTAATGGATTTAAGTATGGCCACATGAGAGAAGGTTTCTTCACAATCGATACCTTCCTTCTGTGTATAACCTTTAGCTACCAATCTATCTTTAAAGGTTTCCACCTTTCCATCCATTCATCTTTTCCTCTTGTATACCCACTTGCACCCGATGGGTTTTATCCCTTTAGGCAATTCTATAAGAGACCAGACTTTGTTTTTGAACATAGATTCAATTTCAGATTGCATTGCCTTTTGCCAATGGAGACAGTCAACATCTTCCATTGCTTCCTTGTACGTATAGGGATCATCATCGTCCAGAAGATTCTCTACAGATTCTTCTAGACCGATGAATCTCTAGGGTTGTCTAACTCACCTTCCGCTACGACGAGATATGGTAGATTATTGATCTTGTGTTGGTACGGAACTTACAATTAGGCTAGGTTGCGAAACCTCTAATGGAATTGTATATCCTAAAAGCTCATTCAGGACAATTCTACTTTTAGCAAAAAATTATTCGTATAGTCCTTTTCCAAAAAATTAGCATTTGTCAAAACAAATACTTTAAGATCTGAAGGACAATAAAAATAATATCCTTTTTTTCCTTTTGGATATGCTACAAATATGCATGTTTGTGAACGGGACTCCATCTTTTATGTCTTTCCTTTTAACACGTGCACATGACATCCAAATATCCTTAAGTATTGTAAACTAGGCTTTCGCCTTGTCCACAACTCATGCGCTGTTTTAGGAACTGACTTAGATGGTACATCGTTTAGAATGTACATTGCAATTTGTAAAGCATATCCGAAAAAAGAATTAGGGAGCGTTGAATAACTCAACATAGACCTAACCATATCCAAAAGAGTTATATTTCTCCTTTTTGCCACCCCATTTTTTTGAGGTGTGCCTAGTACAGAAAACTGAGAAATTATTCCATTATCAATAAGACATTGTTGAAACTCACAAGATAGATATTCTCCACCACGGTCGGACCTTAAGATTTTTATGCGTTTCTTAAACTGATTTTCTACTTCAGCTTTAAATGCTTTGAACATATCAAAAGCATCCGACTTATGTCTCATGAGATACACATAGCCAAATCTTGAGTGATCATCCGTGAAAGTGATGAAGTACTCATATTCACCTCTAGCTTGAATGCTCATAGGTCTACACACATCAGTGTGTATCAATCCTAAACATTCGATGGCTCTTACGCCTTTGTTCGTAAACGACCTTTTGGTCATTTTACCTTCCAAACAGGATTCACAAGTTGGTAGATTATCAACCTTTAAGTCACTTAGAGGTCCGTCACTTACCAATCTTTTAATCCTATTAAGGTTAATATGACCAAAGCGCAAATGCCATAGGTAGGTTTCATCTTTTGATAATTTTACTCTTTTATGATTAGGTTCCGTTGATTCCGTGTCTAACAAGTGAGAGATATTTCCATGCAAATAAAATAAACCATTTTCCAATGTAACTTTGCAAATAATTTTTTCATTCTTACTAATAATAAAAGTTTTATTAAAAGTAACCGAATATCCAAATTTATTTAGACAAGAAACTGAAGTTAAATTTCACTTGAATTCAAGTACATAATAAACGTTTTATTAAATTTAAATGCCTACTAGAATCTAAATTGATTCTAATATCTCCCAATACACTAGTAGACACCAACGCTCCATTGCCAAAATACAAGTTGAATTCATTCTTATTCAGTCTATTCCTTTAACCCTTTTCACCAAAAAGGAAACACATCCCTTTGATCTTGGTTACTTTCTTGGTCTCCATTAAAGAAGGCCTAAGTTGCGTTTTCCTCTGTTGTTTATTAACCTTCTAACGAGTATTAACAGTTGCAACTTTACCAACCATATGAATCCCTGTCTAGAGATATCAAAACATCGGCAGCAGTCTCCATTCCTTCATGTTGCTGTTGCAACATAACAGCAACACGTTGGAGACGATGGCCATAATGTAACGTACATTTAGCCATCTCATCTAACAACTTCCACTACTGATACTCATCTCTTTGCTCCTGAGTAGATTCATTAGTTTGATGGTTAAGGAATATACAGAATGAACTTATACTTTTCAGCTTGGAACAACAACCCAATATTTCTTTTCCATGTGACATAATTATCATCAGTTAAAGTATTATCTTTTAGGATATTGATTAGGGATGGGGTTATGATTTCTTTTTAATAAAAAAAATTATATAAGTAAACAATCATGATATAACACTTTTGAATATTTATCTTGAATTAAAAAAAATAATTCAATCGTAAAAATTCAACGGTGATCCAACACCCATAAATGTCACGCCTCATTTGGGAGTTCGCAAAATTTACTAGTTGAACTAGGTCCCACCTAATTGTTAACATAACAACCAACATTTTCAATTTTAACCTTGTGATTTTATTAACAAGAACTCTTGGGAGGATATTAATAAAACCACATCAAGTGTGTTACCAAGTTATCGACCTTCAATATAATCCCTCACGAATATCCCTCCTTTGGGAGTAGATATTCTTTAGGCTAATTGTCTAGTCTATCCTTGTAAGGAAGTATCTTGCTAAATTCCATTCATGAATACCTATTGGGAGGTTATTTACGAAACATAAAGCTCAACTAAACTTGAAGGTCGTAGGTGTTCCAAAACACCTTCTCCCACTCAATTGTTTAAGGCGTGTGGTCGAATTCCAAAGAATGATTTACCAAGTTATCTAGATGCCAATTTAGATACCTAAATCATTCTATGCATGTTCATACCAAAAGAGATATATGAATGACACTCCTATTCTATATGATATGTTATCAAGCAATGACAAACATTGCAATATTTACAAAAATATAAATAGCTACAATTTTGGTCCATTCTAGAAAAACAAGTAAATTACATATATCTTGGAATACAATAACTCCTTTCTTGGCGAACAAGTCTTCATGCGACCTTCATCGTTCGAACTGCCTCGGCTTCCTCCCATGGGCGTACGCACCCTTTGCCCTTACCCATGGGCGTGCGAATGCCACAAACCCATAAAGGGCTGCCATGCACATCCCATGGCTACCAAAGGGCTGCCGTGCGCATCCCATGCCACAACAAATGTGGTTGCGCGCTCTTCGAACGTACTTTCGTTGTTACGGCTCGTACGGTCCCAAACTTGTTCTGGTTGCTCTTAATTATTCAAACCTTCGAGTCTTCGAAACTTGAATGTATTACAGAAGAATTTAAATAATAAAATACTGCAGTTTTTTTTATTACAACAACAAAAATAAATAAAAAAAACTTAGCAGCTATCAAGGGTACAACCCGGCTCTGATACCAATTGAAGGGAAAAAACGATTAAAAAACGTAACAGAAGCGTGAGAAAAATGAAAATTAGGGTTTGCGTATAAATATTTTTTTCCCCTTTTATGCAACGAGAACCTTAACCCTAGATTAATTGATGTATATAAAAAGTACCGTACCTTTTTCTCGTGAGGATTGAACAAGCGCCGAATTGATTACGCAAGATCTTCTAATCCAATCGCGAACATGAATCACCTAGAAGTGTGGGCTCCCTTTTTTTAAATTTTAAACCTGATGATGAAGACAAACAAAATCTTTTCTTTGTTAGTTACAAATATCCTCCAAGAGAAAAATCCAAGAACGTCTGGTCACTTGTGAATTATCAATCAATTTGATTGAAACTCACGTGAACCTTAATTTGATGTTGTACATAAAACCCTTTTGATGTATAGGATACTAGTATACTATCGAAAACAAAAACGTTCCCCTTTTTTCTCTTCTTGGCCGAATTCACACACTATTGTTTAGAGTTGATCGAATTTTGTCTAGAGTAAAATCAGATTTTTCTCCCTTAAAATTCCTATGATGGCCGAATTCTTCTCTTAGAAAAATAGGGCTAGCTGAAATTCTATCTCAATTGCCTTAGAGCTGGCCGAAAATCATACACACACATATATATAGCATCATAAATCCTATTCTAAGAAGGATTTACTTGGTTGTCAAGAATCATTTCCTTAAGTGGATTTATTTGGTAGTTAATAATCCTTATCTAAAAGGAATTATATCCTTTTGTATATATATATGGGCTGGCCGAATTTCATAGGTTATGGATTAGGATCACAAATCCTTTCTTAAGAAGGATTTACTTGGTTGGCAAGAATCCTTTCCGTATGTAGATTTACTTGGTGGTTAAGAATTCTTTTTCAAAAAGGAGTTATATCCTCAACAAAGACTCCTAATCTAACTCAATAGTGTATTTATAACCATAATAAAGACTCTCTAATTTGATTAGATAAATAACTCCTTTTATTTATCTACTTATCAAATATAGTCTTTAATATTAATTATACAACTACCAATAGTATAATTTTAGGAGACCATCTCCTATTAGGAAAAATATTTTGACTTTTAATTAAATAATTAATTTTTCAACAAAATAATTAAATTCCATTTAATTAAATAAAAAAGTAAAAAAAATAAAAAAAAATAATTTAAGCTATTCTTAATAGCCTTGCCGCCCAACACATGTATAAGGGCCATATATATATTTATTAAATCCATTGGACCTTAATAAAAAGTCCACATGTGAACTAGACCTATTCTTACAAAAAGAAACAAGTTCACATGCCTTAATACAATTCTAGATGGACCCTTAAATTGGTCCGGTAGAATATATCAAATGATCCATGCAAGTTCGTGTGGATTGGGGATCTTAGTGGGTTATCTAAATTTAAGCTCCAATAGACACAACCCAATCACAATCAACAAATGATTCACTTAGGTCTGATCTATTTAATTTTAGTTCATTCCACTAAAGAACTAAAATTAAACTCTTAAATAAAGATAGAATAAGTTGATGTTACTCACTCATACCCTAGACAACCTTATTGGAGAAAGTGTATCCTCGTGAAGAATACCAGAAATCGCCAAGAGCTCAAAGATCGCCTATAACTCTCCAAGTTACCATATTTACTCAAATGACCACATTTTGAACTTGGATATTTTGACTTGTCCAGAAGCCATGTTTCAATAGTCATTATTGAAAACTTAACGTTGAGATTTAATATCCAAAACCTCAAAACATCCATATGATGGTATTCTACTCTCATTCAATAAATAGAGCCACGATGTCCATATCTATAAATGAAATCCTCTATCGATTAACAAATGAATACCATTAAACTATTGAGAATAGACTATGCTATATAATCGTACTCATTAATAGCTCAAATGATTACATTTGCAACCATAAGTCCATCATTTATCTATGGATTGAGATAGACTCTCTAATTGTCTTCAAATAAAAAAATTTATCCATTGACGGTTCTAGATAAAGTATTTCATTTTGATCTTATTCAATGCACATAGTGCACTAGATTCTTTTGCCCAAAGACACCACACTTTGATGATTTTAGACTCATCATAACACATTTGATCCCACTCAAATGCTAGCAAAAGATCTACAACTTTGACAAGATAAAGGCGCCCAACCTTTTATCTTAAGTTGTGAATATTATTCAAGACTAACTAAAGAAATGTGTCTAACTCATACATATCTAGATGTATGAACAATTCTTCATTTTTTCATAGTCTTTTGTCCTTATGATTATTTACTTTGGACAATTATAATAATTGAAGTATAAATGCTATAACATTTGTTAAACTAGAAATCACTTTATTAATATGAAAAATTGTCAAATACATTATTATACTTTTGCTATCGACCATAATCCTAACAAATAAACCAACGACTCTCTCCCTCACTTAATGCACAACATCACACATCTCTTCTATCAATACACCTAACCACCCTCTCCCTCAATTAACATGCATATATATCACTCATCATCTCAATGAAGGAGCAACCTATCTCTCTCATTTCAACACACATCACACCCCTTTCTAATTCTCTGAAATTCTTCATTTCATCAATTTTTCTCTAAATCTCCATCTCTATCTCAAACTCTTCATTTCTTCTTTTATCAAACTTCATTTCTTTTAGCCTCTCCCCAACTCTTCACATATACTCTCTCTGTCATTCCATCATTTTCATTTCTTTCTTTTTCTCTACAACTCTTCATTTCCTAGACCGGAGGACGAGGATGACCGAATGATGAGACAATGGAACCGACAGTAGTTGCAGTGGTTTAAATACCGATTAATTAGCTCTAAAAATCGGCCTAGGCGACTGACTAATCGGTGTTGGTCAGTGACCAATCGACCAGCTGCCTAGAAAGGTCGAATAAGACCTAGTTGAACTGTCTAAGGCCTAGTCGGCTGCCTAGGCCTATTTTTAGAACACTGAACACACATGACTTGGTAAGTAGAACGCCATCTTCATTTATTCTAGTGTTCTTTCTTAACCAAAAATCTCTTTTAAGACTTGTTTGGTTCTAGACTAAGTTTTCATCTATAAGTTGAGAATTTTTATGTTGATTGTTGGGTTTTGTTTTGTGATAGCTATTGCTTCAAGGTTTGTATTTACATCAAATAGCTAAATTATATGTATGTCATATAGCAACATGATATCTAGGATTGTTTAAATCAGTCATTCATGATTATATAAGCATTTAATGTATTGACCTAGCATTTGAGCATTTAGAATATTCTCAATATTCATATTAGGTTCCATATATCTTTACATGTGAGTTAAGTCTTGTATGTATCGTAAGTAGTATACAAGTAAGAACCTGGAATCACTATTAAAGGTCTGCGGGTAGCAAAACCGAATTAGTAACCGTTTATGTGTGATATGGTCAACTTAGGTTGTAATCGTTTTTGTAAATAATCGATTTGAGGGTTTGATTAGCGATTATTCCAGTGAGTTTTTTACTGTATTTAGGTTTTCTCACGTAAAACAACTCATTGTGTTGTGTTTTAAATTTCGCACTGTTTAGGACAATGATTGTTTGAGTTAATATTCTTGATTAACCAAAATATGGATTAATTTGCTAAAATTTATTCACCATCATCTAGGTTAATTAGACATCTGCAATTATTTATTTTCAATTTGTATCAGAGTGGGTTCCTAAATATACTTAGGTGATCATAGCTCTTGTTGTATATGTCTTGCATTTTTGAATTTTGATTGTTGCATATACTTGCATTCATCTCAACCCTACTCAAACACTATGAGATCGAACGAAGGTGGACACAAGGAAGCTTCAAGCATAAGACCCCTTTGCTCAATGGGGTGAACTATGCCTCATGGAAAGGCAAGGTGGAATCTTACCTTTGCCGAATAGATGACAGAACATGGATGGCAGTATAAGATGGCTACACTCCTCCCACTATAGCCACCGAAGATGGAAGTAGTGTGCCCAAGCCTATGTCTCAATAAAGCACATAAGAATTTGAAGCATCCAAGTGGAACAACAAGGCAATGCATGTCATCTTGTGTGCCATAGATGATAATCAATACAAGTTGATCCAAACAACTGTGAATGCAAATGAGGCATGCGAGATTTTAGAAATGGTTCATGAAAGAGCCGAAGTAGTCATGGATTCCAACCTCAAAGTTCTCTAATTGTAATTTGAGACAATCAAGATGGAGAAGCATGAGTGCTTTAAAGATTTTCAAGGGAAGTTGATGGACATTCTCAATCAAAGTCATCAACTAGGTGACCCGTACTCGGATAAGAGGATTAAGCAAAAAATCATAAGGTCACTTCTTGAGAGATTTGAGTCTAATGTGATGGCACTTGAAGAAAATAGTGACTACAAGATGACGAAGCATAATGAAGTGATTGGAAGGCTTCTAGCCTATGAGTCTAGGAAGGCTTCTACAAATACACTTTTAAAGAAGCAAAAGAGCATTACTTTGAAGACCTCTATGGTTGTAAATGAAGAAGAGGACTCAGATGAGGAGATGGCCCTCATGGTGAAAAATTCAATAAGTTCATCAAGTTTGAAAAGAAAGGTTTTGGATCCAAATGAAAGGAAGTGAAGAAGAAGAATACTTTCAAGAAGGTGGAGAAAATCTAATAGATGGACTCCAAGAAGGGTATTCAGTGCTACGAATGTAGTGGTGAAAATACCCTACAAGGTTATACTAAACAACCTAGAGGGGGGGGGGGGGGGGGGTGAATAGGTTGTCTCTCAGTTTTTAAAATTCTTTCGATACTTGTGACAAACCTTGATGAGCATACAAATTAACATTCAACATGATTGTTATGAGAAAATAATTTAATCATATATGCTCAAATCACCACCCTTGGTCTACAAAAACATATGACAAGAAACAATGTATCTTATAAACAAAGATATTCAATGTAGAGCAAATTCCATAAGTTGTACTTGGAGTATTACAATGTGAAACTTTACAAGTTGAAATGAAATATCACAAGATACAAAGTTCAAACACTTACAATTATCTAATATATAAATGTACAAAAAGATGATACTTACAACTTTGATAAAGTTAAGTGCTTGAATATCACATGTCATAACAATCTTGTTTTCGAGAATATCTAGATATGAAGCTTATGAAAACAAGATTAAAACATGCACATGCAAGTCTGTAAGAGAGAAGGATAGAGAAAGTTGACATAAGATATTTACGTGGTAAACCTCCGAAGAGGAAACGTCCACGGGTTGATTCCATAACCACTGGCAAACATAATCCATTATTATATAAAAAGATACAATCTCTCAAGTGACCCATTCACCTAGAAACAACCCTCATATCCTAATCAATGAATATGATACCACCTTGCTCTACTATTCGAGTTTTCCCAACTCTAGTCAAGACTTCCTTGCTTAGCTATCCAAGACTACACACCACTAGCCAAGACTCCTTGCTCAACTATCCGAGGCTTCACACCTCTAGTAAAGACTTCCTTGCTCAACTATCCAAGACTTCACACCTCTATTCAAGACTTCCTTGCTCAACTATCTGAGGCTTCACACCTCTAGTCAAGACTTTTTGCTCAACTATCTGAGGCTCCACACTTCTAGTCAAGACTTCTTGCTCAAATCAAAGAATCACTGTATGAAATGAAACTTTCAACCATTTCACAAGGCATCTAAGTGATCATGAATGCAAATCGTAAACAAGCACATAACATAAAAAATGAAGATCAACAAATTCTATGGAATCAAGACATAGGCATGAAAATCCATTTATCAAATATAGTCTAGTTAAAATGCATAAATGACAAATCTAGATCTCATGAGAAATATTCGATATCATTTAATCAACTAGATGCATTCATGAATATAAAACTTGAATCACAAAATATGACCATTAAGTTCATGTTACAAGTTTTAATCACATATACAAAAACAAGCTCAAATCATATGATAAAGTCATTTAGATTTCTAGCACAAGTTCTAGAGCATATTATAATCATAAATTCAATTAAACATAAGAATAGCTCTAAGAACACAACAACATGTATTTTAAGAGTAGATTCGGTCAAGTTGAATCTAATACATGCACAAAATAATTTTCTCAAAATCAATCAATCAAAGATCATCAAATAGTCCTATATTCAAAGCTAGCACAATACATCCCAATCATGTGAAAACATAAGTAAAAGCAAAATCTAACTCACCATGTGAGATTTCAAATTTAGAAAAATTAGCTTCTAATTGAAGCTCTATTACTCATCAACATATGTTCAAGTCAAATACACAAAAGTAGGAAGAAGACCCAAGGTATTTGAAGATCATAAAGCACACAACATAAGAGATGAATCAAATACCTTGACAACAAGTGCAGCCCAGAAATTTGATATAGAACACCAAGTAAACTTGAACAAAAGACTCCAAATATTTTTAGAGATGATAGAGGACTTCAATAGGAAGATTCTCTAACTTGAATCATTCAAATAGGATAAGAAATGAGAGAGATATGATGATTCTAAGTTGAGAGAAAAATGCAGAAAATTTCTGCACACAAAATGGTCTTCTTCAATTTGATTTACGGTGAGAGAGGGAAGTATAAAGAGGGAGAGAGTTATTTGGTTTAGCAAGCTCACACAAGAAAAACTTTCATATGACCAATAGGAGAACACGCCAAGTAAACACATGAATTCGATTGCACATGCACACCAAACACTATGTACATGCAATACATGTAAAAAAATCCCTTGAATCATGAATTGAATTGTTGGCGAGATGCTCGCGTGAACAGAGGAAATACGGCCAAGGGGAACAAATGGCAATTTGCCATCATTTTTCTCATATGCTTCTTTTCGTTCACCTCTTGTATTCTTCGACTGTTCTCTGGCCTCAGAACTCTAAATTCGAATCCGTTTTTGGATCACGAACCGGGACTCTCTCACGTAGATGGAAGACTCTAAAACTTAGACTAGAAAATAAGAATTCTAGTCGATACACGAGGACGAAAACAATGTATGCAGCGTGACTGGAAAGTTTCGTATCTCTTGACTCAAAACTAGAAATTAAATGCATGAGTAACCGAAATGACCGGAACTCAATAAGGAACAATGTAATATAAAATTCAAGTCCAAGATCCATGTTCCTTAAACATATAACACACAAGAATGCTTCACTTCAGACAAAGCCCACAAACATACAAGTTATACAACTAGTCAATTTAGCACTAATGTATAAGCATTCAATATCAAGTGTGTAAATGTGTTATACCAATTGATGCACAACGATGCAGGGTGAATGAATTGTCTGTGTATGCCTAAAAGCCTTGCAAGAGGATAGAGGTCTTAAAATACCTTTGTAGACAATAATGCTTTCTCATCTTAAAGGCTTCACTTTGCTTGAAGAGTTGTCCAACTTCCTTGAATCTTGATAAATCATGAATCCTAGACAACTAATTAAAACAAAGAAAATTTCGTTTTGATATAGAATAATGCAAACATAACTCGAATCCTAACAATCACCCCTTTTGGCGAATTCCATGTCAAAACACCTATACAAAATACAAAAACATACAACATGAAGATAGGTCACAAAATCACACCCTCATAATGAGTTAGTTCCTTAAAACTAATCTTCAACAAGTCTAAAACTTCTTCTTGATCTTCTCTTGAAGCTACCTAAAATCAACTTAAAGCACAAAACATATCCAAGAGAAAGACACATATGTCAACATATAATTTGGCAAAGTTCAACATTTAAATCCCAAATGAATCATGAATCTCCCCCTTAATACATGCCATATGAAGTTCAATACTTGACAAATACACAAAGAAGATATGTTAAAACAATATCATATTTATCCCCCTTTTTGACAAAAAATGAAGCCAAAGGAACAAGAAAAAATGATACCTTGAGATCAATTTGTGAAACAATTTGTTAATCTTACATAATGTTTGGAGATGGATGTCTTACTTGAAGAATTGGTTTCTTTCAAGCGTCGACCTCCGATATTTTCTCCCTTGATTCTAGTTTACTCTTCCATGTTATCCTAGAAAAGGTTATTCAAAACTATACACCATAACAAACTCATCAACATATAATGAATCACAAATGCATAAATTTTACTCTTAAGCACATAGGTCATTTCTACCAAGTTCAACAATTGCATTGACAATCATATCAATCCTAAATATGAAGGAATTGGTATCAACAACAATCATATCGACTTCAAAAAAGAAGATATTGATTACAACCATAACTACTATCATTCTAAGTACGAAGGAATTTTCTGCAATAACATTCAATTTAAATGATTAAAACTACAATTACTATCACCCTAAGCAAGGAGGAATTTTCTGCAACTATAACTAATTGGATTGATTACAACTACAATTACTATCAACCCCAAACAAAAAGGAACTCATTATAACTACAATCAGTTGAATTAATAACAATTACAATTACTATCAACCCCAAAACAAAGAAGAACTCATTGAAACTATTCCCATTTCAACATCAAGAATGATGGAATTGATTGCAATCTCAACTACTATACAACCCCAAACAAGGAGAAATTGACTGCAAACACAATCATATAATTATCACATAAATTTTTGTAGGGAAAAAAATGGTTCAAAACGCATCGGAAGCGTGAGAAAATTAGAAAATTAGAAAATTAGGGTTTGCGTATATAAAAAGAATTTCCCTTTTAATAACCAGAACCTTAACCCTAGATTAATTGATGTATATAAAAAGTATCGTACTTTTTTTTTCTCGTGATGATTGAACTAGCGTCGAATTGTATCCGTAAGATCTTCCAATCCAATCATGAACGTGAATCACCTAGGAGTGTGGGCTCCCTTTCTTTGAATTGTATACCTAAGGATGGACACAAACAAAATCTTTTTCTTTGTTACTCACAATAATCCTCCAAGAGAAAAACCAAGAACGTCCGGTCACTTTTGAATTATCAATCAATTTGATTAAAACTCGTGTGAACCTTGATTTGATGTTGTACACAAACCCTTTTGGTGCAAAGGATACTAGTGTAATATCGAAAACAAAAACGTTCCCTCTTTTCTCTATTCTTGGCCGAATTTTTCACACAATGAGTTGGACAGAGTTTTATTTTTATAACAATAAAAAAAAACAAGAAACAAACTACTTCTCACACCAAAAACTAAGGCTTGGTCGAAATTTACAAGTAGTATATATAGGAGACCAAATCCTCTCCTAAGAAAGATTTACTTGGTGGTTAAGAATCCTTTCCTTCGGTAGATTTATTGGTGGTTAAGAATCCTTTTTTAAAAAGAATTCTATCATACACCAAGACTCATAATCCAACTCAATAGTGTATTTGTAACCATATTAAAGACTTCCTAATTTGATTAGATAAATAACTCCTTTTAATTATCTATTTATCAAATATAGTCTTTAATATTAATTATACTACTAACAATAGTATAATTTTAGGAGACCATCTCCTATTAGGAAAAAGATTTTGACTTTTAACTAAATAATTAATTAATCAATAAATTAATTAATTTTAATTTAATTAAATAATAAAATAAAAATAATATAATTTAAGCTATTCTTAATAGCCTTGCCGCACAACACATGTGTATGGGCCATATATTATTTTTATTATTTTAATAAATCCATTGAACCTTAATAAAAAGTCAACATGTGAACTATTCTTACAAAAAGAAACAAGTTCACATGCCTTAATACAATTCTAGATGGACCCCTAAATTGGTCCGGTAGAATATATCAAGTGATCCATGCAAGTTCGTGTGGATTGTGGATCTTGGTGGGGTATCTAAATTTAAGCTCCAATAAACACAACCCAATCACAATCAACAAATGATTCACTTAGGTCCGATCTATTTAATTTTAGTTCATTCTACTAAAGAACTAAAATTGAACTCTTAAATAAAGATAGAATAAGTTGATGTTACTCATTCATACCTTAGACAACCTTATTGGAGAAAGTGTATCCTCGTGAAGAATGCCAATAATCGCCAAGAGCTCATAGACCGCCTATAGCTCTTCAAGTTACCATATTTACTCATATGACCATATTTTGAACGTGGATACTTTGACTTGTCCAGAAGCCATGTTTCAATAGACACTATTGAAAACTAAACGTTAAGATTTTATATCCAATACCTCAAAACATCCATATGATGATATTCTACTCTCATTTAGTAAATGAAACCACAATGTCCATATCTATAAATGATGTCCTCTATCGATTAACAAATGAATACCACCAAACTATCGAGGATAGACTATGCTATACAATCGTACTCATTGATAGCTCAAATGATAACACTTGCAACCATAAGTCCATCATTTATCTCAAGATTTAGATAGACTCTCTGATTGTCTTCAAATGAAAAACTCTTATCTATTGAAGGTTCTAGATAAAGTATTTTATTGTGATCCTATTCAATGCACCCAGTGCACTAGATTCTTTTACCCAAAGATTCCACACTTTGATGATTTTAGACTCATCATAACACATTTGATCCCACTCAAATACTAGTAAAAGAATCTACAACTTTGACAAGATAAAGACACCCAACCTTTTATCTTAAGTTGTGAATATTATTCAAGACTAACTAATGAATTGTGTCTACCTCATACATATCTAGATGTATGAACAATTCTTCTTTTCTCATAGTCTTTTGACCTTGTGATTATTTACTTTTGACAATTATAATAATTAAACTATAAATGCTATAAGATTTGTTAAACTAGAAATCACTTTATTAATATGAAAAGATTGTCAAATACATTATTATACTCTTGCTATCGAGCATAATCCTAACAATCTCCCACTTGCTTTATAGCAAATGTGTCATATCTCTCATTCCCATGTTCTCTTGATGCCTATCAAAAATCTTTTATAGAAGAGCCTCTGTAAGGGGATCCGTTAGATTTTCTGCTAACGCGATCTTGGTAATCGTTGCGTCACCCCTATGCACAATTTCTCTTAGAAGGTGATACTTTCTTTCAATGTGTTTCCCTCTCTTATTACTTCTTGGTTCTCTCGAATTAGCCACTGCTTCACTATTGTCACAATAGATAGTAATCTGCTTATTCGTATCAGGAACCACTTCCAAGTCTATCAAGAATTGGTGGAGCCAGACTGCCTCTTTAGCATCCTCGTATGCGGCTACATACTTGACTTTCGTGGTGGAATCAGCAATATAAGATTGCTTGATACTCTTCCATATGACTGCCCCTCATCCAATAGTAAACACAGATGCTGATGTTGATCTCTTAGAGTCAGAATCTGACTGAAAATCAGAATCAGTATACCCAACGAGAATTAAATCCCCTCCAGAGTATACAAGCATATAATCTCTCGTTCTCCAAAGATACTTGAAAATATGCTTGACTGTCATCCAGTGATCAGGACCAGGCTTCGATTGAAACCTGCTAACTATGCCCATAACAAAACAAATATCTGGTCTAGTACAGAGCATTGCATACATGAGACTTCCAACTGTTGATGCATATGGAACTTTACACATGAATTGCTCTTCATGCTCATTCTTAGGAACTTGTTCCTTAGAATGTTTGATTCCATGTCTGAATGGTTACATACCTTTATTGGAATCTTGCATGGAAAACCTAGATAAGATTTTATCTATGTATAAAGCTTGGGATAATGCAATGGTTCTATTCTTTCTATCCCTTATGACTTGGATACGAAGAATATAACTTACTTCTCATAAGTCCTTCATATCAAATTGTTTTGCCAACCATTCTTTTATTGATGTCAATACACCTACATCGTTTCCGATGAGTAGTATATCATCAACGTAAAGAATCAGGAAAACCAACTTGTCGCCTTTAATTCTTTTGTATACACAAGGTTCATCAAGGTTTTGAATAAATCCAAAACTTTTTACGACTTGATCAAACCTTATGCTCCAGGATCTTAATGCATGCTTCAATCCATATATGGATCTTTGCAACTTGCATACCCTTTCATTTTGGCCATTTTCAATGAATTCTTCTGGTTGCATCATATAGATGCTTTCGTTAAGTTTTCCATTAAGGAAAGCTGTCTTGACGTCCATTTGCCAAATCTTTAGGTCTAGAAATGTCGTAATGGATAACAGTATCCTAATGGATTTAAGCATGGCCACATGAGAGAAGGTTTCTTCATAATCGATACCTTTCATCTATGTATAACCTTTAGCTACCAATCTAGCTTTAAAAGTTTCCACCTTTCCATCCATTCCTCTTTTCCTCTTGTATACCCACTTGCACCCAATGGGTTTTATCCCTTTAGACAAGTCTACAAGACTTTGTTTTTGAACATAGATTCAGTTTCGGATTGCATTGCCTTTTTCCAATGGCGACAATCAACATCTTTCATTGCTTCCTTGTACGTATAGGGGTCATCGTCGTCCAGATGATTCTCTACAGATTCTCCTAGACCGATGTATCTCTCGGGTTAACTAACAACCCTCCCACTACGACGAGGTATGGTAGATTGTTGATCTTGTGTTGGTACGGAACTTACAATTGGGCTTGGTTGCAAAAACTTTTATGGAATTGTATCTCCTAAAAGCTCATTCAGGACAATTCTACTTTTAGGCACAAAATTATTCATATAGTACTTTTCCAGAATTTTAGTATTTGTTGAAACAAATACTTTAACATCTGAAGGACTATAAAAATAATATCCTTTTGTTCCTTTTGGATACCCTACAAATATGCATGTTTTGAACAGGACTCCATCATTTGTCTTTCCTTTTAACACATGCGTAGGACATCCAAATATCCTTAAGTGTTGTAAACTAGGCTTTCGCCCTGTCCATAACTCTTACGGTGTTTTAGGAACCGACTTAGATGGTACATCATTTAGAATGTACATTGCAGTTTGTAAAGCATATACCCAACAAGAATTAGGGAGCGTTGAATAACTCAACATAGACCTAACCATGTCTAAAAGAGTTCTATTTCTCCTTTCTGCCACCCCATTTTATTGAGGTGTGCCTGGTGCAGAAAAATGAGAAGTTATCCCATTATCAATAAGATATTGTTAAAACTCACCAGATAGATATTCTCCACCACGATCAGACCTCAAGATTTTTATGCGTTTCTCAATCTGATTTTCAACTTCAGCTTTAAATGTTTTAAAAATGTCAAAAGCATCTGACTTATGTCTCATGAGATACACATAGGCAAATCTTGAGTGATCATCTTTGAAAGTGATGAAGTACTCATATCCACCTCTAGCTTGAATACTCATAGGTCCACACACATCAGTGTATATCAAATCTAAACATTCAATGGCTATTGTGCCTTTGGTCGTAAACGACCTTTTGGTCATTTTACCTTCCAAACAAGATTCAAAAGTTGGTAGATCATCAACCTTTAAGTCACTTAGAGGTCCGTCACATACCAATCTTTTAATCATATTAAGGTTAATATGACCAAGGAGCAAATGCCATAGGTAGGATTCATCTTTTGATAATTTTACTCTTTTATGATTAGGTTCCGTTGATACCGTGTCTAACAAGTGAGAGATATTTCCATGCAAATAGAATAAACCATTTTTCAATGTACCTTTACAAACAAATTTGTTATTCTTACTAATAATAAAACTTTTATTAAAAGTAACCGAATATCTGAATTTTTTGGACAAGAGACCGAAATTAAATTCCTCTTGAATTGTGGTACATAATAAACATTTATTAAAACTAAATGCCTATAAGAATCAAAATTGATTCTAATATCTCCCACTACACTAAGTAGACACCAACGCTCCATTGCCTAAATGCAAGTTGAATTCATTCTTATTCAGTCTATTCGTTTGACCCTTTTCGCCATAAAAGAAATACTTTCCTTTGATCTTGGTTACTTTCTTGGTCTCTTTCTAAGAAGGATCAAGTTGCTTTTTCTTTTGTTGTCTCTTGACCTTTTACGGGTCTTTAACAGTAGCAACTTACCTAGCATATGAATCTCTTTACCCTTGCCTTTCACAAGGATTATCTTGGTGCTTTGAATATCTTGAATCAGGTTTTGCAAGGTGCAATCCTTATTATTCAAGGTGTAGTCCAACATGAATTGATCAAAGGAATCTTATAGTGAGTTGACAATCATGTCAATTTTGGTCTCACCATCTATCTCAACACCATTCAGTTCAACAATGTTAAGATGTGCTATGACTTTCATAGTCTATCCAGGTTTCAAACTAAGATTCATGAAAGTAGTCACTGCCTCTCTCTTAGTCATCCTAGACCTCATAGCTAATATCTCTTATAGAGACATCATTATATCGGCAGTAGTCTCCATTCCTTCATGTTGATGTTGCAACACGTCCGAGATTATGGCCATAATGTAACGTACATTGAGTCATCTTATCTGAAGACTTCCACTACTGATACTCATCTCTTTGCTCCTGAGTAGATTCGTTAGTTTGGTGGTTAAGGAATAGACATAACGAATTTATGTTTTTCAGCTGGCAATAACAACCCAATTTTCCTTTTCCATGTGACATAATTATCATCAGTTAAAGTATTATCTTTTAGGATATTGATTAGGGATGGGGTTATGATTTCTTTATATTAACAAAAAAAAATATAAGTAAATAATCATGATAAAGCACTTTTGAATATTTATCTTGAATTAAATATAATAATTCAATCGTAAAAATTCAACAGGGATCCAACACCCATAAATGTCACGCCTCCTTTGGGAGTACGCACCATTTACTAGTTGGACTAGGTCCCACCTAATTGTTAACATAACAACCAACGTTTTCTATTTTAGCCTTGCAATTTTATTAACAAGAACTCTTGGGAGGATATCAATAAAAGTACATTGAGTGTGTTACCAAGTTATCGACCTTCAGTATAATCCCTCATGAATATCCCTCCTTTGGTAGTAGATATCGTTTGGGCTAATTGTCTGGTCTATCACTGTAAGGAAGTATCTTGCTAAATTCCATTCATGAATACCTCTTGGGAGGTTATTTACGAAACATAAAGCTCAACTAAACTTGGAGGCTTTAGGTGTTCCAAAACACCTTCTCCCATTCAATTGTTTAAGACATGTGATCGAATTCTAAAGAATGATTTACCAAGTTATCTATATGCCAATTTAGATACCTAAATCATTCTATGCATGTTCATACCAAAAGAGATATATGAGTGGCACTCGTATTCTATATGACATGTTATCAAACAATGACAAACATTGCAATATTTACAAAAATATAAATAGCTACAATTTTGGTCCATCCTAGAAAAACAAGTAAATTACACATATCTTGGAATACAAGAACTCCCTTCTTGGCGAACAAGTCTTCAAGCGACCTTCGTTGTTTGGACTCCCTTGGCTACCTCCCATGGGCGTGCGCACCCTTCACCCTTACCCATGGGCGTGCGACTGCAACAAAACCATAAAGGGCTGCCATGCACAGCCCATGGCTACCAAAGGGCTGCCGTGCGCAGCCCATGCCACAACAAATGTGGTTGCGCTCTTCGCATGCACGTTCATTACTACGGTTCTCACTGTCCCAAACTTGTTCCGACTGCTTCAAATTCTTCAAACCTTCGAGTCTTCGATACTTGAATGTATTATAGAAGAATTATAAATAAAAAAATACTGCATTTTTTTTATTACAATAACAAAATAAAATAAAAAACTTAGCAACTACCAAGAAGGAAATTATGACGATGATAGACCACCTTTCTTCTTACAATCCCAAAACAAAATACATTGAAATTCTAGGACCAAAATTGAGCAATAACAAACCACATATAAAACATATATATATATATATATATATATATATATATATCTATCTATACATTCCAATGTAAATATATATGCGAATACCTAGAGTGCCATCTCTTTCTAAAACTTGCATATATATATATATATATATATATATATATAAAATATTCACGAACATATACATTAATTAATCAAGGGTATAACCAGGCTCTGATACCAATTGTATGAAAAAAAAACGGTTCAAAATACCACAGAAGCGTGAGAAAAATAGAAAATTAGGGTTTGCATATATAAAAAGAATTTTCCTTTTAATAACAAGAACCTTAACCCTAGATTAATTGATCTTTATGAAAAGTATCGTACTTTTTTTTTTCTCGTGACAATTGAACTAGCGTCGAATTGTCCGTAAGATCTTCCAATCCAATCACGAACGTGAATCACCTAGGAGTTTGGGCTCCCTTTCTTTAAATAGTATACATGAGGATGGAAACAAACAAAATCTTCTTCTTTGTTAGTCACAATAATCCTTCAAGAGAAAAACCAAGAACGTCCGGTCACTTTTGAATTATCAATCAATTTGATTGAAACTCACGTGAACATTGATTCGATGTTGTATCCAAAACCTTTTTGATGCAAAGGATGCTAGTGTATAATCGAAAACAAAAACGTTTCCACTTTTCTCTATGCTTGGCCGAATTCTTCACACAATGAGTTGGACAAAGGTTTTTTTTTATAACAATAAAAAAAACAAGTAAAAAACTACTTCTTACACCAAAAACTAAGGCTTGGTCGAAATTTACAAGTAGTATATATAGGAGACCAAATCCTCTCCTAAGAAGGATTTACTTGGTGGTTAAAAATCCTTTCCTTAGGTAGATTTACTTGGTGGTTAAGAATTCTTTTCTAAAAAAAATTATATCCTACACCAAGACTCCTAATCCAACTCAATAGTATATTTGTAACCATATTAAAGACTTCCTAATTTGATTAGATAAATAACTCATTTTTATTTAATAACTTATCAAATATAGTCTTTAATATTAATTATACTACTAACAATAGTATAATTTTAGGAGACCATCTCCAATTAGGAAAAAGATTTTGACTTTTAATTAAATAATTAATAATCAACAAATTAATTAATTTTCATTTAATTAAATAATATAATTTAAGTTATTCTTAATAACCTTGCCGCCCAACACATGTATATGGGCCATATATTATTTTTCTTATTTTATTAAATCCATTGGACCTTAATAAAAAGTCCACATGTGAACTAGACCTATTCTTACAAAAAGAAACAAGTTCACATGCCATAATACAATTCTAGATGGACCCCTAAGTTGGTCCGGTAGAATATATCAAGTGATCCATGCAAGTTCGTGTGGATTGGGGACCTTGGCGGGCTATCTAAATTTAAGCTCTAATAGACACAACTCAATCACAATCAACAAATGATTCACTTAGGTCCGATCTATTTAATTTTAGTTCATTCCGCTAGACAACCTTATTAGAGAAAGTGTATCCTCGTGAAGAATACCAGTAATGGCCAAGAGCTCATAGACTGCCTATAGCTCTCCAAGTTACCATATTTACTCATATGACCACATTTTGAACTTAGATATTTTAACTTGTTCATAAGCCATGTTTCAATAGACACTATTGAAAACTTAACGTTAAGATTTAATATCCAGTACCTCAAAACATCCATATGATGATATTCTACTCTTATTTAATAAATGGAGCCACGATGTCCATATCTATAAATGAAGTCCTCTATCGATTAACAAATGAATACCACAAAACTATCGAGGATAGACTATGCTATATAATCGTACTCATTGATAGCTCAAATGATAACAATTGCAACCATAAGTCCATCATTTATCTCAGGATTGAGATAGACTCTCCGATTGCCTTCAAATAAAAAACTCTTATCTATTGACGGTTCTAGATAAAATATTTCATTGTGATCCTATTCAATGCACCCAGTGCACTAGATTTTTTTGCCCAAAGATTCCACACTTTGATGATTTTAGACTCATCATAACACATTTTATCCCATTCAAATGCTAGCAAAAGAATCTACAACTTTGACAAGATAAAAACGCCCAACCTTTTATCTTAAGTTGTGAATATTATTCAAGACTAACTAAAGAATTGTGTCTACCTCATACATATCTAGATGTATGAACAATTCTTCTTTTCTCATAGTCTTTTGACCTTATGATTATTTACTTTTGACAATTATAATAATTAAGCTATAAATGCTATAAGATTTGTTAAACTAGAAATCACTTTATTAATATAAAAAGATTGTCAAATACATTATTATACTCTTGCTATCGAGCATAATCCTAACAATTTTCATGCATTATTTGTGATCATACATACAAAGACATATGGTAATACAAAGAATCATCATGTAAGTCAAGAAACATGAAATAACATCTACAAGATTCAATATATCAACCAAAGAATATGCAAACAAATATCAACTCGAAACATGTGAACATATCATATAAGAGAAAAAAGTTCAGCATACTATGCTCCCTGTTGATAAGTGCTCTATCTAAGATCAAGATAGGATAATGTTCACAATAAAATCCACACAATAACACATTCAAGCAATTATAAAGAAATTCAGTAAAATAAGCTCCATAAACTATGAGAGATACACCAAGATTTTTAATCTCTCTCATAATTCTACTAAAATTGCTAGCATATCAAATTCACTTGAAAGCAAAACAAGTGTGTGTGTGTGTGTGTGTGTGTGTATTTGCTTCAAACATATACAAAAGAGTAATTTGATCATCATCATGCAAACCATATCAATAACTATTCATCGTAAGCTTTTCCATAAAAGGTCAAACCCATTATCATCCGGAATTTTTTTGCTTTTAAGAGAATAGATTTCAACATATGTGCAAGTGTGTGCATGTGACTCGTCATCCTATTTCTATTTTTCAACCTGTGCTCTTTTGATTTTCAACTAAACTTCTTTTAACCTTCTTCCTTTTCTACGTAGGCTTTTGAATCAAATATTTTTTTTATTGATTCTCTTCAACACTTCTTTGATTTTTTTACACATAAAAATATACATTTCATGACGGCTATCACTCATCATAATGGTGTAGCCCTTTCCTATATTAGGCGGCTGCACAACCAAAATGTGTAACCCTTTTCTTGAAGGTGCTTATTGAGTTCTATGTGGTTGCCGAAGCAAAATGAATACTAACCATAGGTCATCTTTAGTGTACTAGTCAAAAGACTTCAAGGTGCATCCATAACTCATATATATTCAAACTCAACTTACTCAAACTAAACATTTAAGAGAAGCAAAGTGTGTACTTTTGAAAATCAAGTTTGTAAGACTTAAAAAAGTATGATCTAAAAGCAATACAAAGAGACTAACTTAAGATCTTTGCTTCTCAATAGAGTAGCTATCATTGTTTATGAAGCTCATATTTTTCAAAAATATGCCACTCATCAATCAAACTAGCATTTCACACATCATGTACAAGATCATTGTTAACAAATCACTAAATGATCTTTAGAGAGCAAATATCACCAAGAACCATATGAATGTTATACTTGTTCTCTAATATGACATGCTACATGATGTAATGCACATATAGAGTTGAAAAGATGAAACAAGAAAGCAAGTTTTATAGTAGAGATATGCCTTAGCAAGATTTTTCATCAATGTAAAGTCTTCACCCTTTTATGAGCTCTCCTGGCTTGTTGGTCCTCATGGTAACAAGTTGTTGGTGTGTCTTCCTAAGAGAATAAAAACTGAACATCTCAACTCAAACAAACATAGTCTTAACAAATTACACCAAATAGATTTCAAAATTGGACTTCTCTAAAGTCAACTAACAAATTTTGACCATCATAGTACATGTTAAAGTTTTAATCACATACACAAAAACAAGCTAAAATCATATGACAAATTCATTTAGATTTCTAGCACAAGTTCTAAAGCATATTATAATCATAGATTCAATTAAACACAAAAATAGCTCTAAGAACACAACATGTATTTTAAGAGTAAATTCAGTCAAGTTGAATATCTAATACATGTATGAACTATATTCTCAAAATCAATCAATCAAAGATCATCAAATAGTCCTATATTCAAAGCTAGCACAATACAATCTCAATCATGTGAAAACATAGGTAAAAGCAAAACCTAACTCAACATGTGAGATTTAAAATTAAGAACAACTAGCTTCTAATCGAAGTTCTATTACTCATCAACATATGTTCAAGTCAAATACACAAAAGTAGAAAGAAGACCCAATGTAATTGAAGATCATAAAGTACACAACATAAGAAATGAATCAAATACCATGACAACAAGTGCAGCCACGAAATTTGATGTAGAACACCAAATAAACTTGAACAAAAGACTCCAAATATTCTTAGAGATGATAGAGGACTTCAATAGGAAGATTCTCTATCTTGAATCACTCAAATTAGATAAGAAATGAGAGAGATATGATGATTCTAAGTTAAGAGAAAATTTCAGAAAAATTCTGCACACAAAATGGTCTTCTTCAATTTGATTTAAGGTGAGAGAGGGAAATATAAAGAGGAAGAGAGTTATTTGGTTTAGCAAGCTCACACAAGAACATGCCAAGTCAACACATGAATTTTATTGACCATGCACACCAAACACTTTGTGCCTACAATACATGTAACAAAATCCCTCGTGGCGTTAATTGAATTGTTGGCGAGATGCTCATGTGAACAAAGGAAATATTTGGGTGAGATGCCCACGCGCCAATTCAGCCAAGGGGGGCAAATGGAAATTTGCCATCATTTTTCTCTTTTACTCTTTTCGCGCACCTTTTGTGTTCTTCGACCGTTCTCCGAACTCTAATTCGAATTCATTTTCAGATTACGAACCGAGACTCTCTCACACACATGGACGACTCTAAAACTTAGACCAGAAATAAGGATTCGACTCGATACACGATGACGAAGACAATGTATATAACGTGACTAGAAAGTTTCGTGACTAGAAAGTTTCGTGACTAGAAAGTTTGGTAACTCTTGACTCGAAACTCAAAATTAAATGCATGAGTATCCGAAATGACTAAAACTTAATAAAGAACAATGTGATATGAAATTCAAGTCTAAGATCCATGTTACATAAACATATAAACACTTATCACACAAGAATGCTTTACTTTGGACAAAGTCCACAAACATGCAAGTTATACCTAGTCATTTTCGCACTAATGCTTGAGTATTCAATATTAAATGTGTGAATGGGTTATACCAATTGATGCACAATGATACAGGGACACATATGAATGAATTGTATGTGTGTGCCTAAAAGCCTTACAACAGGATAGAGGTCTTAAAATACCTTTGTAGACAATAATGCTTTCTCCTCTTAAAGGCTTCACTTTGCTTGAAGAGTTGTCCAACTTTCTTGAATCTTGATAAACCGTGAATCCTAGACATCCATTCAATATAAAGGAAATGTCATTTTGATATAGAATAATGCCAACATAACTCGAAATCCTAACAAGTTGGTTTGGTCACATTGATCCCGCGTGTGCTAATTTAAAGATGAAGAAGAAAGAAACTGCTATGACGGTTACTTGAAGTGATAGTGAAAAGTAAGAAGAGGAAGAAAAGCATTCGAATAATTAAGACCAAGTTGCCAACTTCATTGCCTTCTCATCATCTCACAATATCAAGGAAGTTATGAGTGACAAAGAAGAAGATGAGGACAAGCAAGAAGAAAAAGATGACTCAAGTGATAAAAGTACTTCATCTAAGTCCATGCATGAATTTTATGAGGAGATGGACTGTAAAGACTTCAAGTTGTACTTTGAGAGTACAAGATTGAAGAAGAAGAAGGAAATTCAAAAGCTAAAAATGGAGAACCTTGAATTTACTTCTAAGATGACTCAATTGAGTGCGAAAGTGAAGAAGTAAGAGGTATGGAATTAGAGCTAGTCATGGTCAAAAAGAGTGAAGAAAGTTTGAAGATGGAACTTGGTGAGGTAAAAGGGTTCATTGCCAAGATGACTTTCATAATCGAAAAACTTGACAAGTTGCTATCAAATGGGAAGAGCCCTATTGATAAGAGGGGTTGGAGATATATGGAAGATATGGAGACCACATCCTTGAAGAGGACAACTTTTGTCAAGAGTCAAGAGATTAAAGGAGTCCAAATCCCACAACAATCAACTAAAAATGTGGAAATTGGAGAATCCTCCAAGCATGTTAAAGTCAAGATTCCAACAAAGGCTCAAGCTAAAGGTCAACCACAATAAGTTAGTGCATATAAACCAAGACCTACACAATCAAGGATTCCTTAAGCTCAACAAAGGATTCCATATATTCAATCAAGATGGCATGCAATCTTGACTCAACCACAAAAGGAGTGAGTTAGTTTAACATCAAAGGATAACTCAAAGGAGAATGAAGCCTTAAATGCTTGCACAAGGCTATGGTATCAATTCTCACTTCACTTATACTTGTCATTATAGTGGTATTGAAGGTTACATAAGGGCTAATTACTTTAGTTATATCAAATTACGTAGAATTGAAAGCATGATTGAGAAGAATATGCTTAGGAGAGTCAAAAAGCATGCACCTAGGAAACTTAGAGCCAATGAACCCAATGCTCCTAGGAATGAACATGTTGCACCTAGGTGGACTAGAAAAGATGATTACTTTTACTATTTAGCTCAAGTAGCTTTGAAAGCCAATGTCTCTCTTACTTGGTATCTTGATAGTGGGTGCTCTAGGCACATGACCAAAACAAGAGTATCTTTCAGACTCTTATGATGGAGGTTGGTGGATTTATCAACTTTGGTGATGGTTTACAAAAAGGTAATACATAAAGGATACATTTACATTCCCGATTTGCCCTCCTTACCAAATGCTCTTTATGTAGATGTCTTGCATGCCAATCTCATTAGTATATCACATTTAAGTGATGAAGGGCTTTTGGCTATGTTTGACAAAGTTGATTGCTCTATTCTAAAGGAAATTGGGAAATTTCTACTGAATGAAAACAGATCAAGTGACAATTGTTATTGTCTTGAATCTATTATTATCTCTTGTAACTTGTCAAATATTGAGCAAGTAGAATTGTGGTATCAAAGGTTTGGCCACATGAATTATAGAGACTTGAAAGGTTTAATGTTGTGAGAGGCCTTTCCAAGCTTGGGAAGAGGATTGAGGGAGTTGCTGGACCTTGTCGATAAGGGAAGCAAACTAATGTTGGGGTTGTTACCCTAAAGCTTGTAATTTGTAAATGTGAATTGAACATAAATAAATGAAGTAATTTAATCTTTCAAATTGTTTCATACTTTTATATAACATGTGTACTTAACATCCAAGATTATCGAATGTAATTTCAAACTGAGTATATGAATGTCATATACAGATGGATTCAGTTTGAAACGAGCAATTTAAAGAGTCCGTAGATAGTAATTAAAGTTGGGCACTTCATTTGTGGTTAATCTACAGCTGTAACTCTTTCCATAATGTAAGGTGACCTTATCCTGGATCATTCATATGGTGATAAAAGGATGGAGGCACCTTGTATGATGTGGTCATATATAACTGGGATACGATCTGTATGAATCTCTCACTAAGATTTATTTCACGAAGAGATTCATATATATCGACTAATGATGGCTATATATGGATGATTTTAATCATAAGTGTCTTATCGACTCGTTCATGTTAGATTGTGGTTTTTGATATACCACGGTTGAGGTCGGATTTGCATTTCTGTTCAATATTCTCCGTATGTTGGTATCACGGTTTGGCTTGTACAATATAAGTGCTCTCCTAATTCTGTAAGTAGGATTTATTGTTCATTAGATAATCAATGGTACTTAATGGAAAGATATAGTTGGAGGGGTATAACGGATATTATGATCCATCTCTAATTATGAACTACTTATGAAGGATCATACCATCTGTAATAGCTATATCGATGGTTACCGAAATTTATTGGTTTGCGTAAAAACATCTAAAGTTGACAGAGTGAAGCTTTGGGTTTTTAGTGGAATAACACCGAAGTTAATAACCATGAAATATTAATTAAAGAGCTTAATTAATTATTTCTAAGGATTATTGGAGCTCAAAATACTATAGGTCCATTAGGTCCCCTTACTAGCCTGATTGATTAATGTAACAAGGGTCATGTTTAATTAATTGTGTTACGAAAGGGACATATGTCTATTCAGGAATTAATTGAATAATGATATTATTTAATTAATGAATATTAGTGATTAAGTTAATTAAAAATTTAGATTATTTAATTGTGTAATTCATCATTAGATGGAAGGTGTCGATTGATATTTAATTTTGAATGAAGATATGATAATTTGATTATTTTATTTTCATTAAATTAAATATTAAAATTTTTAATTTAAAAGAGTTTAAATTCAAAACGAAAACAAAGAAATTAATTAATATCTTTAAAGATATTAGATATCTTAAAAGATTTGATTAATTAGTTTAATATTTAAATTTGAATTTAAAATAGTTTAAATTCAAATAAAAAATGAAACAAATTAATTAATATCTTTAAAGATATCAGATATCTTAATTTTTTTGATTAATTAGATATATATATATATATACATATATACATATATACAGTTGTTTTTCAGTCAGTGCGCACTGACATAAGTTATATCAGTGATTTGCATGTGGATCATTGATTATGAAGAAGTTTTGACAAGTGCATACACTTTGAGTCAAAACATGTAAATCTAATGGTCCACAACTAAAGCATTGACAAATTTATATAAGTGCGCACTGACTTGAAAAATTCATATATATATATATATATATATGTGTGTGTGTGTGTGTGTGTGTGTGTGTGTGTATGTGAATTATGTTTTATGGAAAAGCACAACAAAACATAATTTCAAAATTGAGACTCAATTTAAGCGAAGAAACAAAAGAGAGAAAAAGAAAAAACCTAGAAAGTCTAGGCGGCCAAAGAAAAAAAAAGTTTTCTTTGGTATTTCTTCTCTTCATCCTCCTTATTTTTGAGTACCGTGATGCATCCACACACTGTTATCAATCCTCGGAGATAGCTAGGAAGATCTTGTGGTTCAAATCAGGAAGCAGATCAAAAAGAAAGAAGGAGTCTACAACGCTGGTATGAAATCGTTTCATCTTCTTTGTTGTTTTCGATTATTACTATACAGTTAGGTTTACTTGATTATTGCATAAAACAAAAATTAAACCCTTTAGTTATGCCAATTTTAACCCTAGGCACTAACAAATTGGAATCAGAGCCAATTTTATACGGTATAATCGAAATCGATTGCTCCTGATTGCATGTATGAATGTGTAGGCATCATCTTTATGATTGTGTGAATTTTTATAATTAAATTGTTTAATTTAAACATGGTTGATCATAAATTTGTATGGCATCATAGATTTAGGTGTTCTTGGGTTGTATATTTTGTTGTCGGATTACTGTATTATTTTTATTATATATGTAATCAATGTTCAACCTAAAAAACTCAAAGAACAACATCACAATCGTCAAACAGTGATCAACGCTTCGTATGCGCAGCTGGTGCACAAGCAACGCATGGTTGTGCTAGCATAATTGTGCCAAGCACAGTTGGTGCGCGGTTGCTGGGCTACTGCAGCATGCCAGTGCTTGGCGTGAGCTGCTGGTGAGCAAGTATTGCGCGACTGCTCTAGCACAATTTTCCCGAGCGCGGTTACTGCATTGCTGCAGCATGTCAACACTTGGCGGGCGGGAACAAGGAGCATCCACGGTTGCATGGTTCCATCGGCAGTTGTAGCCTAATGTGTTCCATCCAAATTTTATGTGTTGGATTCATGAGTTGAATTACCGTGACATGAAGATTCGAAACTATAGGAAGACAAAAGAATGCCTTGGATTTTTTTTGTTATTATATTTTTTTTAGAATTATTAATCCATGATACTCATTCAACTCATGTATGCTTTTAATTATGTGATAATTAATTCATTGCTATGCATACACATGCCATTTAGATTAGGTGTGCCTACACACACACATATGTATATATGTTGATCTATCATATATGCATTATAGCCATTGATATTTATGTGCTTTATTTTTAATTTGATTAAAATGGGTAAATCAAATAAATGGCTATAGATTAATGAGATTAGTTTTAAGAGTTAAAACCTTGGTAAATTCTCATTAATTAAAGAGTTTGATTAGTTAGATTAATAGGGTCCATTATGAAAATTAGGATTAATTCGATTAAGCACCTAATAATAGTTGGACCAAATAATGTGTTTAGTTTTAATAATTAAAACTTGGTAAATACACATTTAATAATTTTAGTCCTAGTAAATAGTTTACTTAGAGTAGAGGACTAGAATTATCACTAATGAACAAGAGTTTTAAGAGTTAAAAATCAAATTAGTTTGTTAGTTATTAGAATAGGATTCTAATAATTTGTTATTAATGTGCTAGACACTTAGAATGAAATTAGCCATTTAATCTAGTTTAATCTAGGAGCAAAAATAATAATAGAAACCCCTAATTATAAAATAGTGAGTGGGAGAGGGATATATGACATTATATCCCGTGGTCTCAATCATTAGTTCAACAACGTGAGATTTGAGTGGGGCATCGTGACAACTTTACTTTCAACCTTCCAAAGGAGGGTTTCCATAAGAATAAATACCAATGTTGAGTTCCTAACGGATAGGGTTTCTGAGGGGATTTGGGATTGACCGGCCATTAGACGGCAATTCTCGAGTTAAGCTCATGAAATCTGAAATGATGGGTTACATTCACAAAGTTTTTAATTAATAATTCTAATTAAAAATCAGACTAAATAAGCGATGGTTGAATGATATTGGAATAATAGTTATTCTAGTATATCATTTGATTGAGAAGGTTTCGATCCAACATGCAAGAATTTGACCGACCCTAAGACGGCACTTGCTTGTGGTATGTTGGATTGTCATGACATAGAAACGTTGTTTTCTTAGGGTTGTTCACATTTATTAAACATTTTCATGCATCAAGTTTAATTTTATGCCTAACATTCGCACTTGTTTTGAATGTATGACTGAATGAATTCTTAATTTATGTATTTTCAACCATGTCATCTGCACGGTTACAAATCCTTGCCAATGACAAATTAACTAGTGATAACTACACTAAATGGAAACATAGCATAAATGTAATCTTAGTCACCAAGGACCTAAAGTTTGTTCTTACAAAGGAATTTCCTTCGGCGCCTACTGCCAATGCCGCACGAATTGTTCGTGATCCATATGAAAAATGGGTCTTATCAGATAAGAAAGCCCGAGCATATCCGTTAGCCAATATGACAAACGTGCTTGTCACTAAGCACGATGTAATGTGTATTGCATTTGAAATAATAGAGTTATTGTAGGCTATGTGTTGGAAGCCCTCTGAGTAAAAGCTGCATGAAGCTGTTCGTGTTGGGGTTTATGCCCTAAAGCTTGTAATTTGTAAATATGGATGAAACATTAATAAAAGATGTAGTTTATTCATTATCTAAATCTGTCTCGTACATTTATATCATATGTACTTAACTTCTAATATTGTCGAATTTAAACTCTAACTTAGAGTATGGGTGTCACATACAGAGGTTTACAGTTTGAGATGAGCATTCTAAAGAGTCTGTAGATAGCAAATAGAGCTGGATACTTTATTTGTTATTAATCTACAGCTGATGTCCATTCCGTATTGTATGGTAGTCTTATCCTAAACTATTTATATGGTGATATGAGAATGTAGGCACCTTATATGATGTGATCATATAGGACTTGGCCATGATATATATGAATCTATTAACAAGACCTATTCTATGATGAGATTCATATGTATAGACAAATGATGGCTATATATGGGTGATCTTAGTCCTGAGTTTCTTATCGACTCCTTCGGGTTAGATCATGGTTTTTGATATGCCATGGATGAGATCGGAGTTGCATTCCTGATCAATAACTTCCTATGTTGGAATCGCGGTTTGGCTTGTGGCAGGGAAGGTATGTACACAGTAGTGGAATCCACTCCTTCTTGCGAGAAGTAGATAACAGTTCACTTAAGGATAGATTTAGGGCTTGAACAATATAAGCAATCTTCTTCTTCCGTATAGGAAGTTAGGATTTATTGTTCATTTCAGAATCAATGGTACTTAATGGAAAAGATATAATTAAAGGGGTATAACAGACTTTATGGCCTAGCTCCAATTATGAACTACTTATGGATGATCATACCATATGAAATAACTATATCGATGGATATTGAGTTTTTGGTTTGTGTAAAAGCATCTACAGTTACAAGAGTGCAGCCTCAGGTTTTTAGTGGAATAACACCGAAGTTAATAATCATGAAATATTAATTAAAAAGTTTAATTAATTTTTCTAAAGATTATTGGAGCTCAAGACTGAGGGTCCATTAGGTCCCCTTGCTAGCCTGGAACGTTGATGGTAACAAAGGTCATGGTTGATTAATTGGATGGTCCAGTTAATTATGTTACGAAAGTAACAGGAATTTTGTATAGAGAATTAATTAAATGATGAGATTATTTAATTAATGTATTAATAATTAAATTATTTAACTAATAAATTATTAATTGAGAATTATTAATTTGAGGTTGTAGGTTCGAACCATAGCAGAGACAAAGGATAAAATAATAAGATTATTTTATTTCCTCTCTATGTCAAGTGTTCAAGTCTTAGTGAACTAGGGTTATGTGGGATTTGGAATCCTATACTACATTGGAACTAAAATGCTAATTATCTTATTTTGAATAGGATTAGTGTTATGTTTTTTAAGTAAATATATTTAGATGTATTATTATAAAACAAGATATATATATATATATATATATATATATATATATATATATAAATGGAAGACACAACACAACACGTGAAATAAAAGAAAAAAAAGAAGAAGAAAGAAACAAGTCAAAGGTGCATGCTGGCATACAAGAAAAACAAAAAAGTAAACAAAAGGTTTTTTTTTTTTCATTCATGTTGGTTGAATTCTCCATACACAAAAGCAAGAGTCCTTTTGTGTTGTTTCTAGAACCTCCATACAACTTCTTGAAGCCCGTGATGTGCCCACACATAGTTGCCAGAACCTGGAAGATAGTGAGGAAGATATGGTGGTACAAATCAGAAATTTGTATCAAGAAGTTAAAGAACGAAGGAGTTAGCCTGTAGGTATGACTCGAATCTTACATGTTATTTATTCTTATATATTGTACACGGTTTATAGAGTCGTTAAAATATTTTTTAAAAAAGTTTTGAAATCTCTTCTGTTGCCCTACTTTGGGCTTACAATTGGTATCGTAGCCTAGTAAATCGTTAAATTATTCAAATAAATCGTTCTTTGTTCTTGATTAGTTGTGTGTATATATGTGTTGGCACAATCTATTGAAGAGGAAATTACAAGAAATATCCCAAAAATTTATTGAGTTATTGTTTTTAGCAAAACGTTTAATTTTTATTATAATTAGCATATTTAACCTTGAAGTGACAAGTCTACCCTCACTTTTGTTTTACTTGACCCAAAATTTCCCACCCAAAAATTTGGCTTATCAGTGTCTTCAACCTCCATTTTTGTTTGAAAATCAGATTTTCATCTCTCTCTCTGGACACCAATTCATCTCTCTTTAGACTGGGTCATCTTCATCTCTCTATCTACACCAATTTGGTATTCATCTCTCTCTCTACACCGATTTGGGCATCCTCCCTCTGAACTGATTTGGGTCTTCATTTCAGCATTTCATCTCTATACTTTGGATCTTCGTCTCATCATTTTAGCTTTTCGGCTATGTATTTCAGCTCAACATTTCATCTCAGTCAACTAGTTTGGGTCACAACAATCTTGAAAGGAAGATCCATATCCAAAACCCAACTGTTTTTGAAGGTATGTAACCCTTTTCCTCATGTCTTTGACAAGAATCATTTAGTTTGATTTAAAGAAAAAGATATTGGTTTCGATTTTGAGTGAAGTCCATCTTCTGTAATTTTTTGTTCCCAAGTTACATGTCAAGCTATTTGAATGTTACATGCCAGGTCAATTTGATGTTACATGTCAATTTACTGCAAAATTACATGTCTGTCAGTAATTTGGATTTAGAGTGAAACCCAACTATTGTAAAGTTACATGCCAGTATTTTTTAAAGTTACATGCATGTTATTTTCGAATTACATGCTAGGTTATTTTTGTACCCAAGTTACATGTTTGTTTATTTTTGAAGTTACATGCCAGGTTTTTTTTGAAGTTACATGTCATCCAAATCCTATTTGGTACATGTCAGTTCCTTTTAAAGTTACATGGCAAATACTTTAAATGTCAATTGTTTTACATGTAGGAATATGGGTGCAATAAAATTGGTCATCTATCACGGTGGAAGTTGGGTGGGCAATTGTTACAATGGTGGTATGATAAAATGGGTCAATGTTCGTAAAGGTGTGAGTTATGATGCCTTGGTGAAGTTGGTACAAGATGTTGCCAAAGTTGATATTGCTAGGTACAACTTACAATTATGCTCATTGGCCTTCACAAATAGTGGCACTGCTCGTCCTCGTCCGAGAATCGAGAATAACAATGACGTGTCGTGTAGGAATGCTCAGCCTTGTCAGGCTCCTCAACCATGGCCATCCACAACATCCGCAACATTCGCAACATTGAAGTGACCACGTAGACCTTACAGGTGTAGGAAGTGTGGAGAAGAATGCCACAATTCACAGAAGTGTCTATTGGCACTGGAAGTTGGTGGTACAATATAGGTTTTATTTTATAAGAAATTATGTCGTACAACTTATGTATTAGCGATGACGTTTTAATTAATTTTTGTATTACCAATATCGTTTTGAAATGATATGAGAATTGAATTTTAGTAATGATACATACTAGAAGTTACATGTCAGTTGATACTGAAGTTACATGCTAGTTTATAATGAAGTTACATGCCACCATATTTAATCAACTCATTATGAAGAGTGTTTTCATACACAATTCTAGTTATGTTACATGTTAGAAGTTACATGACAGTTGATACTGAAGTTACATGCTAATTAAAAATGAATTTACATACCAACATATTTAATCAACTATTTATGAAGAGTGTTTTCATACACAATTCCAGTAATGTTACATGGTATAAGTTACATACCGGTTGATACTGTAGTTACATGCTAGTTAAAAATGAAGTTACATGCCAACATATTTAATCAACTCATTATGAAGAGTGTTTTCATACACAACTCAAGTAATGTTACATCCAAGAAGTTACATGCCAGTTGATATTGAAGTTACATGTCAGCATATTTAATCAACTCATTATGAAGAGTTTTTTCATACACAAATCCAGTAATGTTACATGCTAGAAGTTACATACAAGTTTATACTAAAGTTACATGCTAGTTAAAAATGAAGTTATTGCAATAGCTGAACTAAAAGCGTTTTATTGTTTATTGCAAGCCTGTGACTTACGTGCATATGAAGTTTTGGCATCATCTATAGAACAAGAACATTTTATAGTCATGTAAATCAACAATCAGATTTTTCAGGTAGAAGTAAAATTGCATAAGCCAAGCCACTTCAAAAAACAGTGTAATCTATATCAAGGATAGTCATACTCGTACAAAAGAATGCAAGTTTCTCTTTGAATACCATTACAGAAATTACACATTTAATCAACAATATGCTCTCCAATCTTGATCATATAGATACTAGTATTGTTTAGGAATATTTCATAAAAATATATTTCAGAGGTAAAATATCAAACACTCTGCACAAGAGAAGCTGGTCTCATTACAAAAATCCACCACTCCTAACACATCAAATTCGACTCATTTGAGACTTGTCCTCAGTGTATACCAACCACCTTTCCACTATTTTTGAAATCTACAATGAGTTCACTAGCCCTACTCCATCAATCTCCTATATCTTTGACCACTTCACCATACTCGATACGATTCTTGTTGTGCCAAAGCAGTCAAGTAGCAACCAAGAATCTCAAAACAATCTCTTCATTTTCAACTAAGTCAAATCATATAATCTTGTAAAAAATAAAACTATTTTGAAGCTTATTAAGACTGGGAAAAAATGACATGATTTCCATTGGGAAGAAACTCTTTCACAGTTTAACTTAACTCATATATTTTTTTTTTTTGAAAATTTGTTTATTGAAAAAGCCATAACATGCATAGAGAAAGAACATAGAACACAAGCCACAACACTTAAAGGCTGGGTAGACGAAGCCAACACAAAAGCAGAGCATAACAACCTATTACAACAAAAAAGAAACTAAACAACAAAAAAAATACCTGAAACCCCAGCCACACCAGGAATCCAAAAGCAAATAAACCATATAGGAACACAAAACCATGGACCAAGAAAACAATGAAAAGGGGATCAAAACTCCTCTCAGATAATTAACTTATAGTTACATGTTACAATAAAAAAATATATTTCACAATTAGCTGTCACCAAATCAAATTCGCAACACTAGAACAAGAACAACAATGGTTAGAGCAATTCGAATATGCCCAAATAGAAATCAAATCAAATCCAACACAACATTGCAGCACATCCTCTTCATATCACCAAATTCATCAACCTCAAAATTCTCTAAACAAAAAATAAATTTAGGATCCATACGAGCAAATAATAAAAAACAAAAAAAAACCCAATTTTTCATACCAAAAATTACAACAAAAAACACATAAATCGTTTTGAAGAAGTCTGGCAAAAGAGAGAAACGAAAACTGATACATAATCGAGAGTGATTAGAATTTCCTGATCATAGGGATTTGGGTTTACGATTTGAAGAAGTCTAGTCAGATAAAAAAGAAACTCGAAATCGATTTGAAGAAGTCTAGTGAGGGAGAGCGAGAGTCGAAAGTGAGAAAGATCTTGAAAGAAGGCACAAACAACCGATGAGTGAGGGCGATGACAACTGTGATGGCGTCAACGACCAAGAGCATCGGCTTCGACGAATGGGGATAGCAACAGACAGACGATAGCTGAAGACGATGTCGACGACCTATAGCGTAGATTCGGTAAAAGCGGCAGGAACAATGAGATGTGTGACGAATTGAACGTTTTTTTTCTCTTTTTCTCGTCCTGTCTCTCTTTCTTTCATAACCCTAACAAAACAAAAGGAATGAATGTTTACCTTTTTTTTTCCAAATTTCAAATTTAAGGGATTTTTTATCCAAAAGTGATCAAAAGTGATAAAAAAATAAAAAATAAATTGGTGGCTAAAAGTAATAAATCGATAATTTTTTTGGCTACTTATGAATTCACCCCATCTATTGAATGTATAATGTTTTTTTAAAGCATTATTGATCGTTAATTGTATGGTACGGTGAATTTTAAGGTTTTGGATATTAAATGTAATGTTATTTTTTCCGATGAAATATTAATTATGGGTTGTATGTATTTTTTTATATGCTATTATATTTTTTATTGATTTAAATCGAAGAAAACAATGATCCGAAAGACGTAGAATAGCATCGAATGTGCAACAAGCATGACATATGCGCAACTGTTGCGCAACATGCATCATACATGTTTTTTTTATGTGGGGACACTTTCAAGGTCAACGGGCATAGAGTTAAGCCATACTTGAAAAGAGTTTGAAGAAGCAAGAGTG
The DNA here is from genome assembly GCA_032871835.1 of Dipteronia dyeriana. Classification (NCBI taxonomy): domain Eukaryota; kingdom Viridiplantae; phylum Streptophyta; class Magnoliopsida; order Sapindales; family Sapindaceae; genus Dipteronia; species Dipteronia dyeriana. The sequence continues at coordinate 91,758,603 of CM065298.1, forward strand.
CTAGAACAAATCGAGCTTATGGAGTCGGAGAGCTCCAATGCAATGCTTGGGGTAGGCAAACCACCTAGGTACACTCTACCTTTGTATACAGAAGTTAATTATTAAAGTTTTTATTATATAAGTTGTTTAGTTTAAGTGTAATTTTCTTTGTGTTTAGTGAATAGATTATGAGTAGTGGAGGATATTTAGATTGTAAATATATGATAGTCAAAGTTTTCTTGTTTATACAACCAAACCTTTGAACTCGTTCCCTTGTTCTTTACGGTCTTAAAAAAATTATTTCATAATTACAGCAACCAGTAAATCCTAGGATCTAATTTTTCGGAACAGTAAAATAACATAAATCGAAATCGAAATAAAAGATAAGAGAAGAAACAATTTCTTAACATCTTCATTGGTAGCTCCTTCTCTTTACGACCCACTCCAGATTTAAACCACTTGACCTTCCTCGCTATCTTCCGGGACTAGCAACAGTGTGTGGACGAGTTACGGTACTCAGGAACAAATAGAGGATGAAGAGAGAAGAAGCATTTTTTTTTTCTTTTTGACCGAAAACCTTATAACTCTTTTAAGGTTCTTCTTTTGTTTTCGTACGATTAACTCTTAATCGTTCTCTCTTGTTTGTTGTCTGCTTTCAAAACTTAGTTTCCAAAAAATATATATCATATATATCTTTTTAAAACAACTGAAGATATCTTCTTAATTTAAAACAAAATCTTTATTTTATTTTTATTAAAAGATATCATCCAATTTGAATTTAAACTATTTTAATTCAAAATTAATATTTAATTAAAACCAATCAATCTAATCTTTTAAGATATAAATTATCTTTTAGGATATTGATTAATATTTTGTTTATTTGATTTGATTCGAATTCAAAATCTTTAAATTAAAAAATTAAATATTTAATTTAACAAAATAAAATAATCATATTATCTTATTTTATTCAAAATCAAATATCAACAAACACCCTCCATTTAGTGATTAATAATATAATTAAATATTATTATTATTTAATTTATTTAATCACCATTATTCATTAATTAAATAATCTCATTATTCAAATAATTCTCAAACAAATACGTTTAACTTTCGTGACACAATTAATTGGACAATTCAATAAATTAACCATAACCCCTGTTATCTAAATCAATCGGGCTAGCAAGGAGACCTAATGGACCCACAATACTTTGAGCTCCAATAATCCTTAAAAACAATTAATTAAACTCTTTTAATAATATTTCATGACTATTAACTTCGGTGTTATTCCATTAAAAAATCTGAAGTTGCACTCTCTCAACTGTAGATGTTTTTACACAAACCAATAACTTTCGGTGTCTATCGATATAGCTATTAATAATTAGAGCTGGGTCATAATGCCCGTTATACCTTCTAATTTTATCTTTCCATTAAGTACCATTTATTCTCTAATGAACAATAAATTATGCATTCCTTACGGAATTTGGAGAGCTCTCATATTGTTCAAACCTTGAATCAACCCTTAAAAGAACTACTATCTACTTCTTGCAAGATGAAGTGGATTCTACTATTGTGTACAAACCTTCCCAGCCACAAGCCAAATCATGATCCCAATGCACGTAGTATATTGATCGGGAATACTACTCCGCCCTCACTCATGGTATATTAAAGAACATGATCTAACCTGAAAAAGTCGATAAGACACTTAAGATTAAGATCACACACATATAGCCATCATTAGTTTATATATATAAATTTTATCATTATACGGATCTTAGTGACAAATTCATATAGATCATGGCCCAGTCCTATATGATCACATCATATACGGTGCCTCCATTCTCATATCTTTGTATGAGTGATCTATGATAGGATTACCATACATTGCGGAATGGACCACAGCTGTAAATTAACCATAAATAAACAACCTAGCTTTATTTGTAATCTACGGACTCTTTAGATTGTTCGTCTCTTACTGTATCCATCTGTATATGACATTCATATACACAATTTGAGATTACATCTGGCAATCTTGGATGTTAAATGCACAAGTTATAAACAATATATGACATAAGAAGAATGACAATTCTTTTAGTTATGCTAACGTTCCACTTACAAATTATAAGCCTTAGGGCATAAACCCCAACAATCTCCCACTTGCACTAAAGCATATGAAATATATCTCGTAAACATAGACCCTCTAGGTGACCGTAAACACTTTAGCATGTACGGTCTTTGTAAATTGATCAATATGATTTTCCTGTAAGGCTATCGTTGTGACGATCATATCTTCTTTATACACTTTCTCTCAATATGCTTCCCCCTCTTCTGGCTTCTTGGTTATTTGGAATTAGCCACAGCACCACTGTTATCACAATAAAGTGTGATAGGCTTATCCAGATCTGGAACAACTTCTAAATCACACAAGAACTTACAGAGCCAAACAACCTCTTTAGCAGCTTCACAAGCGGCTACATATTCAGCATCCATGGTGGAGTCAGAAATGTAAGATTGCTTAATACTTCTCCAAATAATAGCTCTACCACCTAGGGTGAATACTGATCCAGACGTGGATTTTCTAGAACCTCTGTCTAGCTAAAAATAAGAATCAATATATCTTAATGGGATAAAATCCTGTCCATAATACACTAACATATAGTTTCTTGTTCTCCGAGGATACTTAAGAATAGTCTTAACAGTAACCCAGTGATCCAATCCTAGGTTAGACTGGTATCTAATGACTACTTTCACTGCATAGCAGATGTCAGGTCTCATGCATAACGTATAATTACCTACTGCCGATGCATAGGTTACACATCTCATATCCTCAACTTATTAAAGTGTCTTAGGACACTATTTCTTAGACAAAAGAACTATATGCTTCGAAGGTAAATTACATTTCTTGGAGTTCTGTATCGAAAATCGCAAAAGAATCTTGTCGATATATGATACATGATAAAATGATATGAGTTTGTTCTTACGATCCTTTTAATTGGATCCCTAGAAAATAACTCGCTTATCCCAAATCTTTCATTTGGAATTGGATAGCTAGCCAGCTATTTACATCAGACCACAATTCTACATCTTTCCCAATGAGTAGGATGTCATCTATATATAGGACCAAGAAAACTACTTTCTTGTCAATGATGTGCTTATAGACACAGGGCTCATCGACATTTTGCTCGAAGTCATAGGTTTTGATCACATCATCAAACCTAATGTTCCAAGATCTAGATGCTTGCTAAGTCTATAGATGGACCTTTGTTGCTTGCAAACCTTTTGCTCTTGATCTGGAGACACAAATCTCTCTAGTTGCATCATATAGATGCTTTTGTCACCATTGTCAACCAAGAATGCAGTCTTGACATCCATCTATAAAATTTTATATTCAAAATAGACAGCAATGGAAAAGAGAATCCTAATATACTTAAACATGGCTGCTGGCGAGAATGTCTCTTCATAATCGACCCCCTATTTCTAGATATAACCCTTAGCCACTAGCCTTGCCATGAAGGTCTATACCTTCCCATCTACTCCTTTCTTTCTCTTGTAGATCCACTTACACCCTATGGATTTTACCTCATCTGGTAAATCTATAAGATCACAGACTGAGTTAGAGTACATGGAATCCATCTCGAGATTCATGGCTTTCAGTCATTCCTCTTAGTTAGAATCTACCATTGCATTCTTAAATGTCAATTGATCATCCATATTATCAGTAGAGATAACATATTGTCCCTCACTTACACCCAAATAACATGCAACCTGTCTTACAACCCTCTATCCTCTCACTACATCTAGGCGGTGGTGTATCTTGACTTGGAATCGTTCGACTCTTAGATGTTAATGGATCAATAACTCTTGTTGACTGAGTACTGTTCTCACCAGGCTCTAACTCCTTAAATACAATATTTGATCAAGGTATATGGTTACTAATATAGCCATCATTAAGAAACGTTGCATTTGTCGAAACAAATACTTCGTTATCTTTAGGACTATAGAGTGTTCACCTCTGGTTTCCTTGGTTGCACTATTTCGAAAGTGAAAGTCATTACTACGTGCTTTGTGACAAGCATGTCTGTCATACTAGCTAACAGATATGTTCTGGCCTTTTTATCAGATATGACCCATTTCTCTTATGCTCAGGAACAGCTCGTGCGGCATGGGCAATAGACACTGAAGGACATTCCTCCGTAAGCACAAACTTAAGGTCCTTGGTGACTAAAATCGCATTGATATTGTGTTTCAATTTTGTATAGTTATCACCAGTTAATTAAATAATCTCATTATTCAATTAATTTCCCAACAAATACGTGTCACTTTTGTAACATAATTAATTGGACAATCCAATAAATTAACCGTGACCCTTGTTACCTAAATCGATCAGGCTAGCAAGGGGACCTAATGAACCTACAGTATTTTGTGCTCCAATAATCCTTAAAAATAGTTAATTAAACTTCCTAATAAATATTTCATGATTATTAACTTCGATGTTATTTCACTAAAAACCTAAAGCTGCACTCTCTCAATCGTAGATGTCTTTACACAAACCAATAAGTTTTGGTGTCCATCGATATAGCTATTACATATGGTATGATCCTCCACAAGTCGTTCGTAATAAGAATAGGGTCATAATGTCCGTTATACCCCTCTAATTATATATTTCCACTAAGTACTATTGATTCTTTATTGAACAATAAATCCTACATTCATTACAGAATTAAGAGAGCGCTTACTGTTCAAGCCCGGAATTAACCTTTAAGGGAACTACTATCTACTTCTTACAAGAAGATGTGGATTCCACTATTGTGTGCAAACCTTCCCAGCCACAAGCCAAATCGCGATCCCAACATACGGAACATATTGATCAATAATACTACTCCGACCTCGCCTACAGTATATCAAAAACCACGATCTAACCTGAAGGAGTCGATAAGACACTCAAAATTGAGATCATCCACACATAGCAATCATTAGATGATATATATGAATCTCATCACTAAACGAATCTTAGTGAGAGATTCATGCAGATCACGACCCAATCCTATATGATCACATCATACAAGGTGTCTCTATTCTCATATCTCCAAATGAATGATCTAGGATTGGATCACCGTACACTGCGGAATGGATCACATCTATAGATTAGCCACAAATAAAGTACCCAGCTTTATTTACTATCTACGAACTCTTTAGATTGCTCGTCTCTTACTGTATCCATCTGTATATGACATTCATATACACAATTTGAGATTACATCCGACAATCTTAGATGTTAAATGCACAAGCTATACATAAATATATGACATAAGAAGAGTGAATTAAACTACTCTTTTATTTATGTTACAACTCCATTTACAAATTACAAGCCTTAGGGTATAAACCCTAATGATTTCCCACTTGCACTAAAGCATGTGAGACATGACTCGTAAACCTAGACCCTTTAGGTGACCCGTAAACAATTTAGCTGGTAAGATCTTTGTAAATGGATCAGCATGATTATCCTATAAGGCTATCCTTGTGATGTTCACATCTTCTCTCTACACTTTCTCTCTAATGAGATGATACTTTCTCTCTATATGCTTCCCCATCTTGTGGCTTCTTGGTTCTTTTGGAATCAGCCACAACACTACTATTCTCACAATAACGTGTGATGGGCTTATCCAGATCAGGAAAAACTTCCAGATACTTACAAAGCCAAACAACCTCTTTTGTAGCTTTACATGAGGTTACATATTTAGCTTCCATGGTGGAGTCGGCAATGCAAGATTGCTTAATACTTCCTCACACAATGGCTCCACCACCTAGGGTGAATACTAATCCAGACGTGGATTTTCTAGAAACCCTATCTAGCTAAAAATCAAAATTTATATATCCTAACGGGATCAAATCTTGTCTGGAATACACTAGCATATAGTTTCTACTTGTCCGAAGATACTTGAGAATAGTCTTAACAGTAACCCGATGATCCAATTCTAGGTTAGACTAATATCTATTGACTACTCCCACTGCATAGCAAATGTTTGGTCTCGTGCATAACATAGCATACATGAGACTACCTACTAGTGATGCATAGAGTACACGTATCATATCCTCAACTTCTTAAGGTGTCTCAGGACACTGTTCGTTAGACAAGTGAACTCCATGCTTGGAAGGTAAATTACCTTTTTAGGAGTTCTTCATCAAAAAACAGAGACAATGTTGTGAGTTTGTTCTTACGATCCCATATAAGTTGGATCCTTAGAACATAACTCACCTCTCCCAAATCTTGCATTTGGAATTGGCTAGCCAGTCAATCCTTTATATCAGACAACACTTCCACATCTTTCGTAATGAGTAGGGCGTCATCTACGTGTAGGGCCTAGAAAACTATTTTCTTGTCACTTATATGCTTATAGAAACCTATGGCTCATCAACATTTTGCTCGAAGCCATAGGTTTTGGAAACATCATCAAACCTAATGTTCTAAGATCTAGATGCTTGCTTAAGTCCATAAATGGACCTTTGTAGCTTGTAGACCTTTTGCTTTTGATTTGGAGACACGAATCCCTCTAGTTGTATCATATAGATGCTCTCGTCAAAATTTTCATTCAAGAATGCAGTCTTGACATCCATCTACCATATTTCATAGTCAAAATAGGCAGCAATTGATAAGAGAATCCTAATAGACATCAATATGGCTAATGGCGAAAAGGTCTCTTTATAATTGACCTCCTCTTTCTAGGTATAACCCTTGGCTACTAGCCTTGCCTTGAAGGTCTATACCTTCTCATCTACTCCTCTATTTCTCTTATAGATCCATTTACACCCTATGGTTTTACCCAATCCTATAAGTCTACAAGATTCCAGACTGAGTTAGAGTACATGGACTCCATTTAGATATTCATGGCTTTAAGCCATTCCTCTTTGTCAGAATCTTCCATTGCATTTTTAAATGTTAATGGATCATCAACACTATTAGTAGAGTCAACATCTTATCCATCACTTAAACCCAAATATTGTTCATGCTGTCTCACAACCCTGTAACTACATCTAGGTGGTGGTGTATATTGACTAGGAATCATCTAACTCTAAGATGTTAGTGGATCAACAACTCTTGTTGACTTAGTACTGGTCTTACCATGCTCCAACTCCTTCAATACAATCTTAGATCGAGGTATATGGTCACTAATATAGCTATCCTTAAAAAACGTTGCATTTGTCGAAACAAATACTTTGTTATCTTTAGGATCATAGAAGTGTTCACCTTTGGTCTCATTGGAGTATCCTACAAACAAGCAGGCCATATACTTGAGGTATATTTTTTTACTTCTATTCTTCAGCACGTGTGCTGGACACCCTCATATGCGGTAATGTCACAAACTTGCTTTACAACAATTCCATAACTCTATAGGAGTCTTAGGATCAAATTTGGAGGGCACTACATTCAAAATGTACGTCGCTGTTTGTAACACATATCACACGTATAGAGAAGGCTCCCTCCTCAAGCTGTGTCTAAGATTTAGTCCATTGTAAAGAAGAACAAACATGGTTTGTGGCCCCCAAATCAACTATCCAGGGTGAAGAATCATCTTCCACTAAACACAACTAAAGAACAAGTAAATCATATTTACCTTTTTTGGACTTCTTCTTGCCTTGGTCTTTCTTGGGCTTAGGTTACCCTTTGCCTTTCCAGCCATCATGTTCTTCTTATTTTTAAAAGAAAATGGTTCGGTAACATTTGCCTCACCAGCCTTACTTTGTTTATCCTTTGTCAAGGACTCAAAAGTAGTAAGCTCATTGAGTAACTAAGTGAGAGTGAACCTTAGCTTATTCATCTCATAGTTACTCTTGAACTGATCGAAACTCATCAAAAGAGTCATCAGTATTATGCTCACTTAACTGGGTTCATCAATGACCCCACCATTGATCTCTACCGTGTTTAAATAGGATATCATGTTCAAGACATGTTCCCGAACAAATCCACCCTCTTTCATCTGAGCAAGCATTGCAAAACAAATAGCTTCGTGCCGCTTTTACTCAGAAGGCTTGAAATTCCCTTTATCTTTATAGTGTAAATATACCTAAAGGGGGGGTGAATAGGTATATGCTCCAATTTTTATCTTCCTTTAAAATAATGCAATTCTAACAATACTTAATGAAAAATTGCAAACAATGACACACAATATTTACGTGGTAAACCTCCGAAGAGGAAACATCCACGGGTTGATACCACAACCACCGGTAAAAGAAAATCCACTATTTCAAATAGAGTTACACACTCAAGCAATCAACACATGTTGTACAAGCTATCACTCTCACTCTATCCTTGAACCTAGTGATCTACTAAGCTGACTTCCTATCCAAGACCCCCTGTCTCTAGGAAGATTCCTTGCTCACCTATCCGGATACTCCCGATCCTAGGCAAGACTTCTTGCTCAACTATCCGAGTCCTCACACCTCTTGTCGAGACTTCCACTTGCTTAGCTATCCAAGTCCTCCCGACTCTAGCTAAGACTTCCAATTTCTCAAATCAAAGAATCACTCTAAGATATGAGACTTTCCACCTCTTTCCAAGGCATCTAAGTTATCATGAATGCAAAACGCAAACAAGCACTCAACATAGAAAATGATGATCAACAAATTCTATGGACATGCAACTAGATAGCTAGATTATGCTTTCAAAGAACAAACACAAATGTATCTAGGCAACCTAAGCATGTTATCAACTAAGAACATATATATGAAGATATAGATACCAATAGAAACACAACCTAATTCTTAGAAAATGAAATTAGATCTAGAAATAGTCAATCAAGCATAAGAACAAAAGATTTCTAGAAACAATTTCATGTTTATCAAGTTTAGCACAAATCATTCAATTTATCACAAATCTAGCTAAACTTGAAAATTAAATCAACAAAAAAAAATGATATCAAAATCATCCTAGTCATGCTTCTTAATCAAATAACATCAATCAATAAGAAGATCTAAGAAGAAAACTAAGAGGAAGATGATTTTACCAACAAGGATGAAAAACCACGAACTGAAGATCAGATCATAACGAAATATCTAGAAATCATTTGGTTCTGGAAATGCTTGGGGTTTGTATAACTCTTCAAGACACTCGAAATCGGTTTTTGAATCAAGTGATTTGGAGTAGAAATGAAGAAGTTATCACAAAAACAAAAATCAAAATGTTGAGAGAAAAATTCTGCACTTGTTCTTCAATTTAAATTTTCTCAACTTATGTAGAAATGAGAGGGAATGAGATGTTTTAAAGAGAGAATGATAAAATGACCATTATTTACTGCCTCCCCGAGATGGAGCATAAGCATCTTGGGGCAGAGCACATTTGGGGCCGAGATGGCCACGCGCCATATCGGGATGGTGCAAGGTGATGGCTTGAGCCATCGCACCACTTCCCTTGCGCTCCTCTCGCGTTCTTCTACCGTTCTCCGACCTCCGAACTCTGAATTTGAATATCCGTTTGAAGATTACAAAATGGGACTCCCTCATAACCATGGAAATATAAAATACTCAACCCATAAAATAATAATTTGACTCGATATATGAAGACGAAGACAATGTATGCAACTTGAGTTGAAAGTGTAGTATCTTTTGACTTGAACTCAAAATCAATAGTATGAGTAACCGAAATAACCGAAACTCAGTCATGAACAATATAATGTTAAAATCAATTTCAATATCCATGTTATACAAACATATAAACAAACAAACACATTTCACACAAGAATGCTAACTACATAGAGATAGTCTCCAATCATGCATTTTCTAAAACATGTTACTTTCATACCAAATGCGTGAGCATTCAACTTCAAGTGTGTGAATATGTTATACCAAATGATGCGCTATGATGCAGGGACACAAATGTATGAATTGTGTGTGTGTGCATATTTAATGGTGCACAACTAAGCAGAGACATATATGAATGAATTGTGTGTGTGTGCGATTACGCCTTGCAAAAGGAAGAAGGATCTCGATACCTTAGCATCCAAGAATAGTACCAATCCTCTTGAAGAAGAACTTTGCATCATGAGAAGTTGCTTTTCTTCCTTGAAGCTCTTATCATCACGAACCACTTAAGCAACTAAGCATTACAAAGAAATGAAGTTTTGTTATGAAATCAAGCCAACACAAATCTAGAACCTAACAGGGCTGCACCGAACATAGTCTGCAATGATTCATTATTTCGAATGCGGAAGTCATTGCTTTGTGCTTTGTGACAAGCACGTTTGTCATGCTAGCTAACATATATGTTCAGGCCTTCTTATCAGATGAGACCCATTTCTCGTATGACTCATGAACAGTTCGTGCGTTATGGGCAATATATGATGGAGGACATTCCTCCGTAAGCACAAACTTAAGGTCCTTGGTGAATAAAATCATATTGATATTGTGTTTCCATTTTGTGTAGTTATCACCAGTTAATTTTTCATTTAAAAGTATTTGTAAGAGTGCAGATGACATGGCTGAGATAAACATAAAATAAGAAATTCATTCAATTACACATTCTTAACAAGTGTAAACGGTTTGGCATAAATTTAAACATGATGCATGAACATGTTTAACAAACAAGAACAACCCTAAAACAAATGTTACTATGACACGATAATCTAACATACCACAAACAAGTGCCGCCTTAGGGTCAGTCAAATTCTTGCATGTTAGATCGAGACCTTCTCAATCAAAAGAAATACTAGAATAACTCTTATTCCGAAATCATCCAATTATCATTTATTTAGTCATGTTTTTGATTAACCAATTTAATTAAAACCTTATGATTGTAACCCATCATTTCAGATCTCATGAGTTTAACTCGAGAACTGCCGTTTTAGGGTCGGTCAATCCCGAAATGCCCTCAGAATTCCTATCCGTTAGAAAGTCAACCTTGATATTGACCTTTGTGGAAACCCTCCTTAGGGTGGATGAAAACAAAGTCGTCACGAGGCCCCACTTAGATCTCACGGTGCTGATCTAATGATGGAGACCGCGAGATATAATGACATATATCCCTCTCCCATTCATTATTATATAATTAGGGTTTTCTATATTTCTTAGCAAACCTAGATTTCTACAAGAATAATCAGTTAATTTCAATCTAGTTGACTAGCGCATTAACCTTTCTTTATTAGAATCTAATTCTAATTAACTAATAAATTATTACGATTTTTAACATTTAAAAATATAATCTATTAAAAATAATTATTCAATAAGGCTAGAATTATTCAATATGTGTTACCAAGTATTAACTATTAAAAGTAAACACACTATTAGGTCCATTTATTAGGGATTTAATCGAATTAATCCTAAAATAATTAAAGGACCCTATTAATCTAACTAATTAAACTATGTAATAATTAGATTAATAATTAATGAGAATTACCAAGTTTTTACACCTAAAAACTAATCTCATTAATAGAAAGTCATTTATGTGTATTGTGTTGGGATTACGCTCGATAGCAAGAGTGTAATAATGTATTTGACAATCTTTTCATATTAATAAAGTGATTTCTAGTTTAACAAATCTTATAGCATTTATAGTTTAATTATTAACATGGTCAAAAGTAAATAAGCATATGGTCAAAAGACTATGAGTAAAGAAGAATTGTTCGTACATCTGGATATGTATGAGGTAGACACAATTTTTTAGTTAGTCTTGAATAATATTCATAACTTAAGATAAAGGTTGGGCGCCTTTATCTTGTCGAAGTTGTAGATTCTTTTGCTAGCATTTGAGTAGGATCAAATGTGTTATGATGAGTCTAAAATTATCAATGTGTAGTGTCTTTGGAAAAAAGAATCTACTGCACTGGGGGCATTGAATAGGATCACAGTGAAGTACTTTATCTAGAAACGTCAATGGATAAAAGTTTTCACTTGAAGATAATCGGAGAGTATGTCTCAATCTTGAGATAAATGATGGACTTACGGTTAAAAGTGTTATCATTTCAACTATCAATGAGTATGATTATATAGCATAGTCTATTCTTAATAGTTTGGTGGTATTCATTTGTTAATCGATTGAGGACTTCATTTATAGATATGGACATCGTGCCTCCACTTAATAAATGAGAGTAGAATATCATCGTATGGATGTTTTGAGGTATTGGATATTAAATCCTAACGTTAAGTTTTTAATACTGTCTATTGATATATGGCTTGTGGACAAGTCAAAAATACAAGTTTAAAATGTGGTCATATGAGTAAATATGGTAACTTGGAGAGCTATATGCGGTCTATGACCTCTTTGTGATTACTGATATTCTTCATGATGATACATTTTCTCCATTAAGATCGTCTAGGGTATGAATGAGAAACATTAACTTATTTTATCTTTATTTAAGAGTTCAATTTTAGATCTTTAGTGGAATAAACTAAAATTAATAGATCGGACCTCAGTGAATCATTTGTTGATTGTGATTAGGTTAGGTCTATTGGAGCTTAAATTTAGATAGCCCGCCAGGATCCCCAATCCACACGAACTTGCATGGATCACTTGGTATATTCTACTGGACCAATTTATGGGTCTATCTAGAATTGTATTAAGGCATGTGGACTTGTTTCTTTTTAGTAAGAATGGGTCAAGTTCACATGTGGATTTTTTATTAAGGTCCAATGGATTTAATAAAATAAGAAAAATAATATATGGCCTATATATATGTGTTGGGCGGCAAAGCTATTTAGAATAACCAAATTATATTATTTTTATTTTATAATTTAATTAAATAGAAATTAATTAATTTGTTGATTAATTAATTATTTAATTAAAAGTCAAAATCTTTTTTCTAGTAGGAGATGATCTCCTAAAATTATACTATTGTTGGTAGTATAATTAATATTAAAGACTATATCTGATAAGTAGATAAATAAAAGGAATTATTTATCTAATCAAATTAGGAAGTCTTTAATATGGTTACAAATACACTATTGAGTTGGAGTAAGAGTCTTGGTATAGCAAAGAATTTTTTTTGGAAAAGGATTCTTGGTCACTAAGTAAATCCACCTAAGGAAAGGATTCTTGCCCACCAAGTAAATCGTTCTTAGGAGAGGATTTGAACTCCTATATATACTACCTATAAATTTCAATAAAGCCTTAGTTTTTGGTGTGAGAAGTTTTTTTTATTTGTTTTTAATTGTAATATATTAAAAAAAACTTCGTCCAACTCATTGTGTAAAGAATTCGGCCAAGCATAGAGAAAAGAGGGAGTGTTTTTGTTTTCGATAGTACACTAGTATCCTTTGCATCAAAAGGGTTTTTTGTACAACATTGAATCAAGGTTCACACGAGTTTCAATCAAATTGATTGATAATTCAAAAGTGACCGGACGTTCTTGGTTTTTCTCTTGGAAGATTATTGTGACTAACAAAGATGAAGATTTTGTTTGTTTCCATCATCAGGTACACAATTTAAAGAAAGGGAGCCCACACTCCTAGGTTATTCATGTTCGTGATTGGATTGGAAGGTCATGCGGATTTAATTCGACGCTAGTTCAATCGTCACGAAAAAAAAGGTACGATACTTTTTACATACATCATTTAATCTAGGGTTAAGGTTCTTGATATTAAAAGGGAGAAACCCTAATTTTCTAATTTTCTCACGCTTTCTCTACTCATGTGTATTTTTTTCCTACATTCCCTCCCTTGCGTATATTCTGATGCTGATAAAATAGATAATCCACCCCTAGATCCTTTTTTTTTGCTTGCTTGAGTATCTCAGTGTTTCATCTGTTTATGTTGGTTACTCGAAGTAGAGTTCTATCGAGCCCCTCCTTCTAGCGTCAGTTGTTGACGGTGATTTTTGGATCGTGTAGGATTGATCACGCATTTAACAGGTTTTTGTAGATTGTTGAAGATGTTATGAGAAAGATAGAAAAAAGAGAAGGAAACATGCACACATGAGTTTACGTGGTAAAACCCCAAGGTGGGGAAACATCCACGGTTGTCAGTGACGGCGAGAAGAAATCACTATGATAATACGATTACACACACAATCTCTTCTTTTTGGTGTATCTCTTCTATGTTTTGCTCTTTATTTTCGTTATGTATCTCGTTATCGTCCCTTTTTAGAATGAGATTATGGGTCTATTTATATTTGCATAGAACCCTAATCCTTGTTACACAAATATGGAAATGTGATAGCATTTAATTAGAATTGGTTACTTGTTGAAGTCGTCTTCGTCTTCTTTTCTGTTTAGGATATCTTGTGTATTGAAGTAGATTCTTTGTAGGATTCTAGTTGAATAGTTCATTTTGGACTTATTTTATGATCGGTGTGCAGTCTTCTAGAAGAGCAGATTTGTTCCACTCTTTAATATGTATGAGGAAATAGTAATATTACCTCATTAGAATGTTGTTCTAGATTCCTTGTTTAAGTAAAATAATTCATCTTCGTATTTGAGTCGTAGTTGCCTTTAATATCTCCCACGCGTTGTTCAACTGACCAATTGTCTAATCCCGACCAAACTGCTTTTGTCCCGATCGGATTGTCCCGACCAAGTAGTCTCTACCCGATCAGCTAGTTTTCCCAACCAGGTTATTTATGTCCGATCGGTTAGCTTCCCCGACCACCTTGGGTAATCTCGACTTGGCTTTGAGATCATCTATTAATTACCTAGGGTTGATCTTTCTGACTCCCGTGATGTGGCATATCTAATCATGTTGACTTGTCATGCTGTCAAAAAATCTCTATAACAGTACCAAATACTATATTTAATAAGTAGATAAATAAAATGAATTTATTTATCTAGTCAAATTATGAAGTATTTGATTTTTATTAAAACTCTAGTTGACAATTGGTCAAATTAGAAAGTTTTAATGTAGTCACAATTTAATATATTCAATAATTGGTTATTGAATAAATACACTATTTTAGTTGGATTAGGAGTCTTGGTGTGGAAAGTAAATCTTTTTTTGAAAAGGATTCTTTATCACCAAGTAAATCCACCTAGAGATTGGATTCTTGCATACCAATTAAATCCTCCTTAGGGGAGGATTTGAGAAACCTATATATATCTTTAGGTTGAATTCGGCCAAGGTATTATTTTTACTAGAGAAAATTCGGCCAATGCAAGTTTTCTTAGAGTAAAATTCGGTCAAGAGAGAATTTTGAGTGTAGAGAATCCGGTTATTGCTCTAGATAAATTCTTCCAACCCTAAAGATAAGTGTGTGAAAATTCGACAAAGAGGAAAAGGATGAAAGAACATTTTGTTTTCCATAGTGCATTAGTAGCCTTTACATCAAAAGGTTTTTTGTACAACATCGAATCAAGGTTCACGTGAGTTTCAATCAAATTGATTGCTAATTCATAAGTGACCTAACATTCTTTGTTTTTTCTCTTTGATGATTATTGTGACTAACAAAGGAAAATGATTTTGTTTGTTTCCATCCTCAGGTATACAATTTAAAGAAAAAGAGCTCACACTCTTAGGTGATTCACTTTTATGATTGGATTGGAAGATCTTACGGATTCAATTCGACGCTAGTTCAATCGTCACGAGAAAAAGTTACGATACTTTTAATATACGTTGATTAATCTAGGGTTAAGGTTCTTTCTTTTAAAGAGAAAAATTTTAAAATATACCAAACCCTAATTTTACGATTCCGCCGCGTTTTGAATCTATTTTTCCCTACATTTTGTCCATTTTAATCTTATTAAAACTAAAACACATAATAATATGGCTAACATGCATGTATGCTATATCAGCATATATATGTGTAGGCAAACCTAATCTAAATTGCATGTGTATGCATGGCAATGCTTCAATCGTCACATAATTAAAAAGCTTACATGAGTTGACCGAGTATGATGAGTTTATCTAACTTACAAATTTATAATTACAAAAAAAAAAATATTCAAGGCATTCTTGGTCTTCTTATAATTCTATAATCATCAAGTCTTGTCTTCTGAATCTTCCGAACCAAAAATCAAGTCCAACCTGGTTTTGACATTTTTTTTTCTCGTCACAAAGTTGCCGTATTCAACATGCGTGGCTGATGCACAAACACGCAACGACTTGCGTGCAGCAACAGACATTGCATAATATTAATAAAATTGATATTATGCACTTGCACTTGTATATTTGCACACAACGTCATATGCACAATTAACTTTCACATGCACACAACGTCACATGCACATCACATGCACAATTGTGCAACAAAGTTCACCATGCATCATATGCATCCGTTCACCAGTTGCAAACACACATTTGGGCAACACTAACAGCTTTGTGCCTTATGCGCATGTGCTGCCACTTGTGTGTTTAACACAACTCCAATTTTTTTGTCTTCTCAAATATTTATCTTGAATAATATTTCAAAATATGATTTACATAGAATGATTACAACCGAAAGAAAAAAAAATATTACAATCCGGAATTAATGTTACAAAAAAATACTACAATTAAAATTCAAACCCCAAAACCCATGTATCATAACAAATTATGATCAACCATGTTTAAATTAAACAATTTAATTACAAACAACATACACCCATAAAAATATTGCCTACACATTCTGTTGGCGGTGATTTTTGGATGGATCACAAGTGGAACAGAATGTGTCTAAAATCATTTAATTGTTAATAACGAATAGTTAAGAAAGCTAAACAAACACAAGGATTTTATGTGGTAAAACCTCAAGAGCGGGGAAACATCCACAGTTGCCGGAAACCGATTAGGGAAGAAATTCACTATGAATAATTGATTATACACTTAGTCTCTTGTGCTCTCTAGAATCTTAATTTTCTCTCCCCTTTTCATAGGTGTTATTATGGTCTATTTATACATGCATAAAACCCTAATTTGTGCTATACAAGTAAGTGAAGTTAACGTGTTGGAGTTGTTCTATTCTTTTTTCCTGTTTTGTGTTCTTCACGCATTAGGCCTCTTGCCTAATTTGGACTTTGGCGTCGATAGGAAAACTCACTTCCTTATCAAAGTGTGCTTATAGACACCTTATTGGTGTATGACACATTTTGGTGGTATTTGTTAGTATCCACGTGTCGATCTGTCGATCTGCCGATCTCTTACCAAAACCCGACCAAGCCTTATTCTCTCCAACCAATGATTCAATCCCGACCGGAGGCTTTGACTCGACCATCTCGATAGCCACGATTGGGTGTTATGAAACCATTTTTGGCCAGCTTAAGTAGGTTCATGAAGGTTGACTCTTGGTGATATGGAGTCTCCAATTCCCGCATCTTTGGGTAGCTATGCTGATTCATCATTCTTTAGAATTTACCAATAATAATACCCCTTAATCATACGAGGTCAGATAAACAGCTGTTGTAAGTAGGATGCGTTTGGCTATGTGTGTTTAACTCACTCTATCCTTTTTGTCTTGTAGTCAATTAATGCCCTTTAATACGCTACAGTTATCAACCACACATATTTCGGTTGATGAAATCATTACGCAACTTTTTCAAAATTTCAATGGTGCATGGCTTTCGGTTCTTGCGCACCTTTCCCCACTTTCGGCTAATGACACATGTTTACCTGGTGACATCACTTGCTTGTATATATTGTCTTGAGGCGTTTCACTTTTCTTTTTATGATTCGACATCTTTCTTTGGCAAAAAACAATCCCTAGCTTTCTTTTCCTTCGAGCGCCTTGCTCTTCTAAGATATTCCATCCTTTCAGGCTTCTTTCAAGGTATGGATCCTGTTCTTCATCATCAATATTTTGAGCTTCTTTTTCATGTCATTGAGGCTGGTGATAATAAGAACACTGCTAGGCTCGAGTCCATTCTCTTGGGTCACTTTCCTGCTTCTTACCAACCTACTGCATTAAACTTGGATTATTCAATGGTTCACCTAGAGTTTGCTTCATTCCCCTCTAATCTTTCTGATTGTGAATTGGTTGATGTTTATGTAGATATGTCGAAATAAAGCAGCTCCAGGCGGACCACCAGGAACTCTCTCAAGGAATCCGCATGCCCAGTGATCGACTTGAAGATATCTTTACAATTTCTCAAGATGAAAGACGTACCACGGGAGTGACAAGCTTGGATGCTGAAGATCAGTGCCAACCATCCCTGTTCTTTCGACACGGAGATAAATGTTATGACTGAGATTGAGCTAGCAAAGTTAAGGGACCGATTTGACCTTACTAGTGTGCAAATATTGTACTGTAGCAACGATCGGGCTGTGTGGAATCCTCCCCCCAGTGTGGTCGCTATATACGGAACTATGCTATCCTCAGGGGTTACTCTCCCCCTACAACCTTTTATCACTCGATTCCTGGCGGACGTAGGCGTAGCATCTGCCCAACTTAACCCCAATTCTTACCAGGTGTTGATCAGTTTAGAGCACCTATGGAAAAAACATCGGGCGAAACAGCCCCTGACCCTAAAAGAGATCCGTAATTTTTATACGCTAAACCGATCTAACAGTAGGGGAACTTTTTACCTTCAATCCACATCTCAGAGCTTGCAGATTCCTGATGGGTAAAAGGGGAAACTTGTACCCCTTTCGAACAAAGATCATAAGGGCTTTATCTAGGGGTTTCTCTCCTCAAATAAATATTGGAAGAACAGTTGGTTCTTCGTTGGGGGTGATTAGGGTGAAGTAGTCATTGCTGACCCCGTACAAGGGCTGTTATAGAATAGAGTTCCAAGACACTTTTATAGTCTTGAATATTGGAAAAAAGAATTCTTCCTTGCTGACGAAGAGACAGGCTGATATGGTGGTCAAGACGGCTGAGACTTCTTGGGAAGAGAATGATCATCATGTCTTTTATATTGAGGAAGATTTGATCAAGGCAGGGCTTTTTTCGTGATCTCTGCCCGTCGTAGACGATGTAAGTCACCTTTGTTTTGTTTTTAATGTAACTTGACATGCGTACCTTTCCTCTACATAAATTAATGATTACTATGTGGCACTTTTCCTTTTCAGTATATGACGTGGACATTATTACAGGTGATCAGGTTGAGAAATCTAAGCACGTCGATCGGGTCAGTAGGAAGGCTGCAACTGATCAGGTCACTCAGGGAATTGCTTCACCCGAACATGATCTAGTGGAACGTACGTATTAATCTGACCATCGTTCCTCAGATATCCCCACTGAACAGGTTGGGATGGGTGATCACCATCCTCTCTAAGCTCGAGGCGATCGCCAGGTCACTCCAAGGAAAGAGCCACTCAGGTGTGATCCATCTCTAAGGCATCAGACCATGAGATGCGTGGCCGAGATAGGTCTGAACAGGAGCATCGAGGAAGAGATGATTCACAAAGGAGGAAATATAATGAGGCGAATATGGCGGACAGAGCCCCAAGACATAAAGTAGCTAAGACTGTTGAAGGGTCATTTGCTCTCGATGCTCTTTGTAAGAAGACAAGCCTCTCATCTCTGGCAGACTTAGGATAGCCTGTTCCAGTGATTGATCCCATCCTTTTAGAAGAAGAAGAGGATCTACACACAGCTTTTGCCCTTATCTAATAAGACTGCAGTCCAAGAAAAAGAGCGAACGAAGTGCATTAAACTTGTCTTTCATCCATCCCGAACAAATCGAGATACTGGACCAAGCGCTTCCTTCCAATGAGTTTTCCCAGGTTCAGGTTGTACCACCCTCCTAACATTCTAGGAAGGCTCTTATGCAATTTACTGTTAGGCTTCAGGTCATTTTTTTTTACTCTGAAGGTGATGACGGTGGTCCCGATGAGGAAAAGAAGGTAGCCAATGAAGCTTTCATTGATTTGACTGAGGAGTAGGTTCTTCAATCTACTATGGAATCAGGAGAAGGAGCAGCTATACAGTTAGAAGGGGATATGAGGGTTAGTGAGCTTATTGGTGCAACTTCCACTATACCTGTTGGGTCTCTTCCTCCTATGGGTGCTATCAAAAGTCAGATTTATGTGAATGAAGGCCATCGAGTTACTACATCTTCTAATCTTCTTGAGGAAGACGTTGGGATTTTGAAGACTCCAACCACTGCTGACTGTGCCATTCCCTCTTCCTTTCGGGATCAGTCTGCTCCTCTCATTTTCCTTGTTAAGCTTTCTCTTCTCATTTCATCTAGCAGTTTTAAGACTGACCCCCTTTCCATGCTTCGCTTAATGTCATCAAGAATTGGATACATTTGCGAAGGGTACTGGAAGGATGCCAAAGATGCTGTAGATCTTGAACGGGTCCGCATGATATTTAACAGTGGAGTTTTTGTAAGTGTTTCCACCATTTTTGTTGTTTTTCTTCCGATCCCTCTACCTATCTAATTTGCCTTTCGTTGATCCTTTGCAGACGGTGGAGGCGTTAACTCAGGCTTTCTCAGAGAATAATAAACAGGCTGCTGAGATTTCTTAACTGAAGCTGGCTCTTGCCGAGAAGGATGAGGCTTTAAAGTCTTCTGCTACCAGTTCTTTCAAGGCTAGCAAGTATGCAGAGAAGCTGAAGGCACATACATCAGCTGAGATGGTCTTGAGAAAGACGCTTGTGAACATTCAGAGTAGAGCCATAAAATCTCATTGGGCTCTCAGAAAGCTCACTACAAGGAACATTGAGCTAGATAAGAGAGTTGCCAAGGCTGAATTATGGGGCACTGAGCTTGAATCAGGGGTCATCTTGGCCAAGACAGCAACAAAGAATGCTAGAGAAGAAGTTTGGATTGCCTAGGACTCCCTTACCTCAACTCGGTAGAAGATATTGGAGGCATATCAAACGTTTGAGAAGGCTCGGCTTCACTATGAGCACCTCGCCAATGACATAAAGCAGCAGAGGTAAGTATGGAAGTTCTTTCTCATGAGGCGAGATCAGACCTCGAGGTTCAAAATGCTGATAAGTACAAGAGGTCCCCTACTTTTGATGCTACACTGCAAAGGAAGTTTGAGATAGGCCTGGCAACCGCTAGGATGTTACTCAGTGCGAAGAAGAGGTCTTCCAAAGAGGCTCGCTTGAAGTGGGATCGGACAATATCTAAGCATCGGAAAGAGTCCATGGAAGGGATCAAGAACGAGCAGATCAGGTGAAAGGCCTATTACAAATCCATCAGAAAGGATCCCCACCTTATTCATCTCAAACTCCCTTCGAAGGTATCTCTTGTGTCCATCCAAGCTAGTTAAGACAGTGGCGCCCCGACCCAAAGGAGCCGACGTTGGTCCTTCAATCGATGTGGATTACTCTCCCTTTGTGTCTGATGATCCTGATGACGATATCTCCTGGCCAGACTTTAGAGACTTGGTGAAGGTCAAGACGATGATGTTCCTCCTTCCGACCCTGGGGGGCTCCTCAACTGCTGGGAAAAATTGATGCAACTCTGCTTCTGTAGCTAATTAATATGTATTTAATCTTGTAATTTTTGGCATACTATGACAGTCAATGTATATCTTCCTCTTATTACTTATTTTCGGGACACATTTGGTTTTCTGTGTGTGGTTTATTATGCTTGCATTTACTTATATTTTTACTGTAACTTGAGCTATGCATGGTGACCTATGCCAGGTTAATCGTTATGAGTTAGGCTAAGCAAAACCATCTCTATCATGATTGTATGGCCTAGATAAACCACTCGTCTAAGGCCATGTCGCCATGTAATTATTGCCTCGTTGCCTCACTTCTGGTGGTTAAATGCCCTTGAAAGATTGGACCATACTCTGTAATGATCTTGGGTCTACCTCGGGCAAAACCCTTGTGTTTTATCGTTCGAACTGTTTTTCCCGATTGTCTCATTGTCTATCTTTATGTTAGGCAATGTTCACTTATAAACCAATTGTGTAGTTTTTATTTATAGACTCTTGTCTTTTATATGCCAACTAGGTCGTTAAGACGTCTCCCAACAATTGTTTGTCAAGATTTGCTGCGATAAGGCGTAACTTGTCCTACCAACTTTATAAGCATCTATGGCTGTATTTGCCTTGTCCTATAGATATAATTTACGTCTTATCCAACTTTCGGTGCATCCCAATGGGTTTGTATGCCTGAGGTGCCCTAACAGTGTTTCATACGCACCCAGTTAGTTTCGGTAAGTGTGCATTGTCATGGTGACATATGCTTTTTTCCCCCTCACTAGGCTACCCAAGATCCCTTATCAGCTTTAACCGATATCTTAAGTTATCATGTGAACACTCTTATGAGTAAACGTTTGGCTTTGAACACTGTGATGGATTATTTAAAACAGCTTCCCCTGGGGGTTTTATTGATTTCTCAAAAAATAAAAGACAATTAGCTAATAACAATTCAAAGATTAAGTTATGAAAATAAAAGAAAACAAAAATAAGAATCTCCTCATGGGTAGAAGATCTTTAAATACTTCATATTGCATTGTCTGCACAGCTCGGTCCCCTCGGGTCGGGAAAGGTGATTTGCTTCATGTCCTGCGATCCCGACCACTTGGTATGGCCCTTCTCATTTGTCAGCTAACGATGTACTTGTCTTTAGCATTAAGTTTCACCCTTCTCATGACTAGGTCTCCGAGCTGGAATTTTTTTACCTTGACATGTGAATCATAATACCCTGCTACCCTCTGTTGGTAGGCGGCATTTCTTACCCTGGACATGTCTCTTCTTTCTTCTAACTCGTCCAAGTTTTGTTTTATCATCTCCATATTTCCTTCGGGATCGAACAGCTGTCCCATAGGCAACTTGTAAATTATCTCAACAAGAATCATTGCTTTCATCCCAAATGCCAATGAGTAAGGTGTTTCACCTATCAAAGTCCTATCTGTGGTCCGATAAGGCCATAAGACTTCGTACAACTTATCTGTCGAATCTTCCTTCTTTCCTTCAAGCTTCGCCTTCAGAGTATGCTTGATTATTTTGTTCACCGCCTCCATTTGCCATTGGTCTGGGGGTGAGCTAGCATGGCATAATAGTTCTTTATCCCAAAGTCTTGATAGATTTTCTGAAATTATCACTATCGAATTGAGTTCCATTATCTGTGATTATAGTTTCGGAGATTCCAAACTGATATATGATATTTTTCTTCACAAAACTGGTGGTATCAACCTCGATGATATGTACCAGTGCTTCCGCTTCAATCCACTTTGTGAAGTAATCAACGGCTATTATGGTATTCTTCGTTTCTCCTTTAGTTACAGTAGGCATCAGACAAATCAGATATATTCCCCACATAGCGAACGACCATGGTGATGACAAACTCCTCAACTGCTCGGGTGGCTTTCGGATGTCATTAGCTACTTTTTGACAACCTCCGCACTGACTTACAACACCTTGTACATCTTTAAACAGAGTCGGCCAATAAAAGCCCTGCCTGAGAGTCTTATGCGCCAAGATTTTACCACCCGAGTGATTCCCACAAACTCTTCTGTGGATACTTATTAATATTTGCCTACCTCTGATCGGGTCCATGCATTTCTGAAGGGCTTTGGAGAACCTTTTTCTGTATAGCTCTTCTTTTACTATCGAATATCTTGTGGCTTTATATCTGAGACGCTTCGCTTTAGCTATCTCCATCGAGAGCACTCCATTCTCTAAGTATTCTCTAATCGAGATCGTCCATATAGCTTGTTCCTCTTCAAACAATTCTCCCTCCAATACTTCAACTTGATTTTCAATCTCAATACTTGGCTTTTGCAGGTGGGCGATCGGGACTATTTTTGACCATACACTGGTGGCTGATGCCAGTTTTGACAGTGTATCAGCTTTCTCATTTTTCTCCCTCGGGATCTGGGTGATTCTGTATGCTTTGAACCATTTGAGGAGTGTCTTCGTTATAGTTAAATAAGTAACCATGTTACTGTCATTGGATTGGTATTCATTCAGAACATGATTGACCACCACATGTGAGTCACTGAATATTTCCAATTCATCTGCTCGTAATGTCGTGCACACCCTAAGGCCTACCAGAAGTGCCTCATATTCTGTCATATTATTAGTGGCTTTGAGGCAAAATCGCAAGGCACATTCCACCTGGTCACCTTCTGGCGTGGATATGACTATGCTTACCCCACTGCCGTACGTGTTTGACGATCCATCTACATGTAGTTTCCAAGCGAACAAATCTTTTTCTCTTAACATCATAATCATTTCGTTGTTTGGCTCTATGAATTCTGTAACTAGATCCACTACAACTTGCCCCTTGATCGCCGTTCTAGGTAAGTAGACTATGTCAAACTCGCTGAGTTCCACTGCCCATTTGGTCAGTTTTCCCGAGACTTTGGGTTTTCATAAAATAGGTTTCAATGGATAGTCGGTATATACTTTAATTTGTGAGCTTGAAAATACGGTCTCAGCTTTCTCGCTGCAGTTACCAGGGCCAAAGCCATTTGTTCAGCTGGAGACTATCTTATTTCCACTGGTAACAAAGCTTTGATGGTGTAGTATATAGGTTTTAGCGTTCCCTCTTCCAATCTGACTAGTACTGACCCTGTTGCTACGTTTGTTACGGACAGATATAGGTATAACATTTCCCTTTTATGTGGTTTAGATAATATCGGAGCTTTTCCCAAGTATTCTTTGATTTTTCCGAACGCTTGATCGCACTCATTATTCCATTCTACCCATTTGCTCTGCTTAATTGCTTTGAAAAAGGGTAGGCATTTGTCCGTTGATTTACTTATGAACCGACTCAGTGACGCCAGGCAACCCGTCAATCTTTGGATTTCCTTTAATGTCTTAGGAGACCTCATTTCTTCCAAGGCTCTTATTTTCTCCGGGTTTACTTTGATCCCTCTTTAGTAAACCTAAAATCCTAGGAACCTTCTTGATGGTACCCTGAATACGAACTTTTTTGGATTTAGCTTCATCTCATTTTTTCGTAGCACTTTGAATGTCTCTCTTAGGTCGGTCGGATGATCTTTGGGTATTACACTTTTGGATAGCATATCGTCCACGAATACCTCCGTATTTCTACCAATCTGTCTAGCAAACATTTTATTTACCAGCCTTTGGTAAGTTGCTCTGACGTTCTTTAACACAAACGGCATGACCTTATAGCAATGCAATCCATGGTCAGTTGTGAATGATGTTTTTTACATATCTAGTTCAAACATTTTGATCTGGTTGTAACCTAAATAGGCATCTATAAAACTTAACAGTTCATGGCCGACCGTTGCATCTACCAGCTGATCAATCAGAGTTAAAAGGAAGTTATCCTTCGGACATGGTTTGTTAAGGTCGGTGAAATCCATACACATCCTCCATTGGCCATTTTTATTTTTCACCAGGACTACGTTGGCAACCCAGTCGGGATATTTCACCTCACGAATGGATCCTGCGGCCAACAGCATGAAGCGTCTTGCTTCTTTCAGGGTTGAAGCGTCTCCTCTTCTGGATAACTGGTTTCTGATCTAGATTCACTGTTAAGTAATTTGAAATTGTCCTTGGATCGATCCCTGACATGTCTGCATGATCCTAAGTGAATACATCTTTGTATTCTTTTAGGATTTCAACCATCTTACATTGATCGTGCTTTGTCCGTTGGGACCCAAGCCTAACAGTCTTCTTGGGGTCATCTTTGCTTATGAAATCTTTCATGGTCGGTTCCTTCGGGCCTTTGTCACTTTCTGGCACTATCTCTCTTAGGTCTAAATCGAACCCGGTCGGGGTTTTGACCTTTTCCTCTATTGGGTCTACTTTTAGGTCTTCATCTTTTTTTACATCATCCAGTTGCATTACACCCGACTATGCCTTTTCCCTATATACATCAAGATTCGCTTTCCTGGCCCACTCCTGTGAGCTTTTCATGATCCTTAACCCAGCTTCGGTCGAAAATTTTACCATAAGCGGGTAGGTTACAATTACAGCTTTTATTTTGTTCAAGATCCTAACAGGAACCATCTGACTCTCAGATGTTTATGGATCAATAACTATTGTTGATGAAGCACTAGTCTCACCAGGCTCTAACTCATTAAATACAATCTTAGAACGAGGTTTATGGTCACTAATACAATTGTCCTCAAGAAACCTTGCATTTTTCGATACAAATACTTTGTTATCTTTGGGATTGTAGAAATGTCCACTACCTCTGGTCTTCTTGGAGTATCCTACAAACAGGCAGAGCACAGACGTGGAATCTAGCTTTCCACTTCTATTCTTTCGCATGTGTGCTGGACACCCTCATATGCGAAAATGTCACAAACTAGCTTTACGACCATTCCATAACTCTAGGGGAGTCTTAGGAACAAATTTGGATGGCACCACATTCAAAACGTATGCCGTTGTTTATAACGCATATCCCCTGAAGAAATTTGGTAATGATGAGAAACTAATCATAGATCTCACCATTTCCTTTAGGGTTCTATTTCTCCTCTCCTCTACACCATTTTCGTGAGGTGTACCGGGAACTGTGAGTTGGGAAACTATCCCTTGATCGACCATAAAGTCTTCAAACCTTTGTCAAGGTACTCACCTCCACGATTCGATTGTAGTGACTTGATGTTCATATCTAATTGATTCTCAACTTCAGCTCGGAATTCTTTAAACATTTCAAATGTTTTCGACTTCCGTTTCATTAGGTAGACATATCCGTATCTTGAGTAGTCTTAGATACATGTCATTATGACCAAGCCTTAGATGCCAGAGATACGTGTCATTATCTGGAGAAATCTTATGCCGTTTTGTTTTTGGTTTTTCAACCTTAAACACTTTGGTGTTGAGCAGTGTAGTATGTATTAACGGTCTTAACACATGAAAATTGTTTTCATTAATTCTTGAACAAATATTCAGACCATTCTTTACAATAATAACAGACTTATTATTAAAAGAAACAAAATATTTTTGTTCTAACAACTTAGAAACGGAGATCAAATTCCGTGTAAATCCAGGAATATAAAATGCATTGTCCAAAAATATATAATTATTACAAAAAGGCAATCTAATTAAACCCACTGCTCATGTCGACGTGACATCCCTTGACCCCACACATATTGAGAAGGCTTGCTCCTCTAGCTGTGTCTAAGAATCGGTCTATTGTAAAGAAGACCTTACATGGTTAGTCGCCCCCGAATCAACTATCTAGGGTGAAGAATCATCTTCCACTAAACATGACTCAAGAACAAGTATATAATATTTACTTTTCTTGGACTTCTTCTAGCTTTGGGCTTTCTTGGTTCTGGGCTTACCCTTTGCTTTCCCAGTACACCTTTTCCTCTCCTTATTATTGGAGAAAGATGGTTCGACGACATTTGCCACACCGGTCTTGCCCTTGTTGTCCTTAGTCAAGGACTCAAAGGTAGTGAGCTCATTGAGCAATTGTGTGAGACTGAATCTTAACTTGTTCATCTTGTAGTTACTCTTAAACTAATCAAAACTCTTCGGAAGAGTCGTCAGTATGAGGCTTACTTGACTGGGTTCGTCAATGGCCCCACCATTGACTTCTGCCATGCTGAAGTATGACATTATGCTCAGAACATGTTCCCGAATTGATGTACCATCCTTTATGCGAGCGAGCATAGCGGAACGAACAGCTTCTTGTCGCTTTTGCTCCGAGGGCTTCCCGAACATAGCTTGCAATGACTCCATGATTTCGAATGCTGAAGTCATTGCTTTGTGCTTTGTGACAAGCACGTCTTACATTGAAGCCAACAGATATGTTCGGGGAGATAAGACCCATCGCTGGTATGCGTCACGAACAATTCGTATGGCATTGAAAGTAGGCACTGGAGGACATCCCTCCGTAAGCGCAAACTTGAGGCCTTTGGTATCCAAAATTGCATTAATGTTAAGTTTCCACTTAGTGTAGTTATCACAAATTAATATGTCGTTTGTGAGAATTTTAAGTAATGCAGAAGACATTATTGCTGAAATAAATGAAACATTCATTCAGTCATTTATTTAAAACTAGTGCGAGTGTTTTGGCATAAATTTAAACATGATGTATGCACATGTTTAACAAACTAGAACTACCCTAAAACTAGTTACTAAACCATGACAATCAAACATATCACAAAGAAGTTCCGCCTTAGGGTCGGTCAAGTATTTGCATGTTGGACCGAGACATTCTCAATCAAATGATATTCTAGAATAACTCTTATTCCATACCAATCAACCATCGTTCATTCAGTCAGGTTTTTAATTAACAAACTTAATCAAAACCTTCATGAGTGTAACCCACCATTTCAGATCTCACGAGCTTAACTCGAGAATTGCCGCCTTAGGGTCGGTCAATCCCGAAATACCCTCAGAAATCATATCCGTTAGGAAGTCAGCCATAGTATTGACATTTGTGGAAACCATCCTTAGGGAGGACGAAAGCAAAGCTGTCATGAGGCCCCACTCGGATCTCACGGTATTGAACTAATGATGGAGACTTTAGGATATATATGTCATATATCCCTCTCCCACTCAATAATTTAAAAATAGGGTTTTCTATTAACCGTTAATACACCTAGACTCAACAGGATTAAACGATTAACTTTAATCACGTGATCTAACACGTTAACTAATAAAAAACAAACTCTAATTAAATAATAAATTATTAATGATTTTTAACAATTACAAATCTAATTTATTAGTGAATAATCTAAGCCTTTATAAACTTTTTACTAAGGTCAGATTATTATGATAGTGTTTACAAAGGTTTAACTATTAAAACTTTAACACTTCATTCGGTACATTTATTATTAGGTTATTAATCATGTTAATCCTAATTATAATAAATGACCATATTAATCTAACGTATTAAACTCTTTAATAACTAGTGAAAATTCCCTTTAGAAAGTGTGTGTCTACAAACCTAGAGGGATGGTGAATAGGTTTTAATTGAATCAATTACCAATTTTTTGATTAATCAGTATTACCACAAATTACCCCAAAAAAACAAGCATTCAATAAAACTAATTATACTTAAAATAATAACAACACATAATATCTACGTGGAAACTCTCCAAATGGGAAAAACCACGGGCTGATATGTGCGCCACACACGATCCTCAAATCCACTATTGAGTAAAAATTTACAACCTAGGTTGACCTCCCGTCATACCCTCCAGTTACTAACCCTTTCACTCTACCTAGAAGGCCTTAATCGTGATTCTTGATCAACATGCTTGTGCACTAACCAATTAGTCACAAAACTTAACCTCAATGAAAAGTCAAACACAACCTAAGTGAATATGATAAAATATTCAAACATGCAAGTAATGCTAGGCAACACTAAATACTTATCTAGGAATTCAAGGATTCTAGGAATTCGATGATGTCAATAAATGAAATTCCTAGATATTAATGTCTATATGAATGCTCATAAGACCTAACTAAATATAGCTATGAAAGTCTAATATCTAGTCATCAAACAAAAAGCCAATCAACAAAAGTTTTCATAAAACAAGGCTAAGAACAATCAATGCATTTAACAAATGCAATCAATTATACCTAAACAATATCTAAATGCAAAGCATAGAGATTTAGCTAGAAGGGCAAAATGGTCACAAATTCTAGTTATCACAAAATATAAATCTCAACCAACAATCAACAACCCAAGCATGTTATAAATGCAATTAAACTCAAAGAGATGCATGTAATCAACAATAATTGCTAAACCTAGGCATACATGTCATAAGATTGGAAAAAGAGATTCTAGGACATGTAGAGATTACCTAGTCAAAGACAAACAAGAGAATCCATGCTTGGAAGAAGCAATAAGATGCTAGATGCAAATGGATTGGAGTTTGGTTGAGTCAAAATGAGTTCTTGGGAGATCTTTCTCTATTAGAGTCAATTTCTCTCTCAAAGAAAAGCTTGGTTAATAAAAATGGCTTCTTGGACTCCTACTTTAAAAGAGAAGAGAAAAGAACATATATATATTGTACCCTACATGAAACTGTATCGTTTTGGATAAAGGGCAACTGATTCCCGTCATGACCGCTGTGAGTGCCGCGGCTTAGGCAAGTGTCCAGACCGCGGTCTATGCAGCATGGCACGACTGGACATTATCGCTGCCTAGGTCACTGGTTAGGCATGTGCACCAATAGCGGTCTATACCGCAGTACAATCCTGGGAAACTTCGCTTGGGAGACCGCTATGCATGCAACTAGCACAGGCCACGGTAGCAGCAGTGTGCAACGCCTGGAGAACACCGTTGTGCATACCGCGGCAGAGGCAATGCACAGGGAGCGGTCCCAACCGCGGTTAAGAGCAAAATCCTCTTCTAAGGGCAAACTAAATGCATCAAACATCCAAGCAAGAGTTATGGCAAAAAGACACACAGTTAAGGCAATTAAGCATTCATGCAAGATGATCAAAAACATGCATGAGAGTATATGTGTGCACTAAAAACTCTTCAAACAAAGTTAAGCAGATGATTTATCTTTTGAAGCTTGAGCTCAGTCTTGAGCAATGATGGCCTAAACTACCCTTACACATTAATCCCCAAATGTGGTTGTCAACGAAATAAGCCGAACAAAAACCGAGGAACTTACAATCTCCCCCTTTGGCTATTTCATGACAATACCACCATTCACAATTCGTCCTAACCAAAAAACAAACTAAATGACAAAGGGTCAACAAACACATTCTACATTACAAAGAGAAACCTAAGTCTAGATCTTCAAGTCTTCTATCTCTTGTAGAATGATCATCCCTACAAAGCAAAGTAACTACACTTTCCAAGACAAGTGTACGTAAGGTGATCAAGATAAAAAAATAACAAGAGCAATTTGCAAGCAATAGAAACAAGCAACATGCATCAACAAAGCAAATGCAAATGCTCCCCCTAAATAGTTTAACTCCCCCTCAATGAGTCAAACTTCCCTCATACATAACTCTCAACTCCTCCTTAAATCATGCCACTCTCAACTCCCCATAAATCCACACTACTCCCCCTTTTTGTCATGAGATAGACAAAGGAGTATCCCTTTAATAAAGCATTAGCAAGGAGAGCTTATGGCACAAGACATATGCATAATCATATAAACAAATTTATGCAACTTAATTAGGAAGAGAGAATCAAGGAGTTCTATTACAAAAAAAATGTGTGAACGAATGCTTTGCATAAAAGACAAGTTGTATTCAAGATCAAAACATGGTATTTGGCAGAGCAAAATAACAAGGGTTTCCAAGAGAATTCAAACCAATTTCACCCTTTTTCATGGAATAAGCAAGATATAGGTTGTAAAATAAACTCATTTTAAGAACAACTATATCAAACTTTACAAGCAAAACAAGACATGAGCGACTATTGCACCCTTTTTGATTTTTTCGGGTGGAATGCCCCATATGATAGTAGCCTTGTTCAACAAGTAAAGAGAGAGAATTTTGGATTGTAAAATCCTTGAATTGCATACAAGATCCTTATTGATTGAAGTCTCATAATTGCTTTCACACAAATTTTTGCATTTATTTTAGAGCATTCAGAAAATCTCATCATGCATATCAATTTAAAGCATGTCATAAAAATAATCAACATGTCATGGAAATCAATTATAGGTCTATCAAAAATGTACTTCCCAATCAATTCTCCTATTCCAAAAATGCATGTTTGGTCATAAATAAGACATGGATTGCATGTAAAGAAAATGTACACATAATCATCTCAAGCAATTAATAAAGAAGCATAAATATTATCAATGAGCACAATGAATTGCCAATTTGCTCTCTTTGATTGAGCTCCCCATATGGGGTCAATCAAAACAAATTAAGAGGGGATATGAGTCCCTATAGACTTACCAAGTCCATTGGACCTAGTTGAGCCTATGGGTGAACCCTTAGCACAATGTCATATGAGTTCATCTTTTCTAATCCACTTAGGTGACACATTGTCATTCCTAGTGGTCAAGGTTATCATATTACTCCTAGGATCATTGACACTGGATTTCCTAGGCATATGCATATTGGCTCTAGCCCTTTTTCTTCCAATCATGCTTTTAGTTCTACACAAGTTAATGTACTTGAAACAATTTGGTCTAATATGACCATCAACACCATAAAATTGAAATGAAGGAACAAAATGAGGGGTCATACCATGCCTTTGTAAGGACAAATGTGCGTTCCCATGTCTTCGAGCTTTTTTTTATGGTGTTGGTTCTCTTCTCCCTTGTTGTTGAGTTAGAGAAAATTGCTTCCTTGGTTTAACATGCAGAAAATGCTTCTTTGTTTGATGGCATTTAGGTTGAGGGACAGTTGCTTGAAGTGCTCTCTTTGGTTGAGCTTGAGCTTGACTGCTTGGTGCAGTATTGACTTGGGAATTTTTAGAGCACTCTCCTATTTCAATTTTCTTTCTAGGATATTGTAAAGGAAGAGACTCGTTGATGTTCATGCTCTTGACAAACAACGTCTTGCTAAGAGTTGAGGTCTCTCTGTCATCTTCAAACCCTAGATCTCTTTTGTCACTTGGCTTCTTGCAACTCCCAACATATGGTCAAGTTTCTTAGTGCTTGAAGTCATTTTAGGAATAGTTTAACTTGCTTCTTCAAGCTTCTTTTCCATCAAGAATTCATTTATCTTAGCTATCTTCACTTCTCCACTCAAGTGAGTAACCTCAGTTGATAGCTTGAGGCTCTTTTCCTTTAATCTTTGAACCTCTTTCTTCATCTTCAAAATGAACCCTTCAAGATCCAAGCTCTCTACACTTCCATTTGTTGAGTGAGATAAGGAACTCTCATAACTAGAGTCATCTTCTTTTTGTATTTCCACATTTTCATCACTTGAGGATGTGATACTCTCATCACTTTCCCTCTTGGTAGCTTCATAAAAATTACTTCTAGCCACATCTTCATCTACTCCTTTTTCAAGCTCACTACTTAAGGCATTGATGCC
This sequence comes from Dipteronia dyeriana, assembly GCA_032871835.1. Lineage (NCBI taxonomy): Eukaryota > Viridiplantae > Streptophyta > Magnoliopsida > Sapindales > Sapindaceae > Dipteronia > Dipteronia dyeriana. The sequence continues at coordinate 91,791,228 of CM065298.1, forward strand.
TTTTTCTACATCTTCCACAAATGAGGCTTCAAAAGCTGTGTAGTTAAGAATAACCTCTTCATCACTTGAGGAATCTTCTTCACTTCCACTCTCACATGATGAGGCAGCCACCCCATTTCCTTTTTTCTTCTTCTTCTTTAAATTAGCACACTCGGTGGGTATGTGACCGAACCCACTGTACTCATAGCATTGAATGCCATTTCTTGTAGGCTTCTCTTGTCTTGGCTCAATCTAATTCTTTGAGTCATTCTAATGAATTTTCGTAAACTTCTTGAATCTCTTTACCATAACGGTTATCTCCTCATCTGAGTCATCCTCCTCCATCTCTACTTTGGATGTCTTCAATGATATGTTCTTTTGCTTCTTAGGAGGTGTAGGTGTAGAATTCCACCTAGACTCATTGGCCATAAGCCTTCCAATCACTTCACTCGGCTTCATTGTCCTGTAGTTGCTATTTTCTTCTAGTGCCATTACCTTGGACTCAAATCTCTTGGGAAGTGACCTCGTGATCTTTTTCTTGATCCTTCTATCCGAATATGGGTCACCTAATTGATGGCTTTGATTCAAGATGTCCATCAACTTCACTTGGAAGTCATTAAAGCACTCGTTTTCTTCCATATGAATTGTCTCAAATTGCATTTGAAGGACTTGAAGCTTGGAGTCGTTGACCACTTCAGGTCCTTCATGAGTCATTTATAGAATCTCCCAAGCCTCATTTGCATTCCTAGTATTTTGAACCAACTTGTATTGATTGTCATCCATGGAACACCAAAAGCATAGCCTTTTTGTTCCACTTGGAAACTTTAAATTCATAATTGCTCCATTGAGACTTAGGCTTGAGAACTTCATCTCCATCATCATTGGTCATCTTTAAAAAAGTGTACCCATCTTCAACCGCCATCCATGCACGGTCATCTACTTGGCAATTATAAGACTCCATCTTGCATTTCCATGAGGTAAAATTATCATCCATAAACAAAGGTGGTCTTATACTTGATGCTCCCTCTTTGCTCATCCTAAGCTCACTCATAGTGTTTGGGTTATAAATGAATATGATGCAGATGTAATGCAACACACAAGATGCAAACAACAAAAATGCACAAGCAAGACACACACAGAGCACGGATCACCAAAGTATATCTAGGCACCTACTCTGATACCAATTGAAAATTCCCTTTAAAAAATGTTTGTCCACAAACCTAGAGAGGGGGTGAATAGGTTTTAATCGAATCAATTACCAATTTTTTGATTAATCAGTATTCTCACAAATTACCCTAAAAAAACAAGCATTCAGTAAAACTAATTATGCTTAAAATAATAACATCACATAATATCTATGTGGAAACTCTCCAAATGGGAAAAACCACAGGCTGATATGTGCGCCACACACGATCCTCAAAATCCACTATTGAGTGAAAGTTTACAACCTAGGTTGACCTCCCGTCATACCCTCTAGTTACTAACCCTTTCACTTTACCCAGAAGGCCTTAATAGTGATTCTTGATCAACATGCTTGTGCACTAACCAATTAGTCACAAGACTTAACCTCAATGAAGAGTCAAACACAACCTAAGTGAATATGATAAAATATTCAAACTTGCAAGTAATTCTAGACAACACTAAATGCTTATCTAGGAATTCGAGGATGTCAATAAATACAATTCCTAGATATTAATGTCTATATGAATGCTCATAAGACCTAACTAAATATAGCTATGAAAGTCTAATATCTAGTTATCAAACAAAAAGCCAATCAACAAAAGTAGTCATGAAACATGGTTAAGAACAATCAATGCAATTAACAAATGCAATCAATTATACCTAAACAATATCTAAATGCAAAGCATAGAGATTTCGCTAGAAGGGAAAAATGGTCCCAAATCCTAGCTATCACAAAATATAAATCTCAACCAACAATCAGCAACCCAAGCATGTTATAAATGCAATTAAACTCAAAGAGATGCTTTTAATCAACAATAATTGCTAAACCTAGACATACATGTCATAAGAATGGAACAAAAGATTCTAGGACATGTAGAGATTACCTATTCAAAGACAAACAAGAGAATCCATTCTTGGATGATGCAATAAGATGCTAGATGCTCATGGATTAGAGTTTGGTTGAGTCAAAATGAGTTCTTGGGAGTTCTCTCTCTATTAGAGTCAATTTCTATCAACAAAAAAAAAGCTTGGTCAATAAAAATGGCTTCACGGACTCCCATTTTAAAAGAGAAGAGAAGAGAGCATATATATATTGTACCCTACACAAAACTGCTTCATTTTTTAAGAAGGGCAACTGATTCCCGTCATGACAGCTGTGCGTGCCGTGACCTAGGAAAATGTAAAGACCGCGGTCTATGCAGCATGGCACAACTAGACATTACCGCTGCCTAGGTCGCTGGCTAGGCATGCGCACCAATAGCGGTCTAGATTGCGGTACACGTCTAGAAAACTCCGCTTTGGAGACCGATGTGCATGCAAAGAGCATAGGTCGCGGTAGCAGCAGCGTGCAACGCCTGGAGAACACCGCTGTGCATACCGCTGCAGAGGTAATGCACAGGGAGCAGTCCCAACCGCGGTTAAGAGGAAAATCCTCTTCTAAGGGCAAACTAAAAGCATCAAACACCCAAGCAAGAGTTATGGCAAAAAGACACACAATTACGGCAATTAAGCATTAATGCAAGATGATCAAAAACATGCATGAGATGTGTGTATGAACTAAAAACTCTTCAAACAAGGTTAAGCAAATGATTTACCTTTTGAAGCTTGAGTTCGTCTTGAGCAATGATGGCCTAAACTACCCTTACAAATTAATCCCAAAATGTGGTTGTCAACGAAATGAGTCAATCAAAAACCGAGGAACTTACAACTAGATTAATATTAATGAGAATTACCAAGTTTTCTAACTATTAAAAAAATAATCTCATTATTCATAGCTATTTATGTATATTGCCCATTTTAATCACATTAAAAATACATAAAATATCAGGCTACGATGCATGTATGACATATCGAATATATTTGTGTAAGCACATCTAATCTAAATGACCTACGTATGCATGACAATGCTTTTATCATCACATAATATAGAGCATACATGAATTGATCAAGTACTGTGGATTATTTAACCTAAAAATTAGGAATCTAAAATTACAAAAAATTCCCCACGTCATTCATCGGTCTTTGTAACTTCAAAAATCTTCCAAACTCTGATTCATCTCATGAATCCGAAACAGGAAATCTGCACGGAACGCATTAAGCAAAACTTGCCAACAGAACCGTGTAAGATGTGAATAGTACTGTATGAACAATACACATGAACAGTGTGTGATGAATATTATCCTAGGTGAACAAAGACTATGAATAGTACACACCGTGAACAATACCCTCGGTAAACAATGTCCATAAACAGTACCCGCGGTGAACAGTACCGTCGTCGCTCGTGTTTCCAGTTCTTCGTTTACAGGTTACAACTTTTTTTTTTTATTTACAATGCAATAATAGTAAAAATAAAAATAAAATATTCTACAAACCATAAACCCTAAATCCACAGTAACATAAAAAATTATGATCAACATTGTTTAAATTAAACAATTTAACTATAAACATTCATACAATCAAATAGATGGTGTCTACACATTCATACATACAAGAGCATCGAAAACAATTTCCTGTCTGAACCAATCTTACCAACGTTTGGAGGCTACTTCACTTTACGATATGCTCCTTTATGAACCACTCGATCTTCCTCACTATCTCTCGTGACTGGTAACTACATGTGGGCACGTCACGGTCTTAAAAACTTGAATGGATGATGTAGAGAAAATTGAAGAAACTCTTTCTTCTATGTGTTTAAAAAAAAAACACACAAAGCATGAAACAAGATATATATATATATATTTGTTCATTGCACACGAAGCACAATATATATGTATATTTTTCGTCTTGGTTCATGCATTCAACTATATTCTTCTCTTCACTCCTTTATATATATCCTTGTTTGTATCATATACAAAACTTATATATATGCACACACCAATTTACATCCAAAGCAATCTCTTGTGTTATTAATTGATATATATCTTTTAATTATCCTTTTCAAATATATCTAATATATTAAAAGTGATAATAAGTATTTTAAATTTAAACTTAAATTCAAATACTTAGATAAATGATTTTCAAAAAATAAAATAATCCTATTATTTTATCTTCACCTAAATCTATATATCAACTAACACCCTCAAATTAATTGTTAATTAATAATTCATAATTATCAATATAATTAAATATTCAAATTATTTAATTAATTTGACTATTAACATTCATTAAATAAATAATCTCATTATTCAATTAATTCCTGAATAAATACGTGTCACTTTCGTAACACAACTAATTGGACAATCTAATTATTAAACCATGACCCTTTTTACCTAAATCGATTGGGCTAGCAAGGGGACCTAATGGACCAACAATATTTTGAGCTCCAATAATCATTGGAATCATTAATTAAACTCTTTAATTAATATTCCTTGATTATTAACTCCAGTGTTATTCCACTAAAAACTCGAAGCTGCACTCTCTCAACTGTAGACATTTTTACACATACCGATACAACTCGGTGTCCATCGATATAGCTATTACACATGATGTGATCCTCCACAGTAGTTCATAATTAGAGTTGGGTCATAATGTCCGTTATACCCCTCTAATTACATATATCCTTTAAATACCTTTGATTCTCTAATGGACAATAAATCATATTTCCTCACAAAATCAGGAGAGCACTCATATAGTCCAAGCCCCGAATCAACCCTTAAGGGAACTACCATCTACTTCTCATAAGAAAGCGTGGATTCCATTATCGTGTACAAACCTTCCCAGCCACAAGTCAAACCGCAATCCCAACATATGAAGTATATTGATCAATAAATGCATCCGACCTCACCCTTGGTATATCAAAGACTACGATTTAACCTGAAGAAGTCGATAAGACACTCAGGATTAAGATCACCCACATATAGCCATCATTAGTTGATATATACGAATCTCATCGGTAAACGGATCTTGGTGAGAGATTCATATAGATCATGGCCCAATTCTATATGATCACATCATACAAAGTGCCTCCATTCTCTTTTATCATCTGAATGATTTAGGACAGAAGCACCGTACATTACGAAATGTACCGCAACTATAGATTAACCACAAATAAAGTACCCAGCTTTATTTGCTATCTATGGACTCTTTAGATTGCACGTCTCTTATTGTATCCATCTGTATATGACACTCTTATACACAGTTCGAGATTACATCCAGCAATCTTGGATGTTAAATATATGCACAAGTTATAAAATAAACAACATAACAATAATGAATTGAACTTTTCCTTTTATTTATTTCATAAATCCATTTACATATTACATCTTTAGGGCATAAACCCCAACAAATGTAAGCATCCATCTAGCAGTCCACACAAATATAATTCAATGTAATGTCCTATGGAAAATTATACATGCGACGAGAAAAGTGTTTAAGATAGAACAATGATAACACTCAAATGCGCTCTTTAAGGATTGTGTTTGTGAACTCTCTAGGTTGTCTCCACTATTAGAACAAGGTGATTGAGCACAGAGTCCCCTCAATTTAAACTCTAAAAGGATGGGACTAGTCCATGAAGTGCAAGTGAGACCCTAAAGTAACAACTAGATGCCCAATTAAGCATACCAAGCATAAAAAAACTCGCCACAAGAACATGCTCAAGGCATCACACCCAAGCTAACTAAAGCTCGAAATTTTTGACCATGTGACAATTTGAAAAAAAAAATCGATATTAAAAAGACTCAGACTCAAAAGGACAACTCACAAAGGCGTCTACACCCCCAAACCTAAACTCAACATTGTCCTCGATGTTGGACATGAGAGTTTGGGCTAGCGGTGTGCACTCAACACGACTCAAACAAGGCTCAACATATAAAATAAGGCAATTAATGCAATAGCAATTAGGAACAAAGGCACATAAACTCATGCAATTAAGACTTTACACTCGCTTGCAATAATCCATAAGAGCCTTCGGCTTATTCATCAATAAAAAATATATATATATATCCAAAGTCAAATATCATCATTTACAAGTGATCTATCAAAATTGAAATTCCACGCAATATCCAATAAATTTCCACTAATTAATTACTAAAGCAAATAAAAGAAAAATTAGAAAAAGAGAATCAGAAATGCAAACTTAGGTGGATTGTCTCCCACAAGCGCTCTATTTATCATTTGGGCAAGACGTTGTTGTGGCACTTCGGCTCTTGCACTCCAAATTGTAACTTTCCTTTATGAGATGAGGTTCTTGCTCTTTTTATGAGCTCTTTTGGCTTGTTTTTCCCTTCAAGACTCGTAAGTTGTCGGTTGTTCTTTCCAAGAGATAGAGAAACCTCGCTTTAAGCACAAGCTGCAAAAATCTGCTTCCTAAAGAAGCTATAGACAATCTACACACTCATAACTTCATTAGAACGTTCAGGTAAATAAAAATTCACACAATACAATCACTTGCCAACAAGAGCTTGAAATAACACTTATTAAAGAAAAAAAAATTCAAACAACTAAACGACTTCATAATAGATTTTTTCCCCCATACCTAGCTCTTCTTATACACTCATCCTCATATTAACAAATTGAGGATAAGAACTTAGTTAACAAGAGAAAAGTAAATTACGCAATCATGAAACACTCAAAAGTATTTAAAATGAAAACAAGCACATCATTTAAATCAATAAGCACAATCAACAACCATTCCACAAGCACAATTGATAACATCAAACCCTTTCTAAAGCATTTGAGCACATACATCGATGTACCCTTATCAAATCACTCTCACATGCTTCGACAATACGCACTACCCATAATCGTTTAAGTTATACCCTTATAAGTAGAGTAATCTAAAAATATAGAAACAGTGAGAGGAGTCGATACCGAAAATCAAGTTTTTAGGAAGAATCTTATGGAGAAACTACATCTAGTTACGCTCTAACCTATGTTTTACTTGATGCTCTACGAGGCTATACTTGTGTCCTTGGTTGCATTAACCATATAGGTTGTCATTACACTATTGTGTCACTTGTTGAAGCTGTTACGATGATATAAATGCACTCATTATTCCCTTTAGTTGTACGGCCTTGGCTTTTACGCTCTACTTCATGATTGTTGGTCCCTACTACAAATTTGATTGATAGCTTGCCAACTTGAAAATTTGTCATTTCTTGCACAAACACAACTCAAACAAGATTAAATGCATTTGGATTAAATAAAAGTAGAAATAATAAACAAACACACTAAAAAAACAACAAAAACAAATAAATAGAAAACTAATGGGATATTTACATTATTGCATTATTTACTAAAACAAGAAACAATCAATGAATGGACCACCTCCTCGGCAACGATGCCATTTTTAACGTGTTTTTCTATCGTTAAGAAATTATGAATTCCGTCGTTAAGGTCCATCTGTGGACATAAGCAAGCATCTAGATCTTGGAACATCAGGTTTGATGATGTGATCAAAATCTATGGCTTTTTAGCAGAACATCGATGAGCCTTGTGTCTACAAACGAATCATTGATAAGAAAGTAGTTATTTTTATCCTATATGTAGATGCTATCCTATTCATTGGGAAATATGTGGGAGTGTTGTTAGATGTAAAGGGTTGGCTGGCTAGCTAATTCCAAATGAAAGATTTGAGAGATACGAGTTATGTTCTTGGGATCAAACTTATAAGGGATCGTAAGAACAAACTCTTAGCATTGTCTCAAGCATCGTATGTCAACAAGATTCTTGTGCGATTTTCGATGCAAAACTCCATGAAAGGTAATTTACCTTCCAGGCATGGAGTTCACTTGTCTAAGAAAAAGTATCCTAAGACACCTCAAGAAGTTGAGGATATAAGACATGTGCCCTATGCATCAGCAGTAGGTAGTCCCATGTATGCTATGTTATGCACGAGACCAGACATCTACTATATAGTGGGAGTAGTCAACAGATACCAGTCTAACCCAAGATTGGATCATTGGGTTGCTGTCAAGATAATTCTCATATATCTTCAGAGAACGAGAGACTATATGCTAGTGTATTTCGGATAGAATTTGATCTTGTTAGGATACACAGATTCTGATTTTTAGTCAGATAGGATTCTAGAAAATCCATGTCTGGATCAGTATTTACCATGGGTGGTTGAACCATTGTGTGGAGAAGTATCAAGGAATCTTGTATTGCTGACACCACCATGGAAGCCAAATATATAGCTACTTGTTAGGCTGCTAAAGAGGTTGTTTGGCTCCGTAAGTTCTTAAGTGATCTGGAAGCTGTTCCAGATGTGGGTAAGCCTAATACACTTTATTGTGATAACAATGGTGCTATGACTAATTCTAAAGAACCAAGAAACCATAAAAGAAGGATGCATATGGAAAGAAAGTTTCATCTCATTAGAGAGATAGTGTAGAGAGGAGATATGATCGTTACCAAGATAGCCTCATAAGAGAATCATGTTGATCCATTTACGAAGACCCTAAGGGCTAAAGTGTTTTTGGGTCACCTAGATGGTCTAGGGTTACAAAACATGCCTCACATGCTTTAGTGCAAGTGGGAGATTGTTGAGGTTTATGCCTTAAACATGTAATTTGTAAATGGATTTATGAAATAAATAAAAAGAAAAGTTCAATTTATTCTTGTTGTGTTGTTTATTTTATAACTTGTGCAAATTAACATCCTTGATTGTCAAATGTAATCTCGAACTGTGTATATGAGTGTCTTATATAGATGGATACATTAAGAGAAGTGCAATCTAAAGAGTCCATAAATAGCAAATAAAGTTGTGTACTTTATTTTCGGTTAAACGATAGCTACGATCCATTTCGTAATGTTCAATGATGAATCATCCATATAAGATATGAGAATGGAGGAACTTTGTATGATGTGATCATATATGACTGGGCCATGATCTATATGAATCTATCACCAAGATCTGTTTACCGATGAGATTCATATATATCAACTAATAATGGCTATATGTGGGTGATCTTAATCCTGAGTGTCATATCGACTCCTTCTGGTTAGATCGTGGTCTTTGATATACCATGGGTGAGGTCGGATGCAATTTCTGATCAATATACACTATATGTTGGGATTGCGGTTTGGCTTGTGGTTGGGAAGGTTTGTACACAGTAAAGAAATCCATTCTTTCTTGTCAGAAGTAGATAATAGTTCCTTTAAGGGTTGTTTCGGGGCTTTGATAATATGAGAGCTCTTCTAATTGCGTGTGGAAATAAGACTTATTGTCCATTAGAAAATCAACAGTACTTAAAGGATATATGTAATTAGAGGGGTATGACGAACATTATGACCTAACTCTAATTATGAACTACTGTGGAGGATCACACCATGTGTAATAGCTATATCAATGGACACCGAGTTGTATCAGTCTGTGTAAAAGCGTCTACAGTTGAAAGAGTACAGCTTCAGGTTTTTAGTGGAATAACACCGGAGTTAATAATCAAGGAATATTAATTAAATAGTTTAATTAATATTTTCTATGATTATTGGAGCTCAAAATACTGTGGGACTATTAGGTCCCGTTGCTAGCCCGATCGATTTAGGTAACAAGGGTCACGGTTATTCAATTGGATTGTCCAATTAATTGTGTTACGAAAGTGACACGTATATATACGGAAAATAATTGAATAATGAGATTATTTGATTAACGAATAATGGTGATTAAATAAATTAAATAATAAGATTATTTAATTATGTTATTAATCACTAAATGGAGGGTGTTTGTTGATATTTATTTTTTGAATAAATTAAGATAATATGTTTATTTTATTTTATTAAATTAAATATTTAATTTTTTGAATTTAAATATTTGAATTCAAATCACAAAAAAAAACAAAATATTAATCAATATCTTTAAAGATATATGATATCTTCAAAGATTACATTGATTGGTTTAATTGATTGGCTTTAATTAAATATTAACTTTGAATTTAAAACAGTTTAAATTCAAATTATATGATATATTTTAATAAAAATAAAATAAAGATTTTTTAAAAAATAAAAAAATATCATAAGGTTTTTAAAAGAGGAAATATATATATCTAAGATGTATATTCTTTAAAAACCGACCATCACAAGTTATCAATTAACACAAGAGACAAAAAGAGAATTGGGTCTTTGGCTTGATGTGCTAGTGTTGTGCGTGAGTCAAAAACAAAAACATAGAAGAAAAAGAAAGTGTGGTCTGCGGCCACAAAGAAAAAAATAATAATAATTTTTTTGTCTTTGATCCATTTGGTACATAGAAAACAAGTGTTGTTTTCTTAAGTTTTTCTACCTCCATTCAAGTTCCTGAAACTGTGACGTGCCCACACACAGTTGACAGTCCCGAGAGATAGCGAGGAAGATCATGTGGTATAGACCAGGAGTATATCGAAAAGTGAATGAGCCTCCAAAAGTTGGTAAGGTTCTAAAATCTTATTATGATTATATTGATTTTAATTTCCTGTATATATGTATTTATTTATTATTGTAATAATTTGTATTTATTAGTTTCGAAAAATCATGATCCCAAGTTCACCGGTCCCAGATCGTTTACGAGCTATTTTACATTTTTAAAAACCTATTTCTGCTGCGTTACCAATGAACTGGGTTCCAACAATTGGTATTAAAGTCAAATTTTTTTTCGGAACAGGAAATTGTTTTCGATGCTCCTGTATGTATGAATGTGTAGGCACCATCTATATGATTGTATGAATATTAATAATTAAATTGTTTAATTTAAACATGGTTGATCGTAATTTTTTATGGTAATGTGGATTTAGGGATGGGTTGCTAAATTTTTTTTTTTTATTATTATTACTGTTATCGTATTGTAAATAAATATAATTGTAACCTATAAACGAAGAACTGGAAATGCTCACGACGGGGTAATGTTCACCCAGACACGGTTAACATGGTATTGTTCACTACACTGTTCACAGGCACTGCTCACATCGTCTTACACACTTCCGTTAGCAACTGTTGCCTAGTGAGTTCCGTGTGGATTCCCTTGTTCGGATTCAAGAGATGAATCAGAGAGATCTGAAGAGACTGAAAGACTCAGAAATTATAAGAAGATCAAGGAATGCCTTGGGGGTATATTTATAATTTTAGATTCTAATTTTTTTAGGTTAAATAATCCACAGTACTCGGTCAATTCATGTATATGTGATGATAAAAGCATTTTCATGCATATTTTGTCATTTAGATTAGATGTGCCTACACAAATATATTTGGTATGTCATATATGTATCATAGCCTGATATTTTTTGTATTTTTTTTTAATATTATTAGCCAATTTACATAAATTGGCTATGAAAATGAGATTAGTTTTTTAATGGTTAGAAAACTTTGTAATTCTCATTAAAATTAATCTTGTCATTAAAGAGTTTAATAAGTTAGATTAATCAGGTTATATATTGTAATTAGGATTAATATGACTAATTTCCTAATAATAATGAAGAGAATAAAATGTTAGTTTTAATAGTTAAAACTTGGTAAACACTAACACGATAATCTGACCTTAGTAAATAGTTTGTAAAGGCTTAGATTATTCATTAATAGATTAGATTTTTAATACTTAAAAATCGTAAATAATTTACTAGTTAATTAAAACTTGTTACAAATAATTAATTAGTTAATGCGCTAGTTAATTTGATTAAAGTTAGCCGTTTGATCCTGTAAAATCTAGGTGCATTAACGGATAATAAAAAACCCTATTTTTAAAATAATGAGTAGGAGAGGGATATATGACATATATATCCCCTAGTCACCATCTTTAGTTCAATACTGTGAGATCCGAGTGGGGCCTCGTGACGGATTTGCTTTCGTCCTCCCTAAAGAGGGTTTTCATAATGATTAATACCAAAATTGATTTCCTAACGGATAAGATTCCTAAGTGTATTTTGGAATTGATCGACCCTAAGTCGGCAATTCTCGAGTTAAGCTTGTGAGATCTAAAATGATGGGTTACACTCACGAAAGTTTTGATTAAGTTTTATTATTTAAAAACCTAACTGAATAAACGATGATTGAATGATATGTAATAAGAGTTATTCTATAATATAATTTGATTGAGAATGTCTTAGTCCGACAGGCAAAGACTTGACCGACCCTAAGGTGGCACTTCTTTGTGGTTTGTTGAATTGTTATGGTATAGTAATAGGTTTTAAGGTATTTCTAGTTCGTTAAACATGTTCATACATCATGTTTAAATTTATGTCAAAGAACTCACACTTTTAATTAAATTGATGACTGAACGAATATTTTATTTATTTCATCAATTATGTCTTCTGCATTACTACAACTTCTCACAAATGGTAAATTAAATAGTGAAAACTACACTAAGTGGAAACATAATATTAATACAATTTTGGTCACCAAAGACCTCAAGTTTATGCTTACGGAGGAATGTCCTCCAGCGCCTGCTACCAATGCCTCACAAAGAGTTCTTGAGCCATACGAGTGATGGGTCTCATCTGATAAGAAAACCCGAACATATCTAGTGGTTAATATGACAAACGTGCTTGTCACAAAGCACGAAGCAATGACTTCAGCATTTAAAATCATGGAGTCATTGCAAGCTATGTTCGAGCAGCCCTTCGAGCAAAAGAGATACAAAGTTGTTCGTTCCGCTATGCTCACTCGTATGAAGAAAGGTACATCAATTCGTGAACTTTTCTTGAGCATGATGTTCTAATTCAACATGAAAAAAGTCAATGGCGGGGCCATTGATGAATATAGCCAAGTGAGCATCTTGCTGACAACTCTTTCGAAGAGTTTCGATCAGTTTAAAAGCAACTACGGGATGAACAAGTTAAGGTTCAGTCTCACACAGTTGCTCAATGAGCTTGCTACCTTTGAGTCCTTCACTAAGGACAATAAGGGTAAGATCAGTGAGGCAAGTGTTGTCCGGCCATCTTCCTCCTCTAATAATAAGAAGAGGAAGAGGTATGTTGGGAAGGAAAAAGATAAGCCCAAACCCAAGAAAGCCTAAAACAAGAAGAAGTCCAAGAATGGTAAATATGATTTACTTGTTCTCGAGTCATGTTTAGTGGAAGATGAATCTTCACCCTGGATAGTTGATTTGGAGGCCACTAACCATGTTTGGTCTTCTTTTCAATGGACTGATTCTTGGAGATAGCTAAAGGAGGGAGCCTTCTCACTATGTGTAGGATCAGGGGATGTCGTGTCGGCACGGGCAGTGGGCGTAATTAGATTACGTTTTTGTAATAATTATATGTTGTTGGAAAATGTATTTTTATTTTCTAGATTTAAATGGAATTTGATTTCCGTTTCTAAGTTGTTAGAACAAAAATATTCTATTTTTTTAATAATAAGTTTGCTATTATTGGAACGAATGGTTTGAATATTTATTTAGGAATTAATGAAAACAATTTGTATGTGTTAAGACCGTTAATATATGTTACACTGCTGAACATTGAAATGTTTAATGTTCAAAAACCAAAAAATAAACGACATAAGATTTCTCCAGATAATAACATGTATCTCTGGCATCTAAGGCTTGGTCATATCAATCTTGACCGGATAGACAGACCAGTAAAAAGCAGACCTTTAAGTGAGTTAAAGGTTGACACCTTACCTATCTGTGAATCCTGAATATAAGGTAAGATGACTAAGATACCTTTTACTGGAAAAGGGCTTAGAGCTATAGAGCCACTAGAACTCACACATACAGACGTCTGCAGACTGATGAATGTTAGAGCTAAGGGCAACTATGAGTATTATGTCACCTTTATAGATGAATACTCAAGATACGAATATGTCTTCCTGATACAACAAAAGTTGGAAACATTTGAAAAGTTCAAAGAATTCTTAACTGAAGTTAAGAATCAACTAGGTAAAATTATCAAGTCACTACGATCGGATCGTGGAGGTGAGTACCCTGACCAAAAGTTTAGAGACTTCTTGGTCGAGCAAGGAATAGTTTCCTAACTCAACTTCTGGTACACTGCAACAAAATTGTATAACGGAGAGGGGAAATAGACCCTTGATAGAAATGGTAGGATCTATGATCAGTTTCTCATCATTATCAAATTCCTTCTAGGGATATGCATTACAAACAGCGGCATACATTTTGAATGTGGTGCCATCCAAATATGTTCCTAAGACTCTCATAGAGTTGTGGAATGGTCGTAAAGCTAGTTTGTGACATTTTCGCATATGAAGGTGTCCAGCACACGTGCTAAAGAACAGAAGTGGAAAGCTAGTTTGTGACATTTCCATATATGGGGGTGTCCAGCACACTTCTATAGTCTCGAAGATAACAAAGTATTTGTATCGATAAACGCTTCTTGAGGACAATTATATTAGTGACTATTAACCTCGTTCTAAGATTGTATTAGATGAGTAGGAGCCTGGTGAGATAAGTGATTCATCAACAAGAGTTGTTGATACACATACATCTGAGATTCAGATGGTTCCTGATCAGGATACACTACCGCCTAGACATAGTGAGACGGTTATAAGATAACCTGAAAGCTATTTAAGTATAGGTGAGGGACAATGTGTTGTCTTAACTGATAGTGTGGATGATCCATTGACATTTAAGAATGCAATGGAAAATCCAGATATAAAGGAATGGCTTAAAGCCATGAACTCGAGTTGGAGTCCATGTAGTCTAACTCAGTTTAGGATCTTATAGACTTACCAGATATGGTAAAACTCATACGGTGTAAGTGGATCTACAAGAGAAAAAGAGGAGTTGATGGAAAGGTAGAGACCTTCAAGGCAAGGCTAGTGGTCAAGGGTTATACCCAGAAAGAAGGGGTTGATTATGAAAATACCTTCTCGCCAATAGCCATGTTTAAGTATATTAGGATTCTCTTATCCATTGTTTGCCTATTTCGATTATGAAATTTAGAAAATGGATGTCAAGGCTGCATTCATGAATGACATTCTTGACGAGAGCATCTATAAGGATTCGTGTCTCCAAATCAAGAGAAAAAAGTTTGCAAGCTGCAAAGGTCCATCTATGGAATTAAGCAAGCATCTAGATCTTTGAACATCATGTTTGATGATGTGATCAAAACCTATGGCTTTGAGCAAAACGTCGATGAGCCTTGTGTCTACAAGTGGATCATTGACAAGAAAGTAGTTTTCTTAGTCCTATACGTAGATGATATCCTACTCATTGGGAATGATGGGGGAGTGTTGTCTGATGTAAAAGGTTGGCTGGCTAGCCAACTCCAAATGAAAGATTTAGGAGAGGCAAGTTATGTTCTTAGGATCAAACTTATAAGAGATCGTAAGAACAAACTCTTAGCACTATCTGATTCATTGTATATACAAGATTCTTATGCAGTTTTCGATGTAGAAATCCATTAAAGGTAATTTACCTTCTAGGCATGGAGTTCACTTGTCTAAGGAACAATGTTCTAAGACACATCAAAAAGTTGTGTATATGAGACTTGTACCCTATGCATCAGTAGTAGGTAGTCTCATGTATGCTATATTATGCACGAGACCAGGCATCTGCTATGCAGTGGGAGTAGTCAGCAGATACCAGTCCAGCCCAGGATTGGATCATTGGGTTAGTGTCAAGACAATTCTCAAATATCTTCGGAGAATTATAGACTATATGCTAGTGACTAAGCTATTTTTAGTCGTTATAAAATGCTCGTCAAACAAATATTTATTAAAACCATAGCAATGCCTAAAATGTTTACAAAACAAGTACAATGGCAAATCAGGGTATCGTCCATAAGGAAAGGGGAAATCGAATGGCTAAAACTAGTTAACTACTATTAAACTAAAATTATGCATGAAAATGTAAAGATAAATGGTATGGTTTTGAAAATTTACAACTAAATGTGCACACTAGGATTAGACAAGTCAATCTAAAATGCAATTAGTGTTAATATGCAATGGGTGTTATAATATGATGGTTAAGACTAGGGAGTTGATGGATCACACTAGCAAACAATGGGTGTATTGGTAATTAACTTGAATGAACATTAATCTAATGTAACCAATCTAGAGGGTATAGCATTGGTTGTATATCCCTTATGAGTCTCCAATCTAGAGGGTATAGTATTGGCTACCCACAAGTGATTGTTCCTGAATGCACATATACTAAAATAAGGGACTAATCTCTTAATAAACTCACCAACCTAGAGGATATAGAGTTGGTGCTTAATCTCTCTCAAGCAACCAATCTAGAGGGTATAGAATTAGTCACTCAATTTAAATTAGATAAGGATAGAGATTAATAAGTCCGAATTTCACTAGAGGAGGGTACTCTAATTCAATCCTTCCATTCAAATGAGCTCAAGAGAATCGAATAGAGACTATACCCAATTCTCTACTCAAATAATTTCTCAAACAATTTACAAAGAAAGGAGGGTACAATCTAAGATAAACAATTCTTGAAATCAACTAAAACAATGAATGAATCATATTAAATAGATTTAAAAAACTAAATAAAATTCAATACAAGCCCCAGGTTCACAAATGAATCACATCAATCCCCTAGTGGGATGATTAGCTACTCATGACAAATACATAAAAATAACTAGGAGATAAGAGATAGAGAAGACCCATATAGAGATTCTCGTTCCTTCAAGCTCTAATCCAATCTCCAAGTGTCCTTGAGTAGATGATGATGATGAAGGATGGTTAGATTTGGTGGGGAATGATTCCTTAACCTAGGTTAGTGGTTAGAGATGAGAGAAAGTGTTTGGAAAAAAGAAGAGGTGATTCTTAGATTTAGAATTTGTCCCTAAGATGATAAGAACATGATACATTTATAGGGATTCCAAAATAGGGCTGAAAATGCTAATGTGGTAGTCCTGACGCGTAAAATGCAATGGTAGTACGCCGACAGTGACCCGCTCAATTCCCCGTTGCTCGATTCTCAACTCTCAATTTTTGGCAAATGCATTGACAAATGCACGATTGTGCACAAGTCTAGACCCGTACATTGACCTAATGTCTTCTTTCACTTTAATGTGCTCGGGTAGTGACCTGTGCATGACCAGCACACCTGACCTTTATACTTCATTATATTTTTGACCTTTTTCCACACAAACCGCATCTTTTATCCAATAATCTGGAATGTACCTAATCACCTAAAAACACAAATAAATAGCCATAAGAGACACAAAAACACCTAAAAATGAGACAATGTCTAAGGAAATGAGGGCCAAAATATATAACAATTTTTGCATGATCATCTAGTGTATTACGGACAAGATTTGATCCCGTTAGGATACTCGGATTCTAATTTTTAGTCTAACAGAGATTCTAGGAAATCCACATCTGTATCAGTATTTACCCTGGGTGGTGGAGTCATTGCGTGGAGAAGTAACATGCAATCTCGTATTGCTGACTCCACCATAGAAACCGAATATGTAGCCGTTTGTGAAGCTGCTAAAGAGGTTGTTTGGCTCCGTAAGTTCGTAATTGATCTGGAAGTTGTTCAAGATTTAGATAAGCCTATTACACTTTATTGTGATAACAGTAGTGTTGTGACTAATTCCAAATAACAAAAAAGCGACAAAAGAGGAAACATATAGAGAGATAATGTAGAAAGAAGATGTGATATGTTGGGATTATGCTCGATAGCAAGAGTGTAATAATGTAATTGACAATCTTTTCATATTAATAAAGTGATTTTTAGTTTAACAAATCTTATAGCATTAATAGTTTAATTATTATAATTGTCAAAAGTAAATAATCATAAGGTCAAAAGACTATGAGAAAAGAAGAATTGTTCATACATCTAGATATATATGAGGTAGACACAATTCTTTAGTTAGTCTTGAATAATATTCACAACTTAAGATAAAAAATTAGGCACCTTTATCTTGTCAAAGTTGTAGATTCTCTTGCTAGCATTTGAATGGGATCAAATGTGTTATGATAAGTCTAAGATCATCAAAGTGAGGTGTCTTTGGGCAAAAGAATCTAGTACACTGGGTGCATTGAATAGGATCACAATGAAATACATTATCTAGAACCGTCAATGGATAAAAATTTTCATTTGAAGACAATCTGAGAGTCTATCTCAATCCTGAGATAAATGATGAACTTATGGTTGCAAGTGTTATCATTTGAGCTATCAATGAGTACGATTATATAGCATAGTCTATCCTCGATAGTTTGGTGGTATTCATTTGTTAATCGATAGAGGACTTCATTTATAGATATGGACATCGTGGCTCTATTTTTCAAATGAGAGTAGAATATTATCATATGGATATTTTGAGGTATTGGATATTAAATCTTAAAGTTAAGTTTTCAATAGTGTCTATTTAAACATGTCTTCTGGACAAGTCAAAATATCCAAGTTCAAAATGTGGTCATATGAGTAAATATGGTAACTTGGAGAGCTATAAGAGGTATATGAGCTCTTGGCGATTACTGGTATTCTTCACGAGGATTCACTTTCTCCAATAAGGTTGTTTAGGGTATGAATGAGTAACGTCAACTTATTCTATCTTTATTTAAGAGTTCAATTTTTGTTCCTTAGTGGAATGAACTAAAATTAAATAGATCGAACCTAAGTGAATCATTTGTTGATTTTGATTAGGTTGTGTCTATTGGAGCTTAAATTTAGATAGCCTGCTAAGATCCCCAATCCACACAAACTTGTATGGATCATTTGATATATTCTACCGGACCAATTTAGGGGTCCATCTAGAATTGTATTAATGCATGTGAACTTGTTTCTTTTTTTAAGAATAGGTATAGTTCACATGTGGACATTTTATTAAGGTCCAATGGATTTAATAAAATAAGAAAAATAATATATAACCCATATACATGCGTTGGGCGGCAAGGCTAATTAAGAATAACTTAATTATATTATTTTTATTTTATTATTTAATTAAATGGAAATTAATTAATTTGTTGACTAATTAATTATTTAATTAAAAGTCAAAATCTTTTTCCTAGTAGGAGTTGGTCTCCTAAAATTATATTATTGTTAGTAGTATATTTAATATTAAAGACTATATTTGATAAGTAGATAAATAAAAGGAATTATTTATCTAATCAAATTAGGAAGTCGTTGATATGGTTACAAATACACTGTTGAGTTGGATTAGGAGTCTTGGTTGAGGATATAATTCCTTTTTGAAAAGGATTCTTAACCACCAAGTAAATCTACCTAAGGTAATGATTCTTAACTACCAAGTAAATCCTTCTTATGAAAGGATTTGTGATCCTAATCAATATCCTATGAAATTCTGCCAACCCATGTATACATACAAAAGGATAGAATTCCTTTTAGATAAGGATTCTTAACTACCAAATAAATCCACCAAAGGAAAGGATTCTTGCCAACCAAGTAAATCCTTCTTAGGAAAGGATTTATGATCCTATATATATATATATATGTATGTGTGTGTGTGTGTATGTGTGTGTGTGATTTTCGGCCAGCCCTAAGATTCTTAGAGTAAAAATTTCGGTCAAACTAAGTGTTTTCTAAGAGAGAATTTTGCTTGGCAAGAGAGAATTTTGAGAGAGAAAAATTTAGTATTTTACTCTAGAAAAAATTCAATAAACTCTAAGATATAGGGTGTGGAATTCGGCCAAGGGGAAAAGAGAAAAAGAGAACGTTTTCATTTTAAAGAAAAAGATATCATGAGGTTTTTAAAAGAGGAAATGTATTTATCTGAGATATATATTCTTTGAAAACCGACCATAACAAATTATCAATTAACACGAGAGACAAAAAGACAATTGGGTCTCTTTAACTTGATATGCAAGTGTTGTGCGTGAGTAAAAAAAAACATAGAAGAAAAATAAAGTGTGGTATGCGGCCATAAAGAAAAATAAATAATAATATTTTTTTTGTCTTTGATCCATTCCATACATAGAAAACAAGTGTTGTTTTCTTAAGTTTCTTCTACCTCCATTCAAGTTCCTGAGACCGTGACGCGCCCACACGCAGTTGACAGTCCTGGGAGATAGCGAGAAAGATAATGTGGTACAGATCAGAAGCATATCGAAAAGTGATGGAGCCTTCAAACGTTGGTAAGGTTCTAAAATATTCTTATGATTATACTTATTTCAATTTCCCGTGTATACATATTTATTTATTATTGTAATAATTTGTATGTATTAGTTCTGAAAAATTATGATCCTAAGTTCACTGGTCCCAGATCGTTTACGATCTGTATTACATTTTTAAAAACCTATTTCCTCTACGTTACCAATGAAAGAGGTTCCAAGACTTTTCACCTTTCAACCACTACTCCTGCACATCCTCACATGATTGGTAAGAGAGGCAATCATGTGTTTAGGCTTTGGCTATATGGATAATGTGGTTCCAAATGAAAGGTAAGTATTTTGCCTCAAATTTGACTTTGGAGCAAATAATAGGGACATGGAATGTGTTTAGGCTAATTTGAGTCGTTAAATGCATACTCATTGCCTAAGATCATTTCCACAATTCCATCTATCAAGGGAGTGTAAGCAACCATCAAGCATTCCACATAAATATAACGCAATGTAATGTCCTATGGCAAATTATGCACATGACGAGAAAAGTGATTAAGATAAAACAATAATAAAACTCAAATGTGCTTTTTAAGGCTTGTGTTTATGAACTCTCTAGGTAGTATCCATTATTAGAACAAGGTGTTTGAGCACCGAGTCCCCTCAATTTGAACTCTAAACGGGTGTGGCTAGCCTAGGAAGTGCAAGTGAGACCCTAGAGTAACAACAAGTTACTCAATTAAGCACACCAAGCATAAATAAACTTGTCACAAGCACAAGCTCAAGGCATCCTACCCAAGCTAATTTGTTATAGGGATTTTTTGATAGCATGACAAGTCAACATGATTAGTATTCCACGTCACAGGAGTCTAAAAAGATCAACCCGAGACAATTAATAGATGATCTCAGGGCCAAGTCGAGATTACCCAAGATGGTCGGGGAAGCTAACCGATCGGACACAAATAACCTGGTCGGGGAAACTAGCTGATCGGGTAAAGACGACTTGGTCGAGACCATCTGATCGGGACAAAAGCAGTTTGGTCGGGATTAGACAATTGGTCAGTTGAACAATACGTGGGAAATATTATAGGCAACTACGACTCAAATACGAAGATGAATTATTTTTCTTAAACAAGGAATCTAGAACAACATTTCAAGGAGGAAATATTACTATTTCCTCCTACTTATTATAGAGTCCAAATCAAGCAAAAAATCTGCTCTTCTAGAAGACTACACACCGATCAGAAAATAAGTCCTAAACGGACTATTCAACTAGAATCCTATGAAGACTCTACTTCAATATACAAGATATTCGAAACAGGAAAGAAGACGAAGACGACTTCAACAAGTAACCAATTCTAAGTAAATACTCTCACCTTTCCATATTTGTGTAACAAGGATTAGGGTTTTATGCATATATAAATAGACCCATAATCTCATTCTAAAAAGGGACGAGAATGAGATAACATAACGACACATAGAGAGCAACACATAGAAGAGATACACAAAAAATGAGAGATTGGGTGTGTAATCGTATTATCATAGTGATTTCTTTTCGCCGTCACCTGTAACCGTGGATGTTTCCCCACCCTGGGGTTTTAACACTTAAACTTATGTATGCATGCTTCCTTCCCTTTTTTCTATCTTTCTCATAAAATCTTCAACAATCTACAAAAACATGTTAGACGCGTGATCAATCTTAAACGACACAAAAATCATCGTCAACAACTGGCGGTAGAAGAAGGGGCTCAATAGAACTCAACTTCGAGGAACCAACATAAACAGACAAAACATCGAGATACTCTAGCAAGCCCAAAAAAAAGGTGTTATAGGTGGATTATCTGTTTTATCAGCATTAGAATATATGCAAGTGAGTGAATTCACGAACAAGAGTTCTTAAAAAAAAGGGAGAACTCGTGAAGCAGCAACATAGCCAACGACAGGGATGGCAGCTATTATCCAAATAATGCTGATACCCCACATGCCGATAATGATCCTGACACGATAAACACCAACACTATTGAAGGAAGCCTGCCCTCAGTGACTCCAACTTCAATTGGACAAGCTACAATAACATTCATAAACACTCCCCCAATAATTTTTCCAGATGCATTCAAGCAGGTCCAAGAGTCTCTACGGAGAGTCATTGAAGACGCCACTAGACAAGGAATCAATATAACAGCAACTACAAATCTGACATCGCCATATTAATTGTCCACACCTATGGTGGCTCGAGACCCTAATGTAAGTTCTAAAATAATGGACGTGACCCCAGACACGCCCTACAACTCTAGCAGAGAAAGAGCGGACCACCATGGAAAGGGGGAACGACCTCAAAGAGGAGATGAAGGAATTATTGGACAAGGGAGGCAAGATCAGTATCAAGCGGATTTGGAGTCAAATGAAATACGTAGAGGTGTTCAGAGGCGGGACCAATCCAGCTCCTCAGACGATAGGGACCAACCACCACATGGAACACGTCGAAGGGGAAAATCCCCGCTTAGATTCCAACATGGGCATACCGACCATCAGCGATCGGGAATGGATAACGAACCAGGAGATAAGCGAGATATCCTGATACATAAATTAACCCATAAGGTGGAAGCCTTAGAACGTTGCTAGGGGCTTAAAGATTTACTAAACGATGATTCTGAAAGCCCATTCGAGAATAACATTCTCCAAATCCATTTCCCGAAAAGATTCATAATGCCTCAGGTCGAACAATTTAAAGCAAACACAAATTCAAAAGAACATGCGAGACGTTTTCGAAGTGCGATGACACAGTATGCTTACAATGATCTGTTGTTGTGCTTGATGTTCCCGTACATGCTCAGGGACTTAGGGACTAGGTGGTTTAGGAGGCTACCTCAAGGAACAATCAAGAATTTCTGAGAGTTGACACAGGCTTTTTCACGATAATTCTTGGGGAACATACAAAGGAGGAAGTCAATAGCTCACCTTGCCACCCTCAAACAAGAAAAGAGCGAGTCACTAAAAGATTATCTCAAAAGATTATCTCAAAAGATTATCTCAAAAGGTTCTCTCAAGAAGTGTTAGGGATCCATAACCCCAATGATGAGGCTGTAGTGGCCGTCTTCACCAACAACCTACAGAATGGTCGACTTTCCTTTGATTTGAGGAGGAAGTGTCTAGAAACATACGCCAACCTGATGGATGTGGCAGGCAGTTATGCGATGGCTGAAGAAGAGGAGCTGGCTCTGGGGATAGTTATGTACACAAAGGTCGCCTATGAGGAAATCACATAAAGAACCAAAAGAGTGATCATCAAGAGAGTCACATGAGCAATCATATAAACAATCGGAAAGACAAAAAGTTTCAGGGTCGATATACCAACTATACTCCCCTCATTAAGAGACAAGAACAAATACTGGAGATTGTAAAAGACCAGAAGCTAGTCAAATATCCTCTTAGACTGTCAACCTATGCCCGAAGAGACACGATAAAATACTGTAGGTTCCACAAGAAAACTGGTCACGGCACAACTAAGTGCTACCAACTACAAGACCATATCGAGACACTTATCGGGGAGGGTCAAGTCAAAGATTTATTTTTGAAAAGAACTGATGATCAGTAAAAGGACCCCCGCTGGGGTGATCAGTCAATAGAAAATCAGGAAACAAAGTAAATCCCGAGTAGAGACAACGGTGAAGGGATGATCAATATTATCTTTTGGAGACCCTACACGAGCTTGTGAATGACAGAACTTAGTCTTAAAAAACAAAACTTCTCTTGAGAGAGATAGCTTAGCTGCTTTCAATTTTTAAGATATTTTTAGTTTGTTTTATATTTCTAGCTTTTCTAATTATTGTTTATTTTGATTTTGTTAATTTTCAGATCAATTAATAAAAAGCCAACAATGGTGTTCGAATGTATTAATAATCATCTTTGTTATCAAAGATAAACTCGCAGTGCCGACACCTGCCATGGTGGGTGAAGGTGTCTGAGATGCTGAGAAGACGGGGGGTTAGAGACCTGACGCACCTGCCGAACTTACAATGTGCATATAGAGCACTGTCAACAATCCGGCCACCCCGAGCTACCGGTTTTACGGGGAAAAAATACTCGGGTACGTTATCGGGGAAAACCTAGTGAAATGCGTCCGGCTGTGTTAGTATTGCACTAACGATTCGGCCAAACCCTTGTAAGCAGAAAAAACTGTGAGACATCCTTGGTGGCTTGTTTATATGGGAAAAACATGGAAAAAATGGGGCAAGGTTCCCAAAACACCTATTGGTAGAAGACTCAAGACGGTTATGAATTAACCTGAGCGAAAGGCCAGGAAACTGACCCAACCATGATAATTGGGAATTATCCTAAGCAAAAAGTCAGGACACCGACTGAATTAAGACAGTTGGGGATTATCCTGAGCAAAGAGCCGGTACACCGACTAGTCCAAAAAAAGGTGGGGAATTATCCTGAATAGAGAGCCAGGACACCAATTGGTCTGGCTACAAGGGAGCAAAAAGTCATGGAGTCCATGACTAATCAGTTTAATAAGATACTTGATCGAGTTAGAGCAATAAGATCAGAAGCGTCAAAAAATCAAAACTATTCAAATCCTCTTCGTTTTTCCATCAAGAGCTCATCTCGCTGATTTAAGGGGGGATTGTTATAGGAATTTATTGATAGCATGACAAGTCATCATGATAAGATATGCCACATCATGGGAGTAAGAAAAGATCAACCTGATTCAATTAATAGATGATCTCAAGGCCAAGTCGAGATTACCCAAGATGGTTGGGGAAGCTAACCGATCGGGCACAAATAACCTGGTCGGGGAAACTAGCCGATCGGGTAGAGACGACTTGGTCGGGACCATCTGATCAAGACAAAAGCAGTTTGGTATGGATTAGACAATTGGTAAGTTTAAGAACGCGTGGGAGATATTAAAGGCAACTACAACTCAAATACGAAGACGAATTATTGTACTTAAACAAGGAATCTAGAACAACATTCTAATAAGGAAATATTACTATTTCCTTCTACACATTAAAGAGTCCAAATCAAGCAACAAATATGCTCTTCTAGAAGACTGCACATCGATCAGAAAATAAGACCTAAACGGACTATTGAATTAGAATCCTATAAAGACTCTACTTCAATACACAAAATATTTGAAACAAGAAAGAAGACGAAGACGACTTCGACAAGTAACAAATTCTAATTAAATACTATCACATTTCCATGTTTGTGTAACAAGGATTAGGGTTCTATGCACTTATAAATAGACCCATAATGTCATTCTAAAAAGGGATGAGAACGAGATAAATGACGACACTTAGAAAGCAACACATAGAAGAGATACGCCAAAAATGAGAGATTGAGTGTGTAATCGTATTATCATAGTGATTTCTTCTCGCCGTCACCGGCAACCGTGGATGTTTCCCCACCTTGGGGTTTTACCACGTAAACTCATGTGTGCATGTTTCCTTCTCTTTTTTCTATTTTTCTCATACCATCTTTAGTAATCTACAAAAACCTGTTAGACGCGTGATCAATCCTACACGATCCAAAAATCACCGTCAACACAAATAAATCTCGAAAATTTTGTCCATGTGACAATTTGATAAAAAAAAATCAACACTAAAAAGCCTTCAGACTCAAAAAGATGACTCACAAAGGTGTCAACACCCCCAAACCTAAACTCAACACCATCCTCAATGTTGGACATGAGAGCTTGGTCTAGCGGCACGAGCCTAACACAATTCAAACAAGGATCAACATATAAAACAATGCAATCAATGCCATAGCAATTAAGAACAAAGGCACATAAACTCATGCTCAAACCTACATCAAACGTTTACTAAATTTGACAGACAGAGGGCATAACAACCCCCAAACTGAATCTAACTATATGCATCATGACCCGTAAAAAAATAATGCATGCATTCAAAACCCCTAAACCGAATTGGGCTTTATATTGCAATTAAGACTTTACACTCGTATGCAAAAATCCATAAGAGCTATCGGCTCATTCATCAACAAAAGAACAAAAAAATTATACCCAAAAATCAAATATCATCATTTACAAGTGATCTATCAAAAATACAATTCCACACAATATCCGTAAAATTTCCACCAATAAGTTACTAAAATAAATAAAACAAAAATGAGAAAAAGAGAATACGAAATGCAAACTTAAGTGGGTTACCTCCAACAAGCGCTCTATTGTCTAGGCAAAACGTTGTTATGGCACTTCGGCTCTTGTACTCCAAATTGTATCTTTCCTTCATGAGATGAAGTTCTTGCTCATTTTTTTTAGCACTCTTGGCTTGCTCGTCCCTCCAAGACTCGCAAGTTGGTGGTGGTTAATCCTAATTGATAGAGAAACCTCGCTCTAAGCACAAGCTGCAAAAATGTGCTTCCTAGAGAAGCTATAGACAATCTACACACTCAGAAATCCATTAGAACGTTCAGGCAAACAAAATTCACACAATACAAGTTGTTAACAACAAGAGATCGAAATACCACTTATTAAAGAAAAACCAAATCAAACAACTAAATGACTCCACAATAATTTTTTTCCCCCAAACCTAGCTCTTCCCATTCATTCATGCTCATAATAACAAATTGAAGGATAAAAACTTTGTTTACAAGAGAAAAATAAATTGTGGAATTATAAAATACTCTAGAGTATATAAAATGAAAATAAGCATAGCATTTAAATCAATAAGCATAATCAATAACCATTCCACAAGCACAATTGATAACATCAAACCCATCCTAAAGCATTTAAGCACATACATCGTTGTATCCTCATCAACCCACTCACACATGCTTCGACAATACAAATATTACCCTTAAAAATTTAAGCTATACCCTTATAAGTATGGTTGTTGACGTCAATTTCTGGATGCGTGAGAAAAGTCAACAAGATTGGATTTTAGCTATGATTTCAATGAAAAAGAGAATGAGAAAATAATCAGACACAAGTACGTGGTAGAACTCCGTTGACCAGAGAAACGTCCACGGGTGGTTGAATAAACCACCAAGCCAAAATCCACTATTTAAAAAGATTTACAACTCTTAATCTCACTTTTTTCTCTCTATATTTGCTATATATTTTTTTATGATGAGATTATGGGTCTATTTATATGTGTATAGAACCCTAATCCTTTTTGTACAAGTAATGAAAGATCTTTGAATTTAATTATGAGTTAGTAACTTTGTTTGGAGTAGTCTTATCCTCTTTCCTATTTCTGAGACTTGTATAGAGATCGAATGAGACTCTAGTGATATAGTCCAGTTAGGATTTTCCTTACAAATACGTAGTCTTTTTGAAAAAATAAAATTGTTGCCTGATTTGGAACCTTTTTCATGTTCGATAATTTTATTCATCTTGGAATTCTTTTTTGACGCCGGTATCTTTGCGTATTTCAACATGATTTTTGGTTCGTGTGCGAGTTATGCTTGGGCTTCTTTATTCGGGTTTCTTCATGTTTGTCCTGAGTAGAACATGATGTTAGCTAGTCCCGAATGATGTCATCTGATCCAGAGTAAAACATGACGTCAGCTATCCCTGAGTGAACATGACGTCAGATATCCCCGATTGACATTAACTGATCCCGAGTAGAATATAATGTCAGTTGATCCCGAGTAGGTTTTGCTCAATACTTATTTTTTATATTTACTCGGGTTCCTCTTCTTTAAAGATATCCTGCGGGATATTTTCTGAATGCATATTTGGATATCCACCTGTCAATTTTATCTTTTTTGTCAATGACGTGTACATTCTGATAAAATTTACATACGACAATACCCCTTTAAAATATTTTTACCAAACAGGGTTTCGTTCCGGGTAAAAGTATTTTAATCGACCCTTCAATTTTTAAGTCTCATTAATGCTAGAGTAAATGTCTTGTCATAATGACGTGTCTTAATGGTGACCATGTAAATTTAATTTTGTCTCCTCACGCGAAATCTCAATGATTGCGACGTTTTGGAGTTCTGACGGCCTTGATCAGTTCTTCTCTTAACACATGTCCTCTACTGCTTCATTTCTCGATACCATTTATGAGAAACAACCTATGCGTCCCCTAGTTCGTCGTCTACGTTATCAAATCTATCTTTGATTTTTCCCGCTTCTTGAGATTCTAGGGTTTTATGCTATTATCCCTTTAAATACTCCACTGAACGGGGTTGCTTTGGTTTATTCTTTGACTCAAACAAGAAATTTTCCAACCTAGGTTTCTTTGCACTTAAAAATCTCTATCCTCCGTTGAGGTTTTCACATCAGGTTTCTTCATTCAAGGTTAGTTTTAATGAATCCGACTTCTCGTCGTCGACTCTTTACTATAACTCTCGAAGCGCTTGATCGTGGGGATTTTCAACTGGTTTTTTACGCTCATAGATTATTGGGGGAAATCTCTCCTGATGAACCTCCTTTTTTAGAAGTTTATGTTTTTGGGCTTTACCCTGACGTCCGTTTTAGTTCTAAATCTAGTTCTGAATCATTTAGTTATGAATCTGTCATTTCTGATTACAGGGTACCTCTTCGATCGAGGATGGGCAAACATCAAAGTAAAAGTGAAGTCCATAAGCACAACTTGGGCAGTGTCCGGATCAGTGAACAGATTATTGATGAGAAGGACGTTGAAGAGGAGTTCAGAAAATCTCGTCTCTCTTTTTCTGTCAATCGTCCGAGTGGGTTTGACGCCGAACCGAATATGGTCGGGGAAGATGAGATCAGAAAATATCGTGCTCGTTTCGACTTGAATAATTTAGTTACTCTGATTCTTGCTGGTGATAGAGCCTTGTGGAACCATCCCCCGGGCATGGTGGCAATCTATAGGTCCATGCTTTGTTGCGACATAACTTTTCATCTTCAGCCGTTTATTGCCTGGTTTCTAGCTGAAGCAGGGATCGCTCCAGCTCAACTGGCCCCTAACAGCTACAAGATCTTGATGTGCATGTGTCACATATGGAGCCGAATGAACCTTTCGCCGCCTTCCCCGAGTGAAATCAGGCACTTCTACACAATAAGGCAGTTTGGTCGAACAGAGACTTATTTTCTTATGTCTCACCTGCCAGATTGCTGGGTCCCAGAGGGGACAAAAATGAATCGGGAAGTTGATACCTCTGATGATGCCAACAAAAGGGGCTTTGTATGGGGATTTCCTTCGTCCAACAAGTACTGGAAGAACAACTGGTTTTTCACCGGAGGAAACCTTGGACTTGAAGTTACTCTTTCGGTTGGGAAGACTCGGACAGTACTAAAGGTTCCCCATTTTTCTGTTCCCCTAATGTATGGAACATGAAAAAACTTGAATTTTGTGATACTGAGCTGACTAGGCTTGCTCGGGCAGAAGTTCACACTTTGGAAAAAATGAGCAGGAGTTATCTTTTTAATGAGAAGAATATGATAGATCTTGGCTTCTTTAGCTAGATTTCAGGCTGCCGCAGGCGATGTAAGTGGTCTTCCCACCCTCTTTTTTCTTAATATATTTTTATTTATTCTGCTTTCTATATTCTTACTTGATTCTCTTTATTATTTGAAGTGTATGACTCGGACATTGTCTGCGACGTCCAGGCTCACCAAGTGAAATCAATCCATCAGGCGAACCAAAAAGAAGCTTCTCGTCAAAGCAAAAAAGGTATTGCCCCGCCTGAGTCAGATGAGGACTCTGATGAGGCTGATGAGTAGATCCCCAAATATGTCCCCGAGGAAATCATCCGACCGACCATAGGGGAGTCAAGTGGCCTGAGTGGCCCAGCTGACCACACTCAGAAATTGTCTAAAGACGAAGGGAGGCAAAGTGATGGTCTAGGTGTGGGCCTGGAGAATCGAGTTCTCCAGTTGTGGTTCCTTCCGAGCTGATGGATGCTGGTGATGGAGGTAAAACCTCTGATAGATGAGTAAATACAGATCCTGACTTTTTTAAATCCTTCCGGGATAATTATTAGGAAGATCCCTCAGTTGATCTCGGCTTTCAGTGTTCTCAGGCTGAGAAACGGAAGGTGGTCAATTCTCTCGCTAGTCTATATAAGGTTCCTCGGGTGGTTTCGTTCATTGACTTCAGTGATGAAGACACCGCGACAAAGATTCCCTCGAGCATTGATGTTGAAGCGTCGGCGGGTGTGGAGACTTCTGACCCGAACATGGGATCCTTCCCCCCGCCCCCCCCCTCCCCGATGTTGAAGATCTAAGGGCCGAATCTTCGGGTGGTCCTTCTTATCCTTCTCTCTAGGATATGCTTATGGCGATGTCATCTAGTCGGGCTTTTATCGGGGATGATCACATGAGCCATTTTAGGGATGCTTCTTTGACGAGCCGTCTTCAGAATATTTTCAACGGCGCATCTTATGTAATTTTTATTCTCAACTCTTATTTTGTCTTGCTTGCTAGATTTTTAATTAAACTCCCTTATAGATGGTGGCCGAGTTTGCTAAGCTGGTTCAGATGCAAAAACATCAAGCCGATCGAATAAGGCGTCTTGAAGTTCAGCCAAAAGAGAGTGAGGATAGCCGTGCTCGGGTTGAATCGGCTTATCAAAAAGAGATGGCCTCTGCCCAAGTGTTTTCCGACCACTGTTTGGCGAAGCAAGTGGAGGCCGAGGAAAGAGCTTCTTTGGCAGAAGAGAAGGCTATGTCACTTCAAAACTTATTGTCTTCTGCCAAAGAATCGATGCTTAAAGCCGAACAGGAAGCGGAGCAGTCCAAGTCGGCATATGAACAGAAGATCGAATACTTGGAACGCCAGGCTTTGACTGTCGAATTCTTATCCAAAGAGGCCAGGCTGAAACTTGAAGTCTAGGGGGTTGATCATTTTAAAAGATCCACTGCTTATGATGCACTTCTCCTTTGGGAATTTAAACGAGGGCTAGTTTCAGCTGGAAAATTTTTTAAGGTCAAGAATAGGGAACCTGAAAAAGCCCTAACCAACAGGAAGCTGTCGATCAAGAACCACATGGATTGGTCCCTGGAATCCCTTAGGACTTAAATGAAGAAGTGGAGAGCTTATTGCCGCAACCGAGACAAAGAACCTCATCCCATGCATTTGGAGGTTCCATCAGAGCACTCTCTCTCAACCTTTTATACCAGTCAGGAGTTGGGCGTGGAAGGTTTGGCGTCTGATGTCTGACAGATCCCTAGAGTAGATTACAGCGAATGGATGGATGATTCAGTTGACATAATTACTTGGCTTTCAAATGAGAGTCTTCTCCGTGAGTATGAAATGGTACCTGACCCGAGAATCGTTAAGAGTTCCAAATCCTCCTCGTAACCTTGATTTATTTTTGTAAAGATTTACCTTTGTAAATGTAAATATTATTTGTAGATATTTTATCAATGAAATTTTGTGTTTAACTGTAATTCAGAAAACCAAATGGTTTAATCCGATTCTTTGCTCAAGAAATTTCACAGAGTATTTTATCTAACTTGATTTTATTATTGCTTCTAATGCCGAGTATCTTACTGAACTGGCTAACGTAATCACTGTCAGATCTTAAACTGGCTAACTGCGATCTGTGCCAAGTATATTATTAAACTAGCTATTGCAACTATGCCAAGTATCTTATTAAACTGGCTATTGCAATCTTTATGCCAAGTATCTTATTAAACTGGTTGTTTTCATCCGAGTAACTTCACCGAGTATCTTATTAAACTTTGTTTCATTATCCAGTCTTTCAACGCCAAGTATCTTATTAAACTGGCTATGTTAACCGAGCCATCTTGAAACAAATGAGTAAATTTACTCGTATTTCATACTCGGGTTATTATCCAAACATTACATCAAGGCTCACCATGATCATATTTTTGAGTCCTCACACATTACCAAGGACGTCTCCCCAGTTTTCTGTGTAAGGGTTTGACGAATCGTTAAGCTTTTTTGAACCGTTTAACACAGCTGCGCATTTCACCGAAATTTTTTCCCGACAGCGCCCTGAGACGTTCTCTAGAATTTGGTGCATCGGGTTTGCCTTTTTGCTAAGGTCGACTGACCTTGCTCGGTTGGCATGCTCCTTTGAGCTTCTCCGCCCATTCGGGAATCAACGGTCCCGAGTATTCTATTTGCATGCTCTTATTATCATGCATCTTTCATATGTTCTTATTATCATATGCTTTATTTTTTAGAAATCCCAAGTTTGATTTTTATTTATAACTGTAAAACCAACAATGATTTAAATTCCAAGGCTAATAACTAATTGACTAAAATTGTCCTAACTAATAGGAAATAAAAAATAGCTAAAATTGTCCTAACTAAAAGGAAATAAAAATAATAATTTTAAGGATAGAAAATCTTTAGGTATTGGGCATTGCATGGTCGGGGTAAGACCCCTTTATCGGGTCGTGCAATCCAATATGCTTCATGGCCAGCTATTCCTTCAATTTTATACAGGTCTTCCCACTTATCAACCAGGGAACCTGCAGCTTTGCTTTTGTATTCAGCGACACTTTTCTGAGTACCAGGTCTCCTAGTTGGAATTTCCTGACCCGAACATGAGAGTTGTAGTGGCGAGCTACTCTTTGCTGATATGCCATATTTCGTATTCGGGACTTCTCCCTTTTCTCTTCTAGCTCATCTAGATTGTGTAACAGCATGTCAACATTCTGATCTTTATCATATAGCCTGACCCGGGGTGATGCATATGATGTTTCCACGAGGATAACAGCTTTTGTACCAAACGCTAACGTGAATGGAGTCTCTCTTGCTGAAGTTCTTGTTGTCGTCCGATATGCCCATAATACTTCGGGAAGTTTTTCAACCCAACTTCCTTTCTTGGCATCTAGCTTTGCTTTGACTGTATGCTTGATGATTTTATTTACTGCTTCAACCTGCCCATTTGTTTGAGGGTGGGCAGGTGTGGCATAGTAATTGGTAATTCAGTACTCTTTGCACATTTGTCTGAATTTCAAGTTATCGAACTAGGTACCGTTGTTAGTGATGATAGAGTTTGGAACTCCAAACCTATAGGGTATATTATTCTTCATGAAATTTGTGGTATTTGCTTCTGTGATATGTATTAATGCTTCAGCTTCTGCCCACTTCGTGAAATAGTCAACGGCTACTATTGCATGCTTCGCTCCACCCCCCGTCCATGCTGGCATTGGGCCAATTAAATCTAAGCCCCACATGGCAAATGGCCATGGGGACGTGAGGTTTCTTAGTTGTTCAGGGGGTTGTCGGATATCATTAGCAATCCTTGGCAAGTATTGCATTTCTCCGAACATCGTTGTGCATCCGAGAATAAAGTAGGCCAATAATAACCTTACATGAGTACCTTATGTACTAATATTTTACCCCCATTATGGTTTCCACAAACTCCCCCATGGATTTCCTGTAATATCTGACAAGCATCTTCTTCTGATACACATCTTTGGAGTGTTCGGGAAAACCCTCTTCTGTATAGTTCTCCTTCAACCAATGTGTACCTTGCTGATCGATACTTGATACGTTTTGCTTATAGGGGATCTTTCGGGGAGCATAACTTCTTCCATGAACCTTTTCAGCTGAGTCATCCAACCGTCTAATGGTGTTCGGATTTCTAAAATTTCAAAGTTTTTTGGTTCAGCTGTGCTCGGTTTGAGGAGATGTGCAACCAGAATAGTTTTTGGCCTGATTATGGTTGTTGTTGATGCTAGTTTGGACAAAGCATCTGCCTTTTCATTCTCTTCCCTAGGAATCTGGGTAATCTTGTATGTTGTTTTGCTATGTCATGATAGGCTATCATACCTTCATCTCTGGCTTGATATTCCTCCAGGACTTGGTTGACAACTACCTGTGAGTCGCTAAATATCTCGACCTAATCTTCTTCAAGGGCTATGCAAACTCTGAGTCCAGCTAGTAGCGCCTCGTACTCGGTTGGATTATTTATTGCTTTAAAGTCAAACCTCATGGCACACTCGATATCATCTCCTTCTGGGGTGCATACTAAGATCCCTGCCCCACTGCCGTGAGTGTTTGAAGAGCCATCGACATATAATTTCCATGGGAAATTTTTGCCCAACATCTTTTTTGCTTCTAGATTTGGTTCTGTGAACTCTGCTATAAAATCTGCCACTGCTTGGCCTTTGAGAGAAGTCCTGGGGACGTACTGGATATTGAATTCACTTAGCTCGATTGCCCATTTGGTTAGTCTACCTGAAATTTCTAGCTTCTTTAAAATTTGCTTAAGTGGGCAGTCGTTGAGGACCTAGATTGTATGAGCCTGAAAGTATAGCCTTAGCTTCCTTGTTACTGAAACCAAAGCTAGGGCCATTTTTTCTTCCTGTGAATACCTGGTTTCAACTGGTAAAAGCATCTTGCTGGTATAATACACTGGCCTCTGTACTCCATCTTATATTCTGTCTATAACTGAGCTTGCTGCTAGTTCTGTAATTGATAAGTATAAGTGGAGTGTCTCTCCCATTTTGGGTTTCGAAAGGATGGGAGCTCTCCCTAGGTACTCTTTAATTTTTAAGAATGCCTGCTCACACTCTTCGTTCCAATCAAGTTCTTTTTGTTTTTTGATCACTTAAAAAAAGGGTGAACATTTATCTGTGGCCTTTGAGATGAATCTGCCCAAGGAAGCTAAGCATCCTGTTAAGCGTTGCACTTCTTTTAGCATTCTTGGTGAGGTCATTTTCTGCAAGGCCTGGATCTTTTCAGGATTGACTTCGATTCCCCTTTGGTGAACTTGGAAACCCAGGAACCTTCCTAAAGGAACTCCAAATAAGCACTTGTTCGGGTTCAGCTTCATTTGGTATTTCCTCAAAACATCGAATGTCTCTCGCAGGTCTGAAGTATGCTTGTTTGCCGAGATGCTCTTGGTCAACATGTCATCTATGTAGACTTATATGTTTCTTCTTATTTGTCATGTGAAGATTCTGTTGACCAGCCTTTGATATGTTGCCCCTGTATTTTTTAATCCGAAGGGCATTACTGTGTAACAATATAAGCCCTGATCGGTTGTGAACGCCGTTTTTTCTTCGTCAGCCTTGTTCATCCGATTTGATTATATCCCGAATAGGCATCCATGAAACTGAGTAATTCGTGACCTGATGTAGCGTCGACCAATTGGTATATCCTTGGCAGCGTGAAACTGTCTTTTGGGCGTGCTTTGTTTAAATCTGTGAAGTCTACGCATATTCTCCACTGACCATTTTTCTTTTGGACAAGGACCACATTAGCTACCCATTGAGGATAGCTAATCTCTCTAATTGACCTACAACGAATAACTTTTTTACTTCCTGTTTGATTGTCTGACTTCTCTCGAGATTGAATGACCTTCTCTTTTGTATTACTGGTTTTACTTTCAGGTCTACGGTGAGATGATAAGTTATTATTCGGGCATCTATCCCGACCATGTCTTCATGACTCCATAAGAACACATCCTTGTATTCTTTAAGCAGATCAGTGAGGCTTTGTTTGACTTTCCCTTCCAAATTGGCCCCGATCTTGATCTTCTTATCTGGTTCATCTTTATTTAAGATTATTTCTTCTGCTGGTTCATTTTTGGACTTCTTCGTTTCTTCCCTTGGGTCAAATTAGAATGACAGTGACTCTTTGTTCTGACTCGGTTGCGTTATAGTGCATACTTTTTCACCATACTCCGACCCCCTGTTTGGTCAGAAATTTGATCATCAAAGCATAAGTAGTTGTTACGGCCTTAGTTTTATTCAAGAATGGTCGACCTAACAATGCATTATACGGCCAATTATCTAAATCTACTACTACAAAATCGAGTAATACTGTTCTTTGGCAAGGTGCTACTCCAATTTTTAAGGGCAGTTTTACCGTCCCGAGGGGCCTGACCTCAACTCCCCCGAATCCTTTGAGTGCGGTATGAAAAGGTTGTAAATCCTTTCGGTCCAACCTGAATTGATCGTAGACGGCTAAATTGAGAATGTCTGTCAAACTTCCATTGTCTATTAAGATTCTCCTGACTTTCCTGTGTCCAATTTGGACACTTATGACCAGAGCATCGTTTGGTCGAACGTCGACCCCATGCGAGTCAGCTTCTGTGAATATTATTGGGTCTCATCCTTCTTTTATCCATTTTAGGTCTGGTTCGACCGAGTTCACGTCAAAGTTCTGTCTTGCCTCCACTACTTCTCTGATTTCCTGTGTTCGCTCTCGGTTACTTTTTCCAGTTGATGGTCCTCCAAAGATTGTTTATATTACTTCATTAGCCTCGTGGCTGGCCCTTTGATTTCGACCGAAGCTGTGATCGGTCTTGGCCTCTTTCTTTGTTTCTGGCCTCTCATCCCTTTTCAGGATTATATCCAGTAAGTGTCCTTCCCGAATGAGGGTCTCTATGTAATCTCTGAGCTGGTAACACTTGGAAGTCTCATGACCGGTTTCTTTATGGAATCTGTAATATTTTGTTATATCTCGCCGGGCAAACTGAGATTGTCGGTGCTGCTATCTTATCAGATTATTTTCCTCCAGTATGGCCAGGATTTCCTCCTGTTTTTTTCTGGAGAGGGGTGTAGTTTGCGTATTTTCCTTAAAATTTCTCCATGGTCTGGTCATCCTTACTCCCGTTTCCCCCGTCCTTGCTTTTTTCTTTGCTATTTCCTTTTTCTTTTCCCTTTTGGTTATGTACCTTGGACTCGGCATCCTTCTGTTCGGGTTTTCCTCCATGCATGTAGCATCCTCATGTGGCTAACTCTTCTTCTTCGGCCAGTGCCTATCCTCCCGCCATGTCCATCATATCTGTATATCTGGTTAGACGGGCCCTTCTTAAGTCAAAAGAGAGTTGTCCATTCAATAAATTATTGATGAATGTCATGATTATCGCTTCGTCGTTTGCACTGCCGATTCCGGATACCACCTAGTCTAATCTCCCCAAGTATTTTTTTAAAGATTCATCTTTCCCTTGTTTCAACTGAGAAAGGTAAGCTACTGATTTTTTCCTATGAATGTTGCCCAGAAATTATCTTGAGAAACTCCTGCTTAATTCACCAAAACTTTCGATACTTGCTAGGGGCAGTCTTCCGAACCATCTTGAGTCTGTGTCTCCTAAAGTCTGTGGAAAGTTGAGACATAGTAAGAGGTCATTGTGGGCATACTGCGCCATAGTACTTTTATACCGTCTGGCGTGCTCTTTAGGATCTGTATCCTTCTTGAACTGCTCCACGTGCGGCATCATGGATCTTTCTGGGAATGAAGTCCGCAGGATGTCCTTAGTGAATGGACTGTTAGAATCTTCGTCAGATAAGTCATTCCACCCATAACGTCTAACCAGTGCATCCATGTGACGCCTATTGTTTTCAACTTCTCGAGACAGACTTTGAAATACGACATCTCTATCTCCCACCTGATCTCCATGATGGTTAAACCGCCGAGTGACTGTCATTCCTTTATCTGGTTCTTCACTTTGCTGCCGAGTCTCACGGGTTAATTCTTACAAGTGTATGGTTCTGTGATGGCGCTTGCAATGGTTTTGATCACTATCTTCTGATAACTACCGATCCTTGTGTCGGTCATGCTTGCGGTGTCTAACATGGGCTATCTGATCATGGCCCTGCCTCAGGCGTGGTTGCTCCTCTTCGGGTGTTTCACGTCTAGCCTATTTATTTGGAACAGAGTTCTTTCCAGCTTTCGGTGCGTTTAGTTATGGCCCCACAATAACCGAGTAAAGCCTTGTAGGTGAGAGGTTAGGAGGTTGTGCTTCTTCTGCAACTAGTAGATCAACTCCTTCCTTTGCCGCGACTGCCTCTAGCTGTTGCAACGCCTCATGGAAGCGTCATGTTTGGTCTTCATTGGTCGGAGGGATTTGTTGGACTCCTGCCAGGGATGTTGGTTGGTTCTCGTTGGTTACGGTGAGATCTCGTGAACTACTGTCAATATGGACATTATCTGGAGATTTTTGGATATCCCCAGGGTTGTTTCTGCTTCCCGCCATTACCTTTAATCAAATCAAAAGTTAAAGCCCCCTCCTTCTAGTGCCAATTGTTGACGTCAATTTCTGGATGCGTGAGAAAAGTCAACAATATTGGATTTTAGTTGTGATTTCAAAGAGAAAGAGAAGGAGAAAATAATCAGACACAAATTTTACGTGGTAAAACTCCGTTGAACTAAGAAACGTCCACGAGTGGTTGAATAAACCACCAACCCAAAATCCACTATTGAAAAAGATTTACAACTCTCGATCTCTTTTTTTTCTCTCTATATTTGCTATATATTTTTTATGACGAGATTATGGGTCTATTTATATGTGTATAGAACCCCAATCCTTTTTGTACAAGTAATGAAATATCTTTGTACTTAATTATGATTTGGTTACTTTGTTTGGAGTAGTCCTGTCTTCTTTCCTATTTCGGAGACTTGTATAGAGATCGAATGGGACTCTAGTGATATAGTCCAGTTAGGATTTTCCTTACAAATACGTAGTCTTTTTGAAGAAATAAAATTGTTGTCTGATTTGGAACCTTTTTCCTGTTTGGTAATTTTATTCATCTTGGAATTCTTTTTTGACGTGGGTATCTTTGAGTATTTCATCATGATTTTTGGTTCGTGTGCGAGTTGTGCTTGGGCTTCTTTATTCGGGTTTCTTCATGTTTGTCCCCGAGTAGAACATGATGTTAGCTGGTCCTGAATGACATCATCTGATCCTGAGTAGAATATGACGTCAGTTGATCCCGAGTAGGTTTTGCTCAATACTTATTTTTATATTTACTCGGGTGCCTCTTCTTTAGAGATATCCTGCGGGATATTTTTTGAATGCCTATTTGGATATCCACGTGGCAATTTTATCCTCTTTGTCAATGATGTGTACATTCTGATAAAATTTACATACGACAATGGTAATCAAAGAAGATAGAAACAGTGATAGGAGTCGATACCGAAAATAAAGTTTTTAGGAAGAAGCTTGTAGAGACACATAGGTAGTCGTTACGTTGTTGTGTACTTGATACTCTACACGTCCCTACTCGTGTCCTTGGTTGCATTAACCACATAGGTAGTCGTTACGTTGTTGTGTCACTTGTTGAAGTTGTTGTGGTGCAATAAATGCACTCATTGTTCCCTCGAGTATTACGGTCTTGGCTTCTACGCTCTACTTCGCGATTGTTGGTCCCTATTCCAACTTTGAATGATAGCTTATCAACCTGAAAATTTATCATTTCTTACACAAACACAACTCAAACAAAATTAAATGCATTTAAACAAAAGTATAAATAATAAACAAACACACAAAAACAAACAAATAGAAAACTAATGATATATTTACATTACTACAGTATTTGTTAAAACAAGAAATAATTAACCAATGGGTCACCCCCACGGCAGCGACGCCATTTTTAATGCGCTTTTCTTATAGTTAAGAAATTGTGAATACAAAAGATATTTATAAATTTGTTCCCACGTAATGTGCTCTAAAGTTTTGAAAACTTAGTAAAGCGGTAAGTGAAGGTATCGTCCATAGAGAGGTGTCATCC
The DNA here is from genome assembly GCA_032871835.1 of Dipteronia dyeriana. Taxonomy (NCBI): domain Eukaryota; kingdom Viridiplantae; phylum Streptophyta; class Magnoliopsida; order Sapindales; family Sapindaceae; genus Dipteronia; species Dipteronia dyeriana. The sequence continues at coordinate 91,830,660 of CM065298.1, forward strand.
GTCAATTGTCTCTAGTTTTAAAGATTATTGAAAGCAATGTAAATAAGAACATGGCAAGGGTGAGAGTGGTGTGTGTGAAATGTTACATGTTGAGTGTGTGTGAGGGAATGTGGAAATAAAGATAAGAACAATAAGAGAATGTAGAAAGATAAGAAGATTAAAGTGATAAATGTAAAATAGATGGATAAAAGAGATGCAAGAGAATGGATACATATGGTACTCATGATCATCAAAACATTCACACTACAAAATATAACTAACCGCAAAGACACTCCTACATATTGGGTTAGTCTTTCTACGGTAAAAATTAAGGGCTGGCTTGGATTGGAGTGCTCACAATCCACCCCTTTCACTTTTGCTTTGGATAGATGTAAGTTAATCGTGATGTCATGGATTGGAGTGCTCAGAATCCACATATGTTACCTAGTCGGGACATATTAGATTGCAGTGCTCATAACATATCTCATTCAATTCAAGTGAGCTTGATTAGACACCTAATGTGTGCATGGTTAAAAATATATACTAGTACCTAATGTAAACCAAGAGTTGGAGTGTCTACTTGGCTCACAAAGGCACCACAATTCAACCTCTACAATGAAGTGGGAGTTGGAGTGCCTACCCAAACTAAAGTGAGTATTGAATGCTTTAAAGACCAAAATCAACCACAAAGTGATATGGGAGTTGAAGTGCCTACCCACTTCACAAAGATTACAATTAAAGCACATTTCTCAAATAAGTTCAATCAATCAACAAGAATCAAGAGTTGGAGTTCATGAGATAATTAAACACAATTAAGCACAATGAATGGAACAATATAAGAAGAAATCAAATGCAAGTCAGTCAAATAAATGGAGCTAGTATTAGGGTTTATATATTTCACAAATAAGGATACATATCAAAGAAGAAAATAACACGAGAAGAGTAAATAGAAGAAAACCAAGGTGTCACTCTCGGACCTCTAAGCTCGGAGAGGGACCCAATTGTCATCTCGGATCTCCAAGCTTCATTGATGCTCCTCCTCCTTATAGACAAGTTAAGATAGCTCTTTCCTCATGAATCTCCTTCAAATATGGGTAGTTGTAAGTAGAAGGTAATGGTAGGGAGGCATCCGGGAAGGAAAACCTCCATAGAAGCCTTTGGAAGCTCCTATCTCTCTTGATTAGGTAACAAAGATGAAGTGTGGAATAGATTGATGAAGTGAATGAAGATAGATTAGATATGAGGGTCTTATGGCAAAATGATGTGATTATAGGTTTGAGTGGCTAGGACACAAAATGGATGTTAATGGACAAATTTTCCCTTCGGAAAATGCAATTTTTACCCAGCTGGAACACGCGGTGTGTTGGTTATACGCTTGTAAGGACCCACACAGTGACTAGTGTATGGACCTGATCCTTCATAATCTGCTCTTTGAGTATGCCCATATGCGCGATTGGTGTGCTGGTTGTGCTCGGGTGGTGTGCTAATTTGTGCAAGGATAAGGACATGCGCAGTGGTTGTAGGGAAAAATCGATTCAAAACGCGACGGAAGCGTAAAATTAGGATTTGGTATTCCTCGATCTTTAATTCAAGTCGTACAATGCCAGGAGACCTCTGCCGAAGGGCAGGTGGGTAAGCAATCAATTCCGTCTTTACTGGTTGGATGTGATTGCTCAAGGTTGAGGCTACTATTTTCCCTTTAAAAGAAAGAACCTTAACCCTAGATTAATTGACGTATATTAAAAGTATCGTATCTTTTTCTCGTGACGATTGAACTAGCACCGAATTGAATCCGTAAGATCTTCTAATCCAATCACAAACGTGAATCACCTAGGAGTGTGGGCTCCCTTTCTTTATAGTGTATACCTGAGGATGGAAATAAACAAAATCTCTTTCTTTTGTTAGTCACAATAATCTTCCAATAGAAAACCCAAGAACGTTCGATCACTTGTGAATTATCAATCTATTTGATTGAAATTCGTGTGAACCCGGTTCGATTTTTGTACACAAAACCCTTTTCATGTAAAGAATACTAATGCACTATCGAAAACAAAAACATTCCCCTTTTCTCTTCTCCTTGGCCGAATTCAATACATAATATCTATGAGTTGGCCGAATTTTGTATAGAGCAAAAACTAATTTTTTTTTTCTCTCTCAAAATTCTCTAGCTTGGCCGAATTTTTCAACATAAAATCCTTTGCTGAAATTCTCTTCTTGGAATAATAGTCTTGGCCGAATTTTATGTGGAGATATATAGGTTCTCAAATCCTTTCCTACAGAGGAATTACTTGGTGGACAAGAATCCTATCTCAAGATGGATTTACTTGGTCACAAAGTATCCTTTTCAAAGAAATATTTTTTTTCCACACCAAGACTCCTAATCCAACTCAAATAATGTATTTATTCAATAAGCATTTATTGAATATAATTAAATTGTGACTATATTAAAACTTCCTAATTTGACCAATTGTCAACTAGAGTTTTAACAGAAATCAAATACTTTCTAATTTGACTAGATAAATAAATTCCTATTATTTATCAACTTATCAAATATTGTATTTGATACTTATCATATTACCAATAATAATATGACTCTAGGAGACCATCTCCTACTAGGAAAAAGAATTTGACTTTTAATTAATTAATTTCCTTTTAATTAAATAATAAAATAATAAAATAAAAAACAATATATAAGGCTATTATATAGTCCATTGCCGCCCAAGCTATATAAATATGGGTCAAATATTGTTTTTCCTATTTTATTAAATCCATTAGACTTAAATAAAAAAGTTCACTTGTGAACTAGACTCATTCTTACTAAAAAAACAAGTCAACATGTCTTAATACAATTCTAGACGGACCTATAAATTGGTCTGGTACAATATATCAAGTGATCATGCAAGTTCGTGTGGATTGGGGATTTTGGCGGGCTATCTGAAATTCCCTAGAAAGTGTGTCTATAAACCTATAGGGGGTGAATAGATTTTAATTAGATTGATTGCCAATTTCACAAATTAAAAAACATTACCAAATCCACCCCATTCTACCAAGTGTTCAAATAAATGACAATAAACATAAAGCAATAACAACACGCAATATATATGTGGAAACCCTCCAAATGGGAAAAAACCAAGGGTTGTTCAGTGCGCCACACTTGATCCTCAAAATCCACTATTGAATGAAAGTTTACAACTTAGGTTGACCTCCTGTCACACCCAATACGGTTAATAACCCTTTCACTATACCCGATGGGCCTTTTATAGTGATTTTGGATTACCAACCTTGTGCACTAACCACTTTGCCACAAGCTTAATCAACAATGAAGAGATAATGGCAACCTAAGTGAATATACAAGCAAATTCTATATACAAAAATGCTAGGTCAAAACGTTCATGCTTATCTACGATTAATAATGACAAGAAGGCAAGAAGAATTAGCTAGAAGGGTAAAACCATCCTAAATTCTAGCTATCACTAATCAATACTCTCAACAAACAACCAATGCCACAAGCATGTCATAAAAGCTATTAAGCACACAAGCATGCATTTAATTTTCAATAAAAGTTAAAACCTAGGTATACATGTCATAGTAATGAAACTATAAAGTCTAGAGCATGTAGAGAATACCTAGTCATGAACAAACAAGAAACCCATGCTTGAAAGATGCTTGATGATGCTTGATGATTGTGATTTGAAGTTTGGTTGAGTAAAAATAAGTTCTTGGAGCTCTCTCTCTCTCTAGGATTAAATTTCTTTCTCTTGGGGATTCAATTTCAGAGCTCTAACTCTTATTTGGGAAGAAGATGATATATATATATAAGGTGTAAAAATGAGTTGCACAAGAAAGGATGTTTTTACCCAAATCAGGTTTTTCACTACAGGTTTCGCCCCTTGAGAGGCCAAAGAGTTTGGGAGCAAAAAGGGCTGCCGAAATTTTTGCTACTTGTTTGGCACCAGGAGGGGGTGAAACGTTGAGCGAAATCTGCTCTCATCACTCCACCTTGAAATTTAATCATATCAAAACGTGAACAAACGAATTCAAAACCTTTCGTATAATATACCATTGGAAAGGTATAGAAGTCTAATTTCTACACCAATTAACAAAATGTGATTTGGATGACTGTAGAAAAATCTAAGGTCAAATGAGTGACCAAAGGTCAGAAATGGACAACAACAGAGATGCCCTGATTTTATGGTCACTTTGGAGATTTTAAAACCAATCCAAAAGGTCATAAAATATTACAAATAATATACCGTTGGAAAGGTATGGGTGTCTAGTTTATACAAAAACTTTTAAAACTCATTTTGAAGCAATGTATAAAATGTTATGGTAACAAGACCATACAAAGGTCAGTTTTAAAAAATACTTAAATCATTAAGAACCATTCTTTTGAAACTAGATAATTACTGAAAATAACCAAACCAAATCTAACTCAATGCACACAACAAGTAATCATATGATTAAAAGCAATGCATATGGAAAAATAAATGCAATTATCGAGGCAATAAAAAAATACACGAAGTGCAAGTGTGATTGTGAAGGAATGCACACATGAGCAATGAGAAACAAGGAATAAATGCATGTCAATACAAATGCATGTTAGTGTGTGTGTGTGTGTGCAACTAAATCTCTTCAAAGAGTTAAACAAGTGATATACCTTTGAAGCTTAAACTTGATCACGAGCAAAGTCAACCTAAACTACCCTTACATAATTATCCCCAAATGTGGTTTGTCAATCGAAATAAGCCAATCAAAAACCTAGGAACTAACACTATCTAAATTTAAGCTCCAATAGACATAACCTAATCACAATCAAAAAAATGATTCACTTAGGTCTGATCTATTAATTTTAGTTCATTCCACTAAAGAACTAAAATTGAACTCTTAAATAAAGATAGAATAAGTTAATATTGCTCATTCATACCCTAGACGATCTTAATGGAAAAATTGTATCCTCGTGAAGAATATCAGTAATCGTCAAGAGCTCATAGACCGCCTATAGCTCTCCAAGATATCATATTTACTCATATGACCACATTTTGAACTTGGATATTTTGATTTGTCCATAAGCCATATTTCAATATACACTATTGAAAACTTAACGTAAGATTTAATATCCAATACCTCAAAACATCCATATTATGATATTCTACTCTCATTTAATAAATGAAGTCACGATGTCCATATCTATAAATGAAGTCCTCTATCGATTAACAAATAAATATCACTGAACTATCGAGGATAGATTATGCTATATAATCGTACTCACTGATAGCTCAAATGATAACACTTGCAACCATAAGTCCATCATTTATCTCAGAATTGAGATAGACTCTCCGATTGTCTTCAAGTGAAAACTTTTATCCATTGACGGTTCTAGATAAAGTATTTCACTATGATCATATTCAATACGCCCAGTGCACTAGATTCTTTTGTCCAAAGACACCACACTTTGATGATTTTATACTCATCATAACACATTTGATCTCACTCAAATGCTAGCTAAAGAATCTACAACTTTGACAAGATAAAGGCGCCCAACCTTTACCTTAAGTTACGAATATTATTCAAGACTAACTAAGGAATTGTGTCTACTTCATACATATCCAGATGTATGAATAATTCTTCTTTTGTCATAGTCTTTTGACCTTATGATTATTTACTCTTGACAATTATAATAATTAAACTATAAATGCTATAAAATTTGTTAAACTAGAAATCACTTTTATTAATATGAAAAGATTATCAAATACATTATTACACTCTTGCTATCGAGCATAATCTCAACAATGGCCCACACACTATGCCCTTTTCCTTGACAAATTATGTCCGTTTGCACCTAAAAGTCTCGGTTTTCACCTGCGGCAACTGAAATCCATTGAATGCCAACAATCACTACAAAACGAACCATTAGACGCCAAAATATGCTCGAGAACAAGCTAAAGGATATGGAATTGAGGGCCAAAATGTATGACAATTTGGTCCAATCACATAGATATTAGGTCTATTTATACTAGTTATATGGAGTTTAAGATAAAAGGAAATCCTACTCCAAAACGTACAAGACTTTGTTGTTCCTTAAAAGAATATTTCCTTTTATGCACATGTCCTCTTATTCTAAGCAAAATGTATTCATTTTCCTTCAAGCACAAAGACTTTCCTATTCAGCACAAAGAGAAACTATTCCTTATTCCACAGAAGATTTCATGTTCTGCAATTTTTCCTGTTTCACATCCTAACTTTCATCATTACCACAATCTACACCCTGTGCCCTGAACTGCAGAACATCTTTTGGACACAACCGCTCAGAATACCCTGATTTGTGTCTATTGCCACTATTGCACTCCACACCGTATTGAACCACTAGAATCTACCATTACATGTGCCACAGTCATACTCCTTGCCTTAGTCACGGTCTACACCACGATTCTTCTCATATTTCAATTTTTCTGCCTTCTTCAGTCTTCAAACCTCCCTCAAACACCATCTTCAACTTCCAAACATTTTCACACATCTCTAGGAAGTTTCACATCAGTAGTTTTTCGTTTGGTTCATATTGGGTTCACTTGAGAATACGAGCCAAAACCTAACAATTCTCCCATTTCATTTGAATTCTCAAGATCCTTGTCCACAACCACGACTCTCCATACCGAGAATCATCATACCCTATCATAAGGTATAACCACTTAGGAACGAACCATCTTAAGATTTTTTTTATGTTTGTCGTTCTGGCACCATATGGAAAACAACCTATTGAATTTATTGTGCAACTCCTCACATCAGATTTTCTAGAGAGTTAGTCAGCCATCAATATCCATGCCCACCATATACCTTGCATCACCTTCTGATAAATGTCTTGTGCACAATTATGTACCAGTAGCAGCCACATATTCTCTTCCATGGCCAGTGGAGAAACCTACCAAAGAAAAAGATAAACGTGCCCTTGCATCACCCAATCTAGTGAAAGACTTGCTATTAGTAAGGGGAGTACTTTACCAGATAAGCCCCACACCATATTAGAGTTTTATTTTTTTTTATGTTCAATAGGATTTTTTTTAATATTCATTTAGAACCTTGTGTAAACTAGATTGGATCTCCATGACTTGTACCTGCCACCACAAACCAAACTTCTCATCATCTCTATTCTTCTTTTTATCAAACCCTTTTGATTTTGAAACCGCTTTCAAGATGTATCTCCTTTGTTAAACAATAGTAGGTAATCATAAATCATCATCCCAATACCACCAAGTCCACCATACGATCTCCCGTAAAGACTTGACACCGCCATCGCCTACCGTGGGGCTCTAATACCAATTGGTGACAATTTGAACCGATGAACACGGAAATGACATGCCTAATATTTGCCCATAACTCATAGCAATTAACGTCTATAGCAGAAAAAATAAGATGAGAGAAAATAAATCAATCACAATACAAGATATACGTGAAAAGCCCAAATCGGGTAAAAAAAAAATCATTGGCCATCAGGACGACAAAGAAAGTTCTATTATATGTTAAATTATTACAACCATATATTCAAGGATTCTCTCTCATACCACAACCCCAAACCACAGAGCCTTACCAAGTCCTCAAGCTCACAACCGAGCTTTACCTCTACTCACAATGATTATAAGATCCTCACCAAGAACCCACCCCCCCACCCAATATGCCTTAGGTCTCCCTTGAATTTCACCAACTTGATCTACTAATATTCCCTTAGATCCCTCCCCGGATATTCTCATGAGTGTCTCACCCGGATCTCACTACTCTTTGATGTTACATGGTGTTTCCTTTTAACTCCATACACTAAATCTAATGACATAGATATTAGGTCTATTTATAGTAGTTACAAGGAGTTTAAGATAAAAGGAAATCATACTCCTAAACTATTTCCTTTTATGCACAAGTTTTCTTATTCCATGCAAAAAGTATTCTTTTTCCTTCAAGCACAAAGACTTTCCTTTTCAGCGCAAAGAGAAACTCTATTATTTTTTCATATAAGATTTCCTTTTCTGCACGTTTTCCTGTTTCACACCGCTACTTTCATCATTACTGTGGTCTGTAGCCCGCGCCTTGAACCGCGAAACGCCTTCTAGACACGATCGCTCAGAATACCACGGTCTGTGTCTGTTGCCTTTGCCACGTTCCATACCATGTTGAACCACTGAAATCTACTGCTGCATGTGCCGTGGTACATGCTACTTGCCTTGGCTGCGATCTACACCGTTGTTCTTCTTAGATTTCAGCCTTCGTCAATCTTTAAACCTCACTCAAACACCATCTTCAACTTTCAAACATTTTCCCATTTCTCCAAAAAGTTTCACATCAGTTGAGTCTCATTTGGTTCACATTGGGTTTACTTGAGAATATAAGCCAAAATCTAACACCCCTGATCAATAAGAGTAAGACAAGTTTTAACAATATGACGATATTTCCTCTCAGACACATCATCTTAGTGATGGTTATAGGCACAAGAAAATCTAAAGTGTATGCCATTTGGAGTATAAAAAAAAAAGGAATTAAAGGCTTAAAATTAAATCAGCACCTAAATCAGCTTGCAAACCAGTTAGCTTTCAATTGAACATCTAAATGCCTTTTGAAGGCAAATATATTAAGGGTTTGGCTAAATTGCTATTAACAGCAGTGTTACTGTGGTAGTTATCAAAAGAAAATATGTTGTTTCGTTTTTATTTATTTTTATTTTTTAAATCTTCGGATTTTGTAGACCTATGAATTAAAATCCAATGTCTATAACAAACCTAATAACATTGCGATTTTCATTAACTTAGCCAATCCCATTAAATGAAGTGATAATTACCCCGGTGACCATCAAATTGATGACACACAATCAAAATGGCTACTATATTGAAAAGTTGTTCCAATGACCATTTTTTGAAAACTTTGTGACACTAATGACCATTCAATCCAATTCCATCTAATTCCACTTAATTTCATCCAACGAATGACATTTTAGTAAATAAGAGGATGACAATAATTTATTTTAGATGTTTTTTAAAAATCAATTTTTCAATGAGTGGCATTTTGATAAATAAGGGGATTACATTAATTTATTTTAGATGTTTTTTGGAAATCAATTTTTTCTTTTGTTTTTTGTAACGAATAATTATATTTAGTGTGTGTGTATATATATATATATACACACTAAATATAATTATTCGTTTCAAAATAGAAAAGAATTTGTTTAGTTCAATAAACTTGTCTCTTTTTGTTTTTTGAATTTGTAGCTTTAATCTTCTCAAAAAAGAATATATATATATATATATATATATATGAGATATGTTATACATATATACACACACTAAATATAACTATTCGTTTTAAAAAATAAAATAAAAAATTGATTTCCTAAAAAACATCTTAAATAAACTAATGCCATCCCTTTATTTACTAAAATATCACTTATTTGATGGAATTGTATGGAATTATATGGAACTAGATGAAATGAACTTTAGTGTTACATTTTTTGTCAAAAATGGTCATTTGGGAACAACGTTCTAATTTAATAGTCATTTTGATAGTATGTTATCTTGATAGTATGTCATCAATTTAATGATCATCAGGGTAATTATCCTTTAAATTAATTATAATATTATTCTCAATTGAAAATTAGATTGTTGTTCATTGAATTTTCACTGCATTGAAAGCGTTGAAATTCAAAGAAATTCTTCTGTTGTTGATAGATCAACAAGTCACTTCTCCATTGAAATCAAAGTAGGGGCAAGTGACGAATATCAAAAGGTTCAGAATCGGAAGGAAAAGCTGCACTAGAGTCTTCCGGTAGAGATGAGATTTGACGCTTTAGTTGGATGAACTACATCCCAAAATTTATAATTATCTCTGTCCTTACAAGGAATCCCGAGAGGAATGCATTGAAACGAAATAGTAGTTATCACATCACAGCATTTAGCGTTGGTAACTTGAGCTCCTGAAATAAACATCAATAGAAATTTGGTATTTCAAATTCACATATTTTCAGCCTCAAATTTCATAAAATATCTGTAATAGGTCAGAAATAATTTCCAAATATTTTAGTGGAAATTCGTTACATTTTCCAAAATTTTATTGGAAATTTTTGTAAGGGTTCAAAAAATAAATAGCACTTTTTAGTATTGATATTTTAACATTATCATTGCTTTAATAACTTATATTTAAATGAAATAGTAGTTATCACATCACAGCATGTAGCGTTGGTAACTTGAGCTCCTGAAATAAACATCAATAGAAAATTGGTATTTCAAATTCACATATTTTCAGCCTCAAATTTCATAAAATATCTGTCATAGGTCAGAAATAATTTCCACATATTTTAGTGGAAATTCGTTACATTTTCCAAAATTTTATTGGAGATTTTTGTAAAGGTTCAAAAAATAAATAGCACTTTTTAGTAGTGGCATTTTAACACTGTCACTGCTTTAATAACTTATATTTAAAAGGCACCAATTATGGTGAACAGATAAAAATACCATCAATAGTTGTTCCACATCAGATTTCTTTCATTCATTTTACAGTGACAAAATTGTGAAGTAGAGAGAGAAAGTCTCGTTGAAACCCAGACAATTATTTAAACGGCAGCGAAGTGGCGCTACGTAGACGTATTCGGGGGTCGAGCTCCCCGCCGAGCTCACGGTGGTCGAGCTGCCAGGTCAGCTCGCGGGGCAGAGGGGCAGCGCCCCCTGAGCTTTTTTTTATTATTTGATCTGTTGCGTGTTGACGAATATGAATATTTTGGTTTTTGAGACTTTTCAAAATATTTTCGAGCTTTTCTTTTTTAAAGGGATCGAGTTTTTTTATAAGGGATCGAGTTTTTTTTGTACATGGTCAAGCTTTTTTTGTTAAGGATCGAGTTTTTTTTGTTAAGGATCGAGATTTTTTTTTTGTAAGGGACCGAGCTTTTTTTGTGAAGGATTGAGCTTATTTTGTAAGGGATGGAGCTCTTTTTGTGAGGGATCGAGCTTTTTTATAAAGGGATCAAGCTTTTTTGTATATGATCGAGCTTTTTTTGTACATGATCGAGTTTTTTTTGTACATGATCATGCTTTTTTTTAAGAGATCGAGCATATTTTGTTAAGGATTGAGCTTTTTTTTACATAATCGAGCTTATTTTGTAAGGGGTCATGCTTTTTTATACATAATCGAGCTTTTTTTGTACATGATCGAGTCTTTTTTGTAAGGGATCGAGCTTTTCTTGTTAAGGATCGAGCTTTTTTTTTACATGATCAAGTTTTTTTTTTGTGAGGAATCGAGTTTTTTTTTTTAAAGGGGTCGAGCTTTTTTGTACATGATTGAGCTTTTTTTGTACATGATCGAGCTTTTTTTGTAAGGAATCGAGCTTTTTTTGTTAAGGATAGAACTTTTTTTTTTACATGATCAAGCTTTTTTAGTAAGAGATCGAGTTTTTTTGTGAGGGATCGAGCTTTTTTTTAAAGGGATCAATTTTTTTTTCTTAAGGGATCGATCTTTTTTCTTAAGGGTTTGAGTTTTTTTGCCCAAGATTATAAACTTATTTGCAGCAATTTAAAAATGCTTGTACCAATGTAAAAAAGCTCAGACAAATTTAAAAAAAAAAAACTCAGACCAATTACAAAATAGCTCGTAAACATATCAAAAAAAACTCGAACCAAAGTAACAAAATCTCTGATACATATACAACAGCTCATAAACTTATCAAAAAAACTGGATCATGTTCAGACAATTTATAGATCGATTTTCAGATAAGTTTTTTGGAGAGAGAGAGGAGTTACTACTTTCAATGATTAAAGTGTGGAAATTGAAGTACAAAAAGAATTAAAAATTGATTATTTAAGGGCAATATTGGTAGTTCACCATAATAAATGTTTTTTAAACTTAATTTATTAAACCGGCGACATCATTACAACTCATTAAAAAAAAAATTGGCATTTCACACCATTTCCACTTTTGGTTGAAAAATGTTAATATTCAGTAATTCTATTTACTATCAAACAAAATCAAGTCCGCAATAATTTAACCCAAATATATATCATAAGATGTCCTAACAGTATTGTCAACGGTAATTATGAAAAGGAATGATTTCTTTTGTTATTAATTATTTCTATTTTTTAAACTCTTATAAACTCAAGCAGAGGTTTGTAGAAGTGTAGAACATTTGATACAGTAGACGGTGCAATCAAACAAGCACAAATAATGATAACAAGGATTTATACCAGTTGTTTGTGTTGAAGTCAAAGCGATCTGGTATGAGTCGACAAAGATAAACGTGGAATTGAGCATATTCTTATTGAAATCTTCAACGAGTGGTAAGAGCTTGGCATTGAACAATTGAACAGCATTGTTTATGAAGTCTATACATAAAGATCCATTTGTGCCATACATTGCTATCATCCCTGGAGTGCACCCAATTGCACCTATTCCGAATACAGCTACCTTCCTTGCTCCTAAATTATACAAAATCTTGTGCCCAGAAAAACAAAATGCACAAAACCAAAACTAGTAAATTATATATATATATATATGATGAAGGATCGGGGGAACATATTTTTTGACACCATTTTTTCTCTAACGTAATTTTTATTTATTTTTTCTCTCAAATTTATTTGTCAAGTCGCAAGTTTATTAAAGAAAAATCATCAAGATTTCAAAATCTTGATTTATGATCACATCTTCTTTATGGTTTGAAATTTCAATCAAGTTATGATTTGATGTAATGAAGTTAATTACAGTATTTAGCTAGGTAGCTTTAGTGAAGTTTTAAGGTGATGCAACTGTAATATATACAAACTAGTTTAATTTGCAAGTAAAAAGGCTAAACAAGTGTTAATCTAAAATATTATGTCCACCTAAAGATGAAAGCTTTAAAAAAAAAGTGTTGTCCGATTAATAATAGATATTGTCAAAAAAAAAATAAACAGATGAGAGAAGAAAAAAAAAAAGATAAGGAAATAACTGAAAAAAAGGAAAGAAGTTTAAAAAAAGCTACAAAATTAATTAAGAGACTCTTGCTTAATCTAAACATACTATTGAAATGTTATCGATCTAAAGGTTACAAAATCGTTCAAAAACTGTGTCAAAAATTGTATCCCCTGATTCAGCACCTGGGGAAGGATCGAGGGATATACAAGTTTTAACACAATATTTGATACGATTTTATATCCTTTGGATTTATAACGTTTGAATTGTTTTGATTAAAACACATGTCTATTATTTAATTTTAAGATTTTCTTTTATTTCTTTCCCTTTGATTTAATTTCCTTTTATTTTAATTATTTCTCTTCTATCTCTCTCACTTTCACGTTTTGTTCTTATATCTCTCCTATTTTTGTTTCTCTTTTCTAATTAATCAATTTTTCACTCTCCATCCTGTGTTCTTCTTTTCTTTCTTATTATATTTTCTTTTCTTCACTGCGTGATTTGCTATTGTATTTTATTTTTTTGTCTTGATTCTCTTTTAATCATAATTTTTTCTCTAGCTTAATTTTAATCTTTTTTTTTCTCTCAATTTATTGGTCAAGTCGCAAGTTTATTAAAGAAAAATCATCAAGATTTCAAAATCTTGATTCATGATCACATCTTCTTTATGGTTGGAAATTTCAATCAAGTTATGATTTGATGTAATGAAATTAATTACGGTATTTAGCTAGGTAGCTTTATTGAAGTTTTAAGGTGATGCAACTGTAATATATACAAACTAGTTTAATTTGTAAGTAAAAGGGCTAAACAAGTGTTAATCTAAAATATTATGCCAATCTGAAGATGAAAGCTTTAAAATATATATATATGGTGTCAAATTAATAGATATTGTTAAAAACATACATATATAGATGAGAGAAGAAAAAAAAAAGATAAGGAAATAACCGAATAACGAAAGAAGTTAAAAAAAAATCTACAGAATTAATCAAGAGACTCATGCTTATTCAAACAATTGAAATGTTATTGATATAAGGCTACAAAATCGTGTCAAAAATTGTATCCTTCCGATATATATATATATATATAAATTCAAGTCAGTGCGTACTGATATAAATTCGTCAGTGCGTTGGATATGGACTATTATATTTACATATTTTGACTCAAAGTGTAAATGCACTTATCAAAACTTCTTCATAATCAATAGTCCACATGCAACACACTGATATAACTTATATTAGTACTTACTGACCGGAAAACCAATATATATATTATACAATTTAAAATCATATCCATCAATTCAAATTGAAACCGATTAAGTTGGTTTCAATACATATATAGATGAGAGAAGAAAAAAAAAAGATAAGGAAATAACCGAATAACGAAAGAAGTTAAAAAAAAATCTACAGAATTAATCAAGAGACTCATGCTTATTTAAACAATTGAAATGTTATTGATATAAGGCTACAAAATCGTGTCAAAAATTGTATCCTTCCGATATATATATAAAAAAAAAATTCAAGTCAGTGCGTACTGATATAAATTCGTCAGTGCGTTGGATATGAACTATTATATTTACATATTTTGACTCAAAGTGTAAATGCACTTATCAAAACTTCTTCATAATCAATAGTCCACATGCAACACACTGATATAACTTATATTAGTACTTACTGACCGAAAAACCAATATATATATTATACAATTTAAAATCATATCCATCAATTCAAATTGAAACCGATTAAGTTGGTTTCAATGAATTTTGTGAATTAGATTGGATATATCCACATGCAACAAAAATTGACAGGAGCACTTTATTTGTGATTTAAATACAGTTCTATAATTATTGAAAAAAAAAAAAAAAAAGCTATGGAGACGAATGTTTTTCAAAAGAAAATTTGTACTTTCGGTTTGTATAAAAAAATTTATTGAATATAGTATAAAAAATAGTTCAAAATCAGGGAATTAAAAAAAAAAAAAGTTTGTCAGTTGTAGACATAACCTGTGGACGTTTCAGAATGGAAGTGTTCATCCGATTCAATATTGAAACGAAATTCTATCAATTCAGATTCCATCCCATATTAATAATAAAATTAAAAAATGAAAACTCATAATTTCTAATCAATCCACGAACACCCCTAGCTATTTAAAGAAATTAAGAGAAGAGAAAGAAAAAAAAATAAATAAATAAACACACACCTTCAATTGGTGTGAAAATTCCTGAAAAGAAGTGCGGCATATTGCTCTGGCGTGTACATGCTTCTTGTAGGGTAATACTGAGAGAAGCAATAGTTATAGTTAATGTAATCGTTGTTGCCCATTCCAACTGTGTATATGCACTTGCTTAGGAGATTTTCTGTTGATTTATTATCTCCCAGTATGCTCCTAATTCGTGAGACTGTAATTCGATGATTCTTTAACTGCTTTTTAAAGCTAATTTGAGCACCCTGAGCGATGATAAAATAAAATTAGAAAATAATTAATTAATATTTATAACTTGCATATACTATATATAATTAAGATTAAATGATTTTTGAGTTAATATATATTACTAGGTGTGTTCCAGACTCGTCACGAATTCCAGATGCATAATTCACACCTTTCAGAATCTCATCCCCGCTTGCCCTTGCAAAAGATGGAATGGAATTGTCGAATCCTAGAAGTTCAGCTGCAGTAACAACATTTTAATTACCTAACAATACTACCATTGAATTTTAGTTTGGAAGAAAACTTAAAAATCGTAATAATAATAAAATAATATTTTTAAGTCATATTTCAGTCCTGTATGTGTATTTTAATCATTAAATATATTATATATCCAAAATAGTTTTTCTATTTTTGGATTTAGTGCTCGTTTGGTTACGTTTTCTACTGACTCAAAAGGTCTACGAACATCTATTTAATTTTTTTTTAGTTGTTTGGTTGGGTTTTTTAAGAATTTTTATTTTTAATTGAGTAGAGATTAGTAGAATTTAAACATTTACTAAACAAAAACTCATGGAGAAGTACTTCTACAAATAGATATTTTTTTAAAAAAATATCTACCAACCAAATAATTATATATATTTTAAAAAAAAAAACTATATTTATAATAGATCTACTATAAGATTTTTTACTAATAGAGATTTTTCAAAAGCCCAACCAAACAAGTTCTTAGTAACTCTTTTGGATAATTAAGGGGTCGTTTGGTTTTTTGTCTAAATACTGAACAGTCCTGAATTTTTCTAATGACTGAATAAAGACTGAAATCTGAACCTTACATCTGAATATATTGTCAATACGTTTGTTTTTTAAAAGTAAAATTGTCTGAATATAAGTAATTTTACATTTATACCTATATTAAACAATTATACATATAATATGGAATAAAAACAATCCAAAAATAATAATTATACGTAAACACATATGATCATGATCTTCATCTTTGATTACAAACAAACTTCATTTTTCTAAACACTATATATATATATATATATATATATATATATATAAATACATCACCATAATATCATAATAAAGTATTGATATTAAACACTAATATGAACAGTGATTAGAGATCTTTTTTATTTTTAAAGCTATTTAAAATAAGAAATATATTAAATAAAGATTTCTATACCATATGTAATTTTGATGAAATTGAAAATATGTTATATATGGGGATGTATCGGAAGAAAATATTTTAGACTGCATTTAATGCAATTCAGTGATTTGCAATTAAATTAAAAGTCAAGATTTTTTACTTTTTATTTTAAGTTGTTTTTCAGGATTTTTAAGTTGTTTGACCACTTAAAAAAATAAACAAAACAACTTAATAATTATGATTCAGACCCATTAAATTTTAAGTGGAAAAAACAAACGAACCTTAACTAAACCATACAATGAAATTTAAGAAAAACCGAGCTTGGAATAAAAGAAAAATATATGTTATTAATAGAAATTATGAAATTATAAGAAAGAAAGAAAAAAAAACATATAATATCCGCCACGTTTCGACCGTTGGTAAATCTTCCTGTTGGGCCAATCGGAAAAGCACCCCCATAAGGAGGGTAATTGGCTTTGGCCGTTGTTGGAAGGGCATTATTATTGCCATTATCATATAATGAATCTCCAAAAATTGCCGTTATGGGGGATATTACGTGACACATTTTAGAAAAACAATTGAGATATATAAGGTCTTGTCCTGCAGCTGTTTTTCAATTCGTTTTCATTTTTATTTTTAAAAAACGATTTCAAAATGCGTTCGTTAACCGTTTTTCATTTTATTTTCAAAAAACAAAAAAAAAATCAATGTTAATAGTGAAAAATTTGAAAAACACAAAATACTTGTTTTTTGTTTTTGTTTTTCATTTTGTTTTTCGCCTTTTTTATATATAAAAAAATATTTTTTTAAAAAAATTATTAATTGTACTGTTATAGGTTTGATATGGCTAGGATAAGATGAGACACGATTTTCAAATGACCAAAGTGCCCCTCTTATATATATATATATATATATATTTCAGAAATAATTTATTTCCAACTAGAACTAAAAGCATTTATATATAAGTAAAATATATTATATTACAATATTTATATTTTATATATAATATTATATATTATATATTTATAAAAAATATAATATAATATAATATATAAAATAATATAAATTATAATATATGTACTAATATTTAATATATATTTTATATATTATTATAATATGTATATATATTATATATACAGTTAAATTTTTATTATAATATATATATATATAATAATTATTTATTTATAATTTAAGAGTTTAGTTTTGATTAATTCATTTTTTGATATATTTTTTTGAATTAATTTTTTATGTGTTACTTTTGTTCAATTTAAAAATTATAACACAAAATTGGTTAATTATTTAATCAATTTGTTTATAGTTGTAATAATATTAAATAAAATACCAAAATTGATATTTCAATTTTTTTTATAATTTTCGGTTAACCTACCAGACGCGTTTTTTCCGTTTTCATTTTCAAAATACAGCTTTCAGTATATACTACCAGACGTGTTTTTAGAATTTGAAACTGAAACCAAAAATACTGTTTTCGTTTTCATTTTTATTTTTAAAAAACAGTAACTGAAAAATACTTACAGGACGGACCCTAATATAGGATGTGTGGAGAACGCGAATAAAAAGGTTGGTGAAGAAACTGAAGCGAAAATGTTGTTAGGATTGGTTTTGATTTGTAACATTAATGCTATTTATATATTATGATGGTGTGATGAGAAACATAATTATTGGAGATTTTTGTAGAGACTTAGCTGTTGCGGTTGTTGAAAAACTTTAAAGTATCGATTTGCACTGACTTGCAGATATGAAGGCCAAGAATTGTAGTTAGAAGATAACGTTCGAAAATTCCATCATATGGGGCCACACATGTGAACATTAAATGTGTTGTGCTATCTTTTGGTTAAGCCTAAATTAAAGTGATCTAATTAAGATATAAAGCATTAAGGCTTAAGGGTATAATTGTCATGGAATTAATGTGTAGATACCAGAGTACTATTTCTAATTTGTTAAGGGGCCGAATTAGAAATAGTCAACATATAATAGTTTGATTATTATATATATTTAGGGTTATGATCCCCAAATTACACGATACTTTACGTTTCTCTGTATCCCATCAACAGAGCATCAAGAACACAGTAGGGTTCATAGAGATCGTGTTAATTTGGAAGATCACAACCCATTCACAAATCTCCAGCGATGGATTCAGGTACGCTTCCGCTTTCTATATTTAACTTTCTCTTGAATTGATATGGGTTATGTTAGGATTGTTTAGGGCTTGATTACATATGTATAGAAACATGTTTAGGTTAAACATTCAGACTAATTTTGTGCCTAAACATGTTATGGTTTTATGTTAATGGTTTTGTGCTAATCGAAAATTCTAACAAGTGGTATCAGAGCCACCTATAATCAATTCTTGAGAATTGTGATTTGAATCTTAGGTCTTTAAGATATTTCTGAACAATTAGGGTTTAGATCTTCTTGTGAGAAATTTGTCTGAGTTTTGGTGTTTTGGTATGATCACGAATTTGCTTGAGTTTTGAAGTTTTGTAAAAAAAAACAAAAACAAAAAACAAAAAAAAAAACAAAAAAAAAACTGAAAAAATTTGGTCGATGGGTTTTATCAACCCATACACCAGACCCATGACCTCACCAAGGTTGATGGGTTTTCGGTGGGATTTTGCCCCAAATTCGTGTCTTTTCTGGCAAGAACCCGTGCGATTGGTGGCGAGGAGGAGATCGCTGGTCCAGATTGAGCCGAGATCCCCCCGCGTCAATCGGTTCTTGTTCTCCGGTCTCCGATCGTCGCCCGTCTACCGTCGTCGCTCACTGCTTCTGCTGCCGTTCGCCGTGGATTTCTGGTGACGGCGTTGAGGTTCAAGCGGTGACAACATGAAGATTAGGGTTTCAGAAGTTGTTTTTTGCTCAGGCTCTCTTTTGAAAATTTAAAATTCTTGAGGGACTGTTTTGTAAATTATTTGAGCCCTTGTGTGATTTTGATAAAGTTTCGGGGGTATTTTATAATTTCCAAAACTTAGAGGGCCTGTATGCAATTAATAAAGAGTTTTGGGGTAGATTTATAATTATTGAAAAGTTAAGGGGGCACTTTGTAATTTTCAAAAGTTTTGGGCCCAATTTTTAATTATTACAAATTACTGTGTCAGTTTATGGTTTTGACAAAAATAGGGGCGATTTGTAATTACTGAAATTTAAGGGGCCATTCTGTAATTTTACAAAATAAGGGGTGTTTTTGTAATTTTGATAAAATAAAATAAATTTTTTTTTTATTTTATTTTATTTTAAGGATCAACTAAAATTCATATATTTGGTGGTATACCATTTATGGTTAAATAAAGTAGTCCATCATTCTAAATGGGCTAATTGAAACAAGAATGTCACCAAAGTGACATCTCTTGTGTAGATTGTTCATGAGGGATGTTAGATGTTCGTGTGCGTATAAATTCATGCGGGTATTAGCCGGCCCAAAGAAAGTTTAATACTTGGTCGAATTGTACACACTTCTGTGGCGGTAAACATGTGACGATTATAAGGTTTTATGTGTGAATAATAAGTCGATCCAAAGATAGATTTATTATTTAACATAAATTATTGTCAATGTTTGATCACTACTAAAAGAGTACCACGTGTGTGTATATAAATTCATGCGGGTATTGACCAGCCCAAAGGAAGGTTAATACTTGACCAAATTGTACACATATCTATGGTAGTAAACATGTGATGATTATAAGGTTTTACATGTGAATAATAAGTCGATCCAAAGATAGATTTATTATTTAACATAAATTATTGTCAATGTTTGATCACTAAAATAAGAATACCACTTACAATTAATATTATTATCTAAAGACTTGACATTAATGTTGTACTGGGTATCTTAAGATGGGACAGACCATTATTTGGTATATCTTTTATGGTTAAATAAAGTGATCTATCATTCTAAATGGACTAATTGAAGCAAGATGTCGCCAAAGTAACCTCTCTTGTGTATATTATTCATAAGGGGTGTTGGATGTTTGTGATTATGTAAATTTATACGAGTATTAGTCGGCCCAAAGGAAGGTTAATACTTGGCCGAATTGCACACACACCTGTGTTGATAAATATGTGACGATTATAAGATTTGACATATGAATAATAAGTCGATTCAAAGATAGATTTATTATTTGACATTAATTATTGTCAATGTTTGATCGCTACAACAAGAGTATCACTTACGATTAATATTATTGTCCAAAGACTTGATATTAATTTTGTGCTAGGTATCTTGAGATGAGACTTACCATTATTTGAATTTGTTGATCATTGTATTTGGTTATTAATGTGAGCATGTTTGTGTGTTTGTTTTGTTCTCTTTCAAGCTAATGTTTTACTATATCTGCTAATACCAACTATATACACATGCTTAATGGGATCAACTTTAAGGATTTGGAAGGAGAACATACTCATTGTTCTCGGCTGTATGGATTTGGACCTTGCATTTTGGGTTGAACAACTCGCTTCTCTTACGGATGCAAGTTCTCTTGATGACAGGAAGAACTTTGAGAAGTGGGATCGCTCAAATCGCATGATTCTTATGATCATCAAGCACGGAATTCCGGAGGCATTTAGGGGTGGGGTATCTGAAAAGATAACCAAAGCCAAGGAGTTCCTAACCGAAATTGAAAAGCGTTTTGTTAAAGACGATAAGGTAGAAACAAGCACGCATTTGCAAAGCTTGATTTCTATAAAGTACAAAGGCAAATGGAACATAAAGGAGTACGTTATGGAAATGTCTCCTATTGCTTCTAAGCTTAAGGCATTAAAGCTCGAGTCGTCTAACGACTTGCTCGTGCATTTGGTATTAATATCACTTCCTGCACAATACAGTCAGTTTAAGGTCAGTTACAATTGTCAAAAGGAGAAATGGACTCTTAATGAGCTCATTTCTTACTGTGTGCAAGAGGAAGAGAGAATGAAGCGAGACAAGACCGAAAGTGCTCATTTGGCTAGCACCTATAAGGATAAGGGCAAATAGAGGAAAAATAATGAAGTTGAAAAATACCTTATGAGCTTTGGATAGGCAAAAAAAAAAGCCTAGTCTAAAGCATTTTCACATCTTGGGATGTCCAACTGAGGCAAGGCCTTACAGGTCACATGAAAAGAAATTGGACTCCAAAATTGTGAGCAGCTACTTTATTGGCTACTCTGAGCGATCTAAGTGCTATAAGTTTTATGATCCCACACTTCGGTCAATTTTTGAAACAAGAAATGCAATATTTTTGAGGATGTTGAGTTTGGGGGGAGAAATAAGGTTAGAGACATTGTCTTTGAGGAAGAATCGATTTCGATTCCTACTATCGCTTTTGACAATGTGCAGGTTTCTATACCTGTCATTGATCAAGAAGCAAATCTGGATCCTCAACCTGACAATGTTGAACAACCCCCCATTCAAGATGAGGTAATTATTCCTAAGGAACAAACTCAACAACCTCAAGAACCAGTGTCATTAAGGCGATCCAATAGAGAAAGGAGAAATGCTATTCCGGACGATTTTTACGTATTTCTCCAGGAACATGAGGAAGACATAGGAATGATGGAAAATGATCCAATCAATTTCCATCAAGCCATGCAGGGTTCCAACTCTCAAAAGTGGATTGATGCCATGAATGAGGAATATAAGTCTATGCAAGACAATAAGGTTTGGGAACTTGTCCCATTACCAGAAGGTGTGAAACCCATTGGTTGTAAATGGATATTTAAAACCAAAAGGGATTTGAAAGGTAATGTGGAGAGGTATAAGGCTCGTCTTGTAGCTAAAGGCTTTACCCAAAAGGAATGGATTGACTATAAAGAGACTTTCTCTCTAGTTTCAACGAAAGACTCTTTTAGGACAATCATGGCATTTGTTGCATATTTTGACCTTGAGATTCATCAGATGGATGTCAAGACGGCGTTTCTCAATGGTAACATTGACGAAACAATTTATATGGTGCAACTAGAAATCTTTGAGTCGGGAGACCCAAAGAATATGGTTTGCAAATTGACAGAATCCATTTATGGACTCAAGCAAGCTTCCCGTCAGTGGTACCATAAGTTTCATCAAGTGATTATCTCATTTGGTTTTGAGATAAACATTATTGATAATTGTGTGTATCACAAATTGAGTGGGAGTAAGCACATATTCCTGGTTTTATATGTCGATGACATACTGCTTGCCATAAATGATATAGGCATGTTGCATGAAACCAAGAGATTTCTATCAAAGAAATTTAAGATGAAAGATCTTGGTGACGCCTCTTTTGTATTAGGGATTCAGATACAACGAGATCGCTCTCGGGGTATTCTTGGATTATCATAAAGGAGCTATATCGATACAGTGCTCAAAAGGTTTGGCATGCAGGACAACAAACCAGATGACACCCCTGTCGCTAAGGGAGACAAGTTCAGTCTCAACCAGTGCCCTAAAAGTAACCTTGAAGTTAAGGAAATGCAGAAGATTCCCTATGCATCAGCTGTAGGGAGTCTAATGTATGCTCAGGTGTGTACGCGTTCGGATATTGCGTACATTGTTGGTATGTTAAGCAGATATTTAAGTAACTTTATGATGAATCATTGGAAAGCAGCCAATCAGGTTATAAGGTATTCGAAGAGAACAAAATATTACATGCTCATATATAGGAGATCGGATCAATTTGAGATCATAGGGTATTCCGACTCCGATTTCGCTGGATGTCATGACAGTAGAAGATCCACATCAGGCTACATATACATGTTGGCTGGTGGAGCTATATCTTGGAAGAGTGCCAAACAGACACTCATAGCTTCTTCCACCATGGCAGCAGAGTTTGTAGCATGCTATGAGGCCTCCAACCATGAAGTATGGCTGCGGAATTTTGTCACTGGGCTGCGTATACTGGAGGGTGTTGAAAGACCACTCAAACTATATTGTGACAATAAGTCAGCAGTGCTATATTCTAACAACAACATGAGCTCATCTGAGTCAATGCATATTGACATTAAGTTCCTAGTTGTGAAGGAAAGAGTACAGAGTGGACATATATCCATAGAGCACATTGGGACAAACTCCATGATAGCGGATCCGCTTACAAAAGGATTACCACCCAAGGTCTTTCATGAGCACACTGCTCATATGGGTGTTATTTTGTGTGAGGATATCACATTATAGTGGGAGTTTGTATAATTTTGTATTTTATTGCTCTATATTTGATTTTGGATATACTTACGCATCTATGTATTTGGATATTTATCTGATCCGAAATAAAGTATTCAGTTAATTACACTCTGTTACTTTATGTTAAGTTTTGATCTCACTAAGGAATAAAGTAGGACCAGTTGGAATAGACATGTATAGATCACATTGCATGTAATTTCCATGCTACGCATCCATGATTGATCTATGCCATTTGGTTATGTTGGTATACGTGACCATTGATGGGTTTAGTCACGCTAAATGTGACGATAGCCGCTTTGATCCTATATTGGCATAATCAATGGATGAGATTGATCGGATATACCCTAAAATTGTGATAGCAAAATTTTGGAGCTCATAAAGTCATACACATTTGCAAAGTTACATATGTGGCCCAGTGAGAGATTGTTGGAAAATTCCATCATATGGGGCCACACATGTGAACATTAAATGTGTTGTGCTATCTTTTGGTTAAGCCTAAATTAAAGTGATCTAATTAAGATATAAAGCATTAAGGCTTAAGGGTATAATTGTCATGGAATTAATGTGTAGATACCAGAGTACTATTTCTAATTTGTTGAGGGGCCGAATTAGAAATAGCCAACATATAATAGTTTGATTATTATATATATTTAGGGTTATGGTCCCCAAATTATACGATACTTTACGTTTCTCTATATCCCATCAACAGAGCATCAAGAACACAGTAGGGTTCATAGAGATCGTGCTAATTTGGAAGATCACAACCCATTCACAAATCTCCAGCGATGGATTCAGGTACGCTTCCGCTTTCTATATTTAACTTTCTCTTGAATTGATATGGGTTATGTTAGGATTGTTTAGGGCTTGATTACATATGTATAGAAACATGTTTAGGTTAAACATTCAGACTAATTTTGTGCCTAAACATGTTATGGTTTTATGTTAATGGTTTTGTGCTAATCGAAAATTCTAACAGATAATGCCAAGAAGTGTGCTGTGATAAAATGGATAATGTCACTTGGCTTATTTTGCACTTCAAATCTTGAGATATATTTAGGGACAAAATCAGTTATACGTGATAATGTCTTTAATTTGGAGAACTTTCTGACTATTCATATTTATAAATATAATATTACATTTGCACATTAAACAGTAAAGTGTGATATGACCCTTTCTAACCCTAAGATTAGAAATTGTATTCCAAAACGTATTTATAGAACTCAATCCGTTAGATACTGACAGACATCTAACCAATATGGTGTCAGCTTTTAAAAAATAAAAATTAAAGTGGTAATGTATTATTGTAGGATCGCAGTACCATGCAAACCACAAAAGTGGTTTGTATGATACAACCATTCAACAAATTAAGGAAAACCATTGGATTCTCGATAGAAAGATATGAAGAGATTAAAAATTTAGAAAAATTATAATCTGTCAAATCGGTTAACTTGTTCATGGAATAAATTTGACGTTAATAGGAACGTTAAGCTATGTTAATTAACTTGTTCATAAAGATTTATGTTAACTTGTTTACCGAACAAGTTTAACGTTAAGAGTAATGTTAAACTCGTTCAATCTACGATGAACCTGTTCATGATCAAGAATTATGTTTAGTCATTCACAAAACAAATTTAACGTTGAGCAGAACGTAAATTCATTTAACCTACGTTGAACTTGTTTATGCAAATTTACATGAACTTGTTCATTGTATAAGTTTAACTTTTAGAGGAACATTAAACTCGTTAAAACAACGTTGACCTTGTTCATGAAGATTTATGTTGACTTGTTCACTGAACAAGTTTAACATTAAGAGGAACGTTAAACTCGTTCAAGCTACGTTGACTTGTTTATACAAGTTTACGTGAACTTGTTCGTGGAACAAATTTAACGTTGAGAGAAACGTTAAACTCATTCAATGTACCTTAGACTTGTTCATGAAAGGTTACGTTGATTCATCAACTAAACAAGTTTAACGTTAAAAGAAAAGTTAAACTCGTTCAACCTATGTCATTAAGGTTTTCTTTGACTCGCTCAACATGCGTTGAACTTGTTCATAAAGGTTTACGTTGGCTCGTTTATGGAACAAGTTTAACATTCAAATAAATATTAAACTCGTTCAACATACGTTGAACTTATTCATGAAATTATATTTTGACTTGTTCATTAAACAAATTTAACGTTCAAACGAAAGTTAATATTGTTCAACCTACGTTAAACTTGTTCCAAAATTTCAAAATTTAAATAATTTTATTTCTCTCTATACAAGAAATGAAAATTTAATTATATATATATATAACATTTCCCAAATCTTGGCAAATTTTTAATTTTATTTTCCATATTTCATATATATAGTGTTCCAATTTATTGTTATATTAATTACACAAGTTACATGTTTGGATTTATATTCTTTTAAAATTTTCATTATATTACAAGACAATTTATTTTTATAGACGGTATCAATCTCTCCGTCTAGGTATTTTTTTTTTAAACAATTTTATTGGTAGGATTCGAATCATTGATTTGGAAATTATTTATCCAAATATAAACTCATTCATCTACCAACTGAGTTACACCTATAGGGACATATTACCGGACAATTTAATTGTAGACTTATTGTGTATTAATGGTTAATACCATGTATAATTATTCTAGGATATTTTGACTTTTACACTATCTAACATGTAACTTTTTCAGAAATAATATAATATTATAACATTTCTAATTTTCATACATTTAAATGATTTTATATAAAATATATAACATAAAATAAATAAACTGCAGTAACTGGTTGAACCGGTTGCTCTTTGTTGTCACCGACATTGTCAGCCAGCTGGTGGTTTGTCTCCATTATTTTATAGCACGTTTATGTAATTGTTTGCAATTTGCAATCCACATCAGAAGAAATATAGGCCAATTGCTCGAATTAGGGCAAAAAAAATAAAAAGGCCTGCACGATTAGCTCTGACATAGAGATGTCCAAATTACTGACTTGGCTAGTATACCTCACCTAAAGGTGGTAGGTATCATGGTAATTTTTGTTGGAGTTGGGACAACCGGTAGCAACCGGTTTCACCCCAAATGGTTTTTTAATTTTTTTTTAATATATTATAATTATATATTAATTGAATAATAAAACTATATTAAATATAGAATAAATAATAAAATTATATTTAAATATAGAATTGTAAATATTTGTAGAATAATATTAAAAAAAATGATTACATTTGTAATTTGAAAATTTTGAAAATAAAAGTAAAATGTTACTAATATGCAATAAAATTAAATTTATAATAAATAATAAGATTAAAATTGTGAAAATAAGTAAATAATTGTAATATATTAATAAATTGTAAACATTTTGACAATGTATATATTAATTTAAGTATAAAAATATGAATACACTTTAGTGTAAATATATATAATTGTTTATATTTGATTGAGAAGTAAAAATAAAAAGTATATATATATAAAAAAAAAATATGAACAACTTCAATATTCCTTAGAACTACTTTGACGTTGTAACCAACGTTAGAATTGTTCCCGGGAACTAGTCAATGTTAACAAACGGAACAACTTTTATTTTTTGGAAACAACTCTAACGTTATGTATAACGTGAACGTTGCTCCCGGGAACAACTTCTCGTTGGGAACAACTTCGACGTTCTTGGAAACGACTTTCACGTTGTGACAAACGATAGAGTTGCTCCCGGGAACAAGTCGACGTTAACAAAAGGAACAATTTTTTTTTTTGGAAACCACTATAACGTTATGTATAACGTGAAAGTTGCTCCCAGGAACAACAACTCGTTGGGAACAACTTCAACGTTGTTGGAAACCACTTTTACGTTCTAACCAACGTTAGAGTTGCTCCCGGGAACCAGTCAACGTTAACAAAGGGAACAACTTTTTTTTTATAACCACTCTAACGTTATGTATAACATGAAAGTTGCTCTCGGGAAAAACTTCTCGTTGGGAACAACTTTAACGTTGTTGAAAACCACTTTTACGTTCTAACCAAGTTAGAGTTGCTCCCAGGAACCAGTCAACGTTAATAAAGGGAACAACTTTTATTTTTTGGAAATCACTTTAACGTTATGTATAACGTGAAAGTTACTCTCGGGAACAACTTCTCATTGGGAACAACTTCAACGTTGTTAGAAACAACTTTTACGTTCTAATCAATGTTAGAATTGCTCCCGAGAACCAGCCAACATTAACAAAGGGAACAATTTTATTTTTGGAAACCACCTCTAACGTTATGTATAACGTGAAAGTTGATCCCATGAACAACTTCCTGTTGGGAACAACTTCCTGTTGGGAACAACTTCTTGTTGGGAACAACTTCTTGTTGGGAACAACTTCTTGTTGGGAACAACTTCTTGTTGGGAACAACTTCAACGTTGTTGTAAACAACTTTTACGTTTTAACCAACGATAGAGTTGTTCCCGGGAACAACTCAATGTTAATAAAGGGAACAACTTTAATTTTTTAGAAACCACTTTAACGTTATGTATAATGTGAAAGTTGCTCCCGGTAACAACTTCTGGTTGGGAACAACTTCAACATTGTTGGAAACAACTTTTACGTTCTAGCCAACGTTAGAGTTGCTCCCGGGAACCAGCAAACGTTAACAAAAGGAATAACTTTTTTTTTGGAAACCACTATAACATTATATATAACGTGAAAGTTGCTCCCAGGAACAACTTCTCATTGGGAACAACTTTTACATTTTAACCAACGTTAGAGTTACTCCCGGGAACCAGTCAACGTTAACAATTTTTTTTTAGAAACCACTATAACGTTATTATGACGTGAAAGTTGTTCCCGGGAACAACCTCAACGTTGTTGGAAACCACTTTTACATTCTAACTAACGTTAGAGTTGCTCCCGGGAACCAGTCAACGTTAATAAAGGGGATAACTTTTATTTGTTGGAAACCACTTTCACGTTATGTATAACTTGAAAGTTGCTCCTAGGAAATACTTCTCGTTGGGAACAACTTCAACGTTGTAGGAAACAACTTTTACGTTCTAATCAACATTAGAGTTGTTCCAGGGAACCAGTCAACGTTAACAAAGGGAATAACTTTTTTTTTTAGAAACCACTCTAACGCTATGTATAACGTGATAGTTGCTCCCGGGAACAGCTTCTCGTTGGGAACAACTTCAACGTTGTTGGAAACCACTTTTACGTTCTAACTAACATTAGAGTTTCTCCTGGGAACCAGTCAACGTTAATAAAGGGAACAACCTTTATTTTTTGGAAACCTCTTTAACGTTATGTATAACATGAAAGTTGCTCCCAAGAACAACTTCTCGTTGGGAGCAACTTCAACGTTGTTGGAAACCACTTTCACATTCTAACCAACCTTAGAGTTGCTCTCGGGAACCAGTCAACGTTAACAAAGGGAACAATATTTTTTTTTGGAAACCACTCTAATGTTATGTATAATGTGAAAGTTGCTCACAGGAACAACTTCTCGTTGGGAATAACTTGAACGTTCTTGGAAACCACTTTAACGTTGTAACCAACGTTGGAGTTGTTCCCGAGAACCAGTCAACGTTAACAAAAGGAACAACTTTTGTATTTTGGGAACCACTCTAATGTTATCTATAACGTCAAAGTTGTTCCCGGGAACCACTTTTCGTTGGGAAAAACTTCAACGTTCTTGGAAACCACTTTCACTTTGTAACCAACGATGGAGTTGTTCTTGAAAACCACTCAACGTTAGCAAAGGTAACAACTTTTATAATTTCAAACCACTCTAACGTTATCTATAACATCAAAGTTGTTTCCAGGAATAATTTCTCGTTGAGAACAACTTCAACGTTGTTGGAAACCACTTTTACGTTCTAACTAACGTTAGAGTTGCTTCCGGGAACCAGTCAACGTTAACAAAATGAATAATTTTTTTTTTAGAAACCACTTTAACTTTTTGTATAACGTGAAAGTTGCTCCCAGGAACAACTTCTCGTTGGGAACAACTTCAACGTTGTTGGAAACCACTTTTACGTTCTAACCAATGTAAGAGTTGCTCCCGGGAACCAGTCAACGTTAACAAAGGGATTAATTTTTTTTTTGGAGACCACTCTAACGTTATATATAACGTGAAAGTTGCTCCTAGAAACAACTTCTCGTTAGGAATAACTTCAACGATATTGGAAACCAATTTTACGTTCTAACTAACGTTAGAGGTTCTCCCGGGAACCAGTCAACGTTAATAAAGGGAACAACTTTTACTTTTTAGAAACCACTTTAACGTTATGTATAACGTGAAAGTTGCTCCCGGGAACAACTTCAACGTTGTTATAAACAACTTTTACATTCTAACCAACGTTAGAGTTATTCTCGGGAACCAGTCAGCGTTAACAAAGAGAACAACCTTTTTTTCTGAAAACCACTCTAATGTTATGTATAACGTGAAAGTAACTGCCGGGAACAATTTCTCGTTA
Organism: Dipteronia dyeriana; assembly: GCA_032871835.1. Taxonomy (NCBI): domain Eukaryota; kingdom Viridiplantae; phylum Streptophyta; class Magnoliopsida; order Sapindales; family Sapindaceae; genus Dipteronia; species Dipteronia dyeriana. Next base: position 91,860,717 of record CM065298.1, read on the forward strand.
GGAACAACTTCAACGTTGTTGGAAACCACTTTCACGTTCTAACCAACATTAGAGTTGTTCTTTGAAACCACTAAAACAATCCCTAATATATATGCATTGAAGATTAATTAAAAGAATCCCTAGTTCCCTATAATGAATTTTTTTTCATAACAATATGATTCTTTTATAAATTACGTGTGTTAATAATTTAAGAGGGTTTATAAATAAAATGTATTAAAATGAATATATTCTTTTTTAAAAAAAAAAAAGTACTATTGGCATTAGGATGAATATATTCAGTTTTATAGATGGTAATATCCATACCCATTTAATATTGGATGTGTTAATAATTTAAGGGGTTTATAAATAAAATGTATTAAAATGAATATATTTATTTCGGGTACTATTGGTATAAGGATGGATGCTTATAGTAACATTTATTTTTTAAATTACAGATATACGTGTACTTATAAAAATAAGTGTACTAATTTATTTTATGGATGACAATATCCGCATCCATTTAATTTTTGTATTGTATTAAACTATCAATCTACTATTTACATGATCTTATTTTATAAGACTTATAAATCTAGAGATTTTCTCTTTACATTCTAATTTTACCTTTACATATTCATTTTCAAAGGACGTGTAATCATGTTTATATTTCAGCGTGTACATATTTCAACGTAAAGACGTGTAATTGAATACTTTCAAAGGACATTTTAGGGGGTAGACAATATCTGATTTTCACCCGTAATATACCGTTAGAATAGTTTGGACGAGGACAACAATATTTTAAAGAGAAAAGAGAGTACAAAAATGTTTTTCAACCAATTGTAGTTAAATTCTTATTAATTATTAATAGGGTCAAGCCGTCAGGGTATATCAACTCAAATTTCTTACACTCACCCTTATGTAATAGTATATTTAATATATTTGTCTCCCCTTTTTTCATGTTCTATTTTTCTATTATATATACATATTGAAGATGGATAAACACAATCCTTATAACGTTTCATTTTTAGCATCTTGCTTTTAGAATTAGATTTGTAAGGTGTCAAATTGTTGCTTTGTAATTGTTATAGAGATTAAGTGTGTAATCATTATATTATAGTGGATTCTTCTCGTCGTCACAGACAACCGTGGATGTTTCATCACCTTGGGGTTTTACCACGTAAACTTATGTGTGTATGTTTTTCTTCTCACTTTTCTATCTTCTTCATAACATCTTCAACAATCTATAAAAATATGTTAGACGCGTGATCAATCCTACACGATTCAAAAATCACTGTCAACAGTAATTATGTTTTAGCATTTTATTTTTGCTTTATGAATTTTATTTTTAACTCACATTTTGTGTTAATTGTATATGAAAACAATTGATTTTATAAATAATATCAGAACATGGAAAAGAACGAGAAATAGAGATGAAATGAGTTCGATAAGTTTTTTACCTAAGATTTCTCTTACAATATAAAATGGGTTCGACAGGTTTTATATCTAATACTTTTTTCTTTATCCTTTGAATAATTGATGGTAATTAAAAAATACATGTTTTTATGTCTAAACATGTTGGCTTCTGAACTTGGATGTTGATTTCTTTTTATGGATGTAAAATTCAATGACAAAAGTTTAAGAATTATTTTAGCTCTATTTTTTTTTTCATATTATTATAATTGAAATAATAATTTGATAAAAGAATTATATCCCAAATAATGTACAACCAAATATATTTTAACACCTTATACTATCATACGGCTTAAACATGAGAATAATGAATTTAAATCTAATTTAGTCTAAATATCTTTAGCATGCATTTATCATGCTGCACGATTTGTTAAAAAATGGATTGATATTTAATATGAGTGCCAATGTAAAATGGATTAATATACAATTTAAAAAACTCTGAACATACAAATGTAAGTATTACTTTACTCTTTTTTACTTTTCTTTTATGTCATAAACTCTCAAAATATTTTTTTAAAAAATTGTCAATATCGATGATTTTTTTTTAATATAACTGTATATACAAAAAAATGCTAGATTGAAAATCTTTTAACCCTTATACAATATTTATCAATCATTACGGAAACCTCAAATTTTTATACTCATTTATCTTCAAGAGTTTCGAGATTAAATATTTAGTATTAATAATTCCACTTACAATTTGATATAAATTTTATAATAAGAAAATTTGTTATTATAATTTTTAATTACAAAAGTACTTTAATAAAAATTTACCAGAAAATAAAAAATTATTTTAATTAGAATAAATTACATATGATATACAATCATTAATTCCATTATTTAAACCAATATCTTCAAATATATCTTTTTTTAAAAATATATATATATACTTATATAGATCCAATCGAATTCCAAAAAAAAAAAACACAAATCAATCGATTAACAAAATCCACAAATCTCATCCATTAATTCTATCTTCTTCTCTCTTCTTCAATCAATTCCAAAAGAAAATCACAAATCAATAAACCCTAAAAAAAATTCACAAATCAATAGTCCTTAAAACAAAATCCACAATTTTTTATCCAAAATAATCTGTAAAAATTTGAGATCCAAACACACATTCACGAACAAATCATGTATTCTTTTTCAATCAACTCCAATAACGGGAAGAATAAATAAATTTGGGAAAAAAAATTCTTGATTCAAACACACATTCATAAATCAAAATCCCTTTTTCAATTTATTCCCAAACAAAAAAAAATCGAAAAATCGATTGGGTTTCCATCATTCTAGACTGTCGCCTTCGATCTCCATCATTCCCGCTGCTCATCTCCATTGACGAATTTGTGATTCGCGATGGCGTGACCATCGAACAATCACGGTTTCTATTCGTCACAGAGGGCGGATACGAGGGCCTCGAAGTCAAAGACGGTGGCCTTCAGAGCCCTTGTCGTCTCCTGTAGCAAATCGGGTACACCTCCGATCGAGATCTAAACTCCAACTAGAATCCAGAGTTTGGATTTGTGGATACTTCAACTTTTTTTTTGATATTCATCATCTGCTTTGGCCTGCAACTTTCGGCATACAAAATCCACAGATCCAAAGCATAAAGAGTGCTCTGCAGTGAGGGGGTAAAAAGAAGGCATTTTTCATTTTTAATGCAAATAAATCCTGAGATTGAATGAGATCGAATACAATGAAAGAAACCATAAACAGAGCTCTGCAATGAAGGGAGGGGGGGTGAAAAGAAGACATTTTTCCTTTTTAATGGGTTTGGTCAAACAATCGGTTAAACAAGTTGCCATTCCATTCATTTATTAAAGTGTCCCTATTTTTTAACCGTTTGATCATATTTTTCATCATCCAACGCTTGAGACTCAATGCTGAAATGATTGGTATGATACCAATTGATTTCACCGCGCACCGTAGCCAGTCCCTCAAATTACCCATCGGTCTGGAGATTCGTAAAGACCCGACACATCAAGGGCGGTTTTAACTATACCAGTTAAGTTGTGGTATGAGATTTGTATTTTTTTCAATTTCCGATTTAATTTTGGTACGGTTACTCGTCCCCATACCCGCTATCAATTTATATATATAAGGGAAAAATATAAGGGAAAAATATGTTGAAATTATATAACATAATTTTCCCTTATATTTTTCCTTCCTACAATCGTAGTTTTCTCTCCAATAATTTTCCCTCTCTTTTTTCCCATTTTTTTCCTCCATCGAAGCACTATTCCATCTCAGATCATTATATATAATATACCCCTCACACAATTATTTTCTTATTATTCAATACTATTTATATGATATTAATGGGATGGGGATGGTATGGGTAAAAAAAATGATCCCCTAATGGGGAATCCTCGTATTGGCACCGTTAATTTTAAAGTGGATATTCATCGAGTATGATATTTCTCATAAAAATTAGTATTGGGGATGGTAATAGAAAACCTGTCCCCGACCCGTGCCATTGACATCTGTGCTCTAACCATCCAAATGAAAGAATAACGACCCCACTTGTCTTATCGCTACTGTTACTTTAGAATTATTAAGTAAGGATATCTTCGATGCAAAAATGGCTTTTATATCAATAATCGTTGATATGACAACAATGTTAAGAGACTTGCTTCCTATATGCCATAAATATAGACTGGATAGACAATCAACTCAAAAGTTAGTCTCCAATACTTCTACTTATTTATTGTTAATAATGTGTCCATTTTTGTTTATTTCCTTACCAAAAAAAAAAACACGTAATATCAATTTTAAATACTTGTTGAGTAAACCGAAAAATAGTTGTGAAGCATACCGCTGATAGCAGATGGTCATGTTGACAATGTCAAATATTTTTTATATCACATCAATGTGTAGTTGAATATATACAACTGCATTAGAGATACATTTTTTAATAAGCCGTATATTTATCTTATGTGACATTTTTTTTTTCACAAACCACGATACTCTAATGGGTTTGAGGTTATGATTGGACCAAATTGGATACTAAATTCTGAAATCCATTGGATCTTGAGAATCTATATAGAAATCCATTAATCCATTGGATTCGCCAAAATATAATGTGTAATCTATATTGGACGAATTTATTTTGTGCTATATAGATGAACATTGAACAAATTTTGGGTCTTATTGTATTTTGTTATGACAAATGATTATATTTTTTATATCTAACTAATTATTTTATTTTATTTATTTTTATGTTTGAGATAATAACATCATCTCTTCATTTTCTACAAACCGATTAATCCATTGTTTAAATATCCACAACTAAAACAATTTGCTCATTTATACCTAGTTTTCGGCACAAAATCTCAAAACCCAAACCCATCCAAACATGGGATAGAGAGGGAAAAAATGTGGCTTCTTTCATAATTGCCCCTTTTTTCTAGATTTTTTTTCTTTTTTGTGATTTTTTATTTCAATTTATTTTATGATTAAATTGATTTTTATTATAAAAATCTTAATGACTATAAGAGTAATTTTACTAAAGGTAATAAAGAAATTTAAAAATAGAGTAATGCTAGACTTCATAAATTTTTTATCAAAAATCCTTCCAGATCATTTGTTATGGTGAGTTTTCAATATCACATTCCTTACCACAAAAACTTATAAGATGTCGACAACTCACAAACAACATAATTTGGGAAGTTTTTTTGGAAAAAAATCTCCAAGCTTGGTATTACTCTTTAAAATAATAAGAATTTCGAGTGCACAAACAGATTTTGAGGGGTACAAATATCATCCCTTTTAATATTGTTCAGTATTTGGTAGAACTATCTGACTGGATTAACTAGTATGGTTCTTAGAGGCACATGTAGGACTAACTAGTCCAGTATAGACAAACAGTCTCACTCTGGTGGAACTATTTAGTCCCACCTCAAAGGCGGAGACAATATTTTGTCCCGGCCCTTTTGTTATACTTTTACATTTTATTTATCTTTTTTTTTCAATTAAATTATTTATATATAAAATATTAAATGTATTTAATCCATTCTAAACATAATAATTTAATATATTTTATTCCTTTTTAATATGAATATATTTTATTCTAACATTTTAAAAAATATCAATTAAAAATTAGTCAATGTTTATTTTATTTCAAATTAATTTTTAATGATTTTATTTTTTTAATAAAAATAATTTAAATAATTTTTTAACCAATTTTAATTTAAAATAATTTTATTTTTCTTTAAATTAAATTACTGGAATTTTCTTTAATATTTATTGGTATATTCATACAAATGTATTAGTTTCATACACGTGAACAAAGTACAATTTTTTTTATAAATGTACTAGTTTTATACACGTAAGCTAGTATCGTTTAAATAATATGAGTAGAAAACAAAAATAAATGAAGAAGAAATCCAATAAAGAATAAAGAATAAATCATTTGAGGAAATAAGGAAATTGAAATTTAAAATAAATAAATATTTTTTTTAACCAAATTAAAATTATAATAATTTTATTTTTCTTTTAAATTGATTTAAAATTATTTTATTCAATCTTAAGCTATACCTAACAAGAGACAGTACTATTTTAATCAAATTCGTTCTATCCCAAATAAATCACAGTATTAATTTAATAAAGTTTAATTTAATTCAATCCAATCTTGTTTAATTCTATAAAAATAATCTGATTATATTCGATTCTATTCTGCACACCGAACGAGATTTTGTCACATCCAAACTTCGTAAACACATTTCTCACGCAAAGCATTTTTTTGTTTTTTTTATCTCCTTTAGAAATTCCTGACCTACTGCTGCATTTCATGATTGCATGATTGCATGAATCTACCTTAGATTTGAGTTTGACACAATCTAAGTCTTGTATTTTGAGCTTTTGTACATAAAAATATATTTTTAAAAAAAATAATGAAATATATAAATACAAATAAAAATTTAATATTTAAAGCTAAAATATATTAAACAAGGTGATTTTTTTTTTCCATATTTAATAAAATTATTACAATTGAATTTTGATTTACATTATTGATTTTTTAATATGAATTTTATATGATAAAAATTAAATAAATAAAAATTCAAAATAAAATGAAATAAAATAAGTATCCAAAAGAAGACACCTACGCATCCTAAATAATTTATTAAATTTAATAATTTGATAGTTATACACTTATAGATAATAACAATAGTGAAGAATTTTATAAAAAATATATGAAGTGCACATTTATTATTACAAATATGGTTTTTATATTTCTTTAATGATGATCCACGACATTATCTCACTTTGTCATGTGTAGAAATGCCATAGTCAATAATAAATTATGTATAGAATGGGTTAAAAATATATATAAACTATTATTTTTAAAAATAACGTTGTTTTATCTAAATTTGATGTCTAAATCTTATATCAAAATAATATGGTAACCGTCCATTATTTAAATCATGCAAATCTAATCCAATTTTAGTAAATAGACTATTGTGTTGTCACATCATTTGGACATCAGATTTGGATATCAAATTTAAACAAAGTAGCATTACTCTATTTTTTTTTAATTTAAATTTTATAGAATAAAAACAAAAGAAAGGCATATCCAAAAAAAAAAAACAAGGGAAAATTGCACTAAAGCACCCTTACTTTTGTTAATAATACAACTATATTACCCAATTATCAAAATGACAGATTGTTGGTACCCTTGACTTTACAGTTGGCCGTTAGGGTTGAAAGTGTCTTTTATTTAAAAAGGATATAAAAGTCTTTTTACCCTTAAATAAACTGAAGTAGTAGAAAGCTTTAACAAAATATTAAAAAAAACATTAAAGAAAAAATTAAATAATAATTTTTTCTTTTCGAATCATCCTTTTCTTTTTGAAGCAAAAATCATCGTAATCAAATAAGGCTAATTGACACTTATGCCTCCTAAACTCTTGCAAAATATGCACTATGCTTTTATATATTTTTTTCACCACTAAACCCCATGAACTCTCGTTTTTTAGCAAACATTTGGGTTTTTTGCTTTCTGTGAGGGGGTATCTACAGTCTGTTGTTGTCAATTTATGAGAACTCAAGGGGTTTAATGGTGAAAAAATAGTATAAGGGGTTAGATGCATATTTAAGAAGAGTTTGAGCAGTATCAATGCCAATTAGCCTTAAAATAAATCACATTTTTGGCAGATCTGGAAACCAGATCTCATCTTCGTCTTTCCCAAGAAATGCAATTTAAGGAAAAAAAAATGAAATCATTAATTGTTCTTCTCCAATCACACCATTTTTCATAAAATTGGACTAACCTAGAGGGAAAAAGCATCACAAGCGATCATATGCTGAAAAACCCCAAGGCAGTATCCATCAATAATATAAAAAGAATAAAATGAAGAGTAACAAACACCAGAAAAACAAAAAAACCCAGGGAAACAATCCTAACAAAAACATTGGCACGCAGGCCATAAAAACAAAAAAAACATCAAGAAAAACGAAAAAACTCTCTACCCATGCAATCATTGTCAACCAATAAAGAGCAGAAAAACGAGAAGTTTGCCTACCACGAATCGACCTCTAACCCCAAAGCATGCTTAGAAAGAGCGTCTGCAACCTGATTCCCCTCCCTAAAGATATGAGAAACCTAAAACTCGATTTTTGATATCTGATAGATACAGCGTTGCCAAGCCTGCCGAATCCGCCAAGGAACCTGTTCAGAGCGAGAGGAGAGCAGCTGAACCACATAAGAAGAATCACTCTCAAGCCAGATCCGATGCCACCAATTTTGCCAAGCAAAATTAATAGTTATCGAAGCTGCAAGAAGTTCCGCCTCAAATGCAAACACGTGATCAAGAGGAACAACAAAACAACCCTTTACAAAAGCTCTACAATTACGGAAAATACCCCACAACCCCCAGCACCTAGAGAACTCAAGGCGGCACCATCAGTATTAACTTTGGTCCAACCAGGAGCCGGAGGCGACCAAATCACACTCCTGATAACTGGGGCCCTAGCCAGACAGCCACGAAGATCAAATCGATGAAGAATCAAAAGATCATCTACATAATTACGCATACACCCAATCTCTAACCGATTAGCGTCAGACACCGCACGCCAAACAAAAGACAAAGCAGATCTGAAATCCACTGGTTACGGGAAAGCCACACACTCCAAACCACAACATGAATAGCTGATTTCCATAAAACATGCACATGATCGCTAAACGAAACTGACATGGCCCGTGAAAAGAACGAACTCCACGTATAGGCAGAAATACGTCGCTGAAAAGCTGAGAAAATCACTTCCCAAAGAGCAACCGCTAAGGGGCATCGAATGAAAAGATGATCAGACGACTCACTGCTAACCCCACAAACACTGCATCGGGAAGCTAAGTGAAACCCAACCCTACATAAGCGATCCTCTGTAGGAAGTCGATTCAACAAAAGACGCCATGTCAAAGCTGACCGGGAGGGAGGGATAAAACTACACCAAACATCTCTCCACCAAGGGACTTGCGGAGAATCACGAATCATATAGGAATAAGCCGACTTGCAAGAAACCTGCCCATCCCGAGAATGAGCCCACACCAAAGAATCTGTAACTGGAGAGATAGCAACGCTATCGGTCTGAGAACATAGATATGTAAAACGGACTCGAAAACTATCATCAAGAACCCACTTACCCTCATAAATAAAATCAGAAACCCTTGCCTTGAGAAGGGTAGCCAAGTAATCAGGAATTCCCAGAAGCTCAAGAATGGGAACCCCCAACCAATTATCGCGCCAAAAGTCTCGCTGAGAATTCTCTCCAATGAGCCAAATGCCATCTTTGAGAAGATCTGAATAGTGAGAGTGGAAAGAAGGCCAAATCGACGAAGTAACATACCCTCCATGAGATTTTTGAAGCTGCGTGAGATACCACTCCCTCAGAAACGAAAAAGCAAAACTCTCAGAGGTCATAAACTTGCAGGTGAGCTTTTTTAAAAGAGAATCATTCAGTAACCCCAGGTCCTTCAAACCAAGACCACCTTGAGAGTAAGGCTTATAACAACGACCCCAAGCAACCAGAATCAGTTTAGTCTCCTCACAAAAACCTGTCCATAAAAAATTTCTCAACTTACGATTAATCAACCGTAGTAAAGAAGAAGGCCATTTATAGATCATGAATGAATGCACAAAGGATTCCGTAATGACTGACTTGATCAGAGTAGCACGATCGGCCAAAGAAAGGGCTTTCCCCTTCCAATTAGCAAACTTAGACAAGATTTTATCCGCTATAGGCTGTAACACGGACTTCTTGAGCTTTCCTCGAAATAATGGTACCCCCAAGTATGAGAAAGGCAAGCGACCAATCTGCATACCAACCAAGGACTGCAATATACCAATCCGGGAAGGGGAAACAGAAGATCCAAAATAGATAGATGACTTACCCCATTTAACCAGCTGACCTGAATTGTTACCATAAACCTCAAAAGCACTCATAATATTCTTCAGATTCTGAACCGTGCCTCTGTAAAAAAATCAGAACATCATCTGCATAAAACAAATGAGTAGGAGCAGAAAATCCCCTCGGAGAAGAAATAGACAATAACTGAGAAAAATCCACCATCCTCGACAATAGGCTACTAAGGAAATCCTCCATAATACCAAACAAGAAAGGGATACAGGCACCCTGACGAACCCTTCTAGAACAATGAAAATAACCCTTTGGGAACCTATTAATCAACACCGAAAGCCTCAAAGATCTTAGGATGCAGTCAATCCAATCCATAAAAATTTAAGAAAACCCAAAAGCTTGAAGCACTCTACGAAGAAAAGATCAATCCAAAGTATCGAAAGCTTTGCGGATATCTATCTTCATGGCCAAATTACCTCCATAACACTTATTATGCAACCCATTCACACAATCAGAAGCTAAAGCGATACAGTTCTCAATGTGACGGTCCCGAATAAACCCAAACTGATGAGGAGAGACTATCCTAGCTGCAATCTGAGCTAACCGATCTGCCAAAATTTTGGAAGAGATCTTGAACAAGAACTTACTAAGTACAATCGGAAGAAACTGGTCTATCGAAATCGAATCCTTCTGCTTCGAAAGAAGAACAATGAAATTGGAGTTCAATCCAGGAAAAATAACCCCTGTACGGAAAAAGTTCTGAACTGTAAGAACCACGTCACTACCCACCACCTTCCAGCATCGCTGATAGAACCTTCCAAAGAAACCGTCTGGCCCAGGAGTAGAGGCTGCATCCATACAAAAACAGCATCATGGATATTGTCCATCGAAGGAGTGCTAATCAGAAAAGAATTTTCCACATCAGTCACCAAAGAAGGAATCACATCCTCTACCACCGAGAAATCTGTCTCAACACGAGAAGAATCCAAAGAAAAGATATTAGAATAAAACTCGATGATATGATCCCTAATAATCAAACAGTCATCACTAAACACCCCATTAATTGAAAGAGAAGACAAAGCGTTCTGGTACTGTCTACGTCTGACAGAAGCATGAAAGAATGATGAATTACGGTCACCATCTTGTATCCACTTCACTCTTGACCGATCACGATAAAAACACTCTTGTCTATGTAACAACACATCAAGCTCATGATGAACTCGAGACTCGGCCAAGAAAAGCTTCTCTGAAAAACCCATATTAGACATCTGAAGCTAAATAGACTGAAGCTCTACTGATTTCCCAAAAATCTTGGAATTTAGATCCCCGAAAACCTCCCAATTCCAAGTCTTTAGTGCATTCTTTAACCTCTTTAACTTGTTGATAACCATCTGAGGAGGATTACCCACATAAGAGGAACTCCAAATACGACGAACTAAAGCCATAAAATCTGGGTGATCCAACCACATGCTCAGGAAACGGAAAGGCCTAGGACTAAAGTTCACAATATCCGACAACCGAATCACCAACGGACAATGATCCGATATTCTACGAGGGAGAGCCACACAAGAAACGTCCCGCCAACAGGAAATACAACCCTCAGAAACCAAAGCTCTATCTAACCTCCTCTCAACTCTAGTACGGGGATAACGACCTCTAGCCCAAGTAAAACGAGCACCCTCGGATCGAACACCAACCAACTCACAATCCTCAATAACAGACTTGAAATCCTCACAGGAGCTACGAGCTAGAGAATGAAGGCCTAAAGACTCATGAGCTCCCAAAACCGTGTTAAAATCACCCACAACCAACCAATAGGAAGAAACCAAGCTGACCATGTCCCGAAGAGACTGCCAAAGCGATCTTCGGACAACCGTCGACGTACTCGCATAAACAAAAGTGAAATAATGCAACCGAGAGTTAACCGTGATCGAAACAGTAAGCTGCTGCTCATGAAACAGGACAATCTGAGCATCAGAAAAAAGAATTACAAGAAAATACCCAAATTGTCGGTAAAAGACCACCCCTATCATTCAAGCCCACTAAATATAACTTACCCAGATTTACATTTATTTTTTTCCTTCACAATCATCAACATCATCTAACACTGAAAAATACAAAAATTTTCTCTTTTGGGAGATCTAGGTTTGATTTCTATTTCTTCTTCTTCTTGATCACCATTGCCATATATTTTTTTTCTCAGTCATCATCATCATCAATTAAAAGAAATCAAACGAGAGAAAGAACAAAAAAAAAATGACAAGAGGGAGATATCTACAAAAAATCGAATGATCAGACAATGAAAGTGGGATTTCAATGGAAATTCACCATGGTTTGTGAGAGAACCTATAAGATGAAATCTTTTTTTTTTTACAAAAAAAAGTTTGTACCAAATTATGCAAAAGTACTTTGTGAACTTTAAAGCTTTAACCTCATTTTGAATTCAGCCGTGGTTATTGTTAATCGAAAATTCGCTCAAGGTGAGGAATATCACTTAACACCCTCAACCCGCTACCTAGGTAGGTTGCGGGGGGAAGGTACTTCATACCAAGGATATTAGAAAGAGATTAAGGAAAGAGGAAGGAATAGTGAGCTTGGTAGTGGAGAACTGTTTTATTAATCAAATAAGTGATATGACTTTGATAGAGTAAAAATGATCATGAAAACTATACAAATTTTATCTCACTATGCTATCTCTCTCTCTCTCTCTCTCTTTGAACACTGTTGGAGATGGTGAACTCGTGCATGTCGATAAGTGGCTAAATCCTTTAAGAAAAGTGGTGAAGAAGCTTTGTCCTTTTTTTCCCATTTTTTTGATGTTGTGTATGGTTCCCGACGTTCCCTTTTAATCCCCTTTCATCGCCAATCAAATCCCTCTAATTTAGGCCAATTGATTGATCATGTTATCAGAAATGATTGACGTTGATGGCAAAATCAAATTACACAGGAATTACACCCGTTGATTACATCAAGTTTCCGTTTAGGTTTGAATTCGAATAAATGGCGAATCCGTTGACCAATCTAGTCACATTATAGCGCTTTAATGGCAAAGAAGTCAACTCTGTAGCTTGAAGGAGAATCACGTCTCTACGTACCAATGGCGAGGTACCTCAGGGTACTAGGCCAATTTCCTTACTTACTTAATGGGCATGTCACGTACCTGGAAGAGGTGGCGAGATGGTATTGTGGTACTCAGTCGGACACCTTGGTGCTTTCTGTGGATACTGAAATCTTCCAAATGGTGGTATTGAAGTATTCGGATGCCGGGATGAATAAGGCGCCAAGATATAAGTCTGAAGGTATCCCGGTACCTAGGTAACAAGTAGGAGATATCCTAGACTAATCTTGGACTGGTGTCGAAGTACTAGGCAGGAGTTACCTCACTGCTAGCTAGTCCTGATCTTTGAGTGGCGCAGAGACTGGTATCTCGAGGTAGGTAGTAGCAGGCCGATCCTACCTGGTATCAAAAGATTTGTCCTACCAGGTACCCGTTGGGTGAAAAAATTTACTTTGACCTTTCACCAAAAATAGCTATTAACAGTTATTATTCAATGTTATGTCTGTGTAACACATGATCTCCATTGGGAATGGAGATCTTATCTATTCCCGATCTCCATAAAGAAGATTTCCTCCAATAGGTTTCTTTCTTTAATATTTTTAAAAATAAAATTATTATAAAAATTGATAAAATAATGTTGATTAGGGATAATTTGATCATTTCGTAATATTTGATTGATCAACAGTTAACTCTAACGATCAACCATTTGGTCAATGGTACTAATATATTATTTTGGTAAAAGTGAAATCTAGTTGCACTATTAACAAGGTTAATTAGCACAGATGCTGTTGAACTATGTTCGAATTTGCATCTTACCCTTTATATTTTTTTTTCGCCATTAAACCCCCTAAACTTTCACAAATTGGCAACAACCGACTGTAGATGCCCCCACACAGGGGGTAAAAACCTAAGTGTTTGCCAAAAACGAGAGTTCAAAGGGTTTAGTGGTGAAGTAAAAAATATAAAGGGTATAATGCATATTTTGTAAGAGTTTACAAGGCATGTGTGCCAATTAACCTATTAACAATGGTCAGGGTACTTAAGTGCAATTTCCTAAAAAACAATAGATATATCTTTCTGCAAGTGTCGTATATATCTGATTGTGATATATCTGCCGACAAGTGAAGTGATTAAGTGTGGAAATTATTTTAAATCAATTGCTTGTGAGTTATGAGTTATGAGTTATGTTTGTCTGCTACTCATCTACAATCACAAATCACCGAAAGCAACATGCCACCTACTTACAGACTTACAGCAGTAATTAATAACAAAACAGAGCAACACTTCAAACTTTGAATTTTGTTAAATTTTAGCAACAACCTATCGGTTCGGAATATGCAGTTTTGTATTTTTCTGTGATCACATGGTGAATTGTCCTAGAGATATACAACTTCATAAGTTAATTGACACCACCTCCAAATGTAGCTGGATGATAAAAAGTATTCATATTTAATGTGATAATGTCCAAAGTTCAAGCTAATATATCTGCAGATGGTATATAAAAAAAATAAAATAATAATTGACATACTTCAAGATTTAATAAGATATTAAAACATTAGAATTAAAGGCTATATAGACAATGACATATTGTATATTTAGTTATTCACATGAGAATTCATACCAATATATTTGTGTTGTTACTTTGTTGTATGTGAAATTTTCACCTAAGCAGAACGAGAAAAGTGAAAAACCTACGAAGAACGAGAAAAGAGGAAAACCTACCTTGCCACGTTGATGAAAGTCAACCAGTCAATGAAAGAAATGTTGACCAGGGACATGTCACCAGGTCTTGACAAGTCAACAAGAAAGTTCATATGGTGGTGAAAATAATTAAGTACTAAGTGAAGCCATTTGATTAAGAAGTCTTGTTCACCAAAGATCTTTGCTCATCGAGATCTACTCGGTCAAGACAAGAAATATGACTATATCAGGACACCTTCCACAACAAGGTTTGCTCACTCAAATCAGGTAATTGCAAATCAACTTAGACACGATAACTAATAAGGAAGTTTCACAATGATATAAGGCTCAGAATCACTCTTCAACAAGGAAACAAATTGATCCTCTCCGAGATGTTTGGAGTCCTAATCAAACGGTGAATCAACTACATTAATTACGTGGTAATTCCAAACAGGAATGAGATCAAGAAGATTCCTAATAAGAATCTGTGATCCTTTAGATTCCGGAAACCCTAAGAGGACACTATAAATATAACAGTGTAATCATTGTAACATATAGTCAATAAACATCAGTGAGAGAGAGCAAAAGGTGTAATTTACCAGATTCATAGTGAATTCGTTTCTCTATCACCAAGAAACAACATGTGGATGTTTTTCAGTTGCCGAAGTTTTACCACGTTAGCATGTTCCTTTTATTATTTATTTTGCCCTTGTTGTGTTTTGTTTACGGATTGAATGAATCACAATTGTTGACCAACTGATTTTCTAAAATTCTAGAAATCACCATCAACAATTGGCACTTGAAGAAGGGAGTGAACATCTAAAACTCTATGCACCCTTATGAACAATGGCAGACATTGAAGATGGGAATGGTTCCAAGAACAACCATATGACACGGGAGGGGTTAACACCACTCCTAACACCACGGGACCATTAGACGTGTCGCTGGTTGCTAGGGACCAATCAAGAACCATCTCTAGCAATCAGTAACTTCCCTCGAGCATTGAAAAGATTGCTCAACGGTTTCAAGATTCCCTAAAATAACTTGTGGCAAACGTGACTAGACAGGGAATCACCCTTTCAACCACCATAGGGTTGACCACACCTTACAACCTATACACACCAGAGGATCAGCCACGCAGACTGTGCTCCATAATTGTCGGCTCTACACCAAATGCGTCGTTAAAGATAATTAGGAATCTAACGTACCACCCATAAACTTTATCAGAAAGGCAATCTTGGAATAGTAAAGAAAATGAGGATGAGCGACTCCGCATTAGGTACGAACGTTATCAATCCGAGCAGGACCTGGATCGCCCAAGTAGGCATATGTTGGGATTATGCTCGATAGCAAGAGTGTAATAATGTATTTGACAATCTTTTCATATTAATAAAGTGATTTCTAGTTTAACAAATCTTATAGCATTTATATTTTAATTATTATAATTGTCAAAAGTAAATAATCATAAGGTCAAAAGACTATAAGAAAAGAAGAATTGTTCATACATCTAGATATGTATGATGTATACACAATTCTTTAGTTAGTCTTGAATAATATTCACAACTTAAGATAAAAGGTTGGGCGCCTTTATCATGTCAAAGTTGTAGATTCTTTTGCTAGCATTTTATTGGGATCAAATGTGTTATGATGAGTCTAAAATCATCAAAGTGTGGTGTCTTTGGGCAAAAGAATCTAGTACACTGTGTGCATTGAATTGGATTACAATGAAATACTTTATCTAGAACTTTCAATGGATAAAAGTTTTTCATTTGAAGACAACCGGAGAGTCTATCTCAATCCTGAGATAAATGATGGACTTATTATTGCAAGTGTTATCATTTGAGCTATCAATGAGTACGATTATATAGCATAGTCTATCCTCAATAGTTTGGTGGTTATCATTAGTTAATCGATAAAGTACTTCATTTATTGATATGGACATCGTGACTCTATTTATTAAATAAGAGTATAATACCATCATATGGATATTTTGAGGTATTGGATATTAAATCTTAACGTTAAGTTTTCAATAGTGTCTATTAAAACATGGCTTCTAGAAAAGTCAAAATATCCAAGTTCAAAATGTGGTCATATGAGTAAATATTGTAACTTGGAGAGCTATAGGCGGTCTATAAGCTCTTGGCGATTACTGGTATTCTTCACGAGGATACACTTTCTTCACTAAGGTTGTCTAGGGTATGAATGAGTAACATCAATTTATTCTATCTTTATTTAAGAGTTCAATTTTAGTTCCTTAGTGGAATGAACTAAAATTAAATAGATCGGACTTAATTGAATCATTTGTTGATTGTGATTGGGTTGTGTCTATTGGAACTTAAATTTAGATAGCTCGTTAAGATCCTCAATCCACACGAACTTGCATAGATCACTTGATATATTCTACTGGACCAATTTAGGGGTTCATCTAGAATTGTATTAAGGCATGTGAACTTGTTCCTTTTTGTAAGAATAGGTCTAGTTCACATGTGGACTTTTTATTAAGGTCTAATAGATTTAATAAAGTAAGAAAAATAATATATGACCCATATATATGAGTTGGGCGGCAAGGCTATTTAGAATAGCTTAATTATATTAATTTTATTTTATTATTTAATTAAATGGAAATTAGTTAATTATTTTGTTAAAAGTCAAAATCTGTTTCCTAGTAGGAGATGGTCTCCTAAAATTATACTATTGTTGGTAGTATAATTAATATTAAAGACTATATTTGATAAGTAGATAAATAAAAGGAATTATTTATCTAATCAAATTAGGAAGTCTCTAATATGGTTACAAATACACTATTGAATTGGATTAGGAGTCTTGGTATAGGATAGGGTTTCTTTTAGAAAAGGATTCTTAACCACAAGGTAAATTCACCTAAGGAAAGGATTCTTAACTACCAAGTAAATCATTCTTAGGAAAATAATCAAGTCTCCTAATTATATTCTATTAAATTTCGGCCAGCTATGTATATATAAGAGGAGGATAGAATTCCTTTTAAAAAGGGATTCTTAACTACCAAATAAATCAACTTAAGGAAAGGATTCTTGCCAACTAAGTAATTCCTTCATATGAGAGGACTTATGATCCTTATATATATATATATATATATATATATATATAGGTTTGGAAATTTTGGCCAGCTCTAAGCTTTTCTAAGAGAGATTTCGGCCAACCCTATTTTTTCTAGGAGAAGAATTTGGCCACTATAGAAATTTTGAGGGAGAAAAATATGATTTTACTCTAGACAAAATTTGATCAACTCTAAGAAATAATCTGTGATTCGGCAAAGAAGAAAAGGAAGAAAGAACGTTTAGTTTTTGATAGTACACTAGTAGCCTTTACATCAAAAGGTTTTATGTACAACATCGAATCAAGGTTCACGCGAGTTTCAATCAAATTGATTGATAATTCACAAGTGACCTAACGTTCTTTGTTTTCTTCTTGGAGGATTATTGTAACTAACAAAGAAGAAGAATTTGTTTGTTTTATCCTCAGGTATACAATTAAAAGAAAGGGAGCCCACACTCCTAAGTGATTCACGTTCGTGATTGGATTGGAAGATCTTACAGAATCAATTCGGCGCTTGCTCAATCATCACGAGAAAAAGGTACGATAATTTTTATATACATCAATTAATATAGGGTTAAGGTTCTTGTTATTATAAAGGAAAATTTTTTATTTACACGCGAACCCTAATTTCTAATTTTCTCACGCTTCCGTTGCGTTTTAAACCGGTTTTTCCCTACAGTATACCTGCTGAAGGCGGCCACTCATCCACCCAAAGATAGTGATCGACAACACCACCTAAAACGCCATAGGGGACCAATCATTTTGGATGACCTTGATCGAGAAGATCATGAGCAGGATACAAGTCAATGGCATTCAAGCCTAACCATTCGACAAAAAATCAGTTCAAATGGAGAACTGAAAGGCAAGCGAGACGTACTCATCAAAAGGCTAACCCAGGAAGTTCAAAGTAATAGATGACATGTGGATGCCTTAATTAGGTGGCATGGGCTTAACAAACAATCAGATGACGAGTCAGACAACCCGTTCACCAATGAATTCCTCCGAAAACCATTCCTAAAAAGGTTCAGGATGCCACATGTTGAACAATTTAAAAAAACATTGATATAAAGGAGTACGTAAGGCGATATAATAGTCCAATGGCCCAGTACGCTAGGAATGATGCCCTATTATGTCTTAATTTCTCTCAGACACCTAGGATCTTGGCTCCAGGTGGTTCAGAAGACTACTCGCCACAAGCATAGGAAGCTTCTGCTAGCTCAAACATGGGACGTGCACAAATAGGCAAGCGAGACATTCTCAAGACAATTCCTTAAAAACGTGCACAAAAAGAAGTAGGTGGTACATCTCTCTCAACTCAAACAGTACAAAAACGAGCCACTAAAGAAACACTTGAGGCGATTTGGCCAAGAAGTGTCAGAGATCAAGAGTGCAAATGATAAAGCGATTATTGCAGCATTATCAATAACCTGTAAAATAGTCAGTTGTCATTTGATCTGAGAAGGGCTCGTCTGACAAAGTATGTTGATATGATGGAAAACATGGTAGGCGGATATGTGTTGGCTGAGTAGGAATATATTGTAACAAGAGGAAATTTTTTGTACATAGGGGTTGCCCCGAAGTAGTGAAACCCAAAGATAGTTGGGTAATTCTCAGAAGGGAGACAAGCAGAAGAATAAGATTCAAGGTGGCCACTGGGATAATGATCCCAATACTGATCGGACCAGTTCTAAATTCCAGGATAAACACACGAGCTTCACCTCATTGAAGAAAAACCAAGAGGAAATCCTGGCGATCTTAAAAGTGAAGAATCTATCAAAAAAACCACCCAAATAGTCAAACTTCACTCACCAAGATACTACAAAATACTGTTTATTCCACAAGAAAATAGGTATGAAACCTAAAATTACTATCAGCTCAAGGACCACCTTAAGATCCACATCCGGGAAGGACACTTAAAGGATATCATCCTTAAAATGATGGACAATCACCCCCTCCCCTGAGACAACCGCAAGAGGAGAGTTAAGGAAGAAAGTTGATTCAGAATAAAACTAAAAAATGCAGGGACATTAAAAACCATCTTTGGTGGACCCTCGATAGGGATGAATAACAGAGAAAGGACACTAGCAATCCGAGAAGCAATATAGGCAAGAAGGGATCTCGTTATGAATTCCATCGAGCCTGACCCAAAGAGGGTCAAAGAAGGTTGGGATCCCATAGTATTCATAGAGGTCGACTCACACGGTATAGATTTTAAGCTTAATGATGCACTTGTCATAAGTACTAGGATCGGGCATAAAGACGTTCATCGAGTACTAATTAACAATGAGAGTTCAACGAATATCTTGAGTGCAAGAATATATGATCTGAAGTTAGACATAAAAGACCTATAACCCCTTCACATCCCACTCTAGGGGTTTGAGGGAGAAGAAGTGAGATCCTTAGGGACGGTGAAGTTGAGAGTAAAAATTAGAGACTCTTCATGCTAGAAGATATTATTACTCAACTTTGTGGTAGTGGACACTGAGAACCGGTCGTACAATGCCCTGTTGGGTATATCATTCCCGAACAAGACAAAAGGCGTCACCGCAACTTATGCTCTGAAGATACAAGTCCCAACTGAATCAGGCATAGGTGTAGTCAAGGGGTCTTAGGTAGATGACAGAGAGGAGTCGAACGATGGTGACATAGAGGAGTCGAACGATGATGATTTAGACTTGCCTTATTTCAATTATTTGCCTAATTGACTTTTTAACTTGTGGAACTTATTTATGTTCATATTTGTTAGGTTGTCTAGTTTAATTCGGTATTGTTAACTTGTTTCTGTTTTTATTTGCTTTATGTTGAGTAATTGTGGATCATTGTGGTTAGATATTTATGGATGATAGATGTTGATATTGATTGATGTTTTGAGCAAATTGATTATTTTGAACGATAAGTCAGTCGATGGCTTGTTTGAATAAATATGTGTGATTGTACAGGTTTTTGATTGCCATATATTACCTAAATCGATTTTGGGGTTTTGGTTGCTTGCATGTGTTTTTACAGGTTTTGCATATTACTGTTTTATTCAGTTTAGAGGTTATGTGTTGGGGTTTATGCCCTAAGCATATAATTTGTAAATGGATTTATGAAGTAAAAGAAAGGAAAGGTTCATTTCATTCTATTATGTTATTTATTTTATAAACTTGTGTACATATTAACATCCTGGATTGCCGGATGTAATCTCGAACTGTGTATATGAGTGTCATATACAGATTGATACAGTAAGAGACGTGCAATCTAAAGAGTCCATAGATAGCAAATAAAGCCGGGTACTTTATTTGTGGTTAATCTATAGCTGCGGTCCTTTCCGTAATGTACAGTGATTCTATCTTGAATCATTTATATGAGATATGGGAATGGAGGCACCTTGTATGATGTGATCAAATAGGACTGGGTCATGATCTATATGAATCTCACACCAAGATCTATTTAACGATGAGATTTATATATATCAACTAATGATGGCTATATATGGGTGATCTTAATCCTGAGTGTCTTACCGACTCCTTCAGGTTAGATCGTGGTATTTGATATACCATGGGTGAGGTCAGACTGATCAAGTGTTCCTAATCTCAAGTATAAGAGTGTCAAAGTAATAAATTAACCGGTAAGACCGGGTCGAACCACATGGAGGTTGTTCACTTGTCCTTGTAGAATTAATTTCTAGATTAATTAATAAGCTTGTATAAAATGTAAATCAATTAAAATTAATATTGGGGCTAAGGATCCACTGTTGGTATTTCGAATATGATCTAATTATAAATATTTAATCCAGATTAATGGGATAGTATTCCACTCCACTGACCACTCTATAATAGATGTGGGTAAAAGTACTCACTGTGCCAGACAATATCAGTCTGTCTACAGTGAGTAAAAAACTCCACAAAGATTAGAGGGGATAAACCACTCTCTGATAGATATGGGTAAAAGTACTCATTGTGCTAGACAATATTTGTCTATCTACAGTGAGTCAAAAACTCCACAAATATCAGATGGGAGAAAGCATAAAAATAATAAACTTACCAAAATTAGATCATATTTTCCATACCAACAGTATCACCTTTGGCCCCAGCTATATGAAATTAGCCAGACATAATTTAACTAGAAAATAGCTATTTTATTTAAACTGAGAATTTGAGAACAAAAAAGATAGAATTTTACAAATCTAACATCATATTTGAATTCAGAACATGAAAATTATAGGGGAGAAGCCCCCTATTTACACAAAATGCGAATGAAATTTGACCATCAGATGAATTTAGAATAGAGCGTCCAGATTTCACCACGTCATCAGTGAAAAATGATAGTGAACAGTAACTCATCCATGAGTGAACAGTAATGCATTTGAGAGTGAACAGTAACGCATCGTGAGTGAACAGTAAAAGTCAACTGTGAACAGTGAATAGTCAAAAATATGAAAATGCCCTTCGTGGTCTTCTTAAGGTTTTTTGACGTTCTAAACTTGAAAACGATGTTTGTTTTGCCATCTGACTTCTCCATGATTCTGAATTGATCGAATTACCTCTGAAATACAAAGAAAAATACACTGATTACTACACAACACATTTATTTAAGCGAACGAACGAACGAAATTATGTCTGAATTGAGGAATCAATCATATTGGAAGTGTAAAATGATGATATTATCACTTAGTAAACATACACTTTTCAGTGTTAATCAATCGTGGTCTTTGATATACCATGGGTGAGGTCAGACTGCTCAATATACTCTGTATGTTGGGATTGCGGTTTGACTTATGGCTGGGAAGGTTTGTATACAATAGTGGAATCCACTCCTTCTTGTGAGAAATAGATGGTAGTTCCCTTAAGGGTTGATTTAGGGCTTGGACAATATGAGCGATCTCCTAATTCCGTGAGGAAATAAGATTTATTGGCCATTAGAGAATCAATGGTACTTAAAGGATATATGTAATTAGAGGGATATAACGGATATTATGACCCAACTCTAATTATGAACTACCGTGGAGGATCACACCATATGTAATAGCTATATTGATGGACACCGAGTTGTATCGGTCTGTGTAAAAACGTCTGCAGTTGAGAGAGTGCAGCTTCTGGTTTTTGGTGGAATAACACCGGAGTTAATAATCAAGGAACATTAATTAAAGAGTTTAATTAATGATTCCGAGGATTATTGGAGCTCAAAATACTGTAGGTCCATTAAGTCCCCTTGCTAGCCCGATCGATATAGGTAACATGGGTCACGGTTAATTAATTGGATTGTACAGTTAATTGCGTTACGAAAGTGAAATGTATTTATTCGAGAATTAATTGAATAATGAGATTATTAAATTAATAGATAATGGTGATCAAATAACTTAAATAATGAGATTATTTAATTATGTTATTAATCACTAAATGGAGGGTGTATGTTGATATTTATTTTTGAATAAAATAAGATAATATGATTATTTTATTTTATTAAATTAAATATTTTATTTTTGAATTTAAATAGTTTCAATTCAAAATTAAAATCAAATAAAAGATATGGAATATTTTTTATTTGAAAGTTTTTAAAAATCAAATATATATTTCATCTAATATTTAAATATTATATATGTAATATATATTATTTAAAAAAAAGGGTGTTGTGCTTGTCACGCACAGCACACTTATATATATATATATATATATATATATATATATATTGACAAAAAAAAGGTTGGATTTTGGTCAAACACATATGGTAAGTGTGAGTTTTTTTTAAGAAAGAAAAGTGTGCTTGTGTGCATAAAAATACACCAAAAAGAGAGAAAAGTGTTCAAGTGTTGTATGCTTATATCAAAAGAAAGAGTTTATTCTTCTTCTCTCTTACGCGCCCACACGCAGTTACCAGTCCCGGGATATAGCGAGGAAGATCAGTGGAATAGACCAGGAGCATATCGAAAAAGTGAAGGAGCCTCCAAACGTTGGTATGGTTCTTTTAATATTCCTTTTTATTATTGATTACAATTTCCTGTATTTACATATATATTTTATTAGTGTAATAATTAGTATATGTATTTGTTTCAAAAATAAATACGATCACAAGTTTACTGGTCCCAGATACAGATTATGATCTGTATAAAAAAATTTAAAACCCATTTCCGTTGCGTGACCTGTGAACGGGGTTCCAACAATTGGTATCAGAGCAAAGGCAGTGGTGACTGGCCGATCTCCGGGAACTCTCACGCGTGATCGTGTGACGAAGCGTGGCTCTCCACCCGGGGGCTTCTTAGATGAGTGCTCTGATAGGTATCTGTGGGTGTCACCCTAATGAGTTGGGACCGTGCCCACACCCATGAGATGAGAATTTGTATCAACAATTGGTATCAGAGCCAATTTTATTTTCGAAACAGGAAATTGTTTTCGATGCTCCTGTATGTATGATTATGTAAACACGATTTAAATTGATTGTATGATGTTTTTGTATGTATATTAATTTTTTTTAATTTACAAAAACATGATTGATCGTTAATTATATGGTACTGTGGATTTAGGGTTTATGGGTTGTTTATTTTTTTTATTATTTTTTTTACTGTAATTGTATTGTAAAAAAAAATGTAACCTATATTAAAGACCTGAAAAAATCATGAAGAAGAATTCATGAGATGAATCAGAGTGACCTGAAGAGACTGGAAGACTCAGAAATTACAAGAAGACCAAGGACTGCCTTGGGGGTATTTTTGTAATTTTAGATTCTATTTTTTTTAGGTTAAATAATCCACAGTACTCGCTCAATTCATGTATGCTTTATATTATATGATGATAAAAGCATTGTCATGCATACGTATGTCATTTAGATTAGAAGTAACTACACAAATATATTTGATATGTCATACATGCTTCATAGCCTGATATTTTATGTATTTTTTTCGATGTGATTAAAATGGGTAAATACATGAATTGACTATGAAAATGAGATTAGTTTTTTAATTGTTAAAAAACTTGATAATTCTCATTAATATTAATCTAGTTATTAAAGAGTTTAATAAGTTAGATTAATATGGTCATTTCTAGTAATTAGGATTAATTTGATTAATTGCTTGATTATAAATGAACTGAAAATTGTGTTAGAGTTTTAATAGTTAAAACTTGATAAACACTTTCATAATAATCCGAGCTTAATAAATAGTTTACAAAGACTTAGATTATTCATTAATAGATTAGATTTTTAATTGTTACAAATCATTAATAATTTATTAGTTAATTAGAACTTGTTTCTAATAATGAATTAGTTAATGCACTAGATAACTTGATTAAAGTTAGTCGTCTGATCATGTAGAGTCTAGGTGCATTAACGGATAATAGAAAACCCTAGTTTTAAAATAGTGAGTGGGAGAGGGATATATGACATATATATCCCGCGGTCTCCTTCATTAGTTCAACACCGTGAGATCCGAGTGGGGTCTCATGACGGCTTTGCTTTCGTCCTCCTTAAGGAGGGTTTCCACAAAGGTCAATACCAAGGTTGACTTCCTAACGGATAAGATTTCTGAGGGTATTTTGAGATTAACAGACCCTAAGGCGGTAATTCTTGAGTTAAGCTCGTGAGATCTGAAATGGTGGGTTACACTCACGAAGGTTTTGATTAAGTTTGTTAATTAAAAACCTGTCTGAATAAACGATGGTTGAATGATATGAAATAAGAGTTATTCTAGAATATCATTTGATTGTGGTATGTTGGATTGTCGTGGCATATTAACTATTTTTAGGGTAGTTCTAGTTCGTTAAACATGTTCATGCATCATATTTAAATTTATACCAAATCACTTGCACTTGTTTTAAATAAATGACTGAATGAATGTTTTATTTATTTCGGCAATGTCTTCTGCATTACTTTAAATTCTCGCAAAAGACAAATTAACTGGTGATAACTACACTAAGTGGAAACTTAATATTAATGCAATTTTAGTCACCAAAGACCTCAAGTTTGTTCTTACGGAGGAATGTCCTTCAGCGCCTACTGCTAATGCCACAAGAACTGTTCGTGAGGCATATCAGCGATGAGTCTCATCTGATGAGAAGGCCCGAACATATTTGTTGGCATCTATGACAGACGTGCTTGTCACAAATCACGAAGCAATGACTTCAGCATTCAAAATCATAGAGTCATTGCAAGCTATGTTAGGGTAGCCCTCTGAGCAAAAGCAACACGAAGCTGTTCGTTCCGCTATGCTCGCTCACATGAAGGAAGGAACGTCAGTTCGAGAACATGTCCTGAGCATGTTGTTCTACTTCAACACCGCAGAAGTCAATGGTGAGGCCATTGATGAACCTAGTCAGGTGAGCATCATATTGACGACTCTTTCGAAGAGTTTTGATCAATTTAAAAACAATTACGGGATGAACAAGTTAAAGTTCAGTCTTACACAGTTGCTTAATGAGCTCGCTACCTTTGAGTCCTTGATTAAGGACAACAAAGGCAAGACCGGTGAGGCAAATGTTACCGAACCATCTTCCTCTAATAATAAGAAGAGGAAGAGGTCCGCTGGGAAGGCAAAAGGTAAGCCCAAACCCAAGAAAGCCCAAAGCAAAAAGAAGGGCACCTCCACTGACCAAGACAAAGGAAAATGTTTCCATTGTAACAAGGTCAGGCACTGGAAGAGGAACTATCCTCAGTACCTGGAGGAGGTAGCCAAGAAGAAAAAGATGAAAGGTAAATACGATTTACTTGTTCTTGAATCTTGTTTAGTGGAAGATGATTCTTCACCCTAGATAGTTGATTCAGGGGCCACTAATCATGTTTGTTCTTCATTGCAGTTGACTGATTCTTGGACACAGCTAGAAGAGGGAGTCTTCTTAATGCGTGTGGGGTCGGGGGATGTCGTATCAGCCAAAGCAGTGGGAGCAATAAGATTGCAATTTTGTAATAATAATAGTTTTTTATTATTAAACAATGTTTTTTATATTTCTGGATTAACACGGAATTTGATTTCCGTTTCTAAGTTGTTAGAACAAAAATATTCTATTTCTTTTAATAATATGTTTGTTATTATTAGAAAGAATGGTCTGAATATTTGTTCAGAAATTAATGAAAACAATTTGTATGTTTTAAGACCGTTAATACATACTACACTGCTCAACACCGAAATGTTTAAGGTTGAAAAACCAAAAACTAAACGACATAAGATATCTCCAGAAAATGACACGTATCTCTGGCATCTAAGGCTTGGTCATATCAACCTTAACCGGATAGACAGACTAGTAAAAAGCAGACCTTTAAGTGAGTTAAAGGTTGACACCTTACCTGTCTGTGAATCTTGTCTAGAATGTAAGATGACTAAGAGACCTTTTAATGGAAAAGGACTTAGAGCTAAAGAACCGCTAGAGCTTATACATACAGACGTCTGCAGACCGATGAATGTTCAAGCTAGGGGTAATTATGAGTATTATGTCACCTTTATAGATGACTACTCAGGATACGGATACGTCTACCTAATGCAACGAAAGTCATAAACATTTGAAAAGTTTAAAGAATTCTGAGTTGAAGTTGAGAATCAATTAGGTAGTACTATCAAGTCACTACGATCGAATCGTAGAGGTGAGTACCTTGACCAAGAGTTTAAAGACTTTCTGGTCGAGCATGGGATAGTTTCCTAACTCACAACTCCAGGTACACCTCAGTAAAATGGTGTAGCGGAGAGGAGAAATAGAACCCTTATAGAAATGGTGAGATCTATGATTAGTTTCTCATCATTGCCAAATTTCTTCTAGGGATATGCGTTACAAACAACGGTATACATTTTGAATGTAGTTTCATCCAAATCTGTTCCTAAGACTCCCCTAGAGTTGTAGAATGATCGTAAAGCTAGTTTGCAACATTTCCGTATATGGGGGTGTCAAGCACACGTGCTGAAGAACATAACTGGAAAGCTAGACTCCAAGTTTGTTGCCTTCCTATTTGTAGGATACTCCAAGGAGACCAGAGGTGGACACTTCTATAGTCCCAAAGACAACAAAGTATTTGTATCGACAAATGCAACGTTTCTTGAGTACAATTACATTAGTGACCATAAACCTCGTTCCAAGATTGTATTAAATGAGTTGGAGCCTGGTGAGACTAGTGTTTCATCAACAAGAGTTGTTGATCCACAAGCATCTGAGAGTCAGATGGTTTCTGCTTAGGATACACTACCACCTAGACGTAGTGAGAGGGTTATGAGACAACCTAAACGTTTTAGCTATAGGTGAGGGACAAGGTGTTGTCTCTGCTGATAGTGTGGATGATCCATTGACATTTAAGAATGCAATGGAAGATCCTGATAAAAAGGAATGGCTTAAAGCCATGAATCTCGAGATGGAGTCAATGTACTCTAACTCAGTCTGGGATCTTGTAGACTTACCGGATGGGGTAAAACCCATAGGGTGTAAGTGGATCTACAAGAGAAAGAGAGGAGTAGACTGAAAGGTAGAGACCTTCAAGGCAAGGCTAGTGGCCAAGGGTTATACCTAGAAAGAGGGGGTCGATTATGAAGAGAATTTCTCGCCAGTAGCCATGTTTAAGTCTATTAGGATTCTCTTATCCATTGCTGCCTATTTTGATTATGAAATTTGGCAAATGGACGTCAAGACTGCATTCTTGAATGGAAATTTTGATCAGAGCATCTATATGATGCAACCAGAGGGATTCGTGTCTCCATCAAGAGCAAAAGGTTTGCAAGCTGCAAAGGTCCATCTATGGACTTAAGCAAGCATCTAGATCTTGGAACATTAGGTTTGATGATGTGATCAAAACCTATGGCTTCGAGCAGAACGTCGATGAACCTTGTGTCTATAAACGTATCATTGATAAGAAAGTAGTTTTTTTGGTCATATACGTAGATGACATCCTACTCATTGGGAATGATGTAGGAGTGTTGTCTAATGTAAAGGGCTGGCTGGCTAGCCAATTCCAAATGAAAGATTTAGGAGAGGCAAGTTATGTTCTGGGGATCCAACTTATAAGGGATCATAAGAACAAACTTGTAGCACTGTCTCAGGAATCATATATCGATAAGATTCTTGTGCGATTTTTGATGCAGAACTCCAAGAAAGGAAATTTACCTTCCAGGCATGAAGTTCACTTGTCTAAGGAACAATGTCCTAAGATACCTCAAGAAGTTGAGGATATGAGACGTGTACCCTATGCATCAACAGTAGGTAGTCTCATGTATGCTATGTTATGCACGAGATCGGACATCTTCTATGCAATGGGAGTAGTCAGCAGATACCAATCCAACCCAGGATTGGATCATTGGGTTGTTGTCAAGACTATTCTCAAGTATCTTCGGAGAACGAGAAATTATATTCTAATGTATTCCGGACAGGATTTGATCCTGTTAGGATACACAGATTCTGATTTTCAGTCAGACAGAGATTCTAGAAAATCCACATCTGGATCAGAATTCACCCTGGGTGGTAGAGCCATTGTATGGAGAAGTATCAAGCAATCTTGCATTGCTGACTCCACCATGGAAGCCGAATATATAGCTTCTTGTGAAGCTGCTAAAGAGGTTGTTTGGCTCTATAAGTTCTTGAGTGATCTGGAAGTTGTTCCAGACCTGGATAAGCCCATCACACTTTATTGTGATAACAATGGTACTGTGGCTAATTCTAAAGAACCAAGAAGCCATAAGAGAGGGAAGCATATAAAGAGAAAATATCATCACATCAGAGAGATAGTGCAGAGAGGAGATGTGATCATCACCAAGATAGCCTCACAAGATAACCATGTTGATCCATTTACGAAGACCTTACAGGCTAAAGTATTTTCGGGTCACCTAGATGGTCTAGGGTTACGAGACATGCCTCACATGCTTTAGTGCAAGTGAGAGATTGTTGGGGTTTATGCCCTAAGCATGTAATTTGTAAATGGATTTATGAAGTAAATAAAAGGAAATGTTCAATTCATTCTGTTCTGTTATTTATTTTATAAACTTGTGTACATATTAACATCCTGGATTGCCAGATGTAATCTCGAACTGTGTATATGAGTGTCATATACAGATGGATACAGTAAGAGACGTGCAATCTAAAGTGTCTATAGATAGCAAATAAAGCTGGGTACTTTATTTGTGGTTAATCTATAGTTGCGGTCCATTCCGTAATGTACAGTGATTCTATCATGAATCATTCATATGAGATATGGGAATGGAGGCACCTTGTATGATGTGATCATATAGGACTGAGCCATGATCTATATAAATCTCACACCAAGATCCGTTTACAGATGAGATTCATATATATCAACTAATGATAGCTATATATGGGTGATCTTAATCTTGAGTATCTTATCGACTCCTTCATGTTAGATCGTGGTCTTTGATATACCATGGGTGAGGTCAGATGTATTTTTTGATCAATATCTCCATATGTTGGGATTGTGGTTTGACTTGTGGCTGGGAAGGTTTGTACACAATAGTGGAATCCACTTCTTCTTGTGAGAAGTAGATGGTAGTTCCCTTAAGGGTTGATTCGGGGCTTGGACAATATGAACGCTCTCCTGATTTTGTGAGGAAATAGGATTTATTGACCATTAGAGAATCAATGGTACTTAAAGAATATATGTAATTAGAGGGGTATAACGAACATTATGACCCAACTCTAATTATGAACTACTGTGGAGGATCACACCATATGTAATAGTTATATCAATGGACACTGAGTTGTATCGGTCTGTGTAAAAATGTCTGCAGTTGAGAGAGTGCAGCTTCGGGTTTTTAATGGAATAACACCGGAGTTAATAATCAAGAAATATTAATTTAAGAGTTTAATTAATGATTCTGAGGATTATTGGAGCTCAAAATACTGTGGGTCCATTAGGTCCCCTTGCTAGCCCGATCGATTTAGGTATCAAGGGTCACGGTTAATCAATTGGATTGTCCAGTTAATTGTGTTACGAAAGTGACACGTATTTATTCAGGAATTAATTGAATAATGAGATTATTAAATTAATAGATAATGGTGATTAAATAACTTAAATAATGAGATTATTTAATTATGTTATTAATCAGTAAATGGAGGGTGTATGTTGATATTTATTTTTGAATAAAATAAGATAATATGATTATTTTATTTTTGAATTTAAATAGTTTCAATTCAAAATTAAAATCAAATAAAAGATATGGGATATTTTTTATTTGCAAGTTTTTAAAAATCAAATAAAAGATATGGGATATTTTTTATTTGAAAGTTTTTAAAAATCAAATATATATTTGATCTAATATTTAAATATTATATATGTAATATATATTATTTTTAAAAAAAGGGTGTTGTGCTTGTCATGCACGGAACACTTATATATATATATTGACAAAAAAAAGGTTGGATTTTGGTCAAACACATAAGGTAGGTGTGAGTTTTTTTTTTAAGAAATAAAAGTGTGTTTGTGTGCATAAAAATACACCAAAAGGAGAGAAAAGTGTGCAAGTGTTGTATACTTATATCAAAAGAAAGAGTTTCTTCTTCTTCTCTCTTTTACATCCTCCATTCTAGTTCCTGAGTTTGCGACGCGCCCACACGCAATTACCAGTCCCGGGGATATAGCGAGGAAGATCAGTGGTACAGACCAGAAGCATATCGAAAAAGTGAAGGAGCCTCCAAACGTTGGTATGGTTCTTTTAATACCCTTTTTTTATTATTGATTACAATTTTCTGTATTTACATATATATTTTATTAGTATAATAATTAGTATATGTATTTATTCCGAAAATAAAAAAGATCACAAGTTCATTGGTCCCAGATACAGATTACGATCTGTATAAAAAATTTTAAAACCCATTTCTGCTGCGTGACCGGTGAACGGGGTTCCAACATTATGTGCCCTCATTCTATCAATTTTGGTGAATGTTTGTTGTCAATTATCATTTTTGAAATTCGGGTGCCTTGTGCTTAATTGAAATTATGTATCGTTTTGTCTTGTAATATATTAAGCCTTAATTTGGTCATTTTTTGTTTATGGGCATTGATTGTGGTTGATTAGTGCCTAGGTTTTGTGTTTGTTTTTGTGTCTGATGTTAAGTGTGTGCCGTTAGGCCATGACATTCTTGTCCGACATTGATGACAATGTTGAGGTTTGGTTTGGGGGTGTGGACACTTTTGTTTGAGTCTTCTTTTGTATCTTGAGTCATTTTTGTGTCCAAATTTGTCACATGGCTAATTTTAGAGCTTTAATTAGCTTTGGTGTGATGCCTTGAGAATGTCTGAGTGGCGAGTTTGTTTATGCTTATTGTGCTATGTTAATAACCTTTTGTAACTCTAGGGGCCTCACTTCCACAACATGAGTTAGTCCAATCTTTTTGGTACCTAAGTTGATGGGACTCAGTGCTCAAGCACCTTGTTCTAATAGTGAAGATTATCTTGTGAGTTCACAAACACAAGCCCCCAAATAGCGTATTTATGAGTGCAAAAAAATTCAAATCTTAAACACATTTCTCGTCATATGCATCATTTGCAATAGGACATGCATCATATTTAGTGGACTTCTTGATGGAGTTGTTGATATAATTTTAGGCAATAAGTGTACATTAACTACTTAAATTAGCCGAAACACATTTCCAAGTCCCTAATTGTGGGCTCCATAGCCAACTTTGAGGTCAAACACCGGCCTTTCATTTCTTAACCATAATATATCCATATAGCCACTTAGCCTAAACACATGCCCTACATTTGTTATCAATCATGTTAGGATGAGTAGTTGTGGATATAGAAAGGAAAAGATCTCATATGTTAAAGTAGCATGTACTTAGGCGAAAGTTGAAATGTGCAAATGTAAAAGTGCCAAAAATGTGAACCTTGAGCCTTAAATTGTCAAATTGTAAAGTGTGCAAAAAAAAACACAAAATAAGCCTCGAAGTCCTTAAATGTAAAGTACTCAAGAAAGTAGAGTACACAATGTGAAGCATAAAAGTATGTGAAAGTCAAAGCCTATACGCTAATGTTCAAGTAATTGCAAGCAAGTAGAGCTAAATTAGTGGGTGTGTAATGTAAAGTGAGTTATTGCATGATTGTTGACTTTCAAATCTCATTCATATTCTTTCTATTAACACATTTCACTATACGGCCTCATTACAACCAAAGGGAAAGACTACTTGATCTTCAAAAAAATCTAGATTGAGAATGTTTGTTAAAGCATGTTATTTCCACATCCATTGCATATGATTCCTTCATAGGATAGTTCACTAAAGAATAACGGTTCTTCAATGATTAATTGTATGCAATGCCTTTGATTCCTATATATAAATTCTATCGTTGCATACCTTGCATGAGTGTGAACTTAGGATTTAGAGTGGAAAGAAAAGGGAGAACTTAAGTGAGAATTAGAAGCGAAACGTATTACACTCGAGCTGTGAGAGGGAGTTTCCCTTGGATTGTCTTGAGTTACTTTAGAATGTTTTGCATGAGCTTACTCCTCATTATCACACTTATTTATATCTCACGATTAGTTATCAATGCAGCTTATTTTGGTTTGTTTGTTGTGTCTATGAAAATTTTAGATTGTGGTATTTTTGTTGTGACTTGTATCTTTGTCTATTGTTTTAAGTTTGCTCGAGGACGAGCACATGCTTGGTTTGGGGGTATTTGATCGCGCCAAAATTGTCTTACATTTTGGCTCTCAATTCAATATCATTTGGCTTGTTTCTGAGTAAATTCTTGTTTCTAATGGCTCTATGGTAGTAAATGCATGCAATGAGTGTATTTCATGTTATGGAGGTTCAAACTAGAGCTTTCAGATGCAGAACGAGTCAGATTTTCAAGAGAGTGCCATATTTTGAGGGTGACACTTCACGGGTCCATACCAAGGCTATGTCACTGGTGATATTTTAGGATTTCGCAAAGGATATTCACTAGTCATCACTAGCAAAGTCACTCGTGAGACAAAAGTCAAAATCCCTTTAGAAGAAGTCAGTTCGCAAACTACACAGGTCCCTACCTGTACAGTATTACCTGTGAAGTCACCTACAAAGACCATGTTCACTGGTCTATACACGTGAAGCCATCTACGGACTGAGAACCAGAACTCAACTCAAAGTGGCTAGATTGCTAAAGTTTACGGGTCCCTACCCGCAAAGCTACCCACGAACCGAGAAGACAGAGATCCAAATAAGACTTGGTGAGTACCTACCCGTAAACTACACCAGATTTGATGACATCAACACTTTTCAGACCTAATTTTGGAAACCCACTAAATAGGCACTTTTCTGATTTCACACACAGGCCATGATAAGGCTCCAACATGCCCTCACAATATACTTTTTAAACCCTTACCTTATTAACTCTGGCCTTATCAGTCGCCATGTTCTTCACTTTAAAGAACTCCCCAACTAAGACCATCCCTCGTTGAAATCCCTTAACAAGAAGAACGTCCCTGAATTTCTAATTCTAGCATGGACTCTTTGGACAACGCTTCTACAATGACTGCATGGTAGTTCAAATCTTCCGACATCCGTTCATAAGTCGATTTAGCCTTATCGTTCTATAGCATGGACTCTTAGATTGCAGGTAAAAGATCCATAAGGGATTTTGTTACATCTTCAATAGAGGAAGCTCTCGGCTCGACTTGATGTCGAGCCGCGAGGCACCTCTTTATGAACTCCTAATTCACCTCGAGCTTTTCTTGGCAAACCCACTATGTCCGAGCATAAGCTTCTTCAACTTCCTTAAGCTGAGTCTCTAAATGTTTGATCTAATCCACCCGGGCATGGCTAGTTCAGTAGGCGTCAACCAACTCAGCTACTGTCTGCACAATGTTCAATGTTAGATGAAAATTGTAGCGTAAGGTGAAACAGCCTACATAAACTAAATTGTTGTAAAATTTCTCGAGTCAACTAAGAATGGTGCCAAGCTTGAAGTGGCTCTATTGATCCTCCCCAATATACGCTTGCCAAGAATCCATAACTCTCAGCATATCTTAAGGGGACGATTAGTCACCTGGTTGGTCGGAGGAAGTGCTTCGACCACATGACCCAGATTGCTGGTCTAAAAGGGATGAATCCCACGATATCAGCAACTACAAGAACAACATTATGAGAAACACCTACTTCCAGATTTGGGACAACAGAACCTTCGGTTACTGAGGAAAATGTATCTCAAAAGCTAAGGGTGGAGGTTGAATTTTATCAGCATTTGAATTGTTCACTAGAAGCCCTAAAGAAATTACAATCACAGGTTCCATTTTAGCCTGTTTGATATGAACCTCTAGAGAAGGTATTGACGTGTCAACTTCAGCTCCCTGAATATCACCATCCCCTATCTGAGGAAGACTCAACATACATGACCACTCATGGAATTTTAAGAGCAGACTGTTGAGGCGGATTGGTGGCCTTTCCCTTCACCGAGAGTCTTCCATGAGTTTAGAGGTCAACAACGGGGTTTTCAACTTCAACCTCTTCATCAATAGAAGAAGGAACATCTTAAGAAAGTATGACAACAGAAGGATTAGGGCACAGGAATGTTAGAATTGCCCGACATGTCTCTTGCCTCAATCCGAAGAGCTTCCTTAGCAGTTTTTTTCTGAGAAACATTTCATCCTTTCCGGTGTCATAGTCTTGTAGAGGTACAATTCCACTCACCGCTTGACTAGCAGCGTCCCTATGGCTAGTTTCCGCAACAATCTTGGCTCAGTGTGCTTATACATCGAAAACCACGTTTGTATCAAATACTAAAAGAAAAAAAAAGTTGGAATAGGCTTCTTAGGAAATAACTGAATAAAAGATTGAATAGATCAACAAAAAGCAAAAAAAATGGGGAGATTCACTCCATAACTCAACATAGCACCATAGATTGCCACCACCCCGGACGAAGAGTTCTAATCAGTTGATCGAGCCAAAAAAGCACATGATTTTGGCCCTTATTCCCGACTCTTTTTACTTGTTCTCAGACAATATCATGTGATTTAACTATGTGAATCAAGTGTTTACAGGTTTATTCACAAGGGCATTGAAGAGAGATGGAAGAAATAAGGTGTAAAAAGTGCAAAAATAAGAAAAGAGGAATTGAATTTAGGAAAACTTGTTACGGCCATGTCGTTTGAAAGCAACAATGACCCAATTACCAAATTATCACGGTTTAAGTGTCGTTACAAAGACACTCCATATTAGAGCCTAATTTCAGTGAAGCATTTCCAAGCCATTGTCGTGTTTTAAGTGTCGCTGCCTGGACACTGCGACAAAGAGGAGAAAAATCAATAAATCATTCAGGTCCAGGTGTTGCTGTCTTCTTGTCACTGGCATGCCAACCGTGACTGTACTTGAAGATCTCATATCTAATTGTCAATGTTTCCTTGTCGCTACCTGCATAACCGCGAGAATGATTTAAGGATTCAAATCCAATTATCACCAATAAGATATCGCTACCTTGATGACCACAACAACCAAAATGAAGACTGTGTAACCGTCTATTACGATCATGTTCACGGTGGCCATACTGCGATAATCGAACCTCAACACATGCCACATCAACAAATCTGGTGGTTTTAAGACATCACCTTGGGACCATATAATTAGATTGCCTCTTTTTTTTAAACAGATGCACAGAACAGAGCAAAGAAATGAACCAACAAGATTTTGAGAGCATTTGCATCCATTTTCTCTCAATCTCAACTTCATCCATTTTCTCATCTAGAACTACCTTTTCCCACCCAACAACTCAACAATACACATCTAGATTTCATTCCCATAATCATTCCTTTCTACCCACTCTCTACATACATATCATTTGTCACATTCCATTAGAAATCCATTCCATTACACAACCTCATCTACCACTCTTTATATCAAGATTCATCAACGAGCTCAAATGGATCAAGCTTTAAGTAGGAGGCTCATGGGTGATTTTCTTATCTTTTACCTTTGTTCTTTAATTGTAATTATATGTAACTAGAAACTTCTCTAGGAGATTGATTTGAGAAACCTTTGGATTTTAGGTATTTGTATCGACTCTCAATAATATGTTCTCCTATTATGTTCTATTCACGTAATAATTAGATTTTATTCATCATGTGATTAATTGAGAATATCACTTGTTGATTGCAATATTGGTAGGATTATTTGTGATAAAACCAATTAAGAATTGGCAACATTGGTTGGTTAGGGCATGACACGTGCATTTGTTGTATATGCAATATCAAAACAAAATTTATAAAATCATAACTATGCACTCAAATGTAATAAACAAGTAGTGGCAAGTTAATGTATCGCAGAGGTCGAGCTATAGTTATGATCAAATTGTAACTTTGACAATTAAATGCAATAAAAGTACATTGAAGTGGTTATTGATTGGAAATTAACTAAAATGAAAAATAAATTTAAACTAATTAAAAATGCACTACGATTGTAAATGAGGATGGATGATAAATGGACTAAGAAGTTGATGGATCCAATAAGCAAACAATGGGCAAACTCACAATTATGAACATTAGCCAAATGTAACTAGTTTATATTTGGTTGTATATCTCTTATGAGTGTCCAATCTAGATGTATAGTATTGGGCACCCCCAAGTGATTGTTCATGAATGAACATCTATCAAAATAAGAGACTAATCTCATTATAAAGTCGACAACCTAGATGTATAGTATTGATGCTTAACCTCTCACAAGTAGTCAACCTAGATGTATAGAATTGATTACCCACTTGAGATTAGATAGAAATTGAGATTATTAAGTCTGGGTCTCACTTGAGGGATGTACTCTTGTTTAACCCTTTCATTCAATTGAGCTTAAAAAGACCAAGTGGATGTACCTAATCAATTACTCAAATAATTTTTCAAACAATTTGCAAAGAAAGGAATGTACAATCTAAGACAAATTATCTTTGAAATCAATTAAAACAATGAATGAAACATATTTGATAGATTTATAGAAAAGATAGAGTTCATTACTCATGCTAATTACAATAGATAAACTAAGAGATGAGATTAAGAGTAAACCTATGAAGAGAATCGTCTTTCTTGAAGCTTCAATTCCAATCTCCTAATGCACTTGTTGAGTAGAAAATCAAAGAAAACATTTATGGGTTTTTACATGTGAAGGGAGAAAATGATTCCTAGATCTTGAGAGAGAAAATATGTGATGTAAATGGTGTGTGGGCATGTAAGAGAGTTTTTGAAAATCATAAGAAGATATATTTATACTATTCCCGAAACTAGGTCTGAAAACTATGATGTGGCGGTACCTGATGCACGTTATGCATGAGTAATGGACCCGTGCTATACTATTGTAGTCTCCTTCTTGCAATCTGGTCTGGGCATAGTGCACAGGCAGGCACCCGCGCAGTACCCATGCACCGAGTTCTTCCTAATTTTCCATGCTTCAATGCACGATTTATGCACAGGTAAGGAACTCATGCACTATGGCCTTCATTTCTTCCCTTTTCTGCCTAATTTACCCTTTTCGACTCCATTCTCTGATTTTCACCTAATGCCTGCAATTGGAACAAAAGAGCCATAAGACACACAAAACCACCCGAAAACGAGACAAAGGATAAGGATATGAGGGCCAAAATATATAACAATTTTGGCTCAATTAGAGCATATAGTGTATATGATAGGTTAATTGGTGGATATGTCAACCTCGGTTGCCTAAACCATTGACTGTAATTAACCAATCTCACCATTATCTTCTCTCCCTAAATATCATAGGCGAGGAATTTAGGTTAGAAGTGCTTTGGTTTTGTCCCTGTTAGGTTTATGAGTTGTGTTGGCATAATTCTGTACCAAAATGACGTTTCCTTCGTATTGATTAGT
The DNA here is from genome assembly GCA_032871835.1 of Dipteronia dyeriana. NCBI lineage: Eukaryota > Viridiplantae > Streptophyta > Magnoliopsida > Sapindales > Sapindaceae > Dipteronia > Dipteronia dyeriana. The sequence goes on from CM065298.1 coordinate 91,899,053, forward strand.
TGTCTAGATTCATTATGATTAAAGTTTCAAAGAAGAATTGACTACTAATCATGCAAAGTGAAGTCTTCAAAAGGAGCGAGCTTTGTTGCACATAAAAGGTAATTTAAACTTCTTTCATCTTGCAAGGATTTAGTGCACACACACACATTGGATTCATATGTGTCCCTACATCGTTGTGAAAAATTGGTATAATACATACACACACATATTGTTGTATGCACATGCATTAGATTTAAAATTTGACAAATTTTGTATATTGCATGTTCTAGGATTATATCTAAAAAATGTCATACTTGTGTGTTCATATATTTATTTGTTTATGTTTTTATGATATCAGACTTTAATATTTTCTCGTATTGTTTCTTATTGAGTTTCGATCATTTCGGCTACTTATTCCTTAGTTTTCGCGTTCTGAGTTAGAAGAAACTTTCCGTATCTTTATCATACATGATTTTCGTACTTGTATATCGAGTCATTTTCCATATCTTTTGTGAAATTTTTATATACGTCCATGTTCGTGAGGAAGTAAAGGTTCATAATCGAAAAATGAATTCAAAATCAGAGTTCAGAGGTCGAAATACGGTTGAAGAACACAAAAGAAGTGCAAACGGGTCAAATGAATCAAGAGTGACAAATTACCACTTGCGCCTCTTTCTCGTGGAGGCATGTGAGCCTTACGGGAAGGGATGTCTTCTGCTCTTGTAAGGCTCAAGTGCCTCCACGGGGAGCAGATGTGGCAGCCCCTCATTAGTCTCTTTTTTTCCTTCATTTTTTCTCTTTTAAATACTCTCTCGCTCTCATTTTTTTCATTTTAAGAAGAAACAAGTGAAGAAATTTTCTCACATTTTTCAAATTCTAAACACCATGTCTCACTCATTCAAAGTCCGATTTGAGTAATTCAAATTGAAGAATCTTTGTATTGGAGTTCTCTATAATCTCCAAGAGATTTTGAGGTCTTTTGTTCAAGTTTTGCAGTGGCCTTACACCAAAAATCAAAACTACACGTTTTTACAAGTTATTGATTTATTCTTTGTGTTTTGATCTTTGAATTCTTCAATTACCTTGAATTTTCTTCTTCTATATGTGTATGTTACTTGAACAATAGTTGTTGAGTGATAAAGCTTCATTTTATATGCTTGATAATCTTAATTAGAAACATATATGTTTTAGGTTTTCGTAAAACCTATGTTTTCACATGCTTATAGGTTGTATTGTGCTAGCATTCTATCTAGGACTACTTGTACTTCAATTGATTGCTTTTTGATTATTAACAGTCTCTACATGTGTTAGGTCTTTTTAATTGAATATATTTAGGTTTACCATAATTAGTTGTATATTTAGAGCCTATTAGGATTTAATTGATTATATCTTGAATATGTGCTCTAAATGATTGCTAGAGAATATTGTTGATCATATCATATGATTCTATCATTTTTGGTTTAGTTATAAAGTCTTGAATATGTACTTTATGAATATGTTTTGTTTTCAAGCTTTAGTAACATGAATAAGATCTAGGACTTGAAATGTTTTTGGTGTTTGACATGATCTAGGTTTTTGTTCTTATTTAAGAACTAGACAACTTTGATTTGTGAAATTTGATGCCTATGACTAGTTCTTCATGAAATGAGATTGATCCATGCATTTCATATATACTTGCATTATTTATATGATTGCATTGTTATTAGGATCTTAAACAAGAAAATTATACATTGTGTGCTCATTGACTATTTCTAGTTTCCATAGAATATATTAATAACATATTCTATGTTGCATGTATTTGCATCATGTGCATTACACTTAGATCGTTTTCCTTACAAAAGGTAGAAGTCTCTTGTTGAGGTGTGAAGCTTCAATTTGAGCAAGGAAGTCTTAACTATGATTGTGAAGATTTGGTTAGTTAAGCAAGAAGTCTTGGCTAGGATTGTGAAGATTCGGATAGTCCAGCAAGAAAATCTTTCTAGAGGCATGTGAAGTGTTTCAGATAGATAGTTGATCTCTAGAGACATGTGAAATGTCTTAGATAGAGAGTAGGCAAAGTTTTCACTATGAGGGTGTATTTTTATTCATCATAGTGGAATACGATTTGCGTGTGGTTGTTGAATCAACATGTGGATATTTCCATTTTAGAGGTTTTGCCACGTAAAAGTAATGTGTCAAATGTCACTATCTGTACCTCTGTCATATTGTATATGTGTTTGATTAAATCATGTTTGGATTCTTATTGCTTGATATCTTTGTAAACAAGAATCTTGTAGAGAAATAGATGCACACATTATTTGTTGAATCAATATTTGTTTCTTGTATCTCTGTAGTGCTTGAACTTTATATCTTGTGAAATCATATATCAAGTTGTAAAGTTTTACTTAGTGAATTTACATTGTAATATTCAAAGTACAACTTGTGAAATTTGGGTTGCATAAAATATACTTGTATATAAGAAACATTGTTTCTTGTTTTGTATATGTGTTAAGTCTATCACATACTTTCATATTTGTGAATTTATATTTGTAGACAAAGGGTGGTGAATTGAGCCAACATATGATAGTTGTTATATATTGACAATCATATTAATTGTTAATTTGTATGCTTATCTGGTGTTTGACAAGAGTATCAAAAATGTTTTAAAAAATAAAGTGCCAGCCTATTCACCCTCCTCTAGGTTGTTTAGTTCATAACCTTGTAGTAATTTCAGTTCCAACGGCCAATCCACACTTACGAATACAATCGGTCCATAATAATGAGAACGGTTCTTTAATGAAGCCATTTATACAATGCCTAATATCTATTGGTGACTCTATCAATTTCCTAGTTTATCTTTAATTGATTAAGCTGTTTTACTTACCTAGATAGTTGAGTCTTCTATTTTTCATATCATCAGGTATCTTGCTATCTTGCTATCTTGTGCATGTTTGCTGGTTTTCATAACCAACCACTATCATTCCAATCAATGATTTACATTTATGCTATTAGTTTAGTATTAACTAAGATTAGTTAATTTTTCATTAATCAATCCTAATTCCCCATGGAACGATTCCTTGCTCACCACATTATTAATTTCATATTTTTAGTGATCGCAAGTGTTTGAAAAATCTGTTTTGAAAATCAATTTATAACATCATTTTTTACTAGTGTATAAAAGACAACAAACGACTGAGTCAGAAGCTCTATCCTCAACCGGAATAAGCTGAACAACATCTGAGTCCAGTCAAATCTATCAATATACTGACACAATTCCCTTTCGCCAATAACGTTTGGTTCATAGTCATATGTGCACACTCGTTGTACCGAAATATGTATACAAGCCTCCCTATAATCATCTTTAATGTCAGATTCAGTTATAGTCTGATGTCCGACCCTTATGTCTCAGAGAGGAGCTACCTTTGGAGTCCTGGCTCCTTGGCGAGCACCAGTTGATTTAGCTCTCGTCATTGGCTGGTTAATGTCACTACAAAAACCAGAAACATCAACAACTAAGAAAGGGGGTTGATTATGGGCATGGTCTTGAAGCAACTTTTCAAACCGTTCGACTGCAAACACGTCCTTACTCTCGATTGTCATCAATATGCAATAGAAAAGATAATGTTTAGCCTCAGGATCCATGAGAACTCACTAAGGAAAATACGCTTATCTGGTGACATCATCAGTTGGAAAAGTAGCAATGAAAAAAGTAACAACCTGAGTTTTGAGGCAAAAAGACCAAGAATAAGAATTCTGGGTTGAAATGGAAGCCCTAGTATGAGAAATCAGCAAAAGAAGATAAACAAGAAGTGGATTCAACTGATAAGTAAGAAGATTAAATACTCGTGGGAAATTTTGAACAAAACCCTAAGTGACGTCATGAAATGAAAAAAATGAGAAAATAGATAGACTTGGATGATGGCGTGAGGATCAGATTGATCACGTCTCCTTGAAAAACACCTGATGTGCCTACCCACGAGAAAACAAGTGTCACAACCGAAATAATTTCAGCCTCCAAACGTCACTGTTGAGGGATTTCAATCATCAAGGCAATTGAATATCTACAGACACAATTAAGACACGACATTAAAATTTCAAATTAATGGGGATGCTCTATTGACTGCGTTAATGAAGGTAGCGACAAAATTAAAATGGGATCTTTTTAAATACCTTTCGCTGAGCATGAGCGAGTTAGCTAACAATAAAGACCACGACGAGAACAGTTTATTCGGGGAAGCTGCTGAAGCACAAGGTTAAGCAAAGTACTCGGCTCAAATTTGTAAAGGTGTATTGTTGTATGTGAAAGTTGTCCAAGTGACGTGTCACCTGAGGAGACAAGAAAAACGGAAAACCTACCATGCCACGTTGATGAAAGTCAATCAGTCAATGAAAGAAACGCTGACCAGGGACATGTCACCAGGTCTTGACACGTCACGAAAGTTCATATGGAGATGAAAAGAATTAAGTACTAAGTGAAGTCATTTGATTATGAAGTCTTAATGAGCAAAGGTCTTGCTCGCCGAAGATCTTTGCTTAGCGAGGTCTACTCGGCTAAGATAGGAAACATGACCATATCAGGATACCTTTAACAACGAGGTTTGCTCACTCAAATCAGGGAATTGCAAACCGACCCAGACACGACAACTAATAAGGAAGTTTCACCAAGGTATAAGACTCAAAATCACTCTTCAACAAGGAAACAAATTGATCTTCTCCAAGATCTTGGGAGTCCTAATCAAACGGTGAATCAACTACATTAATTACGTGGTAATTCCAAATATGAAAGAGAACAAGAAGATTCATAATAAGATTATGTGATCCTCCACTTACACGCTAAGATTCTGGAAACGTTAAGAGGACACTATAAATACAACACTGTAATCATTGTAAAATATAGTCAATAAACATCAATGAGAGAGAGCATATGGTGTAATTTACCGGTTTCATAGCGAATTCGTTTCTCTGTCGCCAAGCGACAACCCGTGAATGTTTCTCTGTTGTTAGAGTTTTACCACGTTAAATTATTCCTTATTGCGTTTTGTTTATAAATTGAACTAATCACAATCTAGCTGACTTTCTATAAGTACATAAATCACCGTCAACAACTTTCATTAATACATCGTCCAATAAAGGCAATTTAAAGCCGAACTAAATGATGAATATCAATCGGGTAAGTATCAGAAGGAAATAGAGCATGGTATGATCTTCCTCCAGCAACAACGTTGGCGGTCTCGCTCGGATGAGTTGCATCCCAAAACAAATGTAGAACTTTGAATAGCTTACAAGATTTGCCATCACGGACACATTGAAATATAGTATTCATATTTGCTCCAACTTCACAGCATGGAGGACTGTTAACAAGCCTATATGCTGAAATGGAAACCAATTGATCATATATGATATTCTTAGTCCACATATTACATTATTACATACAGGGGCGGAATAGTGTAGAGGCCCAAAAAACAAATTTATGTATTGAAGTTAGTATTAAAAAACCCAATGATTAATTTGTACTAAATATATCAGTCTTTTAAAAATTATATGTATAATAAATATATATATTTAAAAGTACTTTAATATCCCTACTTTTAAGAAAAAAAAAATAACAGTACTCATTCTGTCACCATGTATCCAGTGTCCTTATCAACAAAATCTTTAAAAATATATATATATATATATATAAAGCAAAATTAACTTACAAAGTCTCAAATCAGTAATTCAAAGACGAATTACATTCTCATACTTATTTCAAAATAGATACACTTTAACTCTTTTTATTTTAACCAACATATAAGAAATTGATTGTTTGTATCATCATCATACATACCGTAGAAAATTCATAAGATATATTTTGATACCCCCACTTATACTTCTAGTTCCGCCCTTGATTATGTATGTATTAATATTAGAAGAACGACATGTATGAGAAAAACCAAAATCTAAATTATACTAAAGTTTTTTTTATAAATGTTACATATATATATCATTTGGTTTTTATTATTATTTTATACATAACACTATTTTTATCTATTATATCCATCTAATGATTGGGAATTCAATATCCAGATTTGAGCGAAATTCATATGTCGTCATGAGTTATATCATCAAGTAATACTGAAGTGAACTTCATTTCATACCTTTTGTCGGGATTAAAGCAATACCATAAATGTTGACATAGATAAACTTGGCATCATGTAGATCTTTATTCAACTCATCCACTAGTGATAAAAGCTTGGAATTGAATAGCTCAACTGCATCGTTTATGAAGTCTACACATAAAGACCCATTTGTGCCATGCAAAGCTACATTCCCTGGTGTGCACCCAAGTGGACCTATTCCAAGTAGGGCTATCTTCCTTGCTCCGTATCCGTACATTTTCTGGTACCAACAAAAAAAAACATAAGACGAAGAAAATACTAAAAGACAAAATAAGTAAATAACCTATTTCCTGGCAGTCGACAATGAATTGAGCAATTCAACATATCAACGACTGAGATCTAGCATTCGAATTAAAATAAGTTGTGAATGATCGTACCTTTAATTGTTGGGAATATTGTTGAATGAGAGCTGTGGCATATTGCTCTGGAGTGTACACGTGGCTTGTATTATAAGAGTTTGATAAGTAATTGTTAATATAATCATTGCTGCCCATTCCAACTGTATACATGCACTTGTTTAGGAGATCTGCTGCTGAGTGCTTGCCTTTCATGCTCTCAATTTGAGAGATTGTTGTTTGGTGATTCTTTAATTGATTATTCAAGCTAATTCGGACTCCCTGTAACATGCATGCCAAGAAAATATATGATTACACTACGATTTTAGATGTAATTAGTCATTAGAAGTGTTTGATAATTGATCCAATAACTTGTGAAAAAAATAACAAAAAGAAAATTAATCTAACCGGTAATGAACTCAAAGGTTTATAATCATGTTAAGCAATTCATTACTCGACATAATCATTGAACCGAAGGACTTTAAAGCTTTGACTCTACAAATACTTTCAAAACAAACCAATAAATTTAGAATATTTTATATAATAAATGATAGAAGATCTAAAAGTTTAGTTCAAATTTCAATTTAAATGATATAATAAGTGATTTTATCATTAATCATATCATCTTATATTGTGCGGTGATAATAACCCACTTACCATATCATTTAGATTAAAATTTAAATTGTATAATATTACTCGTTAATTTTATTTATATAATCCATAGAGTCCACTCGAATACGTAACACTGTAGAGCTGAATGAGAATATATTTAGAAGTTAAAAGTAGATTTTAATTAAAAGTAAATAATGAAGGGATAAATGAATGTTTGAGTTAATAATTACAAGGTGTTGTCCGGTTTCATCACGAATTCCTGCTGATCCAGATGCATAATTTACACCTTCCAGAATCTCCTGCCCACGTGCACTTGCAAACGAAGGAATGTACTTGTCAAATCCTAGATGCTCAGCTGCAACACAAAAAATTCCATCAACTTAATTATAATCTAATATATATTAACATTAAATTTGATAATTAGTTTGGGGAAGAAAGCGAATTTGAATAATTATATTGAAAAAAAAAACCTTAAAAGAATTTCAAAGTTATTTTTCAAATCCTATCCCTTCAATTCAAATGAAATAATTTAAATCCAAAACAAGTGACTTTTATTGGGTTCAATGATTATGATGACAAATGGAATATATTAAAAAAAAAAATCTTATTTGTTCCGTTGGCAGATTTGGTTTGTTTAATTTCTTATCTATGTAAAAACGATAATTCTATACCAAAGACAAAAAATCAATATATCCAAGTATATACTCCAATTGTTTTTAAAATTCCATAACTATCATTTAAGAAAATATATATATATATATATATATATATAACTTTTTTTCTTGGTACATATCGATAAATATATATAAGTGCTTTACATGTGGATTATTAGATTCAATTATTTTGACTCGGTCTAAATGCACTTGTATGTGTTTATCTATAATCTATAACTTACATGCACTGTACTAATGTATTTTATAAGAACATTTTGATTAAATTGAAATATGTGAACCTATCGGTTGATAGTTGTAAAATTGATATAAATAAAATTAGTTCATTATAAGGAAAGTATATAGATATATATATATATCTTAGTTTTCATTTTCTCCCTATACAAAAATGATACAATTCGAATCAAAGAAATACATATATACATTATACAACAAAAATAAAAATGAGTTTGATCAGAAACTTGACGGCTTTGAAAAAGATACTTGGGTAAAATTATGAAATTATAAAGAGGAAGAAGAATCCGTTCTCATAAATTTCAAATTTGTACTTCAACGAAAAAGAAAGATAGAAGAAGACCTATAATATCTGAGGTGGTTCGACCATTAGTAAATCTTCCGGTTGGACCTCCACGAAAATCAACCCCATATGGAGAATAATTGGCTTTAGCAAAAGTGTCAAGATCATTATTGTTGCCATTATCGTATAATGAATCTCCGAAAATGAAGTAACAAGGTACTTCTGGTTTTCCATAAACCTTACTTGACAAGCTCAAAATCATCAACAACACTAGATGCAACATAATAGAATAGATTGGACAACGAAGAAACAGAGATAGAAGTTTATAAGAGATGGCCTGGGTGACCCAAAAAAAAACAAATGGTGATCAATTCTTTTGGATTAATGGACTCGTCAAGAATGATTCAAATATGGAGAGCAATATTTCACAGGATTTTCACGAACTGAAAAGATTGTAATCGATTGGTTTGATGATGATTGAACAATATTCTTATATATATATACAGGAAATGAGGGGATGTGAATAAAGTACTAGGAACAAAATATTAAAACAAATATAAAAACAATGTGTGTTATAAACATGATCTTGCTAATTTTGAAGAATTTTATAGAGAGAGTGGTGGGTGGAATTTTGATTATGAAAATAAATTATGTGAGTTGGCTTCGATTTAACAAGAGTTGACTAGGAGACAAGAAAAGATAAGAATCTGGGTAATGTATAGATTGTGGAAAGGAATGGAAAACAGGAAGAAAGGTAGGAGATGGAATGAAATGAAATTCCATAGTTTGGTTATTTTAATTTAACCAAAAATATATCATTTATCTTTAAAAATAGTTGATTTTGTGATATTTAATAGACTTCTAAGTTGAGTACAAATTTAATTTAATATTCAAATATTTCAATGATTTAATCATGACGTTATCATATTAAAAGGAAGGAACATATAGATATAGGAGATGGAACGGAGTGAAATTCCATAGTTTGGTTATTTTATTTAAACCAATATATTTATATCATTTATCTTTAAAAATAGTTGATTTTTGATATTTAATACAGTTATAAATTGAGTTCGAATTTATTTCAAATATAAATTAATATTAAAATTACTAAACGAGTTAATCAAATCATAAAATGTAGGTTATGATATTAAACAGCCGGAATAAATTAAAAACAAATTAATGTCTAAATTTTGTGTATTTTTATATCATAGCTATAATTATATAAAAAAATAATATTATATAATATAAAATAGTTTTTAAAAATAATATATAATAATGAGAGTAATAATAAAATCAATTGGAGGTCAACATATATTGTGGCATAGTATGTCGGCGGAGGAGGCCAGCACCTCCTCCAATGCCAAGAGGAGGCTGAGCCTCCGTCCGACTGCGGAATGTTTAAATGGCCGCTAGAATGGCAGCCACTACTTTTTCTTCCTTTGTGATAATATAATTAATAATAATACATTATTTATCTATTACTTTTTCAAAATAGCTATTGAATTAACAATTTCAAGAATTGATGTTTCAGAAGGAGAAAGAATCAATGTATCTAAATCATGATTCCTCCGTTTAGAAGAAAAAAAAATCATGAAGTAATTCTTAATTAGCTAATGAACAATTTTAAGAATTGATGTTTGAGAATGTGTCTAACTTCCAAAAAGAGCAATCATGATTCCTCCATTTTGAAGAAAAAACAAAATTCAAGGAGGAATTCTCTTCTTTTTTTTTAATAAATAAATAAATAAATTGTGCAAACAGATGAAAGAATGAGATAGTTTTTGTTAAAAAGAAAAGCTAAACATGATAAGATGAGATTGGAGCCGCGGTAAACTTCTCACATTTACATTTAAACCGTTGTGAATTTGAGTCATACCTTTATAAATATTTTAATAATTTTTAAAAAAATGATGATATTTGATTATAAAATTTCAAATGTCATATACTCGTATTGTAATTAGTTGTTTGATTCAAAAAAATCAAATTTCATATTGAAATAGTTAAAAAAATGAAAGAAAAAAAAAAGTTAAACATGATCTAAAACGTGTTTGATTATATAATTTCAAAAGTCATATTGTGATTTAATAAACAATAAAAAACTAAACATGACGCTAAAACGTGTTTCATTATAAAATTTCAAATGTCAATAATTTATGTAGTACCCAAATATTGAGATTACAGCTATCTTTAGGGTTGCTTTTGTTTGAAAAATAAATGGTATTTCTTAAGTTTTAAGTAAATAGGTGTTTGATAAATTACCTAAAAACAACTTATTTTAAAAATTATTGAAATTTCCCCAAAAACGTGTGTGTCTATACCTAGAGGGGGTGAATAGGTTTTAATCAAGTCAATTATCAATTTTTCTTGATTAGTCAATATTCAAAATTCACCCAATAAAATAAACATACAACATCAACTGTAAGGTGCGGAAATATAAATCACACAAGATGTATACGTGGAAAACCTCCAAATGGGAAAAACCACGGGCTGTTAAGTGCGCCACACTCGATCGCAGAAATCCACTATATGAGTAAAAAGTTACACCCTTAAGTGATACTCGGACTCTTACTCTCGACAACCTCAGGCTATGACCACTACCACTCACCACTCTTGGTCCAATCCCTAGTGATATCCCCTAATCCATTACTCTTGGCGTGAGCACCTCCTACTCTACCCCTCGAGACTTTTACAGTGGATATCCGACCAATTGCTTGCCAACCTACCCTTGGTTGCAAGGCTTCTCTTGCTTGTGCAACTTCACACCGAAGCCACAAGACTTTGACTCAATGAAGATTATATGGTCTAAGTGTATATATGACACTATGCTCAAATGCAATTATGTGTAAGACCAAATACAAAATGCTTAACTAGATGTAGATAATGCAATTAAACATCCTAGTTATCAAACAATGCCTACATGCCCATACCAAGGACTCAATTAGATGTGTAGATAAAATCTAACAACCTAATTGTCAATAAAAGTCCAACCAATACAAGTTGTCACAACAAATAATCAAGGGCAATTTTGCATTCAAGAAATGCAATCAATGAGGCATACACATAAATGTTCATAAACTAGACTAGATGCACAAAGCCAACCTAATCATCAATTATGTATACATGAACATTCATGGATTAGCTATTTAGGCATAAATGACCTAATAATGCAAGCTATCACAATACAAACCCAAACATGTCATAATTTCAATAAATATGCAATTTATATGAAGAAATGCTAATTTAAGCAATAAATGACATGTCTTGGTAAGTTAGAACAATAATGAACATCAATGGTGGTTCTACTTACCAATCAATGAAAACTCATGCTTGGAATGATGCTTGATTGCAAGATGAAGATGAGTTTGGGGTTTGGAGAGTCAAATAACAAAGCTTGAAGCTTTCTCTCTCTAATAGAGGTTCTCTCTCTCTAAAGATGGGTTCTTTGAGCTCTAAGAAGGCAAGAAAGAAGAAGAGAACATATATAAAGAAGCCCTACATAAAACGACGTCGTTTTTGGACTTGGGAAGCAAAATCCCGCACGACCCCTATGCATACCGCTGGCCAGGCAAGTGCCTAGGCAGCTATCCAGACAGCACTGAACGGGTGGACATTTCTACTGCCTAGGTCGCTGGCTAGGCATGGCACCAACAGCAGTTTAGGTTGCGGTACACGCCAAACAGTACAACAGCTCGATCTTCGAGCCACCCAAAACATGACCAAACGATATCCAAACCTTTCGTATAATATACTGTTGGAAAGGTATGGAAGTCTACTTTCTACTCCAATTTACAAAACATGATTTGGATGTATATAGAAAATGTTATGGTCATTTTAGTAACCAAAGGTCAGAAACGGATAACAACAGAGATGCCCTATTTTTGTGGTCACTTTGGAGATTTTAAAACCAATCCAAACGGTCATGAAATATTACGAATAATATACCGTTGGAAATTTCAAAACTCATTTTGAATCATTCTATAAAAAGATATGGTCACAAGACCATACAAAGGTCAGTTTTGAAAAACATTAAATCATTGAAATACACTCTTTTGAAACTAGAAACCTTACTCCATATAACCAAACCAAGAGAAGAATGAGACCTTATCATATGGTCACTCAACACGCTAAAACAAGCACACCATCGTGCAAGTGCGAACACAACACAATACCACACTTAAATCTATAAATGAAGTTCAAGTGTGATTGTGAAGAGATACACACATAAAAACAATATCAACACAAATGCAAGATCAACAAAGCATCCATGAGGTGTGTGTGTGCACCTAAACTCTTCAAGAGGCAAAGTCAAGTGAATATACCTTTTGCTCTTAAAGTCATGGAGATGCTTGGAAGCCTTCCAATGAGGTCCTAAGCTACCCATTACATAATCATCCCCAATGTGGTGTAGTTTGTCATGAAATAAGTCAATCATAAAATCAAGGTCCTTATAATCTCCCCCTTTGGCTATTTCATGACAAAACAACCACTCACAAATAAATCCACACAAAACAAAAAATAATCTAGCTATTGTTCATGAGAGTCCATTCTACGTTACAAAAGGAGATACCTAAGAATCTAAGTCTTCAAGGTCTTCAATCTCTTCGTAGAACATCATAACTACACACAATAGCAAGAAAGCACTTTCCAAGAACAAGTGCAAGTGAGGTGAACAAACATAAAAAAACAATTACACTCAATAAACCAATATAAACAAATGCATGTGATATGCTCCCCCTAAATGGGTTACTCTCTCTCAAACCCTCTCCCCAAAGTATAACCAATGATCCCCCTTTATTTCTCAAGACTTTTCCTCCTTTTTGTCATGAGACATGCAAAGAAGCTCCCCCTATCAGGTTGCTTTAGCAAAGAGAGTTATTCGCACAAGAACATTGCATAATCATATACACAAACTTTATGCAACTTAAAAAATTGAGAGAGATTTAAGGAGTTTTATTTAAATAAAAATGTGTGACAAGGATGCTTTGCAAGCAAGACATGTTGCATTCAAATCCAAAACAAATGGTATTTGGCAAAGCAAACATCAATAGGGTTTCCAAAAGAATTCAAACCAATTTGTACCCTTTTGTCATAAGCAAACAAGATATAGTTTCAAAATTTTGAAAATAAAGCAACTATATCAATCCTTAAAGGCAAACCAAGACATGAGTGACTATTACACCCTTGTTGATTTTTTTCGGATATTTATCCGTATGATAGTAATCTTGTTTTACCATTAAGAAAAGAGAGAAGACTAATTTGGATACAAAATCCTTATTAATTGCATGGATACAAGATCCTTATTGATTAGTCTTCTCATTTGCACTCACACCTATTTGCATTAAAGCAATCAAACTCAAATCATGCATATCATTTTAAAGCATGTCATTAAAAGCAAGTTCACATGTCATGAAGATAAATTATAGGTCATTCAAATGTACTTTCCCAATTAATTCTCCTGGTCCAAAAATACATGTTTGAACATAAATATGACATGGATTGCAAATAAAGCAATGTTGCACACTTATTAAATAAAAATATATAAGCATATATATGCAACCAAGAATCTCAAGCAATTATCAAAAGAGCATCAAATTAATCAACTTTTTGCACATAGCAAATCATGCAAGTTTGCTCTCTTTGCTTGAGCTCTCCAAATGGGGTCAATCAAAACAAATCATGAGAGGATATGAGTCCCTAAAGGCTTACCAAGTCCATTTGACCTGGTTGAGCCTATGGGTAAAACCTTAGCACAATGGCATGTGGGTTCATTTTTTCTAATCCACTTAGGTGACACATTGTCATTCCTAGTGGTCAAGATCATCATATTACTCATAGGATCATTAACACTAGCTTTCTTAGGCACATGCATATTGGCTCTACCCCTTTTTCTTTCAATCATGCTCTTAGTTCTACACATGTTAATGTACTTGAAGCAGTTTGGTCTAATATGACCATCAACACCATAAAAATGACATGAAGGAATAAAATGAGGGGTCATACCATTCCTTTGTGAGGACAAAGGTGTTTTCCCATGTCTTTGAGCTTCTTTTGGTGTGGTATTGATTCTCTTCTCCTTTGTTGTTGAGTTAGAGAAGATTGCTTCCTTGGTTGAGCTTGCTTGGCTTGCCTCCTTGGCTGATGAAAGCTTGGAGGTGGAGCTCTTAATTGTTGAGCTTTAGCTCCATTCTTTATTGGCCCCTTCACTTGGCTATTCTCTGATGTCTCTCCAAGATCAATCTTCCTCCTAGGATGTTGTGGAGGTAAAGCTCTTTTCTTGCCTTGAGCTTGATGTTGCATGACCTTGGCGTTCTTTAATTCTCCAAGGCACCTAAACTCATTCTCCTTGATGAATTCAAGGAATTATCTTTGTTGGCAAGTTCATCCTTCATTGCCTTGATCCTTTGATGGCAATCATCAATCTCCTTCTCATACTTGGACACATCAACTATGTCCATCTTCAAGGAGTCATCTAACTTGGTCCTTAGTTAAAGATTTTCCTCCTTCAACTTCTTGATTTCTTTATTTTTCTTCTTCAAAGACCTTTAAAGACTTTTAATGAAGTCTTCGTAACCAAGCTCTTCATCACTCAAGTTTTTGGAGCTTGAACTTTCTTCATCGAAGCTTCTACCACTTGTACTCTCGTGGCAATCATCATTTAAACTAGCTTCTTCAATATAAAACTTGAGTGATGGGTGTCTTGTGGCCTTTTTTGAGTTGTCATTATGTAAAGCGTGCAAGACTATGTGATTCCTTTCACATCCCTCCGAACCCAAAGAGCATTCTTCACTTTCACTACAAAAGTAGGCCTTTGGTTTACCTCTTCGACTCTTGCTCTTTGAGTTTCCACAATCCGTGGAGATGTGCCCATAGCCGCCACATTCCAAACATTAAAGCTTGACCTTTGAGGTACCTAAATTTTTATCTTCTTCTTTCACGGTACATTCGTGGATGACTCTTAAAATCTCCCAAGCTTCTCGAACATCTCAAGTTGTTTGGATGAGTTTTGCATGACTCTCATCCATTGCACAATATAAGGCACGGATGCCCTTTGAGTTCCATTTGGCAGCCTCGAGTTCGTCAACTGTCCACTTGGACTTGGGTTTAGGAATAGAAGCCCCATTCTCTTGTGTCTCTGTGGGAGGTGAATACCCTTCTTCCACACACATCCACACATGCTCATCAGGGTCACACAAAAAAACTTCCATCCTCACTTTCCAAGAGGAGTAGTTATCCTTGGTGAGCATTGGTGGTTCAGAGATCAAAGCACCCTCTAGTCTCTAAAAATCACTCATGGTGTTTTGGGTTATATGAATGCACATGCAATGCGGCAAAACAAATGCACAAGCAAGACACACACAGAGCACGGATCACCTAAGTATATCTAGGCACCTCTTCTGATACCAATTGAAAGTTCCCTACAAACGTGTGTATCTATACCTAGAGGGGGGTGAAAAGGTTTTAATCAAGTCAATTACCAATTTTTCTTGATTAGTCAATATTCAAAATTCACCCAATAAAATAAACATACAACATCAAGTGTAAGGTTCGGAAATATAAATCACACAAGATGTATACGTAGAAACCCTCCAAATAGAAAAAACCATGGGCTGTTAAGTGCACCACACTCGATCGCATAAATCCACTATATGAGTAAAATGTTACACCCTCAAATGATACTCGGACTCTCACTCTCGACAACCTCAGGCTATGGCCACTACCACTCACCACTCTTGGTCCAATCCCTAGTGATATCCCTTAATCCACTACTCTTAGCGTGAACACCTCATACTCTACCCCTCGAGCCTTTGACAGTGGATACCTGACCAATTGCTTACCCTTGGTTGCAAGGCTTCTCTTGCTTGTGCAACATCACACCGAAGCCACAAGACTTTGATTCAATGAAGAGTATATGGTCTAAGTGCATATATGACACTATGCTCAAATGCAATTATGTGTAAGACCAAACACAAAATGTTTAACTAGATATAGATAATGCAATTAAACATCCTAGTTATCAAACAATGCCTACATGCCCATACCAAGGACTCAATTAGATGTGTAGATAAAATCTAACAACCTAATTGTCAATAAAAGTCCAACCAACACAAGTTGTCACAACAAATAATCAAGGGCAATTTTGCAATCAATGAGGCATACACATAAATGTTCATAAACTAGACTAGATGCACAAAGTCAACCTAATCATCAATTATGTATACATGAACATTCATGGATTAGCTATTTAGGCATAAATGACCTAATAATGCAAGCTATCACAATACAAACCCAAACATGTCATAATTTTAATAAATATGCAATTTATATGAAGAAATGCTAATTTAAGTAATAAATGACATGTCTTGGTAAACTAGAACAATAATGAACAACAATGGTGGTTCTACTTACCAATTAATGAAAACTCATGCTTGGAATGATGCTTGAATGTAAGATGAAGATGAGTTTGGGGTTTGGAGAGTCAAATAATAAAGCTTAAAGCTTTGTCTCTCTAATGGAGGTTCTCTCTCTCTAAAGATGGGGTCTCTGAGCTCTAAGAATGCAAGGAAGAAGAAGAGAACATATATAACGAAGCCCTACACAAAACGACATCGTTTTTGGACTTAGGAAGCAAAAACCCGCACGACCGCTGTGCATACCGCTGGCCAAGCAAGTGCCTAGGAAGCTGTCCAGACAGCACTGAACGGGTGGACATTTCTGCTGCCTAGGTCGCTGGCTAGGCATGGCATTAACAGCGGTCTAGGCCTCGGTACACGCCAAACAGCACAATAACTTGATCTTCAAGTGACCCAAAACATGACCAAGCGACATCCAAA
Organism: Dipteronia dyeriana; assembly: GCA_032871835.1. Taxonomy (NCBI): domain Eukaryota; kingdom Viridiplantae; phylum Streptophyta; class Magnoliopsida; order Sapindales; family Sapindaceae; genus Dipteronia; species Dipteronia dyeriana. The sequence continues at coordinate 91,916,135 of CM065298.1, forward strand.
CCTTTCGTATAATATACCGTTGGAAAGGTATGGAATTATAATTTCTATTACAATTTACAAAACATGATTTGAATGTCTGTAGAAAGAGTTATGGTCATTTTAGTGACCAAAGGTCAGAAACGGACAACAACAGAGATGCCCTATTTTTGTGGTCACTTTGGAGATTTTAAAACCAATCCAAACGGTCATGAAATATTACAAATAATATACCATTGGAAAGGTATGGGTATCTAGTTTGTACAGAAATTTAAAAACTCATTTTGAATCATTTTATAAAAAGATATGGTCACAAGACCATACAAAGGTCTGTTTTGAAAAACATTAAATCATCGAAATACACTCTTTTTAAACTAGAAACCTTACTCCATATAACCAAACCAAGAGAAGAATGAGACATTCTCATATGGTCACTCAACACGCTAAAACAAGAACACCATCGTGCAAGCGCGAACACAACACAATACCACACTTAAATCTATAAATGAAGTGCAAGTGTGATTGTGAAGAGATACACATAAAAACAATATCAACACAAATGCAAGATCAACAAAGCATGCATGAGGTGTGTGTGTGCACCTAAACTTTTCAAGAGGCAAAGTCAAGTGAATATATCTTTTGCTCTTGAAGTCATGGAGATGCTTGGAAGCTTGTCAATGAGGTCCTAAGCTACCCATTACACAATCTTCCCCAATATGGTGTAGTTTGTCATGAAATAAGTCAATCATAAAATTAAGGTCCTCACAATTATTTCTCCAATAAACAATTTTTAAGAAGTTAGGTTAGGGTTGCTTTTCAAAATTGATTGTTGGAGAAGCTGACTTTTTATCCATGAAATGTTTATTATACCCATACTTTTTAATATAAAGACAATAATACTCTTTTATTTAATATTGATAATTTTTTGAATTAATAATATTTTAAGGAACTAAAAAATAAAAAAATAATTTTTTTGTTAATCGTATAGTAGTGGTGGCCACCGACAACGGAGGCCAAAGGACAGCTAGCTGCCATCGGCGTCGTCAAATTCATCGAAGGAATTTGAAGTCGTCGAAGTTGTTGAAGTCTATGGCCAACTGCCTCCTCAGTTTCGTGATTGAAATCGTGAATTATTCGGTCAGCTACCACATACGAAGTTGAATCGTTGATTCTGTCACCAGAGATGCTGGTTCTACTCCGGCAATGGATGTGGTTCCTCCTCCATTTCGTGATGAATCTGGGACGAGATCTCACAATTTCAAAACTTGTACGTCAGTGGCAAGGAAGACGATGTCGACGGTGAGGGATGACAGATAGTGGCAATCTCGGTGAAGAATCTGGTGGAGCAGGAAATGGTGGCGGATTTAGAGGTTGAGTTGTAAAGAATCCATTAATGGCTTCTTGAGTGGGTGAGTTGACTCAGTAGATTTGTTTTGAGAAGACCGAGTTGACTCAGCAAATTAGTATTATGATGAATGAGTTGATTCAGTAGAATATTTTTTTAATTTTTTTTTTATTATATGTATATACACACACATTTCCTATGATTTATCTACGTAAATTTAATTTAAAAAAAAATTAGTAATAAAATATTTAAATATTATATTATATTTTAACAATTATATCCATTTTAGACATTTTCCATAATCAATTAAAGTTTACCAAATTTTTTTTTCCATATATTTTTTTTAAGTTGATTATTTATAAAATCAATTTATGGAACACCTATCGACTTATGTTATAAATTGATTATAGTTAAGTTAAAAGTGGATTATTTCCTTAGTAAATCAATCCCAAACATAGATGAAGGAGATAATCGGTTTTAATTATTGACCACCTATTTTGTTTAATAGAAAATTTATATGCAACCAGAGCCATCTCCAGACATTTTGGGGCCCGAGTCATGTTATGATATTAACAAAAATCGGTGCCCCATATAAAAATTAGAACAATGTCAGTCAGTATCCAAAATACTGACCCCACCAATGGGAGTGCAGCACGAGTCTTTTTTTTCTTTTACTTTTTATATTTTTCTCACAAATTGGGTATTGACTGGTCAGTATTCGAGTATTGTTATAAAAAATTATTATCATTAAAGAAAGGTTAGCAATTCAATTGGACTAGGTTCACAAATAAAGTGGACTACGACGGAGTCACGAAGTGAGTGAGTGGCGATTTTGACTAGGTTATCAAATAAATGTAGTTATTCAATTGGACTCTCTTTAAAAATAAAAATTGGACTCTCAAATAATGTAAAACTAAGTTTGATATGTTGAATAAATTGAGTTTTGATGTTTATTTCTATTAAATTTAACTAGATATAGATAATTGGGCCTTATTAAAAAAAAACAATGTTTGAAATTGGTCTTGTTTATACTAAAATATATTGAATATGAAACCTCAAAAAAAGAATAAACGAATTGGACTATTTGGGGGCCCTAGCAAAATACTGGGCTTGCTGCTCATATGGGTCGGCCCTATCTGCAACTACGTGCTAACAAGTCAATGTTCAAATTCCCTTTAGATCCCCAAACTAAAATATTATATACAAACCAATTTGGCTTATGAGATCCGATAAAAATATTTTAAAGATATTGAATTGAATATGGCTAAATTATTGTGTTTGGTGCCATATTGATCGGACTAAAAACAGCCTGTCTTTTATTTGGTGTAGCATAATGTTGGATTTTAAAAAATGAAAATAATAATGATGTACAGCCAAAAATTGACTGCATGCGATTAGAGAAATCCCAATACCAATTGTTATGGGTGGGCACGGTTAGGTTCGGTTCGGTTTTGGGTAAAACCGAACTGAACCGAAAATATTTCGATTCATCCAAAATTGAACCGGTTTAAACCGAATAAGAAATGGTAACCGAACTGAACTGATTTGATTTTAATCGGTTCGGTTCGTTTCGGTTTTAGACCTAATGGGCCTTATTGATTTGATGGGCTTAAAGAGTTCTTTTTAATATGTTTTTAAATTTGATGGATTGTTGGATTCTAATTTTGGGCCAGAGTTTTAATATTTATAATAGCCTAATCCTCAAGTCCAAAATAAAAAACAAATCAAACCTAACCAATAATAATGAAAGAAAAGCTAAAGAAGTTTATTAGGGTTTTTTTAGTTATACTTATAGGTGGTTTAATCGGTTTAAACCGGTTTGAACCGAAATTCTTTCGGTTTTTAATTTTTTAAACCGGTTTAAACCGAATTCATTTGATGAACCGAACATAACAACCTTTTTTTTGTTTGGTTCGGTTCGAATCGGTTCGGTTCGGAACTTAATGCCCACCCCTACCAATTTTATGGGATTTGACTAGAATTAGTCCAAATTATTAACAATTTTAAGAATTACTGTTTGTCCTTCAATTAATGTTTGAGACGGACAAAGTATCTTACTCCCTAGTCCCTAGACACAATCGTGATTCCTCCATTTCGAAGAAAGAAAAAGGATGGTTTTATTGGCACTAACAAAAAAATCTTTATACGGTCATATTTTAATAATATTTTTTTTATTTTTAAAATACTCTTACATTTAATTATTTAAAATATATAAATTTATAATTAAAAATTAAATTTACTTTCTATACCCATAAATCGAACTCCTAATCAAAATAAACCCTAATAATATATATTTAATCAAACCCAACATCAATCAGGAATTTTTTCTTCATATATTTTCAAATAATGGATGAACAAATGATTGATTTCATGGATTCTAAATACATTTACATATGTTTACTTTTATTTTTATTATTGTTTTATGATTGAATATAAATTGTTGCAGTTATAGTCTTGTAGCTTTTTTTAAAGCAATTGTAGAACTTGATCAAGTCTATACGGTTCTCAAACACAACTCACTCACTCACTTTACTTTAATTCAACTACAAATTATTATTTGTTATTAGTAAAATCTGAAGAATGATGAGTCAGCATAACTGTCCAAAAATAAGGGAGTTAAAGATACCATGTCACCAAGAGTCAACCTTCTTAAACCTACCTAAGCCCGAACCCACCTACACTGACAAAAGATGGTTTCATAAACACCCGGTCGAGATTATCAGGTTGGTCGGGTCAAAACCTCAGGTTGGGATTGGGTCACTGGTCGAGGAGGATAAGGCTTGGTCGGGTCTTAGCAAATGGTCAGTAGATCGACAAGTGGATATTACATAAATACGTACAGAATGAGTCTTACAATAAGGCATCTCGAAGCGCACTTTGACAGGGAAGCAAATTTCCTTATCGATGCCAGAGTCCAAATTAGGTAAAAGGTCTAATACGCGAAAAACATAAAACAAGAAAGAAGGATAAAACTACTCAAGCACGTCAATTCCATTTACTTGTACAACACGAATTAGGATTCTATACATATATAAATATACCCTAATAATGCCCATAAAAGGGTTGAGAAAATAAAAAATATAGAGAGTACGGGAGATTGAGCGTGTAATCGATTATTCATAGTAAAGTTTTTTCCTCGTCGGTTTTCGGCAACCGTGGATGTTTCCCCGTTCTTGAGGTTTTACCACGTAAACTCTTTGTGTTCTTTTTAATTCCTTAGTCGTTCATAATTTACAATTGTGTGATCTCATATACATTCTGTTCGACGTGTGATCTATCCAAAAATCACCGTCAACAACTAGCGCTAGAAGAAGGGGGTGAACCTTTGACGTTTTAATCAACCAAAGGTTTAATCATACAAGGAAAAATTATGGTCTCCATCACTGACAGAGATTCATCCCCGCACAACGTTGACATTTCACGGGAGGTGAATGTTGTGGACGCCAATGCACCGGGAACAGATCCACCCTCAAGAACTCCACCGTCAAGCAGGCAGGATGTCGTTACAACCACGGACTTGACTACAAAAATATCTCTAGATGCATTTAGGCAAATTCAAGAATCCCTGCGGAAGGTCAATTATGATGCCGCTAGACAGGGAATTAGCATAACTGCAACTGCAAATCTATGTTTACCATTCTAGCTCTCTACATCTGTGGTAGCTCAATGACCTAAGGTGTGCTCTGATATCGTGGCAATTGCTCATTGTGCACCACAAAAATCTAGAAGAGATAGAGCTGAGAAATGGGGCAAAAGAGAACATTCACGTAGAAGAAATGTGAGGAGTCAATCTCACATGAGGGTACCACAGGGTACGACGATGCAAGACAAGATTATGAGCAAGAAGACGGGTATGATGGACATAGTAGGAATCCCTGATCAAATTTATGTGATGACGAGTGCGCTCCCAGTAGGTGAAGTGACCCGTATGGGTTTACAATTCACCAAAGGTTAGATATGCATGGTAAACCCGAAGGAGAGCGTAAAGTTCTTCTTAGGAGGATAGAAGCTTTGTAAAAAAAGCAAAGTCAAGAAAACCCCCTGGTCGGGAATTTTAGGAGTTCGTTCGCTGTCACGATAAGGTAGACTCGTTTTTCTAAGAAATTTAGGATGCCATATGTGGAGCAATTCAAAGCCAATATCGATCCGCAGGAACATGTTAGGATACACCAGAGTGCCATGGCTCAGTATGACTATGATGACGCCCTCATAAGTCGTATGTTCCCTCAGACATTAGGAGATTAGGGGTCTAGGTGGTTCGGAGGATTACCATCGGGATCCATCAGGAGTTTCGAAGGATTGATGTGAGCATTCACCAGACAATTTATGGGAAATATCTAGTGGAGGAAATTGGTGTCGGCTCTTTCTAACTTGAGGTAAAGAAAATATGATAAATTAAAAGACTATTTAACTAGGTTTTCGTAAGAGGTATCGAAAGTTCGCATTGATAAATAGCTTACAACACAGTCACTTCACCTTGAATATGAGGTAGCAGAGACCAACCACATATGCAAACATGATAGATTATGTTGGGGGATACGCCATGGCAGAAGAAGAACAACTCTCCCACGGGGGAGAATTTATACATGGGGGTCATCCTGCCAACAGTCAAAAGAGCCAATAAAAAGGTACAAAAAAACAATGGTAAAAGTGACCCGAAAGGGCAACGAAGAAAAACGGAAAAACGGGCGAAAATATGATGATAGAACATGGAGGAATCCAATGCACCCATATACCAACTATACCCCGTTAACCAAAAAGCATGATTAAATCCTAAATATAATAGAAGACAAAAACTTATACCCCCGATGCAGTTAAATTTCACCAGAAGATATACAACAAAGTATTGTCGATTCCACCAAGAAAATGGCCACAAAACCTCAAAATGTTACCAACTCAGGGATTACATTGAGAAGCTAATCCGGGAAGGTCATCCCACTGACGTCATCCTCAAAGGATAGGAGGATCGACAAAAGGATACCCACACATGGGATCGGGATAGGAGTTATAAAAGCCAGAAGAAATACTCGGATAGCGGGCATTCAACAATTTTTTTGGTGGCCTCAATACTGAAAGCAGTAGCCGAGAAAGGAAGTCTAAAGTTAGGGAAGCAATGAACAACCAAAAAAGTATGGAAGTGAATCATCTAGGTCTCGATCGGAAAAAAGTAAAGTAAGGATGGGGACCAATAACTTTCACTGAAGCAGACGCACAAGAGTCGGAGGTCAGACCAAACGACGTGATTGTTTTGTCATCTTGTATTGGGCATAGGCAAGTAAAACAAATACTGATTGACAATGCTAGCTCGGCAAACATTTTGAGCGTAGAGGCGTTTTACCAACTCGAGCTATAGAGGAATGATCTCTAACCATTGAAGGTCCCATTGAGGGGTTTCGGAGGAACCGAAGTCAGAGCGTTGGGAACTGTTAAACTACCAGTAGAAGCTGGAAGTTTCCCTTGTACGAAGACAGTATTGCTGGACTTCGTGGTCGTAAATATTGAGAATTGGTCATATAACTCTCTGCTAGGCCGACCCTTCCTGAACAAAGTAAAAGCAGTGATTGCAACCTACGCGCTCATGGTAAAATTTTCAACCGAAGCTAGGATAGAGATCATGAAAAGGTCACGGAGTGGGACAGAAAAGTGAATCTCACCGTATACAGGGAAAATGTAGAGTCGAGGGTAATACAGGTAGAGGTTGTTGAAAAAGGTGAAGACCTAAAAGTAGACCCAACTGAGACGAAGGCCGAAACCCTGATCGGGTTTTACCTATACCCGAGAGAGGCGATGCTAGAGAGTGACAAAGGCTCGGAGGAACCAACCATGGAAGTTGTCATTAGCAACGATGATCAGAAGAAGACTGTTAGGCTGGTCCCAACTAACAAAGTTTAATGAAGGCAAGATGGTCAAACTACTAAAAGAATAGAAGATCGTGTTCGCTTGGGAGCACACAGACATGCTAGGGATCGATCCAAGTATGAATTCACATTACTTAGCAGTAAATCCCGAATAGAAACCAGTTATCCAGAAGAGGAGACGCTTCAACTTGGAAAGAAGCAAGGCAATCAAGGAAGAGGTGGGCAAGCTATTAGCCGCAGGATCTATTCGGGAAGTGAAATATCCCGATTAGGTCGCTAACGTAGTCATAGTGAAAAATAAAAATGGCTAGTGGAGGACGTGTGTGGATTTCACCAACTTGAACAAAGCATGTCCGAAAGATAGCTTTCCTTTGCCTTGGATCGACCAGTTGGTATATGCAATGACCACACATGAACTGTTAAGTTTCATGGACGCCTATTCAGGTTACAACCAGATTAGAATGTTCAAACCAGATGAGGAAAAAACTTCATTTACATCTGACAAGGGATTGTATTGCTATAAGGTCATGCCGTTTAGATTAAAGAATGTTTGGGCAACTTACCAAAGGCTTGCAAATAAAATGTTCGCTTGATAAATTGACAGGAATATGGAGGTATACGTGGACGATATGCTAACCAAAAGTGTAACGTCCGGAGACCATCCAACCGACCTAAGGGAGACATTTGAGGTACTGCGAAAGTATGGGATGAAGCTAAATCCAAAGAAATACGTATTTGGAGTCCCATCAGGCACGTTCCTAGGATTTTAAGTTTACCAAAGAGGGATCAAAGTATAAGAGCTTTGGAAGAAATGAAGTCTCCCAAGACATTGAAGTAAATCCAAACGTTGACGGGTTTCCTAGAGTCATTGAGCTGATTCATAAGTAAATCCACAGACAAATGCCTACCCTTCTTCGAAGCAATTAGGCGAGGCAATGGGGTAGAGTGGAACAATGAGTGCAAACAAGCATTCAGAAAAATCAAAGAATATTTAGGAAAAGCTTCGATATTATCTAAACCACTTGAATGGGAAGTACTTTATCTTTACCTGTCCGTTACAAACGTAGCAACAGGATCGGTACTGCTCAGATTGGAAGATGGAACACAAAAACATGTATACTACACTGGTAAAGCTCTGTTACCTATGGAAACAAGATACTCTCTAGCTGAGAAAATGGCTTTGGCCTTAGTAACAGCAGCGAGAAAAATAAGACCGTACTTTCAAGCTCACAAAATTGAAGTATACACTGACTGTCCATTGAAATAGATTTTATCAAAACCCAAGGTGTCGGGAAGACTGGCTAAGTGGATAATGGAACTAAGTGAGTTTGACATAGTCTACTCTTCAAGAGCGGCGATTAAGGGAAGAGTTGTAGCGGATCTGTTCATGGAGTTTGCTGAGCCGAACAACGATGTGATCAAAATGTTAAGAGAAGAGGACCTGCTAGCTGGGAAACTACATATGGATGGATCGTCAAACACGTATGGCAGCGGGGCAGGTATAGGTATATCCACACCAGAAGGTGACCAGGTGGAATGTGCCTTGGGATTTGACTTCAAGGCCTATAACAATATGGCAGAGCATGAAGCGCTTCTGGCAGGCCTTAGGGTGTGCACGACTTTGGGACCAGATGAGCTGGAAATATTCAGTTACTCACAGGTGGTAGTCAATCAAATTCTGAATGAATACCAAGCCAAAGACAGCAACATGGCCGCGTATTTAACCATAACCAAGACACTCCTTGAAAGGTATAAAGCATACATAATCACCTAGATCCCGAGGGAGAAAAATGAGAAAATGGACCCGCTGTCAAAATTGGCATCAGCCACCATGGTAAAAAACGATCACGATCGTCCATCTGTGAAAGCCGAGTATCGAGAATGAAAATCAAACCGAAACGTCAGGGTAGAAGTAATCGAAGAGGAGTAAACTACCTAGATGACCGCGATTAGAGAATATTTAGAGAAGAGGGTGCTCCCGATGGAGACAGCTGAGGCGAAGCATCTCAGATATAGAGCCACAAGATATTCGATAGTAGAAAGAAAGCTATACATAAAAGGGTTCTACAAAGCCCTTCAGAAATGTGGGGATTCGATCAGAGGTAAGCAAATAATAGAAAGTATCCATAGGGGAGTCTGTGGGAATCACTCGGGTGGTAAAAGCCTGGCACATAAAATGCTTAGGCAAGGCTTTTATTGGCCGACTCTGTTTGGGGATGCATAAGGTGTTGCAAATCAGTGCGGTGGCTGTCAAAAAGTAGCTAATGACATCCAAAGACCACCCGAACAATTGAAATTTTGACATCGCCATGGTCGTTTGCCATGTGGGGAATAGATCTGATTGGTCTGATGCCAACTGCAACTAAAGGAGGGGTAAAGCATGCCATAATGGTCATCGACTACTTCATAAAGTGGGTTGAAGTGGAAGCACTAGTACATATCATCGAGGCTAACACGACCGGTTTTATGAAGAAATATATTATATATCGGTTTGGAATCCCAGAAACTATAATCACAGACAACGAGACTCAATTCGATAGTGATAACTTCAGAAATATATGTCAAGACTTCGGGATAAAGAACTATTACACCACACTAGCCCACCCATAAACTAATGGCCAAACGGAGGCGGTGAACAAAATAGTCAAGCATACTCTGAAGGCGAAGCTGGAGGAAAGGAAAGGAAAGGAAACTGGGCAGACAAATTACATGAAATCTTATGGGCTTATCGGACTATAGAAAGGGCTTCAACGGGGGAAACACCTTACTCGCTGGCGTTGGGATGGAAGCAGTAATTCCAGTTGAAATAATCCATAAGTCCCATAGGATACAACTCTTTGACCCTGAAGGAAATATGGAGATGATAAAACAAGACTTAGATGAGTTAGAAGAGAGAAGAGACATGTCCAGGGTAAGAAATGCCGCCTACCAACGGAGGGTAGCAAGGTATTACAATTCGCATGTCAAGATTAGAAGATTCCAGCTCAGAGACATAGTTATGAGAAAAGTAACACTTAATACAAAGGACAAGTCCGTAAGTTCGTTAGTTGACGAATGGGAAGGACCATACCAAGTGGTCGAGACAGCAGGACATGGAGCATATCGACTTTCCCGACCCGATGGAACCAAGCTGCCCAGACCGTGTAATGCACAATATTTTAAGATCTTCTACCCATGAAGAAGATTCATGCATTTATTTTTATTATTTTCTTCCATAGTTTAAACTTTAAATTATTATTAGCTAATTGTCTTTTATCTTTTGAGAAATCAATAAAAATCCCTAGGGGGAGCAATTATAAATATCAAGCATAGTGTTTGAAACCAAATATTCGCTCTTGTAAGTTCCTTGGTTTTGATTGACTTATTTTGTTGACAACCATATTTGGGGTTCAATGTGTAAGGGTGGTCATCATTGCTTAAGTCCTCTTTAAAGCTTCAAAGGTAAAATCACTAGCTTAACCTCCATTGAAGAGATTTAGTGCACACACTCACTCTCATGCATGTTTTTGATCACTTTGCATGTGTGCTTATTGTCTTGATTGTGTGACTAATTTTGTTATCTCTTGCTTGTTTGAATTGGTTGCATCTTGTGATTAAAATGTCATGTCATGTTAGAAATTAGGATGTATTCCCTTCACCTCATTTCTCTTGCATGAATTGTGTGTGTGTGTGAAGGTGGTGAGCATTACGCTACTCGAGCAGCGCCCTCACCAGCGCCAACACCAGTGCAGCTTTCCAGTAGCTTATCGTTGGTGGTGCGTTGGTCGTCATGTGAATAGGCACCAGTGCAACTTGTCTAGTGGGTTATCGCTGGTCATACGCTACTCGACCAGCGTATAGGCACCGCTACTCGACCAGCGCACATTGCGTCTTTTGGCATGTTTTTTCCAAAACGGCGTAGCTTCACTTTAGGCTTCATATAAATACACCATCTTCTTCCCAATTCATTTTTAAGAGCTTCCAAACCTATTTTTGAGATAGAGATATGATTCTTTAGAGAGAGAAGCTCCCAGAAGCCATTTTTTTTACTCAACCATCCTTAAAATCCAAATCATCAAGCATCTTCCAAGCATGGGTTTATTGTATGTGCATGACTAGGTATTCTCTACATGTTCTAAGCCTTATGTTTTCATTACAAAGACATGTATGCCTAGGGTTTTAGTGTTTATTGCATATTAAATGCTTGTTTGAATTTTTAATTGCTTTTATGACATGATTGTGTATTGATTGTTGGTTGAGATGCATTAATTTGTGATAGCTAGCATTGAGGACGATTTTACCCTTCTAGCTAATTCTTCTTGCCTTTGCATTTAGAACATTGATATCTAGGATTTGTTTTAATTGTCATTATTAATTCTAGATAAGCATGAATGTCTTGACCTAGCATTTTTGCATATTGAATATTCTTGCATATTCACTTAGGTTGCCATTATCTTTTCATTGTTGAGTTAGCTTGTGGCTAAGTGGTTAGTGCACAAGGCTAGGGATCCAAAATCGCTATTAAGGCCCGTTGGGTAGAGTGAAAAGGTTAGTAACTTGATGGTTAGACGTGAGGTCAACCTAGGTTGTAAACGTTTACTCAATAGTGGATTTTGTGGATCAAGGGTGGCGCTCTAAACAGCCCGTGGTTTTTCTCATTTGGAGGGTTTCCACGTATACATTGCGTGTCTTTATTGTTTTATGCTTGTTATATTTTAATTGATCACTCAGTAGAATGAGGTAAATTTGATAACATTAACTAATTCACAAAATCGCCCGCCCCCCCCCCCCCCCATCTAGGTTATAGTAACACACTTTCTAGTTAATTTCAGCTGTTAAAAGCATTTACAGGATACCTCAAAATATCGATTGAGATCGATAGGGATTCCATAGGCCCGGTGAGGGGGCCGAAAGCGTAAGTCGTCAAGACAGTGCACACTCACCGAAATTAACTGGGTGCATATGAAACACTGTTATAGCGCCTTCGGGTATATGAACCCGATGAGATGCGATAAGAGTTGGATAAGACGCGAATCATACTTATAAGATAAGGCAAGACACAACCATAGATACTTATAAAGTTGGTGGGATAAGTTACGCCTTATTGCAACAAATCTTGATCAACGGACTATCCGGTGACATCCCGACGACCTAGTTGATAGATAAAAGACGAAAGTCTATAAATATAAACTGCAGAATTGGTTTGCAAATGAACACTGCTCAACGAAAAGATATACAGCAAACGATCGGGAGCAGTTAGAATCTGAACGGCAAAATGCAATAGATCTACCCGAGGAAAACCTAAAATGGTCACAGAGCACGGTTCAGTTCTCCAAGGGTGGTTGACCACCGAAAATGAGGCAAATAAGTCGATCATTACATGACAACACAGGCTCAGAAGAGTAGGTTATCAATCCCAAATGATCGGTATACAAGTGGTTCCACTTAGCCAAACTCATGATTATCAATCTGGCATGGGTCAGCATGTATAGTTCGAGTTGAGATAAAATATGAAAGAATGCAAGCATAAGGAACTGCGAACTAAAAACGGTAAACTTCTCGAAGATGCACAAATAAGGGAAAAATATACATTAACTGTCATGGCCTGTCAAGTGTTACAAATATAAATACATATAAAAAATCTACAAAAGCACAGATTCTACAGTTGTTCCAAGCAATGGAGGAGCCCCTAAGACCGAAAAGAAGGACATCATCATCTTCATTGAAGTCTCCAAAATCTGGCTAGGAGATGTTGTCATCAGGATCAACAGATACAAAGTGAGAGTAATCTACATCGGGTGAATAACCGACGTCAACCCCTTTGGCCAGAGCTCTACTATCCTGACCATGATGAAAAGACAGAAGGGATACCTTCGAAGGGAGCTCGAGATGCATGGGGAGGGGATCCTTTCCGATAGATCTGCAATAGGCCTTGTAGGGAAAAAACGGTTCAAAACGCAACGGAAGCGTGAGAAAATTAGAAAATTAGGGTTTGCGTTTATAAAAAAAATTCCCATTTATTAACAAGAACCTTAACCCTAGATTAATTGATGTATATAAAATGTATCGTACCTTTTTTTTTGTGACGATTGAACTAGCGTCGAATTGAATCCATAAGATCTTCCAATCCAATCACGAACGTGAATCACCTAGGAGTGTGGGCTCCCTTTCTTTAAATTGTATACCTGAGGATGGAAATAAACAAAAATCTTCTTCTTTGTTAGTCACAATAATCCTCCAAGAGAAAAACCAAGAACGTCCGGTCACTTTTGAATTATCAATAAATTTGATTGAAACTCGCGTGAACCTTGATTCGATGTTGTACACTAAACCCTTTTGATGCAAAGGATACTAGTGTACTATCGAAAACAAAAATGTTCCCTCTTTTATCTATGCTTAGCCGAATTCTTCACACAATGAGTTGGACGAAGTTTTATTTTTATAACAATAAATAAACAAATAAAAAACAACTTCTCACACCAAAAACTAAGGCTTGGTTGAAATTTACAAGTAGTGTATATAGGAGACCAAATCCTCTCCTAAGAAGGATTTACATAGTGGTTAAGAATCCTTTCCTTAGGTAAATTTACTTGGTGGTTAAGAATCCATTTCTAAAATAAATTATATCCTACACCAAGACTCCTAATCTAACTCAATAGAATATTTGTAACCATATTAAAGACTTCCTAATTTGATTAGATAAATAATTCTTTTTATTTATCTACTTATCAAATCTAGTCTTTAATATTAATTATACTACCAACAATAGTATAATATTAGGAGACCATCTCCTAATAGAAAAAGATTTTGACTTTTAATTAAATAATTAATTAATCACCAAATTAATTAATTTTCATTTAATTAAAAAATAAAATAATATAATATAATTAAACTATTCTAAATAGCCTTGCCGCCCAACACATATATATGGGCCAATATATTATTTTCTTATTTTATTAAATCCATTTGACCTTTATTAAGAGTCCACATGTGAACTAGACTCATTCTTACAAAAAGAAACAAGACCACATACCTCAACACAATTCTAGATGGACCCCTAAATTAGTCCGGTAGAATATATCAAGTGATCCATGGAAGGTCGTGTGGATTGGAGATCTTGGTGAGCTATCTAAATTTAAGCTCCAATAGACACAACCCAATCACAATCAACAAATGATTCACTTAGGTCCGATCTATTTAATTTTAGTTCATTCCACTAAAGAAATAAAATTGAACTCTTAAATAAAGATATAATAAGTTGATGTTACTCATTCGTACCCTAGAAAACATTATTGGACAAAGTGTATCCTCGTGAAGAATACCAGTAATCGACAAGAGCTCATAGTCCGTCTATTGCTCTTCAAGTTACCATATTTACTCATATGACCACATTTTGAACTTGGATATTTTGACTTGTCCAGAAGCCATGTTTCAATAGACACTATTGAAAACTTAAAGTTAAGATTTAATATTCAATACCTCAAAACATCCATATGATGATATTCTACTCTCATTTAATAAATTGAGTCACAATGTCCATATCTATAAATGAAGTCCTCTATCGATTAACAAATGAATACCACCAAGCTATCGAGGATAGACTATGCTATATAATCGTACTCACTGATAACTCAAATGATAACACTTGCAACCATAAGTCCATCATTTATCTCAGGATTGAGATAGACTCTCTAATTGTCTTCAAATGAAAAACTTTTATCTATTGATGGTTCTAGATAAAGTATTTCATTGTGATCCTACTCAATGCACCCCGTGCACTAGATTCTTTTGCCCAAAGACACCACACTTTGATGCTTTTAGACTCATCATAACACATTTGATCCCACTCAAATGCTAGCAAAAGAATCTATAACTTTGACAAGATAAAAGAGCCCAACCTTTTATCTTAAGTTGTGAATATTATTCAAGACTAACTAAACAATTGTATCTACCTCATACATATCTAGATGTATGAAAAATTCTTCTTTTCTCATAGTCTTTTAACCTTATGATTATTAACTTTTGACAATTATAACAGCTAAACTATAAATACTATAAGATTTGTTAAACTAGAAATCACTTTATTAATAAGAAAAGATTGTCAAATACAATATTATACTCTTGCTATCGAGCATAATCCTAACAATCTCCCACTTGCTCTATAGCAAATGTGGCATATCTCTCATCCTCATGTTCTCTATTTGCCCATCAAAACTCTTTTATGGAAGAGCCTTTGTAAGGGGATCCGCTAGATTTTCTGCTGACGCGATCTTGGTAATCGTCACGTCACTCCTATGCACAATTTCCCTTAGAAGGTGATACTTTCTTTCAATGTGTTTCCCTCTCTTATTACTTCTTGGTTCTCTCGAATTAGCAATTGCTTCACTATTGTCACAATAGATAGTGATCTGCTTATTCTCATCAAGAACCACTTCCAAGTCAATCAAGAATTGGTGGAGCCAGACAGCCTCTTTAGTAGCCTCGCATGCGGCTTCATACTCGGCTTCCATGGTGGAATCAGCAATACAAGATTGCTTGATACTCCTCCATATGACTGCCTCTCCTCCAATAGTAAACACAGATCCTGATGTTGATCTCCTGAAGTTAGAATCTGACTGAAAAGCAGAATCAGTATACAAAATGGGAATTAAATCCCCTCCAGAGTATACAAGCATATAATCTCACGTGCTCCTAAGATACTTGAAACTATGCTTGACTGCCATCCAGTGATCAGGACCAGGCTTCGATTGAAACATGCTAACTATGCCCAAAACATAACAAATATCTGGTCTAGCACAAAGTATTGCATGCATGAGACTTCCAACTGGCGATGCATATGGAACCCTACTCATGAATTGCTCTTCATGCTCATTCTTAGGAAATTGTTCACTAGAAAGTTTGATTCCATGTCTGAAAGGTAACATACATTTCTGGGAATCTTGCATGGAAAACCTAGACAAGATTTTATCTATGTATAAAGCTTGGGAAAATGCAATCGTTCTATTCTTTCTGTCCCTTATGACTTGGATACCAAGAATATAACTTGATTCTCCTAAGTCCTTCATATCAAATTGTTTTGCTAACCATTATTTTATTGATGTCAATACACCTACATCGTTTCTGATGAGTAGTATATCATCAACGTAAAGAACTAGGAAAACCAACTTGTCGCCTTTAATCCTTTTGTATACACAAGGTTCATCAAGGTTTTGAATAAATCCAAACTTTTTATGGCTTGATCGAACATTATGTTCCAGGATCTGGATGCTTAATTCAATCCATATATGGATCTTTGCAACTTGCATACCCTTTCCACTTGGCCCTATTCAATGAATACTTCTGTTTGCATCTTATAGATGCTTTCGTCAGGACTTCCATTAAGGAAAGCTGTCTTGACGTCCATTGGCCAAATCTCTAGGTCTAGAGATGCCGCAATGGATAAGAGTATCCTACTGGATTTAAGCATGGCCACAGGAGAGAAGGTTTCTTCATAATCGATACCTTCCTTTTATGTGTAACCTTTAGCTACCAATCTAGCTTTATAGGTTTTCACCTTTCCATCCATTCCTTGTTTCCTCTTGTATACCCAATTGCACCCAATGGGTTTTATCCCTTTAGGCAGGTCTACAAGAGACTAGACTTTGTTTTTGAACATAGATTCAATTTTGGATTGCATTGCCTTTTGCCAATGGCAACAATCAACATCTTCTATTGCTTCATTATACGTGTAGGGATCATCATCTTCAGGAAGATTCTCTACAAATTCTCCTAGACCGATATATCTCTCGGTTTGTTTAACAACCCTACCACTACGACGAGGTATGGTAGATTGTTGATATTGTGTTAGAGCAGAACTTACAATTGGGCTTGGTTGCGAGACCTCTTGTGGAAAAGTATCTCCTAAAAGCTCATTCAGGGCAATTCTTATTTTAGGCACAAAATTATTCATCTAGTTCTTTTCCAGAAATTTAGCATTTGTCGAAACAAATACTTTAAGATCTTAAGGACTATAAAAATAATATCATTTTGTTCCTTTTGGATACCCTACAAATATGCATGTTTCTGAACGGGACTACATGTTTTCTATCTTTTCTTTGAACACGTGCGCAGGACATCCATATATCCTTAAGTGTTGTAAACTAGGCTTTCGCCCGGTCCATAACTCATGCGGTGTTTTAGGAATCAACTTAGATGGTACATCGTTTAGAATGTACATTACGGTTTGTAAAGCATATCCTCAAAAAGAATTAGGGAGAGCATTGAATAACTCAACATAGACCTAACCATATCAAAAAGAGTTCTATTTCTCCTTTCTGCCACCCCATTTTGTTGAGGTGTGCCTGGTGCAGAAAATTGAGAAATTATCTCATTATCAATAAGATATTGCTGAAACTCACCTGATAGATATTCTCCACCACGATTAGACCTCAAGATTTTTATGCGTTTCTCAAGCTGATTTTCTACTTCAGCTTTAAATGCTTTGAACATATCAAAAGAATTCGACTTATGTCTCATGAGATACACAAAGCCAAATTTTGAGTTATCATCCGTGAAAGTGATAAAGTACTCATATCCACCTCTAACTTGAATGCTCATAGGTCAACACACATCAGTGTGTATCAATCCTAAACATTCGATGGCTCTTGCGCCTTTGGTCGTAAACGATCTTTTGGTCATTTTACCTTCCAAACAAGATTCACAAGTTGGTAGATCATCAACCTTTAAGTCACTTAGAGGTCCGTCACTTACCAATCTTTTAATCCTATTAAGTTTAATATGACCTAAGCGCAAATGCCATAGGTAGGTTTCATCTTTTGATAATTTTACTCTTTTATGATTAGGTTCTGTTGATTCTGTGTCTAACAAGTGAGAGATATTTCCATGCAAATAGAATAAACCATTTTCCAATGTACATTTGCAAATAATTTTGTCATTCTTACTAATAATAAAAGCTTTATTAAAAGTAACCGAATAACCAAATTTATTTAAACAAGAAACTGAAATTAAATTCCTCTTGAATTGAGGTACATAATAAACGTTTATTAAATCTAAATGTCTACTAGAATCTAAATTGATTCTAATATCTCCCACTACACTAGTATACATCAACGCTCCATTGGCAAAATGAAAGTTGAATTCATTCTTATTCAGTCTATTCCTTTAACCCTTTTCACCACAAAGGAAACAATTCCCTTTGATCTTGGTTACTTTCTTGGTCTCCTTCTAAGAAGGCCCAAGTTGCTTTTTCCTCTGTTGTTTCTTGACCTTCTAACGGGTCTTAACAGTAGCAACTTTACCAACCATATGAATCCCTGTCTAGAGACACCATAATATCGGCAGCAGTCTCCATTCCTTCATGTTGCTGTTGCAACACGTTAGAGATGATGGCCATAATGTAACGTACATTTAGCCATCTTATCTAAAGATTTCCACTACTGGTATTGATTAGAGATGGGGTCATGGTTTCTTTTTATTAACAAAAATTATATAAGTAAACAATCATGATATAGCACTTTTGAATATTTATCTTGAATAAAATAAAATAATTCAATCGTAAAAATTCAACAGTGATCTAACACCCATAAATGTCACTCCTCCTTTGGGAGTACGCACCATTTACTAGTTGGACTAGGTCTCACCTAATTGTTAACATAACAACCAACGTTGTCTATTTAGCCTTGCAATTTTATTAACAAGAACTCTTGGGAGGATATTCATAGAATTACATCGAGTGTGTTACCAAGTTATCGACCTTCAATATAATCCCTAACGAATATCCCTCCTTTGGGAGTAGATATCGTTTGGGCTAACTGTCTAGTCTATCCTTGTAAATAAGTATCTTACTAAATTCCATTCATGAATATCTCTTGGGAGGTTATTCACGAAACATAAAGCTCAACTAAACTTGGAGGCCGTAGGTGTTCCAAAACACCTTCTCCCACTCAATTGTTTAAGGCGTGTGATCGAATTCCAAATAATGATTTACCAAGTTATCTAGATGCCAATTTAGATACTTATTCCATTCAATGCATGTTTATGTTATCAAACAATGACAAACATTGCAATATTTACAAAAATATAAATATCTACAATTTTGGTCCATCCTAGATAAACAAGTAAATTACATATGTCTTGGAATACAAAAACTTCTTTCTTGGCGAACAAGTCTTCACGTGACCTTCGTCGTCCGGACTCTCTCGACTGCCTCCCATGGGCGTGCGCACCCTTGGCCCTTACCCATGGGCGTACGCATGCCACAAACCCATAAAGGGCTGCCATGCGCAGCCCATGGCTTCCATAGGGCTTTCGTGCACATCTCGTGCCACAACAAACGTGGTTGCGTGCTCTTCGCACTCACGTTTATTGCTACGGCTCACACGGTCCCAAACTTGTTCCGGTTGCTCCTAATTCTTCAAACATTCAAGTCTTAGAAACTTGAGTGTATTACAGAAGAATTATAAATAAAAATACTGCAGTTTTTTTTTTATTACAACAACAAAATTAAAATAAATAAAAAACTTAGCAACTACCAAGAAGGAAATTATAGCGATGATAGACCACCCTTCTTGTTACAATCCTAAAACAAAATACATTGAAATTCTAGGACCAAAATTGAGCAATAACAATTCACATATAAAACATATATATATCCATACATTCCAATGTAAATATATATATGTGAATACCTAGAGTGCCATTACATTCTAAAACATGCATATATACAATAAAAATAAAAAGATTCATGTACACATACATCAATTAATCAAGGGAACAAACAGGCTCTGATACCAATTGTAGGGAAAAAATGGATCAAAACGCAACGGAAGCGTGAGAAAATTCGAAAATTAGGGTTTGTGTTTATAAAAAAAAATCCCTTTTAATAACAAGAACATTAACCCTAGATTAATTGATGTATATAAAAATTATCGTACCTTTTTTTTCTTGACGATTGAACTAGCATCGAATTGAATCCGTAAGATCTTCCAATCCAATCACGAACGTGCATCACCTAGGAGTGTGAGTTCCCTTTCTTTAAATTGTATACCTGAGGATGGAAACAAATAAAATCTTCTTCTTTGTTAGTCACAATAATCCTCCAAGAGAAAAACCAAGAACTTCCGATCACTTTTGAATTATCAATCAATTTTATTGAAACTCCTTGATTCGATGTTGTACACTAATCCCTTTTGATGCAAAGGATACTAGTGTACTATCGAAAACAAAAACGTTCCCTCTTTTCTCTATGCTTGGCCGAATTCTTCACACAATGAGTTGGATGAAGTTTTTTTTTAAACAAAAAAAAACAACTTCTCACACCAAAAACTAAGGCTAGGTCGAAATTTACAAGTAGTATATTTAAGAGACCAAATCCTCTACTAAGAAGGATTTACTTGGTGGTTAAGAATCATTTCCTTAGGTAAATTTACTTGGTGGTTAAGAATCCTTTTCTAAAAAGAAATCTATCATACACCAAGACTAGTAATCCAACTCTTTGTAACAATATTAAAGACTTCCTAATTTGATTAGATAAATAATTCATTTTATTTATCTACTTATCAAATATAGTCTTTAATATTAATTTACTAGCAACAATAGTATAATATTAGGAGACCATCTCCTAATAGAAAAATTTTTTGACTTTTAATTAAATAATTAATAAATTAATTTCTATTTAATTAAATAATAAAATAATATAATATAATTAAGCTATTCTAAATAGCCTTGTCCCCCAACACGTATATATGGGCCAATATATTATTGTTTTATTTTATTAAATCCATTTAACCTTTATTAAAAGTCCACATGTGAACTAGATTCATTCTTACAAAAAGAAACAAGTCCACATACCTTAATACAATTCTAGATAGACCCCTAAATTGGTCCGGTAGAATATATCAAGTGATCCATACAAGTTCGTGTGGATTGTGGATATTGGCGAGCTATCTAAATTTAATCTCCAATAGACATAACCCAATCACAATCAACAAATGATTCACTTAGGTCCAATCTATTTAATTTTAGTTCATTCCACTAAAGAACTAAAATTGAACTCTTAAATAAAGATAGAATACGTTGATGTTACTCATTCGTACCCTAGACAACCTTATCGAAGAAAGTGTATCCTCGTGAAGAATACCAGTAATCGCCAAGAGCTCATAGACCGTCTATTGCTCTTCAAGTTACCATATTTACTCATATAACCACATTTTGAACTTGGATATTTTGACTTGTCCAGAAGTCATGTTTCAATAGACACTATTGAAAACTTAACATTAAGATTTAATATCCAATACCTCAAAACATCCATATGATGATATTCTACTCTCATTTAATAAATGGAGCCACGATGTCCATATCTATAAATGAAGTCCACTATCGATTAACAAATGAATACCACCAAGCTATCGAGGATAGACTATGCTATATAATCGTACTCATTGATAGCTCAATTGATAACACTTGCAACCATAAGTCCATCATTTATCTCAGGATTGAGATAGACTCTCCAATTGTCTTCAAATGAAAAACTTTTATCTATTGACGGTTCTAGATAAAGTATTTCATTGTGATCCTATTCAATGCACCTGGTGCACTATATTCTTTTGCCTAAAGACACCACACTTTGATGATTTTGGACTCATCATAACACATTTGATCCTACTCAAATGCTAGCAAAAGAATCTACAACTTTGACAAGATAAAGGCGCTCAACCTTTTATCTTAAGTTGTGAATATTATTCAAGACTAACTAAACAATTGTGTCTACCTCATACATATCTAGATGTATGAACAATTCTTCTTTTCTCATAGTCTTTTGACCTTATGATTATTTACTTTTGACAATTATAATAATTAAACTATAAATGCTATAAGATTTGTTATACTAGAAATCACTTTATTAATATGAAAAGATTGTCAACTACAATATTATACTCTTGCTATCGAGCATAATCCTAACACCTTCCAACTAATCCGCTGGTCCTTTATCGCTTCCACGGACTCTCTCAGATGCTTAGAAATTGTCCTATCCCATTTCAAGCGGGCCTCTTTTGAAGACCTCCCATTTGCACTAAAGAACGTCCTGGCAATTGCCAGGCCCCTCTCCTCAACAGCGTAGCGTAGAAAGCAGGGGACCTTTTGTACCGGTCAACATTTTGAACTTCGAATTCTGAACTAGCTTCATGTAAAAGAACTTCCATACGGACTTGTTGCGACTCCAAGTCTTTGGCGAGATGCTGATAGTGAAGCCTAGCCTCCTTAGACACTTGGTGCACCTCCAACATCTTCTGTTGAGCTGTGGCAATGGAATCCTGGGCAACCTAAGCTTCTTATCGAACCCTCTTTGCTATTGTCTCATCTAAGATAGCCATCGATTCAAGTTCAACCTTAGCAACTCTCTTTTCCAACCCAACATTCCTTGTAGTGAGCTCCATGAGGGCTTCATCAGATGCAGTGGCTCTATTATGAACATTCACAAGAGTTTTTCTCAGAGCCATCTTAGTTGTTGTATGCGTCTTCAGCTTTTCTGTATACTGACTAGCCTTGAAGGCACTAGCAGCAGAAGATTTCAAAGCCTCATCCTTCTCGGTGAGAGCAAGCTTCAATTGAGAAATCTCAGCGGCATGTTTATTCTTCTTAGAAAAAGCCCGATTCAACGCCTCTACCGCCTACAAAGGATTAGTAAAAGATAAATCGGACATATAGAAAGATCAGGAAAAGCAATCAAGATGATAGAAAGACTTACAAAAAAGTCATTATTGAATATCATGTGAATTTGCTCGAAATTTGCAGCGAATTTGCTGTCCTTCTAGTACCCTTAATCAATATATCTGACACCTGATGACATTGAGCGAAGCATGGAAATGGGGTCGGTCTGAGAACTACTGGATGATAGGAAGTGAGAAAGCTCAGCGGCAGAAACAACAGGAGCAGATTGATCCCGATGAGAAGAGGGAATAGTACGATCAGCAAGGGTTGGAGTCTTCGATATCCCAACGTCTTCCCTAGGATGATTATCAAATGTAGCAACCCGGAGGCTTTCGCTCTTAGAAATTTGACTTTCGACAGCACCCTCAGGATGAAGAGACCTAACAGGAATAATGGAAGGGGCACCAACAGGCTCAATCATCCTGATATCCCCCTCAAACTGTATGGATGTTTCTTCCCTTGGTTCCAAAACAAAATGGAGAGCATGTTCCTTTGACAGATCAAGGAAGCTTTTATCAGCTATCTTCTCTTCCTCATCGGGACCACCACCATCATCTTCAGAATCAGAGAAAATGATATGGTGCCTGACAATAAACTGCATAGGAGCCTCCTCAGGGTACCGAGAAGGTGGAACAACCAGAACCTTGGGAGACTCATTAGGGGGAGCGTCTAGTCAGCAATTTTGATTGGTTTGGGTGGAGCGAAAGACAAATTAAATGTACCCCGATCACTCCCTCTCTTGGATCGCAGTTCTTGTGAAATAAGGATGAAAACTGTTTCCTGATCTTCTTCATCCTCCTCCAAAATGATTGGATCAACCACTGGGGTAGGCAATGCCAGATCAACCTCGAGTGCAAGACCCAATCTCATGTGAAGGGCATCAGGAGCAGATGACCCTTCAGTAATCTTAGCAACCTTATGGCTTGGAACCTTATATGTCGTATCCACTTCATGTGATTTCTTCCCTCGCGAATCATCCCTTCCCTGATCCTCCCTTTCAGATCTATCTTGACCATGCCTTCCTTGATCAGATGCTTCGAAACTATACCGAAACCGACCGACCCTTTCCTTGGAATGGCCCCGACGATCGCTTCTAGCTCGGGAAGGATGTCGATCACTAGTTCTAGTTTGTTCAGCTTGTACATCGGATGAATGGAGGTCAGATTCATACGTGTGTTTCACCAGATCAAGTTCAAGTGGAGCAATTCCTTAAGCAACTTGATCGGCTGCAGCCTTCATACTAACCCAATCAACATGTTTGGCCTTCTCAGCTTGATCACCTGCGAAGATATCCACATCATACACTGAAAGGAAAAAGTGCCACACTATTATCAACAATTAGCGTATGGAGAAAGTATACAAGATAGCTTACACTACAGTAAAGCAAATACGGCTCACATCATCTACGACGGGCAGAAATCGTGGGAAAAAACCTTGCCTTGATCAAGTCTGTTTCAATATAAAGAAAATGGATATTCCTCTCTTCCCAAGAAGTCTCGGCCGCTTTGACAACCATATCAACCTGGCTCTTGGTCAGAGAGGGGGAAGTTTTGTTCCAATGTTCAGGATTACAGAAGTGTCTTGGGACTTTATTCCGTATCAACCCTTGAGTAGGGTCAGCAACGACTACTTCACCCCAGTCATCTTCAACTAAGATCCAGCTATTCTTCCGATACTTGTTTGAGGTAGGGAATCCCCAGATAAATCCCTTATGATCTTTATCCGATGGGGGTACAGGTTTCCACTTATATCCATGAGGAATCCATAAGCTTTAAGATGTGTATTCAAGGTAGAAAATTCCTCCGCTATCAGATCGTTTCAATGTATAAAAGAAGCGGATCTCTTATGGGGTCAGAGGTTGTTTTGCTCCAAGCTTTTTCCATAGATGCCCTAAACTAACCAACACCCGATAAGAGTTGGGAGATAGTTGGGCGGGAGCAATGCCAGCATCCGCTAGGAATCGAACGACAAAAAGTTGAAGGGGAGAGTGACCCCTAAAGATAACATGGCCCCGTATATAGAAACTGCACCGGGGGGAGGGTTCCACACAGCCTGATCACCGCTACAGTACAGTTTCTACACACTGGTTAAATCAAATCGGTCCTTGAACTTCGCTAGCTCGACCTCAGTCAGAACATTTATCTCCGAGTCAAATGAACAGGGATGGTCGGCACTGAATCTCAACATCGAAGCTTATCGCTCATGTGGTATGTCCCTCATTTTGAGAACTTGTGAAGGTATCTTCAAGTCAATCGCCGCACGTGCAGACTCTTTGGGAGAGGCTCTGGTGAACCGCCTGAAGTTGCCTTGTTTCGACATATCTACATAAACATTAACCGATCGAAGTTAGAGAGATCAGAAGAGAATGGGACAAACCCTGGGATAGCCATAGAGTAATCCATATTTAGTGCGGTGGGTTGATAAGAAGAAGAAAGATGACCCCAAAGAATGGACTCAAGTCTAGCCTCAATGGCACGAAGAAGAAGCTCAAAATATTGATGACAAAGAACAGGATCCATACCTTGAAGGACGTCTGAAAGGATGAAAGATCTGAGAAGAGTAAGGGTTCGAAGAAAAAAAGAATTAGGGATTGTTTTCTGATAAAAGAGAAAAATCGAGTCGTAAAAAAAGAAGTAAAACACATCAGGGCTATATATACAAGCAGGTGACATCACCAGGTAAGACATGTGTCATCAGCCGAAAGTGGGGGTAGATGCGTTAGAACCGAAAACCACGTGCCATTTGAATTTCAAAAAAGATGCGCAGTGATTCCATCAGTCGAAATTTGCGTGGTTGGTAATTGTAGCGTATTAAAAAGATATTTATAGACTACAAGACAAGAATGATAGAGTAAATTAAACACACGTAACCGAACACACCCTACTTGTGACAATCATTTATCTGACCTCGTGTGTTGAAGGGGGTGTTGTAATTGGTAAAATCTGAAGAATTGTGAGTCTGGTACATCTATCAACTTCTTCCTGCCACAAGAAAACAAACTTGACCACAAGTTATTGCTCTAAAACAGAATCACCATCTGGAGGAGGATAAGTAAAGAGATCCGCAACATTAAAATTAGGAGAAATTTGAGGCAATTCAACAGTATACGCACTTGCACCAAGCTTTTTCAGCAAACGACATGGACCTATCTTTGTGGCTTTCAATTTGTTATAAGTTCCAACCGAAAAATGTTTCTTCTGTAGGTAAACCATGACCAAATCACCAATATTGAACTCTTTGAAACGACAGTGAGCATCAGCGGCAGCTTTGTACTTCAAATACGATGTTCACAATTTATCGCACACTCTTGGTGAAGTTTGAGAATCTGCTTAATCAAGGTGCTAGCTTTGAGGCTTGAGATTGAAAGGAGTTCTGCAAGTTTGACAGTTTGATTGGCAATAGCAGATTGATTAGCACGAAGGTGATCAAAAATGCTTCCATACCTCCATCCCCCGTGTTGATTTCCCTCCCGGATCCATGCTCCAACACACTTTGCATTGCCCATTTCCAAATGATTCTACTTGCGAATTATCCTCATCTAAATTGTACTATTCAGATTCTATTATCGGAGTGCGCCGTCTCTGATGATGATCAGCTTCTCAACTCCGTGTGAAATTACGACCTCTTGGCTATTGAACGGTCTAAGTTACCACCTCACCACTGAGTCCCTCGTCAATCAACTAACGGATTTCAGCGATGAAGATTTTCATCTTTTGATCCATCGGTTGTTGGAGCTTCTCCATAGCTGCCCAATGGGCCTTCGAATCCCAATCACCATCACGAACTCGACTCTCGCTCCCGTCAGTGTAAGCTTAAGAGAGAAATTTCATTTAAAGGAGAACAAAAAATCTCAGAGAATACAATTCTATTGTGAATACAATCTACGTCCCAGGAAATACTAAAGCATAGGTATATAGTCTATTCTGTTGGGTCTCGGGCAAGGCACCACAATTGCCTATAACATGACAAATCAGATGTTGACACATCCTATTATTGAAAACAGATAAAGTAAACAAATAAACCAGCTGTACTTTGACCCAAATAAACAATTAGAGTCTGTTACATCATTTCTGCGACTCTCTTCCCGGTACATATATACGGTTTCAGCCGGTTTCGGTTCTGGTTTGGAATCGTCGGTTCCGATTTTAGAAGGAGCCAGAGCCGAAACCGGAACCATGGAACCACGGTTTCGGTTTCGGTTCCGGTTCTGGTTCCGGTTTGGCTGGTTTGGTTCCTCTTTTTTTATTTTTTTTTATTATACATTTATACTCATTTAAAAAAAATACAAAAACATATGACATGTAATAATGTGAAATTATAAATAAA
This sequence comes from Dipteronia dyeriana, assembly GCA_032871835.1. Lineage (NCBI taxonomy): Eukaryota > Viridiplantae > Streptophyta > Magnoliopsida > Sapindales > Sapindaceae > Dipteronia > Dipteronia dyeriana. Next base: position 91,943,327 of record CM065298.1, read on the forward strand.
TTTTATTGTGTAAGTCCGTAATTCAAAATTAAAATTTTAAAAAAAATAATACTAAATACATAAATTGAAATAAATGTTTAAAACTAAAAATGAAAAAAAATGGTCTTACACTTAATTTGTACCAAAATTAAATTGCTTACGTATCCTCTCGGGGTTTAGAGGAATCAAAGACCACGTAGTTCTTTTACATTTTATTGTCTTTTACATATGTAATTCTGTAAGTCTTTAACTAATCGCTGTCTTCCGTTCCGGTGCCGGTGGTGTGATCATCATCGAAGAAATCGTAAATCACTTCTGGCTCCATTTCTTGTTGTCTATATTCAGCATTTGTCCAATCATCAACACACACTTGGACTTGAATTGATTCTGGACTCAAAAGCGACTGTCTTGCGTTCAAAATATTTCTACATGCGCTAAACTCTTGTTCCACAGCCACTGTAGAAACCGGTGTTGCAAGAATCTGTTTGGCTATTATAGACAAGATTGGGAAGTGCTTTTGATGTTCTCTCCACCAATGTAAAATATTTGGTACTGTGATAAGTTTTTATCTCATCATACGAGACCGAACTTGATGAAAAAGAAGAAGAACCTCGTAATCTTTTGATGTTTTGGGATAAAAGTGTAGACCCTGCCCCCAACACTACAAAAGATCGAGTTTGGGAGACATTTTCATTTTGTTGAACACTAATGTTCAATGATGGACCATAAATTCTACGATATTCATCATATAACTGATAAAATAATGTCTTAATTGCAACACAATAAGTATTAATTTCTAATTGTATACCTAAACATGTATAATAAAGAATTAAATAATCTGTCAATGCATCTAGTTTACAACGTGGGCCAAAACACAACGTAAGCAGGTAAATAATTGGAAACTCCTTATAATAGTCTAACCATTTTGTTTTCATAACTTCAATGCATGCCTCTAATTGTATATCAGATAAACAGTCAGCAAATGCAAAAACAGTATTACAAAATAATAAATAATTGAGTAGTAGGATAATAAATACCTGACAAATTGTTAGTAGCACTATTAAAAACTGTTAACAAATTACAATTTTTTGTACAAACATCCCAACGGTGTGCATAAAGATTGATTTGACTAACATTATATTGCATAAAAGAAACTAATAAATCCTTATATTCATAACTTTCACAAAGCAATTTATAAGTAGAGTTCCAACGTGTTGGAACATCACGAGAAAATCTAATGGGATGCCTACCTGCCTGTTTACAAAATCTTACCCATGCTTTCATAATATTAGGATGTTTCCACAAATATGAGAGGGCCTCTTTAATGGGTTTAAAAAAAGCTTGAAAAATTTTCCAACCTTTTTGAATGCATAAATTTAAAATATGGCAAGCACATCTTTGATGAAAAATTTACTATTAAAATAAGGCTTGCATAATTCAATTAAAGCAGGAATAGTTACCGTATTATTAGAAGCATTATCAAAACCAATTGAAAAAAAATTGCTTTCAATTTTATACTCTTCAAAAATGATTTTCATATTTTTATAAATATTATCAGTAGTATGTGCATCATCAAAAACTCTAAATGCAAGAAATCTTTTTTGTATTGTCTATGCTTTGTCCATATAATGACAAGTTACACCCAAGTATGAATGCATTCGCCAATGGTCAGTCCATATGTCAGCACATACGGAAACACGACCTATATAGTTCGTAAAATAATTTTTCAAAATGCTATTTTCCTTTTTATAAATATCATACATTGTACGTGTGAGAGTGGTCCTAGGGACACGACATGCAGGAGGATTTAATGTTTTATGACAATATTTAATAAAACCAACTTTTTCACCAAAACTAAAAGGTAAATGTTCTACAACTACCATCCTAGCTAATTCTTCTCTATTAGCTTAATCACTATATTTAAATAATTGAGTATTAGGGGTAGAAAACATGGAAATTTGAGATTGTGCATTCCCCTTGGCAAGTTCTGCTGAATGACGGGTCGTAATATGCTTCTTATATGTGCAGTATCCTCCAGATTTAGTCCACTTGTATTCTTTAGGGCAGTAATTGCACACCACCCAACATGTTCCATTCGGTTTCGTAACTTTCTTCATGTGGAGAACGAATAGATCAGATTTGAGCTGCTTCTTATCCTTAATTGCACACCGTCAAACATGTTCCATTCGGTCCAGCCGGATAATATCGGGTATATTTTCTGATTGTCTTGTCATATTACCGGGGCTAGGGCTAGGGCCGCTAAGCTGGCTAGAATTGGGTTCAGAAATTATTAAAGGGGGATTTTGATTGACTGGATAGTTTAGAGATTCAAGATAGGTTTGTCTGGTAAACGGTGTCATCAAAACCGATATTATCCGGCTGAACCGGATCCGGCTTCGACATACGACCCTTACCGGTCCTGAAAACGGAATGCCTTGGTGGAATGTCTCTTAATCCACTTCCACTTCCACTTCCACTTGCCATCGAAAAAAATAATTTGTAAAAAAACTCTTCAAAAAAATTAAGATAAATGGATGAAATTAAAATTAAATTTTTTATTGGAAATATATTTTAAAAATTTGTTGACAAGGATTTTTAAATGATTTTAAAAAATAATAATTGCAATACACTAAATATAAACAAATAAATAATTGACTAATTGGGAGATAATTGAAGAGAATTATGAGAATTGAGATTTGAGAGAGAGTTGAGAGAGCAATTGTGTGAAAAGAAATGAATTGGGGGGGAGAGAGAGAATTGAGATTTGAGAGAGAGAGAGAGAGAGTTGAGAGCAGCAAATGTGTGAAAAGAAATGAATTGGGGGGGGAAGAAAAAAAATGAGTTGTTAGGCCCAATGGCTCTTTTAATTTTTATTATTTTAATTCAAATTTAACAAAAAAATTAAGGCCAGGAACCGAACCGAACCGCCGGTTAGTGGCCGGTTTTTTCAGAGGATGAACCGGAATAGAACAGCCTCCCCCACGGTTTCGGTTACGGTTCTGAAACCGGTTTCACTATTCCGGTTACGATTACTGTTCATTTCACACGGTTACGGTTCGGTTCCACGGTTCGAACCGTGGTCATGTCTAAGTACATAGTGATATAATGTCCCACTAAAAAAAATACATATTAATGACGAATTACCGTCGAAAATAGTACTATTTCCGACGGCCATATTAGAGCCTTCGGAAATGAGTGAAAATAAAATGTCATATTTTCGACGGTCGAGTAACCGTTAGAAATAGTCTTTATACCATCGGAAATATGGAAAAAGTAATATAACATTTCCAAAGGCTAATAGGCCGTCGGAAATAGTCCATATTTCCGATGGTATTTTTTGTGCCGTCAGAAATAATTAAAAAAAAAACCAATATTTCACACATTTCTTACGGTCTAAAGAGTGTCATCAGAAATGATAAAATTTAATTCAAATTAATGTTAATGGAAATTACGTTATCGAAAATATAGTACTATTTTCTACATTATTTGTTATGACATTGTCATGGAAAAAATAATTAATTTATTATTATAATATTAATTAATAAAATACATTAGAATGTATTTGACAATTTATACACTATAAAAAAAATATAGGTCAATATTTTAAATGTATCACTATATGTGTTATTTTTTTATTTATCATTATTTTTTTAACGAAATTTCTGTCACATTTTTCGCCGAATATTTTGTTTTAATTTTAAATTTTTCAAAAAACTATATATTAGATAAGGTAAAAAAAAATAATTATGATGATCACTGCAAGAAAATTATACTATAGGGACCAGACTTTAGGGACAAAACAATGGTACTAATAAGTAGTCTACTTTATGTGTACATCTAACTAAATTATATAAATATAAAATATAGCAAAATTATTAGTAATTACATTCTTGTAATTACTTAGTTATTTATAATTGTGTTTAATGACGTTACTATATCAGTTTTTTTGGAAAAAATATCTAATAATATTTTTTAATATCTATTTGTTTATCATACAAAATAATTATAAATTTTACTGAAATAAGTTAAAATTATTAATTTTTTACTAAACTATTGGTAATAAAAAATAAAATCAACAAGAGTATAATATACGTATCCTATTTCAAGATAAAGTAGTAAAACGTAATTTCCTATAATATAAGGAAAATATTTTAATAAAAAATATATTTTAAAAATCAATATCAATAGTTATATTTAAATATTATACAAAAAATATATTTAATTAGATAGTATTCAAACATATAAATAGCTTATGTAAATAGCTTATATATAAATAATATGCAAAAAAATATTAGATATAAAGTTATAGTAAAGCGGTAAGAGTAACATTCACTATCTATCACTGAGGTCACGGGTTCGAGCCACATAAACACATAGAATTAGCTTGGGTGATGGGGTGATGCAGCGCGCGATTGCCGCGTGTCTTTTTTTTTATTAAACATTTTCCGACGGCAATTTACCATCGGAAATAAAGGTAAGCCGTCAGAAATACTATTAATTTTGACCACCTTTAATTACTATTACCGACGGCATTTTTGCTTTTTTCAACGGCCCTGACCTTTGGAAATGGTCGTATTTGTGACGGCTCATCGGTAAATGGTTATTTACGACAAGCGTATTTGTGATGGCCTCCGACGGTCTTTTCCCGTCGAAAAAGCGTATTTCCGATGGGAAATAGTCTTTTCCGACGACATTTAGCCTTCAGAAATAACCTTTTTTTGTAGTGTCTGGTGTTCTAGTATGTGACACAGCGGGGTACGGTGAAAATAAGAATGATCACTTTTTCAAACCTTGAGATATATTCAGACGAACCTTGACGCAATGATCGGTAGTTACCCAAACATGGACCGCCATACAGGGGCTATTATTCCCTATTCATTATTAGAAAATGGTGCTCTCGAATCCGTAAAAAACATGTCGAATCCACAAGAGATAAATGCTTCAAAAGAACGATTTTATTAATATCAATCAAAAGGTTAAAAGTTACAATAATTGGAAATAATAAGACTATTTATAATAAACTAATCCTAATACAACTCGAATACTACAATACTTAAAAAAGACTAAAACAGAAAAAATCAAAATTAATCAGAATCTTCTAAGATTCATGGCTCTTAACTTGACAAGAAAAACAAAGATTAAATCTTACCCAAAAGGTAAGTTTGATTTATTTCCAAAACCTAAATTTAATTCCTAATTAAACTAAAATAAATAAACTTACTAAAAACAAGAAAAAAGACCCAAATTAACAAAATAAAGAAACTGCTCGACATGGGTTGCGGTTCCTTCATCATTGTCCTACATCAGTCACCCCTTCTTAAAAAGAACTCATCCTCGAGTTTGGAAAAGTTTTGTTTGGGTGGATAATATTTCAAATGTACCATCTTGTCAATCACCGATTTGAACAAATATACTTCAAATGGCAACAACAATGTTGGATATTCAAAATCCAAATGAAGTAAAACAATCTTCAAATTACCCTAATAAAAATTGTGTGGATTTTCAAATAAGTTGTCAGCCTTGAAAACTTTATCAATGGAAATCGATTTAGCTTTCAGTTTTGCTTCAGCCACATTTAAAGTGCAATCAATATCAATGGTTGGATCCTAGTCTTCAACTTCTAAGATCAAAGGCTCGTTTTCAATGACTTCAATAGCTTCCACTTCATACGAAATATCTTCAATTGTATCTTCTGCATGACAAAAATCTTCAAAATAATCATTTGGAAGATATTCCTCCTACATTACTTGTTTCATAACAGACCATGATTGGATACTATCCATTCCAAATCTTTTCCGATCCTTTTGAAAGTCTTCCCACCAAATGAATGCAACATTTATCAAATAAATTTCTACTAATAAAACTTTCAAACTTTCTTCAGTTTTCTAATATGTAAAATATTCTTCAACTTCTTCCAACCAATTAATAAATTCTTTAGTTTTCATATGTCCAGAAAAAAAATCGAAGTCTTGGTTGATAATCATTATAGCTTGAATAATAATTATTGGAACCAAAAGAACCATTGAAACCCATAGAAACCCATTGAGAACTGAAGTCAGAAACTCAAAATAAAAAAGTACCAAAATTTGAACCCTGAGAACAACTTACGAAAAATAAATTCAATTGCGGCTTCAGGTGTGTGTGACGAGTGCGACTTTAATAGGTGTGATGGTGGGCGCGATCTGAAATATCTGGAATTCATGAGGCTAATTTTAAATTTATGGCACTGTTGAGGCTGACCCACAATTTCTGTTGTTTCTGAGACTGATTGTAAAATCTCAGAACTATCACACAAGCACTCTCACTCTTTTTTTTTCAATTTCGTTTCTCTATTTTTTTATGGGATGATATGGAGGGTGAATATATGGTGTTTTGGAAGGTAATTGGTTGTGGTCTGTGGACATTGAGCCTAGCACAGAGGTAGACTCGGTCGCTCTGATACCAATTGACGCAGCAGGGTATGGTGAAAATAAGAATGATCACTTTGTCGAACCTTGAGGCACACTCAGACGAACCTTGACGCAGTGACCGGTAGTTACCTAAGCATGGATTGCCGTGTAGGGGCCATCATTCCCTAATCTTTGTTAAAAAATGGTGCTCTCGAATCCTCAAAGAGCATGTCGAATTCACGACAGATAAATGTTCCAAAGGAACGATTTTATTAATATTGATTAAAAGGTTAAAAGTTACAATAATTGGAAATAATAAGACTATTTATAATAAACTAATCCTAATACGACTCGAATACGATATTACTTAAAAAATATTAAAATAGAAAAAGATCAAAACTAATCAAAATCTTCTAAGATTCATGACTCCTAACTTGACCGAAAAAACAAAGATCAAATCTTACCCAAAAGGTAAGTTTGATTTATTTCCAAAACCTAAATTTAATTCCTAATTAAACTAAAATAAATAAACTTGCAAAACAAGAAAAATACCCAAATTAACAAAATAAAGAAATTGCTCCACATGGGCCGCAGTTCCTTCAACTTTGTCCTACATCAGTATGCGTTAAGAGATAGTAAGGCAGAGACCCGATACCTAGCGCCTATAGTGCTTAGTCGACGATTAATTGAAGATCAATCGGTCAGTTGATTTTAAAAAAAAATCCCTTTATAAAAAATTAAAAATTTAATAACTAATAAATTCTCAACCATAAACAATATTATACTAAACAGTTAATGAGTTAAAATACTTAAACAAATAGGCCTAACAACAGATTAGGCCAAAAACCTAAAGAAATTGATATCTGACCAATAAGCAGCCAAGGCTCATCTCTACCCTTCTGGAAAAAGCCCAGTTTTTCATCTTCATAAAAAGTCTAGGCAAACTTTCACTGTTTCACACTCTTTATAAAGTCCCAACACACACGACCTTCTAAACTTCCGTCTTCATAACAGGTTTGGTTGTGGGGGTGGCGCGCCACCACCGAACACAACCTTCTTCTTCTTTTTGACTTCAACTCTACCGAGTCCATTCTCTAAAACCACTGCATCTCGATCGCCCGATTCGAAAGTTTTTGGTGTCCCCTCTTCACAGTTTCGCTACATATATTAGCTCTCCAGATCAGTTCTAGATGTTTCCATCTCAATCATTCAATCTTTATCGATAGATCTGATTCGTTTGGTCGAGAGGATTTCAGGTTTGGTCAAAGAGATCTGGTTCGATGGCGACAGATCTAGTTCATTTGGTCAATAGATCTGGTTTCGCATAGGCTGTCGTGACCAATTAATTGGTGAATAGCTCCAACTACATGTTGGTCGCCTAATATGGCCAACTTTTGACTTTTCGCCATTGCAGGAGGCCGCCTAGCTGCTAATCAATAATTAATCGACCAATTTGGGCGATTTTTTGAACACTGGTTATGAAATGTCTTACTTCTTTCTGACTTTCTGATGATACTATATTATGACATGCAGCCAAATTTTAATGATGAAATGTGCCTACAATATATCCTTATTGAAATAAATATTATGGTTTGTTTAATATTAATCTAAAGAGGGTGAATATATTTTAATCAAATTATTTACCCAATTTTCGTTAATGACCAATTTAGATGAAAATACCCCTAACTAGTCATAATAATATCACAAGTGTAAAAAGTGCGGAATAATAAAAGACACTTGAGATATAAGTGGAACTCCAACCGGGAAAAACCACTAGCTGTTAAGTGAGCCACACTCGAACCTCGAATCCACTAATGATAATGGTGTTACAACCTAATCCCAGTAAATAACCCACAACCACTACATAATCTCGGTATGAGTGAACCTAGTCCAATTTGCTTGTGCTTGAAGCAACCTACTCTCGGAAGCAACACAAGACTTACTTCTCAATGAAGAGATAAAATGGCATTTGTGAATATATGAAGATATTCAAAGAACAAACAAGGGTAGGGAACCTTAGATACTTATATAGGATGATGAGATGGCATATAAAACAATCCTAAATATCAAGAGCTAAATGACATGTTCATAAAGCTTAGCTAACATAGATCAAACAATCCTATGAAGCTATCATAATACAACACTCAATCATTTCATCACAAACAATCTCTATTTGTATCTAGATTATATTGTAAGAGCATACAAATCATAAAAGAGATGGTTTGGAAAGGAAAACACTTAACTTATATGAAGATAGTGAGAGTTACAAAACAAGATGTGATGATGATTAACCATGTATGGATGCACTCTAAATAGACTTAGATGATGCAAGATGATGTTTTTAAGATCAAAGGAAAAGCTTTAAATGTGTAAAGGTGAGTTCTTGGAAGATTTTTCTCTTGAAGGATGTTCTAAGAGAAAAGAATAAAAAATGGAACTCTTGAAATGACCTGAATATGAAGAGACATATTTATATGGGTCAAAAATGAAGTGCTGTCGTTTTAATAAAATATGCCATATTAGCGTAATGCGTGGGTTGTGCATGGGTCTGGACCCGTGCACACTCATGCTATGCCGTACAAATGCCCGCGCATTGGCCTCAACTAGAGAGATGAAAATCTCACCCAGTGAAATGCGTAAGACTGCGCTGGTCCAGACCCGTGCAAGTGTCCGTGCATTGACCTGACATCGAGGGATTGAAATTCTCAATCTTCTCACTGCATGGGTAGGGTACCCGCACATATACCCGCGCATTGCCCTGTTATGGATTTTTCAACTTGAAGCACACCAAAACACACAATGAAAGCAAGGTAAGACAATGAAGCACATAAGCATCCCAAGTCAAATATAACAATTCGAATGCTAGAAGAATGTGTATGTGTGTGTAAGAGCCACACATAATGCATGTCATTTAAAATGCAAAGATGTTATCAAAATAAACATGCAAGAAGAGTTATCAAATTATGAAAGCACACATATAAACACATAACATATATTAACAAGAATTATGCATGAGATGTGAGTGTGTGCAACTATCTCTTCAAAGCAAGCAAGCACTTAGAATTTTACTTTTGGTGCTTCTTCTCTTGAGGTCTTGAGAGCCTAAGCTACCCTTACATATAAACCCCAACATGTGGATTGTTCACGAAAAAACCAATCAATAAATGAGAACTACACAATCTCCCACTTTGGCTATTTCGTGACAAAACCACCACTCACATTGATCCTAACAAAGAGACATTAAAAAAACTTCAATTCTTTTCAATCTTCAATCTCTTGTAGTATTATCAACCCTACACACAAAACAAAAACAAATACACTTTCCAAACCAAGTGTATGTGAGATGATAAATTGAAAATAAAAAGCATTTGCATTTAGGAAAATAAGGACAACATCATACAATGTATGTGAATGCAATGTATGTGAATGCAATGCTCCCCCTCAAATGGTTACTCCCCCTAAATGTAATCTCCCTAACATGTACTACTCCCCCTTACTAAGTTCCCCCTTTTTGTCATGATATAGGCAAAGGAGTAGTCCCCAACCAGGACACTCAAGGCAAAGAGAGAAAGGAGCATACAAGATATTTGCATAATCATATACGCCATATTTATGCTACTCAATTAATAGGAGAGAAACAAGGAGATTTATTTTAAGAGAATGTGTGAATCAAAAATGCTTTGCATACAAGACATGTTGCATTCAAGTCTAAAACAATGGTATTTGACAAAGCAAATAACAAAGGCTTCCAATAGACTTCAAACTAATTTCACCATTTGTCATGAGAAAAGCAAGGATATAGAGTTTTCATATATGTCAAGTTTTAAAAGGACTATATCCAACTTTATAAGTAAAACATGACATGAACGACTTTGCACCCTATTTGATTTTTTCGGGTAAGGTACCCGTATGATGGTAGCCTTATTCAACTAATAAAGAAAGATAGACAATGATTAACCATTTGAGTCTCACTAGCATTTTCACACATTGTTTTGCATTTAACAAATGCAATTATCAATTCATGCTATTTCATTTTTCATTTGCATGTCATTAAAGAATCATCATGTCATGGAAATAACTATAGGTCATTCAACATGTACTTCCTATGTAGATCTCCTAGTCCAAAAATGCATGTTTGAATATAAATATGACATGGATTGTAATCAAAGCAGAGTTCACACTTATTGAAAAAAATATAATATAATATGATATATGTGCAACCAAGCTACTCAAGCAATTAATAAAGGAGCATAAAAATTTCCGAATTTTTACATGCAACAAGTGTACAAAAGCTCTCTTTGCTTGAGTTCCTCATATTGGGTCAAATATAAAAACTTATCACTCCATGAGACAAATCTCAATAGATCTACTAAGAGTTTTGGATCGAGTAGCATCTAAGGGTTTAGTAAATATATCCGCTAGTTTATCATTAGTACCTACATGCTCAAGTACTATGCATTTATTCTCAACTAGTTCTCTAATGAAATGATGGCGGATGTCAATATGCTTAGTTCTAGAATGTTGAACCGGATTCTTGGAAATATTAATAGCACTCATGTTATCACAAAAGAGAGTAAGAGTACCTTGATTGAATCCATTATCGACTAGCATTTGCTTCATCCAAAGGAGTTGTGTGCATCCACTCCCTACGGCTATGTATTCGGCCTCGACCGTAGACAGGAAATTGAATTTTTCATCTTGCAAAACCAAGAGACTAGGTTGTTCCTAAGAAAAAAGCAACCGCCCGATATACTTTTCCTCATCACAATTTCCTACCCAATCTGCATCACTAAAGCCTACAAGACTAGCATTAGTGTCAAAAGAGTACCAAATCGCATAGTTGGATATCCCATTCACATAGCGAATGATTCTCTTGACGGAAGAGATATGAAACTCCTTAGGATCCGATTGGTACCTAGCACACACACCCACACTAAAAGAGATATCGGGCCTACTTGCGGTCAAATAGAGCAAGCTACCAATCATGCCACGATACAAAGTTTGGTCCACACTTTTACCACTAGCATCCTTGCTTAGCTTCAAAGTGGTACTCATGGGTGTATCACAATGTTTGGCATTTTCAGGGCTAAATTTCTTCACTAGGTTTTTGGCATATTTAGCTTGGGATACAAAGATCCCACCATCTATTTGCTTAAATTACAAACCTAGAAAGTAACTTAGCTCACCAACAAGGCTCATTTCAAACTCATAAGACATAATATCAACAAATTGTTGGACTTTGGTATTATTGGTAGAGCCAAAAACTATATCATCAACATAGATTTGAGCTATAAAGAGCTCATCTTTTTCTTTCTTGATGAATAAAGTCTTGTCAACACTACCCCTTGTATAGCCATTGTCAGCAAGAAATTGAGTGAGGCGCTCATACCAAGCCTCTGGTGCTTGTTTCAACCCATATAAAGCCTTTTTGAGGTGATATACATGATTGGGGTGGTAAGGATCCACAAACCCCTTAGGTTGCTCAACAAACACTTTCTCTTGCAAGAAGTCATTGAGGAAGGCACTCTTAACATCCATTTGATGCAACTTGAACTTGTGCAAACAAGAGATGGATAAAAGAAGCCTTATAGACTCTAATCGAGCAACGGGAGCAAATGTCTCCTCAAAGTCAATACCCTCAACTTGAGAGTACCCTTGTGCTAAAAGCCTAACCATGTTTCGTACATTGTTGTCATCCTCATCCGATTTGTTCCTATAAACCCACTTGGTGCCTATTACATTAGTGCTCTTAGGCCTAGGAACTAGAGTCCAAACCTCATCCTTTTGAATTGGTTAAGCTCTTTTTGCATAGCAAGAACCAAAAATTCTTCCTTTAAGGCTTCACCAACCTTTTTGGGTTCTATTTGAGAGGTGCAGCAAGTGTAGCTATTTAGATTGGCCATTTGACGTCTAGTCTTAACACCCTTATTAACTTCTCCGATGATATCATCTTTATCATGGAGTCTCTTAACCCATGGAGCGGGTTCATTAGAGTTCAAGTGAGGAACTCTATCAATAGGTTGTGTGATATCATCATCAAAATTAGATTTTCCACCATTAGGAGTCTCTACAACCTATTCCAATGGAGAGTCTTCAACTATATCTATCTCCTCCTCATGGTCATTAGACTTGAGCCTTGTATTATCAATGACAACATTATACGATTCCATGACGGGTCGAGTCTTCAAATTGAAAACTATATAGGCTCTACTATTTAAGGCATAGCTAATAAAAATACCCTCATCACTCTTAGCCTCAAATTTGCTAGGTTGATCTCAGTCATTTAAAATGTAGCATTTGCTTCCAAAGGTGTGAAAGTAACTAACATTTGGCTTTCTACCCTTCCATAACTCATAAGAGGTTTGCCTAATGTAGGGCCTTAAAAAGACTCTATTTCCTATATAGCACGCCTTATTGACGGCTTCGGCCCAAAGGTTCCTAGGAACATTGTTGCTAAGCAATATCACACGGGTCATCTCTTGAAGGACCCTATTCTTCCTCTCAACAACTCCATTTTGTTGAGGTGTCTTAGGAGCCAAAAATTCATGAGAAATGCTTAGACTATTGTAATAGTTTTCAAAATGGGCATTCTTAAACTTCTTCCCATTGTCACTCTTAATCCGTTAAATGCTTTTAATGTTTGAGTTCATTTCATTTTGAATTTTAGTATAAAGCATTTTAAACTTGTTAAAAGTTTCAGATTTTTCTCTAAGAAAATAAGTCCATGTGTACCTAGAGAAATCATCTACACAAACAAAAATGTATCTCATTCCATTTAAACTCTCGATTTGCATGGGTCCCATAAGATCTATATGAAGAAGCTCTAGAGGCTCCTTGGTAGAGAGATACTTGCTCTTTTTGTGCATGCTTGATTAACACTGAAAAGTGCATGTTTACTAAGGGGTAATATCATCATTTTACACTTCCAATATGATTAATTCCCTAATTTAGACATAATTTCGTTCGCTCACTTAAATAAATGTATTGTGTAGTAATCACTGTATTTTTCTTTGTATTTCAGAGGTAATTCGATCAATTCAGAATTATGGAGAAGTCAGATGGCAAAACAAACATCGTTTTCAAGTTTAGAACGTTAAAAACCTTTGGAAGGCCACGATGTCATTTTTGTAACTTTGACTATTCACTGTTCACAGTAGGTTCACAGTTGACTTCACTGTTCCTGATGATGTGGCACATTCCTATTGGCCCAAACTGCGAGTGCATCGTACACGAGGCTGTAGAGAATCATATTCTAAAAGTCGGTGCACTATTCATAGTTGACTTTCTAGAAGATTATTGACTGATGATGTGGCACATTTCTATTGGTCTAAATTGTGAGTGCACCGTACTCGTGCTATAGAGAATAATATTCTACAAGCCGGTGCACTGTTCACTGTTCACTATTCACTTTCACGGATGTGTTTACTGTTCACTGTTCACTGTTCACTGTTCACTTTCACGGATGTGTGTACTGTTCATTGTCACTGTTCACTATTCACTATTCACTGATGACGTGGTGAAATTTGGGCTCTCCATTCTAAATTCATCCGATGGTCAATTTTCATCCGTATTTTTTATAAATAGAGGGCCTCCCCCCCCCCCCCTCTAATTTCCATATTATGAATCCAGATCTGATATTAGATTTGTGAAATTCTTTCTCTTTTGTTTTCAAATTCTCAGTTTAAATAAAATAGTTATTTTCTAGTTAAATTATGTCTAGCTAATTTTATATAGCTGGGGCCAAAGGTGATACTGTTGGTATGAAAAATATGATCCAATTTTGGTAAGTTTATTATTTTTATGCTTTCTCCCCTCTGATATTTATGGAGTTTCTTACTCATTGTAGACAGATAGATATTGTCTAGCACAATGGGTACTTTTACCCATATCTATCAGAGAGTGGTTTCTCCCCTTTGATCTTTGTGGAGTTTTTGACTCGCTGTAGACAGACAGATATTGTCTAGCACAGTGGGTACTTTTACCCATATCTATCAGAGAGTGGTTTATCCCCTCTGATCTTTATGGAGTTTTGACTCACTGTAGACCAGACAGATGTTGTCTAGCCCAGTGAGTACTTTTACCCACATCTATCAGAGAGTGGTCAGTGGAGTGGAATAACATCCCATTAATCTGGACTAAATATTAGTAATTGGATCATATTTGAATTACCAACAGTGGATTCCTTAGCTTCAGTATTAATTTTAATTGATTTACATTTTATAACAAGCCTAGTATTTAATCTAGATAATTAATTCTATAAGGACAAGTGAACAACCTCTCTATGGTTCGACCCGGTCTTACCGGTTAATTTATTACTTTGAAACTCTTATACTTGGGAGTAGGAACACTTATTTAGGACGTGTCAATGCTCTTGGTTTGTTTACCTTATTGGCAAGGTCCACACACACCGTTGGCTTTCTTCCCAAGCTTGGGTAGGCCTCGCTCAACATTGAACTTATCTAAGATTTGTAAATCCCAATAGTTCATGTGGTCAAGTTTTTCATGCCACAACTCAATTTGCTCATCCTTGGACACATGGCAAGAGACTACTCTAGCTTCAAAACAAAAGCAATTATCACTAGATCTCATGCCTTTTGACAAGGTTTTTCCATTGGGCAATAGAATAGAGCAATCATTTTTGCTAAGGAAAGTCCTTCATCACTAAGATGTGAAATGCTTATTAAATTGGCTTTAAGACCATCAACAGAGCATTGGACAAGGAGGGCAATCCCGGAATTGAAATGGTTCCTTAAAAATACGTACAAGGTTATACTAAACAACCTAGAGGGGAGGGGTGAATAGGTTGTCTCTCACTTTTAACAAATCTTTCGAGACTAGTGACAAAACCTTTATAAGCATACAAATTAACATTCAACATGATTGTTATGAGAAAACAATATATTCAAGTATACTCAAATCTCCACTCTTAGTATACAAAATATATAACAAGAATCAATGTATCTTATGAACAAATATATTCAATGTAGAACAAAATTCTATAAGTTGTACTTAGAGTATTACAATGTGGTACTTTACAACTTGAATGGAATATCACAAGATTAAAAATTATCTAACATATACAAACAATATTATGTAAGGAAGTCAATTACAAATATGACAATATACAAAATATCAAATATATATATATATATAAGAGAGATAGGGATAGAGAAAAATTGACACAAGATGTAACGTGGTAAACCTCCAAAGAGGAAACATCCACGGGTTAGCAACCATCGGTAAACAAAATCCACTAGTAGATAAGAAAAGTACAATCTCTCAAGTGTCCCTTTCACCTAGAAACTACCCTCATATCCTACTCATGAATATGTCACCCTCTTACTGAATATTCTGAGGCCCCACACCTCTTGTGAAGACTTCCTCCCTCACCCTTCCGGATCCTCATGGCCCTAGGCAAGACTTCCTTGCTCACCCTTTTGGATCCTCACGACCCTAGGCAAGACTTCCTTGCTTGACATTCTGAGGTCTCACACCGCTTGCCAAGACTTCCTACTCAATAACATAGGTCTCACACCTATTGTCAAGACTTCCTTCTCATAAGGCATCTAATTGATCATGAATGCAAAATGCAAACAAGCACGCAACATAGAATAAAATGATCAACAAATTCTATGGAAACTATAATTAATCAATGAGCACACAAAGTATATTTTATAGTTTATAATTCAAAAATGACACCACGTAAGACGATTCATGAGCATATGAAATGTATGGACTAGGTACACTCCATGAAGATCTAGACATAGACAATAAAGTTCACAAAACAAGATTGTCTAGATCTTATGCATGAATAAAATCTAGAACATGCTAAATTTCCAAACACACACTTTAAACCTAGATTTTATTCATGTTACTAAAGCTTGAAATAAACATGTTCATGAAGCATATATTCAAGACTTTAGAACTGAAACAAAAAAGCTAGAAACACAATATATGATCAATCAAATCTCTAGCAATCATTTAGAGCATATATTCTCAAAATAGTCAATTAAACTCTAATAGAATCTAAATATAAAATCAAATATGCTAATCCTAGATCTATTCAAAAAAATGAGTTCGAGCACATGATAAGACTATTAATCATGAAAATAAAGTCAATCAAAGCACAAATAGCCCTAGATAAGATGCTAGCACAATATAACTCACAATCATGTGAAAACATAGGTTTGATTGAAACCTAACTCACAATCAAGTTTATAATTAAGCACAACTAGCATTTAATTGAAGATCTATCACTCATCAACATCTGTTCAAGTCAAATACACACAAGAAGGAAAAAACCCAAGGTATTTGAATATTAGAATCAAGGAAATCAAAAGAGAAACAAATACCTTGTCAATTTTGAGTACAATCACGAAAATGGTGCGATCCACCAGAAAAATTGAACAAATGACTTCAAGGTTGCTTGGAGATGATAGAGGACTTCAATACAAAACTTCTTCAACTTGAATCACTCAAATCGGATAAGAAATGAGAGAGATATGGTGATTCAAAGTTGAGAGGAAAAACCTGGAAATTTTTTGCACTACATTTTCTTCTTCCTTGGATTCAAATAAGAGAGAGGAGATATATAAAGGAGGGGAACAAAAGAGCATAAAAGGACCAAACTACCCCCTTTGATAATGCTTCCCCAAGATGGCACGTGGGCATCTCGGGGCAGCAAGGAGTTGTGGCCAAGATGGCCAAGTGCCATCCCGGGTTTGCACCATGTGATGGCCTTTGGCCATGGTGCTCCTCTCGCATTCTTTGACCGTTCTTTGGCTTTCGAACTCCGAATTCGAATCTGTTTGTGGATTACAAACAGTAACTCTCTCACGGACATGGACAAATAAGATAATCCACCCAGAAAATAATAATTCAACTCGATAGAGAAAGACGAAGACAATGTACGTAACATGACTGGAAAGTATCATAACTTTTGACTCGGAACTTGAAATCAGTAGTATGAGTAACCGAAATGACCGGAACTCAATCAAGAATATTTTAAGACTAAAATCAAGTTCAATATCCATGTTATACAAATATATAAACATAAAAACATATTTCACACTAGAATGCAAACTATATAGCCATAGTCTCCAATAATGCATTGTCCAAAGCATGTTATTTTCATACCAATGCATGAGCATTCATCTTCAAGTGTGTGAATGTGTTATACCAAATGATGCTCTATGATGTAGGGACATAAATGTATGAATTGTGTGTGTGTGACTGAGCCTTGAAAGAGAAAAGAAAGGTCTTAATATACCTTTGTAGAATCATGAAGCATTTTTCCCTTTGAAGACTCGAACTTTCTTGAATAGTTGTCATTTCATCTTCGAAACTTGAATCATCATGAATCCTAGACAACTAAACAATACAAAGGAAATGTTGTTTTGATATAGAATAATGCCAACATAACTCACAACCTAACAATTCCTTTCATTTTAACTTTCTTCTTGAATCCATCACCAAAGGTGACATTACCTTCATCCTCCATGACAAGAGTCTCAAAGAAACTCTTATCACCCGTCATATGCCTAGAGAACCCACTATCCAAATACCAAAAATTAGAAGAATTGGCTTTCAAAGTAATTTGTACAACATGGAAAAAGTGTTCATCTCTTCTAATCCATCTAGGTGAAACATTTTCTTTCCTAGTGGTCAATGGTACATGGGCTCTAGATGTCCTAGGATCATGCAAAAGTGTTTCATTTTTCCTAGTGACATGCATCTTGGATTTAGCCTTTTTCTTCTCTATCATGCTTTCAATTCTACACAATTTAATATATATAAGCAATTTGGTCTAATATGACCATCAATACCATAAAAATGACATGTAGGAATAAATTTAGGAATCATACCATAACCTTGAGGATGTATTGGAGCATTCCCATATCTTTGTGGTTGTTTTGGTTGTTGTTGAGGATCTCTCCTTCTTTGTTGTTGAACATGACTTGATTGCTTCCTTGGTTAAGCTTGCATGATAGGTTTCTTTCTTTTATGAGCTTTCGATTAAGGGAAGTTAGCATGAGGAGTTCTTGTAGGATGAGCATGAGGTAGGCTTCTTGGTGCCACCTTTACTTGAGCACTTCTTGAACACTCTCATAGGTCAAGTTTCTTCCGAGGTGATTGATGAGAAGAAGAGTCCTTGAGATTCATGCTCTTGATAAATATGGTCTTGCTTTGAGTGGAGGATATCTTGTCATCTTCAAACCTAGGCCCCTTCTTGTCACTTGGTCTCTTTCCAACATCTAACATGTGGTCAAGTTTTTTAGTGCTAGAGTTCATCTTGGTCATCAACTCTCTAGCATCTTCAAGCTCTTTCTTCAACTCTTCTTCACTCCTCTTAGATAAGTCTAACTCCTTTCTTAGCTTATCTTTACTCTCCATGGTTCTCACCAATTCTTCACTTAGTTAGTCAACTTGAGTTGAGAGCTCTAGGTTTTCTTCTTTTAATCTCCTAATCTCTTCCTTGTTCTTTAACCTTTAACTCTCAAACTTGACCATATAGTCTTTGAGATCCATTCTATCCGAACTTCCATTTGTGGATTGTGATAAAGATCCATCATCACTTGACTCATATTCCTTTTCTTCACTAGCATCTTTGCTCTCTTGAGAAGATGCAAAGGCTATGAAGTTAGCCATGAGTTCTTCATCCTCCAAAGACTCATCTCCTCCATCAGAGTTATCACTTCCACTCCATGTGATGGCCATCACTTTTCCCTTTTTCTTGACATTGTGATTGGCACATTCAGGGGCAAAGTGACCTATCCCACCACATTCGTAGCATCGGACCCCTTTCCTTTCGGTCTTTTCTTGCCTAGGCTCAAGCTTTTTGAAGGGGGTCTTTTTCTTCAAGTCTTAGCCCTTGGATCAGAAACCTTTCTTCTCGAATTTGTAGAACTTTTTGAACTTTCTCATCAACAAGGCCATTTCTTCATCCGAGTCATATGTCTCCTCCTTCTCATCTTTAGAGGCTTTCAAAGCAAATCCCTTTTTCTTTTTAGAAGGTGTGGAGGTAGGACACTTCCTATATTCATAAGCTAGAAGCCTCTCAATCACGTCACTCGCCTTCATATCCTTATAAGCATTGTTCTCTTCTAAAGCTGTTACCTTGGACTCAAATCTATCGGTTAGAGATCTCATAATCTTTTGCTTGATCTTCATACCCGAATAAGGGTCACCAAGTTGATGAATATGGTTCACAATGTCCATCAACCTCACTTTAAAGTCATTGAAGCACTCATTCTCATCCATCTTGAGCAATTCAAATTGCATTTGGAGAACTTGAAGATTCGATTCCTTAACCACATCGGTTCCCTCATGCGCAACCTCTAGGATATCCCATGCCTATTTACCTATTCTGGTGTTTTGAACCAACTTATATTGATTCTCATCCATTGCACATAGGATTGCATGCATTGCCTTTCTATTCCATTTTGATGCCTCAAACTCTTGTGCGTTCCATTGTGCCTTTGGCTTGAGTGCATCCTCTTCTCCATCCGTAGGAGTCATCATCAGTGGTGTGTAGCCGTATTCAACCGCCATCCATGCCCTATCATGGATTTGACAAATGTACGACTCTATCTTGCCTTTCGAAGAGGCATAATTCAACCAGTTGAGAATGGGATGCCCTGTGCTAGAAGCGCCCTCATTGCCACCGTTTCCACTCATAGTGTTTATGAATGAATGAAGTAAATGCAAAGGTATGAATGATCAAATAATCACACAAAATGCAAAACACACCAAAAAGAACAAGGATCACCTATGTATGTCTAGGAACCCTTTCTGATACCAATTGAAATAAATATTATGGTGTGTTTAATATTAATCTAGAGGGGGGTGAATAGATTTTAAGCAAAAAAATTACCCAATTTTCGTTAATGGCCAATTTAGACGAAAATACCCCTAACTAGTCATAATAATATCACAAGTGCAAAACGTGCGGAATAATAAAAGACACTTGAGATATACGTGGAAACCCTTTAAATGGGAAAAATCACAGGTTGTTAAGTGAGCCACACTCGAACCTCGAATCCACTAATGATAATGGTGTTACAACCTAATCACGGTACAGTACCAAATCTCGGTATGAGTGAACCTAGTCCAATTTGCTTGTGCTTGAAGCAACCTACTTCCGGAAGTAACTCAAGACTTACTTCTCAATGAAGAGATAAAATGGCCTATGTGAATATATGAAGATATTCAAAGAACAAACAAGGGTAGGGAACCTTAGATGGTTATTAGGAAGATGAGATGGCATATAAAACAATTCTAAATTTCAAGAGTTAAATGACATGTTCATAAAGCTTAGCTAACATAGATCAAACAATCCTATGAAGCTATAACAATACAACAATCAATCATTTCATCACAAATAGTCTCTATTTGTATCTAGATTATATTCTAAGACCATAGAAATCATAAAAGAGATGGGTTGGTAAGGAAAACACTTAACTTATATGATTATAGTGAGAGACTTGCCAAACAAGATGTGATGATGTTTAACCGTGTATGGATGCACTCTAAATAGACTTAGATTATGCAAGATGATGTTTTTAATATCAAAGGAAAAACTTTGAGTTTATTAAGTTGAGTTCTTGGAAGATTTTTCTCTTGAAAGGATGTACTAAGAGAAAAGAATGAAAATTGGAACTTTTGAAATGACCTGAATATGAAGAGACATATTTATATGGGTCAAAAATGAAGTGCTGTCGTTTTAATAAAATCTGCCAGATTAGCATAATGCACGAGTTATGCATGGTTCGGACCCACACACAAATGCCCACGCACACTCGCACTTTACCACGTAAATGCCCGCTCATTGGCCTCAACCAGAGAGATGAAAATCCCACCCAGTGAAATACAGAAGACTGCGTGGGTCCAGACCTACGCAAGTGTCCACGCATTGACCTGACACCGAGAGATTGAAATTCTCAATCTTCTCACAGCACAGGTCGTGTGCGGGTAGGGTACCCGAATATAGACATGCGCATTCCCTTGTACGGATTTTTCAACTTGAAAAAATCCACCACACCAAAACACACAATGAAAGCAAGGTAAGACAATGAAGCACATAAGCATACCAAGACAAATATAACAATTCAAATGCTAGAAGAATGTGTGTGTCTGTGTGTGTGTCTGTGTGTGTGTGTGTGTGTGTGTGTGTGTGTGTGTGTGTAAGAGCAACACATAATGCATGTATTTTCAAATGCAAAGATGTGATCAAAATAAACATGCAAGAAGAGTTATCAAATTATGAAAGCATACATATAAACACACAACCTATATTAATAAGAATTATACATGAGATGTGAGTGTGTGCAACTATCTCTTCAAAGCAAGCAAGCACTTAAAATTTTACATTTGGTGCTTCTTCTCTTGAGGTCTTGAGAGCCTAAGCTACTCTTACATAAAAACCCTAACATGTGGATTGTTCACGAAATAAGCCAATCAATAAATGAGGACTTTACACTTATCAGAGAGAAAAATGGATGAGATTCAAATGTTGTTAACATATTCTTGAATGTTACATAATGGATGTTCTGCTGTATAACAAAGTAATGTTCTAATGTACACTCTCTTCTCTTATCTCTAGGCCTCCTTCCACCCAAATTATATACAATTTACGAGTTTACTTTCTTTGTTTTGAAAAGTTCTTGGAAAGTGTAGGAAATTCATTATATCTTGCTTGGTAAAAGCATTAAACGATATAAGAAGAGGTATATATGTTTGGATTTGGATTGGTTTGTAATTGCATTTGGATGGGTGTTTGGGGATTTGGATTGGTCTATGATTGGATTTTGATTGATAATTTGGCATTTGGGGATTTGGAAAGAATTTTCTTTGGATTTGTCATTTGAAAATTGGAATTTTTTTATAATTGTGTTTTTCAATTAATCCCCGATTAATCACCAACTAATCGGTCAAGGCGTTGGGTCTCCACCCGGCTAACACTTAGCGTTTACTAGAACACTGGTCATAGTTTTAGAAATTGGCCACATAGGTCGATTGCTCATCTCATTACAGCTGGTCAACAGCAAACTTAAACGAAATGGCCAAAATCGGCCTTATTAGTCAGTGACCGATTAATCATCCAAATCACTGATTATTCGGCCAAAGTTAGCCAGGTAGAGTTAGATTTAACAAAATAAAATAAAATGATAACTTTTTCTTGCTAATGTCACCGATGTATGACGCTGAAAGCCGATCTTAAAGCATAGAAATAAGAAGAAAGAAGTAGATCTGGTCTTGTCAGAACTCATCTTAGAAACGCAGAGCAAAAATGAATAAAGAAGATGAAGAGAGGTAGAGAGAGTGTGTGTTTGTGTGTTGAAACCATATCTGAAAATGAAGATGGTGTTGATTTCAGTTTTGTGGATTGCCTACTATGTTGTTCTTGTTGTTTGGATTAGTGGCGAATCTACTTATCATTCAAAAATAAGATGGAGAGAGAGAGAAACAATTAAAAGAAGAAGATAAAGAGAGATGGTGTTGAAATCTCTAATTATCCGATTAAGAAGAAGATGAAGAGGGAGATATGCATTGAAATTTGTAATTATTGATGGCACTGTTGTGGTAAAGAATGACTCAAATCTAATTATTGATGGCGTGTTGTGTTGAAGAAATGAAGATGGTGCTTTGTATTGGTAAAGTCAAAGTCAGATGATAGGTGTAGTTGGTCGAACTACGGTTAATGTGGATCGGGGTTTGGTTATGTTTGGCCCAAGACAACTTAGCGGAACTAGTCGAATTATGATCGTCGTTTCCTTAATAAATTTGCGAATATAGTCAACCTGTTGACTTGATCTATCGTCTTCTCCACTGAACCTGCAAAATAACAAGAACAAAGAAACAAATATAACTGAAATAATGGAGGTGGGGTTAGATTCTTAGCCTTAGGTATGCTTGGGTTGAGCAATTATCCGTGAAGATCACGAATATGATTTGGATCGAATTTCGGTGGTCGGAATTCTTGTGAGCAGAGTTTCAATATGCTAAATATACTTTTTCTTTTATGTAGAATTTTGTCCAGATTCTTTTCACTGTAATAGTCTTGTTATTTATAGGCAAAAGTCTCTTTCTCAACGTCCATCTATCGGTTACTATTAGTGGGAATGATTTGAGGAGAGATTTTCTCTTCTTTAAATCAACGATTAGTCCTTTTCTGGTTACTGATATTTGATTGGATTGTAACTGATATTTGATTGGATTTACAAAATAGATGTCTTTAACTTGGTACAAGAATTAGGTCGACACGGTGTTATGGGCCTGAATAAGATCCAACGTTTGTAAAAAGGTATGGCCTTATATACGTTGGGCCTATGAGCCTTTTTTGGTTACCACAGATTGTCCTCCACTCTCTAAAGATGGGATCATCAATTTTTAGAGAGTGATTTTTAATTGAATCTTTTTGTGACGTTGACATGATATCATTCCAAATGAATTTAAATCTTTTAAGATCATTTTGTCGAGTGGAGAGTCGACAGTGTTGAAGGATTCTTGACGGCTTTGTCAAAGTATTTTATCGTTCGACGGGTAGGTATAATGAAAGCATGGGATGTCAAATCGATGGGACAATTGTATTTCTATTTTCTAGGCTGATGTTAGATGCATTTATTTCGGATGCAGTTTTCAAAGCATTTCAAAATTTAAATGCAAGTTTTACCCTGGTTAATTAGGCAGTCGAAGGGGCATTAACACATCGTAATCAGGTTTAGCTATCTGATTAAGAATTTCCATTTTGGCTTTATAAATACTACAAATAAGTTTTTACTTCATTCTCTCATTCAACAAACGAAGAGCTCCATCAAGGTGTTTTGAAGAACCGTGTTTTTGTTTGATCAAGTTCCCATTTTTTTTCTTTCAAGGTTAGTAACAAGTGTACACACATAGTACTTGTTCGCTTTGTATTTTAGATTTTTTTTTCTCAAATCTATAGAGAACAAACAGAAACTTGTCTAGGAATACATATGTTATTCCACATTTTTCAATTTAGGTTTTATAATCTTGATTTTTCTACCATATTTAATCTCCTCATGTGTTGTTAGCTTTGAATTGTTTGTATGTCGATTTACTATGAATAGACACATCTAAGTTTCCCGGTAGTCGCTCGACTTAGGATAGTCAAAACTCTACCAATTTGATAGATCTATAGGTATTGACTGATTTTTCTTTTGGAGAAAACCCTAGGTTTCGATCCTAAAACCCTAGGTGGTGATTGTAGCGTTTCAGTTTGTCTGACTTTTATAGTTTTTTTGCATGTCAGCTTTCCCCATTTTTTTAGAGATATTATGTCGAGCAACAATACAATTTCGGATCCACATTTTGATTGGACCCTGAGTGATGAGGAGGAAACCAACTCTGGTGTTGTAGATGTTGAACGGCAAGTTAGCATTGTCGACCCCTTAACTGTCAATATTAACAGAGTTGGCATTCTGGAACAAGGCGTCTTTCGTGCTATTGTATAGTTGGTTGAGCTATCTGATCATATAGATGGCGTAAAACCATCCACATTAGGTCAACCATTGGGTATTTAGTCTGATAGTCTAGCAAACGTACTTATAGATGTCGACCTGAATAGCATTCGAGCGATTTACGGGATTCCAGATTCTGTTGAACTACGTGTACTAAAAAAGAATGAACGAGCAGATTGGGACATACTCGGGTGGACGTATTTTTATGAATGCATCCTTCGTTTAGGTTTTAGATTCCCAATTCCATCATTAGCCCGATGTATACTTGTATACTATGATATTACACCTGGCCAGTTGATGCCAAAATTTTAGAGGATACTTCCGAGTTTAACTATTTTACAGGAGAGACACATAATTAAGTTTGGATTGGGTGCCTCCTGTATAATTATTACTGGAAGGAGTACATATCTGACAAAGGTCCTTACATGCTAATACCTAGGTATAAAGACCATCAACTGATACCACAACAAATGACTGACATTGGAAGGATACCTTATTTTTTGCTAGAGGTCTTCCAATTGATGGTCCCTATGGGGTTTTACAGTACACCAAGTGTTACATATAGAGTCGATATGGTGAGTGTCATCTGATAATGTTGATTTCTTAATTTTGTTATTTGTTACATTATATATTAACGAGTCTACTTGCTTATGTAGAGATCATGAGTAAGAAGAATAAAATTTTATGCGTTGATGCACCTGAGAAAACAAGTTCTAGATATCCCTGTAGAAGATAGAAGTTGGAGAGTGCTACTTACGAAAGGTAAACTTTAGCCTAGCAGTATATGGTGATGGTTGATGTTGAATAGATCGCGAGAACCGTATCCGCATATGAAGGATTTTATTTCATATGTTTGGGCTTGATGAAGTCTTGAGATTCTTGAATGTGATATGAAATTTTTATCGCCAATTACTGACGTTGAACGTAGTTTTGTAGTGCTTTCGATGACGAGTGTTAAAATAAATGACCCCAATACAGCTGAAGCCTTGAAGCAATATAGAGAGCGCTAATGGACATGTTGTTGTAGTGTCATCAAATATGAATATTTAAGTTCGGCCTCGCAAGGCGCAAGTCACAGAGGCTAGCACAGCGGTAAGGAAGGGATCATTCCATAGGGAGGTGGGATTCATCGACCTTCTCTCAGTTCTAGCTATTATTACAACACGCCGAGTGGACTCGTGTGTTGCATATACAGAAAAGTGAATAACAATATAACTAAATAAATTACATAAATAATATATACAGTGATAGATTGAATGGAGATATGCATGAAATGTGGTTACACTAGGGAAACGACTCAACCGTGACAATCCTCCTAATTACGCTCTAGACTCGCCTAGTCCCTCAAATGTGCAAGTATATCATAGGCTCGTATCCTCTTAATTAATCTCTAATCTCTTTCGATATCTTAGAGATTGCATCCACACATACAAAGTACACATGAATCCATCAAGTGCTTTGGGACACATACATGAACCATGTACGACGGCAGCCTAGTGGTTCTAGCACTTTCTGCTCATATACACAGGCATTAGTTAGGCATGTAATGACCAACCGCGTGGGCCGTACTACAACTAATGATTCATCCATAAGGCTAACCAAATACGAGATGACAATAAAGTGAAAGCATTAGGAATACGAGATACCCATACAACACGTATGTTATATGCTCGTGTCCCCTTAATTAATCTATACCCTCTCTCGAGCGTATAGAGATCTCATCCTTGCTTAAGCATGAATTCAATAAGGACTGTGGGACGCACGCATGAGCTATACACACCAGTCTAGTGATTCTAGCACTTTCTGGTCAAACATAGAGGGTACCACACTGAGCATGCTATTGTGAACCACGCGATATATAACACACAACCTAAATGTCATTCACAAGGTGACTAACCGAATGAAAGCATTAAGCACACTAAATATCCACAATACAACACAAACACAAGAGAAATGTAGGTGGATTTTAATTCTAGGTCAAAGATTCGATTCAGTCAACTCCCTATGATGGCTAAACATGGGAAACAAGTTTACCTAACAACTAAATGCAACAATGTGATTGTTATATCATTAAGAACATTAAATTTAGGTTAAAGGTTCATCCTTTTGATTTGGAAATATTTTCCACAATCAATTCATCACCCAATCTGACCATGGATGGATAATCATGTCTTGATACATAGACCTATTAAACACAAGGATATGAACCAAGGCCAATTTAGCCACTAAAAGCCTAAACTGAAACCATTTCTACTCTTTAGGGATAAAATCTCTAACACTCAAATTACACAATACATGGCATTTCAAGTCATCCATCAATCAATCAACAATAATGGGCATCTAATTCCTACTCTAAATTATAGCTACTCCTAAACCCAATCATGGTCACATATTGATTTCTATCAATTCATACACAAACATGTCATAATAAGAGCATAAATCACATACATCAAAGAGCAAAATAAAACCCAAATGAATTTATGAAAAAAATGCATATATATCGCACATACGAAAGGTTTACAAATTCCTAAATCAAGCCGGGTTACACATCAAAGACAATAAGAAATACAAAGAAATGAGCAAATAAGTGCAAACCCTTAAAGACAAGTCCTCCAAAGATGCTCCTAGCCTTTCTTGCTCGAATTTGGCTTCTATTTCCTTGAAATCTACTCTAAGATGGATGGAGAAAGTGTAAAATGGTGTGGTGGAGGTGCATGGTGAGCTCCCATGGAGGATAAATCTCAATAGAAGCAAGATCTCTCCTTATTGTGGGGGAAGATGAAGAAAAGAGAAGAAGATGAAGAGAAAGAAGTGTTTGGTCGTGAAAGAGAGAGAAGAAGGGAAGAGAGGTCTGACGAATTAGGAGATAATGGGGTATTTATAGTGTGGGAGGTTATGGCATGACTTTAGAGTGAAAAGACAATAATACCCCTCATAAAATGGTTGAAAAATATAATTCTAGGACGTCACATGGCACGTCACATATTACGCATCAATAGATGTACCGTAGATCACTATTTTTTAGTTTTCTACCTATTTTTACGGTACGGACATTGGTCTCACGCGGTATGTGTACTACCTAGCTCTATGCACCGTTACAAAAACAGTCATAACTTCCACTAAAAATCTCATAATCATGATCTCTAAAGTACGTTAGAAAGTAGACAATCGGGGCTTTCTGAAAAGTGGTTATGGACAATGTAGTTCAATTGGAGAAGGGAGATATGGCTTTCTGAAGTTGGATGTTCTGAATGAGCCACTCCAATTTCAACTCTTCTAACCTTCAAATTTTTATTAAGCTCAAATACCTTCCGTAGGGAACATGTACCTACACAAGGCTTACAAACATATCAAATACCAAAATATGCTCGAAAACAATAACAAAAGCTAGGAAATTGTGACCTCATAAGGTATATAAATCGCTTTGATCAAGCGCATCAGTAAGAAGAAAGCAGAATGAGCAAAGAAAAGGAAAGCAATGGAGAAGTTGACAGAGAATTTGTTTGATATACATGAAAATTTCTACCTTTCCTCTCCTTCAAAAGCAAGTCCAATGAAGAAGAGGAAGAAGAAGGATTTTGTTTGTGGTCAAAAAAATGTCAACTCAAACCCTAAAGGGAAGTCGATTGTCACTACTTCAACTCTTTAACCATTGATTATGCCTTTTCCCACTATTTTATCATCTTTTAAGGAGCCGAAAAGCTTCCTTCAAAAGTTGAATGACTTTATACTATCTGCTGATGAAGAATTCTTAAATGGTAAGAAGACAGATGAGGTAATTGAGGTGGGGATTTTGTCGACTTTTTGGGTAAGTTTTTTTATTATTATTATCATTATTGCTTGAATACTCATAGATGCTTCTATTTTGCAAGCATAGCAAGCACAATTGCATCTACGCGACAGGTACAAATTTGTGAAAGATAGATGCACGGAACTCAGAAAGCTTAACGACACCAATAAAGCAAATAATGCCAAACTTGATCAAGCAATAAAGGAGCTGGTGGAGAAAAACTCATCTTTGAGGGATGAGGTGAAGGGTTTGCAATAAGAGATCGATCGAGACTGTGATAAGTCGAAGAAGAAGTTATTGCAAATCAAGAGCGAGTTATCGCTGATTTGAAAGAACAGATTTTGTCGATCGCCTTCGAAGCTATATGTAAAGCTAGGGCGGAGCTCTTCAAGAAATACTTGTCTGGCAATCATGCCTAATAGGATTCAACTGAAATGTAGGCGGAAATCGACAATTATGAAGAAATGGAGTGTTTGTAAAAAGAAGGATCTTCTGCTGTGAATGAAACTGCTAATGAAGATTTGGCCATTAAAGGGACTCCATCTACTATCAATGTCACTAAAGCTACAGTTTAAATTTTTTATTTGTTTTTTTATCAATGTAGTGTTGTATATATATTTTTTTTTTTGAATTGTTGAAAATTTTGTTTTGTATAATTCAGAATGATCTTGGTTGACTCATCCTTTTTTGGTATCATTTTTATGATTAATACATTTATATTTTCCTTTTCATATAAAATTTTCAAACATTTACCTACGATATCCATTCCCCATTTCTTAAAAGCCAAGGTGCGGAAATTGAGTTTAACGTACCTAGGGGAGGGGCGACACTAGTGTAAACTTCTGGCATTTATCACAACTTTTAACGTTATTTTAGGCATCAGTCCATATTTTCGGCCAGTAGTATCCGACTGTTATGGCTTGGTTCGACAAACTTCGAGCGCCTGAATGATTTTCGCACTCTTCATCATGAAAGCCCCTGAGGACATGATACACCTCTAATGGGGTGACACACCTCAAGTAAGGACCTGTAAAAGATTTCTTGTAAAGCTTACCACATGAGATATAGAATTTCTCGGCCTTAGCTTTGATCTTTTTCGCTTCGGATCTATCTCTTGGCAGAATGTCGGTCTAGACATAATTAAGCAAGGGATCCATCAAGCTTGTTCCATGGTCGATTGACGTAACTATTTCAACCTCTTGAATAGTTGGTGACTGAGATGTACAATAGGGATATTTCAAACCATTGGTCATTGTCGATCCAAGGCAAGCTAACGCTTCTACTCGAGAATTCTCTGATCTTGGTATTTATTGAAAAGTAAACTCATCGAAAGTCGATCAAAGTTGTTTAGCCTTTGCCAAGTACGTAGTCATCCGTTGGTCTCTTGCTTTATACAACCCATTCAACTATCGAACGACTAGCTATGAATCGTTGTGTACTTGAATATTTTTTACGTTAAAGCTTTTTACGAGGTCAAGTCCAGCAATCAATGCTTCATATTCGACTTCGTTGTTTGTCACACAAAATTCGCAATGGACCGATTGCTCCAGTGTGTCTCATTATGGGGATTTGAACACTAATCCTAGTCCGTAATCTTTGATGTTGCTTGAACTGTCAACCAATAAAGTCCACCTTCCGGTCGTAGGACTCCCCGTGAGGGCTATTAGTTCTTGTTCAGCCTGCACATTCTCATAAGGGGTAAAATCTGAGATAAAATTGGCTAATACCTGTGATTTCATTGTCATCCGAGGGTAAAAGCGAATGTCGTATTCACTTAACTCGATTGCCCATCTCGTCAGTCAACCTGAAAGTTCAGGTTTATGTAAAATATTTTTGAACAGATAAGTAATACCTTAACGGAATGGCATTGGAAGTATGGTCTCAATTTACGTGCTGCAATGACAAGGGGTAGTACAAGCTTTTCTAGTCGACTGTATCTAGTTTTTGCATCGAGTAAGGCCTTACTTACGTAATATATTGGATGTTGCTCACCATCATCTTCTCTTATTAGCACGGCACTTACAATTGTGTCGGATACCACCAGATATAAAAGCAACATCTCGCCGTCTTTCGGTTTCGACAATAGCGGGGGTGATGTCAAGTATGTTTTTAAATCTTGTAGCGCTTTCTCACAATCGTATTGAAGAAATGGTGGCAGCGTTCAGACGACTTAGAGATGAATCGGTTTAGGGTGTCTACCCAACCTGTGAGTTTTTGCACGTCCTTGATTCATCTAGGTGATTCGATCATTTGTATAGACCGGATATGATCAAGATTGGCTTCAATACCTCTCTAGGTAACCAAGGAACCTAAAACTTTTCATGAATACACACCAAAAGAACATTTAGTGGCATTTAGTTTCATAATGTATCTGTCAAGGATGTCGATGTGTTGTTGTGCGACCAAGAATTTAACCACCATATCGTCGATGTAAACCTCTATTAACATTTTGTTTACTAACCTTTGGTAGGTCGCCCCTGCATTTTACAAATCAAAAGGTATTAATTTATAGTAAAAAGTACCTCGCTTTGTGACAAAAGATGTTTTTTCCCGATCGTTAGGATGTATCAAGATCTGGTTATATCTTGAGTATACATCAATGAAGCTGAGTAGTTCGTGTCCTATTGTTACGTTGACCAGCATATCGATATAGGGAAGCGGGAATGAATCTTAAGGACACTACTTATTGAGGTCTATGAAGTTGATGCAAAAGCACCACTTCCCGTTCTTTTTCCTTTCGACCACAACGTTTGCTAGCCAATCAGGATATTTCACTTCTTTGACTAACCCGATATCAAGTAACTTCTAGATCTTTTCATTGATTACCATGTTCCTTTCAAGAGTGAATTTTCTTCGTTTTTACTTCACGGTTCGGTGATCCGGCTCTACCTGCAATCGATGAACTATTACCTCTGGGTCAATACCGACCATGTCTAAATGTGACCAAGCAAAAATGCTACATCGTTCTCTCAGGAATTCAATTAGCCGCTCGCGGACGTCCGTCGCTAGTCTAGATCCAATGAACACCTTATGTTCTGGTTGTTCTGGATTGATCAACACCTCGTCGAGTTCCCTCACCTTCGGCTCTTTTAGGGTCAACTCAACTTTAAATTCTTGTTATTGCTATAACTCCTCTTTCTTTTTCTTCATGGCATTTTGGTAGCATTCTCTGGGCACCCTTTGTTTGCCTTTTATTTCTCATACCCCCCATCTGGTTAGGAATTTTATCATTTGATGGTAGGTCAACATGATTGCTTTCATCTCGTGTATCCAAGGCCTACCCAAGATTGTGTTGTATGGGGATTGATAGTCGAGCACCAGTAAGTTGATGTAGAGGTTCACTCCTTCGCGTAGACTGGTAGTGCGACCTCACCTAGGGTGCTTTTCTGTTCCCCACTAAACCCTGTTAACATTGTTGTTCGACGGTTGAGTTTGGACTCACCGACCTGCATTTCTCTAAGAGCACTGTTAAACAGAATGTTACATGAACTACCGTTGTTGATTAAAATATGCTTTGTTAGATAGTTT
The DNA here is from genome assembly GCA_032871835.1 of Dipteronia dyeriana. NCBI lineage: Eukaryota > Viridiplantae > Streptophyta > Magnoliopsida > Sapindales > Sapindaceae > Dipteronia > Dipteronia dyeriana. The sequence goes on from CM065298.1 coordinate 91,975,492, forward strand.
GCAATATGTAAAGAAATAACAAGTGCATCATGATGAGGAGTAAACAAATATGATTTGTATGTACATTTGAAGGTGACGGTCTCATTGACACTATAGGGGTGTTCCCGATTGGGTCAAATTTCCATGTTCAACATCTATTGTGTGTGCCTTTTCGACATAGAATAACTTACACCATTAACTTCTGAACCTCCCGCGATGTAGTTAATTACTCTATCTTATCGAGGTTACCCTGGTGGACTACTCGCTCCGATTTGCTTCTTATCGTCGTGCCGAGTGAATGTTTGTTTCCCCTTGTTAGTTAGAAATTCTTACAAGAGGAGTTCCGCGACTTCTAGTTTGAGGGCGACACAGTCCTCTGTTCAATAGTCATGATCCCTGTGAAACTCACACCGTAATCTTGCATCTCGATGTTCTGGAAGGACACTCTTTTTTTATGGCCACTTTACTGTTCTACCCATTTCTCTCATTACTACTACGAGGTCAATCGGTTCGATACAGAGGTTATATTCTGGAACATGGATTTATGGTCGACCTACTCTTGAGTAATCACGCCCGTATAGTCATTTATCGTTCAAACTTTCATACAGTGGTTGTGAGTTACGTCTACCATTTGTTGGGTAAGGTTTTGACCTTTTATCATTCGACCTTCTGTCAACTCGGTCTTCTCTCCTGTTTACACGGTTGTTGATCTTGCCTACAAAATTAGCCTCATTTTCCTCCCATTTGATTTGAGCTCATGCATTTTCCAATACATCTTCCATTGTTCTGCATGGATATTTAGTGAGCTCTTTATATAAGTCAGAATCAAACCTGAGGCCTTTTCTAAAGGCGTAGATGTCATTCCTTTTGTTGCAATACGGGATCTATACTTTTTCTCTGTTGAAGCGGCTGACATACGTCCTCAAGTTTTCACCGTGTCTTTACACTATTATATATAGATCATCCGACTGTTTCTCCAATTTGCAACTGCTCGAAAATTGTTCCACGAATGTATCTGTAAGTTGCGCAAAAGAAGTAATCTGAATCCAAACGATTTTCACATGCATGCCTCTCTTAGGTCGTGTGGGATTACCGTTATGAACATTCTTTGTTTATACTGGGTAATGTGGCCGTTCGGATTTGTCGTGCCTTCGTTCTGCTTCATATTCGGGAAGCTAAATTTCCTAGGCATTTCGGTAAGGGCATCACATCAACGAAGGTGATTTTCTTTATTGGAGCTAGGACTCCTAGAATCCTCTGAATAAGGGTTTCCATTTCTGTAAATCTACGAGAACATTCCAAGTCAATAGATAAAGGTAGGCCAGATCTGGGTTTTACCAAGCCCGATGTCAACTGAAATGTTATGGGTTTCTGTAGGTCATTACCAGGCTACAAATTCATGGTCGGGTTTTATGCATTTGGCATTTCATTCCGAACCGACAAGTTGTTGAGATCAATTTCTATGAGAGCTGTTTGAGGCATCTACTGATTCTGCTGATCGTTTGGGTTTGTGTCCGCCATTATAAGGTTACCCGGTGTTATCGAAGTCGTCTGATCGACCACTTGTTCGACATTTGGTGTTGGGATTGGGCACTCCAATGTTGTGTTGTTAGGTGATGAGTCGTCGATCAGAGCTCTCAACTCGCCATTGGTCACTCGAATCGCAGTGTTTTCTGCCTCAAGTGCTCGTAATTTCTTCGTGTTTGCTGAAGTTTGGGCGGTCAATGCAACAATTTGCTCATCGACGGTTGGTATGCTTCCATCCCCAGACATGTTGACAGGTTTATTGAAAGGTTTAACTAGCTCTTTTACAAAGTTGCAATGGACCCCACGGTGGGTGCCAAACTGTAGCTAGTCGAACTACGGTTAATATGGATCGGGTCAGGTTATGTTTGGCCCAAGGCAACTTAATGGAACTAGTCGAATTATGAGCGTCGTTTCCTCAACAAATTTATGAATATAGTTAGCCTATTGACTTGATTTATCGTCTTCTCCACTTAACCTGCAAAATAACAAGAATAAAGAAATAAATATAACTGAAATAATGGAGGTAGGGTTAGATTCTTAGCCTTAGGTATGCTTGGGCTGAGCAATTATCCGCGAAGATCACGAATATGATTTGGATTGAATACCGGTGGCCGGAATTCTTGTGAGTAGAGTTTCAATACACTAAATATGCTTTTGCTTTTATGTAGAATTTTTTTTTACAGATTCTTTTCACTGTAATAGTCTTGTTATTTATAGGTAAAATTCCCTTTCTCAACGTGCATATGTCGGTTACTATTAGTAGGAATGATTTTAGGAGAGATTTCCTCTTCTTTGAATCAACGGTTACTCCTTTTTTCGTAATTGATATTTGATTGGATTTACAAAATGGATGTCTTTAACTTAGTACAAGAATTAGGTCGACAAGGCATAATATGCTTGAATAAAATCCAACGTTTGTAAAATGGTCTGGCCTTATGCATCGGTTAAATCAAGTTATTATTATTATTTTTAAGGCAAATTATCACTCTTCTTGATTATATCCGAATTTACACCTAATCCCCTATATTTGTTTTTTTAATTATTGAACCTCTTGAACTTTCATAAATTGACAATAGTTGACGAAACAGTAACGCCGTCTATTTTTCTTTTATGGCAAATTGCACTAAGTTCCTCTTAATATGTACATAACTCATCAAACCTGAAAAATATAATAATATAACGTAAATACCCCTCTAGTTAAATCAAAAATTAAAAATAAAATTAATTAAATTTAATATTAAGGATATATAAAACTATTTAAAAAATGAAAAAAAAACTAATTAAATTTATAATTAAATACATTTATAAATAAAACTAACTAAATTTATAATTAATGAAATTTAAAAATAAAACTAATTAAATTTATCTCCTCAAACCCCTTCTCCAAACTCATTCATCTCTTCACCGACATCATTATCAATCAAACATCTAAACCATCGAATCAACCAAAACCACCCACCATCTTCAAATCACCAAAACATCCAAACCCATCAATTAAGCCACCATCTCCAAACACCCAACAATCAAAACTGCCTAAAACCCCTCCAGAAAATCAATCTCAGTCGACCAGAGGCGACGAGAAGCAATCCGACACCCAAAAACGTCTAACAACATCGACCAAAAGCGACAACGATGACTAGAAGCACGACGCCGACATGTTCGATCTGGGTTTGGTTGTCAATTTGGGTTCGATCTTGCTCATGTCTCTCTCTTTCTCTCATCATCCTCCGCGCTTGGTGTGGGTTTAATTCAGTCGACGGGTTTGTTTTCGATCTTGGTTTCGGTTGGTGGTAGTGGTAGTTTGGGTCGATTTGGGTTTTGGTGGTAGTTGTGATTGATGTTGAATGTGGTTGTTGATGATTTGGGTTTTGAAAAACAAATCGGCCTGTGACCTTTACAAATCGGTTCTTCTTCTTCGTCTTCCTTCAAGGACATAACCTAGTTCTTCGACTTCTTCTCCATACCCAAACACCAACACCAAGAAAAAATTTTCTCCTCTTCAAGCTTCTTTCTTTCTCTCTCAAATGTGCAACTCTGAACAAGACCCAAACATCGATTGGATCTCTACCAGATTTTTCCTTTTTTTTTAAAATAAAAAAATTTGGTTGTTGAATGGATAACTTTTTAATTGTTGGTGATGAATGTAAATTTATTTTTTGTTTGGGTGATTTCTGGACAAGTGATTTTGTTTGAGTAATGGATTCAAGGATTTCGATCCCAAATAACAACTTTTTTTTCATTTTTTATATTTTTTAGCATTCTATATTTTAAAAAAATAAACAAATAAAAAGGGTCCAAAATATTTTATATTATAATTAACTTCTTTTACAATTTTTTTATTTATTATTTTAAGTTTATTTTAAGAAAATAAAATTGGTGACACATGTCAATTTTTTATATGTAACTAGTTGGATGAAAGTTGTTGTTTTTTTTTTAAATTTATGGGTAAAATTGTACTTTTAACTCATTCAATTAAAATCAAGGGTAATAATGTCATTTTATTATTTATGTGAGGGTTGACCGTTAAACATCAAGTCAAAATGACTAAATTGATGGGTTTTTTTAAAACAAATGGACCACCCCGGTGAAAAAGGGAAAGACAATTAAAAATGTCATTGTCGGCCAAAATATTTTATTTTTATATTATATAAATAATTTTTTGGTAGTATCCCTAAATTTTAAATTTTAATTTTTAAAATTTGATATTTAAATTTAGACAGAGGGGTATTTAGGTCATATTATTATATTTTTTCAGTTCGATGCAATTATGTACATATTAAGGGGAACTTAATATAATTTTCCATAACAGAAAAATGGACGGTGTTAATGTTCCGTCAACTATTGCCAATTTATGAAAGTTCAGGGGGTTTAATCGTAAAAAAAAAAGTATAGGGGTAAGGTGCAAATTCTGACATAGTTCAGGGGACATCAATGTCAATTAGCCTATTTTTTAAACTAGTTGCATCTTGCACTCATGCCACACTCCCACCAAGTTAGTAATAAGTTTTCCGATTAATCGGTCTAGGCACTAGGCATTAGATCTCCGTCTGATTAGCGCATAGCGTTTACTAGAACACTGAATTGAATAGCTCAACCGAATCGTTTATGAAGTCTACACATAACGACCCAGTTGTGCCAATATACAAAGCTAAATTCCCTGGTATGCATCCAAGAGTGAAAACAAAAGTTTTTTTCAAGGTGGGCTGTTATGAATTATATATATATTTAACAAAGGTATATATCTACTTCACAAGAGAAATTTCATTAATTAAAACAATGTACGAATGGTTGAAATTGATAAATTAATAATAATTTTCAAAAAAACAACTATAGGTCAACTACTTACTTTAAAATCTAAAATTAACCGATAAGGGAATATATGTTTTTGTTTTCAAGAGTAATTGAGTCTGAATTAAACATGGAAATACTTATATATATATATATATATATATATATATATATATATAATATTTAAAAGCATTAATATATATATATATAGTTTTTCAAATGCTTCCAGGGTTGTTTCCGCCTTTGAGTGCATCCAATTGGAGATATTCCTAATAGAGCCATCTTCCTTTAGCTTCGTATTCGTACAATATTTGGTACCAACAAAAAAAGTGGAAATTGTTGAAAATGACCGCATCTAACAAGGGAAATTCTTTTTTAATCACATACGAAAATTTACTTGTTAATAACCATTTTTTTTTAAACAATTCAATGTATAACCATAAATTACAAAAATACTCCCAATATCAACTTATCTATTTTCTTTTATTTTTTTCTATCATCTTCTTCGTTCTTCTCTCTTTACTCTTCCTCATCAAATTTCGATTTTGTTCTTGCAAATTGACCAACTAGATGATGGTTTTAGCATAGTTTTAGTCTTGTATGTGTTTTGTGAATAATCGAATTAAATAAGGTTTCAAATTTTTTCTACAAGATTTCAAGTTCACTGGTTTGAAAACTTGAAATCTTATATAAAAACTTAAAATGTTGACAAGTTTCTGGAGAAGATTTCAATCAAGTTTTTTCCAGAAGATTTCAAGTTTCATTGGTTTGAAAACTTGAAATCTTATATAAAAATTTGAAATGTTGACAAGTTTCTGAGTAAGATTTAAAGTATGATTTCAAGTTTTTGTAAAACATTTCAAGTTTGTCGAAGATTTCACGCTTTCAAGTTTTTTTTCAAACCAAACTTCAACATCCAATCCAAAATCACCCAAAATGTCAGACATCAAGCCAATCAGCCATCAAAATTGATACAATTTAATATTTATTATTCTCTATTAACAAAAAGAGAGCAAAGAGAGGATAGAGAGGAGCAGAGAGAGAGAGGAGAGAGAGAGAGGAAAGGGAGAGAGAAGAGAGCGAAGCCAAGCGACGCACCCCTTGGTTCGGCACAGCCTAGGCAACTCGATGACACGTTCATCAAGCGGTGTACACCCAAGCGACGACGTCCGGTGCCCGGTAATGATGAGCAGGAAAGAGAGAGATGAGAGAGAGGAAGATAGAATATAGGAGAAAGAGAAAGAGAAAGAGAGAGTATGTTTTTAGGGATATTTTTTATCTGAGGACATTCAAGTTTCTCAAAAATAAGGTTATTAACAATTAAACTTTCGTATTTTGTTAGAAATGAAATTCTAATATTTTGGATGGTTAGTTTTTATTTTCTCTCACAAAAAAATAACCATAAGCAGTGGTAAAGCCAAAATTTTAAATTTCACCCAATTGGGAGGGCTAAACTTTATCATTTTCATCTTAAAGAAACAAAAGCAAAAAATTCAATTAATTATAATGAATGAAAATGAATTTTCTAACGGGTTGTGGGAGGCCACCGTGGACCCCTTTATAGCTTCGCATATGAACGTAAATCAAAGAAAAATAAAAAAGACAAAATAGAGTAAATTCGTAACGGGCATTAGATTCAGCAATTCGTTCAGCAATTCACAATTAATACAACAATCTAACATTCGAATTGAAATAAGATACTAACGATCGAACCTTTAATTGTTGGGAATATTGTTGAATGAGAACTGTGGCATATTGCTCTGGTGTGTGCATGTGACTTGTATTGTAAGAGTTTGATAAGTAATTGTTAATATAATCATTGCTACCCATTCCAACTGTATACATGCACTTGTTTAGGATCTGTTGCTGAGTCCTTGCCTTTCATGCTCTCAATTTGAGAGATTATATTTTGATGATTCTTAAGCTGATTATTCAAGCTAATTCAGACACCCTATACTATGCATGTCATTAAAAGGAATATGGATCCTCTACTGATCTGATTGTTTTTCTGACCTAAGTTTATTTTATGACACATAAACATTACAATGAATGTGTGATTGAGATGAGATTGGTTTCCATAATCACTTAATGAACAACCAATCACTTGCTTTAAAAAGATCATAAAAAAGATCGGATCGAATATCCAAATCCCATTAAAAGTGTTTGATAATATGGTAAGAAATTTATGTTACAATTTATGTGGAAATAAAAATAGTGAAAATGGTGAGATATGTCACCTTTTTTATTGTGTGTTGTAATGATGTCACCGGTTTTAGTAACTTAAGTTTAAAAGGCACCTATCATGGTGAATTACCCAAATTGCCTCTAAACTTCATTCTTTAAAAGGCACCTCGGTAACTCGTCTCTCGCTATATAACTCTGAAAAACGATATACAACTCCTCTCTCTCCCGAAAACATGTCTCTCTCCACATTCTGCAGAAGAATGTAACAAAAATACAAAATCTTCACTTTTAATTTTTTGATGCATATTTGTATGGTAAAACAATGTAACCATTCTTTATGATATGTTGTTCCAATCTTTGTATAAACATGTATGAACATTACATCTCCAGGTTACGAGGTTTTTATATTGGTCATAGATTTTCTTATATTGGACTGAGCATTTTTTAGATTCGACCGAGCTTTTTTATTTTTGAACCAAATATTTTTATGTTAGAACGAGCTTTTTTTATGTTGGACCTAGCGTTTTTAATGTTGGTTCAAGCTTTTTTTGTATGTGTCCAAGCTTTTTAAAACTGGTGCAAACAAGTTAATAATGTTGGTCAAAAAAGCTCGATCAGTTAACAAAAAAGCTCGATCATATTCGAAAAAGCTCGATCATGTTCGAAAAAACTCGATCATCACTATAAAAATAATGTCTATTAGTGACGAACTATTTCCGACGGTGCTAATTGCCGTCAGAAATAATATCTTTTCCGACGGTCATATTAGAGCCGTCGAAAATGAGTCAAAATATAATACCGCAATTTCGACGGTCGAATAACCGTCGAAAATAGTCTTTATGGTGTCGAAACTATGGAAAAAGTAATACAATATTTCCGACGGTCATGAGGCCGTCAGAAATAGTCCACATTTTTTACTGTATTTTTTGTGCCGTCGAAAATAGTCCACATTTCCGACGGTATGTTTTGTGCCGTCAAAAATGATAAAATTTAATTCAAATTAATTTTAAGGGCAATTACGCTATCAAAAATGTAGTACTATTTTCTATATTATTTGTTACGGCATTGTCATTGAAAAAAAAATTTATTTATTATTATAAACAGTTGAAAAAGAGGGCTAGCTTGCATGAATCTAGGAAACTTAGAAAAATGTCTTTGACCGTTAAAAATGATAAAGTGGAACCTAGGTGGGTTAGAAAGAATGAACCCGCTTGCCTTAGTGCCCATGTGACGCCCGTAGATGCAACTAGGTCCATTGGACTTGGTAGGTCTATAGGGGCTCATGCCTTACATTGACTTGGTTGGATTTGACCCCATTTGGGGAGCTCAAGCAAAGAGAGCGAACTTGCATGATTTACTATGTGTAAAAAGTTGATTAATTTTATGCTCTTTTATTAATTGCTTGAGATTCTTTGTTGCACATATATGCTTATATTTTTCTTAATAAGAGTGCACCATTGCTTTACTTATAATCCATGTCATATTTATGTTCAAACGTGCATTTTTGGACTAGGAGATTGATTGGGGAAAGTACATTTGAATGACTTATAATTTATCTCAATGACATGTGAACTTGCTTATTATTACATGCTTATTATGACATGCTTAAAATGATATGCATGAATTGAGTTTGATTGCTTTAATGCAAATGTGTGTGAGTGCAAATGAGAAGACTAATCCTTAAGGATCTTGTATCCATGCAATTAATAAGGATTTTATATCCAAATTAGTCTTCTCTCTTTTCTTAATGGTGAAACAAGACTATTATCATATGGATTATTATCCGGAAAAATCTAATAAGATCTCTTGGTCCAATGTCTTGATTTGCCTTTAAGGATTGATATGGTTGCTTTATTTTCAAAAAATTTAAACTATATCTTGTTTGCTTACGACAAAAGGGTACAAATTGGTTTGAAATCTTTTGAAAACCCTTTTGATGTTTGCTTTGCCAAATACCATTTGTTTTGGATTTGAATGCACTATGTCTTGCTTGCAAAGCATTTTTGTCACACGTTTTTCTTTAAATCAAACTCCTTGAATCTCTCTCAATTACTTATGTTGCATAAAGTTTGTTTATATGATTATGCATCGTAATTGTGCTAATAGCTCTCTTTGCTAAAGCAACCCAATAGAGAGAGTTCCTTTGCCTATCTCATAACAAAAAGGGGGAGAGGAATTGAGAGATATAGGGGGAGCATTATTTATGCTTTGGGGGAGTAGTCTTGAGAGAGAGTAACCATTTAGGGGGAGCATTGCACATGCATTTCTTTATATTGTTTTATTGAGTGCAATTGTTTTTTTTTTTGTATTTATTCACCTCCACCTCACTTGCACTTGTTCTTGGAAAGTGTTTTATTGTTATTATATGTAGGTATGTTTGATCTACGAAGAGATTGAAGACCTTGAAGACTTAGAACATTAGGTATCTCTTTTTGTAACGTAGAATGGACTCGCATAGACAATAGCTAGATTTTTTTTTATTTGTGTGAGGAATTATTTGTGAGTGGTTGTTTTGTCATCAAATAGCCAAATGGGGAGATTGTAAGAACCTTGATTTTATGATTCTTATTTCATGACAAACCACACTACATTGGGGATGATTGTGTAATGGGTAGCTGAGGTCCTCATTGGCAAGCTTCCAAGCATCTCCATAACTTCAAGAGTAAATGTATATTTACTTGACTTCGCCTCTTGAAGAGCTTAGGTGCACACACACACCTCATGTATGTTTTGTTGATCATGCATATTGTGTTGATCTTGTATTTGTATTGATATTGTTTATATATGTGCATCTCTTCACAATCACACATGCATTTCATTCTTAGTCTTAAGTATGGTTGTTGTGTGTTTAAATTCGTTATCCGTTGTTTGATCGGATGCGTGTCCGTTGTTTGATCGGATGCGTGTCCGTTGTTTGATCGGATACGTCCATGCTTACAAAATGGTGTGCTTGTTTTAGCTCGTTAAGTGACCATTTGAGAAGGTCCCACTCTTCTCTTAGTTTGGTCTTTGGTCACATGGTTTTATTCCATGAGTTTAAGCATTCTCATTAAAGTCCAAATTTGACCTTTGGTCACTCATTTGATCATAACTCTTTTTACAGACACTCAAATCTTGTTTTGTAAATTGGAGTAGAAAGTAGACTTCCATACCTTTCTAACTGTATATTATAGGAAAGGTTTGAATGTCGTTTGGTCATGTTTTTGGTTGCTCAAATCTGGAGTTGTTATGTTGTATCGTTTTTCCCGAGAGAAAAGCGACCTCAAGGCGACCTCAGAGCGACCTCACTTCCAAGTCACTTTTTCTAGTGTAGTTTGGCACCCAAACCAGAGAGAAAAGCGACATTGAAGCGACATATCCTCCAAGTTGCCCTAAGGTCGCTTCTGACGCCCATAAATCATTTTTTTTCTTCCAAAACGACGTAGTTTTGCTCAATGGCTCATATATACATGTCATATTCTTCCACACTCATTGTTTAGAGCTTCCAAACCATTTTTTAGTGTGAGAAAGTATTTCCTTTGAGAGAGAAGCTCCAAGAGTTATTCTTTAACTCTCCAAACCCAAAACCCATTATCCTTCATGCATTATTGAGCATCTTTAGGCATGGGTCTTCATCTTTGATTGACTTGGTAAGTTGATCAAAAATCTCATCTTTGTCATTTGTTCATGTTTTCCAAGATTTATTACATTTATTAGTTGATTAAATTCTAGGACTTCAATCATTGCATCTATTTATGAGTTTATTTGCATAATTAGGTTTGTATTATAATAGCTAGAATTTAGGACCGTATTGCCCTTCTATCTAAGTCTTTATGCCTTGCATCTAGACCTTGATATTTATGCCTCATTAATTGCATTTCTTGATTTCATATTTATTGTCCTTGATTATATGTTGTGACAACTTGTGTTGATTGGACTTATTTGACAATTAGGTTGCTAGATTTTATCTATATCTAATTGAGTCCTTATTTATGGGTATATATGCATTGTTGATAACTAGGATGTTATATCGCATTATCTACATCTAGTTAAGCATTTTGTGTTTGGTCTTACACATTATTGCATTTGAGCATAGTGACATACACATATACCATATACTCTTCATTGAGTCAAAGTCTTGTGGTTTCGGTGTAAAGTTGCACAAGCAAGAGAAGCATTGCAACCAATGGTGGGTTGGCAAGCAATTGATCGGGTATCCACTATAAAAGGCTCGAGGGGTAGAGTAGGAGGTGCTCATACCAAGAGTAGTGGATCAGTGGATATCACTAGGGATTGAACCAAGAGTGGTGAGTGGTAGTGTCCATAGCCTGAGGTCGTCGAGAGTGAGAGTCTGAGAATCACTTGAGGGTGTAACCTTTTATTCATATAGTGGATTTCTATGATCGTGTGTGGCTAGCAGAATAACCTGTGGTTTTTCCCATTTAGAGGGTTTCCACATAAACATCAAGTGTTATTTATATTTCTGCACTTTATACTTGATGTTGTATGTTTGTTTTATTAGGTGAATTTTGAATATTGAATGATCAAGAAAAATTGATAGTTAACTTGATTAAAAACTATTCACCCCCATCTAGGTTATTAGACACATGTTTTAAGGGTTATTTTCATAAAATATTTTCTTACGAAAAAGGATTTAAAGAGACTAGTTGGTCATTTTGCAATACGGTAAAACTTCGAGTGGAACGTGAAAAGGTCTAATAAGACAACGTTACATCTGGTTTGTTTGATGGAAAACTGTATGTGGAAGTTAAGAGCGGTGAGGAGAGATGAAGGGATATACTTCCAATCAAGAAGTTTTGTCAACGAACACACTTGTCCATTGGAGGAGATTCACCATCGTCACCGACAAGCTAATGCAGTAATAATTGAAAAAGTGGTTGCACCTAGACTTCAACAACAAGATGGTCAACTAATAAGTCTAAAGGACATACTCGCCGACATGAAAATAATGTATGACATCCAAATCATGTACATCAAGGCACATCAAGCCCTCGATTATACGTTGTCACTGGCCTACGGAACACATGAGGAAACCTTCCAACTGCTGTCATCATTCGATTACGTCTTGGAACAAAAAATCCCGTTACAATCACTGACTTACAGTATGATGAAGATGGTAAATTTCTATACATTTTCATGTCATTGGGTGCCTAACTTAAAGGATTCCAGAGGTGTATGCGTCCATTTATCACCGTTGATGGTACTCATTTGAAGGGACGATTTGGGGATACAATGTTTGTTGCAACTGCACAATATGGGAATGAACAGGTGTATCCAATTGCTTTTGGGTACGGTAACTCAGAAAACAATCTTTCATTGGAGTGGTTTTTAGATTGCTTAAAGGGTTCTCTAGGTCATATAGATGATCTGGTTTTTATTTCTGATTGACATACAAGTATTGAAGCATGGATTTCAAAAGTGTTCTCTTATGCCACCCATACCGTATGTTGCTAACACTTTTCTAAAAATATTAAGAAGAGATATCACAGAAAGGATATTGCCGCAATAATGGATAAAACAGCCCGAGCGTACACTGAGTTGAAATATAATCGGCATATGGAAGAGTTACACAACTAGCACCGGAATGAGTTTGATCATGTTAATGTTATCGATCCACACAAGTGGTCTCGTGTACACTGTCCCGAAAGAAGGTACATAATGATGATAAATGCATAAACTTATACCTCAAATTTGCACGGCAACTGCCTATGTTGACTCTGGCTGAGATCATTAGGAATATGCTACAGCGGTGCTTTCACGATCGTTTTCGAGCTGTACAGGCCATGCGTCATCAGCTGATCGATGTAGCACATCTTACGATTCTAAAACGTGTGAAAAAGTGTGGTTATATAGCTGTCAATCCAGTCGACTGGAACATTTTCTCGGTGAAGCGGTCTAGAAAGCAGTGGGCAGATGACATAGCCTGGAAGACCTGCACATGCAACAAATTCCAAATGGACCATTTTCCATGTTCTTACGCTCTCGCGACCGTAAGGTACATTACAACTTATAGTGTGCGGTTAATATTACTGAACATAAATCTAAATGTTTTCATTGTTGGTGTTGTTGGTACAGGGAGCGAAACTTGGATTACACATCCCTATGTGCGGACTACTACAAGAGACAGATATTTACTGATGCGTACTCGGTTCCTATTAAGTCCGTTGAACATCCTTCAACATAGGTAGTGCCATCTGACATCGGTGAGCGGGTGGTTTTGAATCCAATCTCCAATAGACAAACAGGACGTCTGAGGGCGGGTCGACATGTCTCATCTTTGGAAAGGACATCCACACAATAGTGTAGAGGATGTGGACAATCGGGTCATAATTTTAGGAAGTGTTCTAACCCACCTTTGATTAATGAAGGTCCAAGAAGAGGTGTTCCCGATGAATACCGCTGCAAGTGTAGCATCTGTAATTCAATTGGACACAACAAACAGACCTGCCCTAATAGGGATTCTATCGTGGAATGAATGACAACGTTTCCATTGATGGCATTGTAATAATTTGGAATTGTATGACTTGTTCATTAACTTATTTTTTAATTAAACGGGATTTTTTATTTTCAGTTATAATATTGTTCATGATTTGCAATTTGTGTTATACTTGTGATGGTAGGCACTTGAAACATAAACATTAAAAAAATATAAAATATAACTGAAATAGAATGTCTTTGTACATAACAAATTGTACAAAACAAAAATAATATACAACAATTAATATATAACCAATCTACCAATCTCTAGGCGGGCTTGGAGTTACAAAAAATCTCCAAAGCCATCTTCTCTTGAATGATATCCATCTCGTCTTTAGACCAATCGAAATCATGCCTATCCGCTAGTAAGCATTCGATCAGTCTCAATGTATGGAGATCACAGTAACCCCTACAAATGGACACCTTAACACGTGTTACAATTCATTTTTAATAAAACAATCTCTAAGTTAGTTTTTGAAATAAAATATCTTACGATTGGTTTTGTTGGGGGACTGTTGATGCGGATACCACGCTGACTAAGAAGGACTTATTTTCCTAGGGAACTTCCCACGATGAGAGCGTTGTGCAGTGTGGAACCCTGCGTCATTCAACATCGACTGTAAAAACCAGTGCAATGGGCAGACCTGCTGCTTCCTGATATGCAAGGGGAAATCCTGTCTCTAGGGGTCCAGTATGTCCATCTTCCCAAGAGTAAGGTCAATGGTCACCAAGGGCCAATGTTGGCACCCAACGTTGCATGGTATCATGACCTGTAATAGTATTCATAAGGTGTTAGGATATACAAACACATTTTAATTTAAATCATTTACACCATTTAACACTCACCAAGTCAATCTCGTGTCACGAACGGTTTCCACTCGTGGTAGCTCTATGGACCGTCTGAAGATCATCATCCGACCACCGGGACTGCATCACATTCCACCTCATTGTGGTCATAGCCCCGTTAGCATCACGAGGAGTCATTTTCTCCCAATGTACCATCATAAGTGGTTGTACATGTTGGGATTATGCTCGATAGCAAGAGTATAATAATGTATTTGACAATCTTTTCATATTAATAAAGTGATTTCTAGTTTAATAAATCTTATAGCATTTATAGTTTAATTATTATAATTGTCAAAAGTAAATAATCATAAGGTCAAAAGACTATGAGAAAAGAAGAATTGTTCACACATCTATATATGTATGAGATAAACATAGTTCTTTAGTTAGTCTTGAATAATATTCACAACTTAAGATAAAGGTTGGGCGCCTTTATCTTGTCAAAGTTGTAGATTCTTTTGCTAACATTTGAGTGGGATCAAATGTGTTATGATGAGTTTAAAATCATCAAAGTGTGGTATCTTTGGGCAAAAGAATCTAGTGCACTTTGTGCATTGAATAGGATCACAGTGTTAAGGTTTTTGTTATTAAAAAGGGAATTTTTTTTTTTTTACACTTTTGTTATGCAATTTTTCCTACAGTACATACATTCATTGACAGGAAGTCACCAACAATAAAAAACCAAAAAACTATATGCACAGCCAATAAGTTATAAATACTTATATAGAATTGTGTATCCCATAAGTTGATCCTCTTGTTGTACACAGTGGGGAATTCTCACTGACGCTTCTGAAGAATATGGAAGTACGCGTCCATATGTTGACTATTTATAAATGTTATGAATTGTTAGCAGTTTATCATTACTTAAACAAACATCAAATATAAAATCACGTTAGTACGTACCATTTCCTCAAAGTCCATGAAGTTGGACTGCACCCGTTGTAACCAATTGGCTTCGACTGGTTCTAGCATGTCCACATCACACCTGCTTAATTGTTGGATTAGCTTTATAATAAATTTATTAAACAAAAAAATATTGCCAAATTCATAGATAAAGTTGTACTCTCTGTTCCCTATTGATGTTCCTCTTGAAGGCTTTGTATGCAGCTAGCTGGTCAGAGTCTACTAGTCTGCGCGGGTCAAATATGTGGTCCACTGACTAAGGCCGTGTCCTTACCCTCTTCTGTCGGTATGGATCTGTGTAAGGACTCAATAACTGCCAGTCGCGCTTGAGTATATGCTTCCTAGGCTGCACTCCAACCTCTAGGGTATGTTGCGACGATGAGCTTTATGCCCGTATATCGGTTGAATCGGTCGATATACGGGGTGGAGATGACTGTTACGGCTGGATCAATATGCGGGGTGGAGGGACTGTTGGGCAACGATCGATGGTGGATGTGGGGGGGGGAGCTCTGGAGCTCGGTCGATGTGCTGGGTGGTGGAGGGGACCGCTGCGCCTGGATTGATGTGCGGGTTGAGGGAATCGTTGGGCATTGAACGATGGGCGAGGTGCGGGGAGCTCTGGAGCTTGGTCGTTGTGCTAGGTGGTGGGCCTGAGTCAACCCAGACAGGACAGTTGAGAGGTCCGACATGACTGTTGTATGTGTAACAGGCCTAGTATCGACGGTACGTAACTAAGCCTCACTCTCCGACCTGCCCCCTAGCAGGCGGGTGCTCACTACGTTTACATGTCCTGTCTGTCCCCCCCCCCCCTGTATACCCATATGTCTTATCTCCTGGACTAAATTCTGGATCAGGAGGTGGTGGATCATCCCTGTACGTATACGTCGTCGACCCTTGAACCCTCCGGATCATATCCAGTAACACTCGGTGTTGCTGCTGTCGATCCTCATCACTTTTTCGGATCATATCCAGTAACTCTCGATGTTGTTGTTGTCGATCCTCCTCACTCTTCCAGAGGGCTTCACGCACAACATTCAACAGATCTTGTCATGGGGCCTGAAATCATGTCGCGTTAATAAAAAATCAAAACTATCATTTCAACTTAACTCTCCATCACATCCAACGCCCCCACAGGAATCCCCTCTAGATGTAGCAAGTCCGGTGGTAAACCGAACCCATCTATACCTCTCTAGTTGAGGGTCCAACTCATATCCCTCACTATCACTGGCTCTGAAACCCCCAGCCTTCTGCTCAAATCCCTCACTGTCACTAACATTGGCCCTGAAACGCCCACCCTCTGTCCCATTGTTCCCGCCAAAGGTAGTCTGATCAGGAACCTAAGGCGGAATCTGAAGTATGTCCTCATCTATATACAAGCTCCCCCCTTCGTTTAGCCCCGTATAGTACAGTGCCTCTCTCTCAACTGGTGTGGGCACCAGTTCTGTCCCCGTAAACATCTAAAATATTGGTTAGAACAATGTAATTGTGTATTGAGTAACTAATATAAACATTAACAAATTCAATAAATACCCTGGCTTTGACAATCTTGGTCAGCTTCTTCTCTCTTGGTTGTTTGCTCAACTCTCACTTCAAAATACGGTGAGACAGGTCTGTAACCCTTCGGGTGCCGAACTGGAGGCCCAAATCGGTGATAACCTCAAAAGCAAATATCTGCATCAAAGAAAAGTGTGATAAGAATCCATAAAATTTAGAACACCAACAATAAAGTACAGGTTGTAATTCAAAATTCTTACCAATAGGGCGTGAGATAGACCGTAAATGTTGTAGGTCTCCACCGTATGTACGTGAGCTCCCTTTTTCTGCTGGCATCTCTTGAACCCGTCACGTCGCTCGTCAAGCGTATGCTTGAATGAGTAAATAGAATACATGTACATGTGGGCACCCCACGAGAACGTATCAAACGCATCGAGGTCCTCCACAAGCCGAAACTGCCAAACTGGAATATTGAATCTCCCGTTCACCCCCATCAATATCCAGTTCAACATATATATGAGATAGAGCTTCATAGCATCGTATGCCTCCTAAAACTCTTTGAGGGTGAGAACAACCCTTATCTCCTCGAACGAAACCTCATCAGCTCTAGTAAAGTACTACTGATGTATGACATTCTCTACTTCTGCATACACGCTCGTGTCTGGTACGACTCCAAACCGTAATCCGGCGATCAAGCAAAATTCCACCTTTGAAAACCTCACCGAATGGTTCCCTAACATGAACTACATCTCATCTGTTGGGACCTTATGATGCAGCTCCCTCAAAAGTAACCGATGGATAACACCACCCGAAAACTTCATCTTTTAATGCATCTTCAGGAAATGCCCGAAACACGATACCATGAACCGATGCAGGTCTTCAACAGCAAATTTTGCACGATCTGGTTCAGTGCGTCGTCTATATGGCCAAGGGTGTCAAAATGGTCATGTCGAGTCAGTTTGCCCTCGTGCCAATCTCCTTCTGAAGTTTTAAGCAAATCCCTCAACCTATTTCTCATCTGCAATGTCACCGAAATAATACTTCACTAAACTGGAAAAAGCTCTGAAATAACATTAAAAGTCTCAGGCCTTTGTAAAAAAAGCTCAGGCCTTTAGAAAAAAAGTTCGTGCCTTTGGAAAAGAAGCTCAGGCCTTTAGAAAAAAAAACTCGGGCCTTTGAAAAAAAAACTCTTTCATTTGATAAAAAAAAACTCGGTCCTTTGATAAATAAGGTCGGGCCTTTGATAAAAAAGCTCAAACATTTGACAAATAATCTCGGGCCTTAACCAACCCAAAATTATCAAAACAAAAAACTCGATTATGTTTTAAAAAAAAAACTCGGGTTGACAAATAAAAGCTCGATAATTTGAAAAAAAAAAACTCGAACAAATGAAAATAAAGCTTGAACCAATGAAAAAAAATGCTCGAACCAATGAAAAATAAGCTTGAACATATGTAAAAAAAGCTCGATCCTTTAAAAAAAGGTTTTATCCCTTTCACAAAATACTCGATCCTTTGATAAATATGATCGAACTTTTTGATAAAAGTTCAATCGTGTTCAAAAAAAACTCGATTTAACTTAAAATAAGCTCGATTTACCAAAACCTAATTTTCACAACAACAACAACAACAACAAAAAGCTCGAAAATCTATCAAAAAAGCTCGATTCAACTACGAAAAAGTTCAAATCTCCTTCAAAAAATCTCGATTACCCAGAATTTCATCTTCCTCAACAGATATTCAACCTCATTTCAAACCCTGACCTTAACCACAACCATTCTCAGATCTCTATTTCAACCCTAATCTACAATTTCAATCAACAAAACACAAGTCTAACATACAATGCAAAGTTATCAATAACAAAAACGAGAAAAAAAAAACTGAACTTACCTCTATCGATTGTAAAAAATCTGGTGTACTCTCGTTCCAGTCACTTCGTCGTCGATTTCGTTGCCGTTGATTAGCTTTCCGTAGGTTTCTTTCTCCACTCTTGCTTTTCTCTGAATTTGAAAACGAAAACTTTCTTTATTTTTCAATAATTCAAGGTATTTTCGTCTGATCACATTGAATGGTGCATTTTAAATATACATTGGTCCCCCCTCCAAAATATATATATATGTATATGGTAAGCGAATGAATATCTCTGTTAGTAATTGCAAGGTGTTGTCCGGTTTCATCACGAAGTCCTGCCGATCCAGATGCATAATTTACATCTTCCAGAATCTCCTCCCCACGTCCACTTGCAAATGAAGGAATATACTTGTCAAATCCTAGATGCTCAGCTGCAACACCAAAATTTCCATCAACTACTATATAACATTAAATTTGATAATTAGGTTGGGGAAGTAATCAAAACGAGAGAATTTGGAAAATAACTGAAAAAATAAAAACTATTTAAAAGAATTTCCAAGTTATTTTGTGTTAGAACTGTTTCAAATCCAATCCACTGATCAATTCAAATGTAATAATTTTAATCCAAACCAAATGATTTTTATAGGTTTCAAACTTTCAATGATTATGACAAATGGGATTTTTTTTTTAATAAAAACATTCTTATTTGCTCATTTGGCAGATTGGATTGTTGCTTTCTTTTCTTAGTAAAAACGATAACGCTACACCAAAGACAAAAATTCAATCCATATACTCCATCAAAATGTTTTTAAAATTCGACAATATTTCCATCATTAAAGAAAAACAATTATAATGAGATGAGATTAGTCCAGTAGTAAACCCATCACACCTGCACTAGAAGTTACGGGTTCGATCGAACGCTCACCTTTTAAAAAAATATATATAATAGTATAATACTTCAAAAAGACTATATATATATATATATATATATATATATATATATATATATATATATTAGTTTTCATTTTCTCCCAATTAAAAAAAGATACAAATCAGAAGAAAGAAATACAACAAAAATAGAGTTGAGTTTGATCAAAACTTGATGACTTTGAAAAAGATAGGTAATGTGGGTAAAATAATGAAATTATAAAGAAAAAAAAAAGAATTCCCTCTCCTAAATTTCAAATTTGTATTACAAATAAAAAGATGAAGAAAAAGAAAAAGACCTATAATATCTGTCGTGGTCCGACCATCGATAAATCTTTCGGTTGGACCTCTACAAAAATCAACCCCATATGGAGGCTAATTGCCTTTAGCAAGAGTATCATGATCATTATTATTGCCATTATCATACACAATGTTCTAGTAGACGCTAGGCGTATGGTGGACCAGCAACTAGGGCGTCTAAGTAGCGCTTTTTTTTTCTTTTTACCCCCTTTTAAGCAAATCACAACTTGGTTAAATCTAACAAAGTGAATAAAGATTCACATAAAATTATTAGAATTGTCAAGAAATTGATAATTTTACAAATCTATCAAACTAAATCAGTGATAAAAACAACAAAATTTAGTCCGATATAGGCTTTTTGGGATGGCTACATATATTCAGCAAAAGTAACAACAAAAATGAGCCTGATGATAGTTTGTTACAGAATATATATACGTACCCAAAATAAATTTCCTCACTTTGACCTTATACCCATTTTTGCTTTTCTAAATAAAACCACAATAGTATAAGTTTGTCGAAATTGTTTTACATATTAGGACAAAATGATTTTCAATTTGTGTGAAAATTAAATACACTTAGTATAAACTTGTTAAGTCTAATACACTATTACATAATAAAAACAAAAAACAAAAAAAAAATAAGTGAAAAGTGTTTGTCTGGTTTTTATTAGTTACTGTTTATGGTAGTTTCAATTGAAATGTATGTTTGAAAAATGAGGATATTAGGTTTACTAACCAAAACACTGAAAATAGTGTCGTTTTATATATAAAAAAAAATTAAAAACATATAAGCCGATTAATCGGCTTCACAAGTCTGGTTAGGCGGGTTAGGCGCCCGACTAGGTGTTCGACAGCTAGGAAAGCCGATTAAAGCAAAATCGTGGCGGTCGGACCCGCCTAATGGCTAGACACCCATATAGGCCGAATACTAGAACACTGATCATACAACAAATCTCCAAAACCTCCACGAAAATCAACCCCATATGGAGGGTAATTGGCTTTAGCAAGAGTGTCAAGATCATTATTATTGCCATTATCATACAACGAATCTCCAAAAATAAAGTAACAAGGTACTTCTGGTTTTCCATAAACCCTACTTGACAAGCTCAAAGTTATCAACAACACATGTCAATGATGAAGAAACAAAGATTGAAGTTTATATGAGATGGGGGTGAGCAAAAAAAAATGATGGCGATGATCAATTCTTTTGGATTACTAGACTTATCAAGAATGATTCCTCTATAGTTGGCATATATAATGTTAGAAGTAGAACGCAATTAAATTTCCACAGGATTTTCATGAACCAAAAGATTGCAATCAGTTTGATGATAAACGTAACAATGGATGAGAAAAAACTAGTGGGAAGTGGGAACAGAACATTAAAACAAATATAAACCTGTGTAATAACATATTGTTGCTAGGGAAAACTGAATTTTGAAGAATTTTAAAGGGGAGTGGTGGGTTGAATTTTGGTATAAATTATCTGAGTTGGCTTCATATTAACAAGAGTTTACTAGGAGACAAGAAAAAGCTAAGCATCTGTTTGGTGGCGAGATTGTGCAAAGGAATGGAAACGAGGAAGACAGCTAGGAAATGGAATGGAATGAAATTCCATAGTTTGGTAATTTTAATTGAACCAAAAAAAAAAATCATTTATCTTTAAAACATAGTTGATTTGGGATATTTAATACAGTTCTAAATTGGGTTCAAATTTAAATTAATTTTAAAATATTTCAATGATTTAATCATGAACCGTTATCATATTAAAGAACTGAAATAATTTAATTTAATGTTTAAAAACCGTGTATGTATATCATAATTATAATTATATAAAAACATTAAAAACAAAGTTTTATTATTTCAAGAATTGAAGTGTTTGAGAAGGAGAAAGAATCAATGTATCTAATGATGATTCCTCCATTTTAAAGAAAAAAAGATTCATGAAGGAATTCTTAATTTGCTAATGAACAATTTTAAGAATTGATGTTTGAGAATTGAATGTGTCCAACTCCCTGGAGAGCAATCATGATACCTCCATTTTGAAGGGAAAAAAAATTCAAGAGAATTCTCATTCTTTGATAAATTGTGCAAACAAACAAAGGAATGAGTTAGTTTTTGACTTTTTATAACAAGAAAAGATTTCAGTCCGTTTTCGTTTTTATTTTTCAAAAACGATTTCAAAAACGCGTTCGATAATCGTTTTTCATTTTATTTTTAAAAAACAAAACAAAACCAGTATTAAAAGTGAAAGATTTGAAAAACACAAAATACTTGTTTTTTGTTTTCGTTTTTGTTTTTCATTTTATTTTTTACTTTATATATATATATATATTTATAACTTGTTTTAAGAACTATTAATTGTATTGTGATCCGTTTGATATGACTAGGACAAGACGAGACAAGATTTTTAAATGACCAAAGTGTCCCTCTTATACATATATATATATTCTAATATTATATATAATAATATTATATATTTTATATAATATTAATATATCATATATATATATAATATTATAATATAGTAATTTTAGGATTACATTATAGTAATTTTAGGATTACATTTATTATTAAATATAATAATATATTATTATATATATATATTATATATATTATAATATTATATTACTAATATATTATAATAGATGTAATAATATTTTATATATTTTTTATATATTATTATAATATGTATATATTAATATAATATATACAGTCAAATTTTTATTATATAATAATATATATTATAATAATTTATTTATAATTTAAGAGTTTATTTTTGATTAATTGATTTTTTTGATATGTTTTTTTGAATTAATTTTTGATGTGTTACTTTGGTTCAATTTAAAAATTATAACACAAAAGTTATATTGGTTAATTATTTAATCAATTTGTTTATAGTTGTAATAATATTAAACAAAATACCAAAATTGATATTTCAATTTTTGATAGTTTTCGGTTAACCTACCAGACGCATTTTTTCCGTTTTCATTTTCAAAAAAAAGCTTTCAGTATATGCTACCAAACGCGTTTTCAGAATTCGAAACTGAAACCAAAAATACTGTTTTCATTTTTATTTTTATTTTCGAAAAACAGCAACTGAAAAACGCTTACAGGACGAGCCCTAAACATGATGCTAAAACGTGTTTCAGTATAAAATTCCAAATGTCAATGATTTGGTGGCAAAAGTCTTGACCCGTCTCAAACCCGCAAGGCCCCAGTCTGTTTGGAACGGATTTAGGGCAGTGAAAACGGGTAAAAGGCAGGTTCGGGGTAAATTTATTGTACCGGCCAGGTTATCGGATTGGGTATGGAGCAATTCCTTTTGACCGGCCTGTTCCGTTTGACCCGTAAAATAAATAAATATTTTAAATATAAAAACTAAAAAGTAAAATAAAAAAAGAAAAAGAAACCGATGT
Source organism: Dipteronia dyeriana (assembly GCA_032871835.1). Taxonomy (NCBI): domain Eukaryota; kingdom Viridiplantae; phylum Streptophyta; class Magnoliopsida; order Sapindales; family Sapindaceae; genus Dipteronia; species Dipteronia dyeriana. The sequence goes on from CM065298.1 coordinate 91,998,679, forward strand.
TTGTTGTTGTTTTTCTTTCACCAGACTCGCCGCATTTTCTCACCATTACCATTCACCGGTCACTACTCTTCCCACTTCCCAGCCGTTGTTCGCTCACCAGTCACCACTTACCATACACTTCCCACGCCGTTGTTCGGTCGCCATCTTCGTTCCGTCTCGGTGTCGCTATATTCGTTCTCTAGACTCGACTTCGTTACCCTAGTCCCGTTGCTGCAGCTCGCCACAAAATGAGGTACTCTCCGGTGGTGTTCAATCCTCTTTCTCTCTCATCACGCCATCCTCAGCTATTTTCTAGGTTCAAACTTAATGTCATTGAATCTGATATATGTTGGTTTGAATCACATGTTAGATCAGGTAGCCTAGTTGGTTAGATCTCTTGAAGTTACATGATTGTTAGTATGCCTCACAGTCACATAAAATGAATCCTCAGGCTGTCACTCACACCTCACAAAGCCAAAAGTTTTTTATTCTATTTTTTTCATTCTTAATTCTTTGTAAATTCATTTGTTTTTATGGTTGTTGCATTTCTGTTTCTTCATAATCTGCTTGTATTTCTGTGATTCATTTTGATTTGCCTGAAACTTTTAGCTAGACTAGTTGGTTAGATCTCTGGTAGTTACATGACTGTTCTCGGGAAATAATTTCTCTAAGATTAGGAATTGAAAATTAGAAGAGAAGATTGAAAAATGGAGTATAGTGTTTGACTAAAAATCTAAAGAAAAGTAGAGAAAAAACAGGGTTTGAAGAAGCTCCATCAATGGAGGTTCAATGAGACTATATTTCCTTGTAATCAATTAATCGACCAGAATGAATTTACAGAAGACTCAAGGTTTTTATATCTGAGAGCCACACAATAAACGTGATCTCGGACTCTAACAAACTTGTCGTAGTCAGCAATCTGTTATTTTAACTAATTATTCTTTAATTGGTTGACTAGTCTTGACTAACCATACTAACTAATATTGTTTAACTAAAGCATAATCACACGAGGGAGATTTGCAATGCTCTGCTTTTATACTTAATAGACTCATTGGAGATTTGTTTCCTTTGGCAGTTGAGAAAACATCAGAGTCACTTGTATTCTCAACATCCCCCCTCACCAGGTTCAATTTGTTATAGAGATAGCTAAAACGTTCTCGAGAGAAACCATAGTGAAAATTTTAGCAATCTGATGAACGAGTCTCAATTTTTCCAGATGCAACCTTCTCCCGAATAAAGTGTGTATCAATGTCGATGTGCTTGGTGCGCTGATGAAAAAACGGATTCTGAGAAAGTGAGTTAGCACCAATGTTGTCACACCTTGTTATAGGACATGAAAGAACTGAAACACGAAGCTCGGTAAGTAAATAGCGGAGCCAAAGAATGTCAGTCGTTACTTAAGCCATAGAGCGATACTCAGCTTCAGTGCTAGACAGAGCAACAACACGTTGTTTGCGAGAGCACCAAGAGACCAAATTACCACCTAGCAACACACAGTTGCCACTTGTAGAGCAATGATCATCTACGCAACTCGCCCAGTCTGCATCGGAATATGCCTCCAAAGATAACACAGCTGCAACCTTAAAGTGAAGACCATGATAAAGAGTTCCTTTAAGATAACACAATACTCTTTTACATGCATGTCAATGCACTGTTGTAGGAGCCACCAAGAACTGGCTTAATTTGTTGACAACAAAAGAAATGTCAGGCCTAGTGTTCGTAAGGTATTGTAATGCCCCAATCATGCTCCAGTACAACATAGGATCAGTGAAAGCATCTCCATCCTTCAAGGAAAGCTTAGAGCCAACAACAATTGGTGTATCACATGACTTCGAATCATGCATGCTAGTCTTCTTGAGCAAGTCAGAAATATATTTAGCCTGTGTAAGATAGAGACCTGATGAATCTCTGTAGGCTTCAAAGCCAAGAAAATAACTCACCTAGCCTAAATTTTTTAAAGCAAATGTGTTGTGTAACTTGGAAATAAGATTACTAATGAGAGACTTGTTACTTCCAGTGATGAGAATATCATCTACATAGACCAACAAGAATAAGGAGTCTGAGCCAACAAACTTGATGAAAAAAGATGTATCCGGTGCAGAATTTTTGAAATCCTATGATAAAAGAGCATTTAGAAGCTTGTGAAACCAGCTATGAGGAGCTTGTTTGAGCCCATAGAGAGACTTATTTAGCTTACAAACATGAGTAGGCTTTGAGCTATCCATGAAACCCTCTGGTTGAGTCATTACACCAGCTCATACAAGTCCCTATTTAGAAATGTATTGTTGATATCTACTTGTTCAGTAGGCCAACCAAGAGATACTGCAATGGAGAACATTACTCGAATTGTTGAAGCTTTCACAACCGTACTAAAAGTGTCCATATAATCAAGACCAGGGGTTTGATGAAAGCCTTTGGCAACCAATCGAGTCATGTGCTTAAGAATACTACCATCTTGTTTATACTTAATTCTGAAAACCCACTTACAACCAACTACGTTCATGTTAGAAGTCAAAGACACAAATGTCCAAGTCTGGTTGGCTTGTAAGGCTTGAAACTCTTCATTTATGGCCTTAAGCCATATAGGATCATGTAAGGCAACCTTTACTGATTTTGGTTCACTATCGGCCAAATAACAACTAGAAAATTCCCTTGGTTTCAATATGCCATTCTAGGAACGAGTAACCATAGGATGCCTAGAGACAATATGTTGTTAAGTGTTCATCGGGAAGTGTGATAAAGTTTGTAAAGGTGAATTTGATTGACTTAAATTGCTGAATTGTTGGATTGTTAGTTTGTAAAGTCATACTTTGTAAGGAACCGGTTGGACTGTTGCTCAAATTAGAGCTGCTAGCAGGCCTTATGACAGCAGGCATAGGTGATTGAGACAATGACTGGTGAGGCAGAGAAAGGAAAGGAGTAGAATTATCATATTTGGACCTTGATGCTAGTTTTCTATTGAGCATACTGAATATACGGCCATTTGGGATGTAAGACAGAGGAAAAAGTGAAAGGCGCCCTGGGAATCCCAGTAGAAACGCGTCTACTACCTCTCGTCACGACAGAAGAATGAGGAGTTTTAACAGATCTGGCGGTAAGGGCTCAGGTGGGGTAGGAACCAGAGGAGGAAGAAAATCCTCTAGCAGTCCAGACTCCCTCTAGACCAGTAATGGGATAGCATAAACTGTAGCAATCAGCAAAAAAAGTTTGGATACATTAATGACAAACAGGAATCACGAATCATTAGAAATAAAGAGGGTCATCCTACCTAGTGAAATGGTAGAGATACGCAGGTAGCGGTCCACAATGCCAGTATCGAAAGGATCATAAATAGGGTACTGTAGGTTAATGAAGTTTTGGTAGACAATAGCCTCCAAGATCGACCTCGATTCCGAAGAAAGGGTGACTTTCTCTCAGACTGGTTTACTACTGAACTGAGTATGAACCATGTACTCAGTACCACTGATGTGAACAGAGATCCCCCAGTCACCACCTACCACAACCCATTCATCCTTCCAATGAGCATCCTTCATGGTAGCACTAGGGAAGATGAAATTTAAGTTATTCTTAGCCCAGACATAGAATTGCCCCCTTGGACCAGGAGACATGCTTGTGACCTGTAAGAAAAACCTTAACTCGTCCGGTCCCGACTCCTTGTCAATCTTGTATTTCTCGCCTGTTCTTTCCAAAGCACGAGAAAGCCTACCAGGTGTCTCCAGAATCCTAGAGTAATTTGAAAGAGGTCCAGCTACAGAGCGTGGAATGCCCTACGGAGGGTCGAATGAAGGGGGAGCCTAACTCCACTATCAAACACAGTGACATGTATCGGGAGAACACCGGGGTGAGGATGTACACGTCATACCCCCGGTGTGGTACAGTGATAGAGATGCTCTCAGGAATCTTGAATTGACTCCTCAAGGGCCTGATGGTGGCCTTTATAGCAGTTGAGTCTGAAATAACATGAAAGTTGTAGGGAAGAGCGAGCATCCCACTAGGTGATGTCGATTCAACACCAACCAGACCCCCACTGATTCCAACCTCCTCGCTCTAGTCCCTCTCGATAATCTCCAGCGGGTCATCTAGGTTGTTTGAAAAACCAATCCTGATGGTAACGTTTCGACCCGAGCGACAGCGCTGCAATGGGGGAACATCACTATCTTCGCTACTTTCTTCTCGAGCTCGTTTCCCAATAGCGGGGCTCGGAATGGCACCCTTCACCAGCCTATCAACCTTGTCGCCGTCAGAGTTCGACATAATAGAGGCAGTGATTGTACTGTAAAGAAGTAAATAAGACAGAGAATATTAGGGATTTTTTTAAGTTCGAAAGTGAGAAAGAGTTTTGTAAGTGTGAAGAAGACGAAGGAGAGTATGGGTTTAAATAGGCGTAATGGAACAGTAATCAGTGACGAAGGCGTGATCAAGGAGACTAGATTTTTACCTCGATATACGTATATCGCTAAAAGCCTCTCCTTTTTCAAGCGGGAAGCCTTCCCCCATGACAATTAGGCGTTGTATTTAATGGAAAGATCTCCTCCAAGATTTTGGTAACTGACCAAAAACAGAAAAATTCCCAAATAAAATAGAAAATCTTACTCCAACCCCAAATCAATCACCGGTGTTCAAGTCAGATCAGACTTCTGTTAACAGCCATTTTTGGTAAGGATATTTTTAACCTAGCTGGCACCTGGTAGGAAACCCCTCGTCATACCAGGTAGGAATTTCATGTTATGATCTACCTTGAGGTACCGGGTCTAACACAGTCACGGTAACTCGACATTGTTGTAAGAGCAAGATAAAGCTCCTGCACCCTCACGGGCTACCCAGCTGATACCCAAGTACCCTGACAATGATCTGTTGCCCCGTCGAGATACATATACAACCTCTCTAGTAGGAAGAAAGATGCCTGTAAGGCTCTTGGAAGATCACAAAGCTCCAATGAAATCAACCAAGTACCTCGCCACCAGAATGGTAGCCCGAGGTACCTTATCATCGCGATCGGTCAAGCGTCACACTATCAGAATGGTACCTTAAGGTACCTCGCCAGCAAATTAGTACTACGAGGTACATTGACGTATCACCAAGTCGATACTTTGAGGTATCGCATCATTAATAGATGGAATCAAAATTATTCTCCAAACTATAAACAAGCTACGCGTATGCACAACTATAATAACAGAGTTCAAAAAGGAAACAAACACGTTTCCCGCCAAGATATCCTCCGCCAGGCGATTCTCCAAGGCAACCATATTAAACGAAAAATCCCACCAAATGGAGAAAGAAGATCAATCCAGTGATCTTCGACTTGTACACTAAGAAAAAACCTAGCAACAAATACATGGATAATATCGACTGAGGGAGGAGGAAAAAAAACACCTAGTCTAAAGAACCTTTGGAGCTAGCGCTTGATCCTACAGTGAGCATCAAGCCTAGCTGTCACCATTGTTATTTGTGTCCACTTATCGACATGTATGCATTTGCCACCTCTGATTAGGTAGAGAGAAAGGAGAGAGAGTGAGATAAAGAACTATACTAAACACTTGTACACTCCAGATCTTTGAGTTAAATAAAATTGTTCAAATAGTTATCGTTTCTCCTTGCATTTCATCCATTTTCACACATGTATCCGGTACTGAAGGTACCTACCCCAACCGCGATCTACCAAGGTTGTGGTCCCGAGAGTGTTAACTGAGATTCCTTATCAAAAGTGAATTTTCGGCTAACAAGTACCCAAGTTTATTTGCTCTTTACGGACTAGTTAGTTTGCATGTCTCAAACTGAATTCCTCTGTATATAACACTCATATGCTCAGTTTGAGATTACATCCGTCAATCTTGAATGTTAAGCACATATAATATAAAAGTATGAGACATGTAATCATAATGAAAAAAGTCTACTTCTTTTATTTATAATTTATCATCATTTATATATTACAAGCTTTATGGCAAAAATCCCAACAGGTATCACTATTGAGAGGTATAAGGCACAATTAGTCGCAAATGAAGAAACTTTTTCTCTTGAAGTAAAGTTTCTTCCATTTGCCTTATTCTAGAATTCGTCGCACATATAAACCTGAAATTACATCAGATGGATGTAATGATTGTATTTCTCAGTGGAGAACAAGAGGAAGAAATTTACATGGAACAACCTATAAAATTTTTGTTTCAAAAGGCCAAAAACGCATAAGTATGCTTGCTTAAATGGTTAATATGTGGTTTGAAAAAATCCTTTAGAAGATGGTATCTTTGATTTCATCGAGCTATAATGTCTTACAGATTCATGATGACTTAAGAAAGCAATATGTACATCAAACGGGCTGAAGATAATTTTTTGATATTATCTTTATATGTCGACGATATGTTTTGGCTAGAAATAATGAAAAGTTTGTAAAACCATAATGAAATGGTTATTATCAAATTTCATTAAAATTTGATATATGAGCAACGTCACTTATATATTAGGAGTGAAAGTTGATTAAGATTACTTAAGAAAATTTCTACCTTTGTCACTAGATTAATATATTAGAAAGATTCTTAATTGATTTGAAATGAGCAATTATAAGCTCATAGATACTCCTATTGCAAAATTACAAACTCTTAGCCTCGATATGTGCTCTAAAACTCCATAAGATGAAGAAATTGATGACAAGTTACTCATGTTAGTACCATAGAGAGTCTCATGTACATTGTGATGTGTACAAAGCCCAATATCAATTATACTGTAAGATTGATGAGTTGATACCAATATAATCCTAAATTGAAATAACGAAATGTTGTCAAGAGGATTATGACACACTTTAAAAGTACGGAAAACTATGTATTATGCTAACATAATTACACACATAAGGTGATGAAAATATGTCGTCAGGTTAAGACCGGTATTCTTACTTGTGTAGTGGCCTTAGATGCTAAGATAGCATGTTAAGATGATACACATATGTAGAAAAGAATAAATTTGGTGTTTGATTCCCATGGAGCTTATATATATGAGTATGTCGCCTTGACTGGGTCAAGATGAGGTTCATTATAAAATTTTCATAATTTTAGAATCGATCATGATATTCCTCATAATCATGAAACTTGATTAAGCCAAATGTGAGATCTAAATTAGTGCTTCTAGTAAGCAGGCGTTTAAGGACTCGGGTTAGGCGTTCGATAGTAACTAAACTAAGATCTGTATTGTGAATATTATTTTAGAAATGTGCATTCTTTATAAAGAATGAAATTCATTGTAGCACGTGTCTCATACAACGTGTGCTATATGACCATTAAGGAAAATGAGTGAATAAATCTCTGATTTCTCATTGTGTAAGTTCCTTGAGAATTGATAAAGCCTAAAATGGTGTCCTTATGACCATTGACTTTGTATCAAAGTAACGGAATAATGTTACCTTCTTTAGCGTGTTTCCTTATGGCTTAATGAAACATGACTAGGATTGCAGTTGTTTTGAAATTGAGATACAAGTGTTTGATGGGAAGATTTAATATCACTGGTCAAGCAAATGTATTGCCTATGATAGACAAGAATACAATTGTGAGTACAAAGAAATTTGAAAAAGTCAAGCATAGTTTCGTATACAGAGGGGTTAAGTATGCTTGGACTAATGAATAAAAATTAAATCTGAGACACATATGAACAATAATTTTGATATATGAGATATCAAGTTGCATGCTCCAATAAAGGTTAAAAATTGTTCAACAGTCACATTCTGCATTTTCTTGTATGAATGATATGTGATTAGACCTAAAAGTGTGAGAAACATGACTCTGTAAAGTTTGCATTGTTCCACTTGTGCGTGTGGGAGATGTTAGACAAATACGCTCAAGTGGTTATATCAATTAATTAATTGAAAATTAATGATAGTATGAATTTAAATTATCACATATAATGATAATTGAGTTAAATTCAAACTGATCAGATAAAAGGTTAAATAGATAAACAAGATATTAGATTTAAATTTTATTTAAATTTGAAATCCAGATAGAAGTCTAGACCCTATAAATAACAGAGTGCACTATTGATTATTTATCTCATTCTGAGCGTACAATATCAGAGTCTGATATATAGACATAGTGTTTCTATTTTGCTGGTTTTTTTCGATAACAGTAAATTGCACAGATTCTTTCCGGATTCCAGAATCTATGATCATTCTCCGATCAGTAATACAACTCGCTCACGATTCCGTTTCCACCGTACAATTCAGATTTTCGACGGTAAAAGGTATTAATTTGAATACTATAATTTTAATTATATATTTATTATTAATCGAAATAATAATTAACATACGATGAGGTAGTCTTGTCAATACGGTCCGTTGCTGTTAGACAAGTCCATATTGCTCTATGTGGCTCTTTAAAGGTTGTTGTTTCTGTTTTGTTGTGGTGGTTAATAGATAGTATCTTTTCACAATATTTTATATCTAGATGATAAAAATTGAAAATATTTACTGTTAATTTGTAGAGTGTAGACATTATATAAAAAAAGAAGTTAATTTGTAGACACAAAGCAGTCACGAACTCTCATTCTATAGTTCTGTAAATATTTTTTAGAATTGCATTAGTGATGGTCTTGCTTGTACTATATTTTAGATCTGCTTCTAATACATACATTATTCGAAGCCGATCCAAATAATGTGAATGAAATCACTGGATTTCCAATAATTAGTAAACGTGCCTTTGATCTAATTTTACTATTTTAGTAATTGAGATGCAAAGTTAGGATAAGAATCGGAAAAGTAAAAGAGATTCAAATCTCAACTAATTCATATGAATTAGATTAGATATATTACTTATTTTATTGATACACATAAATGGGTGTTTGTATTAATTATTTAGATAAATAAGGATTTAATTTGAAGCCATTTAATTAAACTTCAAAGTCAAAATAACTAGATACTACTTTATCGGTATAGCCTACACCTGATTAGACTAAACCCAAAAGCCCAATCCAACGAGAATAAAAAAAAATCCAAAACTTTCAACGTGCTTTAGTTCTTTTTTGAAAAGAGTATTTCATCACATCCTTCACTTCTCCCGATTAGAAATCGTAGCAGGTCGGATTTGGACAGGTTTAGTAAAATCTAAATCCAAACCCATAAAACTTTATATCAATCAAATCCGTTCACGAACCCATAAAAATAATCAGGTTCAGATTTCACCCGTGAGTTAGGACGATAACCAAACCCGTCCATGAACCCATAAAACGAAAGGATCCACGAGTAAAACCCGTGAACCCATAAACCGTCAAATTATTTTTTAAAATTATTTCTATATTATTTTAATATATGAAATATTGTAATTTTAAAGACTAAAATCATTTAATAAAGTGAAAACTTCGACTCATTTCAAGTGTATTTTTTTAGTTAAGACGAGTTATAAAAAGCAAAACACATTATATATAGCTAATGATAGAACCTTATACTCTTGTTTTTCCAATGTGAGACTTTTGGAAAAATTTGACTTTTAAATTTATTCTCTATATAGTTGTAAATGATTTTATTGCAGTTTAAATTTATAATATTTTAAATAATAAATATTATATAATTTTTATTTAAACGGATTTACGGGTTCACGGGACATCCGTGGGTTCATTTTCCCAATCCACACCCACACCCACACCCAAACCCGTTGGGTTTTTAGTTATACGGGTTCGTAAGTTGTAAATTCACCACACAAACCCTCTCCAAGCAGTTCGGGTTTGAGTTTTATTGTTATCCCTACTAAAACCAAATTAATATCTGACAGTACATTCAGATGTGAGAAAAAAAAAAGACTGAAATCTAAATTTTTTCTCATATCTGAATGTAATGTCAAAATGTTTGTTTTTTAAAAATAAAATTTTTTGAAAATAAATAATTTACATTTATACTCGGGTTAATTAAAAGAAATAATTTAACATATATCATTCTTTATAAGAATTTTTTTATATTTTCCTTACGAACAAAGTTCAATTTAATAAAACAACAAAGTCATCAAAGAATATATTTTTGTATGTTCTGCAAACAAAGTTTAAGTTCAATTTATTTTTAAAAAAAAATCAAGTTATTTTATATATTGTCCAAGTTTCCGGTGGATATAAACTCATAAAACCATTTTTTATTTTTTTGGTTTCTCGGAGGACCTGGATCATATGCATAAGGAACTAAATAAAAAAAAGTTAATGAATTTTTTTATTATTATGAAATTATATACACCGGTCTCTATGGAAAGTGATTATGTTTTTTTATTTCTTTCTAAAAATCATTTAAAATAAGAAATAAGTTTTAAAAAAATTGAAATATGTTATGCAAAAAAGTTCAAGTCCATTTTATTATCAAAAATATATATATATATTTTACATGTTGTCCACGTTTTTTATGTATATAATCGAAGAAATCATTTTTGTTTTTTTGGTTTCTTGAATTCAGTGATATCAAACCTGGCATGGCCTGGTAGAACAGCCCAAAAAACAGGTGACCGGGTCTCTTAACGGGTGGGTTTGATAATTGGACCATTTATGCAATCAACCGTGCAAACCCGATCAACCCAAACAGGTTGAATGATAAACCGATCGAGCGAGTCTAACAAACCCAATTGGGTTACAACTTTAAAAAATATATATTATTTTATTACTACGTTTAATCCTAGCTAGTGTAATGACAGTATTTTCAAATTTTTACAATAAATATTTGTCCGAAACTATGATTAGTTTTAATAAGTTATACTTTATTTGGATGCTATGTAGATGAAATTTTGAATTTTCCTTTGGATGATGATGATGATTGTGGTGGTATTGATGGTGGTGGTGGAGATAACGCAAATGGTGTTGAACAATTACATGGTGACAACAATGATATAAATCATGAGTTTGATGTAGATTGGTCAACTTGGAGTCAAAGAACCATACAATGAGATATGGATCATAAATAAAGATCGACTAGATATCTATCTTTTGAGTCAAATTGCCATAACTAATTTGTATTTGATTTTTCTATTTGTATTTCTTTTAATGTTTTTGGTGTTCTGATTTGGACTTTGAAGTTGTAATTTAATTATCTAATTTTTTTAATATAATATATTTTTATTTAAAATAAATAATATTACCAGTTGACCGACTAGTTGAACCAATAACCCGTGACCCAGACCCTTAATCTGGTCGGTGTCTTGATCGAGTTTGGTAACATTACATGGATCATATGCACTAGTAACCAAATAAAAAAAAAGGTTTATTGATTTTTTTTATGAAATAGGTTCCTGAATTATATGCATCTGTCTCTATGAGAAGTGATTAGGTTTTTGTTTTCCTTTGTAAAAGTAGTTTAAAATAAGAAATATGTTAAAAGAAATAATTATACACCATACCAAATGAGGATAAATTTAAAAATCAGAATTTCTTACCTTTTTAAAGTTGTTTGACTACTTAAAAAAACAAACAAGATAACTTACACTATGTTTGGTTTGATGGAATAGGCGAGAAAATAAACGAAATGAAATTGGAGGATTTCAAATCTCTTGTTTGGATTGTTAAATGAGAATGAAGAGAAAGGAAAAAGAGGGAAAGTGATAGAAATGAAGGGAATAGTTTCTTCTTATTTCACCCATTTTGTTTTCTCTCCAAAATTGGACAAAAAAATAGATAAATGAATTATAAGTTAATGAAAATTTTCAATAGTACAAAACTAACTCTATTAATACTACATTTGTTTCCTTTCCTTTCCCTTCCGTTCATAATCATTTCAATCACCTATCATTAAAAACACTATTGTTTACTCTCATTTCCTTTCCTTTCCTTTCCTATTTAACTTATCATTTCCATTCTTGTCTATTCCATCTAGGGATGCACATTTATCCCCGGAGTCCCAAATCCCCGCACCCCTATCCCCATTAGGGGATTTTTTTTTTAGAAAAAATGGGAAAATGGGGGGATGGGAATGATTTTCATCCCCAAATTAAAATGGGGATGGGGGTAGGGGGACCCCTCCCCATCCCCATTTTCCCATTTTCCCATTTCCCCCACAATTAAATTGAAATGGGGTTGGGGATGGAGATCCCCATTTCCCCATTTCCCCTAAAAGTATATAAATATAATTATAATATATATTTGAATTATTTGAAACATTTTATATTGAATTTGTAATGTATTGATATTTTTTATTTGTAATAAAAGGTTTGTTTTTTTTATTTTAATTTATAATTTTTAGTTAAACAGGGAAATGGAAAAATAGAAAAACGGGGGATACTAGAAAATAGGGAAAAACGGAGAAAATGGGGAATTGGGGATGTGGATGGGGGGACCTCCCCCCAAACATCCTCATCCATCCTAATTCCTCAAACGTGCATCCCTAATTCCATCAATCCAAACAAAGTATTAATGAATTCAATTAAGACTCATTAAATTTTAAAGGGGAAAAACAAACGACCCCTACATTACTAAAAATCCAATTGGAAAACTAAATGTTGAGCCTAAAGGCCCAAACAGTCCCAAAAAAAATCGAGAAACCGACCTAAACTGAGCCAATTTAAAAACTGTCTCTTAGCACCCCTTTAAAAATGTATATGCATCCCAAATTTTATATTTTTTAAATTCCAACATTACCTTTAAATTAAATTATTAACATTTTAATTAAAATATATAAAATATTTATATTACTTTTCTATAAAAAAAATTACTATTTTGAATTGTTTACAAACTAAATCAAATTAAATAAAAAAAGAGGAAAAATTGTCTGTCCGGTAATGTTTTTGTTTACCGTTTTTTAATTTTCTGTTTTTGTTTTCGATTTTTGTTTTTTGTTTTTATTTTTTGAGTTTGAACACGCGTCTAATAGCAGTTATTGAAAACGATAATCTTATAATTAAAACATTAAAAACGCGTCTGGTAGTATATTTAATATTTAAAAAACAAAATATTTATATATATTACTAATTTTAAGAAGAAAAAAATTCATCATTGTATTATTAATTTATTATGACAATCAGTTATATAGTAATGCTAGATATCCTACTCACAATCAAACATTTTCAATACATCAACCATATATCCACTCATCAATTAATATGTATACACTCATCAATTGACACATCAACTGTCTTATGAGTTGGGATTAAAAAAGTTGGATGTCTAGCATTACTCCATATATAATTTAGAAAAAAGTTGGGAAAAAAAGTTTAATATTATAATATATATTTAATGAAATTGATTAAAATATAATTTTTAATATTGTAAGAGTAAAATAGTAAGTAGTTAAACTTTATATACACAACAATAATAAATCAATTTAAATTTTTTAAATTTTTTAAATTTTTTTCTTACACAATATAATACAAAAAAAAAATCATCAATGCATAATTAAAAATAATTAACTTTGATACTTAATACATAATTATTTTTATGTTTTTAATTATTGTAGCATTGCTTAAGTATTAATGAGGAAATATAGTATTTTTATTTCATTTAAGCTTTCAATAAATATTTTTTAATGATTAAATAAATATATTTTAATTAAACAAAATCATTAAAATGTGGAGCCCATGGGATTAACGAGAACAAAAATACAGTAGTGAGAACATCTTATTGACGTCTTTAAAGGAAAATATAATCTGGGTCCCTCTATTATTCTGAAAGATCAATTATTTAAACGAGTTTGTTTTTCTAGCAAAAAATTTCCTTGACTTTTGAAAAATATATCAAATAGTTCCTTCTGACGCTTATTTTAATAGTCAAACGTCACAGAAAAAGTATAGTCTATTTTACCTCTGAATGTTATATTAATGGTCGAAATGACTATTGTACCCCTTGACATTTATTTTCTTTTAAAAAAAATAAAAGAAATGTATTAAGTTGCACATGTGTCAATACCAAACAATATATATATTTGTATAATATAAAAAGTAATAAAAAATTAAAAAATATTAACATAAATTTTAAAAAAAAAATCATCCCTATTTAAATTTCTTTTTTTTTACTATTTCTTTAAAAATTCATCACTAGTTTAAATTTCTTTTTTTTTTACTAATTCTCTTTTTTAAGCTACTAATTCTTGTGTATTCTTTAACATTAGTATTTTAATATTTTAATTAAATGATTTAAAAAAAATCATTCCTCTCATCCACCACCACTGC